>BRKX01000013.1:7120963-8585323 GCA_026008535.1 Perilla frutescens | reverse complement strand
GAAGCAGAAGAAGGATTTCCCGACCAAGCGTTCGAGCATCTCATCAATGAATGGCAAGGGGAAATGGTCTTTGCGAGTCACATCATTCAATTTCTGAAAATCTATGCACATGCGCCAACCAGTTTGCAACCGCATTGGGATCAACTCGTTATTCTCATTCTTCACAAGCTGAAATCCGGATTTCTTAGGGACCACGTGTACTGGACTGACCCATTCACTGTCGGAGATAGGATAAATAATCCCGAGCTGAAGTAGCTTGAGGATCTCTTTGAGAACTACCTCTTTCATCACCAGGTTCAATTTCCTCTGTGCATCTCTGGACGGCTTGCACTCAGGCTCGAGAAAAATACGATGCATGCAGATATCTAGACTGATTCCTTTGATATCGGCCAAGGTCCACCCTATAGCTCATTTGTGTCTCTTCAAAACCTTTAGTAGCCGACCCTCCTAGTCTTGAGAGAGATCCTTGCTAATGATGACGGGCAGCGTATCTTGCTCCCCCAGGTAGGCATATTTCAGATGTTCAGGGAGGACTTTCAGTTCCAGAACGGGTGCTTTCACATGAGAAGGCAGAATCGGTTCAGTGTTTGTCGGTATGGGCATACGGCCTGTGAGATTCCGAGTCAGAAACTCACTGGTGGCATAGAGCTGCTGTATAATCTCTCTTATTGTGGCCTCTTCATCAGAGTTGGCGGTTGTTTCAGTCACTCCATCGAAAAGAACCTGTTCTAAATGATCATCCTTGAAATTATGCTCAACAAACTCGTCAACTAATGTATCAACAATATCAACCATATAAAGAGCCTCAGGATCCTCAACATGCTTCATAGCCTCAAATATATTAAATATAACAATGTCACCATCAAATTCAAAACTAAGCATGCCTTTTATCAACATCAATCTTGGTTCTTGCAGTTTTCATGAAGGGACGACCTAACAGAATCAGACATCTATGGACAGAAAAGGAATCATCTATATCAACAATATAAAAATCCACAGGAAAAATCAATTCATTCACCTTGACCAAAACATCATCGACTACACCCTGCGGGTATGCATTAGACCTATCAGCTAACTGAATAATGACTCGAGTATCTTTCATAGGACCTAATTGCAAGTCTTTGTACATAGATAAAGGCATGACATTTATGGATGCACCTAAATCTAGCATGACTTTCTCAACCTTCTTGCTTCCAATGATACAAGGGATAGTGAACATACTTGGATCCCTGCATTTCTGTGGCAATTTCCGCTGAATCACTGCAGAGACATTTTCACCAACTTGAATTCTGGCATCCTTCCCGTATCGGATCTTCTTCGCACATAATTCCTTCAAGAATTTCACATATCTAGGTACTTGCTTGATGGCATCAATTAGAGGTAGATTGATTTCAACCTTCTTGAATACCTCTAAGATCGTCTTCTCATCATTCACTTTCTTGTTTCGAACCAACCTGGAAAGAAAGGGAGCTGCAACTACAGGGTTAGAATTTTTAGATTCAACTTGTACCTCAACAGGGGCGGGCTCGGCAGCTGCAGAAGGCTGCTCTTCCTTTGGGTTAGATTCATCCTCAGTCTGTGCAGTATGCCCATACGGCAGGTTCTTCTCGACCTTTTTCTCTACTTCAACCAATTCTTTCCCACTTCGGAGAGTCACGACACTTACATTGCCCCTGGGATTTTGTTCAGCTTGTGAGGGCAGCTTTCCTGTATGCCCTTGTATCTTGTTAATCTGCGTGGCTAGTTGAGTGATCTATGTGCCCATACTGCCAAGGGCAGCTTGTGTTTCTTGCTGGAATGCCTTCTGATTTTGCGCTAAACTGTTCACCAGAGCATTACTTTGTTCCAGACACTTCATAATCTCACTCATACTCGGTGCAAGTTTGTCTGTATGGGCATACGGCCCATCTTGTGGTGGTCTTGAAGGCAAATCTCCCGGTGGTCTTTGATCACCCGGCTGTTTCCAACGAAAGTTCAGATGGTTCCTCCAACCTAGATTGTAAGTGTTGGAATAATGGTCATAATTTCTCTTCCTTCGGAAAGCATCTCCTTGTGGGGCATCATAGTTGATTCCTTTGAGGGCATCCTGCTGTGCGTCGCCCGAGCCATAACAAGCTTGCTCGGTAGAAGGGTCTTGCAATGTTGGGCACTCATCCGTAAAGTGTCCACTCTCTGCACATACTCCATATCGGGAATGCTTTGTCTGAGCAACCGCTAGGCCTCTAACTAAAGAGGTTAGTGCATCAATCTTGTCGTTCACCCAAGAGTTCTCAGATCGATCAATTCCTTTTACTGGCCTGTAGGGATCATCATCTTCGTCTTCATACTGTTGGCCTCCAGATACCATATCAATGATGAGCTGTTTTGCCTCATCCAGGGTTTTATTGATGAGGGATCCGCCACTGGCCGTGTCTACAATCTTTCTGTCGAATGAAGACATGCCACGGTAAAAGTAATTGGTGAATAACTGATAATCAATGAATGCATGGTCTGGACATTTGCAACATAGCTGCTGGAATCATGCCCAGTACTCGGCCAAACTTTCATGTTGTTTCTATTTGATACTGCTAATGGCCATCCTCAGATTTGCAGCTCGTGATTCTGGGAAGAATTTGCGCAAGAACTGCTCTTGCAACTCCTCCCACGAGGTGATCAAACCAGATGGTAAATCAAAGAGCCACTCCCTGGCTCTTCCTTGCAAAGTGTGCGAAAAGGTTAGTAGCCACAGATTGTTAGCAGAAAATCCTTAAGGGCGCAATGAGGAGCGGATTAGATCAAATTCCGCCAGGTGCGTGTGTGCACTTTCCTCAGGTAGATCGCTGAACTTCGGCAGAACTTGTATGAATCCGGCCTGTATCTCTGCATTATTTGAAATGGTAGGTAGTATGATGCGGATAGGCCGGTTGTTGCGGTAGCGCCCCAGCTCTCGAATTAGTGGAGCAGGTTCAGCCGGATTGACGAGAACTCGATTCTCGTTGTTGTTATTAGCCATATCCTCTTCGAACAATTGGTGAAGGTCAAAGGGTCCTAGTTCTGATGTGGAATTTTCTTTACCCCTAGCAGCTCTCCTCAGCTTATGCAAAGTTCGTTCTGGCTCTGGATCGAACAACAGCTTCTCCTTTCCCGAGGAACGGGTCATGCACTGGAAAACAAGAAATTAAAGATAAGAAAAATAACAAATCGAAAAGTCGAGAGTAATTACTGCTTTAGAACTGATCCTCGGCAACGGCGCCAAAATTTGGTGCATCGTTTTACACCAAAAATAAAGTTCCCGACAACAGTCGGTATGCCCTTACTGCACGTGTACATCGATGAGCGAGATTGTCTCCCAAAGGACCGGTGAGAATTACCCTATACTCTCAATCTGTATAACCAAACTTCAAAAGGGGTTTTTGTAATTATAATAAAACAAACCAAATTAATAATTAAATATAAAAATAAATGCACGAGTAATTAAATCAAACAGACTTGAAATATGAGAAGTATTCCGGATTCCAATTAACTCCACCCTGGCTTACCTAAACCGATCCCCGACGCAAAGATGAATTCAATTAACTCATACAAATCGATTATAGCTACTGAAGACGCTTACTGATGCAGCCTAATTCCTCCGTAATTTCTCGATAATCAAGAAGACGCTTCACTAATTATTTTCCTAATCGACTGACAACCGTAAGAGACGCTCTATAGATTTAATGAGCCGACAACTTTAAAACCTAGAGGAATCCGATTCATAATTAACAGACTCTGACGCAGGACCGTGAATTAAGATTATTATTCTCCCTAGTTCTGAAGAACCATTTCGTCACTAATTAAACTTAAACCACAATTACGGATGACCGGTTTAATTGACTACTAATTAATTCCAATTCACCAAGTATTTGTAACTACCTAGCAATATTGAAACAATTAACGACTCGAAATACAAAGAATAACAAATGCATGCAAGAAATTGAACGATGAAAATGATTAGATCTCACAGCTTAGTTAGGCTAGGGTTTCGTTAGTTGTTTCCGGAATAAGAAGAAATTAGCTAGAACTCATATTAAGATTGAATCGCAAAAATATCAAAATAACAAATACCATGAAAATAAACGAAGAAGCTGAATAATTACGCACCAGAGAAAACGTCGTTCTTGTTCCTGTTTTTGCGTGAAAATTAAAGTCTGGATTGTCAAAATAAGATAAGTCCTAATCTATATATCAAATTCCTAAAATAAGATAATATCAACAAGGAAATATCCATCCTAATCTATTCCAACAAGGAAGTTGGCAAAAAAGGGACTCTTGAAGGCGGTGGGCTTCTTCTCGCTCGCGTCCAAGCCTTGAGCTTGAGTAATTTCCGTGTTCCAGCCCAAATCCGCACGCTCGGGCCCAGATTTTTGAGTTATCCGCCCATGTTGTCCTGTCGTATGCCCATACGGCATAGCTTTACTTCCTTCTATTTCACTTCTTTTGCACAGCTCGTTCTCTCAACTAAAGCTCACCCTTTTCTTCATGTTTGCATCAATGCCCTGCAAAAAACCTTAAGTCACAACTTCTTCCAAAATAGCATCATTATATAGTAATTAACATAACTAAACCACATAAAATCGCCCCAAAATATAAAGTAGAATTGGCCCGATCATTTACACAGATCACGGTGCCCTAAGACACTTGATGACCAAGAAAGAGATGAAGCTGAGACTAATTAGATGGATCCTGCTCTTGCAGGAGTTTGATGTCGAGATAAAGGATAAGAGTGGAGCACAGAATTTGGTAGCTGATCATTTGAGCCGAGTGCTAAATTAAAAAGGTGATGAGATGCCCATTACGAATCATTTCCCTGATAAGCATTTGTACTCAGCACGGGACACACTGGAGCCCTGGTATGTAGATATAGTGAACTTTTTGGAGTCAGGAGAGCTGCCAATTGGATACTCAAGGTACCAAAAGAATAAACTGAGGCATGAGAGCAAGTTCTATGCCTGAGATTGCCCTATTCTATGGAGAAGATGTGCTGATCAAATCATAAGAAGATGTGTTCCAGATTATGCAATTGAGGAGATTTTGAAGCATTGTCACAATTGTGCTTGTGGAGGGCATTTCGGACCAAACCGAACAGCGAGGAGAGTTCTGGACTGTGGGTTCTTTTGGCCCACAATTTTCAAGGATGCTACGACATTTGCAAAAGATGTGATAAATGCCAGAGAGTCGGGAATATCATAAGAAGGAATGAAATGCCCATGACACCTATCATGCCAGTGGAAATTTTCGATGTTTGAGGAATGGATTTTATGGGGCCCCTTGCAAATTCTAAGGGGAATCATTACATTATCCTGGAAATTGATTATGTGTCCAAATGGATAGAGGCCAAGGATACTCCTACCAATGATTTAAGAGTAGTAGCCGCATTTCTGAAATCCCATATTTTTAGCCGGTTTGGTGTGCCCAGGTCCATCATCAGTGATTAAGGGACCCATTTTTGCAACCAAACAATGGAGAGGCTATTGAAGAAGTATGGGGTAAATCATAGAGTCACAACAGCCTATCATCCACAAGGAAATAACCAAGTTGAAGTCTCAAATCAAGAAATTAAAGCCATCCTTGGGAAGGTAGTGAATCCAAGTCGGAAGGACTGGAGTGCCCATTTGAATGATGCCTTGTGGGCATACCGGACTGCATTCAAGATTCCAATAGGGATGTCCCCATACCGGATGTTATTTGGGAAGTGTTACCATTTTCCAGTAGAGCTGGAACACAAGACACGATGGGCACTTCAGAAGCTGAACATGGACAAGGATGCAGCCGGGCATTTCAGAAAATTTCAGATTCAGGAGCTGGAAGAAATGAGAATGGAAGCCTATGATAATGCTGTACTTTACAAGGAAAAGTTGAAGAGGCTTCATGATCAAGTGATTAGGAGAAATCGATTCTTCCCAGGGCAGCAAGTACTTTTATACCATTCAAGGTTCAAATTGATGGGAGGAAGTCGGAGGACCAAATGAGTTGGTCCATTTGAAGTCTATGCGGAATGCCCCAATGGGACAGTTGAGCTTAAAAATCCCAAAATTGAAGGATAATTCAAAGTTAATGGCCATCGTCTCAAACCATACCTAGGCATTCTGATCGAGATGCTAAAGTGGTCTGGCTTGGGGAGCTTATTTATTCCTGAACAGGGATTGTGTCGTGCCCATGACAATAAATAGGGCGCTACTGGGAGGCAACCCATGTTTTTCTTTATTTTATTTTAATCCATTTTTATTTTAATTAAATAAAGTTTCCAGTTAATTAAATTAGTTTAGGGGTAATTTTACGTTTGTTTTTCGATAAGGATGTAATACACAGGTTGGGATAAAGAGAGAGAAGCAAGAGATAGAGTTAAATCCCGAAAAATTAGGGATTCTAAAGCAGGGCACTCTGAAGAGACAAAGATGAAGTCCGATTTTTCAGGGATAATGCTATCCGTTACTGTGGGCATACCAATCGCATAAAACCCCATAAGAATCTGAAAGGTCACGGTCACATCAAGCTACAGTAGCACTATGCTTAAAACAAACCCCACAAAATCAAGACAATCACTTTCACTCTCTTCAAATTTTTCTGAAACATCCAAGCCTTCTTCTAAAAACCCTTCAAGCAGAAACCCTTCCACCACCTCTCAAGCTTCAAAAATAGTGAACACTAGGGGTAAGAAAGCTGTTCCAAAGGCAAAAGGCAAGCTGGAGTTCGAAGCTACTACTGTAGCCGAAGAGCCTGCGCAACCAAAAGCTGCAAAGAAGAAGGCCGTGAAGCCTAAGGCTGGAACCACCACCAGGGCTATCACCAGAGCAACCAGCAAGGTTGCTGAGAAAATTGTGCCCGAGAAAGAACCCGCGGTAGAGGTGGAAGAGATGAGCTCTTCAACGTCGTCAC
Organism: Perilla frutescens; assembly: GCA_026008535.1. Lineage (NCBI taxonomy): Eukaryota > Viridiplantae > Streptophyta > Magnoliopsida > Lamiales > Lamiaceae > Perilla > Perilla frutescens. Next base: position 8,578,429 of record BRKX01000013.1, on the reverse strand, counting down.
AAGAAGAAGAGACGAAAAAGGATGCCATGACTGTGGCCATACAGGAGGAGGAACCATTTGTAGAGCCAATAGCGGAGCAAGTTCAAGAAGCGGTGAAGGTGAGCGTGAAGAAAGAGAAGAAACCGGCTAGGGTTCTGACACCCGAGCCGTCTGAAGAAGCTGTTGAGAAAGATGAGGGTGTAGAAGAGGAAGGAGATGAAGGTTTAGATGATTTCATGGATGAATTGGATGAGATGGATTCTCAGAAAGAAGAGGAACCACCCGTGGAGATAAAGAAAAGGGCTCTAGAGAAGGCCAAGGACAAGAAAAAAGTCGGAGAGCCCATTCCAGAGCAGTCAGAGCAGCCTGAAGAGTCTCAACGTGAGGAGACTAAGGATAATGCCTCTGAGCAAGAGGAGGAGAAGCAAGAGCAAAGTGAGCGATCTCAAGCTCATATGCTCGTTGATGAGCCCTCTGGGGACTCGCTACCTAAGTAGAGGGTAGGCAAGGCGATGGCCATGAAGGTAGGGAAAAAGCTTGGTGGAGAGACCTCTTTGCGAAAGAGGAATGCTGGGGAGGGCACTCCAAAGCCTGAGCTAAAGAAATGCAGAGGAGTGGGGAGCCACACTTCAGGAAGATCTGTAAGTGGCCCACCGCCGGTCAGAGGAATCATAAACTCCAAATGAGTCCATCGTGAGTCTCTCGCCGCTCTGGGTATAGAGCAGGAGGTAAGAGAGCTTTTCGCTGCTATTAGGTGGACATTCTTTCTTGATATAGAGTGTGTTATTTTCTCTACTCTCTCGTGAGAATTTGTTCAAAATTTGAAAATCAAAACTGTGAATAAGCCCGCTACTTCGACTAGGATAATGAGTTTTAAAATTCTGGGAAAAAGTTTTTATATGTCTGCCGATGAATTGAATATGTTGCTCGGCATTGTGTCGTATAGGGATCTCTAGGATGAGATGTATACGAATATAGTAACTGTTGTGCCCGACTCTGCTGAAGGAGTCGAGGCAAAATGGGCTAAAATTAGGGATGACTCCACTTATCAAAGTAGAGCCATGAAAGGCTATTGTTTAAATAACGAAGTCTTAAGATTTTGCCATAGGATGATTGCCTATAGTTTCTTTAGGCGAAAGGATAGCTCTAATTCTATCACTAATCAAGAGCTTTTTATTCTCTGGTACATGGTTAAGAAAATTGAAATCAATTTTGGCTCTGTGGCCATTGCGCACTTTAGGGAGATAAAAACACACCCCATGCATAGAATCTCGTGTGCCCAATTGATCACCCAAATTACTGTTAGATCTAGGTTTTTGGATTTGAGCACCACTGATTTGACCCCCCCCATCCCTTGAATTCTTTGTATTACTTGCCTAAAAAGAATGCAGGATGTGGTTGATGATGAAAAAGGAAAGCTTGTTTTCTTTGTGCTGAGGGTAGACCCCTCAAGCCTTTTAGTGATTGCAGGTACATCTAGGAAGCCATCAGCAGGGAGGGCACAGCAAGGGGAATACCTAGTTACTGTGATAATGAAAAAGTTGGAAGCATTGGAGAATGCCCAGTCTCAGACAGATGAGAAACTGGACCACATTGAGACAACCCTGAAGGCCTACTTTAAGCACGTTGGGTTTGCTTACCCAACGCCCTCATTTGATTGATTCCTGGTTCTTTCTTTCCTTAGATTAGGTTTTGTTTTTGTTTGTTTTCTTTTTATCTTTGTTATTTGTTTGTGTGTCACCCCTATTCACCTACTTTGCCTAGTGCAAAGTGTGTGGGTACGGGCATTTCAGTTTGTGTTTTGTTGTTCTTGTTGAGTCCACTTTTAACACTTTGCAAAATGCAAAGTGTGTAGGTGGTTAGTTAAGTCAAGCATGCTAATCTGTGAAGTCTATGTGGTCATTCCATTTGATATTTTCAACATAAAACTGCTTCATATCGAAATCAGCATGTCCGCATAAGTTAGGGATGATGAACAAGTTTAGCATGCCATGTGAGACTTGAGCCTATATGTTGTATGCCCATTTCACAGCTTTCTTTACTTCATGTGTTAACAATTATGTGCTTAGAAATTCTAGAACTTGCTATTGTTCTGCTTGAAACCTGGAAACTGTGATGCATAAGTAGATGATATAGGCCATCTTTTGCTGAGCCACTGAGAAGAAAATTTTACCCACCAATGACGCAGCCTTTGCAACCCCTTGAGCCTATGAAATGCCCTGACAGATTTCTTGCTTGGGATGGTAAAATATATAGCCAGGGCATCTCAAGAGCCTGAAAAAAAAATGGAGAAGACATAATTATTGGGGGATATTTATATAAAAAAGAAAAAAAAGAGGCCAGAAAAGATAGTGAGAATATTTCTAAAAAATAATAATAAAAAAATGATAGAAGAAAAAGAAAAAAAGAATAAAATTCCCCATAGTCTTAAGTGTTCAAAATGCCAGAGTAAAGAAATACTTATTGTCTGAACGAGGCACAGCAGGGTAGTTGACTTAGAAAAAAATAAGGGGCCTGTACAGAAATAAAGCCCCACCTACATAAAATGCCCACTGTAGCCTAAAAAGCCCTATTGATACTTATGCATCTATGGTTTCTCGAGATTGATAGTAGAACTTTAGCAAGTTTATGGGATGACTAAGTACATAATTACATTGATTTGAGTGTATACACTGAGCCTAAACACTGATTGAAGAGAGTTTGTAAGGATTACCAAGTTGAACTCATTTTTGACCTATTATTGGTATGCTGATACTTTGCAGTTTTGTTGGAATATTGATTGTGATGTGCCCACACTGATTAACGGTTTGCATGATTTGTTTTGAGTCTGTTTCTTTTTTTGTCTTTTCTTTTGTTTTTCTGGACGCGTTGCATCCCATGCTTGAGGACAATCATGTCTAAAGTATGTGGTGTGATAAGTTCATTTATTTCGTGTTTTTATTGGTATTTTTTTCATTATAAATGTCCTTTTTAGTGTGTTTTGAGTAAAAAAGAACCAGTATGAGGTCATAGTGCATTGCAGAGGTCGAGTCTGGGGAAAGGGGCATTTTACGCCCGGTTATTCATGCAAAATCCAAGATAAATATTCATTCAGAGGCACAGGGAACTTCTTCAGCATCCATCCAACTTTCAGGAAGCAGAATGGACATATCAGATATGGATGGAGCTAACCAGATAATGCTATTCCCACATTGCTCGTACAGACTCGACAACAGGCTGGAATGGGGCATTCGTGAAAAACTTAGGATTCAATTGGCAGAGATAGATGTGGAGGATAGTTGTATATCTGAAGAAGAGTTGGTGATGAGCTGGACTCCTTTGAGGCGCTGCAACGAAGAGATAAGCCCAATCCCTAAAAAATAGAGATTTGGTCAAACTTAAGCTTATCTAGACAGATCAGAGAGGGCACGCCGTTTCTAAAAATCCAGTGAAGACCCCAGTTTGTTGGGGGAAATCTAATTCAGAAATGTAACTATTTAAGCTACTTTATTTTCTAGAAAACACAAGTTTGGATAGTCAGAAATAATTGCTACAATTTCTAATTCTATGTATTTACTTTTTCGTACGCTGCTTTGCAGCAAGAAACAATCCATCGGCCTTAAGCCTTTGGGATTTAGGATTATGTTTCTAAAGTCAACATTTATGTTGAGTATTTTTGTGAATTAATTCAGTAAGATACCATTTATATTATGTTTTTCATTTTTGTTATTTTAATTATGTTTAGCATGCTTGGCTAGACACTTTATTGTGGTGTTTGAACAACGAAAATGGTTTGAATATAAATCTGGACTCGTGAGGCTAAAATGGGCATAGTTATGCATGATAGGTTTCTATTGATTCTTGTGCCTTGTTCCAAGTGAGTGTGTGTCTGAAATTCCCAATGTGGCTGATCACTCGTTAGGTAAAGAGGGCACACCACTATTAATTGAATTGACGAATCGTGACTATGTGTTGGTTCATATAGTAATAAGGGAATCAATGGCTTGTTGTGGGCACACGAGGAATCGGTAAACACAACAGATCTGGGTTCGTCTAGGGCACACCGTTGTCTATTCACTTATATCTCTTTGGAGAACCGGGGGTGGGTGACTGATTAGGGATTTAATTGACGAGGAATCACTTTTAAGTCTATAATGAAAGGATGAATGAGGAGACACAGAGAGGAATCCGGTTTCCATAACTACGTGATTTATCATGTATGAAAATCGGTGTGCCCATGATCGAGTTGATATATATTTAAACTAATTTCAAGTTCAAATGGAAGAACCGTTGTTATTTGATATCTTCTTTACTTTCTTTTGCAGATTTAATTTCCAGTAGTGACAACAAACCAAACCAGTTTTTATGATTGGTTACTTGAAGGTAGAATCACAACAACTCTCTTGGGATCGACCCGTACTCATTAGCTGGCTACGCTTGCTGTGGGCACATGAGTTATAAATTATTTTTTGAGCGCGAAACAACTGCGCATCATCATGCTAGCGAAGCGTTATCGTTATGCTAATAAAAGTTTTCTTATATTGTTAACGAAAAATTAAATTCTAAAAAGTAATTATAAATTTTAATGGAATGAAATAAATCATAATTCAGATATAATAAATTTCAATGATCTAAATATAATATTACATTCTAAAAATTAATTATAAACCTTAATTGGATAAATAAACCATAATAGCAATATAAATATACAATCTTAGCATAATGATATTGTTTTATCCGCACTGTGAATAAACTATGTTAGCATATGATAATTCATCGTTAGCACAAGGTATAAAACATAAACGGATAAAGAAAACTCTAATTTATATCTTTTAATTTGATGAAATAAACAATATATAATAATCAATTAGTAACTAGACCATAAAAAGTAAATCATAAAAAATAATTATAAGTCCCAATTAGTAACAATATTAGTATGTGTATTACGTTCACATTATGATAATCATTCATTAGCACAATGAATACAGTATGTTAGCATATAATAAATGCTTCGTTAGCATAATTTATATAATGTTGACGAACCATTATTAAAAACTAACGAAGTCATTTTCGCGTTGAACACGAGTAAAAATGTATATTTTGTATTTTTCATCTATATTATTTGCACAAACATATCCATGACTGATCTTGAATTAAAGAGCATGAAAAGTGCTTTAATTTGATATATTATCTGCATTGATCCGATTAGACACGAGTGAGATGTGATCGTTTAAAAATTTTAAGATTTTTTTTAAAAGTGATGACATCAGCTTTTTTATAGGGCTTGGATAACTATACCCCGCCTCCTTTTTTGCCCTTGATTTTGACATTAAATCTCAGTCATTATTAGATCATTTAGTTGGTTGGTGTAAGATGGGTTACTATTCCTATATTAGCCTTCCAATTTTTGGTAATATATGGTTGAGATTAAATTTGTAATAATATGGCAAAATTTTAATATTATAGGATAAATGCAAAATATAGGGATATTACTATAATTTTATGCATATGTGATAAGTGGTGTTTTTGCACGATATTTTGTGCTTTACATGAAGTTATTTGACGAGTATTGCATGTGCTTTAACACAATTTGCGCTTTTAACCTCCCGATTTAGAAGTTTTGTTTCTTGTTTGAGTTTGACAGGAAATGGAGGATAAAATAATGCATTTTTGAGTGTTCCAATGCCATGAGAAGATAGAGATTCAAATTAGAAATGCATTGCAAATTGAATCGCCTCAATCGGACAAGAAATGAGGGAGAACGGAGCAAAACCGTGAAAGGTATCGGTGCAGAACCGGAGGCGCGAGTTGTAGCATGACCGTAGGCGGGACCAGAGCACTCGTGCCTCCAGGCACAAGTGACCTGCACTGGGGCATGTTTTTCTTTCTCCGAGACGCGACCGGGGGCCCGACCGGCTCGTGTCGCGCCCCCAGCCCAAATTTTTAGATCTCTGAGTTGTTTCCTTTTTATTTGGTGATTTTTCTTCATTTGGACAAATTCATTCCACCAAAAAAAAAACACCCAACCCCACACAACACAAAATCTTCTCCTCCCTCACCTCAAAACCCTAGTTACCCATCAAACCCACACCCTAGCTAGGATTTTTACCTAACTAGGTTGAATAAGGAGCTTGAGCTTGAAGATGGAGCAAAGAGGAGACGAGATGAAGCAAGAGAGGAGTCGATACCCAACTTCCGAATTGTATCAAGTTTCTTTTCTCGTTTTTATCTTTATTTTCTTTGAGATGATTTAGTCCTTGTATTGTATTATGATAGGCTAGATTATTTAGTATTTTGGGATTGAGATTATTTAGATATTTATGAATTTCTATTTCTATTGATTGTTTATGACCATATTTCATTTCTTGTGCTTATGCTATGTATGTGTGTTGATTAATTGATCACTAATTTATACAATTTTATCTATTAGTTCATAATTCGAGAGATGAGTCTCAATAGACGAAGCCTAGGCACGAGACACCTATGTCGATAAATTCGAGAGAATTGAGGGTTGGAGTGAGGGCTTGAATTCTTAGGAGCTTTTGGTAAGTACATGTGTAGGATTCGATCGGAGACAATGAACCTACCGTGTACCCTATAACTTAAGTGTCTCGAGAGAGAGTTTAGGATGCATTAGAGATTGCCCTAGTGACATTTGACACCACAAATAGATGTTTAATAGGATCATTAGTGATAAGTACTAGAAGAACTCAATTCCGAGAGTACCTCTACCTTCTAGTCCCTTTCTCTATTTATTTTTTCCGTTTATTTATTACTTTTCTTGGTTTAGATTAATTAGTTTTCCGTTTTTCTTGTCATCTAGATCACAATTGAGATTCGATGTTAATATACACACAATTATTTCTAATTTAATCTCTGTAGATACGATATTTGCTCACCACTATCTACACAACCCCATCCTCTTACGGGTTGTGCTAAAAAATAGCTGATCAATATGGTAATATCGAAAGATGGAATTAGTTTTGGAAATTAAATAAATAAATATTTAAAATAAATTAATTGTATGCACAGAATAAAAAATTATTAAACTTAGTAGAAAATTTATGATGCATTAAACCCTATTCTAAAAACATACGAATTGAAGAACAAACTAAAAGAGGCGGCTACTACAAATTGATTGTTGCTCAATTTTTGAACGATTTCATTTGGTCTTTGTTTTATTGATTGTTGCTCAATTTGTTTTTACTTAGAAATTGATAATAGATGTAAATTGGTGGTGCTTGAATTTTTGTAGTTAATTTATGTTTTCGATTTTATAATTGTTTGGAGTTTGTTTTTGCTTGTGATGTTTGGGTAAGATGCTTTTGATGAATTAGTGCACGGTTATTTGTTCTACCAAATATTAAATTAATTTATATATTATTAAAATACATAGTCATTGATAATTGTTGATTTTTTTATGTTGCTTGTTATTTATAATTAGATGATTTATATGAACTCTTTATGCGCTTAATACTAACAAATAAAGGGAAAAAATTGAAAATAATGTTCATGTTGTTTTTATTCATTATCCCAATTAATTGGGCGATTAATTGCTTAGAAAATTTTATTGGGTTGCTTATATAACTTGGTTTTGTTGCTTGCTAGTATCTTTTTTGACATTCTGGGTTGATTTTTTATATATGTAGGTTAACCAATCAACCATTACCGAGGTGTGACATTTTATATTGATTGTCATGATTTAATGATGCATTGTCATTTTGCATATTGAGTGAAAATGATATGGAAAGAACATGCGATGAATTTTGATTTTACTAATTATACCATTGCTATGTAGGAAGAAACATATTTTCTTGTAGCTAGTTAATTTGACTGCTTCAAATCCAGTGCATTTTGTTTGTTGCTTAGTATATTTAGTTTTGTTGCTCATCGCTACAAGAAAATTGAGATTTAGTGAGAGAAAATTTTGTCATTAAATATGCAAAACCCCTCATTAAAAACTTTTAGTAACGGAAAATTTCCCCTTATCGCTCCTCATTATTGCATCTCTTGTGAAAAGTAAATAATGAGGGTATAGCATTCCTCTCATTAATATTGCAATACTTTTAGTGATAGTATTATACCCTCACTAATTTTTTTTTTGAATAATGACTTTTTCATTATATTAAATACCACTCATAAATTAATATTTTTATTAAATAAATTGATGAGTGCGTAAATTGCATTCAATCGCACTCATTTTGAGTGTATTTGCACTAGGTTATCATGTATATATGTTGTAAATATTGTTAATATTATTTTAATCTTAAGTTTTATTTAATGTGGCCAATATAGGGAGTTTTCGGGTTAAACAAATGCAAAATAAGTCAAGTGATGAATTGGATCGAAAAAAGGGTGCACAAAGATGAGCAAAGAAGAAGAAAACCAAGTCATAGGCCGAAACACGAGCCTAAACCATGAGCTACTTGGGTCGCGCTTCACAGGCCCTCAAAACGCGGTCCAGAAATGCGAGGAACACCCCGCATTGCAGAGCTTTCTGAGAGCCGAACTCCTTTAGATGAAGCCCGACCGTGAAACGCGACCAACATGGGTCGTGCCATAAACACAAGGCGAGGCGCAACCATGAAACGCGACTCACATGGGTCGAGTTTTGGCCTTCAGTCGAAACTCGACCCTCAAACGCGACTAAAAGCCTGTGTTGCAGAGCCTTCATGGACCTGATTTCCTTTGTTCCAAATTCGACCTTAAAATGCGACTTTCTAAGATCGAGTTCCGCACAGTCAAAATTAAAACTTGACTTTTGATGTCTAATTATTGGTCCACCTTTTATATATCTTTTGGGATTTTTAAATAAGAAACCAACACTTAGAGAACTCAAAAGATTAGCAAGGAAATACTCTCCACTTGGGATTTTTGAATATCAAGAGCATCAAGAAGAAGATGAAGATTCATCCATCCATTTTGGAGATTCAAGCCAAGGGATTGAAGGAGATTGTTCTAAATTTGATTTTATCTTCTCCTTCCTTCTTTTACTCTTGTATTTTGGAATGGGTTTTGGATCCTCTTTTTGTATTTTTGATCTTGTTGTAAAAATGATAGGCTAGAGCCTTAGGACTCTAGGATGTAGAGAAACAATATGAATCTTGTTCTTGATTAGGGTTTTGTATATATATGATTATGTTTTGTCAAGGTTTTAATCCATGCTAGTTCTTGAATGGTGTTATTTGAGTGGCCTTCATTTAACATCAAATGTATGAATCACTTGTATATTGCCCATCCCATGATCATAAGCATGCTTGGATTAAATCTATGTAATTGTCTTCTTTATCGAATGTCGATTATGTGGAAGGAAATGTGACCCTTTAGAGCCTTTGGTAGGTGTGACCTTGGAATATATTAGAGATAGTGATCCTTGTTACATTCATAATTAAAGAGATATTCGAGAGATGCTCTTTCTACTTTCGTGGTCTTCCTATCATTAAACTTAGCATGATCATAGATATAACCCTTGTTGTGTGTTCAAGAGAAATATTGTGTATCCATGTCCTAGAGTCTCGCCTTTACTTGTTATCTTCAAATCTTCTTCTTGTTGCCTTGTTTTCTTGCATCTTATTTAGTTTATTTTGTTGTTGTTTGGTGTTTTTAGTTTAAGTTTATGTGCTGGTCTTGTTGGATGATAATCAACCCTCACTCAATTATAGTCTAGATATTTCACCAATCTATCGTCGTGGTATTTGCATTTTCATATTTCAATTTTCATTCCCTATGGATCGAACTTTTTTCATCCTTGCTGCATATATGCTTGTATACTTGTAAGCATGACACGAGTTAATAAATATTGAAACCAGAGTAGACACAAAACAAACTCTATCAAGTTTTTGGCGCCGTTGCCGGGAAAAGTGAATTAATTTGATATATGCAATATTGTGATAATGATTGTGTGGATTAGTTTAGACATTTTATTTTGTTTTGTTAAGATTTTCATTAATTTTTTGGTTCTTTAACAGGTAGTGTATGCACACTCGATCTAGAGGTGAGCCACCTATTGACTTGGGTCCAGAAATTGAAGCAGCGATTTGCCATAACAACGCACGTAGATGGAGGAGAATGACGGATAATCCTCCACCGGTTCAAGATCCTATGATTGCCCAAATGTAAAGGCAATTGGAGGTGATGCAAGAGCAATTCAGAGCCTAAGAGGAGGCTGAAAATAGAAACGTGGAGGCACCAATCCGAAACCTCTTCCAACCCGTCATTGATCGAGAGTGGCCTATGGACCACCCATTCAAGCTAACAATTTCGAGTTCAAGACCTCCTTCATACTCATGATCCAAGAAAACCGTTTCCGAGAGACATCTATGGAGGATCCACATGAGCACAACGAAGATGAATGGAGTTCCGGAAGATGCAATTCGAATCCGGCTCTTTCCATTCTCTTTGACCAACAAGGCGGAAACATGGTGGTTGAGCCAAGCCCAAGGGTCGTTCCAAACATGGGACTAATTGGTGATGAAGTTTCTTCATAAGTTATTCCCACCCGGAAAACCTCTCAAATGAAAAAGAGATATCACCGTGTTCAAACAATGGGATGAATAAAGCTTGTATGAGGTGTGGGAACGCTTTAGAAAGATGCTAAGGAAGTGCCCCGGACATGGTTTTAAAACCGACCACCAAGTGTACATCTTTTATGGTGGAATTAAACTCGAGGAGATGACACTCATGGATGCGGCCGCGGGAGGATCATTATTAGCAAGAGGATTGAATGAAGCCATGAAGATCATTGAGGAAATTGCCACAAATTCATTTCAATGACCAATGGCAAGAGAGGGAGTCCAAATCATGAAAAAGGTTGCATCTGCATCAAGTTCGGATGCACTTGGGCTATTGGCGGCTCAAATGACAACTTTAAATTCGAAGATTGAAGCCTTTACCAATCCAAAAGCCAAGACTTCTCAAAGCCAATTTGAAGAAGTAAACTATGTGAATCAAGGAAGCTACTCAAATCAACAAAGGCCATTCAATTCGGGGTACAAGCCTCAATACGGAGGTCAATATGGTGGAAATCAAGGATACCAAAATAGGGCACAACATCCAAACTTGTCCTATAGTAACCCGAATAATGCTATCCAACCACCTCCCGGATTTTCAGTTACAAATGACGTGATTGATGAGGAGAAGAAGTCAAAGATGGATGATCTTTTGATGACATATATGGGGAAGACGGAGAAGTACATGAGTGAATCTCAAACTCGTGTAGGAAAGTTGGAGTGTAGTAACCCGATTTTTATTTTATTTTTCTACATTTGTTTTTTTTAAATATTTTATTTATTTATGTGTGATATTAATTGATTAAGTCTAATAAGTCGCGCCTAAGAAATTTATAAAATGTTCCAAGCATCAATTTATGTTAGAATATGACTATTTCATATCATGAACATGCATGTAGATTTAATTAGAGTGCCTAATATGTTGCATTTTATTTATTTTGTCAAAGCCAATTTCTAGCCCATTTTAGTTAATTGGAGACCAAGTCATTTGAAGCCCAAATAAATCTTACTCTTCTTTAAAGCCCAAGTATTTTTCAACTCCAAAGTTGAGGCCCGATTCTAAATATCTCATTTTTCTTCTCTACTCTATCGATTCAAAAGGAGATTTAGAGCGAATCTTTTTTTTCAAATTTTGAAACTTAACCAACTCTATCACTTATTGATAAGGATCACCATGAGATTTCTTCTCCTATTCAAACTCTAATCTCAACCTATCATTATAAATAGAGATCTCTATCTCCTTATTTTCTTCACACCAAAATTACGAAAGGAAAAGAAAATAGCTTATTTCTTCTTCTTCTTCAAGGATCAAGGTTCCGAAGGTATGAAATTTCTTTTAGATTTAATGTTTCACATATGCATTGCATCTCATAGCATGAGCATGGGGGGATCAGGTAAGAATGAGAGTGTTGGGGGTCTTGGCAACATCGACTGCAAAACTGATGTTCGACGGCGGCGTCGATTTGGTTCGGCGGTGTAGTCAGACACAGGTGGTTGTTCGGTAATTTCAGCGGTGGTTGCAGTCCAAACAAAGCTCCAAATTAATAGTTAACTTGGCGATGATGGAGAAAGCGGTGGTTTTTCGAAGATTGGAGGAGGAGGTGAAAGGTTGTGGTGTTGCAGTCTCACGAGAATGAGAAAGAAAGAGAGAGTTGATGTCATAGGGCTATTTTTATGGTGGAGTAGTGAAGAGCAGACCTCTGCTGCTGGTGCAGCTCGTAAACTAAAGAGAGTGAGAGAAGATGTTTTGTTCTAAGTAAAAAGGGAATTAAAGAATTGTGTCACTATGTATGATTATGTATTAAACATGCATCATAGATTAATCTCATTCATAGTTTTATTACATCATGTTATGCATTGTATTAATTTAAAATAAATAATTTATAGGAGGCGCGCCGGGCTTAATTAATTAATATCCAAGTCAAGGTGGAGGTGGGGTTTTACGTGATCATGTCCTAATTATTCTCCCTATATTTAATTATTCAGTTATGTGATGACACAGCACAGTACAGGGCCTTCGGGCTAAAAATGAAAATGGGCCTCCGAGCTAAATGAGACTGGGCCTCCCGGCTAAATGATACTGGGCCGACGGGCTATATGGTTTGGTCTACGGACTGAACAAATTTTATTATTCTCACTTACTCGTTTAATTTTATATAGCTTGGATAATTGGACACTCCCCACTGAGTTAAAGTACTCACCCCAAAAACTTTATCTTTTTCAGATGGAGGCTCAGGTGATGCTTAGCGGGACAAGATGCGATGGTGGTGGTCATGGTCTCGATTAAATAAAGATTTTAAATAAATTTAGATATTTTTCTTATTAGGATTTTCCGCTGTGATCTTTGAGACCTTAATATTTGATCATTTGGGATTATTTTATAAAAGCATGTTTAACGTTTCATTTTTATTAAGAGTAATGAAATTGGGGCATTACAGTTTGGTATCAGAGAGCGCTTACGTTCCTGAATACTAAAAAAAAAAGCAAGTAAGCAAGTAAGTTAAGACCATCATCGCATCCGCAGCATCACCCTGAGTAAAGGTAAAAGAAAGAGTTTTATTTCAATTTATGCAAGTATGATTATATGTATTGTTCATGAAAATGTTTTATAGTCCTCGAAGTTTTAGTTTAGATGGTTCGGTTAAAGAAGACGGCGAGAATGAGTACGAGAGGTCAAATTCCTGGGCGGCCATTAGCTAGTAGAGAGGAAGATTTAAAAGACCACTTAATAGGGAAGTTTTATGAGCTATCATGGGATGATACAACACCAGAGATGCAATTGCTGAGGATCCAGCATCTTTGGAAGAGAATGGAACAAGCAAGGTGTGGACTTGACCCAATGGAAGCAGCTGAGAGGATCCATAATATGATTGGATCTCCCCTTATGAGAGATTTTGCTGATGACGCACTAAAGGATTTGACTCTGGAGATACCAAAAGGGCGGTCGAGTGTTGAGATCATAGATTTTGATGATTTTATCAACCACATCCTGCGAAATTGGAGGGAGGAGTTCTATGGCCGAGTTCCCAAAGGGGTTAGGATATCGCGTCAGAAGCCCTATGAAAGTTTGAATTTGGGAAAAAGGATAAGGCGAGCTAGTAGCATTTAGAAGAATCTAGTAGTTTGATTTATCGGCATAGTATTATTTGTCTTTAGTTTTAAGTATTATTAGTCTCTAGTATTTAAATTCTTCCAGATCAGTAGTTTTTTTTCGTTGCAAATAGTTGAAAGTTGTTTCTTTTAAGCTATGAAATGAATAAAAGTAGTTATATTCTTTTAAGGATATTTTAACCATTTTGCTATGGTCGACAATAGGTATCATGCCACCAAAGAGGAATACGCAACCAATCCAAGAGAAAAGCGAGGAAACGGAGTCAATGAATAATTTTGACAACAATGAGAATGGGGGAAATAACAACAACGACATGGATCCATTTGCCCAAAATCTTGCAGATGCACTAAGAAGAGTTCTACCCCAACCGAATCAGAATCAGAATCAGAACCAGAATCAGAATCAACATCAACTGCAGGAAGGAGACGGTATCTTGATGCATTTTCACCAGTTGGGACCACCCAAGTTGAAAGGAACTGGAGGGCCTCTGGCCGCAGAAGAGTGGATTCGGGAACTGGACCGAATCTTTGATTACTTGGGATGCTCATATGTCCAAAGAGTTACCTGTGCGGTGTTCCAACTGACCGAGGATGCAAGGTACTGGTGGGAGGCAGTGAAGATCAGCATGAGCCCAGAGCAGCAAGCCAATTTGACTTGGACTGTTTTCAAGAAAATGGTCATGGATAACTACTTCCTGAAGGCGTTCCGAAAGCAAAAAGAGAAAGAGCTGATGAATATAGAGCAAGGCAACATGACCATTTTGGAGTACGAGCAAAAATTCAAACAGCTAGCTCGTTATGCTCCCCACTTGGTAGACACGGATGAGAAAAAAGCCTGAAGATTTGAAGATGGGCTGCGACCTGAGATTGGGGCACACTTATCCGTACTCAATCTCAGCACTTACTCAGAAATTGTGCAGAGAGCTCGGGCGGTTTCTACCCGTCTGAATCTGGACAAGCCTGCTCCAAAATTTCCCAATAATGGTGGGAAACGGCGATGGGATGAGCGCAACAATCAGAACAGAGGAAGGAATTTCCAACCTGACAAGAAACCAAGAACTGAAGGAGGAGGCATACCAGAGGCAGCAACAGAAAAACCCTTGTGCCAGAAATATCAGAAACGACACTATGGGAAATGCATGCTCGGAGAAAATGGTTGTTATTGTTGTTACCAACTGGGGCACCAAGCAATGAACTGTCCCTTGAACCAAAATTTCAACAACTCCAATGCCACCAGGAAAGGAAATGCAGGAGCATTTTCCATGAACCAAGAAGAAGAGGCCAAGACAATGACAAGTATCTTATCAATACTCAACAAGTCTGCCTTAGTACTTTTCGATTCGGGTGCTTCTCATTCTTTTATCACAAAGAGATTTTATGAAAAAGCTAATGTAAAATGTGACGAGGAGACTGAACTTTTAAGAATAAGTATCCCGTCGGGCAAATCAATGAAGGCAGATCATTTGGCGAAATGAGTCAAATTAGCAATAGAAGGAAGGACTTTGGAGGCTAACCTATTTATCTTGGAGATGAAAGATTTTGATGTGATTCTAGGGATGGATTGGCTGAGTTAAAATGATGCAGTTATCAAATGTCATGATCGAGAAGTCATTTTCCAACAACCGGGGGGAAAACAATTCTCATTCAAGGGAACCAAGACAAACAGAACACCTCACATCATCTCAGCGATGAAAGCAATGAAGATGATAAGAAGAAATGATTGCCAAGCATTTTTGGTAAATGTGATGAGCACGGAAGAGTAGGAGAAAGCCATGGAAGATATTCCGATAGTACGAGAGTACTCCGATGTCTTTTCCGAAGACATCACTGGCGTACCACCAAATAGACAAGTGGAGTTCTCCATCGATATAGTGCTAGGAACGGCACCGGTTTCTAAAGCACCGTACCGGATGGCGCCGAAAGAATTGGAGGAATTGAAAGTTCAAATACAGGAGCTTTTAGACAAGGGATACATACGGCCTAGTGTGTCACCTTAGGGCGCACCAGTTCTGTTCGTAAAGAAAAAAGATGGGAGCATGAGGATGTGCATCGACTACCGCGACCTAAACAAGATCACCATAAAAAACAAGTACCCATTACCCAGAATCGAAGACCTGTTCGATCAATTGAAAGGAGCATGGGTGTTCTCAAAAATTGATTTGAGGTCGGGGTATCATCAGCTAAAGGTGAAAGAAGTAGACATTCCCAAAACAGCATTCCGAACCAGATATGGCCATTACAAGTTCACAGTAATGCCATTTGGACTAACCAACGCACCTGCAGTGTTCATGGATTTGATGAACAGAGTGTTCCACCAATACTTAGACCGGTTTGTCATAGTATTTATTGATGACATTCTGGTTTACTCCAAGGATGAAAAGCAGCATGAAGAGCATCTGCGGATGGTCCTAGACACGTTGCGAAAGGAGAAGCTTTATGCCAAATTCAGCAAATGCGAATTTTAGCTAGATCGAGTTGTATTTCTTGGGTACGTGATAACAGCTCAAGGAGTAGAAGTAGATCCATCAAAGGTGGAAGTAGTGAACAATTGGGAGCCGCCGAAGAATGCTGGTGAGATAAGAAGTTTCTTGGGA
This sequence comes from Perilla frutescens, assembly GCA_026008535.1. Taxonomy (NCBI): domain Eukaryota; kingdom Viridiplantae; phylum Streptophyta; class Magnoliopsida; order Lamiales; family Lamiaceae; genus Perilla; species Perilla frutescens. The sequence goes on along the minus strand of BRKX01000013.1, from coordinate 8,562,258 downwards.
CTTGCCGGATACTACAGACGCTTCATTGAAGGTTTCTCAAATATAGCCGGTCCGTTAACTCAACTGACAAGGAAGGGCATCAAATTCGAATGGAGTAAGAAATGTGAAGAAAGTTTCTAGCTGCTTAAACAGAAACTCACCACTGCACCTGTTTTGATTATCCCAGAAGGCAGTGAAGGATTTGTGATATACTCTGATGCTTCCAAGCAGGGGCTCGGATGTGTGCTAATGCAGGACGGAAAAAGTGGTGGCCTATGCGTCAAGATAGTTAAAGACGCATGAACTCAATTACCCTACTCACGACTTGGAACTAGCAGCAGTCGTCCATGCATTGAAGATATGGCGACACTTTCTCTATGGGGGAAAATGTGAAATTTTCTCGGATCACAAAAGCCTGAAGTATTTCTTCACCCAGAAGGAACTAAACATGAGGCAAAGGAGATGGCTTGAGTTGGTTAAAGACTACGACTGCATAATACATTATCACCCAGGAAAGGTGAATGTAGTAGCTGACGCGTTAAGTAGAAAAAGGACCAATACATCTCAACTTGTTCAAGAATTCGCTAAGAAGAAAATAGACGTGATTCCACCAGTGGAGAATACTACATCAGTTTTGATAGCCTTGACAATGCGCCCGTTGCTGAGAGATCAGATCAAGACAACATAAGAAAATGATAAATTCCTGTGCAAAATAAAAGAGCGAGTGTTGAAGGGCAATATTCAAAATTTTGCATTGGCAGACGACGGAGCATTAGTTTTTGAAGGAAGGATCTGCGTTCCCAAGAATAGCGAGATAAGAAAGGAGATATTAGAAGAAGCTCATAATACACCATATTCCATCCACCCTGGAGGAACCAAAATGTATCAAGAGTTGAAGAAATATTTTTGGTGGAGGAACATGAAGAGATCTATCGGTGAATATGTGGAAAGATGCACGACTTGCCAACAGGTGAAAGCAGAACATCAGCGACCAACAGGTCTTTTGCAACCGCTCGAAATTCCGGAGTGGAAATGGGAAAATATTGCCATGGATTTCGTGGTAGGATTGCCAAAAACAATAAAAGGAAACCACGCAATTTGGGTGATAGTGGACAGACTCACGAAATCTGCACATTTTCTACCAATGAAAATGACGTTCAACATGGACCGCCTGGCCCAGCTTTACGTAGATGAAATTGTGAGGCTGCATGGAGTACCAGTAACTATTGTATCCAATCGAGATACGAGATTCACTTCAAACTTTTGGAGGAGTCTACAAGAAGCAATGGGAACAAAATTAAGGTTCAGCACCGCTTACCATCCTCAAACCGATGGGCAGTCAGAAAGAACCATCCAGACGCTAGAAGACATGTTGCGAGCCTGCGTGATGGATTTTAGTGAAAATTGGGAAAGGCATTTACGGCTGGTAGAATTTGCCTACAACAACAGCTACCAAGCGACCATCGGGATGGCTCCTTATGAAGCATTATACGGGAGGAAGTGAAGATCGCCTTTGCACTGGGACGAAGTTGGTGAAAAGAGAATTCTAGAGCCGGAGTTAGTCGAAAGGACGGTAGGTGTAATCAACAAGATTCGGGACCGTATCAAAATTGCGCAAGATCGACAGAAGTCATACGCTGACCTTGAAAGATCATTTCGAGATCGGGGACAAAGTTTTCTTAAAGTTGTCGCCTATGAGAGGAGTCGTGCGTATTGGCAAAAGAGGGAAGCTAAGACCAAGGTTTATAGGGCCGTTCGAAATCTTGGAGAGAGTTGGGGGATTAGCATATCGACTTGCTTTACCACCAAGTTTGACCTCAATACATGATGTTTTCCATGTATCATCCTTAAGAAGATATATTCACGATCCAGGCAATATCGTGAATTTTACCGAGTTAGGGTTAAGTAAGGATTTAACTTATGAGGAATACCCAATAGCTGTGCTGGATAGAAAAATTCACGTACTAAGAAATAGGGAAACACCGTTGATTAAGGTCAAGTGGAGTAGACACAGTGTAGATGAGGTTACCTGGAAAAAAGAAGAAGAAATTATGTCTAGATACCCGCAATTTCTAGACCCAAGTAAGTAATTTCGAGGACGATTTTTATTTTATTTCTCTACATTTGTTTTTTTTAAATATTTTATTTATTTATGTGTGATATTAATTGATAAAATGTTCCAAGCATCAATTTATGTTAGAATATAACTATTTCATATCATGAACATGCATGTAGATTTAATTAGAGTGCCTAATATGTTGCATTTTATTTATTTTGTCAAAGCCAATTTCTAGCCCATTTTAGTTAATTGGAGACCAAGTCATTTCAAGCCCAAATAAATCTTACTCTTCTTTAAAGCCTAAGTATTTTTCAAGTCCAAAGTTGAGGCCCGATTCTAAATATCTCATTTTTCTTCTCTACTCTATCGATTCAAAAAGAGATTTAGAGCGAATCTTTTTTTTCAAATTTTGAAACTTAACCAACTCTATCACTTATTGATAAGGATCACCATGAGATCTCCTCTCCTATTCAAACTCTAATCTCAACCTATCATTATAAATAGAGAACTCTATCTCCTTATTTTCTTCACACCAAAATTATGAAAGGAAAAGAAAATAGCTTGTTTCTTCTTCTTCAAGGCTCAAGGTTCCGAAGGTATGAAATTTCTTTTAGATTTAAGGTTTCACATATGCATTGCATCTCATAGCATGAGCATGGGGGGATCAGGTAAGGATGAGAGTGTTGGGGGTCTTGGCAGCATCGACTGCAAAACTGATGTTCGACGGCGGCGTCGATTCGGTTCGGTGGTATAGTCAGACACAGGTGATTGTTTGGTAAGTTCAGCGGTGGTTGCAGTCCAAACAAAGCTCCAAATTAATAGTTAACTTGGCGGCGATGGAGAAAGAGGTGGTTTTTCGAAGATTGGAGAAGGAGGTGAAAGGTTGTGGTGTTGCAGTCTCACGAGAATGAGAAAGAAAGAGAGAGTTGATGTCATAGGGCTATTTTTATGGTGGAGTAGTGAAGAGCAGACCTCTGCTGCTGGTGCAGCTCGTAAACTGAAGAGAGTGAGAGAAGATGTTTTGCTCTAATTATCTATTAACATTTGTTTTGCAGATTGGGTCTTTGGGAATATTTTCAAGTTTGGACCATTATAGGTTGAGCTTTGGGCCAAGAGTCATGAATGGTCTCTCATATTAATTAGTTTCATATTTTTGATTTTCGTACATGATAGGTTAATTAATATAAATTGTTAAGTTATTGTTTAAAGCGTAAGTATAGTTTTCTTAAACATTGTCATGATCCACTGTGTATACATATATATATATATATAATGTGATTGATATATATATATATATATTATATGTGTTGTACGTGAATTATATATATATATATTGCATGTGTGGTTGGTTTTCATATATATATATGTATAAATATATATGAAACGTTTTTATATATATATGTATAACTATATATGTAATGTTTATAGATATATATATATATATTATAAGCATGTATAAGTAAAAAGGGAATTAAAGAATTGTGTCACTATGTATGATTATGTATTAAACATGCATCATAGATTAATCTCATTCATAGTTTTATTACATCATGTTATGCATTGTATTAATTTAAAATAAATAATTTATAGGAGGCGCGCCGGGCTTAATTAATTAATATCCAAGTCAAGGTGAAGGTGGGGTTTTACGTGATCATGTCCTAATTATTCTCTCTATATTTAATTATTCAGTTATGTGATGACACAGCACAGTACAGGGCCTTCGGGCTAAAAATGAAAATAGGCCTCCAGGCTAAATGAGACTGGGCCTCCGAGCTAAATGAGACTGGGCCGACGGGCTATATGGTTTGGTCTACGGACTGAACAACTTTTATTATTCTCACTTACTCGTTTAATTTTATATAGCTTGGATAATTGGACACTCCCTACTGAGTTAAAGTACTCATCCCAAAAACTTTATCTTTTTCAGATGGAGGCTCAGGTGATGTTTAGCGGGTCAAGATGCGATGGTGGTGGTCATTGTCTCGATTAAATAAAGATTTTAAATAAATTTAGATATTTTTCTTATTAGGATTTTCCGCTGTGATCTTTGAGACCTTAATATTTGATCATTTGGGATTTTTTATAAAAGCATGTTTAACGTTTCATTTTTATTAAGAGTAATGAAATTGGGGCGTTACATGGAGAATACCATCGGAGCAATTGGCAACCAAATTAACATGTTGGAAAAGCAAATGGGTCAATTTGCAGCTACCTTGGGAAGCCAACATCAACAAGACAAGTTCCTGAATAATACAATCGTGAATCCGAAGGATCAATGCAAGGCCATTATCTTGAGGAACGGAACCGCCTATAATGGCCCTATTATGCCAGATGAAGAGGAGAATCAAGAGAAGGTTGATGAGCAGCCAAGTGAAGAGAAGAAAGAAGGGAGACAAAGTCAAGAGGACTTGGGTCCCAAATCGAAGAAAAATAATGAGAATGAGAAAGAGAAAGAGGTACCCACAAGGAAAATGCCGAAAGAATACAAAGTACCCATACTTTACCAACAAAGACTAAAAAAGGTGAAGAGCGACGAGCAATTCTCAAGGTTCCTCGACATCTTTAGAAAAGTTCAAATCAACATCCCACTTGTTGAAGCACTTCAACAAATGCCAAATTATGCAAAATGTTTGAAGGATGTGATTTCAAAAAAGAGAAGGTTGGGGGAGTACGAGATGGTTAACTTGACTGAGAATCGTAGTGCTCTACTATAACGGAAGCTACCCGCAAAGATGAAAGATCCGGGAAGCTTCAATATCTCGGTCACTATTGGAGAGAATCATATGGGAAATGCGTTATGTGATCTAGGGGCAAGCATCAACTTGATGCCCCTCTCGTTCTTTTCAAAGTTAAAAATGAGAGAGATCAAGCCTACCACCATTTGCCTTCAAATGGCCGATCGATCTTTGACATATTCTAAAGGAGTATTAGAAGATATGCTCGTGAAGGTCAACAAGTTCATATTCCCGGTTAACTTTGTGGTACTTGATATGGATGAAGACAAGGAAGTTTTCCTCATCCTTGGATGACCGTTCTTGAATACGGGTAAGACCTTGATTGATGTGGAGAAGGGAGAACTTACCTTGAGAGTCAATGAAGAAAATATCACGTTTTCCCTCCAAAAAGCAATGCAACATTCCGAAGAAGAGGTGAAGAACATAGAGCAATGCAAGGTGTTCCAAATGGTAGATGAGTGTGTAGAAGAGGAGGAGATGTGTAGACAAAAGGATTCTCTTGAGATTTGCATTTCTAACTCTATCTTTAATTCTTTACCTAATGATGATATTAGTCTTTGTGATTTTGTCTCTATGATGAATTCATTTCAGGAATCGTACTTGAGGAAGCCCAAATTCTTCCCATGGAGAGACGAGGACCAAACATCAAAGGAGGAAGAGTCGAAAGCAAAGAAAGAAACCATGAAGTTGAAGCCCCTACCTACACACTTGAGGTATGCTTATCTAGAAGACAACAGACAAAACCTAAAATCTTTTCTTCACTTCTATCAGATGAACAATTTGATAAATTGCTAAGGGTGTTAAGAAAGTTTAAAAGCATTATAGGGTGATCAATTTCCGATCTTAAAGGTATAAATTCTTCTATTTGCATACATAAAATTTTGTTAGAAGAAAATTATAAGCCTAAAGTGCAAAACCAACAAAGACTTAACCCGATTATACAAGAAGTGGTTAGAAAAGAGGTGTTCAAATTGCTTGATGCCAGGATAATTTTTGCTATTTTGGATAGTGATTGGGTGAGCCTACTCAAGTGGTTGCTAAAAAGGAGGAATGACTATTGTTGAGAATGATAATAAAGAAACAATTGTCACTCGAATGATGACCGATTGGAGAATGCATATAGATTATAGGGCATTGAATGCATACATTAGAAAAGATAATTTCCCTTAACCCTTCATTGATCAAATGCTACATAGGTTGGTGGGTCATGAATTTTATTGCTTTCTTGATGGTTATTCAGGGTATAATCAAATCATGATTGCTCCCGAGGACCAAGAAAAGACCGTATTTACTTGTCCATATGGCATATTTGCAAATAGGTGGATGTCGTTTAGGTTGTATAATGCACCCGCCACCTTTCAAAGGTGTATGATGTCCATTTTTCATGGATTGATTGAGAATATAATGGAGGTGTTTATGGATGATTTTTCAATTTTTGGAGATTTATTTGATCACTGTCTTGATAATTTAACGCAAGTCTTGAAGAGGTATGAAGATACCAATTTCGTGCTAAATTGGGAGAAATGTCACTTCATGGTGAGAGATGGAATTATTCTAGGACACAAGGTGTTAAGGGAAGGTCTTGAGGTAGACTGAGTGAAGATTATTACAATAAAAAAACTACCCCCGCCAATCAATGAAAAGGGAGTTAGAAGCTTTTTGGGACATGCCGGTTTTTATAGGTGTTTCATTAAAGCTTTTTTTAAAGTCTCTAAGCCTTTGTGTAGTCTCCTTGAAAAAGCCGTTCAGTTTGATTTTGATGTTCATTATTTGCAAGCTTTTGAGACCTTGAAGAAGGCATTGATCACGGCACCGGTACTAATCACACCCAATTGGAGTGAGCCATTTGAGGTGATGTGTGATGCAAGTGAGATTACGATAGGATCCGCTCTTGGACAAAAGAGGGACAAACTCTTCCAGGTGATCTACTACAGAAATAGAACGTTTGATCCGGCACAAGTGAACTACACCACCACGGAGAGGGAGCTCTTGGCAGTGGTATACGTATTCAACAAGTTTAGGCCCTATCTCATTAGGTCCGAACTATTGTGCACACCGATCATGCCGCCTTGAGGCATCTCTTTGTAAAGAAAGATGCAAAGTCGAGGCTCATACGATGGATTGTCCTTCTCCAAGAATTCGATGTGGAGATCCGAGATAGAAAAAGATGTGAGAATGTTGTTACAGATCATTTGTCCCGATTGGAGCACATGAAAGGAGAGGAAGAGAACACATAGCTAATCAATGAGATTTTTTCCAATGAGAGAATCATGTTGGCATCAATAAAAGTCCCATGGTTTACAGATATTGTCAACTATCTTGTTGCCAAAGTAGTGCCTGTGGAGATGGAAAGTTATCAAAGGAAGAAATTCTTCCACTATCTTAAATTCTATATATGGGAGGAGTCGTATCTCTTTTAAAGATGTGCTGATTCCATGCTTAGAAGGTGTGTACCGGAAGAAGAATGGAGCAAAATTCTGAAGGCATGCTAATTCACCTTGTGGAGGTCATTTTGCATCCAATAGAACCGCTAGAAAGATTCTACAAAGTGGTATCTATTGGCCCTCCTTATTTAAAGATTATGGAGAGTTCGTGAAGGCATGTGAGCGTTGCCAAAAGATGGGCTAGATTTCGAAGAGGGATGAGATGCCAATGAGTGCCATTGTTGAAGTAGAATTGTTCGATGTATGAGTGATTGACTTCATGGGACCATTTGTGGCTTCCGAGGGAAATCTCTATATCTTGCTAGCGGTGGACTACCTATCCCGGTGGATTGAGGTAAGTCCCACCAAAACAAATGATTCGAAGGTTGTGCTTAAATTCCCCCAAAGGAATATTTTGACGAGATATGGGGCTCTAAGAGTCTTGATTAGTGACGGAGGCACCCACTTTTGCAATAGGTGGATGACAAGCCTCCTAGCACGACATGAAGTAAAGCACAAGGTGACAACTCCCTACCACCCACAAGTCAATGGGCAAGCTGAGCTTGCAAATTGAGAGGTGAAACAAGTCCTCCAAAATGTGGTGAAGACTAACGGGAAGGATTGGGCGAGCCACCTTGATGAAGCACTTTGGGCTTACCGAACGGCCTACAAGACTCCATTGGGAATGTCTCCCTATCAAATGGTGTTCAGGAAGTCTTGTCACCTTCCAATTGAACTCACTCACAAGGTGTATTGGGCCACCAAGAAGCTCAACCTCGACTTTGAGATGTCGGGAAAGGAAAGAATTTTCCACTTGAATGAAATTGATGAATTTAAGCTTGAAGCCTTTAAGAATTCTTCCATCTACAAGATGAGGACCAAACTCTACCAGGATAAGTTCTTGAAAAAGAAAGAACTTGCACCCAGAGATTCCGTGTTACTTTTCAACTCAAGGTTGAAACTATTTCCTAGGAAGCTCAAGATAAAGTGGGGAGGGCCTTATTTGATCTCAAGAATTTTTGAAAGTGGAGCGGTGGAATTGAAAGCCAAGGACGGAAATCTCTTTGTTGTCAATGGATAACGTGTGAAAAAGTTCTATAATATGGAGGAGTAAGCCGGAGTGTTTGTACTCCATTTGAAAGATGTTTGAAGACTATATCCCGTCGAGTTCACGACGTTAAATTAAGCGCTAGTTGGAAGGCAAGCCAATGATTTTTAATTTCTGTTGGTACTTTGCTTTTATTTTAATTAATTTTTGATTTGCTTGTCTAGTTAAATTAGTTTAGAATTTATGTTTACTTTGAGGAAGAAATTTTTTTAATAATTGGTGTTTTGTGAGAGTGATATGACTGTAGGAAATTACACTCGAAGATGAAAATGCATAAGTGAGAAAGAGGAGCCCAAAAAGGGCTCGAAAATAAAATATCAGACAGAGCGCGAGACTTAAACGCGACCTCCCTTGGGTCGTGTTTTGGAGCAGCTGACATGTGGGGAGGAAACGCGACTAATATGTCACGCTGTACAGCCTTCAAACAGCTGAATTTCTTCATGCTGAACTCGACTCTCTCACACGACTAGTATAGGTCGCGCTTTGCCCTATTGCCCAAACGCGACTCTCGAACGCGAGAGGGGTCGCGACTCGCTGTACCACAGATGGGTTTTATACTCTTTCCCCTCATTTTGCACTCACACTTCAATTCTCACTCACTCTCACTCACATTACACCCTCAAGCACGAAAAATTTCACCTCTTCCCTCTACATTCCACAAGACTAAAGGTATGAGATTCTAACCCATGATTCCACATACATTGTACCTTTTCATGATGAGATTGAGGTCTAAATGTTCATATGCAAGAAAAATTGGGGATTTTTCATGTTTTTGTGCCCTAGGCTTAGAATAAACGAAATTTTCATGGGTATTTCTCAAATTGTGCTTATATTTGAAAGAATGTGCAATTAATAGCATGATTTTGGTATGAGTTGATGGAATTTGTTGGGAATTTGGAAGATTAGGTATGGGTTCATGTTGAATGGTGAAATTAAGCATGAATATTCATATTGTCAAAATATTTATATGCCATTGATTTATTTTGGGACCTATGCTCTAATGTGAGATGTTTTTGTTACATTCTTGCACAATGTGCTTTTGCCACCCCAAGTTTGTTTGATAATTGAAGATTAAATTGATTAGTTGGAGAAATTTTCATGCTTACCTTCAAAAGCTAGAATGTTGGATTTGATGGAAAATGCACATGCTCTATGAAATCGTGAATTGGTGTTTTATTCAATATGACAAGTTCCTTGGGTGAATCATGCAATTTTGTGAGTTTTGGGCATAAAGAGAAAAAGAATTAATGTAGCATATATGTAATGTTGCTATTGTTGCTTTTGAGATTGTCATATCCAATTTATGCATCTTTTTGCCTAGTTTATAAACTTGTCATCTCATGGTGTTCATGGTGTCCTTATATTATTGAATGTATGAAAGTAGAAGTAGAGCATGGTGATGATGTTTGGTTTTGGGAGACACATTTATCTTGCTTTTGTTTTTAATATTGTTATATATGAAATGAGGCCTTTGTTAACATAAGTGTGTACTCCATGCTTTATATTTGTGTTGGTATTGTGGGAAATGGAGTTGATGAATGACTATAGGAGGGCATGAGTTGCTTAATGTGGATTGAAAATTTTTCTTCAACAAAGTTTAAGTGGAATGAATTGGATATTGTCATATACTTAGAACGATAATATACTTTGTTGAAATGATGAGATTATCTCTACTTCTTTACCTAAACTTTGTTTAACTCTTGTTTTAGGTACCACCCCCATACACCAAAAATAGGACGAAGAGGGAGGAAATCTTCAAGAAGAGCCGAACCCGAAACTGAATCCGATCCCGAGATGGAGGCTCAAAAGGAAGAACAAGACGAGGATTTGGTGGTGAATCACCCAATGAGATTTCAAATCTACCTCAGAAGTGATGAGTATTTTGAAAATTAACAAAGGCTTTTCAATGTCAACCTTGTCACGATAAGGTTTATGTGCCGTGAAACATGTGAGGCCCTCGGGATCAAAGACGACATGTGGAGGCTCTTGGACCAAATGGGATAGCTCCAAGCCATGGATAGGAATAGCATGACGTTTCCTCTCTTAGTTAGAGAGATGCTGAGTACATTCGAGATGAAGAGGACTACAAGAAGGGGGCCTATCCAATGCACATTCCGGATGGGTAACATAGACCATGAGCTTACAGTGGACCAACTGAATGAGATTTTCGATGCTCCTACTGACGGTCTCTATCACCACCATCGAGAATATAATCAAGATGTTGCTTACCATCTCCTATGCCTCACACAATCAAACACGGAAAGATACAACTCCAGCACAGCAAAGGCATCTGCAATGCCTAACCCGGTCTTTCGATACCTGCACTGCATCTTAGCAAACACGGTTTTTGCTCGAAGAGAGAATAGCGGGTTGAGGACTTCGAAGTTGTTTGCACTATGGGCCATGTTGAATGGGGTCCACTTGAACTTTGGTGCTTTCCTCATGGAGCAGCTTTATAGGCAATCACACCTAGACAGCGGACACATTTGCATTGGAGGAATGATCACCCCGATTGCTGAGCACTTCAGCATCAATGTTGAGGATTTCTTGATAATAGAAGATCGAGGCTACTGAACCTCAACTATTTGAGGAATGTGAAGATCCTTAACTCAGATTTGAACACATATTTGTTGAACATGAGAGCTGGAGGGACATTTCCATTGCCCAACACGGCACTCACCCATGTGTCGAACTATCAGGAAATGGCAAATTGGAAGATAGAGACAGTAACCCACTTGGCGACTATAGTTGCAGCTGGAGTACCAAGAGGGATTTGAGCCTCCGTTGAGGACCAAGGAGAGGACGGTGGTGACAATGGGGGAGAGGGATCCTCCACTGCCACATTCAGACGAGGGAGGCCCTACACGGAAGAGAAAATTACCGGCCATTTTGACAAGTTAGATGGCTACATGACCTCGATGGATGAGTCTATACAGAATTGGATGAGTGATGTGCACGACGAGTTTGGGACTTTAAGGCAAGATATGTACACAAGGCTCGATGATATCCGGCACGACATGTATGGCAGATTGGGACAAACACAGTCCAGTGTTGATGACAGATTTCATGCCATACAGACAGATATTGACGAGAGGTTCATGGGCCATAGAGGTGACGTAAGAGGTCTGGTGAGAGATATAGGCACGATTAGATCCGAGATTCAGGACCTCGCAGGACTTTTTCGAGGAATGCCCACTAGATCTGGATCGCAGTAGCAGCCGCAGATGTACACGCCATCCCAGCATCAACAACAAATGACTCCATATCACTCCTACCAACCGCAGCAGTAGTTTCAGCAGCAGCAGCTGTTCCAGTCGATGCAGCAGTTCCCGACTGGACAGTTTTTGGTGTCCTCATCCTCCTCACAACACTTCCAGCAGATGTCGACGGGACAATTTATGGCGACCTCCTCTTAGTAGTTTCAGCAGTTCCAGACCTCCTAGTTCATGCCATTCTCATCTTCTCAGCCATTTCCACAGCAGTCTCCGCATCACCAGCAACATCCACCACATTGAGCCGTTAGTGACCCTTGCCACCATCTTTTTCTCTCCAAACTATTTTCTTCACTTGGATCAAAATAAAGTTTGAGGGAGGGAGAGAGAGTAATGGTGGCAAGGATCTTTTCTGCTCATTTTTATCGCTTAATTTAAACAATGCCTAGTTAATTTGTTTTTATTTTCGGATACTTAAGCATGTTTGGTTAAGTAAGCATGCTCGTATTTTTTTTATTATGAATTATGTTAGGATTTCTTAGTTCTTATGTTGGATTATTTGGAAGGAGGCATTGGTGGATATTTGATCGCATGTTATTTTATTTCATGAGCATGGGATGCTTTATCTATGTTTTTGTTCAATTACCTTATGATTTGTGATTTGGAGATATTTTGACTTAAATAGGTGTATGTTCTTGTAACATGATAGGAGTTATGAGAGCATGTTTCTGATGAGCATGAGCTTATGTTGAATTTTTTTGAAAAATGTTGATAAAAGGCAAGATTTTATAGCATGATAATGTAAACAAGGTTCTTATAGTGTCTCAAAAGCTTACCTTGGGAAGATTTTGATCCAAAGATTACATAAGTGTAATCTTTTCTTTGATGAGTGATTGATGGTCTTCTTGGTGCACTAGTATTTCTCTAGAACTTGCTTGGGACTTAATTGAAGTTACAATTGTGTGTTTGATTTCTTGAAAAGGATTTAAGGCCATTTGTTGTATAAACTCATATCTATCCAAATATTTACCTTCCAATACAAATTGAATCTCTTTGCAAGCCCATTTTGAGCCTTGATATGTCCTCTTGATATTGTTGGGTTGGGAATGAAATAAATGGCAAGTTTTGTGTTAAATTCTTCAAAATTGAACTTATGAGAAATTTTGTAATTGGAAAAAGGTAAAAATGTTGAAATACTCTTGTAATGAAAAAGAACAAAAAGAGGTGAAATATCTAAGAGTAGAATTGAAAAATTTTAAGAGAGGAAAAGAAGAGATATTTGCACATTATGTTCACAAATGAAAAGAGTAAAGAAATGTTGAAAAATTTGAAAAAATCTCAAATAGATGGGGTTGTGATTCAAAAAGGGTAGAAGAGAACTTGTGTGGTTCTTTTTGCTTGGTAATGAATTGAATTTGGTATTGTTGGAAAGCCACTTAGCTAGATTTATACCTACCTTTCCGAAAAGCCTTCACTACAACTCGAAAGCCCTTAATGATTCTTGTTTGAGAACACATGTAGAGTAGTGAAGATTTTAGTCTCTTTGCAAGTATATGGTAGGATTGTAGTGCACACTCGACCTTGAGCGGATACACGTCTAGCCTATACACTCGAGAGTGAGCGCTCATTGATCCTTGTGAGAGCTCGAACTTCGGTAATTATATCATGATTATTTTATTGTACTTGTTTATGTTTGATTGCCAATATCATCTATGCATTGCTCGTCTTTTGATTTTTGAAGCAAATTGCCATCTTGATTCCACTTTACTCAAAATTTTTGCTTTTGTACTCTTGTTTTGTTTGAGGACAAATGAATATTTAAGTTTGGTGGAGTTGCTGAGTGCATAAATTGCACTCAATTGCACTCATTTTGAGTGTATTTGCACTAGGTTATCATGTATATATGTTGTAAATATTGTTAATATTGTTTTAATGTTAAGTTTTATTTAATGTGGCCAATATAGAGAGTTTTCGGGTTAAACAAATGCAAAATAAGTCAAGTGATGAATTGGATCGAAAAAGGGTGCACAAAGATGAGCAAAAAAGAAGAAAACCAAGTCATAGGCCGAAAAAAGACCCTAAAGCGCGAGCTACTTGGGTCGTTCTTCACAGACCCTCAAAACGCAGTCCAAAAACGCGAGGAAAACCCCGCATTGCAGAGCTTTCTGAGAGCCAAACTCCTTTGGATGAAGCTCGACCATGAAACACGACTATAATGTGTCGAGTTTCAGCCGTCAGTCAAAACTCGACCCTCAAACATGAACAAAAGCCCGTGTTGCTGAGTCTTCAGGGACCTGATTTCCTTTGTTCCAAAGTCGACCCTAAAACGTGACTTCCTGGGGTCGAGTTCCACATAGTCGAAATGAAAACTTGACTTTTGGCATCTAATTATTGGTCCACCTTTTATATATCTTTTGGGATTTTCAAATAAGAAACCAACACTTAGAGAACTCAAAAAATTAGCAAGGAAATACTCTCCACTTGGGATTTTTGAAGATCAAGAGCATCAAGAAGACGAGGAAGATTCATCCATCCATTTTGGAGATTCAAGCCAAGGGATTGAAGGAGATTGTTCTACATTGGGTTTTATCTTCTCATTCCTTCTTTTACTCTTGTATTTTGGAATGGATTTTGGATCCTCTTTTTGTATTTTTGATCTTGTTGTAAACATGGTTGGCTATAGCGTTAGGGCTTTAGGATGTGGAGAAATAATATGAATCTTGTTCTTGATTAGCGTTTTGTATATATGATTATGATTTGTTAAGGTTTTAATCCATGATAGTTCTTGAATGGTGTTGTTTGAGTGGCCTTCATTTAACATCAAATGTATGAATCACTTACATCTTGCCTATCCTGTGATCATAAGCATGCTTGGATTAAATCTATGTAATTGTCTTCTTTGTCGAATGTCGATTATGTGGAAGGAAATGTGACCCCTTAGAGCCTTTGCTAGGTGTGACCTTGGAATGTATTAGTGATAGTCATGCTTTTCACATTCGCAATTAAAGAGATATTCGAGAGATGCTCTTTCTACTTTCGTGGTCTTTCTATCGTTGAACTTAGCATGATCATAGGTATAACCATTATTGTGTGTTCAAGAGGAATATTGTGTATCTATGTCGTAGTGTCTTGCCTTTACTTGTTATCTTCAAATCTTCTCCTTGTTGCCTTGTTTTCTTGCATCTTATTTAGTTTATTTTGTTGTTGTTTGGTGTTTCTAGTTTAAGTTTATGTGTTGGTCTTGTTGGATGATAATCAACCCTCACTCAATTATAGTCTAGATATTTCACTAATCTATGGTCATGGTATTTGCATTTTCATATTTCTAATCTCATTACCTGTGGATCGACCTCGTTTCATCTTTGCTACACATATGCTTCTATACTTGTAAGCATGTGATGAAGACTCAAATTCGTGCTTTTTCTTTTATCTTTTTACACCCTTTTTAGTGTTTAGTATAGAGTCGAGTCTAGTTTTGGGGGTAAAACTGATTACAGGAGGATGAGGGCATAAAACTACCACAACAGGCACCGCCAGGTGCTATTTATGCTGAGGGCACAAAGGACTAATTTGCCTGCCGAGGACCCAGTCAAAGTTGTTGTGAGAATTACGCAACAGAATCGCGGACCAGCTCTTTTATGCATGTGGAGGTGATGTGGCGGTCAGTTCCGAGTATTGGGGAGGTCCAAACATGTTGGGAAGAAAGTGGGGACATCAGAAAGTTACTGGAGGCGCTAGGGTTTGTTGCTACTACGCCTATAATCAAGGAAGAACATGGAGCATGGACATGAGGAAGTGGAGGAGTGCAAGAGCCCCTGCATGGGTGAAATCTGAGCTGCTTGAAGCCTTAATTCATTCGCTATAAATACTTTTATCTGTTTTCATATCGAGGGAGAGAGTTTTTGCACCTCGAAGATACAATTTTCCATTTTCGCACTTAGTTTATTTTCTGGATATTCTGTCTGCCTGAAGCTGGCGGTTTGCCCGCATAAAGGTAGTTCAGTTGTTTTGTTGACAAAACTGGGGTTGGGCCCAGAAGTTAATCTAGTTGTTTCCTTTCCAAGTAAGATGTCTTTTATCATTTCTTTTACTTTCGTTTCTATGTTTAGTGGCTAAGTTTCCACTGTTCAAGTCAAAGTAATGGTCTAAGGGTAGAATATGTGCATGAGGTAATCGGACTTTAACGCCTTAAGGGTTCACAATCTTAACTTGTTTTTCACTTAGACATTGGTAAAGAGTTGTTGGAGATGAAAGCGCGCATTTCTGATTAACTGGTACTAGTGTTGGTTACGTGGGAGTGTATAGGTGATCCATGCCTTGATACTCGTATAGTAATAAGTTCAGGGGTGACAACCTTGGTAGTTGAGATTGAGTAGTATATGCAGGCACAAGACCGTGTCAAACCTACTAGAATATGGTCGCTTTTACCATCAAAGCTGCTATACTTGCAAAACCTTTGTGTGATTCTCTCCTTAGGTTCCTGTATAGTTAGGTCCCTAGGTGCCGATCGCATCATCTAGATGATATAATGTAAGAAGTGATTGGGGAGTGGCCGATCGTATCCATTTCCTATAACCGGTTAACCCTCAAAGTGACAATTACCCATATTTGGCCATAGGGATTCGGTTTTGACCTTTCTGCTAGTGTGGACATAACGGATAGTAGTGGTAATTACATATGTTTTAACCGGGATTGCGTATACCTACCGAATGACTCGATGCTTTGACTTGAGCACTTTTATTACTGAGGGCAAGAAGGGCACAAGCTAGGGCATTTTTGAAAAGGTTGGAGGAGAAGAATCACACTGAAGGATCCAGTGATGATTTGACCTCAAGCGAACAAAGTCAGGCAAGCAACCTCTATTTCGACGAAGAGATGGAGGACAATCAGATATCAAACCACGAAGAAGAACAATAACAAAGACCACCACCGCACACCCTTACTTTGAGGCAGCTGAGTTTCCCTCAAACCATGAACATGCATCCCACGGGCATCGTTTTGCCCACAACTACTGGTAACTGGGAGCTGAGGGCAAACTTCATCTCGATTTTGCCCAAATTCCATGACCATCCAGGAGAGGATCCACAATGACATCTGCAAGATTTCGAGATGGCATGTGAGACGCAACGCACACAAGCTAATGGGACAGGCGAATACATTCACCTGGTTTCTTTTCCTTTCACCTTGCAGGACGGAGCTCGAGAATAGTTATACACTATTCCTGCCAGGAGTGTAACCAACTGGAGTCAACTCCAGCAAAAGTTTCTAGAGATGTACTTCCCCACATGAAGAGTGCAGAGCATGAGGAAGAAGATCTCAACCACAAAGGTTGGTCCCCACGAGAGCTTTTACGACTACTGGGAGCGTTTCAAGCAATTGCTCTCGAAATGCCAACATCACCAGATTCCAGATCATGACCTGGTGAACTACTTTGTCTCGGGGTTGAGAAGTGAGGACCGGGCCCTACTGAATGCAGCATGCGGAGGATTTATCCTGAACAAAAGGGCAGCTGAGGCTCTAATAATTATTGGAGAAATGGCCGAGGAAAATAGAGACGATTCATATGAAAGAACAAGTGTTGCCGCTGCGGGCAAAACTATCTATGTGCCTGAAACTGATGACCGAATTAAACAACTCTGCAATAAGATGGAGAAGATGATCACCATGTTTTCCGCTAATACCTTGCGAATTTATGGGGTATGTGAATTGATGGGGTACCACTCTGACCAGTGTCCACAAGTGAAGGAGAAGGAAGAAACGGTCAACGCGATTAATGGAGAACAAAGGAGGAGGCACAATCATCTTGCCTCCAACTACAGTCAGAGGCAGACAGCATAATACTATCCTGCGCCCGCAGTAGGACCATCTTTATCAGACATGGTTTACAAGATTGTAAATGAAACGGTGGAGGTATAAAGAAATCAGAAGCCTTCGAGCAGGAGACAAGGAATGGACTGAGCTATTTGGGAGGACAAATATCCCAAATTAGTGATGCAATCGCAAGGATGGAGAAAGCTAAAGGAATTCTGCCCTCACAGACAGAACCACCAAAAAAGGTTTGGGTAAATGCAATAACACTGAAGAGTGGAAGGCAACTGTCTGCACCTTATCCAGAGACTGCAGAGGATGATGCCCACAGCAATGATGAGCCCACAAAGGAGGAACCAGAGTTGGTGTTGAATTATGAGAAGTGTCACTGTATGGTAAGAGAAGGAATCGTGCTGGGACATGTAGTGTCCGAGTGAGGAATTGAGGTGGACATGGCAAAAGTGAAGGTCATTGCCAAATTGCCCTGTCCCATCAATGTTAAGCAGATTCGGGCATTTCTAGGCCATGCGGGTTTCTATCGTCGATTCATTAAGGACTTCGCAAAAATTGCTGAACCACTCACAAACCTGCTACAATTAGAGGTAAAATTTGACTTTGATGATGACTGCAAGAAAGATTTTCATACATTGCAGAATATGTTAGTGTCTTCCCCCATTATCCAACCTCCGGATTGGGGAATGCCATTTGAGGTGATGTGTGATGCCAGTGGATTTTCCGTGGGAGCAGTTTTGGGCCAGAAAAGAGGCAAAGAGAGCTATGTTATCTATTATGCCTCCAAGACATTAAATGCCGCGCAACGCAACTATACCACCACGGAAAAGGAGCTGTTAGCAGTAGTGTTCGCTTTTGAGAAATTTCATTCCTATCTGTTGGGGGCACAAGTGATTGTTTACACGGATCACGCAGCTCTGAAGTACTTACTGTCTAAGAAGGAGTCAAAGCCGAGACTCATAAGGTGGATATTGCTCTTACAAGAGTTCGATGTGCAGATCAAAGACAAGACTGGGGTAGAAAACCTGGTTGCAGACCATCTCAGCCGTCTGATGGTTGAGAGCAAAGAGGAAATCACTGAGAATTTTCCAGATGAGCACTTGTATGAGGTTGCGGGCAAAACAGCAAGGGAGCCATGGTTTGCCGACATAGTGAACTACCTGGTCGTAAGACAGTTTCTAGTTAGTTTGAGTGACTATCAAAAGAATAAGATGAAGCGTGAGTACAAGTTATATATCTGGGAAGCACCAGCTCTTTGGAAAATTGGAACTGATCAAGTCATCAGAAGGTGCGTCAGTGATGATGAGGTCCTAGACATCTTGAAGTTCTGCCATAACAATGCATGTGGAGGTCATTTTGGCCCACGTAGAACAGCAAGGAAGGTATTAGATGGAGGATTTTACTGGCCTACATTATTCAGGGATGCTTATATATTTGTGAAGAAGTGCAAGAATTGCCAGATGACTCGGAATATTTCTATTCGGGAGGCCATGCCACAAACACCCATCATGCCCGTGGAAGTCTTCGACATATGGGGCATAGATTTCATGGGACCATTTCCCAATTCAGGTAATAATCTCTACATTATCCTGGCTATAGATTATGTGTCCAAGTGAGTGGAGGCAAAAGCCACTCCAACGAATGATGCAAATACAGTGGTGAAGTTCCTGAGGGCAAATATGTTTTGTCGCTTCGGAATGCCCAAAGTCCTGATCAGTGATCAAGGGACTCATTTCTGCAACTCAGTCATAAAGAAGATGATGGCAAAGTATGGGGTCACACACAAGGTTACTACTGCATATCACCCCCAAGCAAATGGACAAGCAGAAGTCTCAAACAGGGAGATCAAAAATATTCTGGAGAAAGTTGTTGGACCAAGGCGCAAAGACTGGAAAAATCACTTGGAAGATGCTCTGTGGGCATATCGCACAGCCTACAAGACACCTATTGGGATGTCTCCTTATAGGCTGGTTTTTGGAAAGTATTGCAATTTGCCCGTGGGAATGGAGCATAAAGCATTTTGGGCAATCAAGAAGTTGAATTTCAATAATGAATGCGCTGGAATTGAGAGGAAGCTGCAGATCCAAGAATTGGAAGAGTTGAGGTCCGAGGCCTATGATAATGTTGTGATGTATAAAGAAAGGACCAAGAGATACCACGATGCACTCGCAAGGGGCAAACAGTTGCTCTGTGGGCAAAAGGTACTCGTGTTTAACTCAAAGCTCAAATTGCATGCGGGCAAATTGAAGTCAAAATGGATGGGCCCCTATCTGGTGCAACATCAACACCCAAGTGGAGTAATTGATCTGGTGAACCCAAAAGATCGGTGCGAATTTCGAGAAAATGGCCAGAGGGTGAAACCATATTTCGAACAAAAGAAGGAAACTTGGCCAGAAACCCAAGTTTTCAGCAGTCATGAGTACTACTGAAGGCACAACACGGTCGAGCCAAAGACCTTAAACAAAGGCGCTGGACGGGAGGCAACCCGGTTTGTCTACTTACTTTAATTTCAATTATGTTTGTTATTTGTATTTAGTTTGTGAATTAACGCTGCAGGAAGGCAAAGACTGGAAACGCATCACTGTGGGCAAAGTCATGTGCAGGGCACAGCAAGGTTTAACTGTATGGGTGGGTACTGTAGCAGATTTGACTGATTGGACACAGACAGTAGCTGCAGAGACGGCTGGTTTTCCCCATGCAGTGTTGATGATTGTTGAAAATTGAGGCCAGAAAAAGGGGAGTGAGGGAGAGATGATATATCCAGATAATTATTTTAAATTCACTACAAGAAAATCGCTCATACACCACGGGTAATAACCGTGGTGTATGACAAATCTCAACTGTGGTCTAGGTGGGCGTCGTCTATGCACAGTCTCATACACCACGGGTAATAACCGTGGTAATTTTACCACGGTTTTATCAAAACCGTGGTTAATTTACGACGGTCGTATACACCACGGTTATTCACCATGGTAATTTAACCACGGTTTTCAAAAAACCGTGGTAAATTTATGAAAAACCGTGGTAAATTTACGACGGTTACAAAAAGCTGTGGTAATTTTAACACGATTTAAGTATAACCGTGGTAAAATTACCACAGTTTTCTTAAAAAATCGTGGTAAAATTACCACGATTCTCTATTAAAACCGTGGTAAAGTTACAACCGTTCTTATTAAACCGTGGTCATTATTTTTTTTTTGCTCTATTTTTTAAATTTGTTTTATCCTGTATAAATCCCAAATTAAAAAATAATATAATTAATAATCATCCAAAAATACAAAATATCATTCAATACACAAAGTATCATTCAAAATATAAAATATCATCAAAATACAAAAATCTCATCCAAAATACAATATCTCATCCAAAATCAAAATTCATTGTTGCAAAGATCTCAATTACTTATTCAAAACTACTACATAAATTCAAAGTTCTATTACAAAGTTCTTACTAGTTTCATTAGCGAGTACCGATGATTATTGGAGAAATAAAAATACCAGAATAACCTGCAACATGTGAAAAGACAAGTAATTAATTACAAGGCCTTAAGTTATCACAATATTATTTGTTCAAGCAGTACAATCAAAAATATTATCTGACAAATAAAATGATCACGAGTGGTAGTATCCATTTTCAGAAATTGTATATTACCAGTCAACATAATCAATATTTATATATCATCTATCATAAATGTTTTGTAAAATTTAACTTATGACTACTCACCATGGAAAGAGTTGGCACACCAGAAGGATCGAAATCCTCACAATGTCTAGGATCAATGGGAACACAAACATGGCCTGCAAAGAAATAGAAATTGTGAAATAATATGTTTAACTTAAAAATGAGAAATTTAGCATAACAGTTATTTGCAGAGAACAATCATGAATTAGAAAGACGCTACTAAAAAAACTAGTCAAATTATCATATATAATTTATTTATTTTTTGGTTGAGCTTTTTTTCACCTGAATGAGGAAACTACCAAAACAGCATTTACATGGAAACAAAGCATAAATAATACATCCTTAAAGGAGAATCAAAGAGAATTCATGTGACTGACAAAAAAGTTTCTTACTTACAGATGGGCATTTAGATGGAGGGGGGGTCAATAACTAAAAGTTTTTCACTCCAAGAAGCAAATTCTCTTTAGCTTCTAATATAATAGTGATACCAGAAGTCATACCTTCTGTCTCCCAGATTGCAAATGATGTTAAAGTTAACCCCATCGAACAACATTGATATCTTCACGTAAGCGTTTCTTATCCTGCCACAACTCAGAGTAATGGCTGCCAGAGTTACAAGTTAGGAAGGCTATCAATTATTTTACAACAAAGGACAAACAACAATTAAAAAGCACACCAGCAAGCAAATTGGCAGATGATTTAATTACTATCACACTAAAGTCAAGACAATTTGTTTCTCTTGCTCTTTACATAGCAAGCAACATAAGATTTTTAATTACTTGATACACATATAGATTAAACTAAAATGCATTTACCAAATGGAACTTCTGAGAGCAGTTGAAAAGGATTCAAGTGCCTCTGTTAAAGAACAAACTTTCAAGAACAGTGTATATTCAAGAGATAACTGCCTCACGAGAACCAGAATTTCCTATATGGCCTCCCTGCATCCTCATCTTGCATGTGCTGACACAAAAAATGATCAATAGACTATAGTCGAGAATTACCAACACAAGTTCCTCAGAACCCTACACCCCTAGCCCTTATCAATAGATTATAAATAAATGTATAGCACCATGCTTCCTGGATACCTACTGCACCTAATGCTCAGATCAGATTACACAAATTGTAGCAGGAGGGGGGAGTGATAAAATTTCCTCTTTTACTAAAATAAGATAAAACAACCAGAATCATGAAAGTTCAGCTAGAAATGCAAAATGTTGCTAGTTCTTATTAAACATACACTAATGTTGAAATGTATGGATTTATGTAGCAAAATGGTCAAACAGCACAAAAGAAATAAGAACATTTATCTTATCTTAAAAACAAAAATGAGCTCGTCTAACTATATTCCAAGGACAATCAGAAATCAAACACGAAATGCATCAACAGTCATGCCCAATATTTACATCATTTTTAACTACAGACATCCACATAATTTTTTAGATTTTCTAACTCTCAATGACCATGATTACCAATTGAGTCTCTTTTGCTAACTTTAGGAACATTCACTGAACAAATTCTTTCAAGCATAAGTATAACGGCGAAGAGAGTTTTGTTGGACCACTCACTCTTCTTGAATTGTTGTCACAAACATGAAATCAATGAACATCTTAAACAGGCTACAACTGCTTATCCATATGACATAGTTGTAAACATTATTAATGCCACATAGAAAATCAACTCCAAGTCTTACAGCAGCAGATTTAAAAGAACTTTAAATTGTAAAAAGAACACAAACCCATGAATAGCAGCGGCGTATCATCATCAATAGCAGCAGCAGCATCACAATTATTTTGCCATCCTCTTTTTCTGTTTCAGTCTTACAACACTTATCTTCTTCCAATTTGGGGCAACAGTTAATCAACTCTTAATCAAACTTTTTAACAAAATCCCAGAAAAATAACAAACAAGGTTTGGTTAAGTTTTCTATCATAGTTTTAAAATGTAAAAATAAATATCTTCTGCTAGTCCTAATATCTCAAAATATTTTAGGATAAATATGCAGTATTACAAATTTGACATGATCAGTAATGCAACAATTTCCAAGTTCTATCTATACAATGTGACTTATATGTGCACTGTTCATTACATAATACAAACATGGACATACAAGCACAGAGAAACCACAAGCATTTTGAAAGCCAAACCAACATCAAATAAATTCTGGGCAAAAATCAAAAATTACCTTGGGTTAAAAGTGAACTTCTGCCAATGATTCAACAGCACCTTTGTTTAAGCGATTCCCCTGAAACAGCCAACAATTACACTCCAATACCAAAATATCATTGAATTTAGATGAGATTCCAAAATTTTCCATTTTAATCATTTGGCTCAAGTGTCACATTGATCCATAGAGCTTCAAATAAAGGCATCTAACATTCACAGGTCAATATAGATTGACAGATTCAGCTATTGCACATAATGCACAGAGGTAAGCAAAACCTTCAAGTTGATATATATATATATATATATATATAAGAGGAACTTACAGCTGGCTAATCTTCAAGTAAATAAATAATAAAATAAACTGTCTCCATGTGAGAAAATGTACTAAAGACTTCAAATTAATTGTTAAAAAGAGAAAGAGGGGTAGAATTGAAAGTAGGATTGTGAGAATTTGTACCAGGTGTCAGTATATATGTTCTCATTTGGAATGGGATTAAAAAACAAAGAAAAAAGCACAAGTTGTATCAGAAACAAGGCATACACTTGAAGCAGTAGAATGTGAGAAATTATGTGTTCTTTTACATTATGAAACCAAGTCCAACTCATAACATCAGTTCATCACAAATATTATAAATGCCTACTGAACTAGTCTGCAAGAGTTTAAAAAACTACCAAGCCCCCTAGTAACAGTACGACAGCATTACCTACATAATAAAACATAATGTAGATTGAGATATCACAGTTTTCCGAACATTGTTCCTAATTGCAATAGATAAGAATCAAACCCACCTCTCAACTTTATGTTACGCGCTTCATTAATTCTGGAAAAAGGAACAAAACTTTGCGTAGTATTACATAGTATGGAGTATGGACACTTTTTTAGCAGTATAAAATCCCGATTACAGTTATCTTCCTCTTCCAAGACATATTTTTAGCTTCTTAAGGATGCTTAAGCTGATATAGCCACGCTAAAACCAACGTAAATATGTCATCAATGAAAGTGAATCATGACTATGCAAAATAGCAAGCATGCCAATAGAACAATGAAACAAAGCACTCACTTATATCTATATATATACACACACACACTGGCACACCCCAAAACCTACAATAAATAGAACCTACAATAATATCAAGAAGAAGCAGCTCGGTTCCAGAATCTGGCAAGATTATAGTCCACTATGAAAAATTGTAAATTTTCACAACATTTAGGTGTGTCGCAGATAAGAGTAGCTTTCCACAAAAATCAGTAAAATATGACATTAGAAAGACTCCCAAATTCATGAGCAAAAACCTTTAGAAAAAATGCATATCGACCAATACATTCACACAAACCATTCATCAAACATATTGTGGACACTCTCAAATAGACATAGCAGACGCCAACACAAAAAAGTACGTTTTCAGGAAAACCTCTCCGTAGATGTCTATCATCCTAATTTAAGAACACGGACAAGGATTGCAGCACCCTATTCCCGACTTGAATATATACTGTCCATTACTGTCCCACGAAAGAAAAATATATATTTATCTTTAAGAATGGAGGACGTGTTTTTGGAAGTTATCTTCGGTCTAATTACTCCCTATTCCCAACTTGGCACCGCCGGTGAGAGCTGTTTGCTAAAATCACGACTTGCCTTTTCTTTTCAAAGTGCGACTTTAGACGGGCAAGAGCTATTTCACAGGGAGATGGCGACGAGCTGAGTTAGGTTTAGAGTAAAGATGGTGAGTTTAGGGAAGAAGCTGAGATTTAGAGAGTTGAACGGCGCGCGGGTTCTATATTTGAGGGATTTGATTTTTTTCAATCTAATTTCCTTTTTTTTATATGAAAAAAGTGTATTTATT
Source organism: Perilla frutescens (assembly GCA_026008535.1). Taxonomy (NCBI): domain Eukaryota; kingdom Viridiplantae; phylum Streptophyta; class Magnoliopsida; order Lamiales; family Lamiaceae; genus Perilla; species Perilla frutescens. Next base: position 8,537,230 of record BRKX01000013.1, on the reverse strand, counting down.
GTTACCACAGTTCTATAAAAACGGTTGTCAAACTCGTATTTAAATAAACACCACCATTTTAAATTAAACAGTAATGAACTAAAAAATCCACATATACCACGGTTAATTAAAACAGCCGTTTATGCCAGAATATACACCACCGACTTACGGAAACCGTGGTTTTTTCTTTTGAGAGACGCGCTCATACACCATTGTTTTTATGAAAACCGTGGTTATTAACTAATTTACCACAGTTTACAGCGAAAACCGTGGTTAATGAAGAGTGGTGTATGAGCGAAATTCTTGTAGTGATTATAAGCATATCTCCTTCCCCAATTCAAAATCCCCCAAATCTCTCAAAATTAGGCACAACCGTTCCCTAAATTCTCGGCCACGATCTCTCTGCACAAACCCACTACCCTCACAACACCCCACGTCCCCTGAAGCATTCAAATACCCCTCCACGCTCGATTTATCACAAATCGAGCAAAGCAAACCCTACCTCCCAAATTCCCCAATCCCTTGTCAAGATAAAAATGGTGAATGCGAAGAAGACCGGAGACACTGCCAAGCGAGGCACACGTCGCAGTGCCCGCAACGTCGGCGAATCATCGCAAGAGACGACGCAGACCACCCAGTCGACCCAGCCGGAGGAGCTGAAACAAAGCACCGAACCCGTTCTAAACCCCTCACCGATCCAAACCATTCTGCCACAACACCCACCGCTCCCGCTGCCGCAAGCAGAGAAAAAGAAACGAGCACCGCCGAAGGCTAAGGGCGGTGCGAAGAAAAAGAAAAAGGTTGAGGCTGATAAGGGCAAACTTCAGAGCCCACCACAAGCTGGGCAAAACCCTGACCCAACGCCCACACCTAAGAAACCACCAACACCTGAGAAGCCACCTACACCCCAACCCAGCGAAGAATCAGGTGAGTCTGAGCCTGAGAAAGAACCAAAGAAGGACGGGGAGGACGATGGTGGGCCAGAGAAAGAAGATGAGGTGGAGGAAGAAAAACAACACGGCAGCGGTGATGAAGAAGAAAGCGGTGATGATTCTGAAGGAGAGAGCATGGAAGAAGACGACAAGGAGGAGGAGAAACTTGAGCAAGATCATCAAGAGGAGAAGGAGAAAGAACCAGTACTGGAAAAAGAGAAAGAGGAATCGTTGGAAGACGACAAAGTGACCTCAGAGGGATCTACCTCTGAGAATGCCCACAGCCAGTCTGAGCAACCGAAACAGGCACAACCCAATCCACCCGCAGAGAAGAAGAAGTTGAAGAAGGCAAAACCACAGGAGGTCTCGAAGGAGGCACATAGGGAACAAAGTCAAAGCAAGGGTCCCGATGTGCCCGAAAAGTCTAAGAGCAAGTCAAAGGGAACCAAGTCAACCAGCAAAGAGTCAAGGAAGCCAGTCAGCAAGGAGTCCAAGAAACAAGAAAAGCTACCCACCAAGAGAAGGCTAGATGTGGAGCAGTCCAACAATGAAGAGGAAGAGAAGTCGGTGCACAGTGAGGAAGTGGAACCGGAAATCCAAATCATCCCAGCTCCGGTTCAATCCTATGTGCCCGCAAAGGTTAAAAAAGGCACAAAAAGCAGGGTGCCAATCAGAACCCTCCCCCGCCGCTTGGCGAAGGAGGAGAAGGAGGATCCAAGCAGCTCAAGACAAGGAATTGTCGAGAGATTGAACAAGAAGAAGCATCTGCCCTTGTACATTCTTCATGACAGCACGCTAAATACACTTGGAGTCATGGACCAAGTGTATGAATACTTTCCCAACATCAGCTGGGAGCAAGTACTCGGCTGGAGGAACATGGTACGCCCTTCTTTAACCATTGAATTCCTTTCATCGTATGAGTTTAAACCAGTGCAGGGATTTGGTTTGGAGACACCCGGAGTTGTGAACTTCTATATAGCTGGAGAAAGCTATAGCATGTCAATCTCAGGATTGAATCTGTTATTGGATTTCATCCAACCAAAAGATGTGCATTCGAAGTGGTATAAAGAAGCAGCAACCAGCGTCGGCGACGACTGAAGTCCAAACATTCAGCAACGGTGGGAGGAAATTGGAGGGAAAGGCTTCTATCTTTCGGGCTCAAGCAAGGGCAAGCACCTCTCTGACCACGCCCTCCAGATTTGCCATAGATGGATGGCATTCAACCTTTATGGGTGCAAGGATGGCACAGGCCAAGTGACACAGCAGGAGGTATTCCTATTATGGAACATGGTGCACAAGTGGAAGGTCAACCTCGGCTACATTCTGGCGGTCCAATTGCAGGCTCAGACCATCAACACCAGAGCAATAAAAAAATTAGCAAGGAAATACTCTCCACTTGGGATTTTTGAAGATCAAGAGCATCAAGAAGAAGAGGAAGATTCATTCATCCATTTTGGAGATTCAAGCCAAGGGATTGAAGGAGATTGTTCTACATTGGGTTTTATCTTCTCATTCCTTCTTTTACTCTTGTATTTTGGAATGGATTTTGGATCCTCTTTTTGTATTTTTGATCTTGTTGTAAACATGGTTGGCTATAGCGTTAGGGCTTTAGGATGTGGAGAAATAATATGAATCTTGTTCTTGATTAGGGTTTTGTATATATGATTATAATTTGTCAAGGTTTTAATCCATGATAGTTCTTGAATGGTGTTGTTTGAGTGGCCTTCATTTAACATCAAATGTATGAATCACTTACATCTTGCCTATCCTGTGATCATAAGCATGCTTGGATTAAATTTATGTAATTGTCTTCTTTGTCCAATGTCGATTATGTGGAAGGAAATGTCACCCCTTAGAGCCTTTGGTAGGTGTGACCTTGGAATGTATTAGTGATAGTCATCCTTTTTACATTCGCAATTAAAGAGATATTCGAGAGATGCTCTTTCTACCTTGAACCGTTATTGTGTGTTCAAGAGGAATATTGTGTATCTATGTCCTAGAGTCTTGCCTTTACTTGTTATCTTCAAATATTCTCCTTGTTGCCTTGTTTTCTTGCATCTTATTTAGTTTATTTTGTTGTTGTTTGGTGTTTGTAGTTTAAGTTTATGTGTTGGTCTTGTTGGATGATAATCAACCCTCACTCAATTATAGTCTAGATATTTCACTAATCTATGCTCATGTTATTTGCATTTTCATATTTCAATTCTCATTACCTGTGGATCGACCTCGTTTCATCCTTGCTACACATATGTTTCTATACTTGTAAGCATGTGATGAAGACTCAAATTCGTGCGTTTTCCTTTATCTTTTTACACCCTTTTTAGTGTTTAGTATAAAGTCTAGTCTAGTTTTGGGGGTAAAACTGATTATAGGAGGATGAGGGCACAAAACCACCACAACAGGCACAGGCAGGTGCTATTTATGCTGAGGGCACAAAGGACTAATTTGCCTGCCGAGGACCCAGTCAAAGTTGTTATGAGAATTACGCAACAGAATAACGGGCCAGCTCTTTTATGCAAGTGGAGGTGATGTGGCGGTCAGTTCCAAGTCTTGGGGAGGTCCAAACACGTTGGGAAGGAAATGGGGACATCAGGAATTTACTGGAAGCACTAGGGTTTGTTGCTACTACTCCTAAAATCAAGAAAGAACATGGAGCATGAACATGAGGAAGTGGAGGAGTGCAAGAGCCCCTGCGTAGGTGAAATCTGAGCTGCTTGAAGCTGTAATTCATTTGCTATAAATACTTTTATCTGTTTTCATATCGAGGGAGAGAGTTTTTGCACCTCGAAGATACAATTTTCCGTTTTCCCACTTAGTTTATTTTCTGGATATTATGTTTGCCTGAAGCTGGCGGTTTGCCCACATAAAGGTAGTTCAGTTGTTTTGTTGGCAAAACTGGGGTTGGGCCCAGAAGTTAATCTAGTTGTTTCCTTTCCAAGTAAGATGCCTTTTATCATTTCTTTTACTTTCGTTTCTATGTTTAGTGGCTAAGTATCCACTGTTCAAGTCAAAGTAATGGTCTAAGGGTAGAATATGTGCATGAGGTAATCGAACTTTAACGCCTTAAGGGTTCACAATCTTAACTTCTTTTTCACTTAGACATAGGTAAAGGGTGGTTGGAGATGAAAGCGCGCATTTTTGATTAATTTGTACTAGTGTTGGTTACGTGGGAGTGTATAAGTGACCCATGCCTCGATACCCGCATAGTAACAAGTCCGGGTGTGACAGCCTTGGTAGGTGAGATTGAGTAGTATATGCAGGCACAAGACCGTGTCAAACCTACTAGAATCAAGCTGAGTCAGTCAAGATAGAAGAGAAATCAAGCTAGATTGAAGAAACTGACAACAAGTTAGTTTAAACTGAAGACTGGAAGCATGCAACTGATGGCCAAAAATTAAATATTAGCCGAATTGAAGTCAATAGTCAAACCAACTGCTGATGGCCAGAACTAGAGTCAGCCAGCTTAAAACTCAAGTTCAACATTAACTACTGACCAAGTTCAAAATAAGACCAGTCAAGCTGACAAACTATTCAACAATTTGTGATCATTTGAACTGGCAAGTAAGCTTGAGATAAGACAAGTTGAACTGACCACTAGTCTAACAGTTGTAATCAATCGAACTGATAAAACTCAGATGAACAAGCCAACTAAAGCTATAGCCAAACCAAACTACCAAGAACAGAACTACCAACTGGAGTCCAGAATTGAAAGTTGAGTAACTGAAGGACTGCCAACTGGACCAGTCTAGAACTGAAAGATGAGCAGCTGGAGAACTGCCAACTGGAGCCCAGAACTTAAAACAAAGCAACTGAGAATCTGCCAACTGGAGCTTCCCGCAGTTAATGCTCAACCAGAGATCTTGATATTAATGAAGAAGATATTGGAGTAAATACTCTGCAGAGATCGATTGGCTGAGCAATGGCTAATTTAAATAGGCTTCAATGGCTGCAAGAATCAACTACCATTGATGGATCAATAGAATCAACGATCAATGAAACCTAATGGTCACAAGATCACTCCTTTATATAAGAAGAGTGAATCTCATTTTACTAGAGACTTTCGATTTTACGACCTTTTGCCAGTTCAAGCTTTCACAATATACTCACAACTGAGTTTTCTTTCTCCTCCCCCACAGTTCAAGTTTGTAGATTTGATCAAATTGTGAAAGCCTCAACTGAGAAGAAGATTTGAAAGATCCAAACATCAGGTAGTTGTTTGAAAGTCCAGCAAGAGCAAGCTTCCCAGTTCAAGATATTAAACGATCAACTACTCAGCTCAACTCAAGGACTAAAACCTTGTAAAGATGGCAATAGCACCTATCTCTCCAGCAAACAGTTGGGGACCGCAAGTGTGAGCTGTCAAAACCGGCTGAGGAGACCGTAGCTCTGCGAGAATTGTTGTTTCCAGGACAATAATAGTTGAAAAGACGATCGTGACTCTACTAGAGTTGTCGTTTCCAGGTTCAACTTGTCTTTATTGTGTAATTGTAATAAAAAAACTTTACAATTGCATTGTGAATTGCCCTTTTCAATAAGGAAGAGAGGATGTAGAAGTTTAAGCTTCGAACCTCTATAAATTGCTTGTGTGTTGTACTTATTGCTCTCTATTTGCATTGCCTTACAACTGCACACAAAGCTCACACAAGCTGCACTTACAAGCCGACTTACTTTCTCAACTATCCAAGTGCATTGATAAGTTTTCATACGCGAGTCAGAGGCCCAAACTATTCCGCATTTGAGTTAAAAGTTTTTGAGTCAGTTTATTCATCCCCTCTAAACTGACTTCGACTCGCCTGGGACCAACAAACCTTTTTTGCCTAAAAAAGAAATCAATAAATTAATAAACCAAAATCTACTACACGACTAAAATGTAAATATCAAGTATCAATATAATCTAGTATTTCAATTGGACTCTTTTGGATCTCATATTTCAAAGACATTACCTATCAATTTGATGCAAAAAGACTTTAATTTATGGGAGGTTCCTCTCTTTCTGGCGAATATTAATTTCATCTATTCAAATAAATGAATAAAAAATGATTGTTTGTACATAAGATCAATGTGAAACCACAATTATTGAATAAAAATAAATAAGAAGTCATCTAATTGGACGAAATTAATTTTTCCTACTCACAATTGGGTAGTCAGAATCCTAGCATAAATCGACCATCTGCATTGAACAACATGGGTGCGGGATACCGGTTACAAAGAATTCAAAGACAATATTCACACAAACAAAGACAATATGAGTCACTTGATGAAAAAAGAGGCTCAGTGCTAGCAACATACTTACTATCAAAAACTCAATTTATATGAAAGTTAATTCATAATGAATATATCAAACTTATACAAATAATGCACTCATCTTCTACTCGAACATCTTTATAAATGAACAACTAGGAAGTAAGTAGTCATGGTAGTCCACTAGAAAAAAAATTTATTGCTCAATTGCAACAAAACTTGATGATCCATAACATCAATATGCTTTGCTATATAAACTTCAAAATGTAATCTTTGTACAAGAATTTGTCTAATGATAAACAGTATATATATACATTAAGAAATATTCAAAGAATAAAATAATTGCATAGAGATCACATGATGTCGTAACAGACCAAGACTAAATATATCCTAAAAAGAAGAATATACAGAAAGAAATATGAGACTAAATATCATTCTTTCATTCAATGAATTTAATCTCTTATGATCCTTATTCAGCCTGAAATACCCACGTGAGAAAATTGAGTCAAAATATTTATGAACGACGTCTCATATATATAAACTCAATTACGCCTTGAATGTCTTAATAAATTAAATTGACCAGAAAAAAATGAATTTCAACTCCAAATTAGGTGGCTTTCAGCCCCAAATCGACCTCAAGTGTATGATTGAAAAACAACCCACACCCTAAATAGGCAAAAATTGTGTAGAAAGTGGGAAGATAGTATAAGGATACTCACGCATGAACAATAAATTAAAAGACCTAACTTTGCGAAATTACCAAATTAAGATAATATTACCCGAATTCCAACAGCAGGGGTTGGGCTAAGCACGCTGGCGCCAGAGCAAAACTGAAAACATCTAACTAATAATAAATAATATTATCAAAGAAATAAAAGTCAAAGTTAAAGAACAATGGGGCGCCGCTTTCTGAAAAATGAGTTTACTATCTTACGATTTTTGTTTAAAGAGATAAGGGAGTTTTCTTTTTAATTTTTATGTGAAAATATTAACTATTTGGGGGGACAAGCGGTAATTTTTTTGACAAATAATGAGAGGATTATATTTCCAGAATTCCTCATTAAAAATTACATCATTAGCTAAGTAATTTTTTTACCCTCATTAAAACTTAAAAAATCATACTTTTAATGACTATTTTTTTACCCCCTCATTAAATTTTCATCACTAAAAGCAAATTTTCTTGTAGTGCATAAAATTCGGTTTTGTTACTAGTTAGTCATTGATGCTTGAAATATGATGCATCTTGTTTGTTGCTCATGATGTTTGAGTTTGTTGCTTATAAGGTTTACATTTGTTGCTAGCTAGTTTGATTGTGTTATTTATATTATGAAGCATCTTGTTTGTTGCGCATGATGTTGGGGTTTGTTGATTATAAGGTTTACATTTGTTGCTAGTTTGGATGTGTTATTTGTATTTTGATGCATCTTTGTTGGGAAAAACTATCAAGGGAACCCAACTGGTGGTTTTGATGAAATGTCAAAACATGTGGAAAATTTCTATGAAAAACTGCAGGTAATACAGGTTGGAAATTAGTTTGATGACTAAGTAAGACTCCAAAATTTAGCAAAGCTGAAGCGAAAGTCAACCGCTTTGGAGAATAGTCAACCAGCTGAAAAGGATGCATGAAGAAGACAGAAACTAACCAGTCAAAGCTGAAGACTGGAAAGCATCCAACAGATGAGCAACTATTAGCTTAGCTAAAAGCTAAGAAAAGCTGATGAACAGAGCTAGCTTGAAAGCTCAAGCTTATATAAAATCGAACTGAACTAATCAACTGACAGTTTATATCAATCAATTGGGAGAAGAAGCTCAGAGGAATAAGTTAACTAAAGCTTTAATCGAAGCTAAGCTTTCAAGAAGCCAACTGGAGTCCAGAGTTGAAGCTTTAATCAAAGCTAAGCTGCCAGAGTCCAGAGCTGAAGACCAAGACAGCTAAGGAAATACTTAACTGGATAATTCTAGAACTGAAGCTTGAGGCAACCGAGGAACTGCCAACTGGACTTAACCAGAGCTGAAAGCTGAAGACAGCTGAGCACCTATCAGCTGAAGTCCAGAACTGATAGCCAGAGCAACTGATACCTGCCAAGAAGTTATTGAAGATCTTGACAAGAGATCTTGGAGCAGAAGTCATTAAAATCGAGCAATGGCTAGTTTAAACAAGCTTCAACGACTACAAAAATTCAGCCAGAGTCAAGCTTCTCAGTTCAAGCTATTCAAAGATCAACTACTCAGCTCAACTCAAAGAGCATTCAAAGTTGATAACAGATTCAAGATGGTATTCTTAAAGATCGAGAAGGATATAAAATCTTGTAAAGACGGGAAATAGCACCTAAAGTCTCAGCGAGCAGTTGGGACCGGTAATGTGAGCTGTCGACCATCACCGACTGAGGAAGGGCATACAGATGGGTCCGTTCTTCCAAGACATCACCAGTTGAAAAGGGAGTCGCGCTCAAGTGAAGGGTGCCGTTTTCAAGTTAACAGTTTTCTTCACTATGTAACTGTAATAAAGAAACTTTACACTTGCATAGTGGATTTCCCTTCTCATGAAGGAAGAGAGGACGTAGAAGATGAGTTTCGAACCTCTATAAATCTTGAGTGTGATGTACTTTCTATTTAAGCTTTTATATATACACAACTGTACACAACCTCATATAAGCTGCACTCATAAGCTAAGCTTTCTATCTTAACTGTGAAGTGTACCGATAAGTTTTCAAAGCGAGTCAAGGGCCCTATATATTCCACACAAAAGTTCAAAGTTTTGAGTCAATTTATTCACCCCCCCTCTAAACTGAAATCGACTCGCTCCGGGACCAACAAGTTGTATCAGAGCGGTTGATTCTAAGGATCAGCCATTTCTGCAGATCAACTAAATCAGATCTACTTATCTGTGCTAACGTTTTAAGCTATGAGAAATCATAAGCTACCTCTTTTTTTAGTTGAGAATTATGATAATTAGAGCAGGAGGATGAATGCTTATCCATGCTCAATTTATGAAAATATATGGGAAGTGATTGAAGATGGTCCAATCAACATAATGATGGAAAATGAAGCCCACATCGCTGATGTTAATCAACCAGCAAGGGTCCCGAAGCCAACTTATCTTCTCACAAGTGAAGAGAAGAAGTTGAAGAATCTAGAGTTTGTGGCTCAAACTACACTATTCCAAACTCTAGATGAGGATCACATGAAGGACTCGAAGATCTACAGAACAGCGAAGGAGATATAGGAATTGCTAGCCGATCTATGCAAAGAGTCTGAGGCCATCAAAGGAAACAAGCTCCAGCTAGCGGTTGACAAATATGAGTCCTTCAAGATGCAACTAGAAGAAACCATCTCAAGCCTTAAAATAAGGTTTCTAGGCATAATCAGTGAGATGACCAACCTGGGAAGAAGCTATCTGATACGACCAACAATACGCGAAAGCAACAAATTGAATACACGTCAAATATATAATTGATTAAACCCAAAATAGCTACTGTAATAACACCTAAATATGATCAAATAAACTGACCTAAACCCACAAATTAATTAGAAAACAAATTGAACCCAAAACAATACAAATTAACCCAAAAAACCCAAATAATGACGCGATTGAAAACCTAAGCAAACAAACTCGGATTAAGCTCAAAGTTTAGGACAAGGTACAATATGAAGTGATGAAAAACATATCCAAAAATCAGCAAAAGTGTACGGGTGGTTTTTGATTTGGCATGGTGGTTAATTTTCAGATTGTTTAGGGTTTATAAATGGATCTATGGCTTGTATGGAGGGTTTTTGGACTTGGGAAGCTATGTGGATGAATATGGTGATGCTAAGGTGGATATAGAGTGTGTATAATGGCTGTGGAGGTGTGGAAAGGTGTGGTGATGATAAAAATGAGATTAGAGGTTTGAATATTACCCAAAATGAAGCCCGGACCGACAAGAATCCAAAACACGCCTATAGAGTAATCTTCGTGGCTTGATTAACCTGTACACTACTGGCTGCACGAATGAATCAATTGATTTTAAGCTTGGAGTTTCCAACTTCAAACTCTACCGAAGAACCGATTTGTTTGTGTGAGACAAGAGAATAGCGTAAAGCTATTTTTCATTCAATCAAGTCTAAGGAATACAGCATTGAAAAATCCCTAAATAATAATCTAAAGAGGGCGAAATTATCAAGTAATAGGCTTGATAATTTTGAATTGTACTGGAAATAAAATAAAACTAAAGGCCCAATTCACCTAACAATAATTTGGGCTTCTAATTAAATTAAAAATACTAGGTCTAATTAAATAAAACAACTTAACAAATAATAAAAGCTATACAGCCAAACTAAAATAAAATAAATAAATTCGAATGTGGCTGCAGCTTCTTCATTCTTCGATGCTCAATACAGTCATCAACTTGTAATGTCTGGAACTGGATCCATCATCTTCTAGCTTCTTTCCAACATAGCGCTGTAGATATCCTTGTAACTTCTTGGCACGTAAGCGTGTCAATGGACCTCTCAACTACAACTCTGGGTTTAGTTCCTTAGTGCTCATCCCAGTCTCATCACTATCCCAACTGTGAGATGATTTCAAAAATTTTAGATAATCTCACAGACGAATGAGATATGAAAATAATTGCTATCAAAGAGTCAAGAGACTTGAATAGCATTACTTCTAGAGAAATGTTCGGATCTCTCAAGGCCCATGAGTACAATCTGAACTGTAAGAGAGAAGCATCTACGTCATCACTTCAAGATGTATCCTTCTACGTAGAAAAGGAATGAATTCAGAGAAGCTCGATGAAGAAATACCTTCCGACCAAGAGGCCACCAGCCAGAGAGAATCCAGGAGGATCACTAATTGATCGAAGAAGAGAAACAAATTAAAAGAAAGAGATCATGACTGAAGATATAAATGAGCAAATCCAGTCAATTACAAGATTGCTGGTAAGGCTGAAGAAAGTTAGAGATCAACAATCAGCTTTGCCTCAAGCTGATGAAGCTGCTAAAGGAGAAAGAAGCCAGCACCCAGCTGAACGATTAGTTTAACAGTTCAGAGTGGCCAATCAAAGCATAGAAGAATGCTTTCACTGCCACAAATAAGGACACTACATATATGAGTGTCCAGAGCTTTCTGAGGATAAAAAGCCCAAAGTAAGGAGAAAGCTTCTTCAAAAGGAAAGCTATGATCGCAAACTCCGAGAATGCCGCGCTGGATGATTCAGATTACCCATCTCGAATCGACTCTGACTGCTACAACTCAGATGATGAAGCTCTACTCTGTCTCATGGCCGATAATGAAGAAGAGGTTAGTACAACTGATTTTATAACCTTATTTTATCACATACACGAAGCTTCTATTTCTAGAAATGAACTAAATGAACAGTTAACAATTCTAGAAGATCAATTAACTTCTGTATCAAGTATGCATATTGAACTGAAAGATGAAACTGATGAGCTTAGAAGTAAGGTTAAAGAACTGAGCATTGATTATGAAAGAATGAAACTTCTTGAAGCTTAGTCAACTGAAATTGATCAGCTAAAGCTGAGAAATAATGAACTGGAAGCTGGGAATGAAAAGCTTAAGCTAGAAATCCTTGAAAAGGAGGAAATAACCCTCAAATTCAAGAAGGGATCCCATACTCTGGATGAAATTTTGAGTCATGAAAGAGTTGAAGTGGGAGTCCAGGGCTAGGGTACAACAAGTTTTTTGCCGCACAAAAAGGAAAGACAATTGCTCAAAGCTGTGACACAGAAATCTTAAAAGGACTCACAAGGCCAGCTCAATCACCCCAGATGAGGTATCAAAAGAGAAAGGAGTTCTGAAAACACCTCAAGCTCAGCCCAAAAGCCATTCTGTTCAGACGAGGCCATCAGCTCACAGACAGCCAGCTTATCAAAGGCCTCCAGCTAAGCCAAGATCACCAATTCAATACTAACAAACCTATCAGCCTAAACCATCAGTTCGGTCTAAACCATCAACTCATCCAAGGCCAACTTTTCAGTAAAGGTCATCAGTTCAAATCAGGCCATCAACTCAGTTGAGACTTGCTGATGAAATCGGGACGAGCATTAAGGAATTAAACTCGGAATTGGGAATTGCAGCTAAGAGGTCCAGTGACGCGTTTACGTGCCAAAAAGCTACATGGATATCTGCAGTGCTATGTTGGAAAGAAGCTGGAAGAAGATGGAGCCGATTTCAATAAGTACAAATTGGTGATTGTTTCAAGCATCGAAGAGTGAAGTCATGGTCCTATGCTGGAGTTGGACATGTGTTCTTGCTGTTTTTTTAGTTATTTTTATTTATTTTGGACTATTATTTCAGTCGAAGTTTTTATTTATTTAGCAAACCCAATTATCAAAATCTGTTTAAGTGATATTGGACACAGTAGTACTTTTAGTAGCCGAGTTTGAATTCTAGGCCTAAGACACTTCAAATTTCATTCCCTCTAGGTTTTTTAATTAGGGATTTCATTCATTGTAAGGGTTAGACTGGATTTGAATGAAAAAATAGTTTTTACGCTTTCTTCTGTCTCACACACAAACATCGGTTCTATCGGTAGAGTTTGAAGTTGGCAACTCCAGACTTGAAATCATCTGTCTCATTCGTGATACCTCATAGTATCTGGGTTAGACAGCCATTGAAGATTGCTCCATAAGCGCATTCCGAGTTCTCGTCGATTCGAGGTTCATTTCGGGTAAGATTCGCTTATATCTTTCGTTTTCATCACGACCACGCCATTCCCCACCTTCACAACATCCATACACACTTACTAGACATCTAGTACCATCATAATCGTCCTCATACTCGTCCAAGCCCAGATTCTAAGCTTATAATTCTTAGATCTAAAATACGAGCCCTAGAAGCCACAAAAGTATCCACCGAGCCAAATCCCAAACTACTTGTGCATTTTTACTGAATTTTGGATATGTTTTGCATGACTTTATATTGTATCTTGTGCTAAAATTTGAACTCAATCTGAGGTCATTTGCATAGGTTTATGATAGACTCTTAATTAGGGTTTTTCGGGTTATTTGGGGTTGTTTTGTGTTTAATTCTTGTTCAATTCGAGATTCATTGATTTAGTACATCATATTGGGGTTATTAATTCATTGTTGATTAGTTGTGTTTGGATTGAATCCTTCTATTTGTAGACGTGTGTTCTTTCTTGAGCTTTCGCGTATAGATTGGCTGCATCATAAATTTGGTATCAGAGTTCAATCCAAATTTGGCTGCATCACCAAGATTTTTTACTGCTATGATTTTCCAGAAGTAAAGAAAGTGCAGCTTGCTTCTATGGAGTTTACAGGGTATGCAGCTAGTTGGTGGGAGAACATCCAGAACCGTCAACATTGTGATAGATACCCATATGTCGACACTTGGCAGAAAATGAAGGATGTGATGAGAGGCCGATTCATCCCAGTTAACTATGAACGGGAATTAGAGCACTAACTAAGCCAGATTCGCCAGGGTACTCGCACTATTGAGGAGTACCATAAGGAATTGGAGACTGCGATGAACCCGGTTGGAAAAGAAGAGACACTGATTACTACAATCAACTGTTACATCAAAGGCATGTACCTAGACATTGCCTGTGAAGTGGAGCTAAAGGACTTCACCAGCATCGAGGCCATGATTCACTATGCCTCGATAGTCGAGCGATAGCTTAAAGAGGGATGCCGACGTTCTTCTCAGTCAATATCTGGACGGATGCCATGGGTTTGAGGTGAGTCTTCCATGCCTAGGAAAGCCCCTACACGTCCTCAAGGCCAGACTTCACAGCCCGCTCGCCATTTTGAGCAATCTACACCACAGCCTACCCGCAGACCCGAGTACAGTTCGTTTGCACCAAATCGAAACAATTAGAACCATTATGTACAGCCGAATCAGTCCTAGGGTAGCACACCAAGGAGAGCACGTGACGTACAATGTCACAAGTGCAGAGGATGGGGACACTTTCAGGTACAGTGTCCGAATAGACGAGTTCTTATCCTTACCGAGCATAATGAGCTAGAGTCAGCAAGTGAGGAGGAGCTCGATGAAGCAGTTGAAGCAGGGACTGCCGATTAGTCCCTAAGCAGTCCTCCAGTGGATGAGATTGGGGATGAGAAGCCAAAACAAGCACATGTCAGTCTTATTTCGATCCGAGCCTTGAGCATGATACGAGAGGAGGATCAGAACGATCAGCATGAGAACAACTTCTATGTGTACTGCTCGATCCAAGACAAGACATGCTCGCTTATCATCGACAGTGGGATTGTCATGAATGCAATCAGACAGTACGCAGTGGGAAAAATAAACTTGGTACCAAAAAAGCACCCCAAACCATACCGTTTGCAGTGGCTTACCGACCGAGGAGAGATCCGCGTAGGATATCAGGTAAGTGTTACTTTCTCCATTGGTTGATTTACTAATACTGTTCTTTGTGACATCATCCCTATCGTTCTTCTTACTTTTAAGGCTAATGATACTTCTTATATTGTTGTTCCTCCTGTTTTGTAGCCTCTGATGGATGAATTTAAAGATGTATTCCCAGAGGAGATACCGAGTGGTCTGTCGCCAATTCGTGGAATTGAGCACCAGATCGACTTTCAGCTAGGAGTAGTCCTCCCAAACAGACTAACTTACCATACCAGCCTTGAGGAAACTAAAGAGATAGATCGACAAGTTAAGGAGTTGCTGAAGAAGAAGCGGATCAGAGAAAGCTTGTCACCGTGCGCAGTGCCCGTTATCCTTGTGTCGAAGAAGAACAACGAGTAGTGCATGTGCATGGACTGCAGAGCTATCAATAAGATAACAGTAAAGTATCACTTCACTATTCCCCAATTAGATGACATATTAGATGAGCTATCTGGAGCGTCTGTCTTTTCTATAATTTCTTTACGTTCTGGCTATTTCCAAGTGAGGATAAGTGAAGGGGATGAGTGAAAGACTGTGTTCAAGATGAAGCATGGGTTGTACAAATGATTTGTCATGCTATTTGGGCTTACCAACGCCCCTAGTACATTCATGCATCTGATGAACCACGTCTTGAGGGATGTGATTGGAAAATATATTGTGGTTTACTTTCATGACATCCTCATTTACAGTACTTGCATTCTTGATCATGTTAGACATCTTAGGCGTGTTTTTGAATTGCTGCGTGATGTAAAATTATATCCTAATTTATCTAAGTGTACCTTTTGCATGAATGAGGTTATATTTCTTAGTTTTGTGGTGAGTAGTCATGGAGTTGAGGTCGATAGGTCGAAGGTTAAGGCCATTGAGGAATGGCCACCCTAAAACCTGTGCTGAGGTCCGATCATTTCATGGCTTGGTTGGATTCTATCACCATTCTGTGCAAGACTTTCCAGTATAGCCACTCCATTGACTGAGCTGAGTCGTAAGGATAGGAAGTTTGAGTGGGGCAAGGCCCAAGAGCATTCTTTTAATCTGTTGAAATTGAAATTATGCAATGTTCCTATTTTGGTTTTACCTGATTTTGATAAGATGTTTGAGATTGAGTGTGATGCCTTTGGTATAGGCATTGGTGTTGTTTTATCATAGGAAAAAAAGCCCATCTTGTTCTTTAGCGAAAAGCTCAATGGCTCAGCCTTGCAGTATTCTACATACGATAAGGAGCTTTATGCATTAAAAATGTCATTGGAGATGTGGCAGCACTACCTGCACCCGAGGGAGTTCATGATTCATATCGATCATGAGTCATTGAAGCATCTGAAGAGACAGCAGAGCCTGAACTTGCGCCATGCTTGATGGGTGAAGTTCATAAAGTCGTTTCCCTATGTGATCAAGTATAAGAAGGGAAAAGAGAACATGGTTGCTGATGCACTGTCTTGCAGGTATGCTTTGATTTCTGTTATATATGCACAGTGTCTAGGTCTTGAGCATGTTAAGAGTTTTTATGCTTTTGATCCGTTCTTTGGACCTATTTTTGCATCTTGTGTTGGTAAATCTCGTGTTGTGGATTCATATTACATTGTTGATGGATTTCTATTTAAGGATGCAAAATTATGTGTGCCTGATTGTTCTATGTGAGAGTTGTTTATTTTGGAGTCACGTGTAGGGGGTCTTATGGGTCATTTTGGTGTCAATAAGACGTTAGATCTTTTGCATGAGCATTTTTATTGGCCTCTCATGAAAAGAGATATTGAAAGAGTCGGTGCTAGATGTATTACATGTAGGAAAGCTAAGTCCACTTCAAGTCCGTTTGGTCTTTATACGCCTTTGTCGGCGCCATCTGCCTCTTAGGTAGATATTTCCATAGATTTCATTTTGGGTTTGCCTAAGTCTAATTCTGGCAAAGATTCTGTGTTTGTGGTAGTTGATCGGTTTTCCAAAATGTCTTATTTTATTGCCTGCAGAAAAATTGATGATGCTGTTAATATTGTAAATATGTTCTTTCGTGAAGTAGTTCGTCTGCATGGCATCCCTAGGACCATTGTTTCTGATAGGGATTCGAAATTTTTGGGGCATTTCTGGTGTGTGTTGTGGGGGGGAACTGGGTACTAAGCTTTTATTTTCTACTGCATGTCATCCACAGACAGATGGTCAGACAGAGGTAGTCAATAGGATGCTAGGTACTCTGTTGCGTGCATTAGTAAAGAATAATCTGAAATCATGGGAAGAATGTTTATTGTTTGCTGAGTTTGCATATAATAGAGTCGTACATTCTTCTACACATATGTCGCCTTTTGAGGTAGTTTATGGTTTCAATCCGTTAACTCCAACGGATCATATTCTTTTGCCTATTGACCATCTTTCGAGTTTACAAGGTGTTCGTAGAGCTAAACAGGTACGCAAGATGCATGAAAGGGTGAAGACGAGGATCGAGCTTCAGGGAGTTTGAAATGCAACTGAGGTGAATACTCACCCCAAGCAAGTGCTATTCAAACCCCGAGATAAGGTTTTGGTTCATTTCAATCCGAGACGTTTCCCTAATTTGCGGAAGTCGAAGTTAATGCCTCGTGGAGATGGGCCGTTCACTGTGGTTTCTCGAGTTAATGACAATGCTAACCGACTTGATATGCCTGGTGAGTACAAATGTTCTTCCACATTTAATGTCTTTGACTTGTCTCCTTTCCCTACAGACGATGTCGACACTGAGGAGGAGCTGAATTCGAAGTCGAATTTTTTTTAAGAAGGGGGGAATGATGAGACTAGGATGAGCACTGAGAAATTAAACCCGGAATTGTTTGTAAGAGGTCCAGTGATGCGTTTACGTGCCAAGAAGCTGCTGCCGTGCTATGTTAGAATGAAGCTGGAAGACGATGGAGCCGATTTCAACCAGTACAAGTTGGTGACTGTTTTGAGCATCGAAGAGTGAAGTCGTGGCCCTATGCTGTACTTGGACATGTGTCCTTGCTGTTCTTTTAGTAATTTTATTTATTTTGGACTATTATTTTAGTTGTGGTTTTTATTTATTTAGGAGGCCCAATTATCACAATCTGTTTAAGTGATATTGGACCCAGTAGTACTTTTATTAGCCCAGTTCGAATTCTACGCCCAAGACACTTCAAATTTCATTCCCTCTAGGTTATTTAATTAGGGATTTCATTTATTGACTTTTACGCTTTCTCCTGTCTCACACACAAACATCGGTTCTATCGGTAGAGTTTGAAGATAGCAACTCCAGACTTGAAATCATCCATCTCATTCATGATATCTCGTAGTATCCGAGTTAGACAACCATTAAAGATTGCTCCATAAGCGCGTTCACAATATCTATGCACATTTCCTAGACATCTAGTACCATCATAATCATCCTCATACTCGTCCAAGCCCAGATTCTAAGCCTATAATTCATAGATCCAAAATACAAGCCCTAGAAGCCCTAAAAGTATCCACAGAGCCAAATCCCAAACCATGCGTGCATTTTTACTGAATTTTGGGTATGTTATGCATGACTTCAGATTGTATCTTGTGCTAAAATTTGAGCTCAATCCGAGGTCGTTTGCATAGGTTTCTGATCGAGTCTTCATTAGGGTTTTTCAGGTTATTTGGGGTTGTTTTGTGTTTAATTCTTGTTCAATTTGAGATTCATTGATTTAGTACTACATATTGGGGTTATTAATTCATTATTGATTAGTTGTGTTTGGATCGAATCCTTCTATTTGTTGACGTGTGTTCTTTCTTGAGCTTCCGCGTATAGATTGGCCGCATCACTTGCAGCTTACTCAAAGCCAGCCTATCAACAAAGGCCACCTGCACCTCAAACTAGGAGGATCTTTTAACCTTAAAAGAAACACTCAACCTAGATCATTTCACCCACGAAAGCCCAGCCAACTGGCTATTCAGACTCAGAATTCGGAGGATGCAAGATCAACAGAAAAAGCACCAGTAGAATATGTCAATTTATTGGGAACAAACTGATATTCTAGTTTAGCAAAAAGAAGCACTCAGTTGCCATGTTAACAACTGAAGCCGAGTATATGTAGCTGTTAGAAGCTGTTGTGCTCAGATTCTTTGGATGAAGCAATAGCTGAAGGATTACAAAGTCAAAACTGAAGAAGCGTCTATCTATTGTGATAACAATAGTGCTATTGCAATATCCTAAAATCATGTATTGCATTCAAGGACAAAGCACATTGATATCAGGCATCACTTCATCAGAGATCATATTGAGAAGAAGGACATATGCATCAAATATGTCAACATAGAAAAGCAGATAGTTGTTATCTTCACCAAGCCACTGCCAGAAGCTAGATTTATGGAATTGTGTATCCAATTGGGATTGTTTAAACTATCTCCAAAGGAGGACGGTGATCAGCTGAATGAAGAAGTGAAGAACAACAGTCCAGCTGAAAATAAAAACTGAATCAGAATGGCATCAGTTTACTAAGCTATAAAGCTTAAACTGATGAGCCAAACCAGTTCTGAAGAAATGATGAAGTCTAAAATAGAAGCTGAAGAAAGAAAGAGTTAACTGATTATTGAAAGCATCAGTTCTCAACCAGTCATGATCAACTGATGGGAGCAGTTGAACCAAATGAAGCTATCTGAAGAGACAAAGCTACAGCTGAAGAAAATAGCTGAAAAACAAATAAGGAGCAAAGCTGGGAGAATGAAGCTCAAGCTGATGAAAAGCTGGGAGGCAAAGCTGAAAGCACTCCAGCGGGAACTAATCAGTCCAAGCCTAGGAGATCATCGGCTCAAAGCAAAAGCCATCAGCTAACGAGGCTAACTGATGACGTTAGTTGCTCAAGGCCATATAAAGGCTCAGGAAAGAGACATATGAACAGATAAGTTCAAAATTAATTTATTAATGGAACGGTAAAATAACGTGTCAATCCATTGTTACTGTTGGACCCACTACCACTCTCCTCATTTATCTCCAACTGATAAATTTGAAACCAATTGACAGTTTAATCGGAACCTCTCATATTAATTCATTCAAATTTTTCCTACCGTTGGATATACCGCCTACTTGAGGCTATAAATAGAGTGGCCGAATTCTATCAAATTCACTCTAACAGCTGATCAAGCACTTAAGAAATTTCTCTCAAATACTCTATTGAAAATTCCCTATTCTCTTCCCCTATTCTCTTCTGCCCCACAAAAACTCTTCAACTTCTTCCATGGCTCAATTCTTCGCCAATCCTCACCGAAGAAAATACAACTTCAAGTTGACTGGTGAAGACTCGAGGGCATTCTGCAAAGATCTTTATCATGATAAGATGCTCAGCAGATCCAACTTCAGAAAATTCACCAAAAATTCTCAATTAGATGAATTGGTCATCACAACCATTGAAAAATCCAAACTGAAGATCTTCACTAAGGGTGCTCCCACACGAATATATCCAGAAGCAGTGGCAGAATTCTTCCTCAACTCAACTAGTAAAGAGAACTCTCCGGAGTTCAAAACTGAAGTTAGAGGTCGGGAGATCGTGATCACTCCATCAGTTCTACAAAGGGTATTTAATCTACCAAAAGGAGGGAGTGATGTTGCAGAAGTGGACGCAGAAAACTGCTTCGATAGATGGGTGAGCATCATTTTTTATGATAGCTTCCACGTTAACCACCTGATATCTAAATTCCAAAAGGAATTTCACTGCAGTTGCCATGAAAATGCTAGTCGAACTGTGTGGAAGCCACTCTGAAATGTCGGAGATAAAGTACAAAATCTGCAATGCCATCTGGGAAGAAAAGGAGATAGATTGGTCTCTGTACTTCTTTAGTCAATTAAAAAAGTTTATAGACATCGTGGAAGCCAAAACCAAAAGCTCCAAGCGCTTCCCACAAAAGATGTATTGTCTTAATAGAGTCAGCTTCATTCTGGAAAAGATGATCCCTAATTTGATGGCAGAAGAAACTAACCTTCAACCAGTTGACCCGAATGATTTTATCCCAAAGATGGATGAAGCAGCTCTTCCTCCTGTAACAATCAGAGAGTCACAACCTCAACTGAGAAAGAAGCTGATTCCAATAGCGCCGGTGACTCAAAGGAAAGGGAAAGCAAATATGACAGAGCCTGAAGAAGGATCAGACTCCGACTCAAATAATGATTTTCCCATTGATCAGAGATTCATGCCATCAGAGGAAAGACATGGTAGCAAGAGTGACTCTAGATAGAGTCCAACTGAACAGAAAGTTACGGCACCAACTCAATCAGAAACTGTTGAGAAGCCAGCTGCAGACAAGATCCAGCTCTGCAATCAACAAACTAAAGACCCACAGTCGAACAGAGCATCAACGCAGTTCAAGGAACTGATCAAAAGCATGGAGGAACAGGTAAAGCTGCTCTCTGAATCAATCCTAAAATTGAATGCACACTCTGGAACTGAAGATTCTGAAGAAGACTCCTCAAACAATGAGGAAATACCAGAGAGCTCCAGAAAAGCAAAGAAAAGAAGAACTGACAACAAGAAGAACTAGAAGCCAATCAAACTGATAAGAGCCCTAGGAATAACTTCTTGTAAAATCAGTTTCTTATCTATTTCATTAATGAAAATCTTTTGCTTAGAAATAAATGTCTTGTCAGCATTTATTTTAAATTTTTGATCGTTGGCAAACAATGACACGTCTCATTGTCATTCTAAAACCAACGACCAAAAGAAAATGACAAGGGGTCATTACTTTTCTCAACCAATAAATTTATGAGTCTCTTTCCTCACTCATAAAAACCCGCTTGCTCATACCTTTTCAAACCCACTCATCTCCTCAATGAGTATTTCTCTCTCTCTCTCTCTCTCTCTCTCTCTCTCTCTCTCTCTCTCTCTCAAAAAGCTTGAATTCTAATTCAGCCAAAGTTGAAAAATGGCTGAATCATTCAAAGTTCCTAATTCCTTCA
Source organism: Perilla frutescens (assembly GCA_026008535.1). Lineage (NCBI taxonomy): Eukaryota > Viridiplantae > Streptophyta > Magnoliopsida > Lamiales > Lamiaceae > Perilla > Perilla frutescens. Next base: position 8,515,818 of record BRKX01000013.1, on the reverse strand, counting down.
AAGAGCAAATGATGAGAGATAAATTCTTGGAAAGAAAGAAATTCCAGTTAATTCTTAAAGAATCAAATAGCCCATTTCTTATGGTCAATCTTCACAAGATCGGAATTCTATATTATCTGGAAACTCCACCAAGATTCTTCAGACAAGACTTGGTGAGCGAGTTCCTACTTCAAGCAAAGGTGATTGCAGATGTGAAGCTCATCTCCTTAGTGATTCAAGGGCGTCAAAATCAAATCACTGAAAAAAAGATTGGAGAAATCTTTCAACTTCCAAGAAGAGGGTCTAAAGTTCAAGATCTGAAGGATTCTGCAGAATCATACTGGGAAGAATGGAGAGCTTTAACCTGTAGCAAGCAATTCAGTTTTACCACAGCTAAAACTGACCTGAAGCCCAAGTATGAAGTTCTACTCGATATCACGAACAAGATGATGTTCAGTGCCATTGGAAGGTTGAGTCAACTTACTCAAGAGAGATACAAAGTAATGATGCACCTTGCTGAAGGACTGTAAGAAAATTGGGCAGAGTTTGTATTCTCACAATTTAAGCATCAAGTCATCAAAGCTGCTGACTCAAAGAAGACTGGGAAATTTGAGTCCAAAATAAGACTTGTTCTAAGAATGAGAAAGCTCCTTGAAGATATGTTGAATCTTCCAAATGATGACGCTCTACCAGTTCTTATCTCTGATTGGATTCCCAAGAAAGGAAAAGCTCACCTTCAGTCGCTCAAGAAGAAGAAGAGATGGAAAGCTAAAGCCGGCAATACCACATCAAGCAGCTCAACTGCCGACATCACTCTATCTCCACGATCCAAGAATGGATCATCAGCCGACTTCAAAGTCTGTTCTGATCCAGATAAGCTTATTCCATTCACTAGAATTCCTCATCCAAACTATGGAGCTGACTACTTCAGGAGAACTTAACCTTCTCTCCAGCTTACTGAAGAAAACATTCGCACTTATTACAGTGGCGAATATGCAGTCAAAAATGCACAGAAGGAAGTAACAAATCTCCTTCTTACTCAATTCACCTATGTTGCAAAACAATATCATTAGTTGTTCAAACAACTATACGGGTATTTCTATTGGTACAACTGGAGACACTCTATGTCAATCCAGTCACATTTTTTGCTAACTGTCTTTCATGGCATGAGCTTTTGGCAACGTGGAGAAACTTGGAGTATTAAATAGATTGGAACTTCAAATTCATTTTCTCCAAATATTGTGCAAGTTCAGCGCATCATGAAGCATCGACTTGATAACAAAATTCCAGCTAAGGTTATGCTAGCTAATGTTCAAGCCAACTTGAGATCACAAGGAGCTACAGCTGCAAATGAGTCAGTCAACCACCAAACTGATCTCCACTGCCGCAAACTGAATTTTGATAATATATCAAATCAGTCAGAAGAGGCATCACTACAAGCTGAAGTTACACCTGACAGGATAGATCAAGATCTATCACGTACTCAAGTTGTGGCAACTCCAAGAAGTCGAAAGCTTGGACACAAAGGAGCTAAAGACGTTGAAGATACTGCCACATCACTAGATCTCCTGTCCCGAAGCTATGTTACTCCTCTTATAAAGTCAAGCTCAAAAGCAGAACAACTGGTCATTGATCAGTCTAGCTCCTACAGCAGAGAAACTCCAAAGCTCATTACCTTGAAGTTGAACAGCTCAGCAGTTGCTCTTAAGCAACTTCAACAAGCTGAGAAAGTAGCCAAAACTGATCCTTCAAAGGACACAACAGGCTCAGCTTCAAAGAGAAAAATGTCAAACAACTCTAAAGGAAGCAAAGAAGTTAGTCCAATTTGACTGCTCAAGAAGAGAAAACTGACATAATGGTCACTCAGCAGCTGATCAACAAAACTGATCAAATCAGTTTACAGGTGCTTCAATGAGTTCAAACCAGGAATTGACACCCAGAGCTCAACTTATCAACAGTTGTCTCACAAATCATCTTCAATCAATCAATTGGTCGTATCCCAGCTCATCCACGATAAGCTTCTCTCCCCACTGTTCCTCAAGCTTATTTTTGAATAATTACTATTGTGATCATCAATTGTTAAATCTTATATCCAACATTCTAATTTCAAAATAAGATCACTGTTCATCTGAGTTGCCATTAAAGTCTCCATGCTAAGCATTAAATTAGCAACTACTAAAAGTAGTAGCAAGAGACGAATGTCTGAGGGATATAAATAGCAAATTTGCAGGAAAATATTTTGCTATTTATGGAAACTACCAAGTTTTGAAATCCTTTAGCTCTCAGCCTCTTGATCTTAAAGTCAAAATCCAAGTGGACGACAAAGATGCATGCATCATTTACTCAGCTAATTACCTATCAAATCAGATAGCTGATCAACCAAAGGCCATCGAGTGCTATTGATAAATGCATGCAAAGCTAACTCTTTATAAGAAAATGAGAAGAAGAACTGCATCACTATCATTCAAAATCTATTCCTTCTCCTCACCATATCTGCTACTTATCTAAGAATTTCTCTCTCTAACATCATCTGTCCTTACAGAGATGGCACACCCATTCCACATGATGAATACCAAGCTTCTTATCAAAAAGCTGAGAAAGGATAAGTACTTATACCTAGAGCTTCTTCAAGCTCGAATGGGTTCAGAGAAGATAGACATGCTCCTAAAATCATTGAAGACTTGCGGGCTTCTACCATTGGTAACGACTATGCCCTGCAGCTGAATTTCCATACATGTAGCTGAGTTCTACTATAATGCGGAAATCAAAGGAGACAACATTGTCTCTGTTGTCTACAACCATGTCATCACCATTACCAAGAATACTGTGATGACATTATTCCTACTTTCAGGAGATGGCTTGAAAGTGCACAAACTGGCGCTACCCGGCAAGCTAGAGTTGTGGAATGGATGGATGCTTTTCCACATTCACCATCGTAATTTTTCACATAACTTGAAGGAAAGCCTCTCCCCAGAAATTGTCTAACTCATGGACATTGTTGTGCATATCCTTTTTGGAAGTGTTCATAATGCGCAATTCATAGACAACAACGCTCATCTCATGGCTGCCATATATTTTGGATGCAAAGATGATTTGGCATCCTTCATACTCGCTCAAATTCACCATAACGTTGAGCTCGCTGAGATCGATCGAACCACTGGCACATTCAAAGTCAAAGTCAGGTTCGCAAATTGCCTCAACCACATTATTCATGAGAGATAGAGGAAAAAATTCCTGGAGGAGCACTTCTTTCCAGAAGAGGTCTCCTTCCAAGAGTTTATGTCCATAAGAAAAACAGTGGAAAAAATGTCAATCCACGGAAGTCGAGACCACCGTCTATGGAGGTCAACAGCCAGGCTAAAGGGAAAGAGCCACTCATTGAAGCTGATCCTCCAGCTAATGAAGATCAGTCTATTACTGATAGTGACTGATTCACTCATCTGAGTGATCGGTCCACCGCACCAGCTAACAGCGAGCCTCCCTCCTCAGCTCAATCAGATTCTCTGGAAGAAGGCTTTAGTCAAAGTCTTGACCAACAGCTGCAGAGCTGTTTTGGTCTAATTGAGGAATTTAACCCCTCATTGTTCGCGCAGCTGAAGCGATATCTCCAATATCATCTATGGAGATTTCAGGTGGATGATGACACCATGCTGTATCTGGCCCAGAAAATAGACGAATCCTTCTAGATAGTTGAAGGACATTGGAGTAGAAGCTGGATGAATCATCTACTCAACACGCCGCCAACCATCTCAGAAATCATGGATTCTATGATTAAAAGATTCCAATGTTCGGTACCTCCTGATGCACCTCTTCCAGATAATAAGCCATCGAACTCATCCACAACCCGACTCTATATTCATCACCACTGATGACGAGCCATTCCTCAACATTTTATCAATCCATTCTCTCTGATCTTGCTCATCTGATACCAACTGAAGAAGTATATACATGGTTGTCATCACCCATGCCTGATCCCCCAACTCCCCATGTCACTGATAATTTATTGGCAACATCATTTACTCTCTTGCCACAGCTGTCACTACCATCTCACGAGCTCGATCAGCTCTCGCTTTTGGATGATGCCAAAAAGGATGAAGAGAAACATGATGATGGAAAAGCTTGGGAACTGAATAGAGATAGAGATCTAACTCTCTGGGATCAAATCCAAAGAGAGGCAACGCTTCAGGGAGAAGCTATCTTTGAGGAGGAAGTCCAACTTGAGCAACAAGTATGGTAAGCTCAAGCTCAGCAGATTTGGACTTGGGAAAATGTTGAACCTGAGCAGAAAACTTGGGGCATTCACAGCATTACAGGCATCTCTCCTAGCACAAAAGAAAATAGAGAAACGAGAAAAATAAGAAGGAACTAAATGGTGATCAGTTCTAGCTGAAGAAGGAAGTTCAAATATAAGCTCTTGATATTTTCTCTTTATCTCTATTATTTCTTAACTTCCTTATGATTCTTCAAGTTCTTCATGCTCGTATAATACATCAGTTCTTAACATTTTTTTTTGCAAAAATGCTCTGATCTCCAATATGCTTAAATTAACTGCATGATTAACATGAACTGAACAATCTGAGCATTCTTACAACTGAAGTATCTAAAGCTTTCAAAAAGCCATGCGAAACTAGTGGCTTCACCACTAATAGATTTTGACATTCATGCTACAAGATCAGAAAGCGAAAAGTGATTAAGGTTCAGTCACATCAAGATATGCTCTATATGTGCCTAAAACTGAACTCTTATTCTTTCTAAGAACTAAAGCTTTGTTACTTGCTCTGATGTGTTTAAAAGCTTTGATAATCATAAGGCTTTAATACTACTTGTCCAAAGCTCTGACACTTGATTAAATACAAAGCTCTAATACTTAAGCTCTGATACCTATCTACACAAGCTCTGATACTTATTTAGTGATAAACTCTAATACTTGTTTAGCAATAAACCTATAATACTCATCTAAACTCAAACATCCATGAATGTTAGAATTATGCAGTTTTCCATCATCACTAACAGATTTTGACATCATCAAAAAGGGTGAAATGTTAGGAAAAACTATCAAGGTAACCCAACTGGTGGTTTTGATGAAATGTCAAAACATGTGGAAAATTTCTATGAAAAACTGCAGGTAATACATGCTGGAAATTAGTTTGATGACTAAGTAGGACTCCAAAATTCAGCTCAGCTGAAGCGAAAGTCAACCGCTTTAGAGCATGGTCAACCAGCTGAAAAGGATGCATCAAAAAGACAGAAACTAACCAGTCAAAGCTGAAGACTGGAAAGCATCCAACAGATGAGAAACTATCAACTTAGCTAAAAGCAAAGAAAAGCTGATGAACGGAGCTAGCTTGAAAGCTCAAGCTTATATAAAATCGAACTGAACTGATCAATTGATAGTTAAGATCAGTCAGCTGGGAGAAGAAGCTCAGAAGAAGAAGTCAACTAAAGTTTTAATCGAAGCTAAGCTTCCAAGAAGCCAACTAGAGTCCAGAGATGAAGCTTTAATCAAAGCTAAGCAGCCAGAGTCCAGAGCTGAACACCAAGGCAGCTAAGGAATACTTAACTGGATTATTCCAGAACTGAAGCTTGAGGCAGCCGAGGAACTGCCAATTGGACTTAACCAAAGCTGAAAGCTAAAGACAGCTGAAGACCTACCAGCTAAAGTCCAGAAATGATAGCCGGAGCAACTGATACCTACCAAGTAGTTATTGAAGATCCTGACAAGAGATCATGGAGCAGAAGTCATTAAATTGAGCAACGGCTAGTCCAAACAAGCTTCAACGGCTACAAGAATTCAACTAGCATCGATGGATCAATTGAACTAACAATCAGTAGAACCTAACGGTCACAAAGATCACTCATCTATATAAGAGGAGTGAATCTCATTCTGATTAAGACTTTCCCCAATCTACCGCTTGTTATATTTCCAGATATTGAGCTTTTTTTCTCCCTCTCCAACTCAAAGCTTAAACATCACAAGTGCGAAAAGTCCTAACTGAGAAAAAGTACTTCAAAGTACCAAGCAAGCAACTAGCTATTGAAGAATCCAGCCAGAACTAAGCTTCTCAGTTCAAGCTATTCAAAGATCAACTACTCAGCTCAACTCAAGAAGCATTCAAAGTTGATAACAGATTCAAGGTTGTATTCTTGAAGATCGAGAAAGATCTAAAATCTTGTAAAGACGGACAATAGCACCTAAAGTCTCAACGAGCAATTAGGACCGGTAAGTATGAGCTGTCGACCATCACCGACTGAGGAAGGGTGTACTAACGGGTCCATTCTTCTGGGACAACACCAGTTGAAAAGAAAGTCGTGTTCGAGTAAAGGGTGTCGTTTTCAGGTTCAACAATTTTTTTCACTGTGTAACTGTAATAAAGAAACTTTACACTTACATAGTGGATTGCCTTTCTCAGGAAGGAAGAGAGGACGTAGAAGTTGAGCTTCGAACCTCTATAAATATTGTGTGTGCTGTACTTTCTGTTTAAGCTTTTGCATATAGACAGTTGCACACAACCTCACATAAGCTAAGTTTTCTATCTCAACTGTGAAGTGCACCGATAAGTTGGAACAAAAATCTTGTTTGTTGCTTAAGATGTTTTAGTTAATTTAATTACTTTAAATTAATTGCATTATGTTTGTTTCTTAGAATGTTTGATTTTATTGCTTATAAGATTTAGTTTTGTCGTTATCCTAAATTTATTATTTGTATCATGATGCACTGTTTCCGTTGCATAAGATGTTAGTTTTTGTAATTGTAATTTATTCTAATTTATTTATTATTTCATCACAATACAACAACAATCAATTGGAAGAGAATCAAATCAAAAAATGTTATCAATCATGATGATATGAAGGAAGGCATGCAGAAGGATTGTCTCTTAATGTATTGAACATAAGCAAAAGTGGAGTAGGTTTAATGAGTGATAGGAAGGAGGAAAAAGCTTACCCAAACTTAGAAGTAGAGCAAATCCTCATTCTTGTGGATGCCATTTTAAAAATGGAGATTATTTCATTAATAGCACTCATAATAATAACAATTTATTGCCACTTTTGCAACATTTTATTGTTACATTAAGATCAATCCATAGCTACATTAACACTAATTCATTGATAGTTTTTAATTACTTTTTACATGAAAGAACATGTGTCGTTATTGTTATTTCATTACTGTATTAATATATATTTATTGCTACATTATCACCAATCCATTGCTAATTTTACTTTGTTTTACACTACAAGAAAACATAGATATAGCGACGAAAATGGCGACGGAATAGATTCTGTCAACACGGGCCACAGAACGGCGACGGGACGGTCCGTTGCCATAATGGGCGATAGAAATGGCGACGGAATGATCATCACCACATAAGGCGATGAGCGTATTCCGTCGCCTTATGTTTTTTTTGTTTTTTTTAATTTTGGAAAAATAAGGTGATGGAATATTTCTATCGTCTTATTTTATTTTTGATTTTTTTTATTCTTCAAAAATAAGGCGATGGACAGATTCCATCGCCTTTTTTTTTTTTAATTAATATCAAGTGACAGAATAGTCCATCGCTAAGTCCATCTTCCGGTTCTGTAATAATCGGGAATTCACCCTTCTTCCCCATTTCCCCCCAATTCTTCCAACCTTAATTAATCCCCCATTCTTCCCCGCCGCGAACCCCGTCGTGCCGGCGCTGAGCAAGCCCCGCTGCCCTCTCTCTCTTTCTCCCTCTCCCTCTCCCTCTCCCACTCTCTCTCTCTCTCCCCCTTGCTGTGACGCAGCGCCGCCGGGAGCCATCCCCTGCCGAGGAACCCGCTGTCGTGTTGCTGCTACCGTGCCCTCCTGTCTGTTGCCGTCCCTGCCTCCATCACCTCCACCTATTGCTGCCGCCGGTAAGTTGTAATTTCATTTGGTGTTTCTTTTTTACTTTTTTTTGCTTAATTTCTTCTATTTTTCTAAATTATATATCATGTGTTAGAATTTTTTACTTAATTAATTTGATATTCTCTTTCATATTTGTAAAATTTTAATTAATAGATATAACACCTAATTATTTATTAAAGGACTAATTGGTATAAGAGACTCACTTAAAGGACTAATTGGTATAAGACTTAATTATTTATATATACAACCTTAGAATTCATAACACTCTCACATGAGACTCCCGTCTCATTATCTTAAAGTTCAATTTATTTATATAATGAGACTCCCGTCTATCTTAAAGTTCAATTCAATATAGTAAATTAACTACACAAAATATGATCAAATATTCTAGTTTGAATTGTAGCAATCATGTTTGTTGAACTTATTTAAGCATGTTGAACTTATTTAAGCATGTTAATTTGTTGAATTTATTTAAGCATGTTAATTAGTAGAATTTAAGAAAGCATGTTAGTTCAATTTAATAAAGCATGTGTATTAGTTGAGTTTATCATGTTAGTTCAATTTATTAAAGCATGTTAATTAGTAGAATTTTTAAAAGCATGTTAGTTGAATTTAATAAATCATGTTAGTTAAATAGGACGAGGGCCCTTGAATTCTTCTATATTAATTGTACGTAGTTAGAAAATGGGACGAGGGCCCCTGGATCCCTCTATTTTAATTGTACGTATTTATATTGGGATGAGGGCCTCTGGATCCCTTTGGTGTTTGGTATCTGCTAGCTAGTTAAGTTCAGAATCTAGTTAAGTTACCTCGATGACTTGGTCAAAATATAGGCTGCCGAATTTTTTTCCTAATTAATTTTATAGTTTAGGCAAGTATGAATCGAGTCCCCAATTGAGCTTGGATGTATCAACAAATTCACAACGAATCTGATTTGTTAGAATTTGCACAAAAGATCGAAAGTTTTATAAACTTTACCACCAGTCATCCAGCATTTTTAGATGGGGAAAATGTTGGTCCCGGTGTGAGTCTATATCAGTTTAGAGAGAGGTGTAAACTGACTTCAAAAACTTAAATTAATTGTAGAATGTTTAGGGCCCTGACTCGCTTTAGATAATTTATCTGTGCGCTGATCAGTTGAGATGAAGAGCTTTGACAAGAGCTTAGCTAATGAGCTTATCAGTTATAACTAATAGCTTGAAGACTTAGCTTAGCTTGTCAGTGTTGCTTGTGTGCTAGAGTGTGCAGTTAAAGAACATGTAAAGCTTAAAGTAATAAGTACAGCACACACAAGACTTATAGAGGTTCGAAGCTTCCTGCTTCTATGTCCTCTCTTCCTTCCGCAGAAGGGCAATCCACTATGCAAGTGTAAAGCTTCTTTATTACAGTTAAATAATGAAAAAAATTTATTAGACCTGAAAATGACACCCTTCAAACCGAGCGCGGCCTCCTTTCCAACTGTTGCTGTCCCGGAAGAATGGACCCGTTAGTACACGCCCCACCTCAGCCGGTTTCTAGATTGATAGCTGACACTTACCGATCATAGCTGCTCGTTGAGACTCTAGGTGCTATTACCCGTCTTTATAAGATTTTAGATCTCTCTCAATCTTCAAGAAAATAGTCTTGAATCTATTATCAGCCTGGAGTGCTCCTTGAACTTGAGCTGAGTGGTTAATCTTTGAAGAACTGAACTGAGAAGCTTTGCTCTGGCTGGAATTCTGCGTCAGCTAGCTGCTTCCTTGATACTTGAAGCACGCCTTCTCAGTTGGGACTTTTCACTTAGGAGATTTAAGCTCTGAGCTGTGGGGGAGGAGAAAGAAAGCTCACTCTGCAAAATATAACATGGGTTAGAAAATCTTACGAAAAAGTCTTAGTGAAAGTCTTGGCAAAAATGATGTTCACTCTTTTTATATAGATGAGTGAGCTTTTGACCGTTGTGATTGGTGAATTTGTTGATTTCACTGACGGTCATTTAATGTCTGTAGCCGTTTGAAGCTTTAAATGAACTAGTCGTTTGACTTTAATGACTTCTGATCTAAGACCTTCATGATCTTTCCAAGATTTCCTTTCAGGATCTTCATTGACTGTTTGTCAGAGAGAGCAGGTATTTCAGCTATCAGTTTTGGACATTCAGCTGATGGGCTCTCAGCTATCTCGGCTTTCAACTCTGAGATTTGTCCAGTTGGCAGTTCCTCAGCTTCCATAAGCTTCAGTTCTAGGATAGTCCAGTATGGCTGCCTTGGTCTTTGACTACTTAGCTTCAGAGAGCTTTCAGTGCTGGACTTCCAGTCGGCTGCTTGTTTGAGCTTTTCTTTTATTGAACTGATCTTAGGTCAGTTCAGTATTGGCTCAAAGCTTTTTAAGCTTTCTTCCAACTAACTGATCTTTGATCAGTTTTGGGGTTAGCTCTTTATAACTGACTGATCTTTGATCAGTTCAGTTTCAGCTTTCAAGCTGGCTCTGCTCTCATCAGTCTTTCTTAGCTTTCAGCTAGACTAATGGTTACTCATCTGTGGATGCATACCAGTCTCCAAAGTTCTTTTCCCTCTATAGCTTTTCCTAAGCTTTGAAGAGTTGATTCTGACTGGTCTGATCAATGCATCCTTTTAAGCTGGTTGACCCTCCTTCAAAATAGCTGACTCTCATTTCAGCTAGACTATTGTCTGAAGTCTTGCTTGGTCATTACCCCTGATTTTCAGCTTTAAATAATCTGCAATTTTTCATTAAATCGCCACATGTGTTTTGACATTTCATCAAAACCATCAATTAGGACTTTTCCAACAATTTTCCCAACAAAAAATATAAAGTGTCCATGTGCAAAGTGCAAGAATCGGCCTTATAGAAATCTATTTGAAGTCCGAATGCACATTTGCCAGAACGGTTTTATGCCGAATAATTACATATGGACCTTTCATAGAGAGATGAGTCTGGCTGAAAATTTAATTGACACGTATGAACCGAATATGTATCACACAATGGTGATGGATACTGCTGGGCCAGATTTTGTTTTTGATGAGATGAGTGGTGTTGAAGAAGCTCATAATCCTGAAGTTTAACGCTTTTATGATATGTTGGCTGCTGCGGACAATGAACTGTGGCTGGGTTGTAAGAGTCGCACATAATGTTCTCTCGTGGCCCGTTTGATGGCCTTGAAGTCTAAGCACCACTTCTCAGAGAGGTGTTTTGACCAATTTACAAGTCTTCTGAAACAGGTTGTGCCCAAAAATAATATGGTCACCAGTAACTTCTACCCAGGCAACCCAAGTGTTCTATTGCTCATACCCGAGTTTGAATCGGTCAAAGAGTGATTAGTTGGCAGTTTGTAAGATAAATGCCAGATCGAACGTAGATGTTTTCTCCAACGCACCACTATCAAGTATATCTCCACCATTTCAAGATGATGAACATTTGAAGTTACAAGCTCCCGTTATAGACATTGATGACGATCCATTACCCATTCACCCAGGGGGCGGTTTGGTAGATATTGAAGAAACCAATCTTGATGAATCTGCGTCTGATGATGAAGACATTAGTTTATCTGATGAAGAACTTAGTGATGAAGAGCTAGATGATGATATTTGATAGTGTTAATTATGTTATTTTTACAAAACAATTATTTTTAGTATTGATAAATTAATCGTCTTGAATGTCTTTATGACTTTGTCTTTTTTAAATTTTATGTTTTTTGTTTTTAGCATTTTGTCTTTGTCTTCATGACTTTGTCTTTATGAGTTGTTTTTGTCAGATGACTAAAGGTAGTGGAGCAGGCGATGTATTATACATTTGTATTAAATTGTGTACAACTATATTTATATATATATATATATTAGTTTTAGGATCTTTTATTATATGTTGGGTACAAATAAATATTTAAAAAGAAAAAGAAATTTAAAAAAACTGAATTAATAAAAAAATAAAAATAGCGACGGAAATGTTCTGTCGCCCGATTTTTTTCTAAATTAAATTATTTTTTTAATTTGACGACGGAACACGTCCGTCGCCTTATTGGTCACCCCCATTTCACGATAATTTACGACGACACTTTATGATGACGACATATTCCGTCGCTAATGTTGTCGCCATAGTTGGCGACGGAATATTCCGTCACCTACTTTTTTTAGCGATTAAATTTACGAGACGGACATTTTCCATCGCCATTCCATCGCCCGTTAAATTAGCGACGAAAATTTGATATGTGGCGATGGAAAATTGCATCGCTATTCCATGATTTTCTTGTAGTGTTAGATATCAAAAACTGTGTTTCACTATTAGTGTTTCATTGCTATATTTATATAGAGTCAATCATTGATAAACATATGTACTTACTAATTAATTATAATATAATTATTTCCAATCTTATCAAAATTATTTCATTGATAACAATAATTTGTTGCTAGTTTCCCAACATTTTATTAATAAATATATGTTACGCGAATCATTTCAAACAAACAAATAAATCATTTAAAAAATAAAAACAATTCATTCCTACAAAATAAATAACAAAACATTGCTAAGCATGCGCTTAGCGCAGTTCATAACACTCGCATGCATGCGGGTTCGGTTCTTCTTGGCAGCAAGTGAGGCGCCACACAATCAAATATTTTGTCCCGGTGGGGATGGTCTAGTGGTGGAATGAGGTTGTTTGGAGACCAAAGGTCACAGGTTCGAATCTCCTCAATACCACAAGTCGGGTTTGTGAGTTAAAAAAAAAACATTGCTAAGCATTCAACATACCATTGATAGATTAAAAAAAAATCACTCCTAATAATTGCAATGCACAATCAACATGTGATACTCACAATATATAGACGTATAACTTACTTTTTTTTATTAAAACTAGCATATCAGCGGTGCGTTGCACGGCTATTAAATATTGTATTTCATTGTCATGATATATATAATATAAATTATTGATTATAAATAAAAAAATAATTATATTGATAAAAAAATATTTATTGAAAATTAATTAAATTAAATTAAATTTTGATTCCACATTGTATATAGATAAATAAAGATATGCGCAATACGCTACTAATAAAATAAATTCAAATAATTTATTGCAATTGACTATACATGGAGTGTTATTATACCTGATCACATATTAAAATTTTTATGCTACTACATCTTTTGGCCGTGGAAATATCAACATAAAGTTGATTGTAGTTGGGAATAAATTTCTTTATAAAAAGTCTCAATTGAGATAGTGATAAATAAATATATTGGATAGTCGATAATTTAGAAAAGATATACAAATAAAATTAATTATGAATATAATAAATCGTTTACCGAAAAATAAATAATGAAATTAATGTGTAAAAAAACGATCATCTTCCATGCATTTTTAATTATGTGGAATACTGGGTGGTAATCTTGCATTTTAGTACATGAGAAAACTTCATTTATGGAAGGTTGTTTACCTTTACATCAGTAAAAATATGATAGATAACACCGAAAATTCCATACAAATATCAAGGAACACAGAGGAAAAATTTCAAAACATACACAACTTATTAAAAGTACCACAAAAAAAATATTGGTGCAGCAATCCTGACTAATTAAATAATAAGAATCTCAATCAATTGTCTTAGTAAGAAACAAACTTTTACAAAAATTGCGTGTTTCATATTCGCTCAAATAATAATAATAATAATAATAATAATAATAATAATAATAATAATAATAATAATAATAATAATAATAATAATAATAATAATAATAATAATAATAATAAATTACAAATTAAACATGAACTAAATCAACTTATATAGACATATATATATATATATATATATTGAATAACTTATATCTAGAATAATATATGTTATGTGTATATACATGATATCATATGTAAACATTGTATGATAGATTTATTATTATGTTTCTATATATAAAATAATTACATACATTATATCTAATTAATACTATGACATCATTATAGATATTATATGTTTTATAGATAGCATAAATACAGAAATTGAATATAACTCGTATATTGATTAATGTAATTATAGGATATTATATCTTATGTAGATATGTATAATATTATGGATAATATATTAACACTATTTATGGATAGAATATAACGTATGTAATTATATAGTTAATATTATAGTATTTTTTTGGATAGAATTTACAGTAGTTAATTTGATATATTACTTAATATAACGAAATTTTTAATTAAATTTTATATTTTTTTTTTCTGGAGAGATAGTTTAGGCGGGAAAATTTGATAGTTTCTATTTATACAGACTATCTTACTTTTAGATATAATATAGATATCACAATTAAAATTATTTGTCCACAGGGGCGGCTAATGAGAGGCGCGAGGAGCGCCTTCGCACATGAACCCTCAAATCTCGTGTGTATTTTTTTAATATTAAGAGCCTAATTTTTTAGTATTAAAGTTTAATTTTTTAATATTAGAATCCTAATTTGTTTAATATTTGGATTCAATTTTTTATCAATAACTTAAAACATAATTTTTTTTAGTATTCGAAATTCAATTTTTATAATTAGCACAGGGTCCCTAAAATATTAATTAAAACGGCCCTGTTTGTCCAACTATCAAAATAATTCATATATACTCTTGCAAAATGCAAGAAAAATATTAAATCAAATATGATGTGAGCTCATTAAATTAAATATCAATAATCTAGATTATTACGTGATGTAGAAGGTAAAAATAATAATTATTGATGTAAAAGTAGAAACAGAATATGATTGAAGCAATATCAACCTATATGAAATTACAATATAATCTATATTATATCTAAAAGTAAGATAGTCTAGGGTAAAATATTCATCTAATTTTCCCGCCTAAATCACCCTAACTACCAAATAAGGAAAATTTGTGATAACTAATTTGCGTAATTAATATATTAATACCATGCATTAATTAATAAGAAACCGTCATCCATCTATATATTAATTATTAAATATAATATTATCATTAATAAACTATATATATGGTATAAACAAAAACTAACATAAATATAGGCACCCAATATTTAATCAATCACCTAAATATTTACAACAAAAAAAAAGCCAAATCAACCCTATATAAACCCAATATATAATCTCTCAAATATATTACAAATTAATAATTACGGGGTCATTGATACTGTATATTTACCATAAATATAAATCTTGATACTTATATAAAATATGAGGATAAAAATAGTACAATATTTTGCTCTTAATAATTAGATATTAATATATTTGAAATCAATAATTACATCTTGACAAAATATATAATAATTACCAACTAATCCTATATGTTATATGCATATTCCGTCACATAAATTAATTTATAAGTTACCATAATTAGGTACTCTTATACCATGATTTAATATATCTTAATATTAATATATAAGCAAATAAGTATACTTTATATTATATAGTAATTAACTAGCAGTTTCCCACCTAAATATCATTTCCATAAACGGATTTTTTTATTACCTAATTACAATATTTATATTGATTAAATAATTAGATAATTAATAATTAATTAATTGGCTATGCATTATCCTAATTAAAAATATAAATGGTCCAATATTTTATAATAATATTTGATATATAACCACATTATCCTAATTTAAAATATAAATAGCTAAATATTTTTAAATAATATTTCATATGTAATTAATGTTGAGAATTTAAATACGTGAAAGACATTATTTTACATCAGCTAATTTTTTGAAGATATTAATTATTATTTTGTTTTCTTCGTTGTGAATTTTTCTTCAAATATATATTGGGTGAAAATGAATTTGTGATCACCATTTTCATTCTTGATTCGTTACGTGTTATTAACCAATCACCCAAAAAGTTTGATATAATTAATTAATGCAAATTACCTATTTCTAGGATTAACCATATATCAATACCTAGCCATATTATAGAAATCTTAAATTTTTTAAAAGGGATCGGGCCAGTGGAAGAGAAGGTTGAAGTGCGCTTGGAAGAAGAAGTGGAAAAAATTCCCACAGAGGATGAGACACAAGAAGCTAAACAGGATGATTTTGTGCCCATTTCGGAAGTAAAGAAGCCTATTAAAGTGCCTATTCCAGAGAGACGGAACCTTCCCTTTCCAGGGAGATTAGACAGAACAAGAAGGAAGAAGAAACCAGGGAGATGTTGAAGGTATTCAGTAAAGTGGAAATCAACATTCCACTGATCGAAGTAATCAAGTAAGTGTCGCGGTATGCCCGATTTCTAAAAGAACTCTATACCAGAAAGGTACGATTCAATGATGATGCGAGGTTCTTAGTTGGAAAGAATGTATCGACTGTGATACAGAAGAAGTTACCCAAGAAATGTGATGATCCAGGGATGTTCATGATTCATTGCATCATAGGAGACAAGAATGTGGAAAATGGTATGCTGGATTTGAGGGCATCGATCAACATAATGCCCCTATCGATGTTCAAAGAATTGAAAATTGGACCTTTGAAAGAGACCTGTGTGGTCATTCAGCTAGCTGATAGATCAAATATATATCCAGAAGGCCTCATTGAAGACGTATTGGTCAAAGTGAACGAGTTTATATTCCCAGTAGATTTTTATGTGTTTGGTATGGGCACAACAACTTCAAAATCATCAGTGTTGTTACTGGAAGGCCTTTTATGAAGACAATTCGGACCAAGATTGATGTGGACAAGGGCACACTGACGTGTGAGTTTGATGGGGAGAAGGTGACGTTCAACATATTTGAAGCATTAAAGCACCCCACATATACAAAGAATTGTAATTTTGTAAATTTCTTTCATCCACCGAGCCAATCTACTATGTCTATAGTGAGCAATAGAGAGCCATTGGAATCGACATTGTGGGATGGACTGACTGATCAGAATGCCTTGGATGAAGATAATGACATTGGGGAATGAATCATGATATTGTACTCGTTGAAAGAGATGTCATACGGCTGTGTGGATTATGGAGTGCCCATTCGGAAGAATAATGACAAGATAATGCATTCCATTGTCAAAGCACCCATGCTAGAGCTGAAGGCATTACCACATTTGAAGTATGCATACCTGGGAGATAATGAGACTCCCTCTGTAATCATAAGTGCGGGGTTAAATCAAGTTGATGAGGACCGCCTTTTGAGATTGTTGAGACTGTACAAGGAGGCACTCAAATGGACGTTGGCAGATATAAAGGGTATTAGCCCAGTGGTTTGTATGCATAAAATACTACTGGAAGATGATGCAAAGCCCATTCGTGATCTACAAAGGAAGCTAAATCCAATAATGAAGGATGTAGTGCTAAAAGAGATAATTAAGCTACTAGACTAGGGCATTATATACCCTATTTCAGATAGCAAGTGGGTCAGTCCAATCCATGTTGTGCCCAAGAAGTTGGCATTCGAGTTGTGAAATATGAGAAATGAGAGCTTTTGCCCATACAATTGCAAACTAGCTGGAGAGTTTGCATTCACTACCGGAAGCTACATACGGTTACGCAGAAGGATCATTTTTCACTTTCGTTCATTGACTAGATGCTGAAGAGACTCGCAGGGAATAAGTTTTTTTATTTCCTAGACGGATACTCTAGATACATGCAAATTGTAGTGAATCAAGAGGACGAGAAGAAAACAACATTCACATGCTCATTCGGCACCTTTACCTATCGCAGAATGTCCTTTGGCCTCTGCAATGCTCCTGGCACATTTTAGCGATGTATGATGAGCATATTCTCTGATTTGCTCGACAACTGCAATGAAGTATTCATGGATGACTTCATGGTGTGTGAGAGCTGCTTGGATCGATGCTTGGACAATCTGGAGAAGCTGTTGCAGTGTTGTGTGGACAAATGCCTAGTGCTGAACTACGAAAAATGTCATTTTATGGTTAAAGAGGGCATTGTACTAAGCCATGTGATTTTCGAGAGGGGCATTGAGGTCGATAAAGCCAAAGTGGATATCATTGAAAAATTACCATACCCCACTTCGGTGAAACAAGTGAGAGGCTTTCTAGGGCACGCTGGATTTTACAGGAGATTTATAAAAGATTTTGCAAAAATTGTCCAGCCTATCACTCACTTATTGCAGCAGATGTTCCCTTTGAATTCAATGAAAATTGCAAGAAGGCATTCAATTTTCTGAAGAAGCAACTGGTCACAGCACCAGTTATCCAACTACCAGATTGGAAAATGCCCTTCGAGATTATGTAGACACCAGCGGCTATGCTATGGGCGTTGTACTGGGTCAGAACTGAGGAAAAGAAAATCATGTAATTTACTATGCCTCCAAAACCTTGAAGGAATTTCCATCTGAGACGTCTCTGGTCTCTAGCCAAAATGTCTCCCTTTTACACATAGGTTTCCATCATTTGAGTGTTCCCGAGATCTCCACTTGAGAATCTTATTTTTTACACTTGACATGGGTGTCCCCACAGTCCAATAAAAACTTAGCTTAAATATTTTTATTATAATTCTTTCATAATTATAATTTCTAAAAATATAATAATAAGTGTGCATATTTTATCCGTGCATCGCACGGCGGATCATTCTAGTATAATGTGAAAATGAAAAATAAAAACGCAAACTAGGTTAAATATAATAACCTAGTTGACCAACGTATGTACATAATTTTTTTTAGGGTTGATTTTTTATTTATTTTATTTTAAATGTGCATTAAGACTTATAAGTATCAATATAAATGTATAAAAAATGTAGGATTACAATATGATAAATAAAATATGCACTTGGCGAGAAAAATAAGGAAATAAAAATTAATCTTAATATGCCAAGACCTATTAATTATTATGAGATTGGTTTTTCCAAATACTATATTATCCAAAATTAGCTAAAAACGTTAGAAATAAAAACAAAAAACATGAATATCAGTCTCAATCTCAACCATTAAATCATGTGTAAGATCCAATAACTGTAAATAGTTAATAATTCTCACATAAAAATGAGTGCTCATTTGAATCAAATCATGTGTGTGTGTGTGTGTGTGTGAGGATGGATTAAAATGATGACCACTCCTCTATGTAGGAATTAGGAACTAATACTAACCATAGATCTACAAAATCTGGACGGTCAAGATTCGTTTGAAAAATTAGGGATCTAATTGCAAAAATACTAACTTTTCATATCCCATTGGATTTCATAAGGGTAAAATAGTAAGAATAATATCTCCATAATTCCACATCCTAATATTTAGGGTTAATGATATCGTGAACAAATGGAAACTACTCAATCACAAAAATTGATCAAAGCGATCTACTCACGTCTCTCCGACTCTCTGGATCGAGAACACAAGAGGAAGAATAGCAAACAAATCGAGAACACAAGAGCAGGAATAGCAAAATTCATTCATCAAACGCAATCTAATAAATGATTTCATCATTCGCATATTGATCTTCTCTAACAAAAAAAAAAAAAACAATCGTCTTCTCCAACAAATGAAAATTATTCATATATTTCAACATCACAGATCAAAACTCGTTGTAGAGAAGATTTAAGAATGTCTGATTGATGTTCTTTGCGAAGGTTGAACATGAGAAAAGGTAATCTGTTGGTAATTAAATAATTAAAATTCTGATTATATGGTGTGTTCATATTACATCAATTTTGTGTTGAATGATTTTAAATTTTATGAAGGGTTTAAGATTAGGTATGCTGATTTCAATTCTCACAGTTCTTGACAATTAATTTGTGGATTTGTGTTAAATTGTAAATAAATTCGCGATTAATTAGTTTTAGCAAATATCATATGATATAATAGCATATGAGATCATTTATATTAGCACACACCTGCATCATATTAGCACCCATTTGCATCTTAATTCCAATATTTATTTTGTGTGTCCGAGAAAAATAGTGCTTAATTAATTCATATTAGACAAACGTTATGTGGAGTGCTATCATATGAAATACAACATTTTAATGTCAATTAAATTTTGGTTCTTAATTGTTTTTTATTTTGTTTCAACTATGAAATTTATTATTTATGTATATGTTAGCATATTGTTTAATTGTAACTAGCAAATATATGTGTATAGTAAACTTTTCTATATCATTAAATTTTAACATCTGCATCAGTTTATATGATTTTCTATTTTAAAATAACGGTTAATTTTAGAGTTGTTACCGAAATTTTGTGGATTTATTAGCAAATTGTTTACCTGTAACTAGCAAACATATGTGTGAAATAAACTATTTAACTGTAACTAACAAGCTGTTTAATTGTAAATAGCAAAATATTTAACCGTCAAACAGCAAATGATTTTATTTAGAGTAGCTAATTTTTTTATACGTGTTAGTAAATTGTTTAACTATAATTATCAAATATATGTGTGTAGTGAATATCCGTATAACTGTTAATTTTAACATATGTATTATTTGGTATGTTTTTCTGTTTTAAATCAGCAATTAACTTTATGTTGATTAGCTATTTTTTGTGTGTAGCAAATTGTTTACCTATAAGTAGACATATGTGTTATAAATATAATAGCTAAATATTTAACTGCCATATAGCAAATGATTTTATTTGGAATAACAAAGTTTTGTGTATATGTTAGCAAATTATTTAATTGTAGCTACCAAGTATATGAAGTAAACTTCTGTATAACATTAAATTTTAAAATCTATATCAGTTCATATGATTTTAAAATCTATATCAGTTAATTTTAGAGTAATTGTTGAATTTTTGCTGGTTTGTTAGCAAATTGTTTACCTTCAACTTGCAAACATGTATGAAGTAAATTGATTAACTGTGACTAGCAACTTGTTTAAATGCAAATAGCAAAATGTTTAACTGTCAAATAGCAAATCATCTTAGTTAGAGTAGCTATTTTTTGTGTATATAGTAGCAAATCGTTAAACTATAATTAGTAAATATATATGTAGTAAACATCTGTATAATTGTTAATTTTAACATCTATAAAAGTTGATATGATTTTCTGTTTTAAAATAGCAGTTAATAGCAAATGATTTTATTTACAGCAGCAAAGTTTTCTCTCTGTGTGTGTATTAGCAAATTGTTTAACTGTAAGTATCAAATATATGTATAGTTATAAACATATGTACAACATTTAATTTTAACATTTGTATTAGTTGATATGATTCTCTATTTTAAAATAACAGCTAATATTTGATTAATGAATTTTTGTGTGTTTGTTAGCAAATTGCTTACATGTAACTAGCAAACATGTGTGTTGTAAATAGCTAAATGTTTATCTACTGAATTGTGATACTATGCAAAGTGTTTTGTTTATGTTAGCAATTGTTTAATTGAAACTAGCAAATATATGTATGCATAATATCTTATATTTTGTTTGTTCATGATACAAATATGTGTATAGCTTAAAGTTTCCGCTATTCATGATATGTGAATGTTATTCAACCATATAATTGAGGCAGAAATGGTGAATGAAAAAATTAAAGAAAAAGTGGTTGACTCTGATGCAACCTCGTTGGATATGGTGATAAGGCATATTAAAAATATGCATAATTGTAAATATTTAAATTTATGTGTATGATTAAGAAAATAATATGTGATATTGTCCATGCTCCATACATGTTTAATTGGTTGAATTTATGTTTAGGAAAATGATAGAGGGATGGATGTGGTGTTGAAGACATATAATGTTTCGTAATCGATTGATGAGGAGTGGTTAGAAATTGAAACTCCGGACTTACCGATAACAATGTGAAACAGATGAAGTACCTTGGAGTTAAATATTGTGCTGTCATCTTAGCTGAGATAGTAACATTCAGAGGCAACGCATAGTTGATGAAATAAATATATACTGAAGGATGTCATGCGAAGATGGCCCCCGCAATATTGAAGTTATTATAGAGGAATGTATAGTATGAAACATTATTGGTTTTGCAAATTTATAAGTTACATATTGCATATTAATTTTTTTCAAAATGCTATTTATGTGATGGATCAGTACAATGTTTGTTTATCAACAAGTATTGAACATTTATTTATTTAAAAATGGAAGGACCCTATTGTTTGAAAATAAATTCGATATTGTTAGCAAAACAACTACATTAATACATACAATTTTCATATAGATTGTGTAAAACATATTATCTTTTATATGTTAGCAAATTTTTTAACCGTAGCTAGCAAAAGTAGTGTGTATTTTTAACATCTGTAATATATATGTTAGGGTGATTTGTGAATAGTGAATTTTTATGTGTTTGTTAGCAAATTATTCTCCCGTAACTAGCAAACATACGTGTTCTAAATAATAAAATATTTAACTGTCAAATAGCAAATGATTGCTACTGAGAGTAGTGAAATTTTGTGTATATGTTAGCAAATTATTTACCTGTAACTAGCAAATATATATGTGTATAATAGCATATGTTTTGATTTTCATGATACCAATATAGCTTACAGTTTCTATTATTTTATATTATATGAATGTTATTCAACCGAAATTTGCTGAAACAATTATAACATAATCATGATGATACGCCTCATGTATTATATATATAATTTTTGACAAATAATAACAAAGTATTTATATGCTATTAAAATGAAAATAAAATTAAAATAAATAACTTTAATCATATTAAGAAATCAATCACATTGTTTAAAACTTAAAACATCCATATGAATAAAAAAGTTAATATATTATATATTTCATTTCTAACAATAAACATAAACAAATATGGTATTCTAACACGTCATGCATAATACATACACCTTGAGGACTATGTTTTCACTTTATCCAATATGCAGGTACTTCTAAGTAACGTACGGAAGAGCCATGTGGATAGAGACGAACTAGAGAGGTTTTAAATTACGATTCAGATAGCGATGACTTTGCACGTGAGATTAGGACAAAGGGACGTAATGATGCAAATGCTATTGATGTCATAGGAGGTGTGGAATATAAGTCCGACAAACAAGATTCCGGATAGCACTATAAAAAATTCACGTTTTAGCGACGGATTTTTCCGTCGCTAAACATCAAAAATTCGTCGTCAAATCAATTTAACGACGGATCCAATCCATCGTTAAGCCTCTCGTCGTAAAATTATTTTAACGACGGAAAAATATTAACGACGGAATTTATCCGTCGTTAACTTATTGCCGAATTCGGTCGTGAAAAATAAAAAATAATAAATTTAACAACGGATTAACGATGGAAAAATTTCATCGTTAAAAAAAAAAAACCAACCGAGCCTGTGGAGCCTGAATTAATTCAGGCGAAATCTGTGCTCCAAGAGATTCGAACACGGGCCAATGGCCTTATGCTCTAAAGCTCTATGCAAGTAGGCTAGAAGATATTTACGTTAAAATATACAACTAGTATATATATATCTATACACACACACATGACACCTATTTTCATTAATTTTTTATTTTCAAATTAAATAATTATATAATATAAAGTCCTAAAAATTATTAAAATAAAAAATTATAAAAAAGTCATAAATTAGTAATTTAAATATAACAAAAGATATAATATATTAAAAATAATAAAAAAAATAAAAAAAATAAAGATAATAAAATAAAATAAATCTGAAAAAATAAAATAAATAAAAATATTAAAAAAATTTAGATTCATAATTGAAAAATAAAAAAAATATTAAAATATAATATAAAATATTAAAAAAAATAAAAAATAAAATAAATCTGAAAAATAAAATAAATAAAAAATCAAAATTTTAAAAAAATTAATTTCAAATTCATAAATTAAGTATTGATTGGGAAATTAAAAATTAAAAAAAATAAAAAAATGAAAAAAATAAAAAAAAATGACGGAATTATTCCGTCGTTAGTCCGTCGCTAAATTTACTAAATATTAAAAAAAATTAAAAATTAAAAAAATTAATTTCTAACTACGGATTTTGCCGTCTTTAACGTAGCAACGAAAAAATCCGTCGTTAGTCCGTCGTTAGATTAAAAAAATAAAATTAAAAATATTAAATTCAATGTTTAACGACGGATTTTTCCGTCGCTACGTTAAAGACAGAAAAATCCGTCGTTAAAAGTCTCAATCGCAATCCATCGTTAATTTATCGTTAATCTAGCGACGGACTTTATTCCGTCACTAAATCCGTCGTTAAATCGTGTTTTTTTTTTTTGTAGTGTAGAGTGATGCACAAGTTTGGGATATTGGATTTAACAGAATTCTAAGCTTGAGCATTAATGATGCAATTAAATAGATTTATGGTTATATATTGTAATTTTTCATAATTTTGCTTAAGGAATATGTGTATCTTTTTGTTTCGAAAATTTTTTTTGGTATTTTTGCTAATATTTTTTAAATGTTAGTATATGGATAAATTTCATATTAAGTAGCAGACAATTTTTCCGGATATTTTGGTCTTTAGCTTTCATATATATTGTTCAGATATGTTGATTATTAATTTGGTAGTAAATGAAATTTTCATAGTGTGCCTTAGCAACACTGTTTATTAATGTCAGTAAATTAATGTATGAAATGTAGCAAAGACATTTCAAAAACTCACTAATAATATTATGACATTACATAAAAAATGTTTCTTAAGAAATCTCATATTAGCATATTTTTCAAGTCACATTAGCTAATAATTTGTATGTTATTAGCAAGTTGTTTGCTAATACTTCTATGTGTGATTGTGTGTTTAAACATGTTAGCAAATTAGTTAGTACATATTACCAATAAATATAGGCTATAGTAGCAACAATGGTTGAGCAAAGTACTGACATGTTTCAAAAAACACACTTGTTATAATTTGACTAATACATATTTTGCTAACACTCTTTATAAATTGTGCTAACAATTATGTCATAATTTGCTATCAAACATTATTACACTCCAGAACACTAAGAAAAAAAATGACTACAAAAACTGTTATCACTGTTCAATTGTTATGCTAAAATAATATCTCATAACAGATTGGAGTAATATGTTAACAATTACACAGCAAATTTGCTAACATCATTCAGAATTTCAATATTTGTCTACTGAGAATACCAATTTCTAACAACACACAATATTTACGCTGACACAGAGATTAAAATATGCTAATTAATCCTCTAAACTTTTTACCTTCTTAAAGTGTTGAGACAAACACTCCATTCTAATATTCAGTAAACTCAAAATTCAAACAAGGACTCTGTGTTTCATTAACACAACATATGTAACAGAAATAGCTAAAACATATATATTTTGCTATCACTCCTTATAAATTGTGGTAACAAATTATGTTGTAATTTGCTATTAAACATTAGTACACTCTAAAACACTAAGAAACAGAAAAACGACTACAAAAACTGCTATCACTGTTCAATTGTTATGTTAACATAATATCTCATAATAGATTTGGAGTAATGTGTTAACAATTGCGGAGCAAATTTCCTGACATCTTTCATAATTTCAACACTAGTCTATTGAGAATACAAAATTCTAACAACCCAAAACAATTATTCTAACATGGATATTAAAATATGCTAACTCACACTCAAAATTTTTCACTTTCTTAAAATGTTGAGACAAACACTCCATTCAAATATCTAGCAGTGAACTCAAAATTCAAACAAGAACTCTGTGTCTCGTTAACACGACATAAATAATTTGCTATCGTTCATCACCTATTCGACAACATCCAATAAACACTCAAACAAAAATTGCAACCCATAAATCCGAGCACACATTTAAAGATCAAAAACCCTTGTTTTTAAGACAAACTTAAGAAGCCCCGGCACAAACCATTTTGATGATATGAAAAAAAATACATACCCACAACATAATAATACCTTCATTAATAAACATGTACAAGAACAACCAGAAATAAGAAATGTTGTAGACTATACTAGGATCTTTCATTAATACAATTGGTAAGCCAAAATTAAGCATAAGCAATCAATCGAATCGGTGCAGGACCAACAAAAAACGGTTACACTGACACCACTGACCAACAACAGCCAAACCAGCCGGCCGTAGACCGATGGTGGACAGTCACCAACGCGACCACCGACCAACAGTGATCAATCGGTTCAGTCGATTGGCCAATTTTTTTTTTAAACGGTCAATTGAACAAGCAGTCAAGCATATAATGTTTGTAAACCCTAATTTTTTATCATTCAATTTTCACAAGCAAAGAGAGTAGTCTTTAGACCCAACAATGAACAATCAACATTAAAAAAAAATTGATTAGGGGCAGACTTACGATAACGGCACCTTTCAATTGCCTAAACCTCGCTGTTGCTACTTGTTTGGTGCGGTGGTGGAGAGTCAACGACGGCTGAAGAGTGGTGCGGTGGTGGAGAGTCAGTTGACTGCTGGTCTGAGTCGCCAATATCGAGTCATTTGTCGCCGAGTGTGAAGAACAGATGATGGGTATGTATGAGAGAGAAGAAAATGAGATGAGAGAGTGAGATGAGAGACATAGACGAAAAGATGAGAAAAAATTGCTTTAGGAATTACTACTATACCCTTGTTTTAAAATAAATATAAACTAATTGCAAATTTGACCCTATTTTTTAAAATGAATCGTCTAGACCATCCAAAATAATTGATCTGATAGTTTGGATCAATTCCTAGTTCCTACACAAGACTTTGGTTCTCATTTGAACTCTTGTCTATATGTGTGTGTGTGTATTATGCTACACGCCTTTGTGGGTATCACCTATGTGGAAACCACGTCATGATTTTTAATTTTTTTTCTTGATTTAATATAATTTTATACTCCCTCCGTCCCATTTTGATAAACTTGTTTTCCTTTTTGGATGTCCCAAAATATAAGCATATTTCTCTATATATTTAGCTAATTTACTATTCTCTCTGGTTGATAATATTTGTTGTTTTAGGATTTTAATTTAGAATCATTAATTAATTTTTTGGACTAATATACCCCTTCCTAGCTTCTGTATCAAATAAAATCTTATACCTTTATATTTTCCTAAAAAGTTAGCGAATTTTTCTCTCTCCATATATTTATGGGGTTAAATTTGGGAGAGAATGTGAAAATATCTAAAACTACAAACATTTTGACACAAAAATAAAACTCCTAAACAACAAATATTATGAAACGGAGCGAGTAATATATATCCATATTTAATATGTTTACATTACATATTAATTCATTGTCAAAAAAAAATAAATAGAGGTACATTAACAGGAAGTTTTTTGAGTAATTATCTTTCCTAATTTTTTTCTTAATACTCGTGAAAAATCTCAATCAACCTATGAAAATGGGACGGATAAAGTATTTATTAATTAGAAGTTAGTCCACCTAATTAGAGTTTCTAATTATTTTTTAGAATTTAATATTCATGTTTCTAGTTAATAATTAATTTTTTGGGGTTAA
This sequence comes from Perilla frutescens, assembly GCA_026008535.1. Lineage (NCBI taxonomy): Eukaryota > Viridiplantae > Streptophyta > Magnoliopsida > Lamiales > Lamiaceae > Perilla > Perilla frutescens. The sequence goes on along the minus strand of BRKX01000013.1, from coordinate 8,488,700 downwards.
TTGTTCCATATAATTAGGGTACATATAATCTTTTAAAATTTCAACTTTAATTAAAAATTCCTACAATCATTTAATACATAAATATATTTAAGATACCTAAGCAGCATTATAGAAAGTTATGATACATCTTTCAAAATTTCAATTGTGATATTCAGCTTCTTTTTCGAAAAAAAAAAAAGAAAAGAAAAACAAAACAAAACAAAAGCGAAAAAAAAAAATAACATATTCGTCCGGAAAAACTTTGGAGAAATGAATTCGAAATGCGGACAAATTAATCTCTTTCGAAATTGCGAAATCGGGCAATATAGTTTGAAGCTGTTTCGTTTCCTCTTCAGTTTAATATTTTCCTTTCGTAGTAATTATACATATATACATATATTCTTCTTCCATTTCCATGAGGTCAAAATCGATTTCAAGCCACACGTAAACTGATGTCATACGTTGCGTGTCGCAATCTTAAGTTTTTCAATAATTCATGGTATATTTTCCTTTTGACCCCATAAAGTTATTGAAGGAGGTAATAAAATAGCAGATTATATCCATCTACATACACGAGGCAGTCTCGAAGGTGGGTCCAAATGTGGATCAGATAAGTTCTCCACCAGATATGTTTTCGCTTTTGCATGACGAATTTCTACGTTCTGATTTTCCATTTTTTTGTGTTTTTTAATTCAAAATTATATTGTTCATTATATACCTCTTCAAATTGGATTCTTTATTCAGATTTTCAATTTAATACTAATTACGACATGACTATCATGACTTAGCTAGAATAATTAACTGCTAGAGTCCTAGCTAATTATTAGTACCATTCGAAAAGAGAAGTGACTTACAGCTCCATTTACATGGTTTAAGAACTGTGGGATACTGCTTCCTAATTTTTGTTAATTATTATAGATTTGGTTTTAATTAATTTGTTGGTTTTGCATCGACTTCATGATATTAATTACAATCAACTTTTTTAAGGGGTAATTTAAATCTTAACTTAATGATAATATATATATATATATATATATAACAATATGCATGTAACGTAACATTTCAAGTGGGTAATGAAAGTTCTTCAACCAATTTACGGACCTCTACCCGATGGGTCCAGGGTGTTATATTTCTGAGTACTAGTTATATATGAAACTACATGCACGTAGAAAAGTTCGTATGTCAATATTGTGAATGAAGTCGTACTTCTGTCGTAGTATATATGCTAATTTAATTTTTGGCAATTGAAGGACTATTCAAGAATATCCCGTGTGCCAAAAATATGGCCTTGGGTCGATTCTTAGCGAAGGCAACAGTTTCGCGAACCTACGAAAATAAGGTTCGACAATTCAATTTTTTCTGGGTCATATCCTTTGACTAAACTCTCAGAAATTCATAATAAAGAACAACTGTTTTCATATTTACATTTTAAGCACATGCTGTAATCACAATCGTCATCAAGCTCCTATATATATGCATAAACGTATAATAATCCCATTTCACAATCTTATTAGTTTGCAGCAAAATCTTAAGCCAATAAAGAAAAAGAAAACCCTCCACTTTCCCTCCAATCAAGATGGACGGTAGTTCAAGTTCAAGAGGCAAAGCCATGCAAGAGAAGGAGGAAAAGCGGGAGGAAGTTAAATACCGCGGCGTGAGGCGGCGGCCGTGGGGGAAGTTCGCGGCGGAGATTCGTGACCCCACTCGTCAGGGAGCGCGCTTGTGGCTCGGAACATTTGACACTGCGGAGGAGGCCGCGAGGGCCTATGATAAGGCCGCCTTTAAGTTGAGAGGCCATCTTGCGATCTTGAATTTCCCCCATGAGTACTATTCTCAACTTGCTATTCCGCCGTATAACCCTACATTCATCTCGTCCTCGTCTTCTTCTTCTTCTTCTTCTTCTCAACGTAATTCTTCACACGAGAAAATTGAGCTGGAGTATTTGGATGACAGTTTGTTGGAGGAGCTACTGGAATCTTCGGAGAAGAAGAAGAAGAAATGACCCTTTAATTTTTCGGTGAATCTTCATCTTTAATTTTTTTTAGCTTTATTTATTGTTTCTGATTGAACTCTGTTTTAATACGAGATTTCAGTCTTTTTTTTTGGACTTGATCAATAAAAGATGCATGCTTGATTTTCATTTCTTTTCTCCTTTTTCAGTTAATTAATTAACTCTCGAATTCTCACTTTTTGCTAACAATTTAGCAGGGAGATATTTAAAGGAGTAGCATCTGCACGGGTACGTACAAAGAGAATGCTAGAAATACAGAACGCTATAATGAAATAATAAATGAAGAATGTTTAATATATGGGAATCTTCATATATGTTCGATCAAAGTTTATTGAGAAACTAACGCTAAATAGAAGTAATGTAATCATAAGTATCGAATAATTCTGTATTGTAATACAATATTTCATATATATCATGCACATGCACAGTGTCAAGAGAATCTGATCTTTGGCTTTTGTAAGGTTTCCTTGACCGATTCCAGGTTTGTGCTTAATTTATTAGGTAATAGAAAATGCTATAAATTAATGCAAAAGTAGCTCTTATAGATTCTTCAATGAAATAAATAACTGAGAGTGTTTAATACATAGGAATCTGCATATGTCCGATTAGATATTTGGGAAACGAACGCTAGTTAAAAAGTTCCAAACAATAAGTAATTTGATCCCTGTTGTAAGACAATATTTCATATACAGTCATGCACATGCACAGAAGAGAATCTGATCTTGGCTTTTGTAAGATTTGTGCTTCGATCTTCCTGTTTCATTATAAGTCAAATATCCTTTTATTAGGAATATTTTATCCGAAAACGGGTCATGGTATTCCTCTAATAATTTTGATGAATAAAGGTTAATTTGAGAGCTGGAACAAGATCTGATAAAAGGGGTTTCGACGTATAATATCCAAGGTGCAACAAAAAAAGCCCTATTGTTACACCCCTTTTAAAACACCAAACAATAAGTCTTGAAAAGGCATCTATTACGACATCATGTTTTAAGTATGGATTAATAAAAGATTATTTAACAGTGTTAAGATATCAAAATGTAGAAGCCATAACATTGGGTCTAGTATGACACTATCAAATGCCTCCAAATTAAACCGTGATATTTTATTTATTCTTGTAATTAAATAAATATAGTAGGAAAAAAAGAGGGAACAGACTGTGAGTTGTCTTCTTTTGAGAATCTCTGATGGTTGGAGGATGAGTTATGGATGTTGTAGATGGTGAAAAATCAAATATTATATATACTATTTTTATTGATTTTTATATATTTATTTAGTTTTGAAGCATATCAAATTTAAAATTAAATAAAATATTTAAATAATAAAAATAATATTATGTTATAAACATCAAGAGTGTTTGGTAATAAGTAAATATTTTTCAAAAGATATACATCAATTTCCAACAGCCAATGAGATAGTGTCACGTCAGCTCTAGATCTCTCTCCCTACAGCTATAAATAGAGGTCTCCATATTAGTTGAAAATCACTCTGGAAGTCAAAATTGAAGAGCTCAACAAGTTGGAGAAAAATTCTATATGAAGTTCTCTCCAACATTCAAGTCGCTCTTCGCCGGAGTCATCTCAAATCCAGCGTCTGATCCAGAAATAAGGTTTTGAAATCCTCCAGACAACGTTATAAAGTCTCAATATCCAAGGTGTTCTAGCAAGATTCAAGTTGTTCTTTGTGAGAATCACCTCAAATTCAACGTTCAATTCAGAATCAATGTCGTCGGCCCCCGATTAACGTTATCAAGTCCAAATACCAAGTCAAAGAAGATCGAGAATACAAATCTTCCTCGAAAACCTCAAAGGTCAAGTTCAAACAAGTCCGAGAAAATTAAAGAGACAAATTTACTCTAAAGATTTCAAAGACCGTTTGAAGATCAAGTTTTGAAGAGAAGAATGAGATGATAAATAGAGATTGGATCTATATAAATATATCCGAAAATCATTTAAATCGTACACTATTTTGTGTTTTACCAAATTAAATACAAAAATTCGTGTTACAAATTTTGGCACGCCCAATGGGACCATCCCTTCCCTTCATCAAATTCTTCAAGCATCAAGTTAGAGAAAATATTGATTTTGGTCCCATAGGACATCGGGTATTCCAATTTTGGTCCCGAGACTATCATTTTTGGTCCTGAGCAGAGTTAGTATCGATTTTGGTCCCTTTTTTGCCTTAAAATCATGGGACCAAAAATGATATTCTTAATCCTATGAGACTAAAACTGGGCGATTTTTTTGAAAAATGACCAAAAATGATAGTATCGGGACCAAAATCGGAATACCTGATGTCCTATGGGATCAAAATCGAAATTAACTCCATCAAGATGTCTGCAACTTTGAAAGAGCAAGAAACAAATGATGGGTTCAAATTCCTCAAACATCAAGATGTCTACAACTTTGAAGAACATGAAGAAACAAATAATGGGGGCAAATCTTTTGAGGAATCTCCAAGAAGAAGAAGAAGAAGAAGAAGAAGAAGAAGAAGAAATGGCTATAAATCTCGCCATGTGCTTATTCAATTCTTCCAATACATATCACAATCTATTGAAAGGAAAAAAGGCAATACTCCTTGATAAGAGACTAAACTATCTTCCAAAGCTCCTCGATAAGAGCTTAAACTATCTAAATTTTTTTAAGAAATGCTCAAACGCTCCTTGATAAGAGCCTAAACTATCTAAAGATTTTAAAATGCAAGCACTCCTCGATAAGAGCCTAAACTATCTTCAAAACTCCTTGATAAGAGTCAAAACTATCTAAGCTTTTCAAAATGCAACGCTCCTCGATAAGAGCCTAAACTATCTTCAAAATTCTTTGATAAGAGTCAAAATTATCTAAGGTTTTCAAAATGCAACGCTCCTCGATAAGAGCCTAAACTATCTTCCAAAAGTCCTTGATAAGAGCCAAAACTATCTAAACTCTTCAAGAAATACCAAGATTCCTTGACATGAGTATAAAATGTCTACAAAGTTAAATTCAAATCTAAGACTCTTTGACACGAGTATAAAATGTCTACAAAGTCAAATTCAAATCCAAGATTCCTTGACACGAGTATAAAATGTCTATAAAGTCAAATTCAAATCCAAGTCTCATCGACATGAGTGTAAAAGGTCCACAAATTCAAATTCAAAACTCCTTGATATGAGTATAAAATGTCTATTAATTCAAATCTAAGACTCTTTGACACGAGTATAAATTATCTACAAATCTAAATTCAAATCCAAGTACTCAGGAACACGAGTATAAAATATCTACAAAGTCCAAATTCAAGTTGAAGGCTCCTCGATATGAGCATAAACTATCCAAGTTCAAGAAAAACTCTCTGGTACGTGCATAAACTATCTAAATTCAAATCCAAATTGAAGGCTCATTGATACGAGTATAAACTATCTAATAAATTCAAATTGAAGAACTCTTGAATATGAGTATAAATTATTCCCAATTGAAATTCAAGAAACTCCTTGATACGACTATAAACTATCTACTAAATTAAAGTTCAAAACTCCTTGATATAAGTTTAACTCTAACCAGTTTTTGAGACTCATTCATTTCAAACGACAAGTCGTCCATGAACAAGTCTCGAGGGGACATTTGTTGATGGCGAAATCAAATATTATATATAATATTTTTATTGATTTTTATATATTATTTAGTTTTGAAATCATATCAAATCCCAAATTAAATAAAATATTTAAATAATAGAAATATTATTATGTGACAACCATCAAGAGTCTTTGGCAACAAGTACATATCTTTCAAAAGATATATATCAATTTTCAACAATCAATGAGATAGTGTCACGTCAGCTCTAGATCTCTCTCCCTACAACTATAAATAGAGGCCTCCATATAAGTTGAAAATCACTCCGGAAGTCAAAATTTAAGAGCTCAAGAAGTTGGAGAAAAATTCTCTACAAAGTTCTCTCCAATATTCAATTCGTTCTTGCTGGAGTCATCTCAAATCTAGCGCCCGATCCAGAATCAAGGTTCTGAAACCCTCAAGACAACATTATAAAGTCCCGATATCCAAGGTGTTCTAGCAAGAATCAAGTCGTTCTTCATCAGAATCACCTCAAATTCAACGTTCAATTCGGAATCAAGGTCGTCGGCCCCCGATTAATGTTATCAAGTCCATATACCAAGTCAAAGAAGATCAAGGATACAAATCTTCCTCGAAAACTTCAAAGGCCATCAAATAACAAGTCCGAGAAAATCAAAGAGACAAATTTACTCTGAAGAATTCAAAGACCGTTTGAAGATCAAGTTTTGAAGAGAAGAATCAGAGGATAAATAGAGATTGAATTCATATAAATATATCCGAAATCATTTAAATTATACACTATTTTGTGTTTTACTAAATTAAATATAAAAATTTGTGTTACAGATGTATGTCTATAATATCTGTATTGCAAAAGCGTTTAATTTGGAAGAGGAGCTCCTTATTAAAATCAAGGAACTCAGGTTAGTTGTAACCTGCCTAATTTGTTCAATTGATTGCATGGATGTTTGTGGCTGTGCTAGTGAAGTAATAAGTTACCGTGGAGATATTTTATTGATGTTTCTTTTATATATATATATATAATTTTTTTTGTGTCTCTATTTTTTTTAAACTACTGTTTTTTAATTAAACAAAGTCAAAAAGGTTGAGTCAAATATTTTTGAAAGGGCCACCGTTTTCAATAAGAGTATATATGACATAACATTAAAGTTTGGTTAAAAAAAGGTGGAATTGTTAATTTTTGTTAGAAAATATTTTTTTTTTCTACTCTCATTTGGTCACAAAGATCCATTTACAATTTTAAATTTGATCATTGAAAGTGAGTAACATGAAAATAATTAATATTAAAAAATAAGTTAGAAGTGCACAAAATTATGGACCCCTTAATATCATTGACTATACAATAAAATTATCAAATTAAATTGAAAATAAATATAAAGATGTAATGAAGATTATGATTTATCCATTTAAGGTTATCCTAATTTTATTTAATCTTCTGCTTATTTTAAAAATACAATTTAACATTTAGAGATAGGATAATATGATTAGTTAAATGTTTAGTTTTTGACTTTTTTATGTTTAAGTTGATTTCAACTCTATTTACCACTAATTTAATGTAAATAAAACCAAACAATATTTGGAGTCATTAGACAAAAACATAATTAATAAAAAATTAAGAATTATACATGTAATCCTCTAATTTGATCCCATGTGATTTATATATACTGGAGTTGAAAATATAAAATTTATAATTACTTTTTCCACAAATCATGCAAAGGAAAAAGAATGGAACTATGCCCCAATATTAATATGCGTCTTTTATTCAAACATATACATAATTAGTAATTATGTGTAGTTAATCAGTTAATTTTATATTATATCATAAAAATATTTTTTAAAATGCCACATAATTATTCAAATTTTCAAATGAATCTAGAACCGTCTGGTTAAAAAACTACATGCATGTGATTTTTACATGCACATATAAATAACTAGTAATTATATATGTGTGATTAATTATATTTTTATAATTATATGAATAAATGTTTATTTTAAAATGCCACGCAGGCTGGTGCCACACAAAATTTTATTTCACATTTACCAACAAATATCCATAGCTGATAATTATATGTGGTTAATTACATCTATATAATATTATATAACAATAATACCGTGATCATAAATAGAAATTTTCATTTTCCCCCCAAAAAGGTATTTCTTAATTTGTAAATATTAATATAATATATCTGAAAAACTGTCATTATCTTAGTTATTAATAAATTAATTATATAGATACAATTTACCTTAATTGTCTATAATAATAAAATATTCAATCAATTATTTTGACTTTAGATATACGAGACGTACTAATTGTAATATGAAAGAATATAAGAGGTTCTGATCATAGACAATATTTATCTAATAACGTCCGTCTTCTGATCAATGCTCAAAAATCAATTTTTTTCCTTTTCCATCGCATATTACGCAAAAACTATGTTTTCTTCATTTTGCATATCATCTCAATACCCGCCATCGAGCAACGCGGTGAAAATCTTAAAGATATTAATTTGTAATCGTTTTCCCTTTTTTCCTCCTTCAGTTGTTGACCACTTGAACTTTGTTTCATTTGTGAATTTTTGTCCCTGTAATGTTTAAATTTCAAGCATTGATAGAAGCTTTTCAATACGATGATGTTGGGAGTGGAAGACGACAGGCATGATAAACATGACTTTTACATTCATTTGAGAAGTTGTATGGTTCATATTCGAAGATTAATGCATGCGTTTGTTGAGTTTTTATACTAGTTTCAAGTTTCCGTGTGCTATTTGATGTTTTGGTGTTTCTTGTGCAAGTTTGAGCTGAATTTGAGATTTATCAAAGATCCAATTCAAGGAGGAAAGTTTCTAAAAAGATAGATGATCAAGAGAGGGTCGCAACGCAACTTGAATTGAGTCAATCGGATAAGAAACGAGGAAGAACGGAGCGAAACGGTGGAGGCGCGCGGAGCTGCCGGACAACCCGCCGACCGGCGGCCAGAACGGCGGAAATCACTGTTTCTCTCGCCCATCCAGCCGCCGATCTGCGGGGGAAGGCCGCCGGTCGGCGGGGCTTCACTTACGGGTCGGCGGGATCGACGTTTTTGGCCCTCGGGACGCGTTTTCGGCCCACGAACTCATCTTTTGGGCCGGATTTTCGATACCTAGTATAAATAGGATTAGTTTGGACGAATTTTATACGCTTTATTCATTATTTTAGAGTTCCAAACTTATTTTACTTTCGAGGTTTGCGGTGAAGATTTAAGAAAGAAGAATTCAAGTTTTATTCAACGAATCGTCATTCCGGTTTTTCTATTCTATTGCACATTTATTTTATGTCAATGTTTATTGTTATTTCTATTATTTCTATTGTTTTAATTATGCGTGAGTAGTCTTTTATTAATTCTAGGGTTTGCAAAGCATGATTGAAGCTATGTATTTAATTTAATCTTGTTATTTTTCCCTTCCGATTATTGTGTTCAATTGTTCAAGAGCTTTTGATTTCATGCTTAATTACTGATCACAATTAATGCATGCTAGCTAGTTAATTTGAGTCCTGGCGGAGATAATTAATTAGTGGGATTAATTGAATAATTTGATACACGTTCTAAAGAATCTGTAGGGGAATTTAAATATGTAGTTCTATCGGGAGTTAGTAAATTAATCTAGAGACGAAAGTAATAGGTTGTTTGTTAATATGCTTCTACGTTGAGACCTGGCGGAGATAGGTAGATGTATTTCTGATTCCTCACCTTTAATCAGATTAAAATTGGAAAAGATTAGGATTAAATTGAATCATAATGGATACGTGTGTGCTGCATTCCCTAGGATTAGTATTTCATTAATTGTTTGAGTTTGATTATTTGCTTAATTTATTTACTTGTGTTTAGTTGGTTCTATTTTTGTTCTTTTATTTTATTTAGATTCGTGCCTAGTTCTAGTAAACTCATAAATTGGTAGCTTGGATAATAGAGAGTTGTTAGCTTAGTACTCAGTATTGTCAAATAATCAGTCCCTGTGGATACGATACTCGATTCACTTGCTATATTGCATTGTCCTGTGTTAGTTGCAGTTTAGTGCATAATAAATAGTTCATCAACTTTTTGGCGCCATTGTCGGGGACTGAGTTTGATTTTTTTACTGATATTATTACTGACAATTTAGGTAGTGAATGAAAACAAGGTCTACACAGCCACACGTAGACCCTGTTCCTAATTCCCCTGATCGAGCCCCTAGACAGAGGAATAAGGAGCGTAGATTGAAAGAAACAGAGATGGCAGCCAACAACGAGACTGAGATGGAAGCATTGGCTAGAAGACTGCAAGAGATGGAGCAGCGGCTTGCTCAACAAATGGAGCCCGAACAAGAAGCAGCACCTCTAAACAAGCTGTATCGGGCTCCAACAGACAAATACTTAGGCGCTGGCTGGGGTGGCGGCATCAACGCCAACAATTTTGAGCTCCGGCCTGCGTTGATCAACATGGTAGCTGCACAGCAGTTTGGTGGACGGGCTACGAAAAATCCAAATGCTCATCTAGATGTATTTTTGGATATCTGCGACACCATCAAAATGAATGGTGTCAGCGACGAAATCATTCGCATGAGGTTGTTCGTCTTCTCACTGAGGGACCGAGCCAAGGAGTGGTTCAAGAGTTTGGACAAGGCGTCCAGTACCACATGGGATCAAATGTGTCAGACGTTCCTTGCCAAGTATTTCCCTCCATCAAAGGCACAGAAGATCATTGCAGATATTACTCATTTCTCTCAGATGGGGGATGAGTCCATTTATGAAGCCTGGGAGAGGTACAGAGACCTTCTGCGGTCCTGTCCACAACATGGATTTAGCATCGATCAACAAGTCACGCACTTCTACAGTGGTTTGACGATCAATACAAAGAGATTGGTGGATGCCTCAGCTGGAGGATGTCTGGTGAATCGCACTGCAGCCAAAGCACTGTGAATTATTGAAGAGATGGCAGCTACCAGTTATTAGTGGCTGATGGAGAGGCGAGAGACAAGGCCTATTAGCTACAGTGGCCGAGTTTGGCATGGATGATTTGAGGGCTGAAGTTGAAATACTGAAGAAACAAGTGCTCGAGAAGCGACAAGGTTCAGAACTCTCTACGGTGGAAGAAAGTGTTAACTTTGTAAATCAGAGAAACTACAATGGCAGCACTTACAATAACGGACCGCAGGGATTCCAGACTAATAATCCAGCGTATCATCCAAGCAATAGGAATCACCCGAACTTTTCCTATTCGAATCCCAACAATGCCTTGCCGACTCCAGGTTTTGTTGCTCTGCTGCAGCTCCCGCTGAGCCGAAGAAGCCATCATTGGAAGATATAGTGGCACAGTTGATTGCTAATCAAAACAGTTTCATCGGGGCCACCAGCACAAAGATTGCACAAATAGAGGGGACCATGGGTGCCTTATCCAAGCAAGTGAATATGTTGGAAGTCCAAGTGAGTCAATTGGCAAATTAAATTGCCACACAGCATAAGCCGGGACAGTTCTCGAGTCACACGGAGGTCAATCCAAATGCGCACTGCAATGCCATTCAGGTGGTTTCCGGCGCCGCTCTTTTGCTAGCACCAAAAGTGGCGCCTCCTGCAGCTCCAAAAGTGGAGCCACCTGAGCCTCTCCCCCCTGCTCCAAATTCTGCTGTTGATCATTTGTTTGACATTTTCAAGAAGGTACACATCAATATCCCTCTACTAGATACTTTACGAGGTTTGCCTGGTGGAGTTAGAATTTTGAAAGAGGCCATCTCGAGAAAGAAAAAGATAGAGGATGTGGAGATGGTCCAATTGGCGGAAGAGTGCAGTGATTGGCTGCAGAAGAAGATGTCGTTGAAGATGACAGATCCAGGTAGCTTCATTATTCCTGTGAAGATTAGGAGATCTTATTTTGAGAGAGTGCTATGCGATTCTGGAGCTAGCATTAACTTGATGCCTCTCACTGTGTACAAGAGGCTGCAATTGGGAGCTTTGAAAGAGATTGATATGAGAGTCCAGATGGCCGATAGATCATATGCCAAGCCACGAGGTGTTATCGAAGATGTGCTTGTCAAAGTTGCAAATTTGGTGTTCCCTGCTGATTTTGTGGTGATGGACATGCCTGAAGACCCTAAGATGCCTCTAATCTTGGGGAGACCATTTCTTGCTACTTGTGAGGCAGAGTTGGACATGAAGAGAGGCGTGATGACTTTGGGGATTGATAGAGAAAGAGTCATTTTTCAAAATCCTCCACCAAAGGAAATCCCGCAGTGTGATGAGGTGAGCTTGGCCCACAGATTCATGGACGATGTGAATGACAAGCCAGAAGAGAAGCAAGTGATGAAGGCATTTCCAATGCATGTTCCGAAAGCTCCAAAAGCACAGCTATCTAAGATGTGCATGGTTTTGCCAGATGATGGGGGATTTTTTGCCACTCCAGCACCCAAGAAGACGAGAGTTAAATTTCGGGTCTTCCGAAATAAGAATGCGAAATGAGCTATGCTCGTTACAGTGGCACCGGAGAAGCCAACAGTGGCAGTGGATAGCAGTCCTCGAAAGGGGTGATAATTTTGTTGGTTGGAGTGCTGTTTTCGACCTCGTTGACTGTTGAGGTATCGTCTAGCTAAAGACGTTAAATAAAGCACTGGATGGGAGGTAACCTATCAGTTTTACTTGCTCTGTTTTTCTTTCTTTTCTTTTATTTTGTGTCTTGTTTTCGTGTGCTAACATGTAGGAAGACATTTTGGAGCCCAAAGCTAGTTCGATATCATCCAAGGCGGTTTCAAGATTCTTTTCTCCATGTTTGTATGCGGTGAGTTCGTTCCAAACATATCTTGATTTTGTTCCCTCCAAACTTATTCTCTTTGCGGTTGAATAAGTTTGGGGGAGGGGGATGGATTTGATATGTTTGGCAAGTGTTTTTCTTTTTTTTTTCTTTGAGTCTTTTGTTTTGGTTGTTAAAAGTCATGTTGTGGTGAACCCGTGAAATGCTAATGATAGATAGGAGCATTGTTTGGAACATAAGATTGCATGAATTTGATTGATATTGACTTATTTGAATTGATGTACTCGGAATTGAAGTAAATGGAGCATGAATAGTCCTGTGAGCTTTTTGAGCCTTAACTGTATATCATTGCACAGTTTTAATTCTTTCATGAGTGTTTGTCATGCATGCATTTGTGTGTCTAGAACTTGTCATGGTTTCTATTCGAATAAGCTCGATAATGTGTAGAATTTGGAAGTGATTTGAGGCCATCTTTTCATAGCCACATTAATTCCTAAATACTAACTGGAAAAATCAACCTTTGCTAGCTAATTTTGAGCCATAATTTGCCTTTTTATTCATGAACTTGGATGATAGGGGGTTCGGATGGTGAATACGGGTACCTTATTATGAGAAATAATTTTTTTATGGGGAAAGAATGGAGGTGTTGATATTGGGGTGAAAGATATTCTCATAAGCTCGAGGGTTGGAAAAGAAAAGAAAAAAAAGAAAAAAATCAAAAATGAAAAAATAAAGAAGAAGAAAAGAAAAAAATTGTGTTAAAAAGATAGTATGAAAAGTCAAATATTAAAAAGGTAGCAATTGAGAATCTTTGCTATTTATTGGCTTATTTGTATATTTTTTGTTGAGAGGAGCAAAAGAGAATATGAAGTTATGCACAATGAATGTTTTAATGTGTAAGGGAGTTGGAAAGAGTTAGAAGATGGATTGTATATCCATACTTGGATTTGGAGTTGAAAAAGGTTGTGAGTGTGTTGAATTTTCGAGTCACTTAGCGAAAAATTCCTAACCTTAACCAATGTCCCGACATTATATCCTAAATCAAAGACCTCATTGATCTTTATTCTTCTATGATTGAGTATGAGTGTTTTAGACGATTGGCAAGCCTATAGTTAACCCTTTTGCATTTGCATTTGATTTGATGAGCGTTATTTTATACACTTGTGAGATGAGCGATACACATATCGGAGAGGTTCATGCTTTGTTTATGGATATTAATTATGCTGAGATTTTGATGAGTTGATGGATGTTGAATTTATGCAATTATAATTATTTTGAGCATGTTCGTGAAGCATTGGTGATCGAGTTTACTTGTCTTCTCCATGTTTATATTTTCTTAGTGTTCTTCTCATTGCTCGAGGACGAACAATGGTTCAAGTTTGGGGGATTGATAAACATGGCTTTTACATGCATTTGAGGAGTTGTATGGTTCATATTCGAAGATTAATGCATGCGTTTGTTGAGTTTTTATACTAGTTTCGAGTTTCTGTGTGCTATTTGATGTTTTGGTGTTTCTTGTGCAAGTTTGAGCTGAATTTGAGATTTATCAAAGATCCAATTTAAGGAGGAAAGTTGCTAAAAAGATAGAAGATCAAGAGAGGGTCGCAACACAACTTGAATCGGGTTAATCGGATGAGAAACGAGGGAGAACGGAGCGAAACGGTGGAGGCGCGCGGAGCTGCCGGCCAACCTGCCGACCGGCGGGTTGAGGCCGAAATCACTGTTTCTCTCGCTGATCCAGCCGCCGATCTGCGGGGGAAGGCCGCCGGTCGGCGGGGCTTCACTTATGGGTCGGTGGGATCGATGTTTTTGGCCCCCGGGACGCGTTTTCGGCCCACGAACTCATCTTTTGGGCCGGATTTTCGATACCTAGTATAAATAGGATTAGTTTGGATGAATTTTATACACTTTATTCATTATTTTAGACTTCCAAACTTATTTTACTTTCGAGGTTTGCGGTGAAGATTCAAGAAAGAAGAATTCAAGTTTTATTCAACGAATTGTCATTCCGGTTTTTCTATTCTATTCCACATTTATTTTATGTCAATGTTTATTGTTATTTCTATTATTTCTATAGATTTTAATTATGCGTGAGTAGTCTTTTATTAATTCTAGGATTTGCAAAGCATGATTGAAGTTATGTATTTAATTTAATCTTGTTATTTTTCCCTTCCGATTATTGTGTTCAATTGTCCAAGAGCTTTTGATTTCATGCTTAATTACTGATCACAATTAATGCATGCTAGCTAGTTAATTTGAGTCTTGGCGGAGATAATTAATTAGTGGGATTAATTGAATAATTTGATACACGTTCTAAGGAATCTGTAGGGGAATTTAAATCTGTGGTTCTATCGGGAGTTAGTAAATTAACCTAGAGACGAAAGTAATAGGTTCTTTGTTAATCTGCTTCTACCTTGAGACCTGGCGGAGATAGGTAGATGTATTTCTAATTCCTCACCTTTAATCAGATTAAAATTGGGAAAGATTAGGATTAAATTGAATCATAGTGGATACATGTGTGCTGCATTCCCTAGGATTAGTATTTTATTAATTGTTTGAGTTTGATTATTTGCTTAATTTATTTACTTGTGTTTAGTTGGTTCTATTTCTGTTCTTTTATTTTATTTAGATTCGTGCCTAGTTCTAGTAAACTCATAAATTGGTAGCTTGGATAATAGAGAGTTGTTAGCTTAGTACTCAGTATTGTCAAATAATCATTCCCTGTGGATACGATACTCGATTCGATTGCTATATTGCATTGTCCTGTGTTAGTTGCAGTTTAGTGCATAATAAATAGTGCATCAAGGCACTGAAATTTTTGGCAATGAAAGCACTAGTGCGAAGACGGAGTGCATAAACTTCTTCTACAACACAAGGTACAAAAGTCCTATTATAAATCCTGATGTTTGTTTTGATGTTTGCGAGCAATATGGTTTGATTTATTTCGACAATTTAGTATATTTTTCTATATAATAACTGTAAAAATCACTTTCTATATTTATTCATGTTTAACATTTCAAAAATAATTAACACTACAAAAATGCGATTTAGCGACGGATGATATTCCGTCCTTCAAATACCGACAAATTAACTACGGATTAAGATTACTATATTTAATGACGGATTAACGACGGATTTTTTCCGTCACTAATTTAACGACGGAAAAATCCGTCGTTACACGCCGTATTTTAATTTTTAAATTATTTTTTTGTTAACGACGGACTACCGACCCCATTTTCTGTCGTTAGGTTAGAGACGGAACAAATCCGTCCTTAAAAAATATTTTTTTTATTTTTAATTTTTTTTAATTTTAGCGACGGAATAATTCTGTCGCTAAAATTAATTTTGATTTTTTTTATTTTCACCTAATTCTTAATTACGACTTTGAATTTTTTTCAAAAAAAATATTTTTTTATTTATTTTATTTTTTTGATTTATTTAATTTTTTAATTATTTTATATTATTTTTTAATATTTTTATTTTTTAATTAATAATTGATTACGAATTTGAAATTAATCTAATTTTTTTATTTTACAATTTCAATTTTATTTTTATTTTTTCATATTTTATACTATTTTTTTTATTTTTCAATTACAAATTAATTACGAATATGATTTTATTTAATATTTTTATTTATTTTATTATTTAGATTTATTTTATTTTATGTTTTTTTAATTTTTTAGGTGTTTATTTTTTTTTTTAATATTTTATATATTTGGAAATCAATAATTAATAAATTTTTCATAATTTTTTATTTTTGTAATTTTATCACTTTAATTTTATTTTTATAAATATTATTAATTATAAATATATAATATTTGATTAAATTATTTAAAATAATATAATATTAAATAATATGATATAATATAATTATATTTTATAATAAAAATGAAATACTAAATATTATAATAGATATTTAATTCCGTATATGTATATAAATATATATTAATTAAATATTTTAACCCAAACATTCATTAGCCCATGTGGTTAGTGGACCTCCCCTCTTCCTCAGAGGTATGGGGTTCGATCCCACTTGCTTACAATAATATATACATACATAAATATAATGGCTTGCAGGCAGCTTGGCTTGAGCAACTCTGTGAGCTCAGCTTTCGCCCTACTCAGCTCGAGCCGCAGATTTTTTTTTTAACGACGGAAAAATTCGTCGTTAAATTTATCATTTTTTTAATTTTTTACGCCAGACTTTGATGATATGTTAAGTCGTCGCTAAATTTATTATTTTTTTAATTTTTTACGACAGAATTTGGTGATATGTTAACAACGAAAAAAAATCTGTCGATAAGTCCGTCGTTAAGTTTGTCGTTAAAATGACCAACGGCGCAATTTTTAACGACGGATTTTTTATGTTTAGCGACCGAAAAATCCCTAATAAAACATTCCAGCGGAATACTTACCGTTGGAATTGTATAACCCTATCCTAAATATTGAATTCCAGCGGAACATGTACCGCTGGAATCTAAAAACCCTAACCCTAATAATCGAATTCCAGCGGCTAATTCCAGCGGCATATGTACCGCTGGAATTTGTGAACGGGCCCTGAAACGGACATTCCAACGGTTCGGGTCCCGCTGGAATAACCCGCTGGAATTTTCTAGCCGCTGGAATTGACGAGATTTCCGCTGGAATATGCCAATTCCATCGGCATGTTTTCCAATGGACCGGGTCCGCTGGAATAGTCGAATTCCAGTGGAAAACACCCAAATTCCAACGGAATTTACCCGCTGGAATATCCGAATTTTCTTGTAGTGGCTAAAACGCAAATTTTTTGTAGTGTAACTTGTTAAGTAACAAATTTTAGGATGTTGTAGATGGATATGGTGATTACCCAGGTCTTTTGCTATCATTTATAGTAATCGTTAGTTTATCAATATCATATATATTTTTACATTATTCCTTATTTCTTTGCCTTTTCTTTTGGTGTTTTGGATTTTTTTTTGTCATATATTATTGGCTACTACTTGGCTCTGATTCAAATTTAGAGCTTACTAAAATGGTGAATTGATGGGTAGAATTAGAAATTACGATGGTATACTATTGAATTGGGATTATGAGTTGTATTTCTATATTTCAACAACTTAAACTTTATTATTGATATTATTTAATTTATTATTGTTATTAACATAGGTCTGCATACTGCACAAATAAACATTATTTTTGCGATGAACTTCTTGCTCTTACATGATCTGTGTGGTTCAGCCTCTTCTAGAGTCATATAGAATCTGTGTGTCTTTTTTTCATATAAAACCACTTCTCATCGATGTGCACCGTGTTGTGCATGCTTCTAAACTTTAGAATATTCAGAATCCTATATAGTTCCAAGGCTTCAAGTGAAAATCTCAACCTCAATAGCTTATTAGAAGATATTAGGTCAGGCCTAATAGTTGATGTGTGAGCTTTGATCAGCCCTTGCCTAATCCATCTCCCAACTGTAAACTTTTTGCAGTTTATTCCATGTGCTAAGGTTCTTATGTTGCTTCTCTTCTTAAGTGGCAAGCTGTAAATTTTTTCTAAATCAATTGCAACTCTCTTAGTTCTAGTAAATTTTTCCTTTTCTTCAATGTGCATTTGCTGATTGTTTTTTGCTTGTTTCTTTGCTGCAGCCTAGACTCGACTGATAGACTTTTTGTATACCTGGAATTTGGCGGCAGCTTCGTTGATTTTGCCCTTCGGTATTTTTCCGTCAGTGCTGCATTCAAGAAGGAACTCCAAGACTTGATTTTTTTGGGACTCAGCAAAACTGAGTTTTCTCATCTTTTTGGGGGTTTTTTGTGATGTTTGATTATCTTAGCAAATGATATTTACAGGATTAGATGAAGATTTGAACTTAAGTGATGTTAGTACTTTTAGTGGCAAACTTTTGTTTTCAATTTTCGGTCCATATGTTTAAATATATTCTCATTTCACTTTTTTTTTGAAATACAGCAACTATGGAATCTGATTATATATTCAGTGGCAAACTTTTGTTTTCAATTTTCTTACTATGCTTAAATCAATATTACTTGTAAAAATATTGCTCGACAGAACGTAAAATAAAAAATGAGGGCCATGAAATGGGTTTAAAAAATTAAAGAGAAATGGTTGATATATTAACTTTGATTATAATACTCCTTAATAAAGTGGAACCCACTTACTTTACACACTAATCTACTCTTCCTTAATCTCCATGCCCAATAGCAAGGGGACCTTGCTATTGGGACAAAGGGAGTGTTATTTATACATTTTCGAATTGTTTATATTAATTATGTATTTTTTACACAAAATATTTATTATAAATTAATTATAAAATGCTCACCATGCATCGCACGAGTGTAATGCTAGTTGATTATACAAATTTTAAACAAACATGTTAAATATGAAAATTTAAATAAAAGTGTTAAGTACATTCACCCACACATTTTGTAATTATGTGTGCCTAAAACATCAATTTTTTGTAGTATTAATTTAAAATGCGTTTTGTTGTATATTTCGCTATAAATTATTTTTGTCAATGTTACGTATAACACATGTGACTATGACTTTTACTCACACATATAAATAAATAATTATATACGTGTGATTATATATGAGCTTCTTCAATATTTGTGCATATTAGTCAATTAATTAGATGTACTCACCGGAGAAAAATAATTCATGAAAAAGATAGAATTCAAGATATGCATATTTGAAAAAACTCACCACTTGAACAAGTATTGCATCATGATCATTATAAATCATCGTATGCATGCTTTGGAGTAATAACGTGTGTGAAGAACTGATCACTTGGAATGCATATATATTTAACAACAAAATAATTATTGTTAATTACTGGCCGATGCATTAATTTTTCCGCAAATGAAGTAATAATAATTATAATTTTATTTGATTGCATCTTTTACATTCAGAAATGTAAATTAATTTTTGACCATCTTATATAAAACATGTCCGACCATATAATATATATGGCTGGCACATTAGTTCACTCCAATTATAAATATGTATATAGTAGACCAACAAGAAATTATTCCAATTAACATTTTTAATTTTCAGTTAATATGGATGCCATGTTAATATTCCGACTCGAACTACATAATTATTTAGCTTAGCTCTAAGATAAACTGAAATTAAACGGGGCACTATAATTTACACTAAATTTCCGCCCGTGCGATGCACAATATCAGGACCATTCATGATCTCAAATTCAATTATTACATTTTTAATGCAAGTGTGACATCTTCATGTTTTATAGATAATATTTTAGTTAATAAGTTAATGTTGTCTTTTTATTTTTCTGGCTATTTTTTATTTTTAATACTAGACAATTATTATTACAAATTTAAAAGGAGTTGTGTTGACAATATAATCAATAAAAAATATTTATTTGGACACACACGCATATATGTATATACATACATGTTGTATTATAATATTATAATATATTTCAAATTACAAATATATATATAATATTTCCAATGATTTCATAAATAATTAATGCGTAAATTACATTTTGATACTTATATTTTGAGACTTTTTTTAAAAATGACCCACCTTTTCAAAATTAACAAAACAGTATCTACATGTTCAAGTTTTTGCAAATCTAACATTAATCTATTTTACGGCTCAAAAATCATTTTTATAATTGATTGTATTTTAATATTTATTGATTGAAGGGATTTATCTATGTGGTTGGGGAAATATAAATATTAAAATACAATCAACTGCAAATGATTTTTGAGCTATAAAATTGATTAAATGTTAAATTTATATATATATATATATATATATGAAAAGGTGGGTACTGTTTTGTTAATTTTGAAAAAATGAGTCATTTTTAAAAAAGTGCCCAAAATGTAAATATCAAAGTGTAATTTACCAATAATTAATATCTATTACAATAAAAAATATTATATTATAAGTTATGCAATACTTGTTTGTATACAATGTTTGTAGTAGCATTTATTGAATTTATAAATATTTATCTCTATTTGATTTAGTTATACACTAAATTAGAATGTTAAATTATTAACTATTTCATATTCATTATAATTAAAAAATATTAGAAACGTTATATCTACGTATAAAGTATATACAACATATTACCAATTATGATCTTTTACCAAATAATTTACTTTATTATTTCATTTAATTATTTAATATATGTTGGTAATTTTTTCACATAATAAAATCTACTAAACATTATCGATTACTTCTTAATATGAGAAAATTCACATATTTACTCAATCCGGACAAACAAATATGAATATCATATATATAATAAAATATGTTATGGAATATAAAATATAACATAAGTGAATTTTTTTATTTATAGTAAATATTGATGATGTGATATTTTTAAGAGGGAACAAATTTTCGAAGAACTGCATTTCCATGGCAAACGTTTTTTTCTACACTGATTTATGACTGACCAATATCCCCATTGTGCATTAAATGTCAATTGACATCTTGGAAAATAATGGAAGCCTCCTGCCCAAAGCTGACACGGAGGAGGAGATGGTGGCTTCCCTGCAAAAAAGTTGACCTTGAAGAATTGTGCAATTAAATGCACGGGAGTGAGATAACGGAGAGTTTAACACCATCCACGGGCCAGCCTTAAACCGGTTTAAAATGTTCGGGATTTTGTCCTTAAAGAAATTGTGAATTATTTTTATCTTATTTATAAAAGTTACATTTATTTTTGAACTAATATGCTTCTTGTATGCATTTATTTTAATTTACATCACAGAAAATTCCTAGTTTATTTATTATTACCATAATCTTAGTATATAAGTGTTATATACAAGAAGATTAAGATTATGGAAAATAAATTAAAAATAAAGTTCGTGACGAATTTAATTAAAGTATGAGATCTTTAATTAAAATGTCACTAACGTAGTCCGATGACATTATGAATGTGACCGTTTTATCCAAACCGTTAATGTGGAGACATCCAGTTGGGAGCATTTATATATGCTATAATCATATAGGACTTGGACCGATTTAACTTAATTATTCCTTCAAATTCCGTTAAAGAAAATGAATATTAAATTAAATCATAAGATGGTCATATATGAATAATCTTAATCCTGCGTGATTATAGACTCCTGTTTATTTCAATGTGATTCTTCATTTGCTCGTTAAATTTTGTTTGCCAACATTCTCTACTCTTACATTTTAGATTCACGTTTGAATTAAATAGCCGGGAATGTAATTTATAGATATAGAATCCATTCCTTCTTTTGAGAAGCTCTCATTTGTTAATTTTGGAACTGAGTGATTTGAGATCTCTAATTTATAAATCGTTTATAAAGTAATCGCTCACTGGTGAATTAATGGTAAATGAGAAAAATAAATAATTGAAAAGGTTAACGGATATTACCTGTCTTCAATTATGAATTATCTATGAAAGATTAATTCATATGAAATGCTTAAATTAATGGACTGCTCAAATTTGTAGAGTAAATATGTTCTATAATTAAAGATAGTGCAATTCTGAATTTTTAATAGAATAATATCGGAATTAATAAGTTGAATAGATTAATTAAAGAGTTTTATTATTTATTCAATTTATTGGAGCTCTTGATTATAGGTTCATGGTCTCTGATTCGCCTTTCTATATTATTGACGGGTTGATAATAATATTTAAGTTCCTAAAGTGTTATGAAAAATAAGCTTTCATAAAGTTTGGGCTCATGTGTAAATATTAGTTAATTCCGAGAATATATGATATTCCACAATTTGACTGTGCTAGAAATTAAATACATATGAGATATTTATATTATTTATATATTAGTGATAATTAATAATTATTTGAGATAATTATTAATATATTTCCTTATTTACATAATTCTGAATCTGTTTAAAATAGAAAACAGATTTGTACTGGGATTTAACCTAAACCTAATTATAAATATAAGGGGTGGTCTCTTGTGAGACGGTCTAACGGGTCGTTTTCGTTAGACGGGTCATAACCCGACCCGTTATCTTAGCTTCATATCTAGTGACACTTCAGTTTATGATTGGTGATACTTAGCTTCATCTCTCGTGACACTGAGCTTCACACAATAGTTAAAGATTTTACTAAAAAATATTTCATATCTGGTGACACTTTCAGTTCATAATATGTGACACTTTAGTTCATGATTGGTAATACCTAGCTTCATATTCGGTGACACTTCATTATTATTTGCTTTAATAATTCAACGTGATTGTTCGTTGTACATGCTTGTTATGTTAGTGATACTTCACATTACAATTGATAGGACTTCACATAATAGTTAAAGATATTACTAAAAAAATATTAAAATTTATTAAGACTTATGCTGCTTCATATCCGGTGACACTTCAGAAGTTCATAGTATGTGACACTTCTGTTTATAATTAGTGATACTTAGCTTCATATCTGGTGACACTTCATTGTGATCCGGATCCGGATCGGATCTTAATATCCGTCTAACGGTTTATGACCCGTTAGACGATCTAACACAAGTCTTTATCTAAATATAAAAGAAGAGAGATTACAATTGACATGGTAGACGTATGACATTTGCCGGCGCCGTGAGTTTTGTTAAAGAAAGAATTGAAATTGATTCTCTCAAAAAGGACCAACTCTGGGCTCTTTTGATTTGAGAAATCAAAAGTTTAATTATTAATCTCTTTTCTTCTTTTGTGTTTATATTATAATTTAGTTGAAATATTCTCCCAATACTACAGCCCAATTCTACGATTTCATGTGTTGATAATAGATTTATTTCGGTGCCTACTCATTACCGTTCAAAAAGGAGGATCGGAAGACCGTGGTGTTTACGAGTTTTAAGATTCAAAGGTTGATCGAAGAATACAAATGAGATTTAAGAAAAAATGTATTTTCTTTATCTATTCTTTAGTATTAAATAAATTTAATTTGCATGGATATTATATTCTTATATCAGAATCTGATTTATACCGCTTCCGCTCCCGTTCGATTTGGTAAAAAATATGGATTTTATTCGACCCGAAATTATTACTGCAGGTACTCTTTTTCAGGTGGCGCAATCCTACACAAGCGACACGTTGGGTTTGGGTCTAGCATCGACTTTCCCTATTTTTTTTTTATATACTTTCAGAATCATGCATGTCTGCTATTCTCTGAACACATTGTCGACTCACGAATTAAAAACAGAAAATCTACAGATGTATTGTTGTTGTTGACTTGTGGACTAGTGATGTTGGGATTATATCGTTAGAATTTATTGTGGAAATTCAAATTTATATTTGTAACAGTTAAACGAGCTTTTTATGATCAAACGAGCACGAGTCCGAGCTCAGTTCATCTAATTAAATAAGCCTTAAAAAATAAAAATAAAATAAAAAAACCTCGTGACTTTTCATGATCAAATATTTATGTTCGAGTTAAAGCTCGAGTTCATGTTGAACGAACTTTTTTTCATATACGAAGATTTTTAGCGTTTCATAGTCACACGAGCCTGAGCCCGGCTGGTGTAACATATTAAACTAACATTTTACGAGCTGAATTCGAACTTAAATATATTTGTAAGGAGATAATATCGAGCTCAAGTTTAATTAGAAGCAAGATGATCCCGTTAAAATCTAAACGAGACAAGATGGACGCTGTAAGCGTTCGATCGGCTTGACAATTGAGTTGAGACTCAAATGCTGTATGAAAAAGTAATTTCAGCTTATTAATTATCAAATGCATGGTAATTTTATGGTTTTCTTAAATATAACTGGAAAATGGCTAGCTTACGTTGAATAGTTCATAAATTATAATATATTATGAGTTTTATTAATATTTTCTTAAGTTTGCCGGTGAAGGGGGGGCAGTGGGTTTTATACTAATCCCTCGTCAAATGGCAAAGAATCTTCACCTTAATTAATGGGTCCCTCTGAATTTAGGTATTTTCTAAATATTATTTGGTGAAGAAATTAAAGCTTCATTGGAGTGTTCAAATGGTAAAGACAACCTACTTATTAAAGGGTGACATGGAATTAATTTGAATCAATTGATCCTTAGACTAAGAAATATATATATATATATATATATAGGTAGATAGGGGCGTGTTGAAATGAGAATGAATCTCCGTACGCGTGTTGGAAATATGAATAAATCTCCACCACTCAATTTTGTACGTATTTTAATGGTCAAAACTAGTAAAAAAAAGTCAAAATAGCGGTGACATTCATGTAATTTAGAAGAAATTTTCATCCTGCCAATTGATTGAGGGTAAAATACATAGAGTTATATCAAACCCCTAATTAAGTAGGATGAACCCTGAAGAAATAAGTGTAAAATTAAGTTAAAGCACAAGAAATTGAAACAAAATAAAAATAAAAATAAAGAAATAACTAAAAAAAATCGATTTCATGATTTTCATCCATGTTTATTCATAACAACATGATTATAAGTTCATAGTAGCATATATATATGTTCAATTCATAGTGACAATTGTGTTCGTTCATTGTAACATGATTGTATATATGTTCTAGTATATATATATATATATATATATATATATATATATATATATATATGCATGTGTATATATTTATAATAGAATGGTTGTATATTAAGAACTGACGTGCATCATATTAGCAACATTAATACACAATATTAGCATTGTTGTGGTGTCATGTTTGCGATGTCTAACTGACTGTTATAGTGTTACAACTTGTATATGCATGAAATTTATTTTTTAATATTTTTTATCAAATTTTTCGAATAACATATGCAATATAGATCTTAAATGAAAGAGCATGGAGAAGTTGATATATTATTTCAGTAAACTAGATTAAAAATAAGTAAGCTATGATTATTTAAAGTTTTAAAGAATTCTTAAGAAATCTGGAAGTGCCTTTCTATTTTATTTTTGCATTCTCATATTTACAATTGCGCCACCTCTTTTTGTGTCCAGGTAGAAAGTTGTGATTAGTTCTTATTTCCCACATAAGGATTCAGTTCTCATTTGAACTTTTCCATATATATGGGATGGATCAAATAATATATTTTTCCAAGTGTGGAAATTAGTACTACATCTTACAACATCCAATAATATTTAATGGTTGAGATCAAACGCAAAATGTGGTAGTAATTTCGTAAATGACAAAACAAAAAATAAATGAGGGAGGATATTGTTGTCCAAGCCTTTTAAAATGTTGAAGCCATCAATATTAAAAGAAAATTCTTAAAAAACTTGAAACACGCATAAATTGCTTATTTTTAATTCAACTTACGCATGTTTAGATATTAAAAGAGCATGTTTAGATAAAGAAATATGGAATACACACACACACTTGAGATTCTCTATCACATACTTTATCACTTGAGATGCTCTAGTCTTAACTTGTGTGTACCAACTGTGTGTCAAACCTCAAAATTATTACTCTTTCTTATATTTTTTTTTCTTCAATTTTAATTTCAAGTGGTTTCGTATAATTTTACGTTATTATTTAGGGTTTATTCCACCTAATTAGGGCTTATAATTATTTTTAAATATTTAATTTTAATTTTTTAATAAATATAATTGATTTTGGGGGTTGATTATTCCAAACTTAGGGTATATAATTTTTTAAAAAAATCAATTTTTATCAATAAGTATTAATTATGATTAGTTATAATATAAGAAATTTTATTTTTATAAACAACATTATTAACAATATACAATTTTAACATTGGCATATGGTTGGCACTTGACACACACAAGTTGGGACTAGGAGATCTCTACTCATACTTTATGGTGTAATATCCAAAAATATGAAATAAATAATCTTATCTCGTCAAACTTAATTTGTGCGATGAACTGTTCCAAATAGAATATCACATGTGCCAGAACATGACCTTGGGGCACTGGAGTCGTTTTTCTTAGCGAAGGAAACAGTTTCAGTAAAACCTTTGAATTCGAGATATATATATATATATATATATATATATATATATATATTTATCGGTCATATCTTTTGACTAAACTCTTAAAATTCACAATACGCAACAAACTGTTTTTGTATTTGCATTTTAATACAACCAATGCAATCACAATCGTCTTCACTCTTTATCTATTTCCTATTATCCTATATATATAATTAAACTCATAATAATATCAAAGCTAACCTCCATTGCACAATCTTAATTACAGAAAAATCTTAAAGCAAAAAAAGAAGTTTCCCTCCAAGCAAGATGAATGGTGGTTCAAGTTCAAGAAGCAAAGCCATGCAAGAAAAGGAGAAGCAGAAGGAAGTGAGATACCGCGGCGTGAGGCAGCGGCCGTGGGGGAAGTTCGCGGCAGAGATACGCGACCCCACTCGTCAGGGAGCGCGCTTGTGGCTCGGAACATTTGACACCGGAGAGGAGGCCGCGAGGGCCTATGATGAGGCTGCCTTTAGGTTGAGAGGTCATCTTGCCATCTTGAATTTCCCCCATGAGTACTTCTCTCAACTTGCTATTCCACCGTATAACCCTACATTTATGTCGTCGTCTTCTTCTTCTTCACATGAAAAGATTGAGCTGGTGTATTTGGATGATAGTTTGTTGGAGGAGCTACTGGAATCTTCAGAGAAGAAGAACAAGAAGAAATGATCATTTTTCATTACTTAATTATGAGCGAATCTTAATCTGTTTGATTGTTTCATAACTCTGTTTTGGTCCGATATTTTCAGTCCTTTTTTCGTTGTTATGAAGAAAGATATCATTTCCTTTTCCTTGCTAGCTAACTCTTGAATATTCAGTTTTACGAACAATTTAGCAGGGTAAATTTTCATTTTCACCATGTTTTTGAACGAGTACAGCTTAATATTAAAATTAAGATTCATTTTCACAATAGTCATGCACATGCACACTGTAAAGAGAATTTGATCTTGGCTTTTGTAATGTGCAAACATGCATGGGAAACTACCTTTTGTAATTGTATCGTTTCTTCCTATTTAGTACTTTTTAATTTTCTTTATAATTTGTCTATTAGGGAATTTAATGTAGTACATATCCATTATGACATGGATGTTTTTTTTTTTTTTTTTTGAAGATTAATATTGTCGTCGATGATGTAATGCACCATGTTATAGCTAGTTTCATATTTTGGGAAAACTATCATTTATATCCCAAATTATTTTTGATTTTCGAATACGTTTCAAACTAACATTTTTGTAAATTGAATACATAAACTATTTAAAAACTAATCGAATCTTATATGGACCGTGATGCATTTCTTGGAACCTGAAAGGATAAATTACATTTTGATACTGACATTTTAGGTTTCTTTTTTTTTCGAAAATAGCTCACTTATTGAATATTAACAAAACAATACCCACTTTTAAAATTTGTTGCAAATATAGTATATAATCAATTTTACGGCTTGAAAACCGTACATAATTAATTGTATTTAATATTTCTATTTCCGCAACTTCATAAAAAAAAAATCAATTTAAGAAATCTAAAAATACAATCAATTACGTATGATTTTCGAGCCGTAAAATTGATCAAATGTTAAATTTACAAAATTTTCAAAAAAGTAAGTTTTGTTTTGTTAATTTTGAAAAAGTGGCTGTTTTTGAAAAAAAAAAACACTCAAAACGTACCGATGAAATTGTAATTTGCCCAACCTGAAAAATGAATGTGCCTATCCTTTGACAATTAACTAGAATATCCAAGTTAACCCTTCTTTTTTACGACGCAAAATATACAAGTTGGCTTTAAAAAAACAGGACTTGTGTGCACCTAATGTATGTAAGAGACTTATATACATCATATAGGTGACATTCATTCAATGACCATAATAAAAAAAAAAAGATGATCATATTATTACAAAACAAAACTTAATTTAAACGATCATAATTTTATCGTTTTAATCGGATTTATGCAGATAATATACCAAGTTAAAGTCTTTTCATAATCTTTCATTTAAGAACTAGCATGGGCATTTTTAGACAAAGAAATATTGATGAAAAATACAAAATATCCATTTTCATGCATATAAAAAAGTCTTAATTCATATTGATATTAATATTTTATAAAATGGAGAGGACATATGTAAAATTTAAAAATAAAATTAGATTTTAGTAAAATTTTAAATTAAATTATAAGATTACTTAAAATACATCAATATCATTCAAAAATCAACAGTTAAGAATGACTATCTCATATATTTCTCTGCTATATTTACTCCATATTTGGAAATCATTCTATAGTAGTTTCATTGGTAACATCTCTTTTCGATTTTAAGGTACTAAAATATCCAAAACTATCAACATGTTCTAATAATTTATATAATAAAAAAATAATATAATTAATTATTAGTCAATTCATTTATTTACACTAATATTCACACACAAACACTACAAAAAAATCGCGTTTTCCCCTAAATATAAAAAATTAGTCGTTAAAAACTTCACTGCTAGTCATTTTAGCGACAAAATTATTTATTTCCAAATCGATCGTCAGAAAATAAAAATAAAAATATTATGTCATGCAAAATAAAACATAATGATAGAACACGTGAGCCCTAACGCCACATATTACACCAACATTTGTTGCTCGTCAGATTCAAATCTGAAGCCTTACAGGAATGCATGGCTTTATGCTATGCCCTAAACACTATAAGCTCTAGCTAATATATGTTTATGTTAATATTTAGATAGAATATATATTTACATATTGAATTATTAAATTTTTGTGCTTTATTTAATTTTTTATATCTAAATTAAATTAACTAGAATAATAATATTTACAAATATTTGTTTTAGATTTTAGTAAATATATTTGTTTAAATATAATATTATTTAATTATTATTTTCTTGTTGTATTACAAGGTTAATATAATATTTACTTCATTTATTTAATATATTTTTTCATACTTACTTCTTCAACTTACACTTTTAGTTTTTAATGTTATAATATTTAAAATATTTTTTTATTTCTAAGGTAAATAATTAGATTAATAATACTTTTAAATATCTTTGATAATTTTTATTGCTGTATATTTCTTTATAATATAATTATATTATATGAATTATTAACTTTTTTCTTATTTCTTCAAATTACACTTTATTTTTTAAACAGTAATCTTAAATTATATATTTTTTAATTTTAATTAAATATTTTAACATTGACTATATTGTATATTAGATTATTTTAATTAATTTTCTTAAATATCATATATTTATAACTAATAATACTTATAAAAATAAATTAAAGAGATGTAAAAAATATTTTCTCTAATTTGGAGATGATATAATTCATCTCAAATTCATCATTAAATAGTAATTGAAATTTTTTAAAAATAGAGTTTAGCTATATGGAAATCCGTCACTAATATTAAAAAAAATGAAATGTTTAATGACGGAATTTAGAAATGGAACATTCTGTTGTTAAATCGTCGTTAAAAGACTCGAACTTAATATGTTCTTAATTTGTTAGTAATCTAGAAACGAAACATAATATATCACTAGGTCGTAATTAAAACACATTTTTCTTGTAGTGAAAATGATTAAATATTCATCATTAATAAGCTAATACAAAAAATATATTTCCAACAAAAAGAAAATAAATTTAACCCACAAGCGTATAGCTGCATCTGCTAATAACTATGAATTCAAACATTATTAATATGCAAATACCTATTAAAAAAAATTGTATGGAGACCTAATAAAACCTAATGTTGTGTTTTGACTTGTTAAAATTACAAAATACCCCATGTATGTGCTAGTGGGCCCCTCTCCCTTCGTTACTATAAGTATAAGATCGACTAAGGACTAAATTAAGTTCGGATATTCACGTTCCACTACTTCTAAAAGGCAAGTATCAATCTCCATTTTTTTTTGTCACAGAAATAAATAATCTGCAAGGCTTGAATTTACTAGCAGAATATACGTGGCTACATTCTTAAATATATGGAATAAAGGGATTTTTATAAAGTTGTTGGAAAAACAATTTATTTGGAAGGTTAATTAATTACATCCGCATAAAACGATATATATATGCATCGTCATCAGATTTGTCGAATATTAGATATTCTGAATCTTCTGTGAAGATTATGACCAAAATAATTAAAGAAAAGCAAAGCGAATTAGTGCTCAAGATGCCAATCTCAAGATGGTTATGCTCGTAGGAATCATGCATAATTCTTTTGGTCAAAAATGGGATAGAATTTTCTATTGCGTAAAGTATATAGATATTTTCTATCCACCGATGTTAATTGTCAACTTTTTATATATATATTTTTTAAATGTCACTTGACATCAATGCTTTATTCTCCTTCCTTTAATTGTGAGATAGAAAAACAAGATGAATCACTTATTTATATATAAAACACAAATGTATAATATGAAATGTTAAATGTGTATTATTCTTCAGCAATAATCTAATCCCAAATACCAAACACTGCTTAAGAAACACATATAGATAGCGTTCCTAACTGTTGTGTAATCTACATATATACAAACCGATGTATATATTGGTGCTATATATACTACCTAGTGTATAGAATGATTAATAACTATTGCGCATACTCATTATATGCAACAATTTTTAACCCTTACAAATACTATCCTAGCCAGGGCGAAACCATATAAAACTTTCATTGAGGGGTCTAATTATTCTTCACCAATCTACATAATAATTTTAAAAAAAGTGTTTTCCCCCATCCAGTGACGGATTCAGAAATAATTTTTTTTGGGCAGGGGGGGGGGCGAAATTGTATTGTAAAAAAAAACCCACACAATCAAAGTAAATATATATTAACACATATATAATCAAATAAAAGTCATAAATTTAAATAAGATATATGGAACTGTATAAATATTTGATACATTAAAAATGTACTAAAAATTGACACTCGGTGAGGTTGTAGTTGTGCTTATTTGAGGAAGTGGCGACAACTAAAATCTGCGTGTATTCATCGATTGAAAACACTGCAAAATCTGCTCATTTTCAATTGTTAAAAACATATCCCTCTCAATATACACAACTAAACTGTCATTCATCCACTCATGTGCCATTCAGTTACGCAAATCAGTCTTGACAATCTTCATAGCAGAAAACACTCTCTCAACAGAAGCTGTAGCAATAGGTAACACCAAAGCCAACTCAATCATACGATAAACCAATGGAAAAATCAAACTCTTACCAGATTTAACCATTTCTTGAGCAAGCATTCGCAAGTTGCTAATTGTAGAAAATTGAGGATCCTACCTCACATTAAAAATGTAATTACTAAGTTGCTACGGAAGAAACAAACAATCGGTTGTCGAGAAGTCCCGAGGATAAAAATGAGTAAGATGCATGAGTTGATCAACATTAAATCGCGAATAAGAATTGATGAGATTTTTCTTTCACAAAGATATGATCAACCACAAGCTTTAATTTACTAAATCTCAATTATGCAAGTGAACATACGGAGCATAGGAGACCGGGTCGAACACGGGGAACTAGTTGCATAAATGAGAATACAAATACCATCACATCGAACATTTTCACTAGTCAAACCATTCGGATTTTGGGTTGGATTTTTAACTATAATAATAGAATTTTGCAAAGATCAAACAAAATTAGCAACACACAAGAAATAAATGGGAATAAAACTCAAGTAAATTCACTTAAAAGAAATTGGCTCTAGGGAATTGATCTTTGGCAAGGATACAATCATCAAATAGGGGGATCATGCATAAATTTTCCAATTAAACAACACTTGATCACAAATATAGCCTAAGTCCTTTCTCAAGCAACCAAGACATTTTAAATTAAACATAACTCCCCTATCTCTAGGACTCAATTGCAATTTAATCTAAATTAAGCTCAATCAAGTAAACAAACACCAATTTAACACTAATTTCTCAATCTCATGCCAAATTGGGATCATAAATCAAATACCCATGCACAATTAGTTTTCTCAAACCTAATTATACACAAATTTCTACCTTAGGATGGCCAATCCAAGCACAAATTCAAGCATAACATTGATTTATGATAGAAAATTGGAAAATCAAGCACAAACCCATATTTAATTCACATATCCAAAACCAAATTTCAAAACCCTAGGTGCCTAGAAATTTAGCTATCCATAACCAAAATAGAGAAATAAATCACATAAAAGAGAAACATAGTAGAGGAGGAGAAAAAATCTAAAAACTTGTATTAAAAATCTTCAAGAAACTCCTTGTTCTTCAATATCCAAAGCTCCAAAGCATAAACACTATTTCTCTCTCTAAAAATGGAAAAATATCAAGTTGAATGCATAAATTTCGAACTAAGGTTGGTTTATATACAATGTGGGAAAAAATTGGGGTAAAAATAAAGAAAAATCCGAAAAATCCCGAAAATGTGAAACAGGGGTGCGACACGGGGCCGGTCGCGCCCATGCGGCTCGCGCCAGGTGAGGGTGGGCGCGACCCGGGCGGCACAAGCCCTGGCTCACGCCGCGTTGCAAACGGCAAAAAATAGGCCGCGGACGCCGGTGGCGGCCCGTAGTGCCGGTCGCGCCGCGTTGCAGGCCGTGCCCGACGTCCCAGCTTCGACTCGGTCTTCATGCTCTC
Source organism: Perilla frutescens (assembly GCA_026008535.1). NCBI lineage: Eukaryota > Viridiplantae > Streptophyta > Magnoliopsida > Lamiales > Lamiaceae > Perilla > Perilla frutescens. The sequence goes on along the minus strand of BRKX01000013.1, from coordinate 8,455,882 downwards.
TCACCTGTCCGGTTCAGCTTCTCGGTCCCTTTCGATACTCACTTCGAATCGCAGGCCTTAGATTGCTCATTTTAACCCTGTTTTCTAAATTAATTATGTTAGCAACACGTATTATAAAAAGAGACTAATATTACCCTAAACGACGACTAAAAAAACTAAAATATGATAAAAACATATGAAATAATGCTCGGATTATGACTAAAATACGAGCATGTCAACTCCCCCAAACTTGAACTCTTGTTTGTCCTCAAACAAGCATTTGGAAAGAACAAGAGAAGATCAAGACAAGAAGGAAACACATAGCCACTAATGCCTCAACTTTTTAATCAACAATCCACATGCCAAGAACAAGATCAAAGCTTCATATCATAAGAGTAAGAATCATGAGAAAAATGACCACTCATACTTGAAGGGCAATTCTTATCGCAGCGATACTCACACATGGAGATAAGGGACAAATTTTCACTCAACATCAAGCAATAAAAGCATACCACCATAAGCTTGCAAAATAACTAAACATGATTCACCAATGTGCTCTAAACAAGAATCACATAGGTCTTTAGGGTTGTAGCGCTCGGCTTTTTGGACGGGTAGGGAAATTTTTAGGCAAAAGTGACTCCAAGCCCTTTTCCACAACCTACTAGCATTCAAATCCTAGTAAAATCGAAAGTTCTCTTCTACCCATGCCAAACAAAACGAGCAAGCTTAAGCAAAAGACGGATAATCCTTAGCCTTCTTTTTTCTTCTAATTCACTTCCCCTAAATCATTTGTTCATGCGTTTTTTCACAAGGAACTAGAGTCGGCAGTAAATTCATCCCTTTTCAATTCAATTCTACATCATGACTCTAATGATTCCCAATTTTTTTCATTTCAAGGAGAGACTTTGAGCTACACAATCCAAGGCTTAAACATGTTTCACATTTTTTTTCTATCCGAAGTTTGCCACCTATGGTTTTTGACATAACAATTCCTTCATTCCTCAAATTCCCTTTACCCCGGGCTATTCAATAAAATTCAATCACCAAAGGCTCAATGGGACTACCAAGGATAAATTTCAAAGGAAGGAATAAATAAGGCTCAAAATTTTCGACAAAAATCGCCTTAGGTCATCTTCGAGTTCTAAGCACATATAGAATTCATGAAAGTTATGAAGTAAGTTCTAGAGATGCAAATATCCTTGATGAAACACACATGAAAGAACAAAATAGGCCCAAATCTCACAAGTGGGTAGAGATCAAGCCAAATTTCCACAATTCTTGACTCGAATGATACTTAGGCTTATTACTCTTCTCATGCATGCATTTTTCAACATTTTTGTATAATCACAAAAAAATCATCATAAGCTTGGCATGATTCCCTATGTATATCATTCCCTGTTTCCTTTACCAAGTCATTCAAAGCAAACCAAGTTCAAGCTAAGAACATCATCACATACGATTAAAGCCTAATCTAAGCATTTATTATTACAGACCCAAATATGAAAATAAAGATGATCTTAGAGATCAAATATATCCATACAAACCAACATAAAGTACTAAATCCGAATATCAAATCTTAATTAATTAACAGTCATCCCAAATATCCAAATAAACTAAAATAAAAGTTCATAAAAAGCAGATAGATGGTGATTAACGGTCATGACTTCATACCCCCCCAAACTTGTTCCAGTCCAAGGAAAGGACAAGTTTGAGTGGAAAGATAGTGGGACCGAAATCGAGGAGCAGACTCTTTCAATCTTCAGTGGGAGGGTGGCGCGAGGTGGAGTCTGGTGGCGGATGATATGGCGGATACGGGTATGGAGGATAAGGGTAAGGTGGGTAGTGTTGATACTGTGGCATCTGTGGTGGTCTTTGATGAGACGGTCCTTGTCCGAACCACTGGCCCATCATATCTTCCATGCTCGACTGGAAGGTATTGAAGCTTCCCTGTAGGCCCTAAATCTCAGTACTAATACCCGTGAAACAGGTCCCAATCTCCTCCTCCAAGCTCGTGAATCGAGCATCGAAGCTCTCCTGCATCCCTGTCAAACGAGGATCAACCTCGGAACGCATATCTCTAAATCGGAAATTCATGTCCACCTTCATACTCCCCATAATAGCCGTCATGTCATTCATCAAGTTCTCCAAAGTGCCAAAACGGTCCTCTTGGACATCTTCCCTATTTCGTCAACTTCCCCTCGGCTGAGCCTGTGAGGTGGAGCCTCCAGCGTCATCCACCTTTGGTATCCTTCGTAGCATGTCTCCAGACGTGGTAATTAAGGCAAGATGAGCCGGAGTATCCATCATCCAATTCTAGTGCTCATCAAAAGTAGATACGTTGGTCAAATCTGGATTTGGAAGAGGGAATTGACGCTTGTTCGTTAATAGGAAGTCGAATGGAGCGAAGGCGGAGTTGACATACTTTTCATTCCGAAGATGCTCCATATTGAGAGATCGAGGGCCGGGTACACATTGATAGTTGGACAAGTCGATGTCCAACTTTGCAGCAATTGGGATAATCAAGCCCACAACACAAATAGTACCCATTCAAGAGGCTGTTTATCCCTGACACTGAACAAGAAGGTGGACGGCAAAGTTCACCAGGATAGCATTAAGCATGCACCATAACATGTACAACTCATGTGTCCTGAGGCCACTGTTTTCATGACGTGCTAGCTTAGTGGAGCAAAGAAGGTTCTGCATGTACCGGAAAATAGGATTAGGCAGATGAGAGGCCTTGCTCTTACTGGAGTCATACTGTAGAAGATTCGGATTCGCCTCCACAACACGGTCATGGAAGTCATTGAAGTGAAAAGACGGGTGAGGATGGAAGGTCCCATGAGTCGGAGTTTGAAACATTGCATTGAGACGATCCACATTGAACCTCCAATCACGGTTTCCAAGCCGGAATGTGAAAGAAATAGGCCCCTTGGATGGAGTGGTCTTCACTTTCAAGGTGGAGAGGAACTCACGAACTAGTAAGAGATAAGTCTTCCAATCATTCCTCCTAAGACATGTGTCCATCCAATGCGTCGTAGGAGTCCCGTCACACTCTCATAAATGCCCAATTTTCTTATTGTATTGACGTCCATGAACCGAGTAGCCGCAACTTGGAAGCTTCTAGCTAGCTTCAACCACTTCTTCTTATGCTCATAATCCTCCAAGTAAATGTTTACCATTGCGGGGTCATTAGCCCCCATGTTGAGAGGGGACTGTTGCGTCATTTTTCACCAAAAATAAATGTTCCGACTTTTGTCGGCAAGCCCACACTGCAGAGTACAGTGGCGAGTAGGATCGTCTCCTAAAGGACCGGCGAGAATTACTCTTGACTTTCAATCTGCGTGCCCAAACTTCCAGAAAGTTGTTTTGTGTGAATTATACAGCAAAATAAATTAAAGAATTAAATAGACAACTATCGAAAATACTTGTGCAAATGAACGGATTTAAATCAATGATGAAAAGGTATCCCGGATCCAACAAACTCCATTCCACTTATAACACTGATCACAGATGCAAGAATTAATTAATCAAACCATGCAAATCAGTTATAGTCATCGAAGACGCTTCTGACATGACCTAATCTCTCCATACTGTTTCGATAATTAAGAAGACACTTCATTAATTATTCTCTAATCGGTTGACAACTGTAAGAGACGCTCTTTAAGTTTAATGAACCGAAAGCAGTTAGCACAAGAAAGACCCGATTCTTAACTTACAGACTCTGACGCAGGACTATAAAATTAACTCTGTTATTCCCCTAGTTTTTGAGCAACCGTTTTACCACTTATTAAACCTAAACCACGATTACGTACGACCGATTTAATTGGCTAGTAATTAATCACAACCTACCAAATATTTACAACTATTCGACAGACTTAGAATAATTAACAACTCGAAATCTAAGAACAACAGATACATGCATCAATTAATTATAAACGAACAATTAGATCTCACAGTTGTATAAGTGGAGTTGCGTCGTCGTCACCGGAATACGAATAAATTAGCTAACTTGCATGCTGGAATTGAGTGTCAATAATTTGTGGAATTATGCGAGGATGATGTCGAAAAGAAGAAGAAAATAATACTGAATTAAAACCGTTCACTGCTTCGTTTCTAGTCTCTAATGTGTATGTTAATAGAAATAAACTAGATACCTAATATATATTTACAATCCATAAAAGATAGAGTCTCTAATAGGAAATAAGATCTTAATCTAGGTAAATCCCATGCAAAATACTCCTAGAGGCGGTGGAGAGAACTTTTCCGCATTCAGGTCTACTCGTAGGCCGAGAATTGGGTTCAGCAAGCCCAAAACGTGTAGTGGACCGGGCCTCCAGAAATTTGCTCCAATTATTCAGTTGCATGCCCTTGCAGCTTGATCTGCTCGAACTTTGCACTTCTCTTCACTTATACCAAAAACATGCTTCTTTTCTCCACTTATGTACCACATCCCTACATATCTCAACAACACATCATTTATCCAAAATACACAAATATAGGGTAAATAATAAGGAGAAAAGGTACCAAAAAGTAGTGATAAGAACAAGTAGAATATGTCCTATCAAATCCCCCTACACTTAACCCTTGCTCGTCCTCTAGCAACAAAAACAAAAACAAAGAAAACATCAAGAACAAAAACAGACTTCAAACTGGAGAAACGACTAAGTGTTAATTCCTCAAAGTGATGCGAATTCAGAGTACGGGTTGAGATAAACCATTCCACAAACCACCAACCAATTTTGTTCAAGAACATGCCAATATTTTTGTCAATCAAGTTAAAATCATGCTTATCAATCCAGCCTCACCAAGATTCACTCTTTATCACTCAAAGAAATCAGGTCAGGAGGCTTCTTACTCAAAAATCATGACTAGTTATTTTCAGCATAGAATTGCTCATTCGTCATCAAAATTATCACTTTTCAAGTTCATCACAAATCACAAGGTCTTTTCCTCTTTGGTTGTAATGGGGCTTAGGCTCATGAGGTAGGGTGTTTTTTTGGCTAACATGGCTAAGTAAAAGTGAAATCAGGCAAGTATAAGCATGAATGTCTCTGTGGAGTACAACTGCAACCAATTGATTTTTCAAATCAAAACAGGGCTTATTCAAAAGGTGTGAGCATATTGAGTTTTGCTCTGTTCTTCACATCCTTCTCCTCAATCTCTTTTCTCTGTTTTTTTCTTTTTCTGAAGCTGTGCTTCTTTATTTCCTTTTTTTTCTTTTTCTTTTCTTTCTTCTCTTTCGAGGAGTAGGGTGTGAGAATTTATGATTCTTCTATCACTTCTGGCCCTCAATTCTTTCAACATCACAGCTCAAATAACAATTCATACAAACATGCCTGATTCCAGGGACAAAAAACAGGCCAAAAGAAAAGCTAAGGTTAGTTTATAGTGGCTACATTTGATGAATTGGATCTGTTAGGCTCAAAGGGGCTCACTAATGGACAATGAACGGGCAGGGCTTTTCTTTTGGGCCAGTAGCTCGGTTATCCTTAATGCCTTGATCATATTTGCGAATGAAATCAAAGGTGACAATAAAGCGGCAACAAAGCAATTCAAGCATCGAATAACCTAGTCAGATAACACTCATCAACAAAAAACTTTGAGCTCTTATTATGCATGCTCATGGGCTCAAAAACTCACAATTTAGTAGGCTAAAAAAGTTTCGATTGCAAGCACAACTCATCATCCAAGATTTCATCCAAAACATGGCATATTCTATCACAAATTCAACCTCTCATCCAGTCAAACCCATCACAGCCCAAACTCCTCAAACTCATCAATTCAAGCTATCAACACTTAGGCAAAATCCCAAACAAAAACCCAAGATAACTGACTCAATTTTTTTTTTTCACAAAGATAAAGACATGAACAAACTAGGTTGCCCCCCCTACACTTGAAAGACACAGTGTCCTCGCTGTGAGAAGGAGTACGAAAAAGACGGACAACAACATCAGAAAAAACAGAAACAAAAAGCAAACAAGACACAGGCAAACAAGGATTAACAAGGTAGGGATAAAAGAGAACTAACTTTGGCGGATCACTTGCTTCATCACGTCTAGGTGACCATCAATCTCATCCAGTCGGCGGCCGAGGTTGTCCTCAAGTCGAGTGGTGGCAGTGGTGATCAACTCCTCAATCGCCGGGAGGAGCGAGGTAGCAGCAGGACCTGCAGAAACAGAGCGACGCGGGCCTTCGATGCCCGGTCGGGTAAGCTAATAATGTCTCTAGTCATTCACAAATAAGAGTTTTATAGCAGCAAAGTCCTCTAAACGGAACAAAGTGGCAGGCAAGGGATCGGGGTCAGAAAGGGATATGTGAAGTCTCTCAGCAAGCAAAGTTACAAAACATCCTAAGGGGGCTCGGCAGAGGGTGTGATGAGCATTGAAATGCCATCGCTTGGCAAGCCAATACCCAAAGTTTACCTTGGTCCCAGAATGCATACAATCAAGTAAAAACAACTCTTGCACAGTAACCAAATTCATCATGTCCAACCGACCAAACACATTAGCAGCCAAGAACCTATGACAGAGTCTAAGTACGTCATCTTTCAAGTGGGCTCTCTTTGAGGAGCGAGAACTGTAGGACTCATCTATAGAAAGCCTAGCCCAAGTGTCATTAGCTGTTTGAGAAAAAACAGGTGGAACTTCACAGATAGAGGACTGATAAGCGTCGTTAATCACAGATTCGTCGGTCTCTAAACCAAGCACAATATTCAAGTTTGTAATAGACATGTGAAATTTCCTACCACCTAGTGAGAACACAATGGAATGCCTATCCTCGAGCCCCCTCGAGGCATCAAAATCAAAAGATGATAAGAATTCCAAAACCAACGTACGATGCACAGAAACAGAAACATCAAGCAACTTATCCTATCCAATACCAACAAAGAGACTCCTAATGCGATCGTTAACACCTAGCACAGATATATTATCCCAATCAAAAAGGCGCGCACCGACGAGAACATGGTGAGTGTTCACGGCGGTGCGGCGTTGTACCTCATCCGGCGGCAGGAAGGCTAGTGGGGCAGCACTCGAAGAAGCTTTCAGGGATTTGCCCTTTTTCCCTTTTGTTTATGACTTGGCTGGGGCAGAAGGTGGAGGAGCCGGGTCCGAGATAGGGGAGGGGTTGGGGGTGATCCCCGACAGAGGAGTAGAGGCGAGCGGCGGTGATGCAGCGGGCGGAGGGCTCGCTCGTGAAGTGGAAATTGTTGGAGAAGGCGGCGGGGATGAAGGGGGGTCCGTCGGTGGTGGTGACTCGGTGGTGGGAGGCCTTCGCCTCTTGGTACTGGTGGAAGAACTCGTCTCGGCCTGGCGCTTCAACACACGGCGAATGAAGGGCGGAGGTTGGTTGATTTCAGGAGGAACGGCGATTGGAGACGGCGGAGGTGTAGCGACCGGCGTCGGCGGCGGCGAGGGTTCCTGTGGTGGTGCGGTATCCGCGGTAGTTGGAGGCAGTGGCTCTGGAATGGTGGCGGTGGTGGCTTTTCATTTTGCGGTCGAGAAGCGCTTCTTTCCCATAGTGGTCGACGGCGAGGGTGATCGGAGTGTGGCCGGCGACTTGCGGTTATGGAGAAGGCGGGAAGGGAAACCGGTGGTGTAACTTCTGCAAAGGGGGTAAAAATTTGAATGAGTAGAAAATTACTAAGTGCGGGGTGAAATTGAATTGGGGGTTAGGATTATGTGAAAAATAAATCCCCAAATCAACTATAGGCATTTTGCAATTACGTCCCTGTAGAAAAAATGAATTTCCTAAATCCCCCTCCACACTTGAATTAGCAGTTATTTCCAAAACCGCGCCCCCGTATGCGGTATGCCCTTGCGGCATGTAAATTTGTGGTGCCTCCCCCTCTTTTTTTTATTTATGTTTTTATAATGAGATGGCTGAATTAAAAGGACGGAAAAATAAAAAAATTAAAGCAATAAAAAGAATAAAGTGAAAATTGAAAAATGAAAGAATAAAAGAACAAGAAATCGGGTTGCCTCCCGAGAATCGCCTTTAGTTAACGTCGAAGGCTCGATGGCGTGGTGCAGCTATTGGTGAATCATTAGGGTTGTAAGATCAACCCCATCAAAACTTGCGAAGGTGGTCTCGGCACAATATGGTTTGAGCAACTGGTCGTTCACCTTTAACGCTTTGTGAGTAGCAAGACTGCGAATTTCCACAGCACCGTGTGGACTGACAGTCACTACTTCAAAAGGCCCCATCCAGCAAGACTTGAGTTTACCGGGCATGAGGCGGAGGCCAGCATTGAAAAGTAACACTTTCTGACCAACCTCAAAAGTCTTCCACCGAATATATTTGTCGTGCAATAGCTTGGTACGATCTTTGTAGTAACTGGCACTGTCATATGCTTCCAAATGGATTTCTTCGAGCTCTTGTAACTGATAGCGGCGTTCATGACCAGCCAGTCGAGGATCCAAATTGCATTGTTTCACGGCCCAAAAAGCTTGATGTTCCAGCTCTACAGGAAGATGGCACTGTTTCCCAAAAATCAGACGATAAGGGGACATCCCGATAGGCGTTTTGAAAGCCGTGCAGTATGCCCATGCAGCAGCATCTAGTCGCAGGCTCCAGTCCTTGTGGTTTGGGCATACGGTCTTCTCCAGAATGTTTTTGATCTCACGATTGGACACCTAGGCCTGGCCATTGGACTGAGGGTGGTATGTGGTAGCAACTCGATGGGTTATTCCATACTTCTTGAAAAGAGCTTCTAAGGTACGGTTGCAAAAATGCGTGCCTTGGTCACTAAGAATAGCTCGAGGTACACCAAAGCGTTGAAAGATTTGCGTCTTGAGGAATTTGGCAACGACCTTAGAATCATTGGTGTGTGTAGCTTTGACTTCGACCCACTTGGAAACGTAGTCGACAGTTAACAGAATGTAGGAGTGGCCGAAAGAGCTTGGAAATGGGCCCATGAAATCCATGCCCCAAACATAAAAAATCTCACAAATTAAGATAGGGACTTGAGGTATCTCATTCCTCGAAGAAATGTTACCAAGGCGCTAGCAATGATCACAGTTCTTGCAAAAGAAGTAGGCGTCTTTGCAGATTGTCTCCCAATAAAAACCACAATCTAAGACCTTGCGGGCTGTTCTTCTTGGGCCAAAGTGGCCGCCACATGCATGGGCATGACAGAAGCTAAGGATAGATGAAATCTCATCCTCAGGAATACATCATCGAATAACTTGATCGGCACAAGTTTTCCACAAATATGGCTCGTCCTAGATGAAATATTTGGCTTGGCTCTTCAATTTGTTCCTTTTGGCAGATTCAAAGCCCTTGGGAAAAATTCCAGTGGTGAGAAAATTCACCAAATCAGCATACCAGGGTGCCCTTTCCGCAGCTACAAGTAGAAGCTCATCTGGAAAATCATCCGGTATGGGCATACTGTCGGATTCTGTCAACATCCTACTCAAATGGTCAGCGACATTATTCTCGGCTCCCTTCTTGTCTTTAATCTCCAAATCAAATTCTTGTAGAAGGAGAATCCAATGAATAATTCGTGGTTTAGATTCATTTTTGGACAGTAGATACTTGAGGGCAGCATGATCAGTGTATACCACAACCTTGGATCCAACAATATAGGAATGAAATTTCTCACAAGAAAAAACCACGGCCAACAGTTCTTTTTCTGTAGTTGTGTAGTTGCATTGAGCCGGGTTGAGAGTTTTTGAAGCATAGTAAATGACGTGACTCTGCTTCTCAAGCTTTTGCCCGAGGACAGCTCCAACGGCATAGTCACTTGCGTCGCACATGAGCTCAAACGGGAGTCCCCACTGCGGTGGCTGAATTATCGGCGCAGAAGTTAGCTTCTCTTTCAACAAATCAAAAGCTTATTTACACTTGTCATCAAAGACGAAAGGGGCATCTTTCTGCAGCAGCTTAGTCATTGGTTGAGCTACCTTGGAAAAATCTTGAATGAAGCGATGGTAGAAGCCAGCATGACCTAAGAAAGCTCGAATTTCTTTCTCATTAGATGGGTACGACAGCTTTGTGATCAAGTCGATTTTTGCTCTATCCACTTCTATGCCGTTTGCAGATATGACATGCCTGAGCACAATTCCTTATTGCACCATAAAATGGCACTTTTCGAAGTTCAAAACCAAATCGGTCTCAACACACCGTTGAAGAACTTTGTCTAAATGCTCCATACACTGCTCAAAGAAGTCACCATGAACTGTAAAGTCATCCATAAAAATCTCGATGCAGCTCTCTATCAAGTCGGAAAAGATACTCATCATGCATCGTTGGAAAGTGCCTGGGACGTTGCACAAGCCAAAGGGCATCTTTCGGCAAACAAAGGTCCCAAATGGACAAGTGAAGGTCGTCTTTTCCTGATCTTCTTGAGCTACAAAAATCTGGAAATAGCCGGAGTATCCATCGAGGAAACAGAAATAGGATTTTCCAGCTAATCTTTAGAGTATCTCATCAATAAAGGGTAACGGGAAGTGATCTTTACGTGTCGCATCATTCAACTTCCTGAAATCGATGCACATTCGCCATCCTGTTTGCAATCTCATCGGTATTAATTCGTCGCTCTCATTTTTCTGGAGCTGGAATCTAGATTTCTTTGGAACGATGTGCACTGGGCTAACCCAAACACTGTCGGAGATTGGGTAAATGATTCCCAATTGGAGCAACTTCAGAATCTCCTTCAATACCACTTCTTTCGTCACTGGGTTCAACTTCCTCTGAGGATCTCGGGATGGTTTATGATTCTCTTCCAGAAATATGCCGTGCATGTAGATGTCGGGGCTGATCCCCTTGATGTCGGCGAGAGTCCACCCGATAGTACCTCTGTGCTTCTTCAAAATGACCACTAATTGTGTTTCCTAAGCTGCGGTAAGGTCTTTACTCACGATTACAGGCAGGGTATCTGCTTCGCCCAGATATTCATACTTCAGGTGCTCGAGAAGAACTTTCAATTCCAGAGTAGGGACCTTCACGTAAGATGGAAGGATGGGCTCTGTGATGGTCGGCAAGGGCAAACGGCCTGTTGCATTTCTGGTAGGAAACTCTTCTGTGGCATAGAGCTGCTATATGAGTTCCCGGATCTTTTTTTCCTCTTCTGAATCTGCAATGTGGTCGGGTATCCCTCCATAAAGTACCTGCTCTAAACTGTCATCCCTGAAATTGCACTCAACAAAATCATCAGTAATGGAATTGATAATATCAACAATAAAAAGAGCCTCGGGATCTTCCACATGCTTCATTGCTTTGAATATATTAAAGGTGACAACATCCCCATCAAATTCGAAACTCATCATGCCCTTATCAACATCAATCTTTGTTCGTGCAGTGTTCATGAATGGACGGCCTAGCAGAATTAGAGATCTATGTGCGGACAATGCATCATCCATGTCAACAATGTAGAAATCAACAGGAAAAATCAACTCATTCACCTTAACTAAGACATCCTCTACTACACCTCTAGGGTATGCATTGGATCTATCAGCTAATTGAATTATGACTCGAGTATCTTTCATGGGACCTAACTGTAATTCCTTGTAAACCGAGAAAGGCATGACATTGATGGAGGCTCCTAGGTCTAACATGACTTTTTCTACCTTTTTGCTCCCAATGATGTAAGGGATAGTGAAAATACATGGGTCTCGACACTTTTGAGGCAACTTCCGCTGAATTATGGCTGAGACATTTTCGCCTACCTTGATTTTTGCATCCCTTCCATATCTCATTTTCTTGGCACATAGTTCCTTCAAGAACTTCAAGTATCAAGGGACTTGTTTGATAGCATCGATCAGGGGTAGGTTGATCTCGACTTTCTTAAAAAGCTCAAAGATCTCTTTCTCATCTTCTTCTTTCTTGTGCCGTGCTAACCTAGAAGGAAAAGGAGCTGCATTAATAAGGTTAGGAGTTTTAGACAAAATCTGTACCTCATTAGGAGCAATCTGTATGGTAGGCTGTGTGCCCTTAGCGTTGGGTCTGTCGTCAGAGTCTGCAGTTTGCCCATTCAGCGTGTGGTTGTACCGTTTTTAGTTCTCATCCTCTACTAACTCTTTCCCACTCCGAAGAGTCACATCACTCACGTTTCCTCTCGGGTTCTGCTCAGCTTGAGATGGAAGTTTCCCAGTATGCCCTTGTAGCTTGTTCAATTGTGTGGCAAGCTGTGTGATTTGTGTGCCCATGCTGCCTAAGGCGGCTTGTGTCTCTTGCTGAAAGGCCTTTTGGCTCTACGCCAGGCTACTCACGAGGTTGGTGCTTTGCTCCAAACTCTTCATGATCTCACTAATAGATGGTGTGGAGCGGTCTATGTGGGCATACGACTCACCCCTTGGGGGGTCTCGGTGGCAAATCTCCTGCTGTGGGTTGATCTCCAGGTTATCTCCAACGAAAATTTGGATGATCTCTCCAACCGAGATTGTAGGAATTAGAGTAAGGATCATTATTTCGCTTCCTCCTAAAATTGTCTCCTCGAGGGGCATCATAGTTGATTCCTCTGAGAGCATCTTGCTGTGCATCACCCGATCCATAACAAGCTTGTTCAGTGGGTGGCTCACGCAAATTAGGACATTCATCAGTGAAGTGTCTGTTCTCGGAACAAACTCTGCAGCGGTTTGGCCTTGTATGCGCCACAGCCAGGCCTCAAACTAGGGAGGTAAGAGCATCTATCTTTTCATTCACTTCGGACCCTTCAGCTCGGTCGATTGCCCTTACAGGGCGATGTCTGCTGTCATCCTCTTCTTCGTATTGTTGTCCTCCAGATGCCATGTCTATGATGAGCTATTTGGCCTCGCCAAGGGTTTTATTGGTAAGGGATCCCCCACTGGCAGCATCGACAATTTTTCTGTCAAAAAAAGACATGCCACGGTAAAAGTAGTTAGTTAGAAGCTGATAATCAGTGAATCCATGGTCCGGTCACTTGCGACAAAGCTGTTGAAATCTTTCCCAGTATTCAGCTAAGCTTTCATTCGGTTTTTGTTTGATGCTGCTGATAGCCATTCTCAGATTGGCAGCTCGAGTCTCAAGAAAGAACTTTCTTAGGAATTGACCTTCTAATTCCGCCCAGGTAGTGATAGACTCCGGTGGCAAATCGAACAACCAATCTCGTGCCTTTCCCTGCAAAGTGTGCGAAAAAGTGAGTAACCTTAGGTTATTAGCAGTAAAACCTGTAGGTCTTAAAGTTGAGCACACGAGATCAAATTCAGACAAATGCTTGTGTGCACTTTCTCCCGGTAGATCACCAAACTTCGGTAACACTTGGATGAATGCAGGTCGGATTTCCACATTGTTGGCAATCGGGGGCAGCACGATGCAGATGGGTCTGTTACTTCGAAGATGACTGATTTCCCTGATGAGAGGTTCATGATCAGGTCCATGATCAGCCACGTTGGCATAGATGAGGGCTCTTCCTGCGGCAAGGCCTTGCGGGTTCGGTGGTGGATCTTCATTATTGGCCATGTCGAGGTGTTGATCAGTTTCGAGAGTCTTTGTAGGCTCTTTGGTAGTTTTCCTCAACCGGTGTAACGTTCTCTCAGGCTCTAGATCGAATACTAAATCTTTATCTGCAGAGGAACGGGTCATGTACCAGAAAAATTAAAAATAAAACAAAATAAATACAAACAGAAAATTTCGAGTAATCACTGCTTTTAGAACCGATCCCCGGCAACGGCACAAAAATTTGGTGTGTCATTTTTCACCAAAAATAAATGTTCCGACTTTCATCGGCAAGCCCACACTGCAGAGTACAGTGGCGAGCATGATCGTCTCCCAAAGGACCGGCGAGAATTACTCTTAACTTTCAGTCTGCGTGCCCAAACTTCCAGAAAGGTGTTTTGTGTGAATTATACAGCAAAATAAATTAAAGAATTAAATAGACAACTATCGAAAATACTTGTGCAAACGAACGGATTTAAATCAATGATGAAAAGGTATCCCGGATCCAACAAACTCCACTCCACTTATAACACTGATCACAGATGCAAGAATTAATTAATCAAACCATGCAAATCAGTTATAGTCATCGAAGATGCTTCTGACATGACCTAATCTCTCCATACTGTTTCGATAATTAAGAAGACGCTTCATTAATTATTCTCTAATCGGTTGACAACTATAAGAGATGCTCTTTAAGTTTAATGAACCGAAAGCAGTTAGCACAAGAAAGACCCGATTCTTAACTTACAGACTCTGACGCAGGACTATAAAATTAACTCTGTTATTCCCCTAGTTTTTGAGCAACCGTTTTACCACTTATTAAACCTAAACCACGATTACATACGGCCGATTTAATTGGCTAGTAATTAATCACAACCTACCAAATATTTACAACTATTCGACAGACTTAGAATAATTAACAACTCGAAATCTAAGAACAACAGATACATGCATCAATTAATTATAAACGAACAATTAGATCTCACAGTTGTATAAGTGGAGTTGCGTCGTCGTCACTGGAATACGAGTAAATTAGCTAACTTGCATGCTGGAATTGAGTGTCAATAATTTGTGGAATTATGCGAGGATGATGTCGAAAAGAAGAAGAAAATAATACTGAATTAAAACCGTTCACTGTTTCGTTTCTAGTCTCTAACGTGTATGTTAATAGAAATAAACTAGATACCTAATATATATTTACAATCCATAAAAGATAGAGTCTCTAATAGGAAATAAGATCTTAATCTAGGTAAATCCCATGCAAAATACTCCTAGAGGCGGTGGAGAGAACTTTTCCGCATCCAGGTCTACTCGTGGGCCGAGAATTGGGTTCAGCAAGCCCAAAACGTGTAGTGGACCGGGCCTCCAGAAATTTGCTCCAATTATTTAGCTGCATGCCCTTGCAGCTTGATCTGCTCAAAGTTTGCACTTCTCTTCACTTATACCAAAAACATGCCTCTTTTCTCCACTTATGTACCACATCCCTACACATCTCAACAACACATCATTTATCCAAAATACACAAATATAGGGTAAATAATAAGGAGAAAAGGTACCAAAAAGTAGTGATAAGAACAAGTAGAATATGTCCTATCAGGGACAAGAGGGCACTATTGTTGTTTGGCTTCTCATCTTCTTGCTCTTCTTCCTCCTCATCTTCTTGTTCTTCATCATCCTCTTGTTCCTCCTCTTCCGATAAGTCTAGCACATCCTCTTCTTGGAATTCTTCTTCATCTATGAGCCGTCTTCGGGCTCCTCTCGGTTGTCTCCCTCATCTAGTTTGCACCATTGTTATGTGAGGAGCTTCGGCTTAAGTACCTTGTAAAAATAAAAGGGCATCAAAATTTTATAACAAAGGCAAGAGATAAATGGTGGTATTTTTGCAAGGGTATTTCAACAAAATAAAGCACAATGTTCGAATTTCAAGCCCTATGTAAATATACCATTTCACAAAGACAACACGAACAAGATTTCTTATAAGATCTCATGTAATGCCCATATGAGCACAATGGCAAAACAAGGGTTGACTTACATTAGATAAATATCCATAAATGTGGCAACAAAACAAGCATATTCATGATTGATGCCAAAAACACAAAAAGAAGCATAACATAATCCCCATGACAAGCTCAACCTTGCTTATTCTTGTCATAAAAATTCCATTCAAGCAAAATATGCTATATCAAGTGAAATGGAACAAGAAATTTGCCTAAGTAAAGAACATGTCTCCAAAATGACTACACAAATCCCACAACATACTCATCCTTCCAAATGAACAACATAAAAACATTTAAAGGGCATGGAATTGCATAGATCGAAGATAATATGGCAAGAATTTCTCATCTACAAGATTTTCCCCAAATTTTGACCTTAGAACCCTAGATTTAAACAAAAATGAGAAATCTCAACAAAACCTCCATAGATATACAAATTGAAAGCACACCCAAGGTTTATAAGGTAAGAAGTGCATAACGGAAGCAAGAAAAATGAAAATAAACCATACAAAATCAACTTGCTATGAATACCCCCATTTGAAAGCTTGAGAAGCTATGAACTTAGTACCATAGAGAAGAAGAAGAAAATGGGATGTAGATTCATACCTTGAAGAGATTGAACCTTGAAATGGAGTGTAGAAACACTATGAAAGGTGCACAAGTATGTGAATGTGGAGTGGTGAGTGAAAGAGGTGTGAAATGAAGTGAGAGAGGTGAAGAAGACTTAAAAACCGTCTAGCCCGGTGGCGCGACCCGGGCCGCCGAGCACCGGGTCGGGCCGCGCCCAGCTGCCGTGACCCGGGCCGTGGGCTGTCAGTCGCACCGCGTTGCAGGTGTCCATTTTTCAGCTGCGGACGCAGGGCCGCTCGATCGCACCTCCGGCTCTGGGTCGGGCCGCATTGTAGGCCCTCTCGATACTTTGGCTCGTTTCGGCCTTTGTCGACACTTCACTTGTCCATGTACCGCTCCTATGCTCCATACTTGGCCATTTACAGGCTAAACTCCCATGTTTCATAACACCAAAACCAAGAAAATAATAACTACAAGAGAACACAACGAAACCAACAACTAAAAACATGCAATGTATTAAAATTAACAACAAGAAACAAAAAGAAATGAAAATAAAATAAAATATTAGGGTGCCTCCCAACAAGCAATAAGTTTAACGTCGCTAGCTCGACGTAGTACCATAATATTTAAGCGTCGTCGAGGTAGCAAACAAACACTCCTTTTTTTTCCTCGAGCTTGTAGAACTTTTTGACTCGGTGTCCATTCACCACGAACAAGCTTCCATCCTTGCCTTTGAGCTCAATTGCCCCTCTGTCAAAAATCCGTGCTATGGTGAACGGGCCACTCCATTTAATCTTAAGTTTTCCCGGAAAGAGCTTGAATCTAGAATTGAACAAGAGAACTTCATCTCCTGGTGCGAGGTCTTTTTGTCTCAAGAGCTTGTCATGGTAGACTTTGGCTCTCATCTTGTAAATAGCCAAATTTTCAAAAGCCTCCATCCGGAATTCCTCTAGCTCATTCAATTTGAAGATTCTTTCTCCCACAGATAACACGGGATCGAGGTTCAACTTCTTTGTAGCCTAAATAGCTTTATGAGAAAGCTCAATAGGCAAATGACAAAACTTTCCAAACACGAGTTGATAAGAAAACATTCCGAGCGGGGTCTTATAAGCCGTACGGTAAGCTCATAGTGCTTGATCCAACAATGACGACCAATCCTTCCCATTTGTTCGTACTACCTTTTGAAGGATTTGCTTAACTTCCCGATTAGCCAACTTGGCTTGAACGTTTGCTTAAGGATGATAAGGTGTTGTCACCTTATGCTTGACTCCATGCCTAGCAAGTAATACTTCCATCCATTTGTTGCAAAAATGTGAGCCACCATTACTCACTATGGCTCTAGGGGCTCCAAACCTTGTCAAGATATTCTTTTTGAGAAACTTGAGGACGACTTTTGCATCACTTGTCTTTGTCGGAATAGCCTCAATCCATCTAGACACAAAATCTACGGCTAACAAGATACACAAGTTCCTTTCCGAAGCAACGAATGGTCCTATAAAATCTATCCCCAAACATCAAAAAGCTCGACTTCAATGATATTCTTCATAGGCATTTCATCCGTCTTAAAGATAGATCCCATCCATTGACACTTATCACAACTCTTGATGAGCTCTCTTGCATCCTTGAAGATGCTAGGCCAATAAAAAATCCACTTTGGTAGATTTTCCTAGCGGTTCGATTGGCCCTAAAATGTCCTCCACTTAATCCCGCATGGCATGCTTCTAAAATTTTCCCCCATTCCTCTTTGGGCACACACCTTCTCAAAACGAGATCCGCACAACATCTAAACAAATATGGCTCATCCCACACAAAGAATCTCAAGTCATGGAAGAACTTCTTCTTTTGATACCTTTCTAACTCTTTAGGTGCAATTCCCGTCACCAAGTAATTTACTATATCCGTGAACCATGGCACCTTCATTGTCCCCACAACTAGGATCCTTTCATCCGAAAAACAATCATCGATCTCCCTTTTATCATCTTGATCCTCCTTAGTATGCTCCAAACGAGATAGGCGGTCGGCCACCGCATTCTCGCACCCTTTTCGATCTATAATTTACACAACGAATTCTTATAGGAGAAGGATCCACCTTATGAGTCGGGGCTTGGCATCCTTCTTAACAAAGAGATGCCTTACGCGGTGTGATCCGTGTGGACAATTGTTCGGGCCCCAATAAGACAGGGCCGGAACTTGTCAAAAGCGAAGACGACCACCAACAATTCCCTCTCCGTGGTTTTGTAGTTGATTTGTGCCGGGTCTAAAGTCTTGCTTCTATAGTAGATTACTCGGAACAACTTCTCTCTCCTTTGCCCTAATGCGGCTCCCACGGCTAACTCGCTTGCATCACACATGAGCTCAAAGTGTTCACTCCAATCCGATGCAATAAGCACCGGGGCCATCATTAGGGCCTTCTTCAGCATCTCAAACGCCTCCACACATTAGCTATAGAAAACGAAGTCATTAGATTTTTCAAGCAATCTACACAAAGGTTTATAAATTTTTGAAAAATCCTTAATGAAACGCCGATAGAACCCGGCATAACTAAGGAAACTTCGGACACCCTTTTCATTTTTGGGGTGTGGAAGCTTCTCAATGGCTACTATCTTGGCTCGATCCACCTCCAAGCCCGCAACGGACACTTTGTGGCCAAGGACTACTCCGTCTCTTACCATAAAATGGCATTTTTCCCAGTTTAAGATGAGGTTAGTCTCCTCACAACGCTACAAAACTCGAGTTAGGTTGTCCAAGCAATTATCAAAAGAGTTTCCAAAAATCGAGAAATCATCCATAAAGACCTTCATTATCTTTTCAATCAAATCATGAAAAATTGACATCATACATCTTTGGAAAGTAGCCGGAGCATTACACAAACCAAATGACATCCTTCTAAAAGCAAAGATCCCATAAGGGCATGTAAAAGCAGATTTATGTTGGTCCTCGGGTGCAATCAAAATTTGGTTATGTCCGGAATAACCATCAAGAAAATAATAGAACTCATATCCGGCTAACCTATCAAGCATTTGGTCAATAATAGGCAATAGAAAGTGGTCTTTTCTAGTGGCCGCATTCAATGCACGATAATCAATACACACACGCTAACCATTCACAATCCTAGTAACTATCAATTCATTACTTTCATCCTTCACTACGGTCATGCCTCCCTTCTTAGCCACGACTTGGGTGGGACTCACCCTATCACTATCAGAAATAGCATAGACTATACCCGCATCAAGACATTTTAGAACTTCCTTCCTAACTACTTCTTGCATTATGGGATTCAACCTACGTTGTGGTTGGACACGGGGTTTGTAATCGTCTTCTAACAAGATCCTATGCATGCAAACCGTGGGGCTAATCCCCTTCAAATCCCCAATGGACCAACCTAACGCGGACTTATGCTTTCTTAAGACTCTTAGTAACTTATCAAGCTCACAAGAAGATAAATAGGTCGACATAATTACGGGATATGTCTCATTTTCACCCAAATAGGCATACCTCAAGTGGCCCGGAAGGGGCTTCAATTCTTCCTTCTTCTCTTTCTCTTCACCTTCTTTCCTTTTCAACGCTTCCTCTTTTTTATCCCTCAATGGCAAGAAGCGATTTCCTCTTCTTGGGATTTCCTGTGAGGAATCAAGAGCAAACACACAATCCACAATATCGGTATTATCCTCAAAATCATCAAAAGATGAAGAAGAGTAAAGAGATGCAAACAAGATAGTTTCCAAGGGATCTTGAGAGGTGTAGTGCTCCATCATTGTTTCTTCAACACATTCTTCTACAATCTTCATCACTTTACAATCCTCCACTCTCATAGACTCCTCGTTATCATCATGAAACTTCATTGCATTATATATTGAAAACGTGCTACTTTCATCATTCAAACAGAGTGTAAGCTCCCCTTTTGACACATCAATGAGTGCCTTTCCTGTTGCCAAGAACGGCCTTCCCAAGATGAGTGGCACGTTCTTATCTTCTTCCATATCTAGGACAATAAAATCCACGGGAAAAATGAAGTCATTCACCTTCACAAGAACATCCTCCACAACTCCTTTTGGATAAGTCAAAGACCTCTCCGCCATTTGCTTGCAAATTGTTGTCGGCTTAATTTTCCCAACATTTAGCTTCAAGAAGAACGACAACAGCATAAGGTTTATACTTGCTTCCAAGTCATAAAGGGCCTTCTTCTCATGATGATCTCCAATTATCACGGTGATATTGAAACTCCCGGGATCCTTCATCTTGGCGGGAAGCTTCTTTTGAATCAAGGCACTACAACTCTCTGTGAGACTCACGGTCTCAAAGTTGCCCAATTTCCTCTTCCTTGTCACCACATCTTTGAGAAATTTAGCATAGTTTGGCATTTGTTGCAAGGCCTCCACAAGAGGGAGGTTAATTTGGATCCTCCGGAATATATCAAGAAATTTGGAAAATTGCTCTTCATTTTTGGATTTTGAAGCCTTTGAGGATAAGGCACCTTCACTTGCGGTTCATCTATCTTCTTTGGTTGAGGTGTCACTTTGTCTTCAATAGGCTCATCTTCCATGGTTTTCACTTCTTCCCCCATTATTTCCTCGTCTTTCCCTTCTTCAATGCTCGCTTCATCACCTTACTTTGGCATTTCGGGTCCCTTGTATACGGTCCCACTCCGTAGGGTAATGGCTTTGCCATTCTGTGGGTTCACCATTGTGTTGGAGGGGAAGTGTCCTGGTTGATGTTGGCTTCTCATGGCGGTGGCTAGTTGCCCCATTTGTTTCTCAAGCATCTTCAATTGAGTGTTTATCGCCGCTTGGTTGCTCTCAAGCTTCTCAAATCTTGTTTGGGATTCACCCATGTACTTGTCAGTCTTGTTCATTAGAGTAATGAGAAGTTCTTCCATTTTCAGCTTCTTTTCCTCATCTATAACCCTATTTGTGACCGAAAAACCCGGTAGTGGTTGAAGAGCGGCGTTCGGATTCCCATAAGATAGATTTGGGTGTGGTGGTCGGTGTTGATAATGACTCCCCGTCCACCGTGTTGACCTTGGAAGTGTGGTTTGAACCCTTGGTTATATGGCCTTTGGTGGTTCCCATAACCACTTTGGTTCACATAATTAGCTTCCTCAAGATGAGATAGAGTAGAACCCTTAGTCCTTTGCATCACCATAGCTTCGATCTTAGAATTCAAAGTCGACATTTAAGCGGCTATAAGAGCTATCGAATCCGTGCTTGGACTAGTATCCACCGTCTTCAACATTTGAATTCCATCTCTTTCACTTGGCCATTGAAAGGCGTTTGAGGCCATTTCATCAATGATGGCCAATGCCTCTTCCGGTCCCCTTCCTAGTAGAGATGCACCGGCAGCGGCATCCAAGATTTTTCTCACCTCGGGTGTTGATCCGGAGTAGAAAAGGCATACTTGATAGTCCGTACCAAAACCATGGCCCGGACACTTTCTCAATATTTCATGGAATCGTTCCCAAGCCTCATACATAGATTCATCCTCCCTTTGCCTAAATTTGGTGATCTCCCCTTTTAACTTCAATGTATTCCCCGATAAAAAGAACTTTTGTAGGAACTTTGAGATCATAGTGTTCTAAGACTCAAGCGTTGATGGTGGTTGGTTCAACCACCAAGCTCGAGCTTTGTCACGGAGGGAGAAGTAGAATAACCTAAGTCTCACGGCCTCCTCCGATACTCCATTCAGTTTAATCGTCCGACTAATCTCAGGGAATTGATTCACGTGTTCATGAGGATCTTCAATGGCGGAGCCCCCAAATTGATTTTGGGACACCATTGCTATTAATCCTGACTTGAGCTCAAAGTTATTATCATTAATAGCCGGTCCATTCCATGTTCCTTCATAGATAACGGGTTGAAACAAATTCCGGATTGGAGCCTCCTCTTGAGCTCTAGCTTCTTCTTGGACCCTCAATTGTGCCCTGAGCTCCTCCATTTGTGCTTGCATATCAAGGTGTAAGGGGTCTTGAATTGGGGGATTAGGGATTTGGTTGTTGTTATCCCCCATTGTCCTTCGTCGCCTATCCGCGTTACAATGACGACTTGTAGCTTCTATTTCGGGGTCGATGGTGCGTCGTTTTCCACCAAAAATAATCCGACACGTAGTCGGTATGCCCAAACTACCCAGAATAGTAGCAAGCAAGATCGTCTCCCAAGGGACCGGTGAGAACTATTCGAACCTTCAGTTTGCAGTAACCAACTTTCCACACGAATATATTGATTATAATGTAAAAACCAAATTTAAAAGCAATTAAACAAATGTAGTTTTCTTAACAGATTTTAAAAGGTATTCCGGCTTCCAATTAACTCCACCCTAGCTTAATTATTCCGATCATTGACTCAATGATGTTTCCAATTAATGCATGCAAACCAGTTATAGCCACCGAAGACACTTACTAACGCAACCTAATTTCTCCTTAGCTTCTCGATAATCAGGAAGACACTTCACTAATTATTTCCCTAATCGACTGACAACCGTAAGAGACACTCTATAGATTTAATGAGCCGACAACTTTATGCACTAGAGAAACCCGATTCAAAACCAATAGACTCTGACACAGGACTATCGAATTTAGACTGTTCTTCTCTCGATTCTGAAGAATCGTTGTACCACTAATTAAACCTAAACCACAATTACGGATGGCCGATTTAATTGGCTACTAATTAATTCCGATCTACTAAATATTCGCAACTACCTAGCAGAGTCGAAACAATTAACAACTTTAAATGCAGAGAATCACAGATACATGCAATTAATTAAAGCAAAAAGAACATTTAGATCTCACAGAATAATTATACCAGGGATTTGTTAATCTTTACCGGAATAGAACGTGTTTAGCTTGAATTCATATTTGGATTTGTAATTCAGAAATTAATTGAAAAGAAGAAATATGAAAAGAAGAATGAAAAATTGAATAAGATCGTGTACTGCAGGGAGAGAATTCATTTCTGGCGTCTCTATCTGTATCTGGCGATTGAAATTATTGTACTGCAATGGATACTGATATATTAGAGTCCTACTCTATCTAGAAGTCTTTTATCCAAATCCTTAACTAATTAATTAATAAAAGAAATCTAATCATAATCCAACTAGGAGAATAATAAAAATAAAGTCCAACAGTAATAAAAATAGCCCAAAAATCGTCCATGGCCCACAGCTGGTGGATATCCACTATCTCCAATCTAATTATTCGCCCAGTCCACCAGTCGGTATGCCCATACCGACTGTTTTCCAGACTCTTCGGCTTTCTTCAATCCAATTGCATCCAAACCCTCCAAAACAATGCCAATACCTCCACTTCCATGTCAACCACCTGAAATTAACCACAAGACACAATTCTTCCACAAAACTTGACCAAGGGGTGAGTAACGACGCAAAAATACATCAAAAATGACTCAAAATATATACGAAATAACAACCTAATCAGTCGACATCAAACAAAGGTTCCCCACGTGACCTTGTTGGCATACACCTCCTAACAAAAGCACAAGGTAAGTCTAGAACTCAAAAGAAACAAAATGTTTAATCTAGCAAAACAATTCTTGAAATGACATTGCATATACTCAAATAAACAAATTAATTCCCCGGCAACGGCGCCAAAAACTTGATGAGATTTTTCTTTCACAGAGATCACTACAAGAAAAAAGTTCATACACCACTGTTGATTTACCACGGTTTTGGCAAGAAACCGTGGTAAATTAGATAATAACCACGGCTTTCACCAAAATCGTGGTGTATGAGCATGCTTGCCAGAAGAATCACCACGGTTTTAAATATTTCAGTGGTGTATATTTATGAATAGACGACTGTTATTTTTCAACGGTGGTATATGTGCGCATTTTTAATTACTACGGTAAAATAAAAACCGTGGTGTTTGTTCGAAGTCGATAATCATTATACCAAACGGTGATAAGATTAATACACTTTATAATATTAAATTTAAATAAAAGATTTTTTTAATATTAAATTTAAATAAAAGAAAATCAGGGAGGGAATTGAAAAAAATCAAAGGGCTGCGCGTCGTTCTCCATCTGCCCTTTTACTCTACTCTTTCATCTCCACCCAGAAATTTGAGTTCACCATCTTCACTATTTACCCCATCATCTCCATCTCCATAAATTGTTATCGACGTCTCTGCAATTATATGACGTTAGCTGCGCTTTAGGGTTCAAAATTCAGGAAGTTGAGGGTTCAAAATTCAGCCCAGAAATTTGAGTTCACCATCTCACCCTTCACCCCGTCATCTCCATCTCCAGAAATTGTGGTCGACATCTCTGCGATTAGCTGTGTTGAGGGTTTCAAAATTCAGGAAGTTGAGGGTTCCGAATTGAGGAAGCCTGCTCTTAATTAAGTTGTTTCTCTGCGAGGAATTTGGAGCATAGCGAAGTAGTTGCTGGTGATGGATGTCGAACGGATTCGATGACAACAAAATATCTCAGATCCAGAATCAAATTTGACGACAAACTTATTGACAGGTACGAGTTTCTTAATTTGGTGTGGTGTCTTATTGTAGGAACCAAATGGAACACAAGTTCTGATCCCAGTAACGTGGGGTTTAATCGTACTCTTCATCAACAAGCATGTAAGATTTATAATTCTAATTCTTTGCATTGGTATTGGTGTTGGTGTTGGTGAAACACCACAAAACTAGCTCTCCTCTCATTATAGGTAGGTAGCTATTTTGTAGGTGCCAAGAGATGAAGAGACCATCGACTGTATTTCTGCTCATTTTAGAGTCCATCTGAAATAGGAAAGCATAACGGAGAAGGTGCAGCAGCAGCCAACAGGGTAATGGGTAAAATTCTATCTTTTTCCTTTTCTCTTCTTTTATGGTAGAAATGGCATCTAGATCGTTGTGGTGCTTCTGTAAATCCAAAGTGGAAAAAGTTTCAAGATATTTAGCAAGCTTATTCTGGTAAAAAAAATTCTTTCTATTTTGATAGCTAGATGATGCTATGGATTAAGTTGTTCTTACCTCTTTGGGTCGTGCTGCCATTGAATTTTTTCCCCTTCATGTAGCTACTAGGTTCGCTAAGGATTTTTTTTCTTGATAGTTGGCAGATTTCATCAAGATGCCACTAGAGAGAGCTGGAGGAATGATTAATTTGATAGATATCTATTGCCTATTCAATTGAGCTCGAGGCACAGGTGAGACTTAGTTTACTTTTCTTTTCACGGCTTGTAGTAGTTTAGTTTGAAGCTTATTATTAATTTATTAAGATTATCCGGCTGATCATTTGTTGAATATATAATTTGGCTGCTTATTGTTTTTTCAGAGTTGATCTCTCCTGATGATCTACTGTAAGCATATTCTCTCTGGGAAACGTTTGATGTGTGCGTATCTTTTATTTTTGAACTTATCTATCTTTTTTGCTTCTGCAATAATGAAAATATAATCAATAGACGTGTTATAGAAATTTGGTGCTCTGAACCTCTTGCAAACATTTGTCTATCTCTGATAATTATAATGTTATTGTTTCTTTCATCTAAACAGTCCAGTTATGCTTAGGAAATTTGATAGTGGTGTTATGGTGATCCAGAGTAAAACTCGCAGTGACGAAGAGGTGATTTTTCTTTGAGATGATAAATTTGGATTTTGCTTCTTCTTATCCTATCATCTCCTAAGTCAATTTATAGTTTCTCCGTACCTCATTATGCTCAAGTTTTTATCTTTCTCATTGTCTTTATCTGAGAACACAGTCAATACATAGGGATCAGCTAAGAGGCTTAAGTAATGTGTAAAGTGGTTCCAACAGCTAGAAGGCACTTATGCCACAGAGCAGGAGAAACTCAAGAATTTGTTGGAAGTTGCCGAAAAGAAATGCAGTGATGTGGGTAAGGGCAATGTGTTCTTGCAAGTACAAAGGAATGGAATGTGAATTTTTATTTTTTTTATTTTCATGCAAACACTTTCAGAATTGATGATGAAAGAGAATGAAGATGAATTGAATTCAATTATTATGGAGTTGCGGAAGAATCTGGATATGCTGCAAGAAAAGCATGCTAAGGAGGAGCTGGATAAATTGGTATGAGACAGTCACGGGATATTAAAATTTCCACGATGGTTTTGATAGCAAATATCCTCTTGCTCTGTAATGAACTAACTATTAAACACAGGAAGCATTGGATTCTTTAGAACGAGAGAGAGTCCAAACTTGCTGTTGAGAAAGTGCAAGCTTCCCTTTTAGAGGAGCTGAAGAGAACTCAAGAAGACAATGCTTGTAACATCCAGAAGGTTGTAGATGATACTTAAAGGCATGCTACTATGAATTGTTCCCAAACGTCCCATCCTAATGTGTTCTTTTGGATGTTTAACATCATGTGCATATACAGTTGCTCAATGATATGTACAAGAGGTTACAAGAGTACAACACAAGCTTATAGCAATATAATAGTAGGCTGCAATCTGAACTTCATGAAACTAATGAGACACTGAAACATGTTGAGAAAGAGAAGACAGCAGTTGTAGAAAAACCTTAGTACACTGAGGGGCCACTATAGTTCTCTACAAGAGCAACTTACAACCTCAAGAGTAAGTTTTTTGTTTCATTTTGTGACCTTTTTTGCTAAATTCATACTAGAAGTAGAAACATTACTGAGGCCTATGAATTTGTTTCCATACTTGGCAATTTGCATATTGTTCCGAATAGGTGTGAATTCAATTAAGCTACGAAGCAATTTCTGTTAAGTTTTTGAATATTATTTAAGATATTGTATATATTTTAAGCATGCGTACAACTCATGGGCTGAAAACTATACCGTTTAGTTTATTTTATTATTTTTTTAAGCAAGCCTTTAGTAAATATGGTTATTTATGTTGTTACAATTGCTTTATTTTACTAGATATTTGTGTTTCTTGTAGTTGCTCAAGACAATACTTGAGAACTGTCGATATATTTTAGAATTGAGCAGCTTGTGCTTGAAAATTATTCATCATGAAAAGTTCTCCTTTGTGAAGATTTGGCTGATGGTTGCACAGTTTAATTAAATTTGATCTTTTTATTTCAAGATATATTTATGCCTATTTATAATATATAACATGTACTCTATTTTTTTTAATGATAATAGTTCAAAAAGGAAAAGTATTTGCAAGAGGATATTGATGAAGTTCGTGTGGAGGGGACGAATTGCGTGCTTGAGCATATATAAGATTGTGCAAGGTAATTTTCAATTTATTAATCATTAGATCATTTTTCATATTATAGCTCGAAGAGACTAAGTTAATCACCTATTATATATGATCAATTGATTTTTTTAGATCTCAACATGAGAAGACTTCAATCTACAAGTATGATTCAAGGTTTTCACAGTACGATTAAATTGTAATAGAGTTTTGGATTGATGGATATTGTAGTAGTTTTTCACAAATGATCGGGAGCTAGTTTTGACTGATTGAATATTATATTTTAGACATGTATTTTGATGATGTATTATATTTTGAATGATATTTAAATTTGTATTTTGAATGATATTTTATATTTAATGATGATTATCAATTATAATATTTTTTAATTTGGGATATTACAGGATAAAATTAATTTAAAAAATAGGGCAAAAAAAACCACGGTATTTTTGCAAAATTGTGGTAAATTTACAACGGTTTTCATTTAGAACTGTGGTAAATTTACCACAGTTCTAAGTAAAAACCGTGGTAATTATACCACGGTTTTAAAAAAACCGTCGTTAACCTACCATAGTTAAAATCTAACCGTGGTAAAATTACCACAGTTATTATTAAAATCATGGTAAATTTACCACGGTTTTTTGAACCCGTCGTAACTTAACCATGGTTTTTTATAAACTGTGGTCAAATTAAACAACACTTGATCACAAATATAGCCTAAGTCCTTTCTCAAGCAACCAAGACATTTTAAATTAAACACAATTCCCCTATCTCTAGGGCTCATCAATTGCAATTTAATCTAAATTAAGCTCAATCAAGTAAACAAACACCAATTTACCACTAATTTCTCAATCTCATGCCAAATTGGGATCATAAATCAAATACCCATGCACAATTATCATACACAAATTTCTACCCTAGGATGGCCAATCCAAGCATAGATTCAAGCATAACATTGATTTATGATAGGAAATTGGAAAATCAAGCACAAACTCATATGTGATTCACATATCCAAAACCAAATTTCAAAACCCTAGGTGCCTAGAAATTTAGCTATCCATAACCAAAATAGAGAAATAAATCACATAAAAGAGAAACATAGTAGAGGAGGAGAAAAAACCCAAAAGCCTATATTAAAAATCTTCGAGAAACTCCTTGTTCTTCACTATCCAAAGCTCCAAAGCATAAACACTATTTCTCTCTCTAAAAATGGAAAAATATCAAGTTGAATGCATAAATTTAAAACTAAGGTCGGTTTATATACAAAGTGGGGAAAAACTGGGGTAAAAATAAAGCAAAATCCGAAAAATCCCGAAAATATGACA
Organism: Perilla frutescens; assembly: GCA_026008535.1. Lineage (NCBI taxonomy): Eukaryota > Viridiplantae > Streptophyta > Magnoliopsida > Lamiales > Lamiaceae > Perilla > Perilla frutescens. The sequence goes on along the minus strand of BRKX01000013.1, from coordinate 8,427,500 downwards.
TAGAGGCGCGACACGGGGCCGGTCGCGACCCTGCGGCTCGCGCCAGGTGAGGGTGGGCGCGACCCGGGCCGCACAAGCCCCGGATCGCGCCGCGCAGGTGGCCAAAAATTGACTGCGGACGCCGTCACCAATCGCGGCCCGTGGTGCCGGTCGCGCCGCGTTGCAGGCCGTGCCCGGCGTCCCGGTCCCTTTCGATATGCGCTTCGACTCGCGGGCCTTGGATTGTTCATTTTAACCATGTTTTTCTAAATTAACTGTGTTAGCAACACTTATTATAAAAAGAGACTAATATTACCTTAAACAACGAATAAACAAACTAAAATATGATAAAAACATGCGAAATAATGCTCGGATTATGACTAAAATACGAGCATATCAAAGATCCTTTGGATCAAGACACGCTATGCAACGAAGCAATTCTGTGTTAGCTTCTGAAAAATGATTATTTATTTCTTAAATGTTCAAATCAACAACCTGACATTGAGAGAAAAATGCAATTAATAACAAATATAAATTTTCAACAAATAAAATAAATAAAATATTTAGAAATAATACCTGATAAAAAATCTCAACACTATAATAATGCAAATTAGTGATGGCTTGTGCTCCTTTTTTTTATGACCACGTCGTGATATATTAGCATCCATATCAATCTGAGCAATATCATTCATTTCACAAAAATACCCACTTGTTGCAAAATTTCTTCCCAGCCATCTTCTCTAAAGTTTTGCAATTGACATTTCACGGTGTCAATCAATGTCATAGCTTGAATAATATTTTTGTCTTTCTGCTGTAAAGAAAGAGACAACTCATGTGTAACTCCTAATAAAAATTTCATCAAGTGTAGCACAAAAATAAACTCATAGCTATCCATTTTATCAATCAAACCCCTTGCGGTACTTCTACATTCAGATAAAGTAGCTTCATCACCTACATTGTGCAACACTTGCTCAACTAAAGACCACAAAGAGCATAGACGAATCAATGTCAAATAATGTGAACCCCAACGAATATCCCCAGGTCTTGACAAATTGGACTCTTGATTCTGACCTCTTCCACTAACTCTTTATCCAGTTGGTCGACAAGGACCCCTAGTCATGTACTCTCTCCGTACTTGATCCCGAATGGAAATATCAAATTCTTCAATGGGCTTTCGCAACCCAGGATCTCTAACAATATCAATTGGGTTTAATTCTACTTGTATTTGAGGTCGTTTTTCCACTGATTCATTAGCACTAGGTACATCATGATAGGCGGAAGAAGATGCACCCTTACCAATTTTTTAAAAAAACCTCTCCATATTCTACATTTAAAAAATCAAAATAAATTGATACAAATAATAATATTGAATCACAATTCACAATGCACAATAAATATAAATTTAAAATGAATTTAATTGATCGTACTCTAACAATTGCCATATTTAATTCCCCTAATCAATTATCTTCCCAGTTCCATACTTCTATTGATAACAAGAAAGTAGAAACACAAATATACAATACACAACAAATCAACAATATATATGATTATATCCCAAAACAGAGTTACAATACACAACAAGTCAACAATTTATATCCCAAAAAATAATCCCTAAATGGCTAAATCCCTAATTCCAGAAATACTAAATAAACAATACAAATATAACTAGAGATTAGAGAATGATTATACAATAGTCAATAAGTGGTGTTACATTTTTAGAGAATGATGGGCCTGGCTGGACGCCTGGACGGACGTTGGCCGGTTGCCGGTCGAGAGTCGGGACAGAGCAGCAGCAGTCGCAACTCGCAAGCAGGCAGTAGTGGCACTACAGAAGCTGGAGGTTTGCGTATTTGGGTAATGGACTATTTTTTTTTGTTTTATTCTAAATACTAACCTATTAAAGCTAGCCCAGCTCACTTGCCCAGAAGCTCAATTTAGTCTAATATATATACATATTATCATTGAGCCCAACAAACACACACACACACACACACATATATATATATATATAACAATTAAGGGAACGAACATAAAAAAATTTATAAGACATATATAATTTTTTTTTTAAATGTTGGGAGGGTCAGCTGCCCCCCTGACCCCCTCTAATCCACCACTGCCCCCACCATCCCGCCAGTTCAACCAGTGATTCCAACCATTGCGTATTCATGTAGTTAATAGTTTTTTTTCATGAACCGTTGTATAATTCACTTCAATGGTCTTTATTTTTTTAAATGTCGTGTATTCTCTTTCGTAGATAATTTTGAACCATCAACAATGTCTCCTTAATATCGATGTGGCCATATATGTACTCTGAAAATTTATATATATACACAATCAGTTACAAATAATAATTAGATCACTAATTAATCATAGAGTTAATTTTTATTCTTTAAATTGGGAAAGGGGTGATTATTGTTGAGAAATATCAAAATTAGTTTTAGTGACAGCTATGTAATCTGCACGTCTTTTAGATATGACTTAATATTTGTTTTAATGATGAATTTGCGTAATTACATGATGATGATCTTATTTTTCTATATTTTAGAAATTATTATGTAATTGTTCATTTTGCAGTGTTTTTAGCGGATTGTTTATTTAATAGGTGTAAAGTGATCAATTACATGAAGTTGAGATGATACAAGGAATGATCCCCAAAAAGGTTTTGGGCTTGATTAGGAAATGGATTAAGACTATTAGAATGGATTTAAGTGAAAAATCTTGCAAAATTTCAGATCCACCTAGCTAGGAGATGGGATCGGCCTAAATGTACTTGGTCAACCCATCACTGTTTGGTTGATCCACTCATAATTATAAATGCACCTCCAGAATCGACCCAGGGGATCGGGTCAATTGGGTACAGTTCGCGTGCTGGAGTTTATGTTCTTCTCAATTTAGGATTTCCAAACATATCTAAGGTCGGTAGGTACGTCACATTCTCATGCATTTAGAGGGGGAGGGGAATGTAGAGAAGTAGGCACATATTACACTTGGAGAAGAGATCCAAAGGCTACAGAGAGAAGTTATCATAGGAGACAGGAAGAGATTGCAGAGATTCAACTGGCTTCACCAGAGGATTACCGGTTTTATCTATTCTTCAACTAGGAATATTAATCAAACTCCGTTTTCTTTAATTTACATTGTTTCTAGCTAATTTATTTTTGGATTCTATTGTTAATTATAATTTAATTCTCAACGCAACATTTGGACATTTTTCCTAAAGAACTCAATATTTTAAGAATTAAAATTTAATTTACAATGTTTGGACTTTTTACCTAAAATGTCCCAATGTTTGGACCTTTTTCCTGAAATATCCTAACATTTTGATAATTACAAAACAATTCATGGCATTTTCTCCTTTTAATAATAAATCATAACAATTTCCTTTGTACTTTTGTTAAAAATATGGGAGAAATGTTAGTAATTATTTTGAAATTTTTAAATGTTGAGTCATTTATGTTAAAATATCAAAACATGGGAAAATTATAATTATTAAAATTGTTTGTGCAATTGGTGTGCATTAGCTTAGTTGTCATTTATTTTTATGTTCAACAATTATTTAACATATACTGTAATTGTACAATGAGATTAATAGTAAAGCAGTGAACAAGGTCGTATCCACAAGTACTTAATGATTATCTTCTAAGTACTAAAACCTAACTTCCTTTAATTATCTAGACCACATAATAAGATTGAGTTTGCTTAATTATCTAGAGAATGAAAAAAATAATGAACATAATAAAATGCTACCACAAAAATAAACACAGATGAATCAAATAATGAAGAGAAAACGTATTCTAGGATTGGATAATCAGTAACTAATTCATTCTTTTAATAAGTTCATCAATACACCTATATTCGGACTTTAATTGTTATAGAGTAACCACTTGATTATCATAAACCTCATCTCGAATTGCCTAAGTTGTAGATCACATAACTAGTATTAACATCTCCGATCCATTCAATAACTAGTTTACAACTCCTAATGGCTCTTAGGGTTCATTTCTCTCTCAATTAATCACAGTTCTCTCGAATGATATTGACTGACAAGTCACTTATTCTTATCTCGTATTATAACTTATTTATCAATTTATGAAATAATACATCGAATTGCATCATTTAATGGCTAGTTAAACCACACATGATCAAGCACAAGAATAAGTAAAACACAACCAAGTCATGGCATAAAAATGGAATAGATTAAACGAACTTCATAGTTGAATCATAAACAAACCTAGAATACTAGGGTTTGTTCCTCATAAAATAAATAACTAAAATTATCCTCAAAGAAAACATTGTCTTCCAAGGAATTAAGTAAATAAAACTTGGAAGTCTAATTTTGCCTCAAATCTTAGTAAATCTTGAATTATTTGGTCTTATTCTCCGTGCTCTCTGTCAATGTTGTTTTTCTCTATTGTCAACTTTAGGTTATAATTTCTGATAGGAAATTTTGTCCAAGTTAACCCTTTTATACCTAGGAAAAATAAAGCCCAAAAGCACATAATTTTTGCCAAAGCCCAATCGACACGCGAGCTCGCTCGCGACGACGTCACTCGCAAATAAGTTCGTGTATCCATGTGGCATGCTCATTTATGATCGAGGGTTCTAATCGATCAAAGACAACCCTCTCCTCAGTAGCGAGCTTCCAAATATTCGACCTTGAGCTTAGTAATTACTCATACTGGAAAGTTAGAATGTGAGTGTTCATGAAATCAATCGACAAACTTTCTTGGAATAATTTTGAAGATGGATGGGCACATACAATAAAGGAGGTGGATGGCAAGAAGATTTTGAAGCCAGAATCTAAATCGACTCCGGAAGAAAATACTGCATTCAACATGGATTTAAAGGTTATCCACTCTCTTTACTCTGTTGTTAGATGTGGACAAGTTGAAATTAATATCAAACTATGACATTTCTAGAGTTGCGTGGACCATCTTAGACACCATCTATGATGGAACAAGCTCTAGTCAATTGTCAAGACTTCAGATGCTAACATCCAAGTTTAAAACATCAAAGATGGCTGACCCAAAAAACATCGCTGAATTTAATGCTCACATCCATTACAAATCTAATGAATGTTATGTTCTCGGTGAAAGAATTTCTGAAGAAAATCTTATGAGACTCAATCGTTAGTTAGGTGACAATATAGAACAATTATTGTGAGCAGACCATATCCATAATTTGATTTTAAAGTTAAATAATTTTATTTTAAAGTATATATATGTTTTAAGAAAAAAGATAAAAACAAAAGAGGCGTCGTTTAATGGGTCTATCAGACCGCCTTAATTAGAAATAATTAGAAACGGGAGATTGCCAACCAACTATCTTCTGCCTTTTTTATTTGTTCATTCAAAGAGGAATATATGTACTATAATTGTGTACACAGTCACACTAAAACATAAGTCCCTACCTATCCACTACTCCTAATAAATGAAGAAAGATAAGAAACACTTACAGACCACTATACATTGCGTCGGCTCCCTAGGATCATTACACGTGGAAAGTAATCTACAAGAACTTTATTTAGTCAAGTCTGGACTAATTTAGAATTTTGAACAGGACTAACCTTGACTCGTGGATGGCGTTCTGGCTCCATTATCTTACTCCATCCAGAATTTAAGAGTGACATCTATTTCATGTCAGCTTTGCACAAGAAGCCATTCCACGTCCATCGGGTGTCTATCGCTTGTCCATCAGGACTTTAATGCAACACAACTCTGGATAAGATATGAGTCAATCATATGTATATAATATTGGAAATTTTTGGTTTTCACAGAAATGTTAATTACGTTTCCGCAATTAATTTTTAGGCGCTCTTGTTTAGCCGTGAGCCTCAAAATAGTTAAACTGTGAAACATAATAATTTATTATGTAATGACAATATATATATAGCAGTGAACTAATGTGAGAATAAAAAATGTGATAGTCGAACTATTTTAATTTAAGGTAGTCCAAATTACACGACTCTGGAACTTGCAGTGAAATAATAATCAAATTTGTATTACATAATTGTGGAAAACTTAATCCATTCACTTGTCTTCCTGAACTTGCTATAAAATAATAATCAAATTTATATTACTTGATGTATTTCTTGAAGGACATCGGTCATCGAGTAATAGCTATCTTTTGAAAATCAAGATTACTTGTTTCAAATCATCAATTGATCAAGTTCAAATATGGCACCAAAAACTTGGGAATATCAATTTTAGAGAGAGAATCATTGACACAGACATAGTCGTAGGATTTCCCCAATTGAGGATTGATGATGGTTCCAGCTAGATCAGAGTAATTATTCCTATTGGAAAGCTAGAATGTGAGTATTCATCAAATCAACTGATGAACTTGTCTAGAATAATATGGAAGATGGATGGACACATCCACTGAAGGAGGTAGATGACAAGAGGAGTTTGAAGCCAAAATCTTAATGGACTCCGGAAAAAAAGACTACATTCAACATGAATTCGAATGCTCTCCACCCTCTTTACTTTGTTGTTGATGTGGATGTGTTCAAATTAATATCAAACTGTTATTATTGTTAGAGATGTGTGAACTGTTTTGGAGACCATCTATGAAGGAGCAAGCTCTGTCCGGTTGTCAAAACATCAGATGCTAACATAATGACATATTAACCTATGTTCGGTTGTTAAGATTATGTACCACAATATAATGTTTTTAATCTGTGATTTTTTTCAATAGATTATGTTTTGCTAATTTCTTCCTTTGAATCTCTTTTGCATTTATTTTGCCTAAGTTAGATTCACAGTTTGAGGAAGAGTTCCATGATGTTGATCCCTGTCTTATCAATGAGATCATCTCAATTTTATTACTGGAACGCGAAGGACATGCTGCGCTGAAACTCTGATTGACTATGACCATTCAAGATCCTATAGTAAGAAATGTTCCAAGGGGAGATCCATACAATGTTCCTACAAATTGAATTGGTACTGAAATTCAGGGGGACTATTTGTGATTTAAGGCTGTTTGTTCAAGTGTCAAAGCCTTACGTTTTCAAGAAAGGTGATTTGCCTCCATAAAAGTCAAAGGGGGAGATTGTTAGTGAAATTGGTGTGCACTAACTTAGTTATCATTTATTTTGGTAAATTATATATTGTGATAATCGTGGTTCTTGTTGAGTACTAATACACGATCATTATCCTCTATGCTGCTCAAGGAACATTCGAACCAATGGTGTCAAACTTGGAGAGAATATTGTTCCTTACGATGATCTAGAATATGATCATAATGAATATTTATGGTAGTTTTCTTCGGGGGGAACATGTCTATTGCTTCCGATTACTTATGGATCAAGCTAGGTTTTTTTTACTACCTTATTTGAAGAGATTTACTTTGAAGACTCATCTTAATCATCAAAGGAAGGTTCTCGTTTAAAAAGGCAACAAAGCATATCAACATGGTAACAAGATTCAACAAGGAATACTTGAAGAAGGAAGATGGTTCAAGTTATTATAAGAAGATCACCATTCATATCCAATTGAATGGTGCGAGTACTGAGATAGTATTGTGTAATGCCTAAGTATTATTTTATGAACTCTACGTGTTTTGAGTTGAATTTTAGATAGGCTTTATTATGTCTACTAGTGTTGTTCATCATCATGTTCAATGTAAAGTTCAGTGTGAGCACTTGGGATGTAGGTGAGTCTTGTTGGAGTTTATACTAAAACATTTTACTTTTTGTTTTTACTTTATTTTCTTATTTTGAATGATAATAAATAATCACTTATATTACGTTTATGTTGTTTTCTAACATATACAATATTGTCTTTTACTTAATATTGAACATAATATGGTGTGTGGAATGCACACAGAAGATCATATTATCGGTTCCTTATTAAGTATGAAAGTGTCCACAACCTAGATAGAAGTAGACGAACCATCGGTATAGTCATGGTATATAATTTAGAATTAATCTATCTTGACTATGAAATTATATTAGTACATTTTGGTCATGTATTGAACTGGATCGCAGTGAGATAGTTCTAATGGACTAACAATACATTAGAATATTGATCTCGGATACTCATGATTCCTAATCTCTTTATAATAGTAGACATGTTTATTTTAATGCTTAATACTTTGAATTATCAGTGGGTGAGATTCTAATTAAAGAATCAATAAGCTCAATAAATTATGTAGTAATATTACTATAATCAATGGGTTACTAATTATAAAAGAAATTTATCTCCCGATGTGCCGGGTTGATGATGTCCCCTCATGAGCTCAAAGATGATTATTATGTTAAACTCTGCGGGTGGATTTATATCCGACATAATAATAAAATTTAAGTAGTACTACTCATGGATAAGAAATTAATTAACTCAGTTGTCCATATACTATAATTAATTAATGAACATTTGATATCTTAAACACTGGGAATGAATTGAGTTGAATGAGTTATATTCGTGATTATGAAATTAGGGCGGCATTGCAGTATTAATTATATAGTAAACTGAATTAATATTAATCGGTTTAAGTTATGTATGGGATTGACATGGAGAACTTAAGGCCTGTTGGAGGCTCAACCCTATTTCTCCTTCTAAATCCTGTTGTAGCCAATTTATACTAGTTGAAGGGGGGCAAAAAACTTTGGCCACCATACTCATTATTTTCAAAAATTACAGCTCCCAAAATTATAGAATTTTCAATCATAGTCAAAGTTAGGTTTTCTCGGTCTAGTTCTCTTCAAGGTCTAGATGATCATTACCCACATAACATCTAGATCAATGGGAAGGTCATACATCAAAATATAGGAAAGTCGGTATACTCGTGATCAAAGGAATTGTTGTTGTACATGTTCTGCATCAATTTTACCTTACATCAAATTCATTCATTTTGCTAGGTATTTTGATAACCTCTGTTTTTTCCGTTGCGCATGAGGTTGAGATTTGAATTCAACATGTAATGGATATTTTGTTTTATTCAAATAAGCACGTCCAAATGAATCATGGCTATCCATCAAGTCTTACATTTTCAGTTCATTGAAGACGGAGTAGTATTCAAAAAAGAGATCAAGTAGGTGGTCATATTGTATAAGTCATTTGTCAAAACTAACTTTGAAGAAGTGAATTGGTTCTCTATTAGGGTGGCCCTCAAAGTAGGTGAGTTCACCGAACCTGGTTAACACATCATGTGTTATTTATGTTTTCTTTACTTATGTTCCTCACTATCACTTGATCGTACAACTGAACATTCTAAAAAATAATACTATACACGATTAACACAGATTACAAATTCTCAAAAACGTTGAGTCATTCTTGTTAAAATATCTAAATATACTACAAGAAAAAATAAAAATTCCAGTGCACAGATTTCCACCAGAATAGGCTAAATTTACATTGGAAGCATCAATTCTAGCAGTTATTCCAACCCATCTCGGACGCTGAAAAATGGTGCGATGGAATTGAAAAATTTCAGTAGAAATTCTATTTCATCGGATTTTTTTTCGCTGGAACAAAATTCCAGCGTGAGAATATCACTGAAATCTAGATTTTTTTAATGTAGAAAAAAATATTCTACCACATTTTATCTGCTAGAATTGTTAAATTAATTAAAAAATGGTCCCACCCAAGAAAAGTCCGCCCAGCCCGCCGAAAATCTCCATCATTTGTTTCTCCCAGGTTTCGAACCCGAGACCTCTCATACATGAATTCATTAAAAATACTATATATTTTATATTTATATATATTTTGTGTGTATCTTATATATTATGTATTATCATATAATGCATGGTTTGTGAACTTTTAATATTACATTCATAAAATTAATTTATAAAAGTTAAAATAATATATTATTTATTTGGTGGTATTGAATAATTTGAAAAAAAATATAAAATCAAGATTATAAGTTAATTTTAATTTCATTTTTAATAATTATTAGTTATAACATTTATATAGAGATGTAACAAATAATTATAATTCATAACTTGGATTATCTTATAACTTACCACTCACAACAATACATAATTTTTAACTTTAAAACTAGATTTTCTGTATTACCTTAATAAACTTTAACTGATTTTGTGTATATATAAATTAGAGTGAATTATAATACCAAATTAACTTACTTAAAACTCAAAATGTAGGAGAGACAATTGTATTGTGATTACATATCAAGGAAAGCTTATTATAAGTGTTGAGATTTTATAAAATAATAATTGTTGTAACAATGAGAATTACTAATCTTACAATTTATAACTACAAAATTTTAGAACTCACTACAATACATAGTTTTCAACTTTAAAAATATATTATCTATAATAATTATATAAAATTTTAAGTCATTAATTGTGTATGTTATATTAAATAAACTATATGTGTGCTAAATTAACTTAATCAAACTTTAAATTTAGGAGACTATCATATTATGATTATAGATTGAACAAAACTTATTATGAGTGTAGAACAATTATAAAATAATATCGCATCGGCATATCACTTAATTGCTTATAAAATTTTACGATTTTTAACTTAAAAAATATTATACACTACAAAAAAGCGGACTTTAGCAACGGATTTTTCCATCGCTATATCATGGAATTCCGTCGCTAAAGATGGGTAACGATGGACACCGGCCATCGTCGATAATCTCATCATTAATTCAGACTAACAACGGATTCTGTATCCATCGTTAGAATAACGATGGACTAATGACGTCCTATCCGTCGCCGTTATGTGTCATCACCGGCTGGTCGGCCGGTGGGGGGCGATGCTTTACCGACAGACTAGCGACGAGTACGGCCATTGCTACTAGCCACGGAACAGGATCCGTCATTAGGTTGCCGGCCAAAGGTCTGTCGCTACTAGCGACGGACTACGATCCGTCGTTAGATCTCTGCTAACGATCCGTCGTAAGTCCGTCGCCACTAGCGACGGCCAAAAAATCCATTATTAGTTGTTTTTTTAATTTTATTTAATTTTTTGTTTTATATTTTTTTAGTTTTAATTCCTCAAATTAATGAAAATGTAATATTATAAATGAAATAATAATAATATTAAAAATATAATACATTAAATATTCAAATTCAAATTCAAAAATAATAGTACTGTCACTGCTGATCATAGAGGGGCGGGGGGGACTGCGGAGGCTGGCCTAATCTGGCAAACATCTGGGCCCACTGAGCCTCCATCTGGGCCTACATCTGCTGCATCTCGGTCTTGACCTCAGTCTTAACCTCCTCCCGCAGCTCGATCCTAACCTCGTCCCGGATCTGGGCCCTCATCTCATCCACACACTGAGTGAAAGCCTCCTCTGGTGCTTGAAAGGACACTGGTGCTTCTGCTGCCCCCGCCACTGTAGAAGTGCGACCGAGATCCAGTGCCGAAGACGCGCTTCTTCTTGCTCATCCCTTCAAGCGCCTCTAGATAGAGAGCGGTCATATCCACCTGAAGGACCTCGTCAGAGCCTGAAACTGGCTGGTTCAACTCCTTCGCCCGTGCGAGGACCTCCGCCTAATAGCAACAAGTCATCAACACACCTATATATATATATATTAATTATTTATAAATTAAATACTTACAGCAAGTCGCTCGCTCTTCTGATCAGTAAAGTGTCCATCCTTATCACGATGGAGTCTCAAAAGTAGCTCCCACCCAACCTACTCGTCTGGGAGTCCCTGTGCCTGTGACTAATCAAACAACATAATTAAAAATGGTTAAACACATTTAAATGAATTGCATAAATTTAAATAACTGGATATAAAAAAATAGGAAGTACCAGATCATCTCCATGCTCCACTGCACATCTGGACCCTCTCTTGTGTGTGATCATGCCCGTCCCTGGTCCATCAGGCTCAGACCTCCTGTTCTCAGACGCAATCCGAGCCTTCTTATGCGTCTCCTCTGACTCCCAATAAGCCAGCCAAGAAGGCCACACCTCAACCCTTGCCTTGTTCCGTACATTATTCTTTAGCTTTCGTAAGTAACTTTCAAATGGGTACATCCAGCGATATTGAACTGGACCAGCAATACGAGCTTCATCAGCTAAATGTACGGGCAAATGCTCCATTGAGTCAAGGAAGCTTGGAGGAAATATGCGTTCCAGCATGCATAAAATTATAGGGATCATGTCATGCAAATGACACATATCTTCTACTTTAATGTTCGCAGAGGACAGATCCCTAAAAAATATACTCAATTTAGTGATTGCTTTCTAGACAGCAAGTAGGAGAAGTTTTTTAAATGCAATCGGTAGGATCCACTGCATTAGCACGTGACAATCATGACTTTTTATTCCAAACATCTTCAGCTTCTGTATATCCACACATCTACTCATGTTCGACACATACCCATCTGGAAATTTTAGCTCTTCACCCATTCACACAAAACTTTTTTCTCACCTTTGTCAAGCATGTAAGAAGCTTTGAGGTATTTGCCCGTCCTGGCATCCCGTTTCAATTCGGGTCGATTGTAGTAGATATTCAATTCATCTCTTGATTTGGTAGTATCTTTTGTTTTTCCCGGGACATTCATCATTGTGTTAAATAGATTGTCAAACACATTCTTTTCAATGCGCATAACATCCAAATTGTGTCGAATCAGTAATGAACTCCAATAAGGCAGATCCCAAAAGATACTGACACATGGTCGTTTCGCACTCAAAAAATAATTTATAACTCCTGTGCCCACAGCGAGCGTAGCCAGCTAGTGAGTACGGGTCGATCCCACAGAGAGTTGTTGTGCTTCCACCTTCAAGTAACCAATCATAAAAGGGGTTTTGGTTTGTTGTCACTACTGGAAATTAAATCTGCAAAAGAAAGTAAAGAAAATATCAAATAATAAAGGTTCTAGCATTTGAACTTGAATTTAGTTTAAATATATATCCACTCGATCATGGACACACTGATTTCCATACATGATAAATAACTTAGTTATGGAGACCGGATTCCTCACTGCGTCTCCTCATTCATCCTTTCATTATAGACTTAAAAGCGATTCCTCGTCAATTATATCCCTAATCAGTCACCCACCCCCCGGTTCCCCAAAGAGATATAAGTGAATAGACAGCAATGTGCCCTAGACGAACCCAGATCTGTTGTGTTTACCGATTCCTCGTGTGCCCACAACAACCTATTGATTTCCTTATTACTATATGAACCAACACACAGTCATGATTCGCCAATTCAACTAATAGTGTTGTGCCCTCTTTACCTAACGAGTTATCAGCCACATTGGGTATTTCAGACACACACTCACATGGAACAAGGCACAAGAATCAACAAAAACTTATCATGCATTACTACGTACATTTTGGCCTCACGAGTCCAGATTTATATTCAAACCATTTTTATTGTTCAAACACCAGAATAAAGTGTCTAGCTAAGAATGCTAGACATAATTAAAATTGCATAAATGAAAGACATAATATTAAAAGAAACTTACTGAATTTAATACGCAAAAATACTCAACATAAACGTTGAGTTTGAAAACATAATCCTAAGTCCCAAAGGCTTAAGGCCAATGGATTGTTTCTTGCTGCAAAGCAGTGTACGAAAATGAAAGTGTAAGAAAGTAAAATTGCACCAATGTTTCTGACTTCCAAAAGTTGTTGTTTCCAGAATTAAAAGAAGCTTAAATAGTTACATTTCCGAATTAGAGATCCCCCAACAAGCTAGGGTCTTCACTGAATTTCTGGAACTGGCGTGCCCTCTCTGATCTGACTGGATAAGCATAAGTTGACCAAATTCCTATTTTTTAGGGATTGGGCTTATCTCTTCTTTGCAACGCCTCTAAGAGTCCAATCCACCTCCAACTCTTCTTCAGATAATGTAGCTATCCTTCACGTGTCTCTCTTCAAACTGATCTCGGGTTTCCCGTAATCGCCCTAGCACAGCCCATTGTTGTCAAGTCTGTACGAGCAAGGTGGGCACGGCATCTTACAGTCAGCCTCATCCATCTCTGATATGCCCATTCCGCCACCCGAATAGAGGATGAGTGCTGAAAAAAGTCCCCTATACCTCTAACTGAATCTTTAGCTTCGATTTTGCTTGAATAACTAGTCATAAAATGCCCCTTTCTCCAGACTTGACCTCCGCAATGCCCTATGACCTCATCCTGGTTCTTTTTGACTCAAAACACACTAAAAGGACATTTATAACGAACAAAATGCCCGTAAAAACATGAAATAAATGGACTTATCACACCCACGCACTTTAGACATGATTGTCCTCAAGCATGGGATGCAATGCGTCCAGAAAAACAAAAGAGAAGAAAGGCAAAAAGAACAAACTCAAAACAAAGCATGCAAATTGTTAATCAGCGTGGGCATATCACACTCAATATTCCAAGAAAACTGCAAAGTATCAGCATACCAAAAATAGGTCAAAAAATGAGTTCAGCATGGTAATCCTCACAACTCTCCACTCAGTGATTAGGCTCAGTGTATACACTCAAATCAATGCAATTATGTACTTAGTCGTCCCATAAGCTTGCTAAAATTCTATTATCAATCTCCAGAAATCATAGATTCATAAGTATCAATAGGACTTTTTAGGCTACATTGGGCATTTCATATAGGTGGGGTTTTATTTCTGTACAGGCCCCCCCCATTTTTCTAAATCACTACCTTGTTGTGCCCCGTTCACACAATAATTTATTTCTTTACTCTTGGGCACTCTGAACACTTAAGACTAGGGAAATTTATTTCTCTTTTTTTCTTTTTCTTTCATCATCATTTTTTTCTTCTCTTTTTTTTATTTTTTTTCTTTTATTTATTCCCCTATATTTTCTGTTCTTTTCGCAAAATTTCCCAACAATTCTGCCTCCCCCATTTTTCTTTTTTCAGGTTCTTATAATGCCCCTGGCTATATTTTTTACCATCCTTGATAAGAAATCTGTCAGGGCATTTCATAGGCTCATAGGGCTGAAAAGGCTATGTCATTGCTAGGTAAAATTTTCTTTTCAGTGGCTCAGCAAAAAATGCCTATATCATCTACTTATGCATCAACAATTTCCAGGCTTCAAACAGAACAATAGCAAGTTCTAGAATTTCTAAGCACACAATTGTTCACACATGAAGTAAAGAAAGCTGTGAAATGGGCATACAACATTTAGGCTCAATTCTCACAGGGCATGCTAAACTCGTTCGTGATCCCTATCTCATGCGGACATGCTGATTTTTTATATAAAGCAGTTTAATGTTGAAAATATCAAAAACAATGAACACATAGACTTCACAGGAAGCATGTTTGACTCAACTAGCCACCTACACACTTTGCATTATGTAAAGTGTTAAAACAAACTCAACAAAAACACTAAAACATAAACCGGAATGCCCCTACCCACACACTTTGCACTAGGCAAAGTTGGTGAACAGGGGCGACATACAAACAACAATAAAGAATAAAAATAACAACGAAAAAATAAAACCTAATCTAAGGAAAGAAAGAACCAGGAATCAATCGGATGAGGGCGTTGGGTATAAGAACCCAACGTGTTTGAAATAGGCTTTCAGGGTTGTCTCAATACGGTCTAGTTTCTCATCTGTCTGGGACTTGGCACTCTCCAATGCTTCCAACTTCTTCAGAATCACCATGATCGGATGTTCCCCTTGTTGTGCCCTCCCTACTGGTGGCTTCCTAAATGTACCTGCAATCATCAAAAGGCTCGAGGGGTCTGCCCTCAGCACAAAGAAAACAAGCTTTCCTTCTTCATCTTCCACCAATCCTGCATTCTCTTTAGGTAAGCAATATCAAAGAATTCAAGGGGCAAGGGGATCAAGTCAGTGGTTCTCAAATCTAGCAACCTAGACCTAACAGCAATCTGGGTGATTAGTTGGGCACAAGAGATTCTATGCTTAGGGTGTGTTTTTATCTCCCTGAAGTGCGCGATGGCTATATAGCCAAAATGGATTTTAATTTTTTAACCATGCACCAGAGAATGAAAAGCTCCTGATTAGTTATGGAATTAGAGTTATCTTTCCTACCAAAGAAATTGTAGGCAAGGACTCTGTGATAGAATCTCAAAGCTTCATTATTCAGACAATAGCCTTTTGTGGCTCCACTTTGATAAGTGGAGCCATCCCCAACCTCAGCCCATTTTATCTGTACTCCCTCAGCAGAGTTGGGCACAACAGTTAATGCATTCATATACTAATCATCTTGGAGATCTATATAAGACACAATGCTCAGCAGCATGTTCAATTCATCGACAAACATAGAATAATTTTTTCCTAAAATTTTAAAATTTATGACCCTAGTAGACGTAGCAGGCTTATTTACAGGCTTAATTTTCAGATTTTGAACAAACTCTCACGAGAGAGTAGAGAAAATGACACACTCCATATCCAGAAAAATTTCCTATCCAATAGCAGTGAAAAGATCCCTTACCTCATGCTCTATACCCAGAGCGACGAGAGATTCACGGTGGACTCCTTTTGAGTTTATGATGCCTCTGACCGGTGGTGGACCGCTTCCAAACTTTCTTGAAGTGGGGCTCCCTACTTCTCTGCTCTTTTTGGGTTCGGGCTTTGGTGTGCCCTGCTCAGCCTTCCTCTTCCGCGAAGAGGGTTCTCCAGCAAACTTCTCTCCTGCCTCACGGTCACCGCCTTGCCAACCCTCTGCTTGGGCGGTGAGTATTTTGAGGGCTCATCAACGAGCGTTTGAGCTTGAGATCGCTCACTTTGCTCTTGCTCCTCCTCCTCTTGCTCAGAGACCTCATCATCAGTCTCCTCATGCTGAGAATCTTCCGGCTGCTCTGACTGCTCTAGAATGGGCTCCCCAACTTTTTTTCTTTCCCTTGGCTCTCTCTACAGCTCTTTTCTTTATCTCCACAGGTGGCTCCTCCTCTCTCTGAGAATCCATCTCATCCAGTTTATCCACAAAATCATCTAATCCTTTATCTCCTTCCTCTTTCACATTCTCATCTTCCTCGACAGCTTCTTCAGATGGCTCGGGTGTATGAACCCTAGCCTGTTTCTTCTCTTTCTTCGCGGTCACTTTTGCCACTCCTTGAACTTGCTCCGGCATGGGCTCCGTAGCTGGTTCCTTCTCCTGCATGGCCACAGTGGTGGCATTCTTTTCCAGCAGGTCTTCTTGTGATAGCGTTGAAGAACTCGTCTCTTCTGCCACCACCGCGGGCTCCTTCTCAGGTATAATCTCTTCAGTAACCTTGCTGGTTGCTCCGGTGACAGCTCCAGTGGTGACTCCAACCTTAGGCTTAACAGCCTTCTTTTTTGCAGCTTTTGGTTGCGTTGGCTTCTCGACCACAGCGGGAACTTTGAATTCCAGCTTGCCCTTAGCCTTGGGAGCAGCTTTCTTACATGTGGTGTTCACCATTGTTGAAGTTTGAGAGGTGGTGGGAGGGTTTTTACTTGAAGGGTTTTTCGAAGAGAGCTTGGATGTTTCTGAAAAATTTAAGGAGAGTGAATGTGATTGTTTTGATCTTGTGGGGTTTGCTTTAAACATAGTGCTACTGTAGCTTGATATGACCGCGACCTTTCAGATTCTTAGAGTTTTTATGCGTTGGTATGCCCATAGTAATGGATAAGCATTATCCCTAAAAAAATCGGGGCTCCAACTTTATCTCTTCAGAGTGCCCTGCTTTAGATCCCTAATTTTCCCGGATTTATCTTTATCCTTGGTTTCTCTCTAGTTATCCTAACCTGTAGATCATATACTTATCAAAAAACAAACGTAAAATTACCCATATTCTAGCTTAATTAACTGGAAATCTTATTTAAATAAAAACAAAATAAAGTAATTAAAAACCTAGGCTGCCTTCCAGTAGCGCCCCATTTATTGCCGTGGGCACGATAAATCTTTGCTTAGGTGTAAATGGGCTCCCCAAGCCAGACCACTCTAGCATCCCGATCAGAATGCCCTAGGTATGGTTTGAGACGATAGCTATTTACTTTGAATTGCTCTCCAGCTTCGGGATTTTTAAGCTCAACTGCCATATTGGGGCATTCCGCATAGACTTCAAATGGACCAACCCACTTGGTCCTCAAACTTCCTCCAATCAATTTGAACCTTGAATGGTACAAAAGCACTTGCTGTTCTGGGAAGAATCTCTTTCTTCTAATCACTTGATCATGAAGCCTCTTCATCTTTTCCTTGTAAAGCACAACATTATCATAGGCTTCCATTCTCATTTCTTCCAGCTCCTGAATCTGAAATTTACTAAAATACCCAGCTGCATCCTTATCCATGTTCAACTTCTGAAGTGTCCATCGTGCCTTGTGTTCCAACTCGACTGGCAGATGACAACACTTCCCAAATAGCATTCGGTATAGGGACATCCCAATTGGAGTCTTGAATGCAGTCCGGTATGCCCACATAGCATCATCCAAATGGACACTCTAGTCCTTCCGACTTGGATTCACTACTTTCCCAAGGATGGTTTTAATTTCTTGATTTGAGACTTCAGCTTGGCCATTCCCTTGTGGATGATAGGCTGTTGTGACTTTATGATTTACTCCATACTTTTTCAATGTTTGGTTGCAAAAATAGGTCCCTTGATCACTGATGATGGACCTGGGCACACCAAACCAGCTAAAAATGTGGGATTTCAGAAATGTGTCCACCAATTTGGACACATAATCAACTGCTATGATAATATAATGGTTTCCCTTGGAATTTGCAAAGGGTCCCATGAAATCCATTCCCCAAACATCGAAAATTTCCACTGGCATGATGGGCGTCATGGGCATTTCATTCCTTCTGGTGATGTTTCCGATTCTCTAGCACTGATCACACCTTTTGCAAACGTCGTGGGCATCCTTGAAAATTGTGGGCCAGAAGAAACCACAATCTAGAACTCTTTTTGCTATTCGGTTTGGTCCGAACTGCCCTCCGCAAGCACAATTGTGACAGTGCTTCAAAATCTCCTTAATTTCATAATCTGGAACACATCTTCTTATGATTTGATCGGCATATCTCCTCCAAAGAATAGGATTATCCCAGGCATAGAACTTGCTCTCTTACCTCAATTTATTCTTTTGGTACCCAATTGGTAGCTCTCCAGACTCCAAAAAATTTACTATATCTGCATACCAGGGCTCCAGTGTGCCCCATGTTGAGTACAAATGTTCATCAGGAAAATGATCTGTAATGGGCATCTCATCGCCTTTTTCATTCAGCACTCGGCTCAGATGGTCGGCTACCAAGTTCTGTGCCCCACTCTTATCCTTTATCTCGACATCAAACTCCTGCAAGAGCAAGATCCATCTAATGAGTCTCGGCTTCGTCTCCGTCTTGGCTATCAAGTGCCTCAGGGCACCGTGATCTGTGTAAACAATGCTCTTTACTCCTAAGAGATAAGACCGAAACTTCTCGAATGCAAACACTACTGCCAATAGCTCCTTTTCAGTAGTGGTGTAATTACACTGTGCCCCATTCAGTGTTTTGGAGGCATAGTAAATTACATGACTTTCTTTTCCTCTCTTTTGACCTAGTACGGCGCCCACAGCGTATCCACTAGCGTCACACATAATCTCAAAGGGCATTCCCCAATCTGGTGGTTGAACGAATGGTGCCGTGACCAGTTGCTTCTTCAGAAAATTGAATGCATTTTTACATTCTTTATCGAATTCAAAGGGAACATCTTGCTGTAATAAGTGAGTAATAGGCTGGGTAATTTTTGCAAAATCTTTGATAAACCTCTTGTAAAATCCAGCGTGCCCCAGGAATCCTCTCACTTGCTTCACCGAAGTGGGATATGACAATTTTTCCATTATATCCACTTTGGCTTTATCGATCTCAATGCCCCTCTCAGAAATCACATGGCCTAGTACAATGCCCTCTCTGACCATAAAATAGCATTTTTCGTAGTTCAGCACTAGGTATTTGTCCACACAATGCTGCAACACCTTCTCTAGATTATCTAAACATCGATCAAAGTAGCTTTCATATACCGTGAAGTCATCAATGAACACTTCAATGCAGTTCTCAAGAAAATCAGAGAATATGTTCATCATACATCGCTGAAATGTGCCAGGAGCATTGCAAAGGCCAAAAGGCATTCTGCGATAGGAAAATGTGCCGAATGGGCACGTGAATGTTGTTTTCTGCTGGTCCTCTTGACTCACTGCAATTTACATGTATCCTGAGTACCCATTCAAGAAATAAAAGAACTTGTTTCCTACGAGTCTCTCTAGCATCTGGTCAATGAACGGAAGTGGGAAATAATCCTTTCATGTGACCGTGTTCAGCTTCTGGTAGTCAATGCAAACTCTCCAGCCAGTTTGCAGTCGTGTGGGCACAAGCTCTCCCTTCTCATTTTTCACCACTTGAATGCCCGATTTCTTAGGCACAACATGGATTGGACTGACCCAATTACTATCTGAAATAGGGTATGTAATGCCCTGGTCCAATAGCTTAATAATCTCCTTTAGCACCACATCCTTCATCACTGGATTGAGCTTTCTTTGTGGATCACGAACAGGCTTTGCATCATCTTCCAACAGAATCTTGTGCATACAAACCGCTGGGTTAATGCCCTTTATATCTGTCAAAGTCCATCCGAGTGCCTCCTTGTACAGTCTCAACAATCTCAAAAGGCGGTCCTCATCAGCTTGATTCAACCCCGCACTTATGATTACAGGGAGAGTCTCATTATCCCCCAAATAAACATACATCAAATGCCTTGGTAATGCCTTCAATTCTAGCGTGGGCGCTTTGATAATAGAAGACATCAGCTTATCATCATTTCTCCAAATGGGCACACCATAATCTAAACAGCCGTATGTCATTTTTTCTAATGAATACAGCATCATAATTCCTTTCTCGATGTCATCGTCTTCATCCAGGGCATCTTGGTCAGTTAGTCCATCCCACAATGCCCATTCCAGTAGATCTCTATTGCTCACCATGGATAAGGTGGATCGACTCAGGTGACGGAAGGTATTCACAAAACTGTAATTCTCTGTATCTAGGGGTGTTTAATGCTTCAAATATGGTAAACGTCATTGTTTCCCCATCAAACTCACACGTTAGTGTGCCCTTGTCCAAATCAATCTTAGTCCGAGCTGTCTTCATGAAAGGTCTTCCCAGCAATAACACTGAAGAATTTAAAGTCGCCGTGCCCATATCAAGCACATAAAAATCTGCTAGGAAAATAAACTCGTCCATTTTGACCAATACATCTTCAATGAAGCCTTCTGGATATACATTATATCTGTCAGCAAACTGAATGACCACACGGGTCTCCTTCAGAGGTCCAATCTTCAATTCTTTGAACACTGACAGGGGCATTACGTTAATTCATGCCCCCAAATCCAGCATGGCCTTCTCCACTTTCTTGTTCCCTATGATACAAGGAATCATGAACATCCCTGGATCATCACATTTCTTGGGTAATTTTCTCTGTATCACAGCCGATACATTCTCCCCCAACTAAGAATCTTGCATCGTCATTGAATCGCACCTTTCTAGTGCAAAGCTCCTTCAGAAACTGGGCATACCACGACACTTGTTTGATTGCCTCAATTAGTGGAATATTGATTTCCACTTTTTTGAATACTTTTAGCATTTCCCTGGTTTCTTCTTCTTTTCTATTTTGTGCCAATCTCCCTGGAAAGGGAGGCTTCCGTTTTACTGGAATGGGCATTTTAGCAGGTTGCCTTACTTCTGGAATGGGCACAGTGTCCTCCTGTTCAGCTTCTTGTGCCTCGTTCTCTGTGGGAATTTTTCCACTTCTTTGCTCCAAGGGCACATTGTTCTCTTCTTCTACTGGCCTAACCATCTCCGAAAGTTCTTTTCCACTCCTCAGAGCCACTGTATTCACCTGCTCTCTCAGATTTTCCATTTAGGAAGGCAACTTTCCATTATTCTCATCCATCTTGTGTATGGCTTGAGCTAACTGATTGATTTGCTTGCTCATATGCGAGAAACCAGCTCGAGTCTCTTGCTTAAACTTTTCATTCTCTTCAGCCATGGTAAACAAAAGATCTTCCAGCCTTTGCTTCCTTTTCTCCTCTGGTGGCGGTAGTGGGCGTGCAGAATGCCCATCCTCTAGCCTTCTCCATCTGAAATTTTCATGGTCTCTCCATCCAGGATTATAAGTCTGGGAATGGGGATCATATCTTCTGGAATGCCCATTCTGACCACCTACAGCATTCACTTCCTCCACTTCGTCTTGTAGAGTGTGGCATTCATCGGTGAAATGAGATATGCTCTTGCATACTCCGCAAGGTCTGGGCTTCTTCACCATGCTTACACCGGACAAGATTTTTTCGATCTTTTCGCACAATCTATCAATCCTACTGTCCTGGTCCGGTGCCCTTTCTGATTCGCTTACAACCCAAATTCCCTCTCCACCGAAGTCTCAGTTGTCCTCAGCCATTTCTATGAGAATTCTGAATGCTTCAACAGGTTGTTTGTTCAAAATAGATTCTCCACATGAGGCATTCACTATTGTTCTCTCATGTGATCTCAATCCTCCGATAAAATACTGAATCAAATCGTGTTCAGTAATTTGGTGTTGTGGGCATTTCACCAGCATCGCCTGGAATCTTCCCCAGTAGACATAGAAACTTTCTTTAGTTCCCATCTTCAGGTTCCCTGTCCTTCTTATCATTTTTTGCACTTTGGATGCTGGGAAATATTTCTCCAAAAACTTCTGTTGAAGTTGTCTCTATGTGGTCACAGCGCCCATGGGTAAGGTGTACTGCCAATCCCATGCCCCATCCTAAAGGGTGAAAAGGAACGAGACCAACTGCACATACTCCTCTCGTCCATGGTCGGATGGTTGAGTTTGGCAAACCATCTCAAAATCTTGCAAGTGCCTTTGTGGATCCTCTCCGGGCATTCCATGGAACTTTGGCAAGATCTGGATAAAGTTTGCATGGATATCCCAATTCTGAGTCACAGCTGGGAGTGTAATGTCCATCGGGCGCAGATTCATGTTGGTCGGGAAGACCAACTGCCTTAAAGTCCTGTTATCATTCGCATTGCCATTCGCGGCATTTCCATTTACGGCCATATTGATGTTGTGGCCTTTCTCAAACTGTCCTTCCTTCTGGTGCCCTTCGTCTCCTTAACCTTTTTGATCTTCTGGAGGTGGGGTGGGCTCACAAGGTCTATTTGCGGCTTGGCGTGGCCTTTTCGCTGCTGTCCTGTTTTGCTTTGAAGTCTTCTCTATCTCCGGATCGTGCAATAGAGTCTCCTCTGAAGAGCCCCTGGGCATCAACTTCCAAGCTCACTAATTATGGAAGATAAAATCACTAGAAACCAGCTCCCCGGTAACGGCACCAATTTTGATGCGCGGTCATTTCACGCTCAAAAAATAATGAGTACGGGTCGATCCCACAGAGAGTTATTGTGATTCCACCTTCAAGTAACCAATCATAAAAGGGGTTTTAATTTGTTGTCACTACTAGAAATTAAACATGCAAAAGAAAGTAAAGAAAATATCAAATAATAAAGGTTCTGGCATTTGAACTTGAATTTAATTTAAATATATATCCACTCGATCATGGGCACACAAATTTCCATACATGATAAACCACCTAGTTATGGAGACCGAATTCCTCACTGCGTCTCCTCATTCATTCTTTCATTATAGACTTAAAAGCGATTCCTCGTCAATTAAATCCCTAATCAATCATCCACCCCCCGATTCCCTAAAGAGATGTAAGTGAATAGACAGCAATGTGCCCTAGATGAACCCAGATCTATTGTGTTTACCGATTCCTCGTGTGCCCACAACAACCTATTTGATTCCCTTATTACTATATGAACCAACACACAGTAACGATCTGCCAGTTCAACTAATAGTGGTTTGTCTTTTTTGCCTAACGAGTGATCAGCCATATTGGGCATTTCAGACACACACTCACGTGGAACAAGGCACAAGAATCAACAGAAACTTATCATGTATTACTATGCTCATTTTAGCTTCACGAGTCCAGATTTATATTCAAACCATTTTCATTATTCAAACACCATAATAAAGTGTCTAGCCAAGAATGCTAGACATAATTAAAATTGCAGAAACAAAAGACATAATTGTAAAAGAAACTTACTGAATTTAATACACAAAAATACTCAACATACACGTTGAGTTTGAAAACATAATCCTAAGTCTCAAAGGCTTAAGGTCAATGGATTGTTTCTTGCTGCAAAGCAGCGTACGAAAATGAAAGTGCAAGAAAGTAAAATTGTAGCAATGTTTCTGACTTCCAAAAGTTGTTGTTTCCAGAATTAAAAGAAGCTTAAATAGTTACATTTCCGAATTAGAGATCCCCCAACAAGTTGGGGTCTTCACTGGATTTCCATAACTCGTGTGCCCTCTCTAATTTGACTAGATAAGCATAAGTTGACCAAATCCCTATTTTTTAGGGATTAGGCTTATCTCTTCTTTGCAACGCCTCTAAGAGTCCAGTCCACCTCCAACTCTTCTTCGGATAATGTAGTTATCTTTCTCGTCTCTCTCTTCAAACTGATTCCGGGTTTCCCGCAATCACCCTAGCCCAGCCCATTGTTGTCAAGTCTGCACGAGCAAAGTGGGCATGGCATCTTACAGTCAGCCTCATCCATCTCTGATATGCCCATTCCGCCACCCGAATAGAGGATGAGTGCTGAAAGAAGTCCTTTGTGCCTCTGACTGAATCTTTGGCTTGGATTTTGCTTGAATAACTGGGCATAAAATGCCCCTTTCGCCAGACTTGACCTCCGCAATGACCTATGACCTCATCCTGGTTCTTTTTGACTCAAAACACACTAAAAAGGACATTTATAACGAACAAAATACCCGTAAAAATATGAAATAAATGGACTTATCAAATACTCTTTTTCTTCCACCCACTGTTTTTCCCAACTCTAAGATTCACTTCATAACTTCCTAATTTTATGACCTTCTTCAAGCCCAGCTCCTCAATCTCTTGCAGAAGATCAATCCCGGATCTGAGTTCTGGAGGTTCTGCAGTAACCACCTTGTTCTTGGTGAATGTCTTTTTATTCTTGCGAAATGGATGGTCGGCTGGTAAGAATTTTCGATGATTATTAAACCACGACTGCTTCCCACTATATTGAAGTGTGAAAGCCTCGGAGTCAGTCATACAATACGGGCAAGCTAATCTTCCGGTAGTACTCCATCCAGACAACATTGAGTAGGCAGGAAAATCACTAATTGTCCATATCAGAGCCGCTCGCATCTTAAAATTCTACTTCAGTGACACATCATATGTGTCGACACCCACATTCCATAATTTTATCAACTCAGATATCAGTAGTTGCAAGAACACATCAAGTTTTTCTTCCGGATTGCGCGGTCCTAGTACCAACACTGTAAGGAATATGTATTGTTCTTTCATACACATCCAAGGTCGAAGATTGTAGGGCGTAATTATAACGGGCCATGAGGAATATTGTTGCCCTGATTACCCGAAAGGTTGAAAACCGTCTGTAGAAAGACCCAACCTAATGTTGCGAATTTCGGCTGCAAAATCAGGGAATTTTTCATTCAAATGCTTCCAAGCAGGAAAATCTGCTGGATGGCGCATGACCCCGTCATCAACTGGTGACGCATGCCAATGCATTTCAGCAGCTGTGGCATTAGTTGCGTACAATCTCTGTAGTCGATCAGTTAGAGAAAAAATCGTAAATCTTCTTATGAGCTATTTTTTTCTTCCCATTCTCATTATCTCGACCCTTGTATCGAGGATGGCCACAGAACTTACATTCCCACAATCCACTGTCTCCCGCCCAAAAAATCATACAATTTCTAAAGCAGCAGTCAATCTTCTCTAATGATAATCCCATATCGCGCAATAATTTCTTTGTGGTATGGAAATTCTCTGTGACTAAGTTATTTTCAGGCACTGTCTCTTTCATCAATTCTGTAATCTGATCGAAGCACTTCTGTGACATGTTGTTCTCAGACTTCAAAGTCATGAGACGAGCTACAGTGACAATTGTGAATACATCTGACACCCAGGCCACAACTCTTTATCTGCAGCATCCAACATATCATATAATTTTTGTGCTTCTGGGTTAGGAGGCTCCTCTGGAATCTGATTGGCTACTTTGTCATCCATGTGAAGATCTGGCCACCAGCATCAAACACCATTTGATGGTACGTATTTGATACATTTTCCCGCTCAATTCTCGAAGTTCTAGCAACAGTCTCTGTTGTTTCTCCTTGATACCTCTAGACGTGATAATTTTTCACAAACCCATTCCTCTGAATGTGCAACCAAGTCGTGTATTGATTTTGAAATGGAATGTTATCACATTTACGACACAGACACTTTATTTTATCTCCATTCATGAACGCATACCGACTAGCAGCAAATTCGATGAAGCTTTCAAGTCCATTCAGGAAATTCGGATTTAAACACCCATTAGCCCCATATCATTTGTACATCTAATCACGATTCGCGCTCATTGTTAGATGAGAAGCTGATCGAAAACTTATATAATTAATTGAGTTCCGAATAAAATTAAAAAAAATTAAAAATTTCGGCAGCACCTATGTGAAAATCCTGGTCCCAAGTTCTCGACTCTATGCTAATTGATCTATGTTTCTCTAGTTAATCAATCAATACCAACAACAAAACTAACAAATGCCAATAATTGAATGAATACTTGATTAAAAAAAATTTAAAATTTCGGCAGCACCTATGTGAAAATCCTAGTCCCAAGTTCTCGACTCTACGCTAATTGATCTATGTTCATCTAGTTAATCAATCAAAACCAACATATATAATATATCAACAACACTAACAATTTATAAATAGGGATCTATGGGCACTCATCCCATTCACAATAAATAATTTATAAAGAGGGATCCAGGGGCCCTCATCGCATTCACAATACCATAATTTCAATTTAATTGTATCTACTAAATTGAACAACATGCTTGTAAAAAATTATAACATGCTCAATCTTAATTTCATTTTCACATGCTTACTAACATCATATTTAACATGCATATTAAAATCATAAAATCATTAATTCATAAATAAAAACTAACATCATATTTAACATGCATATTAAAATCATAAAATCATTAGTCATAAATAAAAATTAACATCATATTTAACATGTTTATTGAAATCATAAAATCATTAATTCATAAAGAAAAATTAACATCATAGTTAACATGCAAATTAAAATCATAAATTCATTACTTACCTTTGTCTATGTGAGAGTATATATATGAATTAGCTTGACAAATTCCTCAATTTGATGTTTGAACCTCAATATAGCTCTTCTAATTACAACATAATTACAGGAAAATTTTTTAAAAAAATCAAATTCACTAACACAAACACACACATATACACTAACACATGCATAATCAAACACAAACATAAACTAAACTAACACATAATTAATCCAAATTATCATATAAAAACCTAATCTAACCTAAACTAAAAATTAACACATAATTTAACCTAATATAACCTAAACTAACAATTAACGCATAACTTAACCTAATCTAACCTAAACAAAACTAAAATCTGCATAATAAAAAAAATTACAAAATAAAAAAATAATAATAAAATCTGCATAATAAATATAAAATCTACATAATCAAGTAATCAACACTAAAAATTACACATAATAATAATAAAAACACACAAACACACAGCAACATTGATCGAGAGGGGAGAGAGAGACCGAGAGAGTGGGGGAGAGAGAGGAACACATACAAACACGCACACACACACACTGTAGATCGAGAAGAAGAAGAGGGAGAGATGGAGAGAGACAGAGGGTGAGAGAGACGGAGATGATACCTCTGTCCGCACGTCGCCGCTCGCCGTCACCGCCGCTCCTCGTCGCTGCCGTCGCCGCCACTGGGTAGGGGGGGTTGGGGATGGAGGGGGTTGGGGGTGAAATTAAGGCTCGATAGAATGAAAATGAAGCTGTTGGTTCTGTCTGTATAATCGACTTTTACAGATGGACTAATGACGAACAGTGTCCGTCATTATCATTTATAAAATAAAAATAAATAAATTAAATAACTAATGACGGACCGTCGTTAAGTATAAAAATTAAATCCGAAATTAAATTAAATAACTAACGATGGACTCAGTCCGTCGTTAAGTATAAAAATTAAATCGGATATATTATTAAAAACTAATGACAGATAAAATCCGTCGTTAAGTTTATTAATTAATTTAAAAAAAATAAAAAAACTTACGACAGATGACGTCCGTCGCTAGAGGTGCCGACAACAAATCCGTCGTAACTCCGTTATAACTTTTAACCGTGAACCGGTCCGCCAAAATTTTTCGGCTCAAAATTGAACGACGGACGATCCGTCGTTAGTCCGTCTCTAATACCGACGGATAATAATCCGCCGCTAAAGTCCATCGGTAAACTCTGTGTTTTTTGTAGTGATAACTCACTACAATATAAGTATATATTTCTCCTGAAATTAAAAAATTTAATATTTATTATTTAGTTAAAAAGACTAAAGTACATTTTAATTTTTTATTTTGTAATTTTTTATTTATATGAATTTTTATAGATTAATAATATCTAATAAACATTATACACTAAAAAAATATAAAAAATAATGAAATTTCAAAATTTCCAGTGG
Source organism: Perilla frutescens (assembly GCA_026008535.1). NCBI lineage: Eukaryota > Viridiplantae > Streptophyta > Magnoliopsida > Lamiales > Lamiaceae > Perilla > Perilla frutescens. The sequence goes on along the minus strand of BRKX01000013.1, from coordinate 8,399,019 downwards.
AAAAATAATGTTGGTATTTTTTATTTAAAAATAATAAATTAACTAATGAAATATTCCAACAGAAAAATGCCGCTGGTATCCGGAAAAAATTATGAGTAAAAAATATTAAAATATTCCAGAAAAAATAATGCTAGAATATGAAACAAATTAGAAGAAAACAAAAATAAAAAATATTAAAATATTCTAGCAGAAAAATACTGTTGGAATCCGAAAAAAATCATAAACAAAAATAATATCGCTGGAACATGGAAAAAATCAGAAAAAAACAAAAATATTAAAATATTCCAGTGGTAAAATAATACTGGTATATGGAAAAAAAATCAAAAAAATAAAAATAAAATAATACAATGTAGTTTTTTTGCTGGACTCTGGAAATGTTCAGAAAAAAATGAATAAAAAGTAAATAGAATCGAAATTGGAAGATATCAAACCGGTTAGATCATTCCGACGTGGTGTAGGATCCACTGCCTTAAAATGATTGCGGCTAGCCCAGGGTGTACAGCCTTTCACGCCGATCATTTCCTAGATTAACACAGCATTCGAAAAATCGATTACACTCTCGAAATGCCAATTGGAGTAACTCAAACTCTTGCTCGGAGAGAAAGCATCATAAGGAGAAGGTAGAAGAAGAATTTGTATGTGTTTCGTGTCTATGGTCGCTCTCTCTAACAAATGATAAATATCAGATCATAAGAGAGCCGTTTAATCTCTCCATAACTCACGACTTTTAATCATGGGGTGGGAAACCTAACAGTTACAAGAAATATTCAAACCAAGAGCAAACAATAAAATAAAATGGGAAAAAGAATAAAGGATCCTCCGAAATATGCACAGCCTAAGCCACCCCCACGCGCGATGACCAGATCGGGCTAGGATAGATGGATGGCGCATGCGTATGGGTTTCGCTTTCACACCCCAACCTACAAAAGCCTTTTGCCAACTTAACTGACCAAAGAAGAAGGGAAATGAGATATAAACTCCACCAAACACTAATAAACAACCGATGTGGCACAAGCAACAAAGAAGAACCAAGCAAAAAAAGCTGCTGCCATTTCCAACAGTCCCCCACAAATGGCATGCAATAAGAACGAGAGCAACAACTGAGCAAGAGAAGGAAAAATGCATAAATATCAATAATCATGAGATTTTGAATTGATACTTATTGATATGGAAGTTAACACACGAATCCAAAAGGTGTGTTAAGCACTTGAACAATCCTAATGTTTCCCCCCACACCGTACATCAATCCTTAAATCAAGTAAACTTTGCGATACAAAAACCAACCAACATAACCTTGGATTCTTATGAGCATTCTAGAAAGAAAATATCTTTCTTCAAAGTGGGCCAATTCTCCACACATACTCACTTAGGTGATTATAGATTGAGCGTCTTAATAGCACAATCATATAAAACAATGCGTCTTAAAAGCACAGATGTATAGAATCATTAAAAGTCAATAGCTCAACCTCAAAATTAATTAATTTGTACATACGTACATTAATTAAAATGTTTTAACACTTTATCTAGATAATGAGATTGACTCATGACAAACCCATGCTCAGTTTTTTCTAGCTTGACACCAAGAATAAGATCAGCTTCACCAAAATCTTTCATGTCAAAAGCAGAAGACAAAAATGACTTGGTTTATAAAATCACATCAAGGCTAGTACCGAAAATTAGCATGTCATCAACATATGAGCAGATTATCACACAACCAGACTCATAAAGCTTAGAATATAAACAAGAATCAGAACCATTAACAACAAAGCCATTCGAAATAATAGTACTATGAAATTTGTCATACCACTGTAAAGGAGCCTGTTTAAGTCCATACAAAGATTTTCTTAACTTACACACTTTGCTTTCCAAACCTGGATCGACACAGCCTTCAAGTTGTTCATTATATATCTATTCATTCAGCTCACCATTTAAGAAGGATGTCTTAACATCCATCTGATGAATTACCAAATTATAGATAAAAGCAAGAGCAACTAATGCACGAATGGTAGAAATTCTAGCAACGGGAGAATAACTCTCAAAGAAGTCTACATCTTTATTTTGAGAATAACCTACCACCACCAACCTAGCCTTGAATCTATCAATGGAACCGTCCAATTTTAGTTTCCTTTTAAAAATCCACTTAGTTCTAATATGTTTACATTTTTCAGGTAAATCTACTAACTCCCAGGTTTGATTACTGGTTATGGATTCTAACTCACTCTGAATAGCTTCTTCCCATTAAGTGGTATCAATGTTAGTCATAGCTTCAAAATATGTACTCAGATCTTCATTTATAAAAAAAATGCAGACACAACATAATCATCAATCTTATCAAGACTATCTAACAGAAAGGCAGTAATAAAATCAAGACCAAAAGAAGTTTCCGTTCTCTGTCTTTTACTTTTTCTAGGTTCAACATGATCACCAGACACATTCACAGAAGTACTAGGCACATCAACATGATCATTATCAGAAGAATCAGAAACATTCACATCACGAGATTTAAGAAGAAATACATGCTCAATAAAATTCTGCATCACATGACTCTGAAACTGAATAATCACTCAAACACATAAATCTATAAGCATCAGAATTAATAGCATAACCAATAAACACAGAATCATACGTTTTACACTCAACGTTCAATCTCTTAGGATCAGACAAATGAACTTTAGCTAGACACCCCCATACTTTCAAATATTGCAAAGTAGGAGCAAACCTTTTCCAAAGTTCATAAGGAGTCTTGTCTAGCTTCTTATGAAGTACTCGGTTCAAAATGTAGCATGCAGAAAGTATTGCATCCCCCCACATATTATTAGCCAACCCAGAACTAATTAATATAGCATTCATCATATCCTTCAGGTATCTATTTTTCCTTTCAGCTATACCATTTTGTTGAGGAGAATAATGAGCAGTATACTCATGTATTATACCATTCTGTTCATAAAAATCCTTAAGAAGTAACGTGTTATACTCACCGCCTCTATCAGATCTTAATTTCTTTATTTTCTTGTTAAGTTGATTTTCTACTTCTAGTTTATATTTCATAAACATGTTAGCAGCCTCATCTTTCATTATAAGGAGGTAGATTCTGGTATATCTAGAATAATCATCTACAAAAGAAATATAATACATTTTTTCTCCTTTACTTATAATGCTTCTAAATTCTGCTAAATCCATGTGAATTAGTTCTAGAAGCTCAGATTGTCTATGTTCAACTGGATTAAATGGTTTCTTAGCAAATTTAGCCTCAACACATATTTGACATTTAGACAAATTATGCATGTTCAAATTCAGGATTAATTCCAATTTTCTTAACCTCTTAATTGAAGCAACATTAACGTGCCCGAGTCTAGCATGCCACACATCATACAACTCAACCAAATAAGCAAAAGAAGATGCATTTCCATTAATAACAACAAATCAACATTGAGTACAAATAATCCTCATTCAATACCCTTTCCCCACAAATTCTCCGTTTTTAGTGAGAATGGCTTTATTAGCCTCTAGCACTATTTTTAGACCCGCTTTATTCAGTAAAGCACCAGAAACTAAGTTTCTACGCATAGACGGAACATATAATACATTGATTAACCTTAAAGTTCCCAGAAGTCAATTTAAGTAGTATTTTCCCTTTACAAAGAAATCCAACGACACTAGAGTTGCCTGTGTAGACGCATTCACCTTTTCCAGTTTCCTCAAACTCATGGAAAAGATCCTTGTTGCTATAAAAATGATTTGAGGCTCTAGTATCTAACACCCAATCAGTCTAGTTCTCCACAAGATTCGCCTCAACTACAACAGCAGCAACAATGTCATCAATTTTAGTCAAGTGAGCTTGAGATCCGGGATAAGATGAATTTGGCCTATGGGATTGTCCTTAGCATTTTGGTCATTGATATGCTTCATGGCCGGTAGTACTGCACACCCAACAAGTCAGTTTAAAGGGAGGTTTTTTTGCTATCTTTTTATTAGCAGTGGGATTCTTTTTCTTCCACTCCGGCTTATCTCTTTTTGGAACATAGTTACTCTTTCCTTTTCCTAAAGTTGCAACAAATTCAACAAGATTAGCATTAATGGAATTAGAAAATAAAGAAAGTGATTTATCTTTCATTCGGTTGGCCTCCTCAGTACGCTAGCTCCTGCAAAGTTAAATCTCTCTTCTTATGTTTCAGCATATTCCGGTAGTTAGCCCAAGAGAGAGGGAATTTCTCGAGCAGCACATTAGCTTGAAGTATCTCATACATTTTCATGCCCTCAATCAGAACAACGGACATGAGATTCTCATACTCATGGAGCTACTCCATCACAGGTTTATCATCCACCATACGAAATTGTAGCCACTTTCCTACAACATATTTTCTTTCACTAGCAATATCTCCCACATACTTCTTGTCGAGGGTGTCCCATATCTGTCTTGCAGACCGTATGCCAATAAAAAGATCAAAAAGATTGTTCGTCATGTGATTCAGCAGGTGTCCCTGAACAGTCGTGTTATCCTTCTCATATTTTCTAGCGAGAACAGATACATCTGCAGGTATCTCTGTTGCAGACGTGACTATAACCATCTCCTTCACAGCAGTCACTGCGGCTGAGTCCTGTGAAGCAATAGTAGCATCAACCTTCGAATTGGGTGCAGCCCCGTCATCGTTATCTGGGGAGATAATGGCAGATTCTTCTGGTAGATCCGAGAAGATTATATAGTCGATATCAAGCTGTTCGAAGAAAATAAGAAGCTTCTACGACCATCTCCTATAATTCAAACCATCAAGGGGTTCCAATTTCAACAAATCGGGCAGGGCTCTAGAAGAGGACGCCATTATCAATCCTTTTTAAATTGTAGAATCAAAATTAGAAGATATCAAACAGGTAGATCGTTGCGATGTGGTGTAGGATCCACTGCCTTAAAAACGATTGCGGCTAGCTCGAGGTGTACAGCCTTTCACGGCGATCATTTTCAAGGTTAACATTGCATTCGACAAATTGATTACACTCTCGAAATGCGAATTGGAGAAACTCAAACTCTTGCTCAGAGAGAAAGCAGAATAAGGAAAAGGTAGATAAAGAATATGTATTTTTTTGTGTCTATGGACGCTCTCCCTAACAGATGATAAATAGCAGATCATAAGAGAGCCGTTTAATCTCTCCATAACTTACGACTTTTAATCATGGGGTGGGAACCCTAGCAGTTACAAGAAATATTCAAACCAAGAGCAAAAAATAAATAAAACGGGAAAAAGAATAAGGGATCCCCCGAAATATGCACAGCCCAAGCCATCCTGCGCGCGGGACCGGACCGGGTCGGGACAAACGGTGCCCGCGTGTGTGTGCTTCGCTATCACAACCCAACCCATAAAAGCTCTTTGCCAACTTAACTGGCCAAAGGAGAAGGGAAATGAGATATAAACTCCACCAAACACTAATAAACAACCGATGTGGGACAAGCAACAAAGTGGAACCAAGCAAAAAAGGTTGCTGCCATTTCCAACAAAAAATTCGAGCAAGCATAAATTCCGCTTGAATGTTCGGTGGAAAATTCCAACAAATACTTTTCGTTGGAATAATCGGTGGATTCCGAAAAATTCCAGCGTATATGAGGTTCGCTAGAATAAATCCGTTGGAATTTACTGATTTTCTTAGAGTGATACTAAAAATTAAATTGTAATCCACCCTTAATATGACCTGCATTGTAAAATGAATGGCTTACATTCTAAATATCCTTATGCAAGCGCCAATTATATAAAAATTTATTTTAAATGAAATTCAATATTAATTTCTCTATACCAGAAAACTCTAATTAATATTTTCCAACGCTATACATAACTGCGGGTGGAAGTTGGAACTTTCATTAACACACAAAATGTCAAAAATGTCAATTTCTGAAATATAAATTTGTTTATTGGGGACGTCCCATAAGAAGTTGTGAAATTAATATCTGTATAAGAAAACTTGGGTCACAATTTTGACTAAACGAAAACATTTTTTAATAGTCTGACTAGTCTTTGCAAGTAAAGCCAAATTCGTCTCTTTCTTTGCCCAGCACTAGAGACGTTACCTTCATTTATGGATTGAAAAAATTTAAATAATCATATGAGATAAAAGTGACAAGTTTTTTAGTTAGACTATTTTGTTACATTACCAAAGGATATGGAAATTGTTCTCTTCTCAGCTTACTTCACACGATAACTTGTACCTTTACAAGAACTTGCACATGTGGTAACTACACATAACATAAGAATAGCACCATATCATGTTCAACGATAACTTTATATGATAATCTGAAAAAAGGAATATGAATTAAGTGCACATGTACAATTATCAAAAGGAGTTAGCTAGACCCATGTAGAGAGAGATGATATTTTAAACTTGAGGTGGTCTCTTGTAAGACTGATGTGCCACATGCATGAGACGGAATTTACCTGTTTTTTTCATCTTCATTTTTATTTTTTTAGTTTTCTCCCACAATAAAAAAAAATCCTTAAAATTGAATCATCGGCAGCTCGTACACTGCGCTCGTAATTAATTTTTTCGAAATAGATATATGTCATGAAATAGAATTAGTGAACACTAAAATAAAAGTGTTTTTTCAGCGGCGACCCACACACTACACTCGATAATTAATTTTTTCAAATTAAATATAAATCATATTGTGATTAATAAACCGTAATTGAAAAAAATAAAGATTTTTTGAAAAATAAAATCAAAATAATAATAAAATAAAAATGGCAAATGGGCAGGTCTATTGGCGGGTTTGGCTCGTCTAATGATTTGTAACCCTTTAGATGATTTGATATAGGACTTTATGAGAACTAATGTTTTTATGGGGGTGAATACAAAACTCCTTTTTAATCCAAAATGACCACTTTCATGTATATACACTTTTTTGTTATTGTCTTTGAATATTTTCATAATTCAAATTAAATTAATATTTCCTCCATCTCATTCATAAACGTTGATTGAATTTTTCATTAGGATTATAAAAATTATTGAAAAATATAATTAAACAAGTAAACTTCTTAATATGTCCAAATTTTTTTATTTAACAATGAATTGATGTTTAATGTAAACATATTGAATAATGATATATATGAGATTATTAATAAATAAGTTAAATATATATAGAAATCAGCATGTGTATTGAGACATAAAAAAAAATCTATATGCATGGGACATGGAATATAATTGTTTAGCTGTGCAAAGAATCCATCATTATTTTTCTCTCACCAAAAAACAAATAATAAAAGATCCATCAAAATTTGAAAACAATAATGCTTCTCGGCCACACTATGGCCAGCCATAATTTTATAATTATGGTACATTTTTATTATATGGTACGTTTTCAATTAAATCCTTGATTAATGATTAATAGTGTTTTACTATTATATCATTCCGATTAATTTTAGAAAAATTTGACTTGTGTATTTTAAAAATTCAAATCATCCATAACATCTCATTAAAAAATGAAGGGACCCTAGCTAATATTGAATCAATTGCAATATGAAATCGGATGACATGGCCGAAAATTGAATTGACTTTGCTTTGCCCTAAATATAAAATATTATGGTATATATAGGGGTGGGATTATATAAAAACAACCCCTTATGTGAAAAATGAGAACACATCTCACACCACACATCCATCAAAAATCAAAGGTCCAGATTTGATGAAAAAGGTGGTGGCAATTTTGTAATATCTTAAAAGTTTTTCGCGCGGGGTATTAACGTAATTTGGTAATTCTTATAAAAATCGCAGAGGATTTGATAACAGATCATTATGCTAACGAAGTATTATCATTATGCTAACGAAGCATTATAGGTATGCTAATTAAAGTTTTCAAATATTGTTAACGAAAAAAATATTCTAAAAATTAATTATAAACCTAATTTAATTTAATAAACCCTAATTAAATGGAAAAAATCATAATTGGATGCAATAAACCTAATTAGATGAAATAAACATTGATTGGATGTGGTAAACCCCAAATGAGTTGGAACAAATCATAATAATAATATATTTGTACTACGTTAGCATTATGGTTTTGCTTCGTCAGCATTGCGAATACACTATGTTAGCATATGACAATACTCTGTTAACAAACCTTATAAACCATAATTGGATGGGATAAACCATAATAATCAATGAAGAACTGTAAACAAAAAATTAAATTTAAAAAAATAATAATAATTAGATGGAATAAACCATAATCGAGATTAAATAAATCATAATTGAGATTTAATAAACCCTAATAAATTTATACTACGCTAGCATTATGTTAGCTTATGACAAATGCTTCGTTAGCATAAATTATCATAATGCTGACGAAGAATTATTATATGCTAACGAAAGCATTTACAACCTGGGCACGCGTAAAAAAATTTCTTTTTTATTTTCCGTTCATATTTTTTCATCTAAACATAGCCTTTTGGCATCTTAAGTGAAAGAGCATGAAGAGAGCTTTAATTTGATATATTTTTTGTGTACATTGGATTAAAAACGAGCAAGTTATGGTCGGTTAAAGTTTTTAAGCTTTTTTTAATTGCTGACATCATCATTTTTAATGGGTTTAGACGAAAATAGCCCTCATTCCTTTATTTTTTGCCCTATTATTTACAAAATTGCCACCTTAAATTTCAACCATTGGATCATTAAATTGGATGGTGTAAGATGGGTTATCATTTCTCACACCAACAAAGTGTCCTTTATTACTTTATGTAACATATGATAACGTATGCTAATGAAGCATTTGTCATATGCTAACATAATGTATTCGTTGTGCTAACAAATAATTATCATAATGCTAGCGTAGTATAAATTTATTAGGGTTTAGTAAATCTCAGTTATGGTTTATTTAATCTCGATTATGGTTTATTCCATCTAATTATCATTTTTTTTTAAATTTAGTTTTTTGTTTATAGTTCTTAATTGATTATTATGGTTTATCTCATCCAATTATGGTTTATAAAGTATGTTGACAGAGTATTGTCACATGCTAACATAGTGTATTCGCAATGTTGATGAAGAAACACCATAATGCTAACGTAGTACAAATATATTATTATTATGATTTGTTCCAACTCATTTAGGATTATCACATCCAATCAATGTTTATTTCATCTAATTAGATTTATTTCATCCAATTATGATTTTTTCCATTTAATTAGGGTTTATTAAATAAAATTAGGTTTATAATTAATATTTAGAATATTTTTTCGCTAATAATATTTGAAAATTTTAATTAGCATAACTATAATGCTTCGTTAGCATGATAATAATACTTCGTTAGCATGATGATAATACTTCGTTAGCATGATGATATGTTATCAAATCCTCCGTGATTTTTATAAGAATTACTAAATTACGTTAATACCCAGCGCGAAAAAAAATTCAGATATTACAGAATTGCCACCGCATTTTTCAGCAAATATGGACCTTTAGTTTTTAATGGATGTGTGCTGTGAGATTTGTTCTCATTTCTCACACAAGGGGTTGTTTTTTTATATAACCCCACCCCTATATATATATATATATATGATATAGATCAAATAGGGACTACCACTTGGTGTGAAAAGTAGGGATGACTTCCATCCCTTAGATCTGACCAAATGGACGGATGAGATTAATTAGTTGAAGCAATTTTTTTCGGTAGTTTTTTTTTTTAAAATAAAGTGATAAGGGTAATGATGTAAATTTGTAAAAAAACTGTAGAGTCCTATTGTTGTGCAAATATTAACCGTCCTAATTAAGCGGTTTTAATTATGGTGAGTTTATATCTCAAATGATTCGTCCGATTTTTTTTGTGAATCTGGAAAAATTATTTACTTTACAGTATCTCACTTGGGGAGAAAAATAAGATGCAAATTGTACAGAATCATTCAGTTGGAGTGAATCGGCCTTTGAGTCAAATTGTTACTAAATTTTAGTCGACATAGTGAGAATGGAAGAGACAGGTATTTCGTTTATTCATATTTTTTCCGTTCGCTAGGATTTTTCCACAAACCGTTACCCACGATATTTTTCAAGCGATACATCTGTAGCAGAGTTCGTATCGGCATCTCAGAACAATATATCTGTAACAGACTTCAAGTGATTTTGCCATATTTAATCTCGATATTGTTCGATATATTTCAGAAGTACACCAGTTGGATTCAATTACCTCGTCGCCTTTATTAAGAATGGATGATTCATGTTTTTCTAATTTTCATCCATCATATGGTTGTGTGAGTAGTTTTAAATAATTTTTTCATCACCAGATAGGAAACTATATGAAAAAAAATTATGATTATTGTTCTTTGTAGAATTCGATGAGCTGTTTTAGGACTTATGAATAATTTTGCAGACAATACATGTGTTGCCTTAATTTAATAAATCTCACTATTTGAACTACAATGAAAATGATAAAAATGCATGTATGTTGTAATACGCAAACATTGAAAAGTTTGTAATTAAGCATTATAGTTTACAGTCACGCCATAAGAATGTCTTTCATAGTGTGTATCGGATCAGAAGCATTTATTGAGTTCTTACTAAGCATTGAAAACATCATAGTCAAGTAGAGTATGGTCTTATGTGTGTAGGTACCATTAATGGCTTTTTGTCTTCAAGGATCTGAACAATGAATTTATACCTGAGAATTAATACATAGTAAGCCGATGGATGAAACAAGCATTATGCAACATGGCACACATCGTTGGGAGTGATGTGTTGTACTCTTGTGTTGCTATTGAAGATAATCAATTTGTTTTGTATGATATTATTTCTGAATTTTACAGTTGTGTTGAGTTGGTTGAAGGGGGATCTCATTCATTGTTGCAAGTCATTAGAGACGTGAAAGATGTATTTAAAGCAAGTGGATGCAATGAATTAGCTGAGTGTGTGAAAAAGAGGTTATTTGAGGAGCATTATCAATCATCTATGCCGCAACAAATTAATATTAAACTACCAGTTCTTATGAAGACAAAAGAGAGTGGCAGTCGTATAAAATCAAATAAGGAGAAGAATATGGAAAAGATGAAGAATCTATTAAGAACGTGCAGCTTTTGTCGAGAGAAAAGCTACCACAATGCTAGGAATTGTCCTAATAAAATATGATATTAGAGTTCGTTTTTTTTAAAGTTTTACGGTACCTATTCATGACAACTTAATATTGCATTTGATTGTTTTGTCAAGTGTCCAGTATTAATTCACGTTATAGAAAGCATTTAAATATACTATTCATCGGAATTTAGAATGTTGCTAGATGGGAGACTCATGTTAGTTTTGAAGCAATACAGTTTCTTGTATGAAGCATTTAACTGGTCAATAACAAGCATTAACTAAGGATCAGTTTCTAAAATGTGAAACGACACTAAAAGTATGTATTATTAATATATATTATATAAAGCATTATCAATACAAATACAAAGCATTAACAAGTGCAATGTGAATCATTATCAAACTTATGCTCACATCCCCTGAATTTGAGGAATTCACGTGCTTGAACATCATAAACACAGAATGAAATGCACTAACATACATGTTAATGCTTTGTGTCCAAAGTACAATTAGAAAAGTAATATGTTTTTCATCTAAAGCAATGAACTGTTAAATAACAATCACTAACTAAGCATTTTAATATACTATTTATTCTAAAGGGATAAGAGTAATACAATTAGAAACAATACATTAACTAAGCAATATATAACCAGTATAAAGCACTAAAATATTAAATAACAAGCATTAAGTAAACATCAATTGTGAAATGACAAGCATTATCAAAGTACGTAGTATTAACATAAACCATATAAAGCATTATCATAAAAGTAAAATAAAAAAATTGCATATGAGCATTTCAAAAAATGATACTATCCAAAATCGACCGTATTCAAAATAAAAAACTACCAACATCCATCATAAATAAACTGCAATCCGTACTTGCATAATAAGACCTAAACATCATCCTTTAAATCACTAACACTTGGTTGTTTTTCTTACATATGAATGCAAAAAGAGACCTTGCATTTTTTTCGATCTTGTCAGAATGGACATTCAACTTTATTGTAAGTATGGATGCACAACACTTAGTGCGAAGAATGTTCATTCTTGCGACATTTCCCTTCTCAAGATTGCAATGCCAAGCCTTGCTAGATTGACCCATGTATGTCTCCATGTGCCGCACAACATAGACACCATAGTCATTGTTATTTTCGGCATCCCTTCAAGTCATGTCTAGCCTCGTCATGCATGCAAGTTTTACTATTGTGGACTTCACTTTCAACCCCTCCGCTTCCATGTAACCAGCAAACACATTTTACTGTAACACATGATAATGGATACAGTTAAGCAACTAAAAGTATGAAGTTGATGGTTAAGAAGCATTGATGATACCCTGGCACTTAATCAATTTATCAAAAATATCTGTTTACTTATTATTAAGCACTATATGTTATGTATCAAATCAAAAACCGAATTAAAAAGCATTGATGATACTCGGAAACACTAGGAAAAATCATCAAAAGCATTCATTCACTTATTATTAAGCACTACATGTCACATACCAAATCAACAACAGGATAAGACGGCTTCATAAGAACGATGTCACAATAAAGTTACCAACTGAGAGGTTACACAGCATCAACTAATATTTATACAAGCACCAACTTCATAAGAACGGTATCACAATAAAGTTGTTTCAAACATCGTTGATTGTTTAGGCTGACAAACCATTTTCCTACTAAATCAAACAAGTGTAATATTTTTAGTAAATCGAACCACATATTACACTTAAAATCTCTCACAGAAGAATAAACACTATAAAACATTAGACTAATTGTTATTATCAATAATTACCTTAAAAAGCACCAAACTTGCATGTACAAAGCACCAATTCACACATAAAGTGTTACATTTAAGATTTATTACTTATCAGTCCCAATAACAAAATAAAGCACCAACTGAAAGGTTACACAACATTAACTAATATTTATACAAGCACCAACTTCATAAGAACGGTGTCACAATAAAGTTGTTTCAAACATCATTGATTCTTAGCATTAAAATACAAGCTCCTTAGCATCAAACTACACGGATCACTAACATAAAAAATTATTTAAACTGAATCCAAGAGTTACCAACTACAAAACACCCAAATCTTGTTCAAACAACCCATCCACAACAAAAGCATCGCCAACACTAGTATCTAGCATTCACTCTCTTCATATTTACCACCTCAATATACAACAAACACAAATATTAATTAAATTAGTTGAATAGAATATTATTTAGCCAAAAACTACATTATCATTAGCATTGAATATTTGCTCCAGAGCCAAATGATCAACAACAAATTCACCTAAAATACAGCCACATAATTCGATAGAGTAAAAAAATTCCCAAAGAAATAATGTATCATTCTTGATTTTTGATAATAAACCCAAATATCTAATTACAAAAAAAAAATTACTAAACATTACAAAACCTTACCGAATGCCACCATAGCCTATAATATTATGAACAAGCATCAACAAAATTGTATTCAAGAACCCTAACTGATCGAGATTGTTACCTGCCTTTCATCGTCCCATTGTTGTTTCGATCAAAGCCCTTGTATTGTTTAGTTAAATTGTCCCGTCGCCGCTGCCCAGAATCGTCGTTCAATTTCCGCACACCAAACTCACCGCCGCCGCGTGATATTCATTTTTGCTAGACAATTGTTGTCGCCTCAGCCTGCTGCCGACGCTTTTTGGCCAAAAAAAAAACCTTTTTTCTAAATATATTTTTTTAATCAATCACAAGCATTAATCAAATTTTAATTAGTACGAATTTTTTTCCAAAATCATCGTTAAATTCGATTGAAAGCACTGAATCTTACCCGATTTCTTCCGACCCATGTTTATTTTTGGTTTCTCGTTCGAAAGCACCGCTGTCGGAGGGGGGAAAATCCGCCGTCTTGTTTACTGTTCAAGCAGCTGCGCACGACAAAACCGCCGAGCTATGCCGGAATCCTCGTCGGTTCTCAAGAATGTCGCCGCCGGTTCTTGCGTTGGCCTAGGTTTTCTGATTTTAGAGGATGAAATTTTGATTTCTAGACGTAATCGTTCCTTCTATGTGGAATTTGTGTTTGCAGATTTTCAGGGATTTGATTTTCATGTACCATATGAAATTAAGATGGGATTTGACAGTAATGCCCCTATACGTTTTAATATTAATTAAAAAATCAGAAATTACCATTAAAAATCCGTGTAATCTGATCCATCCATCTTATATATGTGTAGGGTTCAGATTTGTCCCTAATTTTCACACCAACACTTGCCCTCAATATAACCAACCCCTATATATATATATATATATATATATATATATATAATTACACGAAGTCTTTAAAAAACATACAAATGAATAATGAAATTATTTTTTACCACATCAATATTACAAATAAAATAATAAACTTATGGAAATGGAGATGAACCATCCTCAAAATTATTTAATATTTTAGTAAATTGAATTAGACAATTTATTGAAATTATTAGATAAACTCTATAAAATTAATGATAAAAAATAACATAAAATCAATCTCTAAAAAAAATGGATTATGAAATAATTTTGACGTATCAATATTACAAATCAAATCAATAAAACTGCGAAATTACATCAAAAATATAAATGGATTACAAATGATTTTGCCATATTATATTACCAATCAAATAATATAAACTTGTGGAAATAGATAAATAAATAATTACACTTAAGCAATATAAACTAATTCAAGAACTCAAATCATATCACAAGTAATAACATACATATAACAAAAAAAAAAAAGAACTACTGAACCTAGACGGAAAAAAAGAACCTACGTAGTCAAATTAGTATTTATTGTTTATTTTAAATGATATAATTGAAATTGAAAATCAATAAATTATGTAAATTGTGTTGAAGGGAGTCAATTTAAACATGATAATGGCCATGGGATCAAATTTTCAAATAAATAAATAAATTATTGAATATGAAATTGTTGAAGTAAAAATATTTTGTTAACATGAATATTGTAATCCTTAAATTAGTTTTGTGTGTAATTTACTTTAACATTTAGCAACTTACAACAATGCATATTAATATTATTGTAGAATACTTTCTGATATATATACATACACACACACACACACATACATATATATATATATATTATTCTAATCTATACCTTATGTGTATTCGAATTTCTTTTAAATTTTTATTTATTTGTTAAATGAGGATATTTATTTATAAATCATTTAAGAAATCAATAATAAATATGAAATTAAGACAAAATGAAAACCGGCATAATTTATTATATTTGTCAATTCAATTTACCAAAATATTAAATAATTTTGAGAATGATTCATCTCCATTTCCATAAGTTCATTATTTTATTTGTAATATTTGTGTGGTAAAAAATAATTTCATTATTCATTTATATATATTTTAAAGACTTCAGTCTTCATGTAATTATTATTATTATTATTATTATTATTATTATTATTATTATTATATATACACACCATAATATTTTATAGTTTAGGGTAATAATAAATGCAAAACAAAATCAATTCAATTTTTGGCCATGCCATCACCGATTTCATATTGTAATTGATTCAATATTAGCTAGGATTCTTTCATATTTTAATGAGATTTTGTGGATGATTTGAATTTTTAAAATGCACAAGTCAAATCGTTTTAAAATTAATCGGAAGGATATAATAATAAAATAATTAATCACTAATTAAGGATTAAATTGAAAACTTACCATATAATAAAAATATATCATAATTATAAAATTGACATAATGTGGACGAGATTCACTCATTTGAAAAGGTAATCAACCCTATAATATTCTAATACAATCCAAACACGTATCCGTACAGCAGTGATTAACCAAACTAATGAACGGACATGGATTTATTGCCTGAAATTAAAATACATTCATCAATGACTACGTAGTCATTATCAAATTATGGAACTTGTCATTAAATTAATTATTGCATTATAGTAAAGAGGAAAATATATACCTCAAATTTGTGAAATAACTAATTATTATCGCAAAGATATGATGCTAATGTAAGACGGGATGTCAGCAAACTGACTTCACACCAATTTGGACCAAATTTTCTTGAAACAAATTTATCACGTGTGCATCACATAATTTTGGAAAACATATACTTTTCGATTCTTTAATTAATTTCCCTCTATTATATATATTTCCAATCAAATGATAGAAGTAGAACAAAATTAAGTCCCAACTCCCAAAGTTGTAAAAGAGTCCAAAGCCACCACTTTGACGGTTTGACCAGCCCAGATACATTGCATACGAAGTTTTGGTGTACATGGAAGGTTCTATCCACGTGGCTTTAAATTTCAACCACTCGATCGTCCACGTGGACTGTTGGGGCCCCACTTTTTGCCCAACCCCTATTCCTTCTTGAACATTCCAAGCACATATAAATGCCACATCACTCCAAAGTTTAGTCCACAAAGACATAATATTATATTCTGAGCATGGACAGCAGAAGCAAGAGAGGAGACCAAAATGATGGCAGAGAAGTGAAGTATAGAGGCGTCAGGAAGCGGCCGTGGGGTAAGTACGCGGCGGAGATACGAGACTCTGCCCGCCACGGTGCCCGAGTCTGGCTCGGGACGTTCAACACAGCGGAGGAAGCCGCCAGAGCCTACGACAGCGCGGCATACGCCATGAGAGGCCACTTGGCAATCCTCAATTTTCCAGAAGAGTATAACTTGCCTAGCAGCTCCTCGCATTTCGCTTCGTCGTCCGATTCAAGCTCGATGCAGGGGAGGAATGATGATCGTGGGAGGCAAGTTTTCGAGTTCGAGTACTACGATGACAAGTTGCTGGAAGAGCTTCTTGATTACAATGACCACTCGGAGATGAAGAGAAGATGAGAGAGAGAGAGAGAGAGAGAGAGAGAGAGTGATGGTGTTATTTGTAAAAATGGCTAAGAGAAAGTGCTTGATAGCACCTAATTAAAATGGTATGTTATTGTTTTTTTTTATCTTACTATGTTTTTTTTATCAGTTTTTGGCAGATAAAAATGATTGCACTGAATTCTCAGCTTGGAATCATTATTTTCTGTTATGTGCTGATTAATCTGTGCATGTAACATATAAGGGTGATGAAATAATTGTAACATCCTTAAAGTGCACAATTATATATATAAATATTATATATATGAAAAAGTACGTACTACTTAATTAATTAATTGCTGTCTCAAGAAATGAGTGCATGAAAGTTAATAGTAATGCTATATTGTGTAAGAATTAATATTTATCGAGAATGTCTCTTTTACGATTTAATTTGCTGTCTGCCTGGTCTACACATGCGTAACAAACACCAACTTATGTACGAAAAATAATAGTATATGCTAGCTAATACTGTTTTAAGGCATTGACTTTAAAATTTTGTACACAGTGTCGGGAGAGCGGTTGCATTCTTAAAGAATTTTAGAAAAGGCCAAGTATTTATTTTATTTTTTATTTTTTTATTATGTTGTAGGAGAAAGTTGTGGGATTTTATTTCTAATTATAAAGGGGAGTCGTTTAACAGTATGTCTCCGTGAATAATTTTAGCACCAGAAGTGCAAATAAAATCTATCCCACTTTTCTCTATCTAATTTGGTGTCCCATTTTGATTTTTATTCGATTTTCATTAATTTTTTTCTTCAATTTCAATTTGTTATGGCTTAGTTTAATTTTATGATTATTATTTAGGGTTTATTCCATCCAATTAGGGTTTATATTTATTTTTTAATATTTATTTCTTATTTTTTAGTAAATATACTTGATTAATATGGTTGATTATTCCAAAAGTAGGGTATATGATTTTTAAAAAATTTAATTTATAGCGATAAATGATGATTATGATTTGTAATACTATAATAAAATTTATTTTTTTAATAAATATTTTTAAAATATTAAATTTTATAGTGGGACATGAAAAGTGGACTAGAGGATTTTATCCCAAGCCCCAGAAGTGGCCTCAAATCATAAGAAAAATTTAAAATTTTCAATGAAATATATTTTTAGAAAACAAATTAGACAATTTATGAGGATATATTTGAGAGATAAGGGGTATAAATTAAAAACTAAAATTTGGACCAGCTCAGCACTTGGTATTGTTATATAATATAAGTGGGCCAGTTGCGTCGACTTGACTTTGAAATTTTGTTATTAATTAGATTATTATAAATTATACGGGAAGTACTGCAGGTAGGACGGAAAATCATAATTCGTACATTATATTTCACCCAAAGAAGATTGATTAATTTTGATGAATATAAGTGGTAGTAAAAGTAATCGAGTTAAAAATAAAAATAAGTAATTGACAACTTACCCCAATTATTATGCACGATAATTATCAATTAATTCTCAGTTTTTAATTAACATTTCCATTCCCTCCTCAAATAATTTATAATTATTTTAGTCCGCACATTGTGCCTGTGACGTAGCCCCCACTCTATATCTCTATCTCACCAACACGACCACACTAGCCTCTTTCAAAGCGTAGCCCCCAACTCCGTATATCTCTATCTCCACGATGGAAAATTCTACTCAACATATCGGGCTATTATCCCAACAATTAATACATTTTAATAATATTTGATTATCTATCACACATATTTTTTATAATTTTTAAATATATAGAATACGTTAACGTCACGATCGTCTCAAGTCATATCAATTTCTTTCCCTAATATTCTTATTTTCAAGCATATATAAATTTCATAAACAAAAAAACCAGTCGAGCTGTTGAGCCGCCGCGGCTTCATAGCTGGGCCGCCAAGCCGAGCATGTGGAGCCTGAATTAATTCAGGCGAAATCTGCGCTCCAGGAGATTCGAACAAGGGCCAATGGCCTTATGTCCTAAGGCTCCAACCAAATAGGCTAGAAGGTATTTACATAAAAATATACAACTAGTATATATATATACACACAAAACCTATTTTCATTGATTTTTTATTTCCAAATTAAATAATTATATAATATAAAGTACTAAAAATTATTAAAATAAAAAATTATAAAAAAGTCATAAATTAGTAATTTAAATATAACAAAAGATATAATATATTAAAAATAATAAAAAAATAAAGATAATAAAATAAAAAAATAAAAATATTAAAAAAAATTCAGATTCATAATTGAAAAATAAAAAAATATTAAAAAATAATATAAAAAATTAAAAAATAATATAAAATATTAATAAAATTAAAAAAATAATATAAAATATTAAAAAAAATCTGCAAAATAAAATAAATAAAAAATTAAAATTTTAAAAAAATTAATTTCAAATTCGTAAATTAAGTATTAATTGGGAAATTAAAAATTAAAAAAAAATAAAAATTAAAAAAAATGGAAAAAATAAAAAAAAAATTAATGACGGAATTATTCCGTCGCTAGTCCGTCGTTAAATTTAAAAAAATATTAAAAAAAATTAAAAATTAAAAAAAATTAATTTCTAATGCCGGATTTTTTTGTTTTTAACATAGCGACGGAAAAATCCGTCGTTAGTCCGTCGTTATATTAAACAAATAAAATTAAAAATATTAAATTCAATTTTTAACGACGGATTTTTTTTCTGTCGTTACGTTAAAGAGGGAAAAATTCGTCGCTAAATGTCTCATTCACAATCCGTCGTTAATTTGTCGTTAATCTAGCGACGGATTTTATTCCGTCGTAAAATCGCGTTTTTTTGTAGTGATTATTAATTTTTCTTTCATTTCTTCTTAATTTCTTTTGGTGTAGTTTAATTTTATTTTATTATATAGGGTTTATTACACTCAATTAAGATTTAATTTATAACAATATTTTAGCATTTAATTTTCATTTTTAGTTAATATAATTGATTATTATGGTTGATTATTCAAATGTTATGGTATATAATTTTTTAAAATTTAAATCTTAGCAATAAATATTAATTATTGATTATAATATAATAAATTTTATTTTATTATAAACATTATTAAAATTACATATTTATAATATTAGAAGACTGTTAATTGGTACACACACTTCAAATTAGATGATTTTATCGGGGATTGGGAGCATGGGAACTCTCTTTCAAGTTTCAAGTTGACGTCTCTTGTCCTTATATAATTATTTGACAGTTTATTTTCTATTTTATATTTGTATCTATGTAATATTTCATATTTTATTATTTCAAAAGTTTTGAATACGTTCACTGATTGAGACATTGACTATATAAGCACTATATGATTTATCATATCTAATAAAACACCCTATGTATGTAATTATAAAGTTATCTAATAATATCAACTAGCTCACACGAAAGCGTTCATTGCACATTTCGTGGTGCATTCCTTATCGCACACTTCATTTTTTCTTTGATTTCAATTTTTTGTACTTTAGTTTACTTCACTTATTATTTAGGGTTAAACCTACCCAATTATGGTTTATTATAATTTGTTAGTATTTAATTTTTCAAATAATCAATTAATAACTAAAAAATCTAAATTAAATACTAAAAAATATAATATACCTTAATTGGTAGGGTGAGCCTTAAATAACAAGTGTAAAATTAAACTAAAGCAGAAAAAATTGAAATCGAAGAAAATAATAATAATAAAAAAAATCGAATGTGCATTAGGAAATGCAACACTAAATGTACAATAGGGGATTTCAACTGCAACTAGCTAGCTCACTAATCACCGGTTAGGTGGATCATGTTTTTTTTTTCATTCAATAAGGCCCCGTTTGGTTGACACGGAATCTGACTTGGGAAAGTAATCTGATTCTCTATTTTAACATTACTGTGTTTGGTTCATTTTTTATGTAATATGGAAAGTAATCACATTCCTCAAAACAAGGAAAATTATGCAACTTTCCTGGATTCTGAATACCTACTTCAAGTAGGTATTCTTTTTCCTTGTTTTGAGGAATCTGGTGTTAAATGATTTCATTGTTCGATTTCTTCATTTATTATTATTTATTTTTTTTATAAATTATTATTATGTTTTAAAATTGAAAAAATAAGATTTATTATTATCTTTTTTTTTTATTATTAATACTAAGTTTGGATTAAAAAATTTCAATAAAAAATGTGTAAAATAAAAAAAATAAAAAAAAATAGAAAATTTTATAAATGAAAAAAAGAAATTAAAAAATGTGATACTTTTTTATTGAAGAAATTACGACCAAAATTCGACCATTTTATCAATTATTTTTTTGGCATTTCTATCAAAATTACAATAATATCATTTTTGAGACAACATTGCGGACTAAACGATGACCATACCATTGTCAATATAGATAATTTTGATTTCCAATTCAATAAAAAAAATATTTATATAGATAATTTTGATTTTCAATTCAATAAATAATATTTGGATCACCAATACAATATTTACCTTAATTGATTATTTTTTTTGTGATATCATTTTATTTAAATTGAAATAATATGTTGCATTCAATATCTATAGTACTAATGCAAATCGAAGAATTATACATTATATGGTTCGTAATTTAAAATTATAAATATCGGTAGTATGAAATAAGATATAGTATATATTTTAAATATTTAATTATCTATTCTTGTTTAAATCTAATTCAATAATAAACAGAGAATCATTGCAATTTTCTTGTTGTGTTCCAAACACAGAATAAAGAATCTGTTAGTAATCATTTTCCTTAGAATCACATTCCCAGAATCATATTCCCAAAAAACTTTACTTTCCTGCCAACCAAACGAGCCCTAAATGTTAAAGTATTTCCCCACCAATTAATTGATACCATTGATAATTATCATTTACTAATCCTTGGTATATATATATAATATTGAGTTCCATTACATGGATGGTACCAAATCACATCCAACTTTCATTTGTCCAGACACAATTCATTGAATTCAAACATTTAGAAACCACGAAAATGCATGCGAAAAAAATATTGCAACACGCGATTCTACAAGGCATTACAAGTTTTGAGCATGCATATTGTGACAAGTTTATGAACGTGAACCAAATTCAAAGAAATTAACATAACTGAAACTGAAACGATCGAGAGGGAATTTATTGTTGGCACCGTAACGAATCTTCAAGCCGCCGGAGGAGGACGGCGCCGCGGTGGAAAAGGCCGGCGGCGAGGAAAAGGGAAGGGAAATGGAGGCCTAGGCTGAGCATAACCACACATTCCATAGATGCAACGAATTGGAAACCTACATCTGTTACCGCACTTCCCACAGTTAAAAGGGTTTCTATTTGTATTCACACATATTCCACTGCAGCACTGCCTGGTGAAACGACAGCGTATCCCGCACAAACCGCAGTTGTTGACGTCCGAGGCTACGTCAACACATCTGTTCCGGCAGCAGCGCCACCGGGTTCTGGGGGACTGGCCCTGGTTGCAAATCCACGGCTGCCGCCAGCAGCCGGGCGGCAGGCGGCGGTTATGGAGTCTCGTCAGCCATGGGGAAGTGGTGGAGGAGTTTGTGGCATTGTGTTGAAGAGTATGAAGTAATAGGGTTTTTCCTTGTGCTGCCTCAAAATGTAGAACAAAGGGCAAAATATAGAGTAGGACTACTAGTGAAAATGGTAGTGGCATTTTGTTCAATTACTTTCTTATCTGGGGTGAACCAAAGTTTTTGGTTTGTAACATTTTATTTATGGCGGGAATGTGGAATTTATTGATGATGAAGTATTTATAGGAGTAAAAGGGATTTATTATCAAGGAATCCGGAGAAATTCATGTTTTTCATACAAGGATTATTGCCTAATACGTGATGGAGTATGATAGATGGCGAGCAGAAGAGTTGTTACTTTTTTCCACAATTTATATTGGCTTTTTTCACACCTTAAGCCTCCGAGGGGTCTTTCTCAAAGGGAGATTATTAAATGTACGTGTAAAAGGTAATATTCGAGTTCATATTTCCTTTTTTTCTTCCAACAATAATCATTAATCTAACTTTTCGAAAAGCGAATTATTTTAAGGTGGCTACATATATTGATATATAAGGCCATGTTCGTGCAGAATAAGTTTTTTATTATTTTCAATATAGTTCCAACTCTAATAAATAAGTTTTGCTCAAAAAAAAAAAAACACACTCTAATAAATAAGCAAAATGATATTAAAATCCCGAGTAAAAGTACGTGTACAATAATTTGTTTATTCTATTATCTTGAATGAAAAAACCATACACCATCAATGTCAGTTGCATATAGCAAATGCTGAAATCGTATTAGTTACTATTATGCATAAATCTAATGGTTAATTATACTACTTCACTATAAGAAAAACGTGATTTAATGACGGATTTAGTAACAAATTTTATTTCATTGTTAAATTACTAACAAATTAAAGACAAATTAAGATTGAGACGTTTAACAACAGATTTTTTCCGCCTCCAACTTAGCGATGAAAAAATTCATCGTTAAACGTCAAATTTTATTTTATTTTTTTGTTTTGATTTTTTATATTAACAATGAAATAACGGCAGATAATTCCAATATTCCTTCACTATGTTAGAGACGGAAAAATCCATCGTTAAACATTTAATTTATTTTTTTTAGCGACATAATTTTTTCATAACTACATATATATAATTCTCATTTTTTTTATTTTTTTTACTTTCTTTTTTTTCCAATTAGTATTTATATTAATGATGAATTTGAAATAAATTTTTTTAATATTTTTAATTTTTTATTTTTAAATTACTTTTTATATATTTTTTTTATTTTTTAATATTTTTTATTTTTTATTTTTAAATTACTACTTGATGATTTTTTTATATTTTTTGTTTCATATTTTTAATTTTTTTTATTTCTTTAATTTTTTTTATTTCTTTAATTTTTTTCAGATTTTTTAATTTTTTTATTTTTTTAATATTTTATATTTTTTTATTTTGAAACTACTACTTTATGAACTTTTTATAATTTTTATCACTTTAGTTTTATTTTTATTAATATTACCAATTATAAATATATAATATGTCAGAAAATTAATAATCTAATTTTAAAGAAATGGTGTAACATAATTATAGTTTTGTTACATCATTAAAAATTATAATAAATATTTAAATAAATGAAGCCTAACAATTTCGCGTGTGTGTGTGTATTCTATCTGAATATTAATAGAATATACATTAGTCTACTTGGTTTAACCCTACGCATTCCCGGGATCAAGAGTTAAAATCTCATGAGCAACAAATGTTGGAAAATTTGGCGATAATTTTCGTCGCTAATTAATTTTTTTCGTTGTTAATTTTGTCTTTAAAATGGCTAATTATAGCGCCCCATAAATATTAAAGCATAATATTAATTGTTTAAGCCTTATAAGTCACGTATAGAGTAATTTTTTAACATATGTGTAGCATGCTCATAAATACATTATATTTATTGCATTTCATGTAAGTCATTAAAGTTATATTTTATTTATTTATTTATTTTTAAAAGCCCAAAATATCTCATATATATTTAATTGTTGGCCCACGTCTATTTTTCTATTTTTCTTTCTAGCCCAAAGCAAAAGTCCAAGATGATTAGGACACCAATTTTGATGCTTTCAATCCGAAGCAAAAGGAAAATTTGACCTTGATTCATTATCAAGATTTTTCTCCCAATCTTCCTCCATGATCCAAAGCTTTATAAAAATAAATTATTTCTTGATATTTTCGTCCATAATCAAGGCTAAGAAAACTCTAGCTTCACTAGTATAAATAGATGCACTATTTCATCATTTTTCTTACACCAAAACAAAGAAAAGGTATAGAGAGCACAAAGTTTTCGTTTCTTTCTTCCTAAAGTTTTCGATGAGCTTTTCAAAAAGTACGATTTAATATCTAATTATTGTTTTAAATATGTATTAACCAATTCCTTAAGCATTTCACATAAACTATCTTAAATCATGTTAACTATTTCATGCATTAAATTATTATATATATATATATATGTATATGTGTGTATTTTCGCCTCTCATAACAGCTCATTTAGAATTTTAGATTAGCATAAATATTAATTATGTTTCAAAGTGTTTTTGAATCATGTATAGCCGTACGTAAATTATATTTTCCGCAAGTTATTAATTTAAGATAATCAACTAAAGGTAAGGGTGTGCACAACGTAATCGGTTAACACTTAACATCAAGGTTAAGGCCAATGTGGGGTTTTATGTTGAAATTTGTATTGTTATTCTCTCTATATATTTGTACAGGAGTTATGTGAAATTTCAGTACAGAGTCTTTAGACTATAAAGTACAGAGTCTTTTTAGACTATAAAATACAAAGTCTTTAGAATATAAAGTACGAGCCTAAGGGCTGATTCAAAAGTACATGTTACATGAATTAAATCTTTTCACGTGCTTTTCAGTTAAATGTATAGTTTGGATAACGGATATTCCCCACTGAGTTTAAAAGAACTCACCCCAATCTTTTATTTCCTTTTAGGTCAGGCAAGAGTTCGGGTAGTGTGTAAGAGAATAAGATGTGATAATGGTGGTCAAATCGTCAATCATGATTAAATGAGAATGTTTATTTTATTTTTGACTTTATTGTATGTAATAAATGTTAATTTATAATTGAAACTCCCGCTGTATTTTTTTAAATAAAGTATTTTATTAATAAAAATATGAGTAACGACCCTTTGTCTATTAAAAGTGAAATTAGGGTGTTATAGAGTGGTATCAGACAATGTCTACTTTCCTGCATATATAAAAAAAATTGCAACCATGTAAGCAAGTAATGACCATCATCACATATGCCACATTGCTTCGGGAAGAGGTAAAAGTTATGTTTCATATCAAAGTTTATGAAAGTATTATTTATGCAAGTATGTTGTTTGAAAATGTTTTACACTTTTCAGGTTTTGAAAATATGATTTTGAAATTTTGAGGATGAAACTCTTTATATATAAATTGGGTAAGATATAGCGCCTCGTAAATTTTAAAGCATCGTATTAATTGTTTAAGTCTTATAAGTCGCGTCTAGAAAAAAAATTAACGTATGTGTGGCATGCTCATAAATACATTATATTTATTGCATTTCATGGAAGACATTAAAGTTATATTTTATTTATTTATTTATTTATTATTTTTAAAAGCCCAAAACATCTCATATATATTTAATTGTTGGCCTAAGAATATTTTTCTTTCTAGCCCAAAGCAAGAGCCAAGAGAATTAAGACACCAATTTTCGTACCTTCCATTCAAAACAAAAGAGAAGTTTGACCTAGATTTCTTATCAAAAAAATTTCCCGATTCTTCCTTCAAGATCCAAAGCTTTATAAAAATAAATCATTTCTTATTATTTTCGTCCATAATCAAGGCTAAGAAACCCTAGCTCCACTAGTATAAATATATAGATGCATTATTTCATCATTTTTCTCACACCAAAACAAAGAAAACCCATAGAGCATAAAATTTTCGCTTCTTTCTTCCTAAAGTTTTTGAGGAGCTTTTCGAAAGGTACAATTTAATATCTAGTTATTGTTTTAAATATGCACTAACATATTCTTTAAGCATATTTTTATATATTCACGTAAACTATCTTAAATCATGTTAACTATTTCATGCATGAATTTTTGTATGCATATAATACGGTGTGTGTACGTGTATATATATGTGTGTATTCTCGCATCTCATAACAGTTCATGTAGAAATTTAGACTAGCAGAAATTTTAATTATGTTTCCAAAGTGTTTTTGAATCATGCATAGTCATACATTATATATTTTGCAAGTTATTAGTTTAAGATAATTAATTATTGACAAGACGTGCACGACTTGATCGGTTAATGTTAAGGTCAAGATTAATGTGGGATTTTATATTGAAAGTTGTATTGTTATCTTCTCTATATATTTGTACATGAATTATGTGAAATTTCAGTACAGAGTCTTTAATTTTAGACTATAAAGTGTGGTGGGTTGGTCCAATGCTCTTTATTATTTTTGGCCCAATGCCCCTTATTTTTCTCGGCCCATTTCTGAGCCCAATTGCCTTAACTAAAGCCTATTTCCTATTACCACCCCTTAACCCTAATTTTCCTAATTAGATTACCATTCTCCCTTTTTAACCTCTCGCACCGTTTCATCTTTTTTTTCAAGTCTCACATTATTCTCTCGAGTGTTCTAGAGAGCTCTGCTATTCTCTCTGAACTGTTGGCCGGAGTCTCTGTTCTTCTGGGCTCCTGAATAGCCGTAAGTGTGTGAGAGTGAGAGCTTCAAGCCGAGACCCTCCTAAACCCCTTTGTGGCCTGAGTCAATTGTCATCGGAAGTGCTGCGCCCCCGACTGGAAAGATTTGAGCCGATTGTCTCCCGGAGACACATCTTTCCCATTCTCAAATCTCTGAATTTTACTCCTCTTGTTTCTCTTATTTTTTCATACTCAACTATGTCTGTTGATATTAAGTCTTCTGCCTTTGTTTGCTTGGTTACTAACTGCTCCTTGTGTCCTTTAAGTGCAGGCAGTGAGATCTTGTGGAATAGATCGTCAACTTGTGAAGAACAACAAGAGATCTTGAAAGATCTCAAGTCTGAAGTTGACAGAGTGGTGCTAAGTTGCTTAAGCAACTGTTAAGTGAACCGTAAAGGGTCGGGAATCAAGGGTGAACCCCCGGTTAGGCTTGATACCCAACAATAAAGTATAGAATTTTTAGAATATAAAGTATCGAGCTTATAAGCTGATTCAAAAAAAAGCACATGTTACATTACGGACCAAATAGAATTAAATCTTTTCATATGATTTTCTGTTAAATTTGCAGTTTGGATAACGGACACGCCTCAATGAGTTTAAAGGAACTCACCTCAATCTGTTATTCATTTTAGTCAAGATCTGGGGTGATGTGAGCGGACAATATGTGAAGGTAGTGGTCTAATAGTCAACCCGAATGAAAGAATATATTTTAGATTTTTGATTTTATTTTCTGTAATAAATGTCAATTTATGATATTTTAAAACTTCCGCTATATTTTCAATAAATTATTTTATTAATGAAAAGTATGGATAACATGATTTTTCTATTAAAAGTGAAATTGGGGCATTACACTAATGGTGAGATTTTTAATGATAAACTCGATTGATCTGTCGCTAATCTATCGCTACTTATTCCTCTATCTGGCCTGGGATCCGTCCCTATCTGGCCTGGGATCTGCCCATTAGTTAATGATCTTTTGAAGGAGTCGTATTGCATTGTTGGATCTGGATCGTCCATTGACTTCTGGCATGATAACTGGTTGGGGTATATCATCGTTGATCGCATTGGTCTTCCAGCAAATACACATGTTAAATTCAAGGATCGAGTTGGAGATTTTTTGATTGATGGAGTTTGGCATTTTACTCGATCTTTTGTGCATTCATGTCTGGAGGTGTTTCTGGATATTCTTAAAGTTCCTATTGTTAACAACGTTGATGAGCGGGTTTGGACAAAGTCACTTCATGGTATGGTTACGACTCGTTTAGCGTGGCTGCATACTCGTGTTTTGTTTTCCACTGTCAAATGGGGAAAATGGATTTGGGCTTCATATATCCTGGCTCGTCGTTCCCTGGTGAATTGGCATTTATTGTTATCTCATTTGCCGATGATGGAGACTCTCCATAGATTTATGGCCCGGGTATGTGTGTTATATGTCGAGGGGCGTTGGAAACACTAGATCACCTTTTTTGGACTTGTCCTCTGGCATCGGTGGTTTGGCGATGGATTTTTGATATTTTTCAGCTTGATTATATACAGGCAGTTTCGATTCATGAAGCTTATTCTCGTTTCATGGAATGTTCCTTCAGCTCGCAGCTTTTTATTTTATGGCGTGTTGCGGTGGTTACTGTAGTTTGGTGCATCTGGACATTTTGGAATAAAGTTATTTATGAGGAGATCAGTCATACTCCTCTTTTGCTGATTTCTTCTCTTCATTTTGCCATGTGTGAAGTGAATTATATAAAGGGTAACCGCGGCTATATGAGGAATACGGTGGCTGATTTGATTACTTTGAAGGCGTTAAAGATCACTCATGGGTCGGTTCCTCCTCCGGAGATTATCGTGGTTGTTTGGATTCCACCTCCTCCGATCTAGATTAAAATTAATACGGATGGATCTTCTCTTGGCTGTCCCAGCAAGATGGCCACGGGATGAGTCTTCAGGCGATCAGACAGTTCGGTTCTTTGTTGTTTCCATATAGATGAAGATGTTGGATTTACGTTCTTAGCTGAGCTCACGGCGGTTATTGTGGCTTTGGAATGGGCTCAGAATCTGTCTGTTGACTTTATTTGGCTTGAGGCGGATTCGACTTATGTTGTTACTCTTCTTTCTTCTTGCTCGTTACAGGTTCCTGGATCTTGAAGGCTAGATGGCGCTGCGTGTTGGAGTTTATTGGCCATATTTATTTTTGTGTCACCCATATCTATCGAGAGGGGAATAGAGTTGTTGATGCTTTGACTTCGCCCACTGTTTCTTCTGGATTTTGGCTTTCTAGTATTCCTTGTATTTCAAAATTTGTTAAATCAGACATTTGTGGTACTGGTGTTTTTAGATTTGTTTAGAGGGGTACTCTTTTTTCCACATAGTTTTTCCGATGTTCGGTTTTCCATGTGAATTTTAATAAGGCTCCAGTCCGTTGAGGTATATATTGACATGTAATATCTAGGATTTTTAGGTCTGTGTTACTTTTTTCGGTCTTTTCTCTTTATTTATAAAATTCATTAAAAAATACACAATTAAATTTATTAATTTTTCTTCGATTTTTTCATTCAATTTCAATTTATTGTTACTTAGTTTAATCATACACATTAATTATGGTTCATCCTTCCCAATTAAAGTATATAATTATTTTTTACGAAATAATTAATCATAAAATAAAATTTAATATTGAAAAATTAATTATATACCCTAATTAGATAGGATATACCTTAATTAATTAGTGTAAAATTAAACTAAAACATGATAAATTGAAATTGAATGAAAAAATTGAAGAAAAATTAATAAATTTAATTGTGTAACACCAAACGTTACACAAAGTGTAGTAGATAATTTCATCCGATATTTCTACATCAATATAGAGGGAAGAACAATGAAATATTTGTTATTCGAAATTAAGAACCCAAAATTCACCCCCATCCCCCAAGCAAGACCATGTGTAAAATATTTGTTATTCGAAATTTCGAAGTAATGAACTATGTAGTTAGTTGTCTAGAAGAGACAAGCTTCCGAAGAAAATAATAATCAATGTCTATGTGCTTTGCACATTTGTGCGTGACTGGGTCTACTGAGAAAAACTACACTATTTATGTCGTAAAAGATAAAGAGCGATCATGAGAGAAGTGTGTGATGCTCCTTCAGCAACATAGTTAACCAAACAAATTTCCGTCGTAGTGTTAACTAATGACCGATCGTGGGCTGCTTTTTAGCACTTCATGAGACCAAATTACTACCAAGGAAGATGGAATAACCATAGATCAAGCCCAACCCACATCCGAGTAGCCGACCAAGGACATGCTCTAATTAACTAGAGAATTTGTGTACATCATATAAATGCTCTGAAATGTTTTTTGAAAAATATTTTATTTTATATTTAATTTTTGTTTTTGTATCTGATTTTTCCTTTCTATTCGTGGAATCGATAGCTCTCTAATATCAACATGAGCACAATAAATTTGATAGAATTCTACCTTAAAGGGAAAAGAAAAAAAAAACAATGCCAACAATAAAATTGCACCACAAAATTCCCCACGAAAGATTACCTCAGTATCTCATAACTGATTGAGAAGAAAAATTGGAACAACGTACATTTCAACAAAAATAAATACTATAGACCAATTGATACTAGAATTATATTGTTGTAAAATTTAAAATTAACGGACATTTTAAGAAATGTAATTTTATAGATAGTTTTAATGCATCCAACCCAATAAATTATTAATACATATAAGTTGCTGATATTTTAATATATCAAATCAATCATAATATTGATACATTTTATTGTAAAAGATATCTTTTGATTTATCACATACTACCTAGCAAACAAACAATACATCTATACATATGAATAGACATATATTTGTAAATAAAATTAAATAAATATTACTATACACAGAAACCAACCTATATATTTTCGACATCCAAAAAATGAAAAATAAACATATAAATGGGACGGTGGGATTATATATTTCTTATTTCCTTTATATAAAATGTGGTAAACATAATATATATATATATATATTAATTTGTTATAATTATTCCGATATTTAAAATGCAATATGTATAACAAATAATGATTATATTTAATAATGCTAAACATTTGAACAGTTGTATACATAAATGGTATATAACTAAACATCAATTTTAAAAACAGAAATCAAATTAAAGTAAAAGAGTTTAAAAAATATAAAAATTAAAAATAATAATACACTCAAAGTACGAACCGTCAAATCTATTTGGAAAAAAAAAATCACCTATGCTCCCGTTCAAAACTAGACGATTATGCCCCCCGTCAGATCAGATCGGACCGGCCACAAACGTGCGGTTTGGTCCTACATCAATTCAAACTATTATAAATTTTGTAAATAATAATTTAAAATTGTAAACCATAAGTAAGAAATTCACTTCTCAAATGTATCTATTTATGACATTGTTGGTATGAAGAATGGGATTCGAATAGAATGGTAATTCTTTTGTATTTCCTTATATCGTTATGATTGATATTTTTTTTTGAACAAAGATATATTTTGAATCAAGAATCACCATTTCTATGGAATTCATATTTCCGAAAATGTGGAATACCCATTCATTCAATCCTCGCTCCATAAGTTAGCTATATATTTTCATTCAAGATATTAAATAGTAAATGTAGTATATAATATTTTAATATATAAATGTCAAAAATAGAAAAAAAAATTGATAATTAGTTTATGGAATTTGTTATTATTATGACTATTTTCAGCTACATTAGCTTGATAATGCAATTTATTCTTTAAAAACAAACTTGGAAACATAACATTAAAGTCACAATTGGATATATTTTTCAATTTAATTGAATAAAAATTAGCATCGTGGTAAATATTTAAAATAAATACAGCTTAAAAATTGAACAAATTAAAAATAATTTTAAATTTATATAATAACATATTCAAAATCAAAAGCATGTATAAATTATTTATATTGTAAAACAAAATATTAAATTGTAGTAACGATCATATGCATTTTTAATTAAATACTACTACAATAGAACTAAAATTTTGCATTGATTACAAACACTATTGAGTGGCTTATTTGGGGCTGAGATTACTTTTGGCTAAATATCTCCGGTTTGAATCTCAATAACCTCCACAAGTCTAGTCCACGAGTTCTCAAGTTGAAAGTTAGTCTTTTTTTTCCCGACGATCGATTTGAAAACTGATTTTCCGTTCTTAATTTTATTCCATTATTAATTTTATTGTTAAAATGATTAATGACGAGATTTTTTAAAATGGATCGAGTCTAACGTTAAATTAATTTAATGAAGAGATGTGAAATTCCATCACTAATACTCTTTTCTTTTTAATAGTGGTGTGTATGTATGAGTTCCTACCATCTGAACTTTGGAGGGACCACCTTTAATTAATTTATGAGAAAAATTAATTAATACATTAATTGGACTACGTATGTGAAATTGCGACAAACACAAATCACATTCATCTGTGCCCATGTCTGTTGACACAAGTCGTAATGTGGACGGTGGACTTTTTGCCCACTCTACACTATATCCTTGAATAAGAAATTAATTAATTACCTAATTAATATAGACATACAATGTGTCTCTAAAAATAGCTCCAAAGAAATAAGTTACTTATTTATTGAAGTACTAGACTCATGATCAGCGCAACATGCAATTATTAATTCTTTTAAAATACTTGGAATATTGATAGGAATTATAACTTAGTCCTATACTTATTTTTCATTTGGATTATTAATTTATCATTTTTTTTGTATTTAACTCTCAATCTGGTCAACTTCAATAAAAGTTATTGTTAATATATTTTTTCCTTTTTAAAAGGAAGATATATTGTTAAGATTGATGGATTGATTTCCTCCAATTGATTCTTGATATATGCTGTAGTATATCTTCTTAGTCAACACAAATAGGTAAATGATAAAAATGAGTAAAAGTAAATAAGTATCAACTAAAACAAAAATAACTTAAAGGATGATGGATAATTAATCAATATTATCTCTAAACACTTCAACATTAAGGCAACTTTAAAAAAAAAAAACTAAATTTGTCAGAAATGATCAAGCTAAAAGTTCAACAGAAGGTAACAAAAAGTAAAAAACTTAGTAACTTTGAGAATAAAAGTACAAACAGATCCTCTATTTTAATTTGGTGTTCTCCATATCATATTTCAATCATTGAATGTATGTCATATGTATTTAATTTTTATAATAGATAAATATTTAATTTTTTAAATACACATGACATAAATCTAATAGTTGAAATATGACATGGAACAACAAATTAAAATACAGAATCTCATCAGATAAAAATAAATTTAATTTAAAAATTAGTTTCTTGCCAACCTCCCCTTGAAAAGAAAAGAAAAGAATAGAAAGTCCTTATTGGACGCTGTGATATTCTTCACCAACTGCGCCAAAAAAAATTCTTAAAGTTTTCCCACCTTAAAGAAGGGCCCACCCCCCCCCCCCCCCCCCAAAAAAAATAAATAGTGTTACATTTACATCCAAAAATTTCTCCGTTAGTAGTACTACAAGCATTTAATCCAACCTAAATTTCTCACTTTGGTCCTACTTCTCCAAAGTCCAAGCTCCCCTATCTTCTCTACTCACCAAACCATCTTTTCTAGGCCAAACCTTCATAAATTCAGTCTATTTTCTTGCAATGTTTAAATGCATCTGCAATTATTGATTGCACAAACAAATCAAACAATGCTCATTTCTGTTGATCAACATCTCTCAAAATTGATACATTTACTACTTATATAGATCTTCAATGGATCTGGTGATGAGCCAGAAATACCAATCTCCAGCAGCTCTCTCTCCCACCAAGAGCCCACCAGTCTCTCTCTTCGGCTCATCTCTCCACACTTCTCACACTAGCTTCCCGATCATCGCCGTCGCCGTCATCGGCATTCTCGCCACCGCCTTCCTCCTTGTTAGCTACTACATATTCGTGATCAAATGCTGCTTGAACTGGCACAGAATCGATCTTCTCCGGCGCTTCTCCTTCTCGCGGCGGCGCCCGGTGGAGGACCCCTTGATGGCCTATTCTCCGGCCGCCGAGAACCGGGGGCTCAACGAGGCCGCCATTCGATCAATACCGATCTTCAAGTTCAGGAAATCCCACGCCGAAAACGCCGCCGCCGCCAAATCTTGCGAATGCGCCGTCTGTTTGAATGAATTTCAAGAGGAAGAAAAGCTCCGAGCCATACCGAATTGCGGCCACGTTTTCCACATTGATTGCATTGACATCTGGCTTCAAAACAATGCGAATTGCCCTCTGTGTCGAACCAGCATTTCCGCGGCCCGGCCCGATATCCGGATGCCTATGGATCGGGTTCTCGGGGCGAGCCCGTCGCCCCAAGATCCGAGCATCATCAACGGCGATAGCTTCACCGGCAGAGATGAAGACTACGTCGTGATTGAAATAGGGTCGGAACAGGGTCCTTCTTTGGCAAGAATACAGGAGGGGGCGAGCTCGAACGAACTTTTATCGAACAGTCCTTCCCTACGGAAGGTTTGGCGAAAAAAGGCGAAAAAGTTTAGCCATGTCTCAAGCATGGGGGATGAGTGCATTGACAATAGGCAAAAAGATGAGCGATTTGTGGTGCAGCCAATTCGACGCTCGTTTTCCATGGATTCAGCAGCTGATAGCCAGCTTTATTTAGCTGTTCAAGATATAATTCAACGGAATGGGCAGGGAAATAATGAAATATTAAATCAAAGTGAAGATTGCAGCAGCAGCAGAGTAATTAAAAGATCATTTTTTTCATTTGGGCAAGGAAGAGGTTCCAGAAGTTCAGTTCAGCCAGTTGCATTGGAGCCAAGAGGGTAGAGTTTTTTTTTTTTTTAATAATTTATTGTTGTCATTATTGGGATAAATGTGGTTTAATTTTTATTTTAGGTATAGAAGTAAAAGTATGTAATTTAGATTTGTTTAGGGATTACAGGATGGTTGTTGTTGTCAACTTGTCATATATAGCAGACTAGCAATGAAGAAGTATTCAAGATTTGGCTATATAGAGTGGCGTTGGGATTTTGGATTACTTGATTGGCATGACAAATTGGAAGGCTTAATGATGAATGGACCACCTATATCTGATTTTGACTTGAGCCATTATTGTAATAATCATTGCTCGAACAACTTCCTTTTGCTTTCCCTCACTTTTCTTCCTTTTTAATTTGAATATTAATGATGATTCAATCCAATGATATCTACTATTTTCTCCTTTGAAATAGAAGGGGCAATTAATATAAATAACTTGAACAAATTTTGGACTCATTGATTTTTAATTCTTAGGATTTTTATGTTTCAAATCGTATTTTATATACTAATTTAGTAATACTATTTTATTAATTATTATTATTATTATATATGATTTTTTAGGGAATATCTGAACAATATTTGGTGTTAATTACATGTGAAACGTGCCAATAAAAATAATAGCACTGTATTCCATTGGGCTTGCCTACTAGTTAGATAACTTGTGGTTTAATTTTTCAAATTCGAATTTCGTTAATATCATATACATCTAATCTATCACACATGATTTGTTTAATTTAGTTTGTCTCTCTTGTTTGATTTCCTGACTGCTACAAGAAAGTAAAAAATTTAACCAAAGCATACTGTCAAGTAGGCCCGACTAAGAGGTTGCTCAGAGTGAGCACCAACACATGACTGTTATGTATGTGTTATATTTTGACTGAAATTGTTTTACAACTGAAGTGCAAGAAGAATAAACGGAAGTGAAAGATTATGATTTCGGCAAGCTGGGTCGAGGGGACCTCTTTCCGCAAGACAAATTACACCCCGATTAGTGCTCACGGTCTGTCGATTTGTCTCTCAAAGATGAAACGGCTTCGTCCTTCCGGCAGTAGCACCACAAGTCTGGCAAGGGTCCGGCCAGATCCCGACAGGTGTCCCATGTCGGTGATAGCTGATCCACCGACCCGCTCCATGACCCGATCGTTTCTGTACCGTAAAACTGGTACGGCTAAGCCCCTATGTGTTATATTTTGACTAAAATTGTTTTACAACTGAAGTACAAGAAGAATAAACGGAAGTGAAAGATTATGATTTCGGCAAGCTGGGTCGAGGGGACCTCTTTCCGCAAGACAAATTACGCCCCGACTAGTGCTCACGGTCTGTCGATTTGTCTCTCAAAAATGAAACGGCTTCGTCCTTCCAGCAGTAGCACCACAAGTCCGGCAAGGGTCCGCCCAGATCCCAACAGGTGTCCCATGTCGGTGATAGCTGATCCACCGACCCGCTCCACGACCCGATCGTTTCTGTACCGTAAAACTGGTACGGCTAAGCCCTTATGTGTTATATTTTGACTGAAATTGTTTTACAACTGAAGTGCAAGAAGAATAAACGGAAGTGAAAGATTATGATTTCGGCAAGTTGGGTCCCCTTTTATACCGTAAAACTGGTACGGCTAAGCCCCGGAATCCCACGTACGCCCAAAGTCCAAGTCCGAGGATGAGCCGAGCCGAGCCGTGCACGGGCACATGGCACGGACGGGCGAGTGTGTGTGTGCACGTGTGGGCTCATGGCCCACATCCTTGTGTACTTAATTACTTCACTTAAGTGTTAATACAATTAAATACACTTCTTAACTTGATTAAAAAATCAATGTGAGATTCTTTAATGTGTCTTAAACACATTATCCCACACACCATAAATGCTCAATCGTGTGACCAACTTTAACCATTTATTTCTCACTCACCGAAAATAAGATTTGAGCAAATAAAAATACTACGATTATCTACTCACAACGTAGAACAATCGTACGGTATTTAATTTCTCCAAAATTAAATATCCCGGTCCCGAAAAATCGGATAAAATTAGTCAAAACTCAATTTAATAAATCCTATTTTCCAACAATGACCTCTTCATTTATAGGGTCATTTAAAAAAAATTAAGCCATATATATAATCCCTCTCTTTATCTTCATTTCAAAAGATGGTTGACATAACATTCTTTTTTTGTTTATATTAGTAATTTAGTTTGAGGTTGTGTTTGAATGTTATCAACAATATCAATAAAATATTTTGAATGTTTTGTCTCAAAATATAATTGTAATATGCTAATATTAAAAAATTTGTTATTAAAATTAAAATTAAATATTTTTTTTTTCAGTAATAGGACCTCAATTTTTATAAATAGCACAAGACCCAGTAAATATTTTAGACGACATTGGTCTCAAGTAGTGGTTGCCAGTGTCCCAAGCGGTGGAGATCTTTTTGTAAAAGAGAAATATCTTGAGTTCAAGATCCGACGCTCTCCCTTTCCCTTAAGGTACAAAAACACCCTTAAGGTATGTACTCGGTCCCAGTTAAACACTTAAACTATGAAACGGCTCATTCGACCCCTTAATCTATTTTAAGTGGTGCATTTAGACCCTTAAGGTATATTAAGTGGTGCATCTACACATTCCATCTCACCCTTAACAGATTCATCAACACTACTTATCTTGAATTTATTAATGGTGCTCTGCTAAATTAGAACCCCAATTTGAAAAAAAATAGAAAAGCCATAATTC
Organism: Perilla frutescens; assembly: GCA_026008535.1. Lineage (NCBI taxonomy): Eukaryota > Viridiplantae > Streptophyta > Magnoliopsida > Lamiales > Lamiaceae > Perilla > Perilla frutescens. Next base: position 8,361,315 of record BRKX01000013.1, on the reverse strand, counting down.
TTTGTTGTGCTCTTTCGATCCCCAAATGATTTAAACTATCTGCTAAAAATTACTATTTTATATGTAAGGCATAAAAACTTTCTGCTAAAAAAATCATTCTTATCATAAAGCAGATGAAAAATAGAGCAAAATCCGTGAATTTAGACAAAAAAATAATCTCAGAAGCAAATCAAGCTTCAAAAATTCCAAAAGAACTACCAAGCTGAAAAAGTAAGAATTAGAACTAATTAGAACTAATTAACCATTAAACAACAACCACTATTTAATAACTAAAATGTGCTTACAGTTGCTGTTTTCAAATACTTGCCAATAAACAAACTAGGAGCAAACCATTGGCAAAATATGTGTGTCCAGGTTCACAACAAAAAAGATCTAATAGTTGTTTCAGACATGTTCACAAAAAATACATAAAAATAAGTTGATGCCTTGCTACCTAGCCACTAGAGACAATTTTTTCTTTCATATTTCTTGGCTTTTTTCTTATCTCTTTCTTGTTGAAGTTGTCTGCTAGTCATATCATCGTTCCCTTTCCATTGCAATCCTGGAGGTTTAAAAGGAAGATTTGTAGATAAAATGGTCTGATTTCCATCTGCTGCAAATCCAATTCTTCTCATGCCACTATTTTTTGACAACCAAGAAGAATTTTTTTCCCGTCTGAGCTCCCTCTCATTAGGAATTGGAAATTTGATAGCTGGATCTTGATTGCTACTCAATGGTTGACTAGTATTTGGATCCCTCTGTGTGATTATTGTTTCAGAACTCATACCAGGATGTGTTTAAAAAAAATAAAAATATTAGTTTTGCTCATCCGACATTAAAAAAAAATCAGAATTACAATGTGTCTTTCCTACTATTAACATGCAAATAAAGCTAATTGTTGTTAAAATACAATTAAATTGGCTAACTGCTCTAAGTGCATAGTGTAAATTATTAAAATGCAAATAAAGCAAAAAAATCAGAATCACAATTTAAAGTTAACTACAATCAATTGTGTAGAGACACTCACATTAAGAGTCATGTTTCCAGATGCCTCATCAATGTATATTCCAAGGCCTGTAATCCTTTTAGTTTTTCTTACAACCAGTTTTTGACATTTTTGCTTCTCTTTTGATGTGGACTTTAGGTGACTGCTTGAAAGATGATTGGAAGCCACCTTAAACAAAAGTTTGCAGACAAATAATTAATTAAAGTGAAATAAAATAAATTAAAATGAATAAAACTGATATAGAAAATGTTACCTGAGACTGCGTTTTGGGACATGTTCTTTGATTGTGATCTTTAGAATGACAAATTGAACAAGTCATCGTTTCTCCCTTCCTCGATAACTTTCCTGAAGCCTTCCCTTTCATCCGCTCATGAGAGCTTCGAATCCTCACCTTCCTTGGTCTACCAGATAACTTCTCTCCAGGGGGTGGATCAAGTATTTCATAAGCATCACAATTCATTAACTTTTTCCCTGGCATAGGCTGCATTGCATACTCATATGCAGCCATGTATGTTCTTTTATGATACCAGTCAGAAATATAGGCTGTTAGGTCAAGATTGGAGTGATGCATTGCACACATTGCATGTGAACAAGGAATTCCAGATAGATCCCATGCTCTACAAGTGCAATTCTGTGTATCTAAATAAACTGTATGTCTATCATCTCCAGCCACTATTTCATAACCATCATTCCCATTGAAAAACACTCTACAACCAAAAGTAGCCTACATGTTAGATTGATATGTCTCCATACACTTTGGACTCCACTCCGTAGTCCATTGATCAACCAAACCCTTGTTTTTAGCCAATCTTTCATTGAATCAAGTCTTATGTCTGTTAGCATAGCCACAATTGGTTTGAACCTAGCTTCTAGTATTATGAAGTTAAAACTCTCACATATGTTATTTTCAACCATTGGAGACTTACATCTATTGCTAAAAAAAGCCCTGCAAAAGGTTTTTGGATTGTATCTTACCAAATCAGTGGCTGCATCTTTGCAAAGATCCCCTAAATATTTCAAGTTGTCTTCAAATTCCTCCTTTTATGTGCTCCACGCACACATCCAAAACCTCTTCTTGAATTCTCCACTGTGCCATTTTTTGCTCCAATTTGCATACACATGTCGTGCACAATATCTGTGTTCAGATGCAGGCAACACATCACCGACAACTTGCACCAACCCCTTCATTGATAAAATGAGATTTTAGATCTTTTATAAGTAACTAAAAAATATAATTATGCAAATATTTACCTTCTGCATGTCTGATATGATGGTCAATGCACTCCCATGGTCTTCAATTTGAAGGTCTTTTACAAGTAATTCTATAAACCACGTCCAATTTTCTTTATTTTCTATCGAAATGACACCCCAAGCGATTGGAAACAATTGATCTGCTGCATCCGTCCCAACAGCAACTAGAAGTTGTCCCTTAAGTTTTCCCTTCAAATGACAACCATCTAAGCTTATAATTGGCCTACATCCTGCTCTCCAACCCCTTTTAAGAGCATCAAAACATATGTAAAGTCTCTTAAATACACTCTTGCCAACTGACATGGATTTTTCACACAAGTCTAATTCAGCAGTGCTACCAGGATTAGTTTCTTTTAGCATAGCAATATAAGCTCCTAAGTAGCCAAACTCGGCAGAAAAACTACCATCTAACTCCTCCACAACAATCTTTTTAGCTCGCTTACATTTTGCCTTAGACACATACAACCTCATTTGTTCCTCAACACTAAGTTTTAAATCTTTAGCAGTTGTTCTAGGATTTTGATAGATTTTATTTTTGAACTCACCTGCTAAAAATTTGGCAGAAGCTAACCTGTTATTTGCATCTTTTAAGCATGTGTGTCTGTCATCTAGAGTCTTCACCACCAACCCACCAATTTTACCATCAGCTGAAATATATAAATGAAATGGACAACCTGCACTTTTACATTTTGCTCTAACTCTCTTAGGTTCATTAGGCCTCAAAGTCAAGGGGGGTACAATTTGCTATACTATATCTAGCAATAGCAAGCCGAGCTTCTTTAGCATCCCCAAGTGTCATGCCTAAAAAGAAATGATGACTATTACCATCAGCATTATACCTCACCTTTCTCTTACTTTGAGTAATTAACTCAAAGTCAATTTGATCAATTTCAGATTCCTCATCAGCCCCTTCATCACAATCTTCAACATTATCACTCAAATTCAAACCCTCATCAGCCCCTTCATCATAATCTTCAACATTATCAAAACTCTCAGAAATTTCAACATTATCAAAACCTCCACCAACATTATAAAATTCCTCATTAGATGTAGAACCTTTGCACAAAACCTGATCAAGTCTTTCATTACTTTGTGTACTTAAATGAACAATATCCCCTACGTTGTCTTCCATTGGATAAATATGCACATGAGACCCACCAATTGACTCATTAATCATATTCACCAATTTATTTAGTCCACCATCATCCTCAATGCATCTAAGTCCCTTGTCTAATGTTTGTCCAGGGATTAAATAATACAATTTTTTCACATTCTCCATCTTGAACTCCTCTCTATATTTTTTTAGCATGTGAGTAAACGACAAAAAAATCTATATCCCCTCGTTCATATATCTCACTCCCCTCAATATAGTTCAAGTTTGGTGAATGTACCCATCTACCCATAGAATGGTACACCAAAGAAACCATCTCTATAGCCATATCTACAAAACCAAATAGAAAATCACAACAAATTAGACAACAAAGTACATAAAATTTTCAAAAATTACACCCTAAAATAACTATATAATAAATTATATCTGATGTATATATTTTTCAAAAATTATAGTAAAAAACTACAGTAAAAAACAAGGCAAATTAAATGTAGAATTTGGGAAATCGTGAATATTCATTTTTTAGGGAATATCTGAACAATATTTGGTGTTAATTACATGTGAAACGTGCCAATAAAAATAATAGCACTGTATTCCATTGGGCTTGCCTACTAGTTAGATAACTTGTGGTTTAATTTTTCAAATTCGAATTTCGTTAATATCAGATACATCTAATCTATCACACATGATTTGTTTAGTTTAGTTTGTCTCTCTTGTTTGTTTGATTTCCTGACTACTACAAGAAAGTAAAAAATTTAACCAAAGCATACTGTCAAGTAGGCCCGACTAAGAGGTTGCTCAGAGTGAGCACCAACACATAAGTGTTATGTGTGTGTTATATTTTGACTGGAATTGTTTTACAACTGAAGTGCAAGAAGAACAAATGGAAGTGAAAGATTACAATAAACAACTGAATTTAAACACTTAAGTAAATTGAAACCCGAGTGCAGATTCTGGCGGAGACCTCTCTCCGCAAGACAAATTACGCCCCGGCTAGCACCACAAGTTCGGCAAGGGTTCAGCCAGATCCCGACAGGTGTCCCATGTCGGTGATAGCCAATCCGCCGACCCGCTCCACGACCCGACCGTTTCTATACTGTAAAACTGGTATGGCTAAGCCCCGAAAACCCACGTACGCCCAAAGTCCAAGTTCGAGGACGAGACGAGCCGCGCACGGGCACCGGGCACAGGCGGGCGCGCGTGTGGGCTCATGGCCCACATCCTTGTGCACTTAATTACTTCACTTAAGTGTTAATACACTTAAATACACTTCTTAACTTGATTAAGAAATCAATGTGTGATTCTTTAATGTGTCTTAAACACATTATCTCACACACCATAAATGCCCAATCATGTGACCAACTTCAACCATTTATTTCTCACTTACCGAAAATTGAATTTGAGCAAATAAAAATACTACGATTATCTACTCACAACATAGAACAATCGTACGGTATTTAATTTCTCCAAAATTAAATATCCCGATCATGAAAAATCGGATAAAATGGGTCAAAACTCAATTTAATAAATCCTATTTTCCAACAATGACCTCTTTATTTATAGGGGTCATTTAAAAAAAAAGCCATATATATAATCCCTCTCTTTCTCTTCATTTCAAAAGACAGTTGACATAACATTCTTTTTTTGTTTATAATAGTATGAGGTTGTATTTGAATGTTATCAACAATATCAATAAAATATTTTGAATGTTTTGTCTCAAAATATAATTGTAATATGCTAATATTAAAAAAATTGTTATTAAAATTGAAATTAAATATTTATTTTTTCAGTAATAGGACCTCAATTTTTATAAATAGCACAAGACCCAGTAAATATTTTAGACGACATTGGTCTCAAGTAGTGGTTGCAAGTGTCCTAAGCGGTGGAGATCTTTTTGTAAAAGAGAAATATCTTGAGTTCAAGATCCGGCGCTCTCCCTTTCCCCCAACTCAAAAAATAAAAATGTGAAATACATTTTATAATAAAATAATCACATAACTTGTATGAAATTATTTTACTTGTCAAAATTCATAAGTAAGATTAAGATCCAAATTCAAATTCATATAAAGTGACATATTTATACTTTGTTGATGTTTGATTTGAAATTTTAATTTAGTTTATGAATTTTAAAGTGCAGAACAGTTCGACAATATACTCCATCTAAAATAAATTGTTTAATTAATTGTTAGAAGGTTGCATTTCTTTGAGATGGGAGGGGTCCGGATGAATGGGGGTCCCCTACTTACCCTCTGATTCCAATTGGTACAAAATGACAGATTACCAAACTTGAGAAAATAAAAGGTGAATTAAATTCATGGTTTTCCAATTTCCAGGCTGGAGAATTATTCTTCCCTGAACTACTGGGTGTTGAAACTTATAAAAACATCAGCTACCAAACTAGCTCAAATATTATTTTCATGTTCCTCACTCTCCACTTAGCTGTCAAATTCATCAACTTTTTCTAGGCCTAATTCATTTCCAGAATCATGTGAGGAAGTTAAGTTACAAACCAGATTTCTTATGACATTCCATATGACATCTCCTGCATTAATTTTTTTTTTTAATTTTCAATTTATTATGATTTAATTTAATTTAATTTTTTTATTTAGGATTAATACTTCTCCAATTAGTATGTATTAAAAAAAATAAAATAGTTACGACACATGGACGAGAATATACGGGGATGTGGTATATACTGTACCACGCCAATCATTTGGCGTTGACTTCCTTTTTCCTTTTCTTGATTAGATGCAATTGTTCGAATTATTGACCACACGATTGCAACCGATAATTGGTAATGGTATCACATTATGATCTAACTTGACAGATAGAACATTTATTTTTTGTTCAAATTGTATTTAAACGACTCTTAGAAAGGGTGAGCGAAAGCCCGAACTTTTGTTTCTAAATTATAAAATATTTATTAATTACCTCAGTCATGTTAAAACTTAGTTGCTACATTAATCCTAAATGTCAGGTCTTATAAATTATTATGTAAAGCATGCTCATGTATTATATCGTCATTGCATTTTCATGAATACCCAAGGAAATCTATATTTCTGAAAACCCATATATTTTTTCTTGGGGCCCAAACATTTAATTTAAGCCCAAAGGAAAGTGTTCCAAATGATCTTGATATATTAATATTTCCTCCTACACTAGTACACTATACACTTCTCTATTAAAGGAAAATTTTCCTCTCCAACCTTTACCATGTTTACACGGTCGCTATCTTCAAGAACATACGATTTTGGAAAGAAATCTCCCATAAAAACAAAGCTCGTATTTTGTTTTTAATTGAATTAAATTTGATTAGCAAAATATCAAGAAAATTGAGTCGCGCGCATCCCAGAGAAAACCTAATAATCAAACCTCTGCACCTATCAAAACTACCCATGACTTTTTACTCCCTCCGTTTTATAATGTTCGTTGTTTATGAGTTTTATTTTTGTGTGAAAATATTTGTTGTTTTAGATACTTTTATGTCATTTCTCCCAAATTTAACGCCATGAATATATGGAGAGAGAAAATTTTACGAAATTTTTTAGGAAAATATAAAGGTATAAGATTTTATTTGATATAGAAGGAAGGGGTATTAGTCCAAAAAATTAATAGTTAATTTTAGATTAAAATCATAAAACAACATCACTCAAAAAAAATCCTAAAACAACAAATATTATGAAACGGGGGGAGTGTTTTTTATGTCTTTATTTCGGGATATCTTGGATGCATGACTCTGTTCTCCCTCTCACTATTTCATGTTTCACTCCATGTTTCATTATTAAATTTATGATTTTAAAAATATTTATTATAAAATAAAAAATAATTATAATATAACTAATCATAATCAACATTTATCAACAAAAAAATGAATTAAAAATATTAAAAATGTAATTTAGAAAAAAACAACGATAATAATGAATTATTAATTGAAAATAAAAAATTAAATATTAAAAAATAATTATAAACCATAATTGGGTGGGGTGAACTCTAAAAATAATCATAAAATTAAACTAAATCACAATAACATAAAATTGAAGAAAAAAAATTACAAGAAAAACTCATAATTTAAAAATGTAATACGAACTGTAACACATAAAATGTAACAGAAAATTCCACGTGTACTACATGATTCAAATTTTAATGTTTAAACTTCAAACACTATTTGGGTCAAATGGTCAATGATGGACGACATGTGCCCATCAACACAGCCCATTGTCGAAGGAGCTATTGGAACATTTTTACTAAATTAAATGTGCATAATTGTCTTGCAGTAATTTTATCAAAGTTATTTATTAAGGTTTTTGTTAGGAAATTATTTATTAAGCTTTGAATGATAACAACTGTTGAGGATCAGAGTTAACTATATAAATAAAGTTTAATTTAATTGAGATGAAATAACACTCATATATGTTAAATAGCATATTGATATTTTTCATGTAACGAGTAACATGTTTTATTGTAATGAGTAATACTTTTCTGAATAGTATATATTATATCTATGTGTGTGTGTATGTGTGTGTTTGGCAGGTTGTGTCGGGGCAGACCCATGAGTTTGACTCGTTATGTACACATTGTGTACACGTGTTTGCCACCTATTATATATACACACACACACATATAATAAAACATATACAAACTAATTACTATTTGAAGGTTTAATATATAACAATATGTGTTAGAAGGAAATAGACAATAATTTGGGATCTAATTGATCCATCTTAGAATAGATTTCTTTCTTTCCTTGTAAGTTCTCAAAATTTCTCAATAAGAGAGAAGTGTAAATCATTATTTTAAAATAATAAAAAACTGAATTCATCTTGTATCTATCTCTCCCTCTAATGGCTTCTATACCAGTTAACATGGTATCAGAGCAGGCTCATAACTGAGAGACTCAGAAACCAATTCATCATCGTCTATGAATACCTTTCCCAAACCTTCGGCTAAATCAGTTGAAATTTGGAACATGAAACAACTGTAATCATGTCAGAAACCAGTGCAACCACAACAAATGAGAACTCCACCAACATTCCAGACGAGCTAACCATCCAACTAACCAATCTTCTCAAAAATAGTCTTGGCTTGCAAACATCACAAAACACAAATACCGAATCTTTGTCAATAGGATTCAAACTAAACGGAGATAATTATCCGTTATGGGCAATACTAATGAAGAAAACAATCGGAGGCAGAGGGAAAGCATCTTACATCATCGGTGACCCACCGCCACCAGCCACCACGGATCCAACATACAAACGGTGGGAACAAGAGGATCAATGTGTATTTACATGGCTGGTCCAGAATGTTGAAACCAATCTTATCAACAGCGTATCAAAACATCCCACGGCTAAAGCCGTGTGGGATGGATTAGCCCTTACCTACGGGAGTGATACCGACTTTCTCCAAGTGTTTGATCTACACAGAAAGACGAACACTATGAAGCAAGGAGATTATACGTTAGAAGAGATATGGGCGAAATTCCAAGAAATATGGATGTCAATTGATCGCAAAGAGCCAAACCCCATGGAGTGTTCTAAGAATATCGAAACATTTAACAGGATCATACAAAATCAGAGGCTATTTCAGTTTCTCACGGCCTTAAATGATATATACGAACTTGTGAAGAAGGATATTCTCAAGAAAGAGCCCCTACTCTCAGTGGATTTTGCCTATGCGATGGTGAGGCTTGAGACTGCCAGGGACCGCATTCTCCGATCGGTAGTCATCGACGAAGTGAGCATATCATCAGACATCGGGGTTGAACTAGCAGCTCGGGACCGAAATCGCTCCTCGCAAAAGAGAAATTGGTCTCGGCGAACAGAAGAAGACAAGAGCAAATTGGTGTGCTCGCATTGTGGAATGAAGAAACACACAAAGGAATCGTGTTTTCAATTGGTCGGATACCCAGAATGGTGGGATGAAACAAAGAAGACGAAGCCTCCGGTCAAGAACAGAGGTGGCATCACCGCCCTAGCCAACGCCATTGACCGGGTTACCAGCGCCGGAGTGGGTAATGTCGGGATAACTGGAGGCGGCACGACAGAGGTGAACTCAGGAGCAGCGGCGGAGGCTAGGGTTTGTTCACCCAAAGTAGGTAACAGGGCGAACAGAAAGTCTACTCCTAAATTTTATTTGGGCGAAACAAATAAAAAAAATTGCAACTTGGCCCTTGTAAAGCTTGATAATCAGTATCAGGTCCTTGGAGATATCTCCACCATTTGTACAGTCCCCAGTGTTGGCACAGAAAAGAATGATCAGTGGATTTTTGACTATGGTGCAATCGATACCATGACTTTTGACAAAACTGATATTGTGCAGTCTACACCCTCCCGAAGGACTCATGTTCAAATAGCTAATGGAGAATTAGCTTCGGTTAAGGGAGCTGGAACCATCAATTTGTCCCCTACTTTGAGACTGTCTAATTGTCTATTTGTTCCATCTTTGTCTCATAAGCTTCTTTCTATCAGTCATGTCACGAAGGACCTAAATTGTACCCTCCTAATGCAACCAAATTTTTATCTTTTATAGGATATCAGGACGGGGGCGATTATTGGGCGTTGCACTAAGCGAAATGGATTGTACTATGTGGATGAAATAGCTCAAAAAGGTGTTGTGATGCTGACTCACGGACCTGGAAACCGGACTGCTTGGCTTTGGCATCGTCGGTTAGGACACCCCTCCACGGGTTATTTAAAACTACTTTTTCCTAAATTAGTGATTTCCTAAGATATGTATTGTGAGACCCGTTTTTTTGGCTAAAAGCCATAAATATTCATATAAGCTTAACAATACTCGGGTTGATAATATTTTTTCGTTGGTCCATTCTGATGTTTGGGGTCCTGCACCTGTTATTAAGGTTTCTAGATTTTAATATTTCCTATTTTTTGTTGATGACTATTCTCGAATGACATGGATATATTTTCTGAAACATAAATCTGAGGTTTTTGACAAATTTACTCACTTCCATATCTTAGTTAAAACTCAGTTCCAGAAAAATATCCAGGTCTTAAGGTCTGATAATGGGAGGGAATATGTTAATACCCGTATGAAACAATTTTGTGCTACCACAAGAATGATTCATCAAACCACTTGCCCTCACACGCCTAAACAGAATGGTGTTGCCGAACGGAAAAATAAAATTCTCTTAGAAATAGCCCGTGCAATGTTGATCGAATCCCACGCTCCAACAATGTTTTGGCCCAAAGTCCTGGCTACCTCTGTGTACATGTTAAATCGTCTTCCCACCAAAGCCCTGAAACTACAAACTCCTTTACAGTTTCTTTCTACTCAAGCTCAAATTCATGTTGCTCTTACTCTTCAACCGAGAGTCTTTGGTTGTTCTGTCTATGTTCACATACCTAAGCATAACCGGCATAAGCTTTCTCCGTGTGCGGTTAAATGTGTTTTTGTCGGCTATGGATTATACCAAAAAGGATATCGATGCTATGATCCCAAAACTCGCCACATGTCCACCACTATGAACTGTGATTTCCTCGAAACTGAGTATTTTTATCACCACCACCTTAGTAGTCAGGGGGAGAATCGAGAAGGGAGTGACTCCTTAAGCTGGTTGTCCATGCCAATGTCAAGTTCTATCTAGAAAATAGGTCCAACAGATGAAGTTAACAACACTGCTGAGGTAATTTCTGAAGCTATACAGTCCACAGAGGTTGATGCCAATGCCGAGACATCCTCCCCACCATTCTTGATATCTGAGGTACAAATTCTTGATACTGTTGAGACTAGTCCTGTTCTTGAAACTAATAATGATGACATGATGGATAGTCAAGATACTGAGAATGAAGATCTTCATACAGTTGAAGATGCTGAGACATGTCGATATGTATTGCCACCTAGAAGTACAAGGGGGATCCCACCAAAGAGATATTCTCCGGAATATATTGGGAGACGGATGAGATATTCTGTCGGAAATTGTGTTAAAGGCAACCTCACTGAGGCAACACAATCTCTCGAGATAGTACTTCTAGGGGAAGAAGAAATTTCTCAATCTGTCGAGGAAGTTATGAAACATATTTAGTGGAGAGAGGCCATGAAGAAAGAGATGAATGCATTAGCCAGAAATAACACATGGGAAAAGTGTAGGCTACCAAAAAATAAGAAACTTGTTGGATGCAGAGGGTCTTTACCATCAAACGGTGGCCTGATGGTAAAATCAAGAGATACAAGGCACAACTGGTGGCGAAAGGCTATACACAAACATACGGAGTTGATTACTCATAAACTTTCTCTCCGATTGCTAAGATGAATACTGTGAGAGTTTTCTACATGGAGAGTTAAAACGAAAGTGTATATGGAAGCACCTCCTGGTTTTTCAGAAGAATTTGGAAGAAGTGAAGGATGTAGACTTAAGAAGACGCTGTATGGACTGAAACAATCTCCAAGGGCTTGGTTTGGAAGATTCACGGAGGCTATGGTAAGGTACGGGTACCAACAGAGTAACATGTCTGATTATCTATGTAGATGATATGATTATTACTGGGGATGATAATGAAGAAATTGACCGTCTGAAGGTCAATCTGTTCTAAGAAGTTGAGATGAAAGATCTAGGAATCCTGAAGTATTTTCTCGTAGTTGAGGTGTTGAGGTCGAGAAATGGCATATTTCTACGATAAAGGAAGTACATTTTGGATCTCCTAGCTGAGATATGTTTGCTAGATTGTAAACCAGAAAATACTCCAATCATCATTGTAGCGACCCAAATTTTTAATTTACGAGTCGCTATTATTATCTTTTTTCTAAATGATATTTTAATTTCAAAACATGAAATTATTAATATTTATTTGGTAGTCTTATAAGTCGTGCCAAAGCAAATATATATGTCCATATAAAATAAGTGATTTAATATTTTTATTTCATGATTAACTAAGCATATTAATATCGTTGATTAAGTTTAAAGATTTTTATTTTATCTTTAATTCAACCATCTTTGAAGCCCAATTTATTGAATCCACATATTATTTCTGCCAAAGTCCAACATTTGTAAAGGCCCAAGTATTTATTTTTAGCCCAAATAAAAATCTGATTTCAAGAAATTGGGGAGCCACCATCATCAGCACGTTTCCGGCAGATTTGCCAATCCGACGAGATTTCAAAAACTGATCAATCTTCCAAGCGTAATTCTAGCTCCAAAAATACGACATTTCCTTTTGCCTATCGACCTGTAACACTATAAAAAGGGGCTCATTTCATTTGTTTCAACACACCAAAATCATTCAAAATAATTCAAGCATTCCAACATTCTCTAGAGGTATAAATCTTATTGTGCATATTTTCATAAGCATAGCATATCTATAAGAAATGGGGGAGAAGTGAAGCTGAGGGAGTAGGAGGTGCGGCGGCGGCGGCGTGGCTGCAGAGACGGTGACGGCTACAGCAGGCGACTCGACGAAACCAGAGGCGGCAGCAACGATAGAGGGTGGCGGTGAAATGGAGAAGAGGAAAGGGTGGTTGTGAGAGTTGCTGTGAAAGAGAAGAGAAATTGTGAAGTATGGTGAAGAGAGAGAGAGAGAGTGGATTAGAGAGAGAGAGGGATGAAGTAGTTGGTGTTGTTTCCTTAAAACTGGGTTACGGAAATGAGGGGTGGAGGGGAGAGAGAATAAAAGGGGGTTAGGTAAGTTGGGCTTGTTTTAAATTTTTAATGATTGGTGAGATGGGCTAGAGTTTGTGAATTGTAGTACTGGGCCGAGAGGAATTGGGGAGTTGGGAATTAATTTCCTCATGCATCATCATCATCATCATCATTATTATTATGATAATTAATATTTAAATTATATTAAAGTTATGATAATTATTATTTTTAATATTTAATGCTAGGCGGCGCGCACTGATTTAATTAAGTTCGTTTTTCAGTAAAGTTTAAAGTCAAGTAAAGGTGGGGGATCTGACATTGAAATTAAAGTACATTTATCCCTATTATGCTTGTATATGATATGCAGGTGCTATTGATGACACCCTTCGGGTTAATTTATAATGGTTTACGGGCTTTATGTTTATGATGACCCCCTCTGGGTATTTATGATGGTCTACGGACTTTATGTTTATTGATGACACCCTCCGAGTTATTATGATGTGATGGCTTACGGGCACTATGCTATGATGACTTGTTATGTTATGTATTTGTATAATTTGGATAAATGTGGATCCCACTGAGTTAAATAGCACTCACCCCAAAATTATTTATTTTTCAAGCTAAGGATGCTCAGGCAATGACGTGGAGACGGGGTTATGGTCAAGATTAAATAAATATGATTTTATTTTAAATATTGATTCCGCTGTATGAAACTCTTATATTTATTGTATAAATGAGATATTTATTATTTATGAAATTTTGGGACGTCACAATCATGAATCATGGACTGCAGATTGTAGATGGAGCTGAATTGGTAGATCGGGGTAAATACCAGCGTCTGGTAGGGAATTTAATTTACTTATCTCATACTACCTGATATTACATATGCAGTTGGTGTTGTAAGTCAGTTCATGCATCAACCGCAAAAAGAACATATGGAGGCCACACTGAGAATTGTTCGATACCTAAAGGGGACTGTTGGATATGGAGTTTTACTCAAGAAATATGGACATCTGGAGATCCATGGTTATACTGATGCAGATTTGGCAGGAAGTTTGGTGGATAGATGATCCACCGGAGGATATTTCACCTTTGTAGGAGGAAATCTAGTCACGTGGAGAAGTAAGAAACAAAAAGTTGTTGTCTTGTATAGTGCTGAAGCTGAGTTTCATGGAATCAAGAGGGACTTACTGAAGTCCTATGGCTACGAAAATTGTTAACTGAGATTGGCTTTCCTCCAATGCAAAGATGTCAGTTATTCTGTGACAATAAAGCTGCAATTAGCATATCCGGAAATTCAGTTCAGCATGATAGAACCAAGCACGTGGAAGTGGATCATCATTTCATTAAAGAAAAGATTGAAAGTGGCATTGTAGAGTTACCATTTGTTCGATCAGAACATCAGTTAGCTGACATTTTGACTAAAGCAGTAAACTCCACAAATTTTGCTGAAGTTCTTGGTAAATTGAGTATTGGTGACCCCATTACTAAACTTGAGGGGGAGTGTTAGAAGGAAATAATCAATAATTTGGGATCTAATTGATCCACCTCGGAATAGATTTATTTCTTTCCTTGTAAGTTCTCAAAATCTCTCAATAAGAGAGAAGTGTAAATCATTATTTTAAAATAATAAAAAAAATTGAATTCATTTTGTATCTATCTCTCCCTCTAATGGCTTCTATATCAGTTAACAACATATAGTAGTTCAAATAGTTTCAACATTGACCTATGAAAGGTCATATTATATGAAATTGGACTTAAATTTTACAAATTCTTTATACACGTTCTAGCATTAAGCATGCCCATGGTTGACATCATGTATATTTCTTAAATAAATGAAGTTACAGGTTTTCTTTGCTTGGATTTTCGATTCTTTTCCATTTCTCTTCATTCTTGGCCACGGCAAGTGATTGTTAATTAAATTTAATTTACATCATCAATTTGAGAACGAAAAGACAAATTAATTATTAATTTGATATTTGAAAGATGAAAATAATTAATTTATTGTTTGATTGACCGAAACAATCAATCTAGAACTAAAATAAATCATGTATTTCTATTTTTTTTTATAGATATTCTATATTAATTTTCAATTAATGAAAAGTCCGGCACGAATGATATATTAAATTTAATAACTAATTTAAAATATTAAAAATAATAAAAATACACAAATTTTGAATTAGAGATTAATAGTTTCAATTATTCGTATCCTAAACAATAGTTCACATATTTTAAGTTTCGGATTAATAGCTAATCTATCTATGAGACCCTAATTGTTCTCATCCACATCCCTTAATATTTTAAGTCTGGAATTAATAGCTAATCTGTGAATAAAGAAAAAATAAAAGAAATAAGTACAAATTTGTACTATAAAATATTATGAAAACTGGTATGAAGGAAAATTAGAAGAAACTGAAAATATTTTTAACTTTTTAATGGATATATTAAAAATTATAAGAATACTAATAATCTATTTCAAAATTTCAGAGGGAAACCCTCTCCCTGGCTGGGGTGCTCGGTGGTGATCACCGAATGCAGCTGTGTGGTGGGATTGAGAATGTGAGATTTTGGGGAAAAACGTCAAACTGCTGGGGCCCAATATTAAATCTCACCTCTCATGTTATTTTTGTCTTAATTATATTACACTACCGAACGTTTGAGTGTTTTTTTAGTTTTGTACCAAAGTTTCAAAAATTATGCTCCCTCCGTCCCATTTATATAGTCCACTTTATCATTACACGTAGATTAAAAATATTTATGAAAACAAAACATTAAAACTTAACTTCCATTATTACTCTTATTTAAAATTTATGACTTTTAAGAATTTAAGTGGTTAAATTTCAATTTTCAATACATACCAAGGGTATATTTGTATATTACTATGAAAATTAATACTATTTATAGTTATGAGACTATATAATTGGGATACCTCAAAATAGTAAAATGGACTATATAAATGGGACAGAAGGAGTACATGAATATCCAAATTTTGACAAATTAACACTTACAGCATCAATGCTATTTTTCGTTGTCCCAAATAATTATCTGGGATGGCATAAATCTTAAATGGAGATGTGGATGGGGGAGGTGTTGAGACATTTGAAGGTGAGGATAACGTTCCATGTCAAACACCAAAAAATTACATTAGTGCTATAAATAGTAATTGTCAAATATTGGTGTTGTCGTGTAACTTTTGACACTTCAAGACAAAAGTGAAAAAAGAGACAAACGTTGGATACTGAATTGTAATTAACTAGTCATTTTTTGTGATTAATTTTTTTTTGCAGCATAACACTTTGAGACTTGACAAGCTTCTTTCATTTTAATTTCAAGATCTCATTTTTAGTTAAGTTTTGATATAGTTCTTTCAAATTATTGTTATATATTATTCATAATATAATTTATATATTGTGATGTTATCATTTTATTATTTATTTACCCATTTTAAAAATCTTGAATTATACTGTATACATAAAATGATTAGATTTTTCATAAATTCATATTTTAATTTGCATCGTATCAAATTTTATCTAATTATCAGAAATTTATATCTCTATGTAAAAGAAATTATTATTATTATTATTATTATTATTATTATTATTATTATTATTATTATTATTATTATTATTATTATTATTCCTCATCAACACTACTAAATATGAATCTTTCACACTTAATTTTCTAAATGTGATTTACTTCTTTTGTGTGGTATGTAAACTATTGCACATAAAGATAAATTATTCAGCACACCCCCTCAAATAACTGCTCTAAATTAATTACCTTCGTCATCAAAAACAAAAATAAAAATAAAAATAAAAATGGTGAAAATAACTTCCCACTACGTCATTTTCTAGTCCTCCACTAGTCTACGTTCCTTTCCCGTCCCAAGAAAAAAATATGAATCCGCCGTGCGCGCACACATACTAAATCAGAAACAACCTATCATACATTTAGGGTTATCAAATTTTGACTAAATATGTTGGCATGATAAAAAAGATTGAAGGATGAGATTCTCTATTCTGTATTTAATGTTTTAATTCATATTTTAGGATCGAATTCATAAATTTAATAATAGATATTATAAAAATAAAAATTAATTATAACATAATCAATCTAATCATATCTATAAACAAAATATTGAACTTTCAAAAATTATAAATCATTTTTTAAAAATAATCAACCATAATGATATTTTTTTTTTGAAAATTAAATACTAAAAAATAATTATAAACTCTAATTAGACGGGATGAATCCTAAAAGTAATACTAAAATTGAACTAAAATATAATAAATTAAAATTGACGAAAAAATGAAAGAAAACTTTATAAATTTGATCGTGGAATACGAATTGAAACACCAAATCTGAAATAGAAATCCCATCCTCAAAAATGACGGTTATAAGTGAGGGTGAGGTTCGGTGTTCGTGTAGTTAATACTAGAACAAAAACCATATTTCTTTATTTATATTTAGTTTTATATATTCTTGACATGTATTAGCATTCATTTCTTATAACTATTATTTCAACAGTACTTCATAATTGATAAATTTTGTATTTTGCTAAAGATACTTGCAGCTGTTATACATAATTAAGTACTTTATATATCAACCTAAACATAAAACTGAACTCCGTTTATAATAATAAATAACCCACTTCCCCCACCTTATTATATATTTATCGATAGACAGAGTAGTATTATAAAAAATGAAAAAATAAAATAAAAAGAATTAGACGATAGCATTTCAATTTTTCAACAAACGTGACATACCCATACATCTTGGACAAATTTTGATGAATAAAAAAAGAATGCAGCAGTGACTTCAATCTGCAACTTGCTAATTTTTTTAAACCAATAATTGGCGCAATCATCTTCTCACCCTTGCTCTGTTCCTGACCTCCTAAATCATTCCTCATTTTATCACTCAAAATATTCACCGCCAAAATCGAATTCTTCTAATTTTGTTGATGACTTCGAAGTCGTAACCAAGCAATGCATAACTATCACGTCGATTCGTTCAGTGAGAACTGCTGGTGCGATTTAATCGATTACAGCAGCCTCTTGGACGACGGCGCACCACCACCCGATTTCTTTGAGCCACCGCCGGAAAAGTGAGTGATTCAGTTAATTGCATGGTGTTTTTTTTTTCCTAATTACTCGTGGATTTGATGAATTTCGATAGTCTGTTTGACTGTTTGCTTAGTAATTCAGCTGAAGAACTTGAGTGTTGTACTAATGCAAAAAGGAAGAATATATATATTCTGAAATTGATGGTTTTATCTATTTTTTATTGAGTTTTAGTGATGCGAATTTTGATGGGGGGGGGGGGGGGGGTAACTCTTTCTATTTGTCTGATTTATTTGACTATTTTCCATTTAAGTTAGCGATGGAAGTTGCCAATATATATATAGATTAGTAGTTAAATCTTCAGAAAAATGGGTTTGAACGTGTTTGATCATGTTGCTGCAGTGTTGGTAATGGTATGTCAATCGATATCTCACTCATTGAAATTACAGCGGGAGTAATTAAATGTGAAGAAAAAGGATCCCCGAGAAAGAGGTAAATAGTAAATTATTCTCGACGATTGCTCATTTCCAGTGTTTTTTTTAATGAATAGCCGGATGAGTGATTGCTCTGTTTTGTTTGTTTATGATGTATTATTTTAGCAAAGCATCAAAATATAATTTATTAATTTTTTCTTATAGAGGTAAAAATACTTTTACGGTAGATTTCGCATCTTTATTTAAAGAGAAAAAGGGGTAAACACCGTCCTAGTGTTTATCGGATGGATGGATCTCCCCTTAATAACTTTTTTTTTTCAAGCAAATATGTCCCTCCACTCCCCAAAGTAGCTTTTTTTGTGCAAAAATAAATGCTACCTCCATTTCTGAATAAGTGTCATTTCACTCATATTAATAAAGATATTAATTAGATAATTAAATTACTTTATACACTTTTATGTGAATACATTAAATGAATTAAGTATGATTGTTTGAATGCGTTAAATGAGGGCAAATATGAAATTTTTATCTCGATTGTGTAGAATGACACTTTTTGTGAAACAAAATTAAAGTACTAAAAGGACACTTATTGTGAAACGGAAATATTATTATTTTTTCATCTTTTGTATACTTTTCATTTAACTATAGACCTAAAATTGTATCTAAATCCATAGCATTATTATTATATCATAATTGAATATAGACTTATATGAATGAATTTTATTAAAAATCTTATATATATATTTTTCAAACATCTTTTTAATAAATTTGAATCACAGAAGTACAAGCTTAATAAGGATAAGTTAATATTAATTTATGCATGTAGATATGATTTATGTCTATAATTAAAAAATATTATACAAAAAATAAATAAACTTGAATATGAAATACTAAAAATAAATATAAAACTATTTAAATAGAATCACTCCTACTTAATAATTATAAAATTAAATTAAAATGTGATAAATTGAAAGTCACGAAAAGAATAGGAAAAAAATGGAATCTCATCCGACCGCAAGCCCTCCATCTGAAATCTGAACCAAATCTAACTGGTCAACCCCCACCCACCAAATCTACCCAATCAACCCCCATCCCCAAAATCTACCCGGTCGCCAACATTCTATGTTTTAAATAAGAAGATTGATAATATTAAAAGAGAAGGAAAAACCAGTACACAAAAATCGTAAAATCCGTTTGAATAATTCCCCACCCCTCAAATTCCATTTTATATAACTTCTAGTTCTATCTTAGGGTTAATAATTCTGTTTTTTATTTTTATTTTTTGACTAAATAATTCGGTTTATTAACAAAAAATATCGGTTTATTATGCCGGTTTTACCTACTTTTTCCAGTCGAACTGAATAAACCTAACTTTACAATCTATAGGACCATTAAACTTAATGATGGAAAGCTGAATTAATTGAAAGTTTTTGTTATCGATTTTTTGTTGGATTTGACTTTTATGGATTTCAACCTTTATGAACATTATAATAAGAGAAAATGACCCATCCGAACTTGATTGTATGATACTGTTCAAATAGGACTATGTTTCAACTTTTGGGGCAATTGGAATTTCAAACTTTCAAAAAATAGCCCAATTAAAATCTTGTGTTGCCTCTGGCCGCCACACCGTCACGATCTAATTACTTCGACATCAGAGTAAAGCAAAATTGAGCCACTTTTAGAATATACCTCGATCAATTTTGAGATTTGATGTTGAAATTTCGATTTAAAGTTAATTGAAATTTGATCTATGCAAAACTTTTCAACCAATTTTCAACCATATGATACAGAACAATATGAATACCTTTAAAAATCCCTCTCAATATATTTTCCAACCATATATTTGCTTTGCTGATTGGACACTACACGGCGAAAAATTTGATCGAAGAAGTTTGGATTGCTAAGCGATGCACATGAATTTCAAGAAATATCGAGTTGAGATTTGAACATCAATTCAATGTCGAATCTCAACATTGGTTGAGGGGTTTCAAAGTCCAAGAAGTAGATTTTTTCCCAAATGGGCTGAATTTGACTTTCAGACAATTAATGGATGAGTAATTAAGTTGTGAAGATGCAATAACGGACTAAAATAATTTAATGGTTAATAGAGAGTCCTGGTTATGTTATTTTTAAAAATATGAGCGCCCAACAAGATCAAAAATTAAAATAAATTCTTGTTTGAACCTCAACATATAGTTCAAGATTCTACCAAAGGGTTTCACATGCTTGTTATCTGAATTGAGCAATGTACATAAGGATATAAAAAATGTGAAAAGAGGTGAAGGGCCTTGTTAGAACATAACAAGCTATTTGAGTTCATGAGTTATAAAATCTAAAAATGGTTAATTACACTCACTAACACTTTTCTCTGAACGGTATATAATTATATATTAGTATTCAATATTTGCATAATCTTATAGATCTTACATGAGAGTAAATTTCGACATTCCAAATATGATGCTTGCCTGAATTATGGAGATTAATATATAACTAACAAAAAATATACACCAACTCATAGATTTAAGCGAGAACGTCAATTTTGAAATGTGGGAATTTATCCCATACTATATTTGTTAAATTATACAAATGTTGGGTGTCATATGTACTTTTTTAAAAGACAGGGCAAAAATGTTAGCAATCCAAAATGTTGAGTACTAAAGGAAAATTAACCCATTTTAAAATATTTTGGTTTAAAAAGAATGTATTTCCTCCATTTTAAAATATATATTGTTTTAAAATTTTTAGTTAGAACTAACTTATAAATATTTTGACTAATATAGCAATCGCTCTCCATCACATATCAAATTAGATTAAGATATGGAGTATCTTTCCTTAATAAGCGCATGTTTCTCTTTTTCCCTAATAAAAAGAAGGTTAAAATTGCGAGGTCTTAAAAATATGTTCAAATATTTTGAAACAAACAAAAAAACTCTAAAACAATGTATATTTTGAAAGCGAGGGATTAGTTTTTAATGCTTTATTTGGAATGTCTAGAAACTTAGCAGAAAACGTATAATTTTCCGTTTTATTGGTTGGTTGTAATCTGCAGGGGGCGCTCTGATATACCCGGTGGAACAAAAGCATGTCGTGAGAGAGAACGAAGAGGAAAATTGAATGACAGGTACGATTATTGTTATGAATTTAGTTGCCAGATTCCTTTCCACATTAGTAATTTCCAGTATATGTGCACAAAAATGCATGCATTTTCTTCAGATGCAAGTGATGAATTGTATGCATACACATCCTAAACTTTTTTGTAATAGTTCTTTGGAAGGGAGTTCAATTCAATTTATTTACTGTAAGAAACTGGGCAATCTGATGGTGATCTGGAAGATTAGAAAATGGTAGTACTATATTATAACTTTAGAAACTGCCTAAGCATGAATTCTTTTTCATAATTAAATTGGTCAGATATTTGCAATTTTACTAGTGTTTGAATCCCGTCTGACGAGTCAAGATCCGTCTTGCCCATTGTTTTTCAGTTAGTTGAATAGCTTTATGTCCATGATACAGATTCTTAGAACTCTCTGCCATTTTGGAACCTGGAAGATCGGTGAAAACCGAAAAACAAGCCATACTTGGTGATGCCATCAGACTCATAAACCAGCTAAAAGCTGAATCTAAGGAGTACACAGAAATAAACAAAAGGCTTATGGAAGAGATACAAACTTTGAAGGTTAGACTGGAGACTTGTTGAGCATTTGGTAAATTTAGCTCCAGAGACATCATATGGCATAGTATTAGATTAGTTAAGTACTAGTTTGATTTTTGCCATTTATAGGAAGTAGTCAATCATTGATTTACAATTTCTTGCACATAAAATGGCCTTTTAGAACTTTTGCAATTGAAGCATGTTCTGGATTTTCAGGTGACTTGCATAAAAGTTTGCTGAATGAACTTAATAACTGAATGGTTTTGCCTTTTAGCAGCATAAAGGGAGATTTTTCGCCCATCTGTAATTATGTAAATCTCTAAAGGTTTTGCCTTGAGGTTGTAATATAATGGAGTACTCACTCTTGATTGCACTGATAATTTTGTTGAAGAAAAATCTATGCGATGTATATGTATATGTCATATACATGTTAGTTCAGTAATTCTGTGAGTTCCTGCTTTTGGCCTTTAACATCCTGAGACTCTCAGTTAGGGATCATGGGCAGAAATGTTGGAATATGAACTTATTTTATCTTCATCTGTGTGTGTTAAAAGTCTCCGGATCATTTCTGTTTTGCATTCTAACATACAGGTTGAGAAGAATGAGCTTCGTGAAGAGAAACTGAAGCTAAAGACAGATAAATACATGATAGAGCAGCAGTTGAAAACCATGAATATTCCTCCTATGTATGGCGCTGAAGTCAACAAGGTTCCGATGCTTCCCAGCTACGGATTTGTTCCAATGTGGCAGTATTTACCACCATCTATCCGAGATACTTCTCAAGATGATAAGCTCAGGCCTCCTGCTGCTTGATAATTTCAGCAAGTTCTGCTTTTGGAGAAGATTTATCGTGTGACTGGGACATGTTGTGTGCTGTGTGATTGTAAATAGCAGTTAGTTACCAGTAGAGTTACTCTTGGAAAGACTTGTTGTTGTCTATCATATGTGCAATAACTTAATATTGGATAAGTGGAAATATGTCTGTTTGAACTTTGAAGTGAAATAAATTGCTTTCTTACTGTGCTTAGTCAAATCTTTTTCTATTGCAATACATATTTATACTGTTTCTCTCTTTCCTGAGGACTTTGAATTGTTATTGCTGGTGCTTTTGGTTTGAATTTTCTTTTATTTATTCCAGAGAGAAGTGATTAATGTTTCTGACTTAGAAAGAATTTTACTATTGAGAGAATATTTAGAAGTATGAAGTAATTGAACAGTGAAACTATCTTCATCAGATTGACCTTCATATATAACATTTTTTAATCTTAAGAACAGCTTAATCGCCGTTACAGTTGCAGTATTACAAGGAAAGGTGCTCATGGATTTCAATTCAGAATCAGATGCTGTATGGATTTCAATACAGATTCAGATGCAGGTGAAGATTATAATTCGAAAGAGGTATGAGATACGAATGCTTTGCAAAAATGATGATGAAATGATTTCATTCTTTCCTTTTAACTTTACTAAGATATTTCCTAGAATTGAGAACCATATCCCAGATTAAAAGCTACAAGTCACTCAAATTATAACTGTTCTGATCTTTTCCCTTTGTTTTGAGAAGCACTGTTCTTACTTCTTATCTTTCAAACCTTGTCAGATTTTGTTTCTCTTGCTCATTGCTGTAGTTTTCTTCGTTTCGCCTTTCATCAGCTCATATATATATACACGTTTGTGTGCATTTTCTGCAGAAGTATGATGAAAAATACCCTAAGGTTCTCCTTTCAAGTTGTTTTTGTCTGAGGAGAAGATCAGTGCCTTGGGATCTTCTGGTTCTTTCAGCTTCATTTGTGACTGGTCATGTTCTTTTCCCCATAAAAGCAAATAGAGTCCAGTAACTACAATAGCACCACCTATTATGCTGGTAAAACAAGGTAGGTGATTAGAAATAGAACGTGGATTTTTGTCTCCACACATACACACATAGAGCTATGCAGAATATTCTACCTTCCAATATATAGCTTTTCTCCAAGGACAAAATATGCTAGAGCTGCAACTAACAACGTAGAAAGAGGGTTAAACAATGTCACAAATACTGGTCCCTTTGCTTCCGTGCACCACAGCTGAACGTAGGTCACTATGCCCGAAATGACTACTCCCTGTTGCTTCACACTGAAAATGTTAGTTCATATTTATCGAATTTAATCATGAATATTTCCAAATTGTTGATCCTTACTCCATATAATGTAGACCAGAGATCAATGTTAAGGCCAATGGTCCATGCAACTTTTTTATGTTGTACAATGACTGTGAATACAGCAGATTGTGCTGCTCCAACAAAATTCATCCATGTAGTTAATGAAAGCTGTGCTGGATATCGTTTCAACGTATATGCCTGCAAGAAAATAAAGACCAATTTATTTTGAGAGAGAGAGAGAGAGAGAGACTCTGTTTAGATGAGAGTTTTGGAGCAAAACCTGCATGATGTACCATACGGACCATGTTATGCAGCTTGCAACTGTAAGAAGTGAACCCTTCAACCAATTCTCTTGAATAACTGTTGTGCTTCCTCTTATATGAATGAGTGCATCTCCTATTTTTTCCAGTGCAGGTCCCTTATACAATGTCATCGTCATCACACCTGCCAACGAGATCCCTGTTCCTAGGATTTTTGCAATCCCACGGGGGCTACGAACATTTGCAACTTCCAATCTGCTCAAAAATTCATATTATGCATTCATGGGATTATCTATTTCTACATAATATTGTCTTTAAATGCATTACCTGAGTATGACTGCCAGTATAAATGTCAAGGAAGCAATAGTGTTGACCATGCATGCCAATAGTGTTGGAGATGTGAACTTCAAACTTGTGAAATACATGTTTAGAGTTAAACTCACCCTGCAACGATCGTGTTGGTGTTAGTTATGGTCCTAATTTATGAATATATCTTAGTATATGCTTACATACTTATGTAATCTTATTCTTACCCAAGAAGAGATAGTACAAAAATCTCCAGGAATAGAGCCTTTGTGAGTTTTGGCCTAGTTTTCCTGCAGAAGATCATATCAGTTCCAATTGTTTCATATAATAGCTGCATATATGCACACAGAAGGTATTGAAAGATTTACCTCTCCATAAAATAGGCGAAAGGGAGCATAACGAGACCAGCAACAACGTGTCGGTATGTGACATAGACGGAAGGATTCATACCATTGTTGAAGCAAGCTTCTGTGATGATATACATGAAAGTGTAGGCTATCTGAGCCAGAACCATGAGAATGTGAGGCTTGAAATGGAGGTAAAAACCGATGACAGGGGCAGCCGTCGTCATGGTTACTGATCGAGAGGATGTTGTTTCACTGCTCAACTGTTGGGTAATATCAGCATACATATAGACATAGTAGGAGGAAAAGAATAAGAGAGGTTTGGATTCTTGTTGCATGTTGTTGGTATAATGGTATCCCCCTGACAGTTTCCCAATATATATGATGTAAGAAACTTGTTCAAGAATGTAGAAAAGAAATATACGCCTTTTCGGATTGAACAATACATGCGTGATTATCAACAAATTTCAGTTTGGTAGATAAGAGTTTATTCTAACAAGTTTTCGGATTCTTCCTCACTTTAGTTTGTTATAGTTTTCACTTTTCATTTTGGTTGTTTGTGTGCGCGCGCTCACATGATTGCCTTTTGTCCTAAATATTGGACGCTACTATTCATTAAAATATCTAAATTGCCAACGCAACTAATTTGGTGCAAAATATCAAGAAACGGTTACCTAAATTTGGTCCCATATATGTATATTTCTATTTATATATATTATTTAAAATAATTATTTTAAGGATTAATTACAGTTTAGTATCTAATGTTTTGGTTCTCTAACACTTTTATCCTAACATTTAGTGATTCCTTACATAATCTAACACGTGAGTAAATTTCCGACAAGGAGGATATTGATGTATATTTTATTTCAATCTCTTTGATTCGGATAAATTACATCAGATTTGTTAGATTATGCCAACTGTTAGGAACCCCTACGATGGATATTAAAATGTGATTAATCATCTTTATAATTATATAATTGTTTTGATTTTGTTTTAATGTTTTATTTTATTTTTTTAACTCATCTTTAGCAATCACAAAAAAAAAATGTAGACATCCCCTACCTCATCTACCAAAAAAATCGATGATTGGATATCTCATGACCGCCCCATTCAACAACGGTCTTCGACCAGAACCCTAATTTTTCTATTATTCATTCGTGATTCCATTATTTGTAATGTGGTTTACAAGCTGACTATTTATCTCCTTTTTGTTTGAAATTTGAATGTATATGGGCGGGTGATTGTCGATATTTTTGAGTAGTATGAAGAATTAGAAATAAATAGATAAAGAAAGAAAGAACAAAAATCAACATGTTGTTATGGGTATATATGGACTTCCACAATATGGTTGGTATAGTACCGTATGCTTCGATAATAGTTGATGGAATGAAGAATATAATATAGGGTGAGATCATGATCATATAGTGAGTGCAATTTGGATACTTGTTTAGCACATGGTAAATCATAAATTAGGAATATTATTGTTCCTTGAGCTCAAAAAATATGTATGATCAAGACCGTGTCCCACAGCTTTACACATGCAAAAAATTGGATTCCTTTATTATTTATTTAAATAAAATACTCATATCTGTAACGTATATATAAAAGTATGATATTAGAGTTGTAGCAAAATTTCAAACAATGTCGTTTTCTTTGTAAAAGTCATGTCCCTAGCTAGCTATTACACCAACTTCCCAATTAGTCGTAAAATACATGTAATGGTGCTATATTGAGGATTGCTCAAAGTTTAGTCCAAGGAAAATTTATATACTTATACATTGCAATAATGTAAGGTTACTTTGGTTGGGAAAGCGGTGAGTAGAAGCATGGTTTAATTTGAACACCTATTTTTGCACTTAAGATCCTCTAGTCCCAACTTGTGTGCCAATTAACCGTGTGTCACACCTCAAAATTATTACTTTTTCTTTTATTTTTTTCTTCAATTTTAATTTCTTTTGATTTAGTATAATTTTACATTATTATTTAGGGTTTATTCCATCCAATTAGGATTTATAATTATTTTTTAATATTTAATTTTAATTTTTTAGTTAATATAATTGATTTTTGGGGTTGATTATTCCAAACTTAGGGTATATAATTTTTTAAAATTTTAATTTTTTTACAATAAATATTAATTATTATTAGTTATGATAAAACAAATTTTATTTTTATAAAAAAATTATTAACAATATATAATTTTAATGGTGGCACACGGTTGACACACACAAGTGGGACTAGAGGATCTCTACTCCTATTTTTGATCCCTTAAAATGAGCACCATTCATTAATTATTTCACATTCTTGATTGTCAAATTACTCCTTTTTTTTTTAATCTTTCAAATGTTGTATATTAATGTTAACTCTATATAATTGGAAATGAGTCTAGGCAAGAATTGGACTCCTTTTCTGTATGAGGAAATTGCCTAGTAGTTGTTCACACCATTTGTATATTGGGTTGTACGTTTTCCGTAGATTGTGTATATCAAACTCGAGTTATAGAACGACGACTATATCAAACTCGTTGTACAACAATTGAGATTTTGGCAAAGTCTTTGATACTCGGAACTTAGTACAGTCCTAAATTCTATACTAGTAGATAGAATTCATGATCAATTTTTTATATCATGTATTGAATTGAAAGTTTTTGGAATGAATGTGAATTGTGAAGTATATATAGATTTCAAATATCCAATTTGTTTTTCATAAATCCCAAATTTAGAATCACCGAATAAAATGCGATTTTTGTAACAATTACGCAGAGAAGCAGTTCCCTTAAGTCTTGAACAACAAAGTAACAGAAACTGCAGTTAGTCCTAGAGAGAATCCCAACCCTAAAGGGAGATTATACCATGAAATTTCATCATTCTCTTCCTGATGATCGTCCTCTCTAGGTGTGATGTCGATGACTGTGCAACTTTTATTTAGTATATCCCCACAGAGTTTGGGGTTCCCCTCAAAGGAATCAGCAGAGAATGTATCAAACTGACCGCCACTCGGAATTTCTCCTTGAAGATCATTGTTGGCCATGCTCAAGGAAGACAAAAAATGGAGCTGAGTTAGTGAATTTGGGATCTCACCGGACAGATGGTTCCCTGCAATATTCATGATCTCCAAATTAGTGAGACGCGACAGCTGATCAGGGATGCTGCCACTGAAGTTGTTGCTGCTGAGGTCCAGCACCTGGAGAAACTTCAGTTGCCCGATTTCTTCTGGGATTCTGCCACTGAGATTGTTGCTGCCAATACTCAATCCACGGTGCATCTTAGACATACCATTGTACTCGAGGCTATTGAACAAGTAAGGCAATTCTAAGTGGTCAAAGTTGGAGCTGGTGTCATCTGCAATCAGAGCTGGCATATGTTCGATCTCTCGTGGAAGCTCTCCAGAAATGAGGTTTTCGGATATGTTGAGGAAAGAGAGGTGTGGCATAGATACTAGCCAAGTTGGAATAGGGCCTGATATGTTGTTGTATGAGAGAATCAAGATTTTGAGCTTCCTAAGTTTTGCAATCCATGAAGGGATTTGGCCTTTGAGTTTGGATTCTGCCAAGGCTAGAAAATGCAGATTATGGAAGCCACTTAGGCTGTAATCATCGAGCATCATCTCATCACGGAAGCCCCTCCCCAATAACAAAATGGCAAGATTTTCACAATGCCTAAGAACGTTGAGAGCTTGAGCCATGCTTGTTAGTTTATTACTCCAAAGGGAGAGGTGAGATAAAGATGTTAAAGAAGCCATGCAAGGTGGAATTTCACCAACTAGCTCGTTAAAAGACAGTCTTACAGCAGTCAGGGAGGTGCAGGAGCACAGGCTGTGTGGAATATTTCCGAAGAATCTGTTGTGTCCAAGATCAACGGCTTGTAGTCTCTCGAGTCTAGAGAAGTTGAGAGCAGAGATATCTCCTCCAAAGTCATTGTTTCTCAAGAACAGAGTTGTGAGGTTGGAGCAGTGCATCAAAGAGGGAGGTATAGTGCCGTTGAAGCTGTTGTGGTGAAGTAGAAATTGCTCCATTTTAGACAGCAATCCAACATCATGAGGTATCTCACCGATGAGTTGGTTGTCATTGATCTCTAAAATGGTGAGGTTAGAAAGCATAACAATGCTGTTGTTGATGGGGCCTGAAAACTGATTGTGAGGCAGAGATATCTCCTTGAGCGTTGCAACGCTGTAGAGATCGTTTGGTAGCCATCCTGAGAGATTGTTAGAGCCTGCCCTGAAAACTTGCAGATTTCGACATTCAGCAAGGCCGGGAGTTATAGGTCCAGAAAATTGATTTCTTGAAAAATCCAACATCTTGAGACGTGGGGAAGTCTTGCAAATTGATGAAGGAATGGAACCTGTGAAGCTGTTGTTGCTGACATTGAAGCTGATCAGATTGGATGCCTTGTGAAGAAACAAAGGGTTTATAGAGCCGTTGAAGAGGTTGCTGGATAGGTCTAATGTTTGGATGGAAAGCGGTAAGGGCAGATCAAGTGATCCAGATAGAGAGTTGAAACTCATGTCGAGAGTTTGGAGATGGCTCGAAGAGTGAAGGAGTTGGGAGGCGAAAGGGCCGGAGAAATGGTTGTGGGAGAGATTTATGTGAGTGAGGAATGGAAGGTTTGCAAGAAAGGAAGGATTTATGGCTCCGGAGAGATGTCTCTCCGGCAGCCATAGATGTGTGACTCGAGCAGCGTGGTTGCAGGCTATGCCTTGCCATTGGCAGCAGTTGAGAGAAGGGGAGGAGATGGGGATTGAGATGTGGTGGTAGAATGATACAAGGGTATCACGTTCTAATTGATCACAACAAACCACAATTTCATGAAACCAAGTTAGCACAAACATGACGAATACTAGGATTAGTGATTGAATTTGGGACGTCATGGCGTTACTACTTTTATTTGCTCTTCTAGACTACCCCTTATATATAGCCGTATTAGTGAGAAGGGATGTGACTGTCTTAATTGTAGAGTTGAGAAAAAAATATTGCATTTTCAAGTCCATTAGTTCACACTTCACATCTAAGTCGTGTTTCTTCATGTCCACTAACATGTATCACTTGTTACATGCTACAATGGGTTTTCTCATGTTTTTGTCGTAATAGCAAAAAAGTATTGATTTTAATAAATTAATTAATTTTAATATGTGGATGTCATATTTAAATTTATTTCATTATTATATATAGTACATTTTATTTTTTTTATTTTTTAGTATGACTTATGAATTAATTGATGGGCATTAACAAACTAAGATTTGGATGCACATTTCAAGAATTGCTAAACTAAAACTAGCTACCTAATTGGGTTGTAGACTTTTATCCATTCCGGTTAAAGATCATGGCTTCTGTGCTACCACAAATACATAAAACCTTTTCTGGCATATAAATTTTTGAATGATTCGGATTAGCCAAAGCATCTATATAGAGAAAATTTCATGAATTAAGATGGAATTATATAGTAATTAAGATCAACATATCTTACAATGTGTCATTGAGCTAACATAATACAAAGACACATTCATTTATTTTTTCACACTCATGCACTTTCCCTTGGAAATGAGTAGCCACATTTCTTATCATAACATTGCTGCCATTTTACAGAGATGATGCAAACCAGTATAACATTTTTATGCTCCATTACTCCAGCTCAAGCACAGAAGCTTTATTCATTGCCATCTTCTTCAAATCTTGTAGTAATCGAGAGCCTGATAACTGTCGAGTCCAGTAGTCAGGAACTTCATTAGATATTCACCCAATACAATCTCTCTGTAGACTGCAGGATTTTCCTCTGTTATCAGCTCTTGGATGGGGCCATAAATCTTCCCCATGTTAGTTAGAGGTCCAGAGAAAAAACATGCCACAGAAATTCTTGGTCCACCGCGATTTGCTAATGCTCTGTGCTCAATGCTTCTGAATTTCCCATTAGACACCAACTGATTCAAACAAACAGAACGGAGAATGAGTGGAAATTCTCACATATAGAAGAGCATGTAATAAAAATCAAGAAACATATATATATATACCTGAAGAAGATCACCAATGTTTACTACTAAACCACCTGAAACTGGTTCAATATCAATCCATTGGCCTTCATACAAAACCTGGAGACCGCTAACAAGTTGGTTTTGCAGAAGAATTGTGAGAAATCCGGTATCAGAATGCTTGGTTGTTCCAATAGCCAATTCAGGCTCAGGGCATGCTGGATAATAGTGGCCGTGGAGACGGTGTCCCTTGGAGCATTCCATGTTCTCCAGTAGCTCAGATTTTAGACCCAGAGCCTCAGACAATATCCCAAACAGAACATTTCCCAATTTTTCGACATGTTTTGAGTATTCAACAGCTGAATCCCTGTCAATCATGTGTATTTTCAAGTATTTTTACTTTACCATCCAAAATATAATGATCGGAGCAGTGACTCATTATCTAACTCCATTCCATAAACTTTATCTGGTAACCTGATTTGTCTGATAAAGTTCCATTCCAAATATAGAGTGATTTAAGTATATTATTGGAAAAATCAGTGATGCAAATAAGTTTCGTATCATGTCAAATGAGCTACTTCACTACAGTAGTGGAAGAATTAACCACAGCATATATATTTAGGAAAGGCTACAAAATAAGTAGTAGTAGTAGTAGTAGCAGTAGTATATAACTATATATAAAGGATAAGATAAATTCGATAAGAAAATAATCGGCATACCTGCAAATAGCGGGCAATTCAGCAGGATCCAGAAAATTGGAGCCTGAATTAAATGAAAAGGACAAGGTATCCCTCCAGCTAGCAGTTGTTGATGTGAAGAGATCATAACTGCTGTTATATCTCACACCTCTCGTGATATCCCGCGTGTAATACTTCTTCTTCTCATCGACATCCTGCTCGTGGAAATCGCGAACTCCCTTAATCATTCCATCAAGCACGGATAGAGGAATCCCGTGATTCACCACCTGAAAAAATCCCCATGTTTCAGAAGCATTTCTTACTTGTTCAACAATCTGCTTCCGCCTCTCGTCGTTGCTGACGTTGCTCAGATCAATCACAGGAACTTCAACATTATCCTTTTCGTGTTTGAGCTCTTCATCCAGTTCATCAGATGGCCTTACAAAAATGTCCGGAAGTTTGAGCAATAATCCTGAATCACAGAGGCCTTTAACGCCGGCTTTTGTTTCATCGAAAGCTTTCAGCATTTGCACTCGATCAATAGCCGATGCATCCATTCCTTCTCTCATTTTTCAGTTTTACTAATTAATGTTTTTGGATCGATCAAATTCAAATATATGTTGCTGTATTTTTATATGTTATATAGAAGATAGCTTGTTATTCCGGTGATCAATTGATTTTAAATTATTTACTTTCTCATGATCTTATCACCATCGAAGATGCTTGGAAGTATTCACTTAATCTATACCACTAGTCCACAACCCACTTCACCTTCTTTTTTTATTAATTTTTTTAAGTAGTTTATCACATGTCTAAATTCAACTCAATTTCTTTGACTTTGTACATTGTTTATGCTGAGTCATTTGTCGAGAAATAACTAAATAAATAAATAATGGTGCCTTTTGTACATGCCTATTATACTGTTAATTTAATTTAGGGCTAATTATGAAAAAATACATTAATTTTTTACTTAATTAATAGCAATTTAGATACAAACTTTTAAATTTTGTAATTACAATGTTTTAATTTGTTAACAAAATTTAGTAAACTATTTTAAAATAGCCAAAACTTTGCTATAAATGAAAGTCATAAACATAAAATATTTCATACCAATATTTATTGCATAAATTAATGAAAATTGGATCATTGTTATTCTACATGTATGTAATTTTATAACATTTCACGCTACAATAAAATCTCTATACAGTAATGATAGAGATTTTGTCTCTTCTAAAATTATTTCAATATTTATAAAACTCGTGTCATGCCTACAAATGTATAAGCATATGATTGTAGATATGATTATACGAGGTCGATCCATAGTGAAAAGGAATTAAACTTGAAAATGCAAGTACCACGATGATAGATTGATGAAATATCTAGACGATGAATAAATGAGGGGTTGGTTTCATTCACAATGCCAAAACAAGAACTTAAGTAACAAACACCAAACAACAATAAAATCAATACTTAAATAAAATGCAAGGAACAATTCAACAAATGAGAGTTTTGAAGATAAATTTAAACAAGACTCTAGGACATGGTTTCACAACATTCCTCTTGATCAAACAACAAGGGTTAAACACACAATCATGCCAAGTTCATAGATAGGAAGACCACAAATATAGAAAGAGCATCTCTCGAATATCTCTTTAATTGTTAATGCGACAAGGATGACTATCTCTAACACATTTCAAGGTCGCACCTACCAAAGGCTCAAAGGGGTCACATTTCTTTCTACATATTCGACATTCAACGAAGAGTACAAATACATGAATTCAATCCACACATGCTTATGTTCACGAGATGGGCAAGATGCAAGTAAATCATACACACTACTACAAAAATACAAATAGATAACACTTCATAGATAACGGTTTTTAGTTAAAACCGTTAAGAAATGAGTATACGTAACGGTTTTTAAAAAAACTGTTACGTATGTGCGTGCTCTCAAAGCTATATATAACAGTTTGATGTAAACCGTTATGTATTTACATATTATACGTAACGGTTATAAGACTACCGTTACATATGTGCGTGCTATTCACAGATTTTACATAATGCTTTATTTCAAAACTATTACATATGTGCGTATTTTTTTAATAACGGTTAAATGACTGTTACATATGTGCGTGTCTTTTTTTTTTGTAACGATTTTCTTAACAACCGTTACATATGTGCTTCTCTCTTAGGATTTAGGGTTGTTTGATTTATCAGCGCGAATCTCCCAATTATCCCAAAATTTTGAATTTTGAAAACCATTTCCCCCAATTCATTTTGCCTTCCTCTCCTCTCTTCTTCCACCTATTTCTCCCCAATTCTCAATTCCCGTCAGCCTCTTCCTCTCTCACTATGCTTCGGTCCAAGCTTGTCTTCAAGAATGATGGTTAGGAATACGCATATGCTCGAAAACAACTATTGCGAGGCTACCAATATCTTCAGCGTCGAGCTCTGCCATATTCATATATATATACATAGAAAAAGGTCGGGATCGCCATAGGCGATATCAACCTCTTCGACTATCAATTATGTTTTTTATTTAGATAGATTTGTATTTTTATTGAATTGGTGGTTTAGGTTGTTTCTGTTTTGAATTGAGATTTTTCTGTATATGTTTGTGTATGTATAATATTTAACCTTTTTTATTGTTTGTTTAGGTGATTATAAAGAATATTTGTGAAGCTGCAAAAAGACAATAAAATTCTCTGGTTTTCTTGGTAGAAGTTTTTTGTTAATCTAGGGTTTCCCTTCAATTCATTTTCTGCTTCTTTCTTATGTTTATGGATGAGATCAATGTTTATGTTTATGCTTTGAATTGAGTATTATGCCTTTCATATTATTTGAAGTTTCATTTTCTTAGGGCAGGACTTGAAATATGACGAGCAATCCTGAATTTTGTTTCATTTTTTCTCAACAACATAGTGTATTTATGTTATTTGAAGGCATTTTTAAGGAATCTATTAAGCTTCTGAGCTTAAACTTTAGCAAAAATCATTATAAATTTAGTATGTTTTCGAGGGCTGGTTTTGGGTTTCTTTTTATGGGTTATGTTCTGGATAATTGATGATGTCGTTTCCCATAACAAGTATTTCTCAATTGGGTATATATGAGTTGACCTTGTATGGTTTTGATTGTTCTGTGCAGTTCTCCAAGGAATTTCAGATGGACTATCCAGAGGGAAGAAATCAAAAGAGATTGAGAATTTGGTAATGTTAAAACTTTTTTAGTTGTGTCCTTTCTGAGACTACAGAATATTACAGGTGGGAAATGTTTTAAACGTTTGCAATTCAGGTAAAGGAATTATGGAACGTAAACATGAGTCACCGAGAAGCATCTAAAGTTGTCAACAAGGATATTGATTCCCACTTTGTTCTGCGCCTTGTCTACCGCAGAGAGTAAGAGACACCTTTGCGGGTCTTCCTACTGCCCCATTTGCATTTCTTGCTCCTTGGAATTTCAAGCTTCAGTTTTTGCTTTTTAAATTTTGCCTGTTGAATATGTGGAAGGGAGGAATTAAGGAAATGGTTCATTTCGATGGAGACAATGTTAGACTCAGATCCTGATCCTACTAGACAAGAATTGGAAGGCCAAGAAGATGACAATGATGCAAACTTCCTCGATCAATCTACCTCACCTTCCACTTTACTTCACTTGCAAGATCCGAATATGCAGCAACAATTGGCCGCTAAATGTATCCAAACAGTGGTTAGAGGATATCTGGTATATATATATACTATATATTTTCGATTAATTAATACTCCTGCTTTAATATTCATTGTTATTGTCACTTCAGCTGCAAAATGGAGCTAAAACTCGATTGCCTATCACTGAAGAATCCGCTGCAAGATGCATCCAATCTGTTTATATAGGATTCCGTATTGTCACAATTGAAACTGATATTAGCTAGAATTCTATGCAGATTTGAATTAATTTCCATCTCTTTGTTGTTGAATTCTGATTTTCTTTGCACGTGATTTCCCTCCTCACAATATCGCAGTTATCTTTCAAAAGATGTCTTACTAGCTAACAGGTCCTTCTCAATTTTCGGTCTACAATGATTCCATTTTATTATTTTTAAGAAATATAATTTAAAATAAAATTTCATTCTAGTGCATCAAATCATATTCTCTAACACATCATACCTCTATTATTTGCTACCAGAAAATGGACTTCTATGTAATAATTTTTCTTATATAGTGTTTGAGCTTATGGACTAATAGTGTTTTTCAACATGTATTTTTATATCTTTTAATATTATATATGTAATACATGGAACTTTTATATGCTTACACGATTTGTTTTTCTTGATCCTTCATAAATAATTTTTTTTTTCATTTAATATTATATATGTAATTATGGAACTTTTATATGCTTAGAACTGTTGGTGCATTTTATGCATTTGCTGATAGCTTTTAAGTAGAACATGAATATTGAGATTCTTGCTTAGTCTGAATTAGAATCTTCAAATGCGGTTCTCGTAGCTGAGCTGAATATATGTGGAATTGTTCTCTCCTTTCTTTATCAGACTATACCTACAAAATCCTATTTTTGTAAATAAATTTCTTGTTAATCTAGGCTAATGGTTGTTGTTCTATTTGTGTGTGTATTGCATGTCTTAGAACAACGCCGAAATTTTATGGGAGGATCTTCAGATTGGTGAGCGCATTGGTACAGGTAAGAATTGTAGCTGTATATTTCCTTTTCTCCTTGTAGAAATTCACTAGAATAGAGCATTGTACCTGAAGGGGTGTGTGTGCAATCTTCACCTTTGATTGGGAACATTAACTTTCTTCTTGCCCTTTACAGTTGGGTTATTCTTAACTCAATTACTAATGTGAATGTCTTTTACAGTTTGCTAGTGCAATAGAGTATCAACTTCTATCTTCCCACTATATATGTAGCCATACATATAAACATGACCCAGATTCTATATTTTGATTTGCAGCATGTTCAAAGGCCATTACTTTCATTTGGCCTGAAGACTTCCTTGAAACTTAGAACGTACCTTGCCAATGTCTACAAGGTTCTTCTTGCTGCATTAAATCTTTTGTAATGATTGGAACTTAGATAAATTCTTCTTATTATCTATTGATTTTAGGATTTTATTAAATTTGTATTGAATTTTTCTTTGTATTTAAATATTGATACTTGGATAATGTCTTGTTACTATAATTATTTTACGTTTTTGCCTTTAATTTGAAAGACTATTTAGATTATTTACAATTTAAAAATATAATTTTATTTTTATAAAAATTGTGCAGAACAGCATTATACGTAACGGTTGCAAAAAAAAAAAAAACGTTATCTAAATACAAGTATATGTAACGGTTTTTAAAAAAAGCGTTATCTAAACACAAGTATACGTAACGGTTTTAAAAAAACGTTATTTAAATACAATAATACGTAACGGTTTAAAATAAAAAGCGTTATCTAAATACAAGAATACGTAACGGTTTTAAAAAAAGCGTTATCTAATTAAAAGAATATATAACGGTTTCTCAAAAAGTGTTATCTATGCTATGGAATATGTAACGGTTTCTCAAAAAAGCGTTATCTAAAAAATATAATACGTAACGGTTTCATAAGAAATCGTTACCTATAATATATAATAGGTAACGGTTTGTTATAAAAACCGTTACAAAAGATCATAATACGTAACGCTTCATGCAGTATAGATAACGGTTATAAACCGTTACGTAAAGTGAGTATAGATAACGGTTAATAACCGTTACGTATACTGGGTAGAATACGTAACACCACTATACGTAACGGTTTTGAAATGGCATACATAATGGACAATAACCGTTACGTATGTGCGTTTTTGTAGTAGTGACATTTGATGTTAAATGAAGGCCACTCAAACAACATCATTCAAGGACTAGCATGGATAAAAACCTTGACAAAACATAACCATGGATTAAACCCTTATCAAGAACAAGATTCACATTGTTTCACCACATTCTAGAGCCCTAAGGGCTCTAGCCTACCATATTTACAATAACATCAAGAACAAAGAGGAAAGAACCAAAATCCATTCTTAAAACAAGAGTAGAGAATGAAAGAGAAGATAAAACCCAATGTAGAACCCTCTTCTTCAATCTCTTAGCTTGAATCCTCAAGATGGATGGATGATTCTTCCTCCTCTTCTTGATCTTCTTCTTTTTCCAAAAATCCCCAAATGTGGTGTGTTTCTAGAGTCAAATTTGGGTGGTAGTCCAATAGTTTGAACTCCCCAAGTGATATATGATATAGAGGACCAATAATGGAGTGTCAAAAGTCAAAAAGTGGATTCGTCAGTCCCGAACGCGACCCTGACCCTGGAGGTCGAGTTTGGAACACAGGAAAACACGTCTCTGAAGTGGCTAAAAAATGGACAAACGGGTTGTGCCCGGAGGCCGTGTTGCAGAGGCCCTGGGGCGCGACCTGCCCTACTGTCGCGCCCGGAGGCCTCTGCAATGCGGTCCCGAGCTGGTCGCGCCTGAGCCTCATGTTTTTCAGCTCCTGAAGTGCTCTGCAACGCGACCTTTTGATCGAGTTTGGAGGTCGTGTCAGCATGCATTGTGAGTATAATGGAGTGTAATTGAGTGCAACACTTAGCTTTCTTTATCTTTTCAAGTCTCGTGCGGTCTTTGTTGAACAGAATCTCATTTCGACTTTAATTCGCACTGTATTAACCCAAAAATTCCTGTATTGGCCACTTATAACAAAATTAAAGATTAAAGACAATATTTACACTATTATCATACAAATATAGAAAATCCTAATGCAAATGCACTCATAAGTGAGTGCAAATGAGTGCAATTCATGCACTCATCAAGTAATATCATTGGGACCAGAGAAAAATATTACAATAAGAAGGTTATTCTTATATAGAATTTACATATAAAAAATATTTTTTAAAATTAATATATATTATACAACACTTGAAAATGTCCATTCATTTTTTTAAAAGATGACTTTAAAAAGTATAAGATTCATTCATGTGTGCTTCAACTGAAGAAAACATTATTATAGGAATCAGGTAAGAAGTGCAAGAAAATAATCTAGAAGATGATAATGTAGAAATAGAAAAATTATCGTGTCAAGAAGCTTTAATTATGTTGAACAAGTTGGAATGATTTGGATTCAAAAAGAAGATAATTGTGTTGACGAGTTACTTCGAACGAAAAGTTAAAGGATGTTGTATTAACCCAAAAAATTAAAGCATTATATATCACATGCAACTATAGCTAAGCATTTTGATCGGTATTTTATTTCACCTAAAATACTACTCGCAAGAGAACGAGGTAAATTATAGTAAAATAACAGAGCAAGGTCGTATCTATAGAGACTGGCTATGTAATGCGGCTAAGTACCCAATTCTACTGTCCTACTTTATCTAGAGAATCGAATTAATAGTTGAATTTAATTAACTAAATATTGTAAAATAAATAAATAGAATCAAACACAGAAAACTGGATAAACAGATGAAGAAACGGATCCTAAGGTGTTGATGCTAAATGAATTTTCCGATTCTTAGACAATTTATTAAACCAATTTAATTCTAAATCTTGTAGAAGAATCACAAATGTAATTATAATCTCTCTCTCTCGAGTAAGTTATAACAGTAGATTAGACTCTAATTCCTATCTCTCGATCTCATGACTGCATGTTATTTAATAAATAGATCCCCAACTGTTCCCTTGCTTGGTAAATTACCTGAGTTTGTGTTCTTAAAGAAACATGTTTGTCTGCACAACTTGAGAGTCTTTGGTTGTGCTACTTATGTGCATCAGAAGTTGAGTAAGCTTGAACCTAGGGCAAGAAAATGTGTGTTTCTTGGATATCCTGAGGGTGTTAAGGGCTATAGACTTTGGGATAGAAGTGTGCCTGAGTTTAAAACATGCATAAGTAGAGATGGTTTGTTTAATGAACTTGATTTTCGATGCATGTCTGAATCCTCACAATCTGTAGTTCCAAGTGAGGTGGAGAACTTAAATCAAAACTTGTATGATTTTCTATTTTCTCCTGATATCTCCAGTAAGGTGGATGACCCTACCCCTGTGATGCCTGAACCTGAAGCTTTGAATCAAGATGTTCCAAATGTTGATAATGAACCTGTGTTTGATAACATTGATATGAATGAGTTATTGTCTAATCATGAGTCTGATAATGAAACCTCTAATAACATATATGATTATGTCAGACTCTGAAACCAGTTCAAATTCTGAAAATGAGACTGAACATGTGCCTGGACCTGAGAACTTGAATAATTATCAACTTGCTAGAGATAGACAAAGAAGGAATGTGAGATTGCCTGCAAGATATGATCACTACAACCTGTCTTTGTATGCATTCAATGTGTTTAGAAATGTTGATAAATTTGAGCCTAAAACATATTCTGAAGCTGTAAATTCTCCTGAGTCTGATAAATGGTTGGTTGCTATGAAGTCTGAGATTAAATCATTACATGATAATCAAACATGGTTTCTTGTTGATAAACCTGATATAATTGTTTTGTTGTTGAATGCATGTGGTTATGCTTAAAATCAAACAAGAACCTGATAATGTGAGATATAAAGCCAGACTTGTAGCAAAATGTTTTACACAGAAAGAAGGCATAGATTACAATGAAATATTTGCTCATGTGGTGAAATTCACAACTGTGAGAATTATGCTTGCTCTTATGGCTCATTTAGATTGGGAACTTAAGCAAATGGATGTGACAATTACTTCTTTGCATGGTGAACTTAAGAATAATATATACATGCATCAGCCAGAGGGCTTTGTTGATCAATCTCTTCCTA
The DNA here is from genome assembly GCA_026008535.1 of Perilla frutescens. Classification (NCBI taxonomy): domain Eukaryota; kingdom Viridiplantae; phylum Streptophyta; class Magnoliopsida; order Lamiales; family Lamiaceae; genus Perilla; species Perilla frutescens. The sequence continues at coordinate 8,320,762 of BRKX01000013.1, read as the reverse complement.
ATCATGTTTGCTTGCTTAAGAAATCTTTGTATGGCCTAAAATAATTCCCAAGGCAGTGGAACATAAAATTTGACAAATGTATGCAAAGTATGAACTTTATAAGAAGTAAATTTGATCATTGCTTATATTATATGCAAACTGAAGTGCCTATGTCCCTACTACTTTATGTGGATCTCATGCTATTGATTAGCCCCTATCTGAAAACTGTCAAGCATGTGCAAAGTTGTCTATGTGCTAACTTTGATATGAAAGATCTTGGTGATGCTAGGAAGATCCTTAGCATGAACATTGACAGAAATAGAGATAATCATACACTTATGTTACATCAATCTGCCTATGTTGATCAAGTGTTGAAAAAGTTTAACATGGAGCAATGTAAACCTGTTTCTGTGCCTCTTGCATCTCATTTCATACTAAGCAAAGAACAATCTCCTAAGAATGAATTTGAATTCAATGAAATGCAAGGTGTCCCTTATGCTAATGCCATTAGCTCTGTCATGTATTTAATGATTAGCACTAGACCAAATATTGTCTATGCTGTTTCATGCTTGAGTAGATACATGGCTATTCCTGGTATGCCTCATTGGAAAGCTTTGAAATGGCTTCTCAGATACCTGAAATCCACTATGAACAGTGGTCTGACCTTCTCTAAGGCAGCTGATGGTGTGAAATGTGTAGGGTATGTTGATTCAAACTATGCAAATGATAGAGATCAAAGAAAATCAACTACCTCTTATGTGTTTACTTTATGTGGTGCATGCATAAGTTGGAAATCTCAATTGCAGAATATTGTTGCCTTATCCTCAACTGAATCTGAATATATTACTGCTACTGAGGCTGTTAAGGAAGCTATTTGGCTTAATGGTGTACTGCCTGAGATAAAATTTATTGATGATAAACCTTTGATTTATTCTGACAGTCAGTCTGTAATTTAATTATGCAAGAATCCTGTATTTCATGATAGAACAAAGCACATTGATGTGAGATTCCATTTTATAAGAGATATTGTAGAAAAAGGGGATGCTTTACTTAATAAAATCCCTTTTGAATACAACCCAGCAGATATGGCACTAAGTGTCTCCCAGTTGCAAAGTTGAATAGCTGCAAAAGATCCTTGAAGATGGATCTTGGTTGAAATTCTGTTGTGTGCCTTGGTTGTGATGGTATTCTGGGTTGATTACCTGAATACCTTATCTGCTTATGTGAAGCTATTGATGGTTATTCTTACCCTGTTGGTTCAATGCTATGTTGCAACTTGTTCAATGAAAGTCAGTGAATGACTTAAGATATGTTGCTGAATTGGGTTGGTCTCTAGTGTTGAGACTGAGATTAATACGTATAGTATTTCTCTCCCCCTCTCTTACCTTGTCTTTGTGATAGGTAGGAGTAAAAAGGCTATGATAATCAACTCCAATAGATGGCAAACACTTCCTTGGTGACATAAAGACCAATGGGCTAAAGGTGGATATGTGGAGATTGGCCCAAATTGCTCTTTATTTCCCTCTGGCCCAATTCCTTTTTTATTTTATGCTGGCCCAAACCTTGCTGAGCCCAGCTGCTTACCCCAAGCCCATTACCCGGTTCCTTCCATATATATACTACCCCAACCCTAATCTTCTAAAGTTAGATCCCTAATCTCTCTACTTAAGTTGCGCCGCTTTGATCATCTTCTTCAAGCCTTATCTCTGATCTCTTGTGCAGTGTTGTGCTCTGCAAAACCTTCTCTGTTTCTTTAGCCGGAATATTGTCCATCTGGTTCCTGTTTGGTTGTAAATTGAGAGGATTTGAGAGTCTTAACCCTTGAGAGTGAGATAGAGAGCTTCGAAGCCATTGATCCCACTTGAAATCCCCTTTGTGGCCTGAGTTATTGTCGTCGGAAGTCGCAGTGCCCCCGACGGGAAAGATCTGAGCCATTGTGTCCTTGAGACACCTCTTTCCTGATTTCAAACTCTCTGATTTTCTATATCTTCTACTTTTCTTTTCTGTTAACTATTTTTCTGGCTTCTGTTTTCATTTTGCTTGATCTGCTGCTCGTTCTAACTTATACTCTCTGCAGATTTGTGTATCTTGGCTTTGGATGAAGAGTCTGTAAAGATATTCTACTCTGAGACCCCCCAAAGTCTGAATCAAGCAAGATTGCTAACCCTAGTTGCTTGAGCAACAGTGAGGATGAACCAAAAGTGTTGAGAAACAAGAAGGTGAACCCCGAGCTAGGCTCCATACCCAACATGTTTATTTAATTTATGATTCTCTGATAAATAATCAACCCAATGATCTATTATTAACAAAAATATAAATTATATTTATAAAATACTTATAAATCGTGGACTGAATTTTAACAGTTGGAAAAATCAAACTAAACCTCAAGATATGGTCGCATTTGTCGTGGTGTGCCCCACACCACAACATTTAATTTGGTGTGAGTGCGACAGCTGGTGGTAAGATATTCCTGTTAAATTTTTTTTGGTAATCCTTTTAATTAACAAAGAAAATTTAGAATAACTATAAAAAATAAGCAATAACTTAATTTATTTTGTGGTCAAGAATATAAAAAACTGGGAAACAATCATCTGAAGTGGATGAATTAATTTATCCAACATTAACGCTAAAGAAATACGACATGCTATCAAGTATCTACCGTAAACCAACATTAAAGGATCGGATATACGTTCCAAAATAAAAAATAAAATAAAATTTTCAAACTGCGATATAAATTAATGAACAATAGAATGTGCATTTACATCTTGGCACCATTTATTTATTTCTCCACACAGGACTCAGCATAAACAAAGTATAAAGTCAATTACATTGAGTTCAATTTAGACATGTGATAAACTCCTAAAAATAATATTAATAATAATGTGTGAAGTGAGGTTGTGATATAGATTAAGTCAATGATAAGATCGTGAGAAAGTAAATCATGTAAATAATTTAAAAACAATGCAGTCCCCGGAAATTTAGGTCACCTTCTGTATAAGTATGCAGTTTGTTTTAACTTTTAACATACATATAAATAAACACCATCTGTATATCCAAAAAATGGAAGAAGGAATGGATGCATCATCGGTTGATGAACAATATGAGCGAATGCAAATGCTGAAAGCTTTCGATGAAACAAAAGCCGGTGTGCAAGGCCTGAGTGATACAGGATTGCTCAAACTTCCTAACATTTTTGTGAGGCCATCTAAGGAGCTGGCTGAGGAGTTGAAACACCAAAAGGCTCATGTTCAAGTTCCTGTGATTGATCTGAGCAACGTCGCCAACGATGAGATCAGGCGGAAGCAGATTGTTGAACAAGTAAGAAATGCTTCTGAAACATGGGGATTTTTTCAGGTGGTGAATCACGGGATTCCTCTATCCGTGCTTGATGGAATGATTAAGGGAGTTCGCGATTTCCACGAGCAAGGAGTTGATGAGAAGAAGAAGTATTATACTCGGGATATCACGAGAGGTGTGAGATTCAATAGTAATTATGATCTCTTCACATCAACAACTGCTAGCTGGAGGGATACCTTGACTATGTCATTTAATTCAGGCTCTAATTTTCTCAATCCGGCAGAATTGCCCGCTATTTGCAGGTATAATTTAATGTTTATTTTCTTATGGATTTTTTATTTGGTTTTTGGAAACCTACCTTTTAAACTACTACACATACTTGCTTAGTGTGTGTGTGTATATATATATATATATTAAGCTATGTATTTCATTTCTTGCTTTATCCAATGTATATACTCTACTATAGTTTTTTCTTCTACTTTTGTATTGAAAATTTGAAATATCCCCATCAGCTGATATAATATGAAATTTATTTGCATAATTGAATATTCAAATAATATAGTAAATCACTCTGTGTTTGGGATGGAGGGAGTACAAATTGTACACATGGATATTCATTGATCTCTGTTACATGTATGTCCTTGGATTCTACTGATAATTAATAATTAAGTTAACCACCTTAAATTAATGTTTATGGAATTAGTCTTGGACAATGAATTGAAATAATGGTCTGAACTGCTCTTATCATTACATTTTGCACACATGATTGACAGGGATTCATCTGTCGAATACTCAAAACATGTCGAAAATCTGGGAAACATTCTGTTCGGGCTATTGTCGGAGGCTCTGGGACTAAAATCTGAGCTACTGGAAAACATGGAATGCTCGAAGGGGTACCGTCTCCACTGCCACTATTATCCAGCATGCCCTGAGCCTGAGTTGGCTATCGGGACAATGAAGCATTCTGATGCCGGATTTCTCACAATTCTTCTGCAGAACAATCTTGTTAGTGGCCTTCAGGTTCTGTATGAAGGCAAATGGATTGATATTCATCCAGTTTCAGGAGGTCTAGTCATAAACATTGGTGATCTTCTTCAGGTATAACCGTATAACTACTGTTTCTTGATTTATGACATGCTAGTTTCTATATCTGACCTTTTTAATTAATTCACTCATTATATTTATGTTATGTTTGTTTGAATTTGGATTAGTTGGTGTCGAATGGGAAATTCAGAAGCAATGAACACAGAGCGATAGCAAATCGTGGCGGACCAAGAATTTCTGTGGGATGCTTTTTCTCTGGACCTCTAACTAACATGGAGAAAATCTATGGCCCCATCGAAGAGCTGATAACAGAAGAAAATCCTGCAGTTTACAGACAGATTTCGTTGAGTGAATATATAATGAAGTTCCTCAGCGTTGGACTCGAAAATTATCGGGCTCTCGATTACTACAAGGTGTGAAGATGGTAATGAATAATGCTCTGTGTAAAATATTTTGGTGGTTGTAAAATGAGAGCAATGATAAGAAATATGGGTGCTTGTTTCATGTATTGGTGTAAAATAAATAAACGAATACATGTATAATTGTACTGAGTTCGTTCAAAGATTGTAAGTTGCTTCTAGGGCATGCAAACTCCCACATTGAGTGTGGTTGACTTACATAATCGATTACGCGAACCATACGATCGTTAATGTTTTAGGTTAGGTGTGCTGATTAAAGGTTAATTGTGTGAATATATGTTTCTACTTTTTTCTTTTTTTAAAGATTGTAATAAGTTGTGCTGATCTTACAATATAATATCACCTTAATTCATGGAGTTGCTATATAGTACTTTTCTATGTTAATCCAAAATATTTAGTTAGTTTCAACTAAATCTGTATATTTAATTAATTAGTTGAGTCTTTAGGTTGTTGGTCTTTTGAATGCTGTGAGGTCGTAGAAAGAATTCGAGAGAGTCAACTTAAAATATCTATGTATAGGTTTAAAAAAAAACTTATATTCCATGTTACACAATTAAAATTATTAATATTTATTTCATTTTTCTTCAATATACTTTTCATTTCTTGTGGTTAATTTTAGTTTTACACTTATTAACAGAGTTGATTATATGTACCAAATCTGGATATTTAATTATTTCTTAGTATTTAATTTTCAAATTTTAGTTATTAATTAATGGGTTCATAAAAAAACAATTATACATCCTAATTGGTGATTATCAATACTAGTTATTAATTGTAAAATTAAACTTAAGCAGAAGAAATTGAAATTGCAAAAAAAAAAAAAAATCAAATAAAAACTAATAATTTTAATGTGGCAGGTGGCGTCGCACAAAGTGTAGTAGTGAATTTTGTCTGCATCACAAGTAGTTAAAGCTTGTGATTGAATATTTTATGTAAATTTCTTTATTATTCTACTGCATACGAGTAGTATCTATTTTACATAGAATTTCATGATATACTCTCTGTGTTATTCCATGTTATACTTTGAAATTATGAGTTTTTTTTGTATGTTTTTCTTCAATTTTATTTTTATTCACCTCACCCAATTAGGATTTATATTATTTTTTAATATTTAATTTTTTATTTTTAATTAACAATTCATTATTATGGTTGATTTTTCAAAATTATCTTTTAATTCATTTTTTGTGTTGATAAATATTGACTATAATTATTTATGTTTTAATTAATTTTTATTTCATGATAAATATTATTAAAATCACAAATTTAATAATGAAACACAGAGTGTAACATGAAAAAATATAACATGAAATTCCAACCCGTCCGTATTTATGTATTTCCACATTGCACTTTTATATTCTGTTTCTTAGATGGACACTCAGATTTTTTAATTTTTATTTTCATTTTTTCTTTATTTTCAATTCATTTCTTATGCTTTAGTTTAATTTTAGATTTGTAATTTATGGTTCATCATACTCAATTAGAGTTTATTATATTTTTTTAATATTGCATTTTTAAAACAATCAATTAATAACCAAAAACTGAAAATTAAATACTAAAAAATTATAATACATCTTAATTAGGTAGGATGAATCATAAATAACAAGCTAGTGTAAAACTAAACTAAACTACAAGAACTTGAAAATAAAAAAAATGTAAAAAATCAAAAAATTCGAGTGTACAACGGGGAATGCAACACAATATGTGCAATATAATAATCCCTTCATTTCTATATGTTTGTTATTTTAGAATTTTAATCTAGATAGAATTAACAATAAATTATTTGGACTAATATATTCCTCTCTTTTATGTCACATAAAATCATATTCACTTATATTTTTTCTTAAAAAATGACAAAATTTTCCATCTCCATATATTTGTAGGATTAAAATTGAGAAAGAGTATGTAAAAATATATAAAATCAACAAATATTTTGACACAAAATAAAATTTCTAAAACAACGAACGCGTATGAAACGAGGGAGTAAGTGATTTCATTCCCATTAACTCTCTTATGAACAAGAAAATTTATTTCATGTAACTTCGAAAATTTTGCAACACAGAATAGAATTGAGATGGTATTAATATATATATATATATATATATTGTGATTTGCGAGATGAACACAGTTTATAATCTAACATTGAGCGAAACTAGTTCAGATATATATAATAATATATATTCATTAACTTTTTTTTAACATTAATACACTTTAGATTGGAAACAGTTTTTTATTGTAACATTGGTGCCATGCATTTTACTGAAATCATGTAAAGCAGTAAAATATTTTATACTCCATCGATCTGAAGCACTGATCGAAGCAAGCTTTCTGATGATCTTCAGAGCTTGTAGTAATCGAGTGCCCTATAATTATCGAGTGCAGTGGTCAAAAACTTCATTATATAGTCACCCAATACAATCTCTCGATAAAGTGCAGGATTTTCTTCTGTTAGCAGCTCTTTGATAGGCCCATAAATTTTGGCCTTGTTCATTATCGGCCCAGAGAAAAAACACGCCACAGAAATTCTTGGTCCAACCTGATTTGCAATCGCTCTATGCTCACTGCTTTTGAATTTTCCATTCGACACCAACTAATTCAAATTTCAAACAACAAAGACAGATTATAAATGAGTTACGTTAGATATATAGATTGTCTCATTATATATATGAAATCAATTAAGAAATAGATATATGTATATACCCGAAGAAGATCACCAATGTTTACGACTAAACCTCCTGAAACTGGTTGAATATCAATCCATTGGCCTTCATACAAAACCTGGAGGCCGCTAACAAGATTGTTTTGCAGAAGAATTGTGAGAAATCCGGCATCAGAATGCTTCATTGTTCCAATAGCCAACTCAGGTTCAGGGCATGCTGGATAATAGTGGCCAACGAGACGGTGCCCCTCCGAGCATTCCATATTTTCCAGCACCTCAGATTCTAGTCCTAGAGCCTCCGATAATAGCTTCAACAATATATTTCCCAGCTTTTCCACATGTTTTGAGTATTCCACACTTGAATTCCTGTGTATCATGTGTACATGCAGCACATATAACATTTTTTTTTTCTTTTCTGAATTTAGTGTTTACCATCCAAAATATAATCATATAATCGTATGGGAATGGTATGGACCAGGGACGGCTTTACCATTCAAAATATAGATAATGATATAACCACAGTATGAGAGAGTGCTTCAATAAGGATGTTGTTTTTAATTTGCGTGAGAGGTTTAGGCCTACTTAATTTGTGATAATTTGATATTCTTCTCTTTTTAGGTATTTGAGACCTACATTTTTTTTTTATATAATAACTATACATCTAAACTTTTAATAATGAGGCCAACTTTTTTTACTGCATCCTTTTTTCTTAAATAACGAGGCCTACTATATGTTTAAACTTTGTCTTTTAATTTTTTTTTTTTATATGTGAACCATGTTTATCCTTTTATATTTTCACTTCAAGCTTAATTTTATTAGAATTTTAGGTTGATTATTACTAATCCATGGTATTATTTTTTATTGAAGTAGAAAAAACAATGTAATTGAAATGCCAAATTATTTATATAAAAAATGGATTGTTTCCCTATCACATAGAGTGACTATATAATATTAAATTTCATTTATATATCTATAATAATTCTGCTAATTTTGACAGATCCGCCCCTAAAATAAAAGACTAGCTTATTTGGCCCTACAATCAGTAGTAGTGTCCGAGGATTCTATCCCGTACGTTGAGAGTAGAAATCCTCAGGTCCTAACTTTATGTGTCAATCATGTACCAACATTAAAATTATATATATATATATATATATGGTTAATAATATTTTTTGTAAAAATAAAATTAATTATATTATAATTAATCATAATTAATATTTATTGCTAAAAGTTAATTTTTTTTTAATTATATACCTTAAGCTTGGCATAATCAACCCCAAAAAATCAATAATATTAACAAAAAAATGAAAATTAAATATTAAAAAATAATTATAAACTCTAATTGGGTGGAATAAACCGTAAAACAATTCTAAAATTAAACTAAAGATAAAGAATTAAAATTGAAGAAAAAAAAAAGAATGAAAATGTAATAATTTTGAGGGTTGGTACACAGTGGCGGACTGACCGGAATATCGCCGGAAAATGGCTATGGAGAGTGGTGGATCATTGTGCCTCAGCCCCCTCAATCTTTCGGACTTGGTGGCATTTCTGGAGAATTAATGTGATATTCGGAGTTAAGGATGAGATGGGGGAAGAAAAATAATGAAAGGTGATAACCATTGAAATTTTCTTTTCTGCAACCCTTGCTGTAGGGTGATGCTTGAGGAAGGTGAAGAGAGGAGAAGAGAGAGGATAGAGGTGGAGGAGGAGAGAAAAGAATGGAGGGCCACGTGGAATCTTTAACATTTAATGTGTTTTAATAAATTATATTTTATAATAAAAAAATAATGATGGATGAGAGAGTATAAAAGCATATCGCTTTAAATAAAAATGGACAATAATCACTCAATCTCCCTATCATGTAATTTTTATCTACTTTATATTTTTTTTAGTTTAAATACTAGTTTTTATTTATTTATTTATGATTTATCCTTATTTTGTCCTTTTGATATCAGCTTTAATTTTCTTATTTTGATTTTGTTAAATATATATGTATAGTCTAAAGTTTTATTATTTTGATTTTGTTAAATATATATAGTTATATTTATAGATTATTAAATTAAATTTGGCATTAAAAATTTAGGATTCTATATTTGTTGAGTAGATGTTATAAGTTGTGATTGAATGTAATCTATTATATTCCCTCCATTTCGTTTTGATTGTTGTTTTAGTTTTTTTTTTATCTAGAATTAATAATTAATTTTATGGATTAATATACCCATCTCTTATATATAACATAAAACTTTAATCACTTATATTTTTCTAAAAATAAAACAATATTTTCACTCTCCATATTTTTTTAGAATTTGAGATAGGGTTAAAATTGGAGGAGAGAGTGTGAAAATTTATAAAACAATAAACATTTTGACAAAAAAAAAACTAAAATAACAATCAAAACGAAATGGAGGGAGTATTATTCTTTTTAAATTTATATTTATATATAATATAGTGATTTTTTTAAATGTAAAAATGATATTATTTCACTAAAGAGAAAAAATAAAAAGAAATAAGTTGTGTTAATAAAAAAAATCATATATATGCTTATAAAAAATGAAAGCTAAATGCATAAAAGGGTGGGAGCCATCCGTTTCTCTCACTGTTTAACATGAAGGAGTCGTCGTTCATCGCAAAATAGTATAGCCCTTTAAAGAAAATTTCTGGTTCTGCCACTGTTCGTTCATGGTTGACAGACACAAATTGAGACTAGAAGATCTCAAGTGATATGTTGAGTGATTAACCTTATTATTCCAAACTCAATCATGTAAATAAAGTTTCTATTATATCAACTGAGGTCCATTTGACTATTTCTATATAATATGTCGTAGATATTTTAATACATTGAAATAAACAAAATATTGACATATAATATGGTAAAACACATCATCATTGTCAAATAATATATATATATATATATATATATATATATATGTCTATGTGTGTGTGTGTGTGTGGAGATGTATGACATCGAGTAGAATGTTCTATTTGATGTCATATTGAACTCTTGTAACATTATTCAAGACACTCAATAATAATCTTATCCTTTCCTTTTTAAATAATTTTTTCATTTAATTTGATGTAATTATTTTGCGTATCTTAAATCATATATATCCACAAAAATCATATTCAAAAAATGGATATATGTGACTAAGATATTATTTTTTTAATTGATTTGAATTAGTCAAAGTTTATCCCTATTTTGTAGGAAGCATGCTATCTCTATTTTCTTCTCTTTCTAACCATTTTATTTTCAGTAAATTTGTGTTGAATTAATTAAGAAAAATGGTGAAGAACGTGGGTTATTATTTTGCCACAACAAGAGCAGTTATCTCCAATTCAAAGTTTGAAAGGTGGCGGTTTTCTCAACCCACGACCGAAGAAGATGACATGGCATGGAACCGATTCAAGTGAAGATTGTTTTAAGAAGCACACTTCACAATTGAAGAGGTTATTCGAGTAGAGAAGATATCACCGCTGTGTGTGAGAAAATCAAGAACTCGAATCAGAAAATTTAGCAACTAGATTACTAGCTATTGTATCTTCATCTTTTTATGTTTCTATTGTTCAACCGATTCATGAAAAAATGTTATTCAAGTTAGATCAGATGCAAGATATCTAAGGATAGGAATTTTTACTAGATTGTGATCAACATACCATGTAGGTTAGTTTGAATTTTGAATTCTATTTAGTTGTAAACTAGATTAGGATTTGTGTAATTTTGTTGATGTGTCATGAGCATTGGTTCAGACATTGTCAATTGTTTATTGTTTAATTACTTGTGAAAGTATAATTTCGCCCTATGGCAATCACATACCGAAGGTGTATAATTTAAAATTATCATTTTTGTGCAATCTTGTGTTCTTGTTACTTCGAATTGATAAATTCTAACCATATATATATATATATATATATATATATTGTTTATTCGCAAATGAGCGGATCCATAAGTATGTATATATTGAAGATGTTTCAATACAAAAAACACATTTGATAGCTACAAGCTGGTGAAAGATATATCCTGATCAAACATATTAAAACTTATCTCATTTTCTCTTGTAAATTAAACAAGCCATACATGGTGGATCGATATATATGAGACAAAGTAAGATCAGAAAGTATATATCATATACAAAGCATGTAGTATAAAAGGTAGCTGGGTTTTCTAAATATAGTGAATTCATAATAAGCAAACACAAATATAAAATTCAATAAGAAAATATTAATCATACCTGCAAATAGCAGGCAATTCCTCAGGATTCAGAAAATTAGAGCCGGAATTGAATGAAATGGTCAATGTATCCCTCCAATTAGCAGTTCTTGATATGAACAGATCATAACTGCTGATATAGCTCACAATTTTCTTGCTATCCCGAGTATAATACTTCTTCTTCTCATCAACACCTTGCTCGTGGAAATCGCGAACTCCCTTAATCATTCCATCAAGCACGGATAGAGGAATCCCGTGATTCACCACCTGAAAAAATCCCCATGTTTCAGAAGCATTTCTTACTTGTTCAACAATCTGCTTCCGCCTGATCTCATCGTTGGCGACGTTGCTCAGATCAATCACAGGAACTTGAACATGAGCCTTTTGGTATTTCAACTCCTCAGCCAGCTCCTTAGATGGCCTCACAAAAATGTTGGGAAGTTTGAGCAATCCTGTATCACTCAGGCCTTGCACACCGGCTTTTGTTTCATCGAAAGCTTTCAGCACTTGCATTCGATCAATATTAGCTGATGAATCGATTGCTTCTGCCATTTTTTTTTTGTATACTAATATTTTGGATTTGATATGAAAAATGATTGTGTTATGTTGTTATCTGTTAAAACTTAAAACAAGCAGTATATACTTATATAGAAGATGGCCACAATTTGTGGGGACCGCCTTTAAATTATTTTCATGCTTCACTTTCTGACAATCTTATCACACTAGAAGATGCCTGGAAATATTGACTTAATCTATACCACAAGTCCACAACCCACTTCCCACATTGTTTTTGCTTTTATGAGCATATCACGTGTCTAAATTGAACTCAATTTGTTCGTTATTTTGCCTTTATAAATGAGTTTATCACATGTCTAAATTGAACTCAATTAATTTGTTGTTGATTGTTACACATACCGTGAGAAAATTTCAATTTTGTTCCCACAGGACATGTCCGAGCCCTTTTTTTTTTTTTTTTTTTTATCTCAATACAATTATTTTTGGTCCCATAGCAAGTGAAGTATCGTTTTTAGTCATATCATGACGTTTTTTCCGTTAAAATTACTATCGATTTTGGTCCCATTTTACTATCAATTTTAATCCAAAAAAAATTATCAGAATATCTTCAGCAGTTTTTGGAGTAAAAAAGGGAACAATTTTGGTATTGTTTTCTCTGAAATGAGTGTACAGCCAGGAAGCGATGGAAGATGTTGGTTTAGTAGCATAATAAAAAAGGAAGAGAAGGGAACCTATGATGAACATCACACCATAAATTGCGTGAACTCAGGGAATACAGTAGCAGGCATCTGCACTTAAGAAGATAGCCAGGAAACAGTAACTCATTCTAGCGAGCATAACATTTTATTTAAGATAATAAGAAAGATAATGTCCTCTAAATAGTAGAGGAACATCAACCTTTAACCACTGCATCGATCTATGCTTGGATGAAGATGGAGCTGACATGTATCAAGAAAGACTAGACCAGTGCACAACCCAAGATCCAAGCAATGCTGTAAAAACTACATAACATTATCCAAATGAATCGTATGTCTAAGTTTATGTAATCTAACTCGCATTCCGCTACTTAGAGGCCATTACTTTTTCTGTGGTAACAATTGATGGCTCTAAAGTATCCATGAATGTAGACATTCTTATTTTTCACATAAGCAACTAGCGCTGCATCTTCAGCCACCTGATTTATTCATCAACAAATCAAATTAGCAGGCAATATTACTAATCTAAAGTCTAAACCACAGAAGAGGTGAAACCGGAAGGCAACAGCACAGAAGACCACCATTAAATAAGGAAAAGACGAAAGCTATCAATATTATGGACACAGAATACACACCATTTCCATTGATCCAAGCTGTAGAACACCATCAGGAATTACAGACAGAAGCAATCTTGTCTGCACGAGCATTGCATAAACGTCATGATATGTCTGGCTCAAAGGTTCTACTCCATTTTTTTTTCTTGAATAACTAATAGTCTAATAGTAGTTAAATCACAAAATGCAATATCACAGACACAACAAAACATATTTTATTCCCAAAAACTAATACTTATCAAAACAACAAATTCTAAAAGAAACCAAATCCAAAACGAGTACAAAGCAGGACAAACAAGACGTGAAGCAAGCCTAAATTAATCATAAAATCAAGCATTTTGTCCTCATAAAATATCAAAAAATGGAAATTGATAAAGAAATGCTAGAAAGTGTAGAAAAAATCACCATTCAAATTGACTGAAATTAGGGCTTTCACGATTTGTTTGAATTGGGGGAAATTAGGGCTTTCACGATTTGAGTTCTCTTTTGGCCAGACACACTCTACACATTACCGGAATCGGTGGCTGTTGGATTGTTCCAATTGGATGGCGGCGGTGGAGGAATCGAGCAATTTGCTCATGATCGATGAAGCATACGAGTTCTCAGCGCTGTGATTTCATGTCTGAGGAGACTGTTGAGGATGTTCGTAAGGCGGAGCTCTGGTTCGACAACGCTCCCGCTTGTGCCCCTTCTCGTACGTCCGCTTCCCCTCATTTCCCAATTTCCTTTCTTCTTTTTTTGGTAATTGAAATTCAGAAATTGAGAATTTATTGGAGTTTCTCGAATTTGATGTCGATTCTGGGATCTGGGATTTGGGTAATTGAGTCTGGGGGTGTTTCTTCTAGGAATTGAGATTATGTTCTAAAATTAGGAATTTTCGATGATCTGGCTCTGGCAGCTAACACGATCCAGGTGAGTCGATATGCCCGTTAATTTCTTAAATCATATTCATTTTAAAATTGTGGTACAAAAAATGACAAGTTGACAACCTTAATCTTATGTAGAGCTGTTAAAACGGGTTAGCGGGACGAACCAACCCACAGGCCTCAAAAGCCCGCCATTTGGCGGGCCTAGACGGACACGGGCCTAAAAATCTCCAATCCAACCCGCCCCTACCGTGGTGTCACGGAGCGCTTGTAGTGCTTAGGTTAGTAGTGCACCATGCGACTAGTAGTCCGTCCTAGACTACGTCCGCCTCTCTCTCGAAAGCTTTGCTCGCAAAGCTTGATGCACGATGACGACGCAATTCACAGCCTCTGGTACTTTTAGTGGTCTCGGCAGAGCAAACAACAAACGATCACGATTGATTGCAAAGAAATCTTCATTAATGCAATTTGAATGTACATTATAGCTTGGAAGCAATTACAACACACGTTGGTTGGAGAGGGGGTCGCTTCTTGCAACGCTCACAGTCAGACAAAAGTTCGCTCTCACCTCCTATAAAAGGCTTAAAGAAAAAAACGCTAGTGACGACACTAGATACAACTAAGCTAGAAAACGACAAAAACGGTCGTGCAAGGTCGTGCTTACAAATATGTACACTACAAGGAAATAGCTAGCACTCTAGGCAACTATGGAGCTTCGGGCGGGGCGTTTGGCGGAGGTCCGCCTCGACGGTAAGTTGGTGCTAGTGCTGGTGGCCCAGGCGGGTGCGGGTGGCCCGGGGTGCTGGGGCGCCAGTCACGAGAGCCCGACGGGCCTCGGCAGCAAGGGGCCCGGTGTTGCCTATCCTAAGGATCGGGATAAGGGAATGGACTTGTCCCGGCGTATCCTGGGAGAGGGGATAGGATGGGGGTGGCATCCCGTGATAGCTCTCCCCCTCTGGAGTTGGCGACGTCCTCGGCGCCACGGTCATCAGGTACGCGTCGATCAGCGGCTGGAACGCCTTGAGGGTCGTCGCTCTCTCCCACGTGCTTTCCTCCTTTGGACAGCCCTCCCACTTCACCAGGTACTCTCTGTGGAGCTTCTTCCGTTTTGCGGCGTCCCAGTGGCAAAGGATGGCTTCCGCGATCCGTTTCCCTGTGTCATTGGCCAGACGGAGTTGGGGGCAGTCGGGCATGGTGCGCGTAGCGTCCACTTTATCTGCCTGGAACGGCTTCAGTTGGCTGACGTGGATGACATTGTGGATCCGCCACCATGGGGGAAACTCTACTTGGTAGGCTACCTTCCCAATGCGGTGCAAAATGGTTAAGGGCCCAATATATTTCGACATCAACCGGGCGTCCCGCCCTCGGGATGCTTTGGAGAGTCATTGGTCTGGGACCTTAACCATAATTCGGTCTCCCACTTGATATTCCACGAAGCGTCGCTTCTGATCTGCATATTTTTTCATGCGCTGTTGTGCCTTCTCCAGGTAGCTTTGGACGAGGTCGAGGTTCTGCTTCCATTCCAGAGAGAAACTCTGCGCCGGTGAAACTCTGGCACCTTGTGGGGCGTCGATCGAGTGTGGGAGGAGCGGTTGCTGCCTGGTACATATCTCAAAAGGCGTACCGTTAGTGGTAGAGCACTTTTGGGCATTGAAGCACAGCTGAGCAGCATCCAAGAGCTTCACCCAGTCCTTCTGATTAGCGCTGACAAAGTGCCGAAGATATTCCTCCAGCATTGAATTGAAGCGCTTCGTCTGCCCGTCGGACTGTGAATGAAAGCTCGAGCTCATATTCAACTTGGACCTGAGTAATTTGAACAGCTCGGTCCAGAAGTTGCGAATGAAACGGGAGTCCCGATCACTAACAATATCCCGCGGTAGTCCCCAAAACTTGACAATGTGCTTGAAGAAGAGTTGAGCTGTCTCTTCTGCTGTGATTGTCTTGGGGGCTGGCACAAAAGTGACGTACTTCGAGAACCAGTCTACAACTACCACAATCGCATCCAAGTCTCCAACCTTGGGTAAACCGGTAATGAAGTCCATCAAGACACTCTCCCATGGTCGTGAGGGTATGGGAGTGGCTCCAGTAACCCTGCCTTCTTGTGTCGATCCGCCTTGTCCTGTTGACATACCATGCAAGTGCGGACGAACGTCTCAATCTCATCTCGCATCTGTGGCCAGAAGTACGCCCTCTGTACGAGGGCCACGGTGCATTCTTTGCCAGGGTGTCCCGCCCAGAGAGTGTCATGACACTCCACAATGATAGTTCTTCGTAGATCCTCGCCTTTCGGGACATAGAGGCAGTTACCCTTTGTCTTCAAAAATCCCTCTTCGAACCAAAAGTTCCGGGTCTTCTTTTGCTCGACTAGGTTGAGTAGGCCCTGTGCAGTAGGGTCTTCCTTGGTGAGCTCACAGATTCGGTTCTTCAGGTCGGTGGTCACTTTGCTGGAGGCAAGGGCCGCCACCACCGGTTGATCTTCAAAATCAGCCCTACGACTTAGGGCGTTAGCGACATGATTGCTGGAGCCTGCCCGGTACTCCAGTGAGAAATTAAACTCTGCAAGCAATTCTTGCCATCTTGCTTGCTTCGCAGTCAACTTCGGTTTGGTCAAGAAGTAGCTCACCGCTGTATTGTCTGTCTTGACCACAAAAGGGAAGCCCAGCAAGTAGTGTCGCCATTTTCTCAAATAGTGAACAACAGCCAACAGCTCTTTCTCGTGCACTGGGTAACGTCTTTCGACATCCTTCAACTTCCGGCTCTCAAAAGCCACGGGGTGCGCTCCCTGAGTTAGCACTTCGCCAAGGACAAACTCAGAGGCATCTGTCTCCACCATAAAAGGTTTGGTGAGGTCGGGGAGTGCAAGCACGGGGTCGCTCATGATCGCCTTCTTCAACTTTTCAAAGGCTGATTGTGCTTGGGGTGTCCACTCTCACACTTCGGTTTTCTTCGTCAGATCCGTTAAGGGGCGGGCAATATCAGAGTACCCCTTCACGAATCTTCTGTAGTAGTTAGCTAGCCCAAGGAACGATCTCACTCTATGAACATCTTCCGGTGGCTTCCACTCTTCAATGGCTTGGATCTTCTTGGGGTCCATGCGAATTCGCCCTTTCTCAATGATGTGGCCTAGGAACTCGATCTTGTCTTGGCCAAATGAGCAGGTCGACGACTTGGCATAAAGCTCGTGCTCTCTCAGTCTAGTGAATACCTTGCGAAGGTATTCCAGATGTTCCTCAAGGGATTTACTATAGATGACAATATCGTCAAGGTACACCACCACGAACTCGTCCAGGAACCCGTGGAGTACCTGGTTCATTAAGGTGCTGAAGGTGGCAGGGGCGTTTGTCAAGCTAAAAGGCATCACGAAGTATTCATATGCCTCGTACCTTGTCACGATGGTTGTCTTGAACTCATCTCCTTCCTTGATCCGGACCTGCCAGTAATCCGATCTAAGATCGATCTTCGAAAAGTATTTTGCCCGGCTGAGGCGATCGAAGCAATCCGCCACCAATGGTATTGGATATTTGTTCTTCACCGTCAGTTTGTTCAGGGTGCGATAATCACAACACATCCGTAAGGTGCCATCTGACTTCTTCTGGAACAGCACAGGGGCACCATACGGGGACTTTGCAGACCGGATCAGCCCGCTCTCGAGTAATTATTTTAATTGTTTCCTGAGCTCCTCAAGCTCAGGGTATGACATTCGATACGGTGCTCGGGCAGGAGGCTTCGTGCCCGGCACCAACTCAATCTCGTGGTCGACCGTCCTCTTCGGCGGTAGCTTCTTCGGCAGTTCATCGGGCATGGTGTCTTCGAATTCTCGAAGGACTTCTTTCACAACCTTGGGGATCTTCCCCGACTTCTAAAAAAGGAGATTAAACATTCAAAGTAACTTATCAATGAATAATGAGATTCCACACAACAAAACAAACTTAGCACCAAAACCCATCATTTTAAGCAACAACAGTGAACATCCTAAGCAACAAATTTTGAACAACAAAACCAACTTAGCACCAAAATCCAACATTCTAAGCACGATATACAACTCAATCATTCTGAAGAAGAAAATGTAGTTGTGGAATCCTTTCATGTTCTGTTGGGTGAAAATCGAGCCTTTGAAGGAATTTCACTATCCTCAATTCGAACAGATTAACCATCGGAAATATAAACAGTAAAATCATTAAAAAATTACACCTTAATTGAATAATCGAGAACGGAAGGAGGTATATATTTATATATGAATCAAATGGAATTTTCTTCTCAACTCGATGCATAAATCGTGTGTAATTAATTTACCTCACATGGAGAAAAATGGAAACTCAAAACAAAACCCTCATAATCGATGTACCTATGAGTTGCAAGAAGAAGAAGAAACCTATAGAAGAGAATCAGAGTTGATAATAAAAAATAAATTCGAACAAAGAAGATCTGTTTTGATATGGATTTAAGGTGAATTATGAAATTTGATTTACAAAATGTCTAATATAATTCATCCTCCAAATAATTACCAGAGGGAAGGAGCGTGTTTTCTTAAAATCTCAATCTAAACTGTAGGATTTGATAGATCTAATGGCTGAGAATAGTTCTTATTTCTCACACCAACATCTAGTCCCTATTTGAACCATATCATATATATATATATGTATGTATGTATGTATGATATTTCTTATGTATTCTCCCAACAGAGTTCTCAGCCTTTTTGATCAACATATCACTCATCTTAATGAGGCATTTTCTTTTAGAAATTCTATATCACACTAACAAACACTATCTTAACACACAGAAAATTCTATGTTACACATGTGAGTAGTTCCCAAAGTGTCACAATAGATTTAATGTGACACTTTTATATGTCACAACTCATAATAGATCTTAATAGACCTATTATGATATATGGAAGTGTCACATCAGGTCTACTGTGACAAATAGACACTATCCATATGGGTTAGTCTAGGGATAGAATTTTCCTTCTTAAAAGAAAGTAAATAATGTGGAGTGCACAATGGTGATCAATAATGAATCAGTAGCATTGGAGACAAATAAAACATGTGAAGTTGACAACAATACTTAAAGCAAAGAAAGCTATTGAGTATTTGAGTTGTCCCTTTGGGAATGATCTAGTGATAAAGTGGTATTATCTTGAGGTCAAAGGTCTCAAGTTATAATCTCACCACCAACGCCACTAAATGTAAGCTTACCACACCTATGTGAGCCAGTCACAATAAATTTTCCAAGTGTGGTTTACCTCTTTTGTATGGTTCGCAAGCGTAAGCCCGTCACACCCGATTTTTCAAGTGTGGGTTTGCATTCATACCTAGTTTTTCAAGTGTGGTTTACCCTGTCGCACCTGATTTTCCAAGTGTAGCTTACCTCTTATGTATGGTTTGCAGTCAGTGGCAGATGGAAGGGGGGTCAAGGGGGGAATTTCCCCTACCCCCAATATTTTTTTTAAATAGTGTTATTTAGTTAAAAATTATTTTTGCCCTCCTATTTTTTTATTTTTATTTAACGTTCTTTTGTTATTGAACTTGATATATTCTAAAAAAAATATATATTATATTAGTATATGAAATTGGGCTTGGTCAATTGGGCCTCACTTAAATATATAAATAAATATTGAATAAAATTAAATACATATAAATCAAAATAAATTAAACAAATTCTCTCTAATCTCTCTCCAATAAAAATAAATTAGGGTTGAATTAACAATTCGACTTTTATGAATTAGATTACATATTTATTAAATTGATATAAACTTTAAATTAATACTGAATTATGCTTGGATTGCATTATTTAGTTGTTTTATTCTTTATTTGAAATTATTGATGTATGTTTGTTATTCATGTAATTTATTTTATATATCATATATTGTGAAGTTATAGTTTTACTAATTCACCACTTGAATTATAATTTTTTACATCAAATGATTAGTATGAATTAATTATTATTCCAAATTTTATTGTTGGTCATAGCCAATCAAATTTCAATTAACGAATTAGTTTAGAAAATAATTCAATTCAAATTTTATTTTATTCATGTTATTATTTTCAATTATTTATTTGAATGAAAACAACATTATTTTCTATTTAATTTGGGAGAGGGACAGAAAGATGGAGGCGTAAAATAATCCTAAAATGATATCGTTTCACTAGAGAAACAATAACCAAATGAAAATAACGTCATTTCACAAATACATCTATAGAAAAAAAATTATTAAATGCATAAATATTGACAGTCATTTCATTTTCAATATTTTTTCATAGCGACGTGAATAAATAAGAAGTACAAACAGTTGCTTTTCCCAATCACACCTGGTTTTTCAAGTGTGGTTTACCCAGTCACACCTAATTTCCCTAGTGTGATTTACCTCTTATATATGATTTGCAGGTTAGTGTAGTTTACCTGATTTGTATGCTATTACACAGGACGGGTGGAGTTTATCCGGTCATGGTAAAAAAAGGCTATTGAGTTGGCCAATTCATCAAGTCTGACGATTTGAGATCAAAGTTTTTTAGTTTGAATTTCACTACTCCCTCCATTTCGAAATGTTTATTGTTTTAGATTTTTTTTTATTTCAAAATGTTTTTTTTATAGTTTGACATCCTCTCTCTCAATTTTAACCCTCTCAAATCCTACAAGATTTCTTGATTCTAACAAAATGGAGAGAGAGAAATATACGGAGAGAGAAAATGTTGTTATTTTTTAGGAAAATATAGATGAATTAGATTTTATGGCATATATGAAAAATGAATATATTTGTCCACAAAATTAATTATTAATTCTAGATAAAAAAAACCTAAAATAATAAACATTTCAAAACGGAGGGAGTATAATAACTCTATAAATATTGTCTATTAAATCTGATTCACAGACTAGTAGAACAAAGTTTAACCACGAAATTCCCTTAAATAGTAGTTGTGGTTGTCTTACCAAGTTATCATAAATAAAATCACAATGATAAGAGATTCAAAGTAGGCCCGAATAGAGGAAATGGCAACTGTATCCCTCCAGCTAATAGTTGTGGATGTGAACAGATGATAATTATCTGCATTTATTATACTATTTTTATTCAGACTAATTCACATGATTGTTGTTTTTAAGTGGATTATTCACATGATTGTTGAAATGTATCTCTCTCTCACACATGAGTGTTATTTTTTTTAGTGGATAATTCACACGCTTATTGAAATGTAGCTCTCTCTCTCTCTCTCTCTCTCTCTCTCTCTCTCTCTCTCTCTCTCTCTCTCTCAAAAGTGTTTGGACCATAGCAATATGGCATCTAGTATAACCACTTGCCGTTGAAATAACGAATAATTAACTCTATTTCTTATATAAAATAACTCTCTTGTACTTTATTCTAAGTCATTATTACTTGGCCATCCTTTCTCAAAATGAAAACTGTTACGTTTAGCTAGTACTAGTGGATCTCACGAGCGAGAGAATAACACGTTTAAAATAAGGTGTTAGGAAATTTCAAATTTCCTAATTATCTAAATATGGTGGTAAAATATACATTCAGGTGAGGTCTTGTGTATACTACGTGCACATCAGACGGTTAACACGTTGACCAAAAATTCATTAAAATCAGTATCAATCGTAACACTAAAAAGAATCACTCAAAAGTCCAAAAATATCACTTGTATCATTAAAAAGTATCGGTCAGAAAAACAAAATAAAGAAAAATATATCAAAATTAGTATCAATTGTAACACAAAAAAATATCACTTGTATCCCTAAAAAGTATCACCTATTTTGATGATTTTTTGGTCAAGGCGTTGACCCGATGAATGTGTTAACCGTCTTATGTACAACAGAATTTGCGATATATTTATTATCTAATTATATTAACTATTTAATTATTTATGCACTCAATTGATTGACTTTTTTTTACTTAAACATCCGATCTGTGGTATTGAGGAGATTCAAACTCGTGACCTTTGGTCTTCAAATAAGATATAGTTCATAAACTATGTAACTAATATGGAAACAATGGGTAAAAGATTCAGTTCAACACTAACGATGTTTATGCGAATTAAACATAATTAAATGGTATATATAGCCTCAGCTCTCATTATGGCACCAATACACTAATGAAATATTATTTTTACTTCTTTCCATCTCGGGGGAAAAAAAAATCTTTCTATATAGGTAAAAAGATATTTAGTTGAGGAATTCCGAATCTCAACAGATATTTGAAAATGTACTGCGATGTTTTTTTTTTAAACCAACACTAAACGAATTTATTACGTAATCAAATCCCTCAACCAATGAGGGAAATCAGAATTCTAAATACACAAGGTACTATTCCTAGCACCGAATTGCATTAGATTATAAGCAACTACATTAGCTTCCCTATACATATGACAAAAATCACGAATGAAGTCATTCTCAATAACATCAAGTAAAATAGGGAGCTCTCGTGAAATATACGAATCATCACCATTCTCTTTCAGCAACCTCACACTCAAAAGAGAGTCCGAGTAAACAACGAACAGAACTAATCCTTCTTGCAAGCATAGACCAACTCCATACAAAACCGCATTCAACTCAGCATCCAACACCGATCGAGGCCATTGAATAGGTTTTGCAAGGGCTGCTTGTAGTTTACCCGAACAATCTCGAACACAGGCACCCACTCCAAATGCTCCAATGTCATCTCGATACGCAGCATCGACATCAACCCTGTAAACACCTGCCGCCGGAGCACTCCACACCTTATCCCTGACCTTAACGCCAATCGACATAGAAGATTGAAGAGATCATGCAGAACGTTTGCTGGCAGAGTTTCAGTCTGCTCGAAAATGTAATGCGATGTTAATATAGTAGAATGTTGCATGATATAGAATGATGAATAAAGTTTTCCTATAATTCAAATTTTCAAAAACTTAATATGTCGGTGCATGATTAAGCAATATTGAAATGTTCTTGTTGAAATTGGCCCAATAGCTCTTTTCTGTCTCTGGCCTAATTGCTTCTCATCTTTATTATTTTTCTGGCCCATCTCTCTAAAGCCCGAAACCCTTAACCTTAACCCAATACCCGGTACCTCTCATATATATCACTTAACATAATCTTCCTAAATGATAACCCTAATCCGCCTACAAAAGCTGCGCCGCTCCCATTTTCTCTCTCAAGCTTCACACTTGAAACACTAACCCTAATCAGTTTCCTTGACTGATCTCTGCCTGCTATGTCGATGTCTCTGGCCGGATTTCTATTGTTGGTCTCCTGTTTGGCCTGTGAGTTGAGAAGACAGAGAGCCACTGTGAGTGCAGACCTAACTATTTTCTGACGTATTCAAGCCTAGACCTAACTGTTGTTTGGCTTGTGAGTGCAAACCTGGTCCATTCGCTCAAAGCCTATGAAGAACTCTTTCAAGATCTTCAAGATCTTAAGTCTGAGGCTATACTAGCTGCCTGAGCAGCAGTGAAGAGAACCGCCGAGGTCGGAAACCAAGCGGTGAACCCCCAGCCGGGCCTGATACCACAACAGTGGTATTAGAGCCACGGTGACCTGGCCAGGGGCACCCTCCTGCCTCCATTCTCTTTACCCCACAGCCGATAAGGGCCGCGTGAACTTCACCCCTAACGGGCTCAAAACAAAAGGTAAGTCCGGTCTCTCCCCTGCCTGGAAGAGCCAGCTCTGGTATAACCTCTAAACCCTAAGCTCTTCTATGTGGTATCTTGCGATCCTGCCTTAAACTTGCTTCCGCTTTGTTTTTTCTTGGTACACCTTGGTATTCAAAGCCATCGTCAACCTTAGTTTACGGTCCGGATTGTCTGAATTCCCTTTTGGGTCTTCTCGAGCGAGTTGCCCAGATAGTAGGGTTGGGAAAGGTGTTCTTGAGTGAATTTTGGGTTCTATCTGCCTTCTGCTGTGATCTCTGTGAATTTTTTGAGGTTATGTGGCTGTTATCTGCCTGGTTTTTTGTTAGTCTATATCTATTTGATTCCTGCTGTTTTGTTCTTTCTATGGTTTTTTGGGTAGAATCTGAGAGGAACTCTGTGTTTTTTGAGTTCATGTGAACTGACTCTAGTAATTGAGTTAGTTATCTTTAGCTGAATCAAGTGTGGGATTGTCCTGAGTGACCCCTTGCTCTAGAGATAAATCTGTGTTGAGAACTGGGCTAGCCTCAGCACTTTATTCCCCGAAGAACTTGATTTCAGTGTTTTGGAGTTTTATCTCCTGGTTTTCTAAATGTTCTTTTGTGTTTTTTGGCCTTTTGAGCACCTCTGAGTCCTTCATGCCGGTTTCTGGTGTTTTGTTGCCTTTCTGGTGTCTCTGGTTTTGTTGGGCTTTGTCCTTTGCCTTCTGCATTGAAATCTTGGTGTGATTTGGCATCTATACTTGCTCTGCATCATGAATAACCTTTATATGTTTCCCTTTAATGGTAAAGATGATTTTCAGGACTGGAAAATAAAAATTGAGTGCATTTTGGTAAAAGAAAAGGTTAATAAAGCTATTTTGACTAAAATCAATGAACCTGTGGATGATGAGAAACTGCATGAATTAAATGATAGTGCTAGAACCACCATCTTGTTAAATTTGAGCAGTTCTGTGGTCAGAAAAGTGTCTCATTATAAGTGTGCAAAAGATTTGTGGGATAATTTGAATTCTCTGTATACTGCCACATCTGAAGAGTCTGCTTACTCTTTGCAAAATCAACTTATGACTTATCAGATGGATAATTCTAAAGATATTGATACTAATATGGAAGAATTCAATAAATTAGTCCAGGATTTCAAACTTGTTGGTGACCATACTCTTGAAAAATATGCTCCCCAAATCTTGCTTAGTGCTATTCCTAAGTCATTTTTTGAATTTAAATTTGCTTTAAAATATGGTGGTTCCAAGGTTACTTATGATATAATTGTGACTGGGTTAAAAGCAAAAGAGAATGAGATTAAAATGCTGAAATCTAAATCCCTGCACAATGAAATCTTGTATGTGAATAGGAATCATAATAGAAACTCTCATCATGGTTTCAATAAACCTCTAAATCCTGAGAATCTTAGTGTGCTTGCTGTTGAAAGACATAAAAGAGATATGCAACTAGGGCAAAATCAACATCTAAATCAAGCTTATGTTCATAACCATGCTCATGCATCAAATTATGTTCATAATCATGCTCATACATCTAATTATGCTCATAATCATGCTCATGCATCAAATCATGCTCCCAATCATGGTTAGAATCATAATTTTGATCAGAAACCAAGAAAAGCATGCTGGAATTGTGAAAAACTAGGCCATTTTTCACATAGGTGCAAGCAACCTAAAAGAAATAAAGGATTTATGAATAATCATGCTAATAATGTTGTGCATTATGATCATCAAGCTAATAATGTGTATGAAGGAGGTGTGAATTATGATTATCATGAATTAGATGGCATTTACATGGTTCATACTGCATATGATTTTCAATTCATTAATTACACCAATGTTGTTTCTAAAAATGTGCATGAAAATGAATGATTAATTGACTCTGGATGCACATTTCATGTCACTCCCTACAAGCACATGTTTCACAACTTGCATTATTTGAATTCTGGTCATGTTGCATTGGCTGATGGTCAACACTGTGAAATTATTGGGAAAGGAGATATATGTTTGAAATTTGGGAATGGAAGCATGCTCACACTGAATGATGTCAGATATGTGCTTAAACTGAAATTTAGCTTACTATCTGTGTCTAAAATGGCTGACAAAAGGCTTGATGGTTCTGTGAACTACTTGAGATTTAAATTTGAAAAAGACTCCATGCTTTACTTCAATGCTCCCAGAAAGGGTGACTTATATGATGTGCAAGCTGTCTCTGTGCCTATTCTTGTTGCTAATGTTGTGCATGATGATAAGACTGCTCTTTGGCATGCTAGACTAGGGCATATGAGTAACAAGGGACTTGAAATAATGAATAAAGCTGGTGCATTTAAAAATGATAAAGTGACAAGCATGCCATTTTGTGAACCTTGTCTGAAGGGAAAACAACATAAACTGCCTTTTCCTGCTTCTGTCCCTTATCCTAGAAAGCATATAAGCACTGAAATTCTTGAATACCTTTATGCTGATGTCTGGGGCCCTGCCAAGGAGCCCATACATGGTGAAAATATTTTCTTCTTGTCTGTGATTGATGATTTTTCCAGAAAAACTTGGGTCTTTCTTATGAAAAATAAATCTGAAGTTTTTCAAAATTTTTCAAAATGGGCTGTTGAAATTCAAAATCAGACTAAGAAAAACATTAAATGTTTAAGAATAGACAATGGTCTTGAATTCTGCAATATTGCTATGGATAATTGGTGCTCTGACGGGGGGTATAAAAAGACATAAATATGTGCCATATAATCCTCAACAAAATGGGGTTGTAGAAAGGATGAATAGAACTCTCCTTAAGAGAGTTAGGAGCCTGCTAGCTGGTTCAAGTCTTGACAAGCAATTCTGGGGGGAAGCTTTGATGACTGCATGGTATTTGATTAATAGATCTCCCTCTGTTTCTTTGCTGGGAAAATTACCTGAATCTGTGTTTTGGAATAAACCTGTTTGCCTGTCTAATCTGAGAGTCTTTGGTTGTTCTGCTTATGTTCATCAGAAATTAAGTAAGATTGAACCTAGGGCAAGAAAATGCATATTCCTTGAATATCTTGAAGGGGTTAAGGACTACAGACTTTGGGATAAAGATGTGTTTGGGTTTAAAACTTGTATAAGCAGGGATGTCACATTTAATGAACTTGATTTCCCTTGTTTACATGAATCTTCACTCTCTGATGCTCCCAGTGAGGTGGAGAATTTGCCTGATTTCTTGTTTCCTCCTGTTGCTTCTAAGGTGAATGCTCCTAACCCTATATCTCATGAGCTTGTTGTGCAGAATCATGATATTGACAATATGAATGATCCTGTGATTGATGATATTGATGCTAATGATTCTGCCTCTAATAATGAATCTGAAAATGAATCCTCTGATAACATGAATGTGTCTAGAACTGATACAAGCTCCAATTCTGAAACTGAACCTGAGAATAATTCTGAACATGAGTTTAAACTTGTGAACTTAGAAAATTATCAATTTGCTAGGGATAGAACTAGAAGAAATGTCAGATTGTCTGCAAGATATGATGATTATAACTTGTCTTTATATGTCTTTAATGTTTTCAGTAATGTTGACAAATTTGAACCTAAGACATATAAAGAAGTTGTTAGCTCTCATGAATCTGACAAATGGGTTGAAGCTATGAAATGTGAAATAAAATCATTGCATGATCACAATACATGGGTGCTTGTTGAAAAACCAGGAAATTATTCTGTTGTTGAATGCAAATGGTTGTATAAAATTAAGCAAGAAATTGATAATGTCAGATATAAAGCTAGACTTGTAGCAAAGGGCTTCACTGAGAAAGAGGGCATAGACTACAATGAAATATTTTCTCCTGTGGTAAAATTCATAACTGTAAGAATCATGCTTGCCTTAACTGCTCACTTTGATTAGGAACTTAAGCAGATAGATGTTACACCAGCTTTTTTGCATGGTGAACTTGAGAATAACATATACATGCATCAGCCTGAGGGCTTCATTGATAAAACCCATCCTAATCATGTCTGCTTGCTGAAAAAGTCCCTCTATGGTTTGAAACAATCACCAAGGCAATAGAATATTAAATTTGACAAATGCATGCAAAGTATGAATTTTACAAGAAGCAAATTTGATCATTGTTTATACTATATGCAATCCAAAGTGGCTATGTTCCTTCTTCTCTATGTGGATGACATGCTTTTGATTAGCCCCTACTTGAAAACTGTGAAGCATGTTCAGACGTGTTTGTGTGCTAATTTTGACATGAAAGACCTTGGAGATGCTAGGAAAATTCTTGGCATTAATATTGACAGAGATAGGAATAAACACACTCTTATGCTGCATCAAACCGCATATGTTGAACAAGTTCTGAAAAAATTTAATATGGAAAATTGTAAACCTGTCTCTGTGCCTCTTGCATCCCATTTTTTGCTGAGTAAGGAACAATCTCCCAAGAATGAGTCTGAAATTAATGTAATGCAAGATGTTTCTTATGCTAATGTTATAGGGTCTGTAATGTACTTAATGATTAGCACAAGACCTGATATTTCTTATGTTGTCTCATGTTTGAGTAGATACATGGCTAATCTAGGGTTGTCTCATTGAGAGTCTTTGAAATGGTTGCTGAGATATTTGAAATCCACTGTGTCTAGTGGTTTAATCTTCTCTAAGTCTTCTGATGGTGTGAAATGTGTGGGATATGTTGATTTTAATTATGCAAATGATGGGGATCAGAGAAAATCAACAACATCTTATGTGTTTACATTATGTGGTTCTTGCATAAGCTGGAAATCTCAACTGCAGAGTATTGTTGCTTTGTCCTCTACTGAGTCTGAATATATTGCTACTACAGAGGCTGTGAAAGAAGCTATTTGGCTTCATGGTGTCTTATCTGAAATTAAATTCATTGATGATAAACCTCTGTTATACTTTGACAGCCAATCTGCTACACAATTATGCAAGAGCCCTGTGTTTCATGACAAAACAAAACATATTGATGTAAGATTCTACTTCATCAGAGACATAGTTGAAAAAGGTGATGTGCTGCTTGATAAGATTCCCTCAGAGTTTAACCTTGCAGATATGGGCACCAAGTGCCTTCCAGTTGCAAAGTTGATGGCCTGCAAGAAATCCTTGAACATGGATTTGGGTTGAACTATGAGGGATGAAGAGTATTCCAAGCCTTGTGCTTGGATACTTAACTTGCCCATGAGGGCAATCTGTTCTTTCTGGTTATTTTCCTATTTATGGTATTTTGCTAGGTGTAACTTGTTCAAGGAAGGTCAAATCTGGCTGGAGACTTGTTACTGTAACTGGGTTGGTCTCTTCTGTTGAGACTAGAATTAATGCGCATAGCATTGATTCCTCATTCTCTTTCCTTGTCTGTGTGATAGGCAAAGAGTAAAAATAAGACGATGATGATAATCTCAAAAACTAGCAGGTGTTCTCCTTGGTGACTGAAAAGACCAAATGGGCCAAAGGTGGACATGTTGAAATTGGCCTAATAACTATTTTCTGTCTCTGGCCTAATTGCTTCTCATCTTTATTATTTTTCTGGCCCATCTCTCTAAAGCTCGAAACCCTTAACCTTAACCCGATACCCGATACCTCCCATATATATCACTTAACCTAATCTTCCTAAATGATAATCCTAATCCACCTACAAAAGCTGCGCCGCTCCCCTCTTCTCTCTCAAGCCTCACACTTGAAACACCAACCCTAATCAGCTTCCTTGAGTGATTTCTGTCTGCTATCTCGGTGTCTCTGGCTGGATTCATGTTGTTGGTCTTCTGTTTGGCCTTTAAGTTGAGAAGGCAGAGAGCTACTGTGAGTTGTGCTAGCCTGTGAGAGCTTTAAGCCTATCGTTTCACCATCCCCTTGTGGTCTGGGTCCGATCAATCGCCGGAAATACCAACGCTGCCGTCCGTGGGAAAATATGAGCCTCCTTGTGCCTTAGAGCACATTTTCCCACTCTTCAAACTCTCTGTTTGCATATCTTCTTTGTGTTTTTTTGCTAGATCTATAGATCTCTGTGTTTTCTTACATATTCAAGCCTAGACCTAACTGTTGTTTGGCTTGTGAGTGCAGACTTGGTCATATTCGCTCAAAGCCTGTGAAGAACTCTTTCAAGATCTTCAAGATCTTAAGTCTAAGGCTATACTAGCTGCCTGAGCAACAGTGAAGAGAACCGCCGAGATCGGAAATCAAGCGGTGAACCCCCAGCCGGGCCCGATACCACAACAACTCTCTTAAATATGATTTCTATGTACAAGACTAACGATCATATACAGAATTAATTTAATATAATACTAAACATTAGATTACTGAATTATCATAATTTTACAAATGATGAATCCTCTCTCTCTCTATATATATATATAGTTAATTTCACCAATATGCAGATATATTCAAACATAATTTCTACCTGTAAAATAAAATATATGTAGCATATGAACCAAAGTAAGTTTTGAGGAAACTTAAAATGTTGAACATTAATTCATAGGTTGTAATAATCGAGACCAAGATAGTCGTCGAGCCCAGTTTTGAGAAACTTGAGGCGATATTCACCTAACACAATCTCTCTGTATTTGGGAGGATTTTCTTCGGATGTCAACTCTGCAATGGGTGCATAACGCTTAACCTCACTCAAAGGTCCGGAGAAAAATGAAGCCACGGAAATTCGAGGTCCAATGGAATTAGCCACCACTCTATGCTTACTGCTTTTGAATTTCCCGTTCGACACCAGCTGTATATATACATATATACAGAATTAGTTATCTTCCTAGCTATTTCAATATGACGTAAATTAAATTAAGCTGCAGCAATACCTGGAAGAGATCCCCGATGTTTACAACTAAGGCACCTCGAATGGGGCGGACGTCCACCCATTGATCTTGATAGAGAACCTCAAGGCCATTGATTTGGTTCTGTAGAAGAATTGTTATGAATCCAATATCTGAATGCTTTGTCGTTCCGAGTGTTAATTCTGGCTGAGGGCACACCGGATAATAGTGACACGCCATCTGCTGCCCATTCGCGCATTCCATGTTCTTTAGATGATCGCCTTCTAGCCCCAGACCTTTCCACAGCAGCTCCAATATAATTCTTCCCAATAATGTAACTTGCTTCGAGTATTCAATTGTTCTTTCTCTGAGAATTAAACAAAATTCATACTTTTTGACAATTGGCCTTGTTAAGATAGTTTATAGTTGCATGAGTTGCATGGCAGTTAGGGTTGAAGAGCACGGCAATTATGAAGCAATTGTCATTCAGTTCAAGATTCTTCCACGTGGCAGCTTCCCCTCATTTTCAGGAGTGAGTTAGTTAGTAGTTAGATCTAGTTCAGCTCTATAAATACTTGTACATAGCTGTAGATTGTAACTAGTTTTTAATCAATGAAATAGAAAAGTCTCGATCTCCTCACAAATATCTCAGATTTCAGTTTACTCTTTGCTTTAACAGGCCTCAAATCCAACCCCTTAATTATTTACATCATTTTTAATATCGAATTGTTTTAAATTGCTTAATTTAGTTATAGTTTGGATGAATGAATATAATTAAGTGAGATTTTGGCCAATTTATTATTGAAGTTGCAATTAGTTTATATTATGTAAACTTAGATCATCAATTAAATCTAAACCCAAAAACACTCATGATCATTATGCATTCCCCCATCCAAACTAGAATCTTGGAATTCTAAACAAAAATGTAAAGCAAAAACCAAGAACCAACTACAAAAATCGCCAAAAGTTTATAGTCGTTTATTTTGTTGATTCTCAGATCAACGTGTTATGCACTAAACCAGTAATGGCATATACTACACCATTATCAGCAACTGTAAATGGCAGAAAAAAGAAAAACACAATTCTACTCAGTATATTTTGAATCCCGCTCTTAAACATATAACATGCAGTCACGACCTTCAATTTTAATTTTAATTTTTGGTCCAAATTTATAATGCGTGTAACTAAACCCAAGGTCAGTGTGTGAGTCAGCCAATTTTGACCATATCCTAATTTCATTTTAATTGTCAAACTATGGCTAAATTGATAAGTTCTATTTAATTGGTTAAAATCTAAAAAAAGTTACAAAGCAGTGGATTTATAAATACATAGTAATTAATTTAATAAACGAAAAACAATACCTAAAAGGACTTGGCAATTCATCGCTGCGAATTTCATCTGGGGAAGAAATGATCAAGGTATCCCTCCAGTTAGCTGTTTTTGAATTGAACAAATCGTAGTTGGTGTTGAGTTGCACTCTTCTGGTTGGATCGCGCGAGTAATACTTCCTCTTCTCCTCAGCTTCCATCTCGTTGAACATTTTAACACCATCAATCAATTCATCAAGCACTTTCTGAGGAATTCCGTGATTCACAACTTGGAAAAATCCCCATGTTTCTGCGGCGATTCTCACTTCTTCGATTACCCGCTGTCGTCTCTCCGGATTGTTATATATGTCGGTTAGATCGATCACTCCGACCTCAATTTCAGCAGTTTTGTACGTTAGCTCTTGAGCAAGCTCGTCGGATGGCCGTACGAAAATCTGAGGGATTTTCGACAAGCCTGAATCGATGAGCCCTTTGACACCAGATTCTGCTGCATCGAAGGCCTTGAGCATCTCACTTCTCTCATTTCGGATGTTCACTTCAGCCAAATTAATTCCTTCAGCCATCACAGAAATATGGATTCTTAATTTCACACACACCACACGCACATTTTAAGTTTTCTTACTTCAACACAATTACATATGTAACCTTTTGTCCTGTTCGTTCAATGTTGGTTCGCTTTTAATTTTATGATTTTTATATGGTTTCAAAGTTTGTGCCAGCTTCAAAGTGCATGTGATGTTCATATTTTTTGTACTTGTATTTTTCTTTTGGAAATAGTTAATGTAGATGTTTTGGATTTTAGTGTCTTCACTATTGTTTTGATTGGGAAATTTTACCCCTCCCACCTGGTATTCTCCACAAATCACACGTATACAATCATATAATCTTTTTTTAAAAAGTTAGTGATATGGCACCATCTGTGACTGTGTGGTTATACGAGTAATATCCGAAGGGAAAGGCAAAAGTTTTCCATTTTCATAATTTTCTTCTATCACGAGCGGTGGAGGGTGGAGACTTTTTTTAGGAAAATTATTATCTACCCATTTGGGAGCTACACAATATCATTTGTGTTGTGCCACGTCAGCACTTTTTTTTTTTTTTTATATATATAAAAAAGATTATTGATGTGACAAAATTTTAATGTGATTGAGTTATGAGATTCTCTATTGGACATTTTGTTTTGTACACTCGATTTATTTTTTATTTTTTGTACTTTAATTTAAATTTCTTTTAAAGTATTGGTACAGTGTCAGAGCTTGACTGAAATCTCTATCTTTCAGAATATAGGATATTTTTAGATAGATTACCCATATAATCTGCTTAGCACAGATAAATCCCGAAATAGTTCCTAATAAGGAATCTTTATGATTTCTGATACACTTATCGTATATTGCAATATCAATGGGCGTATCAACACCTACGGATAGTGCGGATTTGAGCACTATCTAGACAACCCCGATGTGGATCCAAGATATGGTATCCTTTACCTCCGGCCTCATCCTTCCCAGCTCTTCTTGAACTTCACTGTATGGAATCAGTTGTAGCTCAACTTGATTCCATGTAAGCTCTATGGGAAGCGACATCTCTCTTCTGGTAATCTTATAGATTACATTATGTTTCCTGCTTTTCAGGCTGAAATTGCAGAGCAATTGATCAATCTGTTTGGTTGAAAAACCTTGATAGCTTTGGATATTAAGACTGTTGTTCATGATTTTGTCAATCATGCTCTGTGAGATAGTGGTTTGACTGGAATATCCAGTTTCATCCATTTGCTCTTGATGGAAAACCTCAGCTCCAGTCAGATTCTGAGTATGATCTTCCATCAACACTTTCGTCGGTCAAGACTTCTTCTTCTTCGTATATACTCTCATCTGAGGGTATATCCTTGAATTGGTAGACTTGTACCGGATCTTGGTAGTAGACAGCTTCTTGGATGTCTGGTGCACCTTCAAAGCTTTTAACTCCTTTATTTTCCGGACAATCTATCGAGATATGTCCACTCGCACCGCAAGTCCAGCAGTTGCAATCTTTGAAACTTTTATTTGCCCTTGTATGGGCTCTTCTGAAAGTTTTTCTCGCGGGAGTTCGACTTGATGAACTATGTCGTGTCTTGTCTCTAGAAAAACCCCTTCTTTGTCCAGATTTGTAAAATTTGGCCTTTTGCCTGGTCAATCTGCTCCTTAGTTTCCAGGTCCTTTTTCTTGAGAATCCTTCTTTAGCATAAGGATGAACTTTGAGTTTCTTGTTCTTCCGTAGCCTTTGCGATTCTCCTCCAATGATGATCGGCAAATCATTGGCTGTGCAGTCAAGAGGGGAATATTTATTCATCCTCTTTAACCTCTTGTAATTCTTTTGCAGAATGGCATGTCCGCACCATTCATCTAGCTTTTGTTTGACAAAAGACATCCTCATCCCAACATTGTCAGGACCTCCTAGAACATATTCTTTAATGAACATTTCCTTCCAAGGACTCGGGAACTTTGTGAAGAAAATCTCCATATAGACCTTTTTATTCACATCTGAATTCCATTGGTAGATGTGGTATAACTTGAAGAATTGGTCAATTGACTCCTTCTCCATGTTATTCAGTCTTAGGTTTAAAATAGCCTGAGAATAATTCTTTTTCTTTTCAGAATCTGCATTTCTGAAATTGTCTGCTCCTAAAAAGGTGTGCTTAAACCAGAAAGCCATTCTATCCATGATCTCCGTGTATGAGGCTGGCTCCAAAGTTTCTTCTTTGACTGCTGGTGCAACTCTTGACCATAACGTTTTGGCTACACCCAACAAACTCATCTTTAGCAACTTGATGAATCCCTCATTTTCTAGATCCAACGTTCCTACTGCTATTCTCATCGATGATGACCGATCATCAATAATCATATCAATGTCCTTGAAGTCAATATCATTAATATTAAGCATAAGTCCATACGGATGTATGGGATCAAGACTCATTCTCCCGAGAGGTGTATCTCGGAACTTAATGATCTGTTTTCTCACCCTAGTTCTCGTAAGGTTGTTCATATTGGGCCTCTCTCTCTCTCCGGTGTTGATCTTCAACATGAAAGTCCTTGCAGGATCTCATGAGAATGTCTTGTGCTGGGCCTCCTTCCTGTTGTTGTTGGGTTGGTTGCACCTACAACACTTGTTGTTCCGGGGGTACCTGCTGGTATCCATGAGGGATTAAAGCCCCATCTCCTGTATTCATCTTCAGATCTACCATCTTCATATTGGCAAATGACTCTGTCAATTTTTGTAGATCTTCCAATCCTATCCTTTCGAGGGACGTCATTCTTTGATTTGCCTTAACAACTGGCAAATCCTTTCGTCCTTCGATTTCTTGGGTTCTTCTTTGGCCTTTCGTGTGAAATTCACTTTGTCAAAGTTGATGGGTTTCCTTCTACTAGAACATGTCTAATTTAATTATAGTATCTGGATCTTCTTTTGAATTTCTGACAAGATGGTTATAATTTCATCTTATTTTATAGAAATTCGTCTTACTTCTTGTGGTGCTCCAAACGTGTGATTTCCGTAATTTTATACCGTCTTCTGGATCTCTCGTAAATCCTTCGAGATTTTAGATGTGTCTGACACGATCTCTTTGAATCTGGGAGTTATCTCGTAGTTTCTTTGTTCCATCAACCGTGGTTTTGGTGTGCCCTTTGTTGATGGTTCATTAAGTCGCATTATAGCAGATTATTCACCATTAACAAGTTCATTTGAGCTTGTGTTTGGGAAATACACTGCTCTATTTCCTCCAGGCTTGTCTCCAATAGGACTCGCTCTTCGTATTGGGCTTCCCAGTAGGATAGCATCTCCTTGTGACTTTCCTCCAGTTCCTTCAAAATTTGAAGGTACCTTTTTGAAATAAAATCATCTCGAACAATTGTTCGGATCCATATTTTCTTAGTGTCTCATCCGTTAGGATATTACTTTTAGTAGTAAATAAAATATTATTCCTAAACAAAATGATCTAAGCTCTTATACCATTTTCTCGCACTTGTGGCAACTTAGGATAAATCAAAGAAATTTCAAATATAGGCAAATAGGACATTTTCTCATGTGCCTTATTGAATTCAAAATCAAGATCATAGGCAAATAAGACATTTTTCACAAGTGCCTCATTACATTCAACATCAAGGTCATAATAGTAATCTTTCTTCAAATTGCCTAGAAAACTATTTACTCTTATATTTTGCCTCATTTTCCATTTTTATTTTTGCTTTTGCCTATTTTTATATATTATCACTTTATGAAATCCATATAAACCGTGATTAACAGATAATTGAAACCACTATCAATTTAACAATGGGCTGGTCTCTTGTTCACAAGTCTGATGGGCCGACCCATTAGACAACCTGACCCGGTCCAATGTAAAAAAAATAAAAAATTGACAGGCGTGTATACCACACGCGCAGGGGCCACGCGCGGCGTGTGGGGTACACACACATGTACTATTTTTATTTTATTTTTTTATTTTTTTTCAATTTTTTTATTATTTTTTTTATTTTTTTTCCTGGTTTTTTTTTATTTTTCAGTTTTTTTTTGTGTTTCCCCCCAAATTGTATACCCTGAAATACAATTAGTGAACCCTAAAAATTGAAATAAATCCCTTACAAAAAACCTCAAAAAAACTCTAAAAAACACAAAATAAACCCTTAAAACACCCCTAAAAAAATAAAAAAACACAAAATAAACCCTAAAAACACCCCCAAAAAAATCCTAAAAAACACAAAATAAAATCCTAAAAACACTCCCAAAAAACACAAAATAAACAAAAAGAAAACCCTAAAAACCATAAAAAAAACACAAAATGGTACTATTTAGTGTTCGAAATGGTACTATGGGTGGCGATTTTTTTTTACGGGTCAGAAGCGGTTCGGATCGGGTCGGACTGGATCGTCTGATGGGTCGACCCATACACCATGTTGTACATGAGACTTGGCGTTTAACAATTATTTTCTTTAACGATTATACATATTTAAATTGTATATTCTTCTTTTCCTAAAAGAAATTATCTTGTTCTAACTTATTAGGTATTTAATTAACATATTGTATAATAATATAGCTTATAATTTTACTTGTACAAATTATTACGGGGAGTTTCTAAGCGCACCACTTAATTTACTCTTTGCACCACTAAAAAATTAAATGAAAAATAAAATAAATACGAAATGACATATTTACCCTTTTATTACTTGTATGCACTACAATAATTACTCAATTCACCATAAAATAAAATAAAAATAAAAACAATAGAAAATATATTATTAAACATATTAAAATTGAAAATAACATGATCCAAACAAAAAAAAAAGTTAGCATTATTTGAACACAATTTGAACTCAAAAATTTAGTTTCTAGTTGTGCAATTGTGGTGGAAAAAATGAAAAGAGATACAACGCATGATGAAAATGAAGAAGAACATAGCAATGTAAGTCATTTTGAGTAGTTTGTACCGATTGAACTACGAGTTTTCGCATATTTTTTAGACCTGTTTTCGTGTTTTGTTCAGGACTTACAGTTTGAACATGCTTCAATGCGTTCGAACAATGAAGGCCGAACACACGAGTTATGTTCGAACTTTGGAAGTCGAACATTGTTACAATGTTTGAACTTGTGAGTTCGAACGACATTATTGTAGGAGCCAGCGGCTACTCTTTATTTTCTTATCTAAACTCTTTACATTCTTTTCTGAATTCAAGTAGATAAAACACTGAAGTAATATTTTGGCGTGTTTGAAGCCAACCTGGTAGCTAAGCTCTTCATCCGGTTCTTTACTCACGATTCCAGTTCCCACATAATGAAGCAATGCAGATGCATCCTCAAGATTGTTCTTCAAATTGAAGGATGTCGACATATAAAGTTTTGAGGGTTTCTTTACCAATTTCTTTATCATGTTATCCAGCTGTGTAGATGTTAGGAACCTCTCTGTAGCTGCCTCTCAAGAGAGCTCGTGCCTTTGAGCATCCATCAGCGGATCAGGTTGGTCTTGCAGTGCTTTGCATGTTTCCTTAACAAAGCCCTCACTGTCATCATATACACTCGGCAATTTGAAAACTGCTTGAAGAAATCATTTGAGGGGTGATTAGCGCACACAACTATTTTGCCCATCGCCAATGCCTCAGTTGTTGTTGTGCAGACTACATCGGTGGTGCTAGGATTTAGGAATACCTTATAGCTAATCGGATAAAAAATAACGGACATCAGTCATTAACAGTGTATCCAATCTTGGTATTTGAGAAAAACTAGCAAAGTCAGGCAACCCATGTCATAGAACTTCACTTTATGGAATTATCGAACATGCTGCCTACTTGAAATCTTCCTAAGTATGGTTCGAACTATACAAACCGAACATATGCTTAGTGTTCGGTGTCCTAAGTTCGAACAACACCAAAAAAATCGAACACTACAGTCCGAACAAAATGCGAAGCAAGGGCAAAATCAAAGCAACAACTCGACACAAACCTCGATTTTTTACCACATCCAACTCAAACTAGCATCTAATCATTCTAATAAACTATCCTAGCATCTTAAACTATTGAAAATGTCACAGTTACTTCGATGTTTTTCCTTTTTTTTTACTCTTTTTAAGTTTTTTTTTACTGATTTTAGGTTTTTAATTTTCTGATTTTAAGTTTTTTTTAAGTTAAAAACATATTTTATATGGAAGGGTATTATAGTGAATATTGGTGGTGCAAAGAGTAAAAAAAGTGGTGCATGGAGAAGTTGTATGTGGTACAAAGAGTAAAAATTGTGGTGCAAATAGAAACTCCCTTATTATGAATAAGACACGTAATAATATTATTGAAAAAAATAAAAATACATAATTAATGTCTACTCTTGTTTTTTTATCTCATTGGTAACCTGCAGCCGCTCTGAAGTGCGCACTAAGTAAACGGCGCACTGTGTAATAGATCTGCAAAATACACAAGAGAGATAAATTATATTTAGAAAATCAGATGTTACAAACTCACATCTAATAATATTAATGATAAGATTTAAAGTTGAAATCATTAACCTCAAGATAACAACATTTCACTGTCATACCATCCCAACTTCCAAAGGGACATAATTAATGTTTACTCAAGTCATCATGATGTTACTTTGTTTAGGTTAACCTAGCACCCTTGGTAGTGGACTAGTGGCTGCCGTTATACTAATAGCAACTAATGTTTTAATAAGTGGCTACTACTATACTTTGACTGTAACTCGCTTACTTATGTACACCAAATGCCATTAATTATATTTAAGATGGTAAGATGGTGATAAACCATGAACAGCAAAAATAATGATGATGTAAGCAATGATGTCTAGTATTATGTACCATATACAATATTATAAATTTACATATATGTGACTCATATTTTTAAAATATTATATTTTAAAAAAAAGAAGATAAAATACAATTTGTAAAGAAATCAAATTACTGATCGACATTTCTGAAATGTTTATTTTATTACCTTTATAAACATCTTTAGTTTGATACAGTTAACTGGTTTTAGACTTTGTTAATTGATAAATAGGAACTCAATCCTCCTGTGAGAATTTAGGAACCAATTCTAATTTTAGATTTAATTAGATCTAATGATCATAATTTAGTTAAAGTTTTAGTCAAAGTAAGGTGATAAACTTGTAATATTTGAGAACTTAATGAAGGCGGAGTTATTTTCGTAATTTAGAAATTAGGTTATGTTTATTCGGATTTTGGGCCCAATTTCCAGAAATAAATAGGCAACACTTTAAAACCATTGTCTTTTCTGGCGTTGTATTAATATGCTAAATGAGATATTTATATTGCTAACATCAAGAGATTCTGTTGCTAACATGAGGTAGACTCATATTGCTAATTTGACGAGATCATAATATTAAATTGACACGTATTAAACACAACACATATAACATTCGACCACATTTAAAATTATATTATGTAACATCTGTAAAATCATTCATACATACAACATATTGCTAATATGTTAGAAATATACACACTGCTAATATGTGACTAATAATTTGCTAATATGTTAGTAACATGTTGCTAATATGTGAATAATAATATGCTAGTATGACTTAAATTCTCAAATATTACAAGTTTTCAAAATAATATTAAGGATTGATAAAGTTATAATTATTTATGAACTTAATTATATATAACTCATACTTTAACTATTTTCTCATGAAAGCAACTTAAGATTCAAAGTCGTGCATAAAAAATTTCATATTAGCAACATAAACACAAGATATGAGCAATATTGTGATATCATATTAGCAATATCTGACAGTTACGAGTTCAATATACGTGAATTTTTTTTTTTTGTACTTTTCATCAATTTTTGCTCAAATAAACATATGCACTATGAATCTTAAATAACAGAGCATGAAAAAAAAATCTTTAATTTGATATATTTTTTGCATAAATTGGATAAAATTAAAACGAGTAAGTAATGATTATTTAAAGTTTTTAAGAATGTTTTAAAAGATGATGACATCACTTTATGAAAAAAATATGGAATTACCCCTTATATTTCGAATTTTACATATTTACAATCATGCCTCCTTTTTATTCACCATGTAATCAAAATCGTTGAATTTGATTGACTCCTAGGTTCTCACGGGAGATGGATTTCCCTATATATATATATATATATATATATATATATATATATATTAAAAGGGAAAATGGTCAAATACATCCTTAATGTTTACCTTTAAGATCAAATAAGCCCTTTCAAGTATTTTTAGGTATAAATAAACTCTTAATGTTGGATATAATGAATATATGTGCCCCTCTCTACTATTTTCACTCCAAAACAAGTTTGTGTCACATTTTATTTTATATTTTAAATTATTTTCAAACATTAAAAAATTAATTAGAAATTATAATCTCATTTATTTACACTTAAGCTTTTTTTTTGTTTATATATATGTTGTTTTAGAAAAATGCATTTAATATCTTAGATTTATGGAAAAAATAAATAATAAAATATTTCGGATGCTATTTTTATAGTAATGAAATCAAAATACCATTGAAATTAATAAAAAGTGGATAGTCACTTAATTTGGTTCCTTGGCGGATGTAATTAAATACACATTAATTTTTATTTTTATTTTAGCGAAGAAACTACACACATTTATTAGTTTAACTGAAATGTGCATAAAAATGAAAGCATGGTAATATTGCGGAAAGAATAATAATGTACCTGCAATGTATTCCTAAAAAATAATTTATTTCACTTAAACCACAATTTAATTTAAATATAAGAATTAAAGGGATAAGGGCCAAATAGGACACTAAACTTGTTTGGAGGCTCAATTGGCCCACTGTAATTTTTTTTGGCTCAATTAGGCTACCGCATTTTTAAAATTGGGTCAATTGAGCTA
The DNA here is from genome assembly GCA_026008535.1 of Perilla frutescens. NCBI lineage: Eukaryota > Viridiplantae > Streptophyta > Magnoliopsida > Lamiales > Lamiaceae > Perilla > Perilla frutescens. The sequence continues at coordinate 8,279,425 of BRKX01000013.1, read as the reverse complement.
TTGCGTGACGGAGCCCTAACGTCTTTCCGTTAAGTGGGTGTGAAACGACATCGTTTTGTTTATTTTTTTACCCGACCCACCCCTAACCCTCAACCCGACCCACTCCTAATCCCTAACCCGACCTGCTGATCTAAAATCCACAAAATTGATATTTGGGAATTTGGAGGCGAGCTGGAGTGGACCTATCTTTAGACGAGGCGTCGTCTGATGAAGCCGAATCTGACTCCGACGAGAGGAGGTTTGCCGACACAATAGGAGGTACGAAATCCTCATATGAATCATCTTCATATGCTGAACTGTATGAGTCTTCTTCCTCTTCGAAATCTTCTTCATAATCTGATGCTATCCTTTTCTCAAATTCTGAAGAGTGATCAGATGTGGGTGGTTTTGGAGTTGGATTTTTTTGTAGATTTTTTGGTTGATTTGCTTGCGGGATGGGGGAGCTGGGTAAGGAGGAAAGGTTGGCTTAGGATTTGGATTTTTGACAAGATTTGAGTGTTTGTGATCTGGTTTGAATCCCATGTTGGTTAATGGTCTGGGCAGCGCAACTTTGATGAGTTGCTTGGTTAATTGAGTCATGTTTTGTTGAATTTTTTGTGATTTCTAGAGGAGAAGTAGAATCTGAGACCTGTGATTTTTTTGAATTTTTTACAGCCAGCTGCGCAAATTCGAAGGCGATTTTTACTTATTTTTTAATGGATTTTTTTGGAGCTACAGCTGGAAGGGGTCGCCAGAATCTAGGAAAGCTTCCCCGCAGCAGCTATTTTCCTACCCATAACAAGGAATTTTGAGAAAATGGTTTTCCGACCCAAAACATGGAAGGAAAATGGTTTTTGACACAAGAACACAAAAAGGATGAAAATAAAAATTAAAATGAAAAAACTGGAAAAAACAAGAAATTAAAATGAAAACGACACTCAAATGGATCTAAGAGGGGAAAATGAGATGAACTTGGATGATCTTCATGGGGGATTTGGTAGTGGATCGGGTTAGGGGTTAGGGGTGGGTCGGGTTATGGGTTAGGGTAAAAAAAATAAACAAAACGACATCGTTTCAGATCCACTTAATGGAGGACGTTAGGGCTCCATCACGCAGTGGCTCAATTGATCCGATTTTAAAAATGTGGTGGCCCAATTGAGCCAAAAAATGTTACAGTGGGCCAATTGAGCCCCCAAATAAGTTTAGTGGCCAATTTGGCCCTTATCCCAAAATTAAATGTTGTAATAGTGCCGTTAATAAATAATTTAAGATAAATAAAATGTATAAAATTACAATAAAAAATAGTGTATGCAATATTTTTTTTTCCCATAAACTATAATAATAAATTCATTTTTATAAAATAAAATATAGACAAATGAGAAAAAATTAATATAAATAAATAAGATTAGAAATTTTAACTAATTAATTTTTATTGTTAATGTTTCAAAAGAGTTTAAAATATAGAATAAATTTTGGCACATACTTATTTTGGAGTGAATATAGCAGGGAAGGACATGTATGTCAATAATACTCAATATTAAGGGCTCATTTTTACCTAAAAGTACTTGAAGGGCTTATTTGATCCTAGGAATAATCATTAAGGGTGTATTTGACCATTTCAATTCCCTTTTCAAAATCATATATTAACAGTCCTTGACTTGTGAATCTTCCAAGTTAAGATGGTTTGCACATGAAAATTCATGTTGTACACCACATGTGTTCACTCCATATTGCACTTTCAAATTACTAGTTTAATTTTCTTGTATTTTTTTCCTCAATTTCATTTTTTAATGATTTAGTTTAATTTTGCAATACCCCATCCAATTAGGATTTATAATTATTTTTAGCATTTAATTTTTCAGTTTTTAATTTATAACTCTTCATTGTGGTTGATTTTTTAATAATTAATTAAATTTTATAGTTTTTAATTTATTTTTTTATAAATATTGACCGTGATTATTTATGTTACAATTAATTTTATTTTATAATAAATATTAATAAAATTATAAATTTAATAGTGAAACACGAAGAGGTGTGGTAAAAAATTTGAACCCATCAATTTCACCATTATGCACTGCTTATACATGGTATAATTAACTTGATCACTGCGTTACCTATAACTTCAATAAAACAAAAAAATGGAATAGATGATGGGAGTAAAAACCACTTTGTTTTATAGTTTTCATGCTAACACTTTACCATAGTCAGGGTTTTCTTTCATATATACATGACACTATAGTAGAGATTTTTGTATTTAATTTAGTACAACATAAAATATGTATAATTTAAATGATTTTTAGATCAAAATATATTAATGTACGGATTAAATCACTATTTTTCTTTTGATTTTTTTCTTCAAAACATGATCCTAAAATGGCCCTTGAATATGTGCCTTTTTTATCTTCTTGAACTTGATATTTGAACTTTGATGACGTTAACTAGGTACCGATCAAACGTTGAATTTGAGATGATTCAAAAAATGACTTCAACCTTGAATATGTGCCTAAATAGAATTTTGAGAGAATTTTTTTTTAATTTCTCGAATTTTTCAATTCTGACTTGGTGGAATTTTCAATTGGGAGACCCAGATTTAAAGTTCTAGGGAGGATTTTAATTTAGGACTGAGATCCTGGGCCTAAGGCTGAGCCGGCGCGATCCTATTGGTTATCTTAATTTAAAATATATCGGTACAAAATCTTGAAAAATATCTACTTATTGGCAAAGAAATCAATTTGGATCTTTGAGATAAATAACTATCCTTATTAATAAAATATATTATAAAATTTTGGATTCCATAATATTCCGAAACCAAATAAACATGATAAAAACTTGTATGAGACTGTCTAACGGGTCTCTTGCGTTAGACGGGTCAAATGACACCCAAATTTGTCCAAAAACACATCCAAACCCGCAAAAAAAGTTAAGCGTGTGGGCTCCACGGGCTCATCCACGCGTATATCACTAGGTATAAAGTAAAATATTATTATGTATGAAGTAAATTATCACTAATTATATGTCGAAATATCACTTAATATAATATGAAGTATTATCAACTATGAAGTATTTTCAACATACTATGAAGAAAGTAAATGAATTATTTTATGCATAAATCATAATGTGAGATTTTAATTTAGTTGATTCATTTATCTTCTTTTTTTGGGATATGTTTATTGATTCCCCATACATCACGTATCACTATGTATGAAATAAAGTATCACTAGTTATGTGTCGAAGTATCATCAATTATAAAATGTTTTCACATGCTAAGAAAAATAATGATTTATTTTCTACATAAATCATAATGTGGACTTTTAATTTAGTTGATTCATTTATCTCTTTTTTAGAATATACCTGTTGATGCTCCAAACAATAAGTATTACTAGGTATGAAGTAAAATATTACTAGTAATGAAGCAAAATATCATTACCTATGAAGTATCTGACAACCCTATCTTCTTTTTCTTTTTCTTTTTTTGATTTTTTTATTTTTTAATTTTTTAAAATCTTCATTTTATATGGAGCCTAGTGCATGAGCCACTCAGTAGCGTCGGACGAATGCTTTGGGCGAGATGCCAGATATAAAAAAATAAATTAATTTAATTCAATTTTAGAATTCACTAATTTCATTTTAGGGTATATATTTATTTAAAAAAAATATATATGTTTATAAAAAAAAGGAAAAAAAAATCAAAAAGTGAAAAAAAGACTAAAAAAAGGAAAAGAGAATGGAAAGGGGAAGGGGGCATTAAAAAATAAAAAAAGAAAGTGGATGTCAAATAGAGATCCGTCTAACGTAAGAGATTCGATCTCACACAAGTGTGCCTCAATAAACATATAATATTAATAATTTTGTAAAAATTTCATCGGCTACTGACACATATGAATTCCACACATTATTAAGTAGTACCATTACTTGAAATAACTAACTTGTACTAACTGTTGGGGATTTTGATCAAAAAGGTAGAAAAACAGATGATACGTAAAGTGTGGTAAAGCTACTACTCTTGCCTTTGATTTGAATTGATAATGCTTGATTATTGATGCATCTACTTACATAGTATTTAAGGTAGATGAAACAGACACAAGAAGCCTAATAGATGCACCTCATTAAGTTCCTAGTAACAACTTAGATTAACTACTTAGGAAGCTAATGAATCATTACAGTTACAAATTACTCTTTAACACCCTCTCTTATTTTGTAATTTTCATAGCATCCTTGAATTGGTGAAGTTTTTCAATGCTCACAGCTTTGGTAAGAACATCAGCTGGCTGCTCAGTAGTCTTGACATATTCCAAGAGAATTTTGTTCTTACGAACTATGTCACGAATGTAGTGATGACGCAACTCAATGTGCTTCGACCTTCCATGGAACACCGGATTCTTTGTCATCAAAATTACTGATTGATTGTCGCAAAAAATTAGTGTAGGATCAGAAACACTTTGCTGCAGAATTTTTAAGATTCTTCGCAACCAGATTGCTTCTCGTGCAGCTTCATTTGCTAAGATGTACTTAGCTTCTGTTGATGACAATGCAACTGAAATCTGCTTCTTTGAACTCTAACATACTGGTTTTGACCCAATGCAGAAAATATAGACGGATGTGCTTTTTCTATCATCCTGACTTCCAGCCCAGCCACTATCCGTGAAACCTATCAACTTGTCGTTTTCTTCCTTCTCATATTTGATTCCAAGATTCTTAGTCGCCTGAAGGTAACGAAGAACGCGTTTTGATGCGGAAAAGTGCATCTTGCTTGGATTACACATGAACCTTGAAATCAAGCTAACAGAGAACAAGATATCAGGCCTTGTGTTGGTTAAATAAATCAAGGCACCAACGAGACTTTTGTATAGACTGGGATCTGATTTTTCAACTCCATCATCTTGCTTCAGTTTTAAATTGAAGGTAATTGGAGTTTCGACAGCCTTGCAGGTCTCCATTTGAAATCTTTTTAGCAAATCTGAAACATATTTTTCTTGTGAAATAAAGATCTCGCCTTTCTTTTGCTTTACTTGAATTCCAAGAAAATATTTCATCAAACCGAGATCAGGCATCTCGTATTCCTTCATCATTTCCTCCTTGAACAATGTCACCATCACATCATTTGTTCCTGCATAAATTAGATCATCAACGTAGAGGCAAACCATTAAGAAATCATTTTCAGTTTTCCTCACATATAGAGATGGTTCAGATGGACTGTTCAGAGATCCATTCTTCATGAAATAAGTATCAATATTGCTGTTCCAAGCCCTTGGAGCCTACTTTAAGTCGTAAAGCGCTTTTTGCAACTTGTAGACTTTTCCTTCCTTTCTTTTTACTTCGTACCCCGGAGGTTGTTTGACATAAACCTCATCTTCCAATTCCCCATTTAGGAATGCTGATTTGACATCAACTTGAAGCACTTGAAGCTCCATTTGAGCTGCAAGAGCAAGAACAGTTTTGACCGTCTCCATTCTCACAACGAGAGCAAAAGATTCACTGAAATCCACTCTAGATTATTGAGAATATCCCTTTGCAACTAATCGTGTTTTGTGTTTCTGGACACTTCCATCTTCATTGAACTTTTTTTTAAAAACCCATTTCAAGCCAATAGCTTCCTTTTCATATGGAAAGTCCATTAATTTCCACGTCTCATTTTTTTCGATACTTCTCATCTCTTCATCCATTGATTTTCTCCACACATCTTCTCTTGATGCTTCCTCAAAATTCTGAGGTATACCAGAAAAGAATACAAAATTGCACTGAGAATAAATATCCTCTAAAGAACGAAATTTCTTCGAGTTATTTTCCAGATCAAAAACAGAATCATCTTCAACTGTATTGCTACTTGATGGATCAGTAGCTTCTTGAGGTGATTGGTTTCCCACAGGTGGTACAAGGTCCATAGAATTCTGTACAGCAGCGCCTTCAATTTCAGTTTCAAATTTCCATGCTGCTCTTTCATCAAAAATCACATCTCGTGAAAGTACCAAGCTGTTAGTCATTGGATTAAAGAGACGATAACCTTTCATTTCATCACTACAACCAATGAAAACAAGTTTTTCACCTTTTTCATCAAATTTTTCTCTTTTTTGCGAAGGAATGAGAGCATATGTAATGCAGCCAAAAATTTTAAGTTGACTTACGACAGGTTTTCTTCCATATCATGCTTCAAAAGGTGTCTTATTTCGAACCGCCTTTGTAGGAGAACGAATAAGAATATGGACTGCAGCACTTACAGTTTCCACCCAAAAAGAATTTGGAAGTCCCTTTCCTTTCAACATGCTTCTCGCCATTTCTTCAATGGTACGATTTTTCCTCTCCGCCACACCAATTTGTTGTGGCGTATGATGAACTGTGAGTTGTCTCTTGATTCCTTGCTCTCGGTAATAGTTCAGAAAAGGCTTGTAAATCAATTCACCACCTCGATCAGATCGAAGGCATTTAACCTCACATCCACTTTACTTTTCCACTAGAGCTTTGAAATGCAAGAATTTTTCGAAGGCCTCTGATTTTTGCTCAATGATATAAACCCAGATCATTCTCGTATAATCATCAAAAAAAGTAGAAAGTATCTTTTGTTTCCCAATGATGGTTTTTTTATCGGACCATAAATATCTGAGTGCACTAATTCAAGAGGTGAAGAAGCTCTCCGGGCTGTTTTTGGAAAGGGAAGGCGATGCATTTTTCCGTAAATGCAACCTTCACACACTTCATCATTATTTTTAATTTCTGGTAGTCCAACTACCATGCCTTTTTGTTGCAAAAGCTGCAATCTCTTGAGATTCAGATGGCCAAATCTCAAGTGCCACAAAGTAGTGTCATCTGGATTTGCACTCTTCCAAGCAACATGATTTTTTATGTTGAGAGGAAAAAAATTGTTGGAAGTCATCTTCAAGACAACAACAACCTGATCTCCACCAGACTTCTTATCAACAATCTCACATTTTTCGTCATCAAAAATCAGTTTATAACCATTCTTCATCATTTGTCCAACACTCAACAGATTTTGAGAAATATGCGGAGAGTAATAGACATCAGTTATGAGTTTTTTTACCTCTGTTTGTGTTTACAGCAACGACTCATTTTTCATCATTTTTTACTTGCTTCCCATCACCAAGTTCAACTTGAGAAGAGTAGCTTTCGAGTTTGTGAAATTCCTTCTCATTTCCAGTCAAATGGTTGCTACAACCACTATCCAAGAACCATGGCTGACCAGAATTTTCAATATTTAACATAGAGGAAAACAACTTATTGTCCTCATCAGCTTGTGAAAAATTAGTCACTTCCTGTTTTTCACCTTTTTCATGGTTCTTTTTAAACCAGCAATCTTTATCTGAGTGCTTAGGAATTTTACATCTAGTGCATTTCCACCAACAATCTTTTGAGTCATGACCAGATTTTCCACAAACAAAACAATCATCGTTAGAATTACCCGAGTTTTGATGTGAAAAGAAATCCTTCCGTCCTCTCCCTCTGCCTCCAATTGGAGAGTTTCTTCCATGGCCTCTATTTGAAAAACATCCACGAGATGAGCCTCCACGACCTTGCTGATAGGTCTTTTTAGAAGTATTTGATTTTTCTTGAAAAGCTTGCTCCAAAGGTTGATTGTTGTATTTGTTCACTCTCTGCTCATGTGCTTCTAAAGATCCCATAAGTTCATATTGAGTGAGCTTATTAAGATCTTTAGTCTCGGTGATGACAGTGACAGAGGTTTAGTTTACTCTCAAACCTACTGTGATGTGTTTCAATATTTATAACTAGTGTCAATGCCTACAAGTGTACAAGCATGTGATTGTAGATAAGATGATACCAGGTCGATCCACAGGGAAATGGAATAAAATTTAGACAACGCAAATACCACGACGTGAAAAGAGCGAAATATCCAGATGAACAATAAGGAGAGGGTGATTTAACTAAATCAAAGTGTCAAACAAGAATAAAAGACACATACACATAAACAACAATAATTATCAATATATTTTTCAATCAAGAATCAATGCTAAACAAAGGAGAGCTTTGAAGATGATAAATAAGGCGAAACTCTAGGACATGGCTACACAACACTCATATTGACCTTCAATGTGGGAATACACATACATTTATGCAAAGTTCATAGATAGGAAGACCACAAATATAGTAAGAGCATCTCTCGAATATCTCTTAAATTGCGAATGTGACGAAGATGGCTATCTCTAACGCATTCTAAGGTCGCACCTACAAAAGGCTCTAAGGGTCACATTTCCTTCCACATAATGACATTCGACTAAGAAGATAAATATGCAGATTCGATCCAAGCATGCTTATGATCACGGGATTGACTAGATGCAAGTGATTCATACATGTGATGTTAGTGAGATGGCCAACCAAACAACATCATTCAAGCCCTAGCATAGATCAAAATCTTGACAAAGCAATAACACATATATATATATCCCAAATCATAGATCAATATTCACATTGTTTCACCACATCCTAGAGCCCTAAGGGTCTAGCCAACCATATTCACAATAAAATCAAGATTACATGAAGAGAAACAATGACCCATTCTAAATAAAAGTCTAAGAAGAGAGAAGAAGTGATAAAACCCAATGTAAAATACTCCTTCTTCAATCATATGGCTTGGATGTTCAAATGGATATTGAATCTTCTTCTTTTCTCTTGATCTTCAAAAACCCCTTCTCTTGCTATTTCTCCAAGTAATTTTTGTTTCTTTAGGTGTGTGTTGTTGTGTTTTGAAATGCCCAAAAGATATATAAATGAATGGACCAATAATTGAATGCTAAAAGTCACTTTTTATTTTCGTCTGTGCGGAACTCGACCCCAGGAACTCGCGTTTGAGGGTCGAGTTTGGAACAAAGGAAATCAGGTCTCTGAAGGCTCTGCAACACGGGATGTAGGTCGTGTTTCGGGGTCGCGTTTTGACTGAAGGCCGAGGCGCGACCCCAGTAACTCGCGCTTTGGACCCACATTTCGCCTGAAGAAAATCGGCTCTCTGAAGTGTCTGCAAAGCAAGCTTCTGGTCGCGTTTGGGGGTAGTGTTTTGGCTCAAGGCCGAGGCGCGACCCCCCTAGGTCGTGCTTTGTGCTCACGTGTCGCTGTGCTTTTGAAGCGCGACCCCCTGAAGTCGCGTTTGGGGGTCGCGTCTTCAAGTGATGGTTGTTTTCTTGCTCGTTTCTTCATTTTTCCATGCCTCGTGTATTCCTTGTTCATCCCATTATCAATTTTACTTTGATTTTGCTCTTTAGATCCTAAAAATTCCCTATATTGGCCACAATTCATTAATCAAAAGATTAAACAAAAATAAACAATATATACAACATATATACAAGATAACCAAGTGCAAAAGCACTCAAAATGAATCCAAATGAGTGTAATTTATGCACTCATCAACTCCCCCAAACTTAAACATTTGTTTGTCCTCAAACAAAAACAAGAGTAGAAGGACAAGGTAATTGAGCATTTTGGAATCAAGATGGCATTTTTCTTCAAAAATTAAAAGACAAAAATTGCATAGATGATAGTGGCAATCAATCATAAACAAGATCATCAAAATCATCATGATACAATTTGCGAAGTTCAAACTCTCTCAAGGTTCAATAGACGCTCATTCTCGAGTGTATAGGCTGGAAGTGTATCGCTCAAGGTCGAGAGTGCACTAGAATTCTACTTTATGCTTGCAAAGTGACTTCCATCTCCACTACTTAGTGTGTGTTCTTAACCAAGAATCATTAAGGTCTTTTGGGATTGTATTGAAGGCCTTTCGGAATGGTAGGTATAAATTTGGCTTAGTGACTTCCCAACATTACCAATTTCAATACCAAGCAAATAGAACAAATCAAGTTCTCTTCTACCCTTATTTCTTCACAACCAAAATCTCCTTGAGATTTTCCAAATTTCTTTCAATATTTCAAACTTTCTTGTTTGTGATGTATATGTAGAACTATCTTTCTTTTGCTTCATTTTCAATTGTAAACAAGATGATTCACTTCTTTGTGTTCTTTTCTATCACAAAAATATTCATTGTTTTACCTTTTATACAAGATTTCTCAAAAGATTTATTTGAAAAAGTTACCACAAATCTTGCCACTTATTCCATTCCCAACCCAACAAAATCAATAAACTAATTTCAAGGCTTAAAGGGCTTGCAAGGGATTAAATTTATATTGGAAGGTTAAGAATTTGGATATTTGATGAGGTTTAGACAACAAATGGCCTTAGATCATTTTCAAGAGATCAAACACACCAATGTAACCTCAATTAAGTCACAAAGCAAGTTCAAGAGAAACTTAGTGCACAATGAAGACCATTAATCACTCAATCAAAGAAAAGATTCCACTCGTGTAATCTTTGGATCAAAATCTCCCCATGGTAAGTTTTTCCTTCCCAAATTGTACTTTTGAGACCTTAAAGAATCTTTGGTTACAAAATCATGCCATAACATTATGCTTTTTATCAAAATTTTGCAAAAAAATTTCAACAAAAGCTCATGCTCATCAAGGATTTCAACTTCATCAATTATCATGCTCTCATAACCCCTATTATTGTTATAAGAACATACACTTGTTTAAGTCAAAACATCCCCAATCCACAATCATAAGGCAATTGAACAAAAACATAGATAAAAATATCACATGCTCATGAAGCAAAACGGCATGCGATCTCATTATCTAACAACTACCATCATCCATACATTCCAATGAAAGCATAAAAATCCTAACATAATCTAAACATAAATAAAAACATAAGCATGCTAGCATGATTCAATATCTGAAAGCATAAATAAATAAATAAGTCTTATGAAAGCGGTAAAAATGAGCAGAAAAGATCCTTGCCAACCACTACTCTCTCTCCCTCCCCCAAACTTATTTCAATCCAAAGGAGGGAATAAGTTTGGAGGTAAAAAGGTGGTGGCAAGGGTCACTAACGACTCAGTGGGGTGGTTGCTGCTGGTGGTGCGGAGACTGCTGCAGGAATTGCTGTGAAGTGGATGACGGCATAAATTGTGAGGTCTGGAACTGCTGAAACTGCTGCGAGGAGGTAGCCATGAACTGCCCAGTCGGCATCTGCTGAAATTGCTGAGAAGAGAAGGAGGACGCCAAAAACTGTCCAGTCGGAAATTGCTGCATCGACTGGAACGGCTGCTGCTGGAACTGCTACTGTGGCTGATAAGAATAGTAGAGAGTCATCTGCTGGTGCTGAGATGGGATATAGGGCTACTGTTGTGACCCAGACCCGGTGTTCAGTCCCCTAAAGATCCCAGCTAGGTCCTGAATCTCGGATCGAAATGACCCCATGTTGTCAGCCAGACCCTTAATGTCTCCTCTGAGGCCCGTGAATCTCTCATCAATGTCCGTCTGTATTGTATGAAATCTATCATCGATGCTGGACTGAATATGTCCCATCCTGCCATACATATCGTGTCGGATATCATCGAACCTCGTGTACATGTCCTGCCTCAGTGCGCAACTCTTCATGCACGTCACTCCTCCAATGCTGCATTGGTCTCATCCATGGAGGTTATGTATCCATCCAAATGCGGCTGTAGAAGATCCCTCGCCCGCATTGTCACCACCAACCTCTCATTGGTCCTCAACAGATGCTCGAATTCCTTGTGGTACTCCAGCTGCAGCAATAGCCGCCGAATGAGCGACTGTCTCCATCTTCCAATTGGTCCTCTCTTGATAGTTCGACACATGAGTCAGCGCCGTGTTGGGCAATGGGAACGTCCCTCCAATTCTCATGTTCAGCAAATATGTGTGTAAGTCTGAGCTCAAGATCTTCACATTCCTCAAATAGTTGAGGTTCAATAACCTCGACCCTCTGTTATCAAGATAATCCTCAAGATTAATGCCGAAGTGTTCGGCAATTGGAGTGATCATCCCTCCAATGCAAATGTGCCCGCTGTCAAGGTGTGATTGTCTGTAGAGCTGCTCCATGAGGAAAGCACCAAAGTTCAAATGGACCCCATTCAACATTACCCAAAGTGCAAACAGCTCGGAAGTCCTCAACCCGCTATTTTCTCTTCGTGCAAACACTGTGTTTGCCAAGATGCGGTGTAGGTATCGGAAAACCGGATTAGGTATTGCAGATGCCTCTGCTGTGCTGGAGTTGTATTTTTCTATTTCGGACTCTGTAAGGCATAGGAGGCGGTAGGCCACATCTTGATTGTATTCCCGAGGTTGGTGATAGATACCGTCTATAGAAGCATTGAAAATCTCGTTCAACTGATCAACAGTGAGCTGACGGTCCGTGTTTCCCATCCGGAAGGTACATTTGACTGGCCCCCTCTTTTTTGTCCTCTTCATCTAGAATGTGCTCAACAGCTCTCTAACCAAGAGATGAAACGTCATGCAATTCCTGTTCATGGCCTGGAGCCATCCCATTTGGTCCAAGAGTCTCCACACATCGTCCTTGATCCCAAGTGCCTCACATGTGTCGCTGCACATGAACCTTGTTGTGACAAGGTTGACAGTAAAAAGCCGCTGCCAATTCTCATAGTATTCATCACTTTCGAGGTAGATGTGAAATCGCATCGGATGATTAACCGCCAAATCCTCATCTTGTTCTTCATCTTGGGCTTCAATTTCCGGATCGGACTTAGATTCGGGTTCGTCTCTTCTTGAAGATTTTCTACCTCGTCGTGGCATTTTTAGTGTGTAGGGGTTGTACCTACAAAAGATTGGAACAAAGTTTAGGCACGAGAGTAAAATTTATTTTCACAATGTTAACAAGATATAAAGTGAACAGTATATATGACAATATCTAAACTCATTCACTTTAAGCTTTGTTGCATTTAAAAGTTTCCAATCTTACATTAAGCAACTCATGTTTTCTATGGTTGCTCATTTGCCAAATTCGCCCACATGACCAACAACAATCATTGAATGTAGAGCACATATTTTTATCTTGACATAGAAGGCCCAAAACCAATTTTAACAATATCAAAATCAAATGCAAGATAGAAATGCCTCTAAAGCAACATCTTTTTTTTACCATTATCACAATTGGAAGGACCTAAACAATTATGACAAAATCAAATACAAAAGTCCGTTCAATTGGTTAAGGATAAAAACAAAGCTTGTTCTGAGTGATTGATCATGCTAAAGATTCACTCAAATCCACACAAACACAAGTCACATGGGTACAAACTTTTTGCAAGAGGGCCTCCAAATACATATGACAAAATCAAATCACACGAGACCCCCTTTTCATCTAGCATGCTTCACAACAAAAACCCATTCTGATGGCTTGTGCTTAGAACCATATAAAGATGAATATGAGTAAGTAAACTTCATCAAGAGGATCAAATGATGCAAACATTTAGCATTGTATACCTCATTTTCAAAATCAAAGCTCAAAATTTCATTCTTTATGATCCTAAGTATTGACATTGAGTAACAAAGGGTTTCGAGTTTATGTAAGATGGAAACTATCAAGTTTTAAGCATTAAGTTGGACAATTGAAACCAAAATCATAAAAATTTTGAAGTCCACAAAGTTCTTACCCAAATTCATGAAGAATTCAAATCACAATCACCACAATTTAACAATATCCACCAAAAATCAACAATTTGCTCCCATCCACGGTAAACCCATGCCATCAATTGTATAATTCTTCAAATGTAAGCACAATGTAGGCATAATTAAGGGACAAAAATGAAAATTTCGCTAATTTTTCTCCTAGGGTTCTAAATGTATAAATCTTTCCCAAATTTCCAATGTAGTAAAGGAATAAAGCAAATTATTCATGCTAATGAGTAGAATATCAAGAGAATTTTAGTGAAAAGCTCGTACCTTGAGTGTTGGAGGTGCAAAACTTTGAATGCCCGTGTGTGAGAGTGTGAGTGAGTGAGAGAGTGTATGAAATGTGAGTGTAAAATGAGGGGAAAACAAGATAAAACCCGTCTGGAATGCGGCGAGGCGCGACAGGGGTCGCGTTTGACACCCGCGTTTGGCCCTTCTTTGGAAACGCGACCCCTGAAAGTCGCGCTTCTGGGTCGCGTTTTTTCTTCACGATTCTTGTTCTCTGAAACGTCTGCAACACGAGATTTCTCTCACGTTTTGTAGTCGCGCTCTACCTTTGGTGAGAAACGCGACCCTGGGTAGTCGCGTTTGGGGCTCGTGCTTCAACTGTGGGTCAAAACGCGACCGAGGAAGTCGCGTTTTGTACTCGCATCTTCATTCTCTTTTAATTTTTTTTTTGAGTATTTCTAGGATCCTTCTTCAAACTATGTACATTCCCAAACGTCGACACCATTTCCTACAACATTTTACTATAAAAACATAAATTACTTCATCAAAAACAATAGTTGCTAACTAATTAAGTTAAATAGGCATATAAAACATAGAAAAACATAGATAAAAATGACTCAAAACAATAAAAACTTTAAAACCCATTGGGTTGCCTCCCAATTAGCGCTTAATTTATCGTCGTTAGCTCGACGAGATACGAATCTTCAAAGATTTTTCAAATGGAGGACAAACACTCCGGCTTGCTCCTCCGCATTGTAGAATTTCTTCACTCATTGCCCATTGACAACAAATAGGCTCCCATCCTTGGCTTGCAACTTCACTGCTCCATTCTCGAAGATCTTTGAGATGAAGTAAGGACCTCCCAATTTTGTTTTGAGTTTCCCGGGAAACAACCTCAACCTCGAGTTGAAAAGCAACATGGCATCACCGGGTGCAAGTTCTTTCTTTCTTAAGAACTTGTCATGATAAAGTTTGGTCCTCATCTTGTAGATGGAAGAATTTTCGAAGGCCTCAAGCCTAAATTCATCGATTTCATTCAAATGGAAAATTCTTTCTTTTCCCGACATCTCAAAGTCGAGATTGAGTTTCTTAGTGGCCCAATATGCCTTGTGAGTGAGCTCGATTGGAAGGTGACAAGATTTTCCAAATACCATTTGATAGGGAGACATCCCCAATGGGGTATTGTAGGCCGTTCGATAGGCCCATAATGCTTCATCAAGATGGCTCGACCAATCCTTCCCGTTTGTCTTCACCACCTTCTGGAGGACTTGTTTTACCTCTCTATTTGCAAGCTCGGCCTGCCCATTGGCTTGTGGGTGGTAGGGAGTCGTCAACTTATGCTTCACTCCATGCCGTGCTAGGAGGCTCGTCATCCAGTAATTGTAAAAGTGAGTGCCCCCGTCACTAATTAAGGCTCTTGGAGCTCCAAATCTTGTCAAAATATTTCTTTGAAGGAACTTAAGCACAATCTTCGAATCATTGGTCTTGGTTGGAATTGCTTCAATCCATCTTGAGAGATAATCAACTGCCAAGAGTATGTAGAGATTTCCTTCGGACATCACAAACGGCCCCATGAAGTCAATCCCCCAAACATCAAATAATTCCACTTCTAAAATTGCACTCATCGGCATCTCATCCCTCTTTGAAATTGAGCCCATCTTTTGGCATCTTTCACATGTCTTCACAAACTCTTCACAACTTCTAAAAATGGAGGGCCAATAGAACCCGCTTTGTAGAATCTTTCTAGCGGTTCTATTGGAAGTAAAATGGCCTCCACAAGGAGAATCATGACATGTCTTTATTATTTCAATCCATTCTTCCTCCGGCACACATCTTCGAAGGATGGAATCGGCACACCTCTTAAAAAGATAAGGTTCCTCCCATATATAGAATTTGAGATCATGGAAAAACTTTTTCATTTGGTAGTTCTCCATCTCCACGGGTTTCACTTCGGCAACTAGAAAGTTGACAATATCCGCAAACCATAGAACTTTTGTCGATGCCGACATGATTTTCTCATCGAGAAAGCTTTCGTTGATTGGCCTCTTGGTCTCCTCTTCACCCTTCATATGATCTAACCGAGACAAGTGATCTGCCACCACGTTCTCACATCCTTTTCTATCTTTGATCTCCACATCGAACTATTGGAGTAGAAGAATCCATCAGATAAGCCTTGGCTTTGCATCCTTCTTGGCAAAGAGATGCCTCAAAGCGGCGTGGTCGGTGTGCACAATTGTTCGGGCCCCAATGAGATAGGGCCTAAACTTGTCGAATGCATAGACGACCGCCAAGAGTTCTCTTTCCGTGGTGGTATAGTTGACTTGAGCGGGATCCAAAGTTCTACTCCCATAGTAGATGACTCGGAAGAGTTTGTCCTTCTTTTGGCCAAGAGCGGCTTCTACCGCTATCTCGCTTGCATCACACATCACTTCAAAAGGCTCACTCCAATCGGGTATGATAAGCACGGGTGCCGTAATTAGAGCCTTCTTCAACGTCTCAAAAGCCTGCAAACAATTAGAATCAAAATTAAATTCAACGGCTTTTTCAAGTAGACGACAAAGAGGTTTAGAAACTTTGGAAAAATCTTTTATAAAATGCCTATAGAACCCGGCGTGTCCCAAGAAGCTTCTAACTCCCTTTTCATTTGTTGGAGGGGGTAATTTCTCAATGGCCACTATCTTGGCCCGATCCACCTCTAGACCTTCACCCGACACTTTGTGTCCAAGAACAATGCCATCTCTTACCATAAAATGGCATTTTTCCCAAATGAGCACAAGATTGGTGTCTTCACACCTCTGCAAGACTTGTGTTAGATTGTCAAGGCATAAATCGAAAGAATCGCCAAAGACAGAAAAATCATCCATGAACACTTCCATTATGTTTTCAATTAATCCATGAAAGATGGACATCATACACCTTTGAAAGGTTGCGGGTGCATTACACAACCCGAATGACATCCATCTATATGCAAATATGCCATAGGGACAAGTAAAAGTGGTCTTTTCTTGGTCTTCGGGAGCAATCATGATTTCATTGTATCCCGAGTAACCATCAAGAAAGTAATAGAATTCATGATCCGCCAACCTATCTAGCATTTGATCAATGAAAGGCAGTGGAAAATGATCTTTCCTAGTATATGCATTTAAAGCCCTGTAATCTATACACATTCTCCAACCGGTTACTACCCTAGTAGCAATCATTTCTTTGTTCTCATTTTCTATCAATGTCATCCCCCCTTTTTTTAGCAACAACTTGAGTAGGACTCACCCACTCACTATCCGAAATAGCAAATATGATACCGGCATCAAGCAATTTCAAGACCTCTTTCCTAATAACTTCTTGCATAATAGGGTTGAGTCTTCTTTGGTTTTGCACCTTAGGCTTGTAATCTTCCTCAAGCAAAATTTTATGCATGCAAATAGAAGAGTTAATGCATTTAAGGTCAGAAATTGACCATCCTATGGTGCCTTGATATTTTCTCAATACCCTTAACAATTTATCGCATTGTTTATCGGATAAGAGGGAAGAAACTATTACCGGTTTTTATTTGGCTTCATCAAGGTAAGCATACCTCAAATGTGTAGGTAGGGGTTTCAACTCCATTTCTTCTTTTGCTTCCAACTCGTTCTCTTCCTTTGATGTTTGGTCCTCGTCTCTCAATGGCAAGAACTTTGGCTTCCTCAAGTAGGATTCCTGAAATGAATTCATCATAGAAACGGAATCACATAGACCAAAATCATCATTGGAAAAAGAATTAAAGATAGAGTTAGAAATGCAAATCTCAAGAGGATCCTTTAGGTTCCTCAACTCTTCCTCCTTTATGCATTCATCCACCAATTGGAGCACCTTGCACTCCTCGATATTCTTTGCCTCTTCTTCGGGATGTTGCATCGCTTTTTGGAGGAAGAATGTGATTCTCTCCTCATTCACTCTCAAGGTAAGTTCTCCCTTTGCCACATCTATCAAGGCCTTATCCATGTACAAAAACGGTCGCCCCAAGATGAGGGGAACTTCCTTATCTTCTTCCATATCAAGAACCACGAAGTCTACCGGGAAAATGAAGTTGTTGACCTTTACGAGCACATCTTCCACCACTCCCTTTGGGTATGTCAAGGAGCGATCGGCCATTTGGAAACAAATGGTGGTAGGCTTGATCTCCCTCATTTTCAGCTTTTTAAAGAACGAGTGAGGCATCAAATTGATACTCGCCCCAAGATCACACAAAGCCTTACCAACGAGATTTTCTCCAATAGTAACCGAGATGTTAAAGCTTCCCGGATCTTTCATCTTTGTGGGCAACTTTCTTTACAATAAAGCACTACAATTCTCGGTAAAATTAACCGTCTCATACTCTCCCCATTTCCTCATTTTGGAAATCGCATCCTTCAAGAATTGTGCATAATTTGGCATTTTTTGAAGTGCTTCAATAAGAGGGATGTTGATCTGTACCTTTCTGAAGATGTCGAGGAATCGAGAGAATTGTTCGTCACTCTTCACCTTTTGGAGTCTTTGTGGGTAGGGTATGGGCACTTTGTATTCTTTTTGCATCACCCTTTTTGGTTCTTCTTTCTCTTTCCCTTTTTCAAGGGCATCATTTTTCTTTAATGAGGGACTCAAGTCCTCATGACTCGGTCCTTCCTCTGTCTTCTTCTCTCTTCATTGCTCAACAACATTTCCTCTGCTTTCCTCATCATCCGGCATCTCGGGGGCAATCATAAGCGGTTCCACTCCTCAAGGTAATCGCCTTGCATTGATCCTTTAGATTCACAGTGGTATTACTCGGGAACTTGCCTTGTTGATGTTGGCTTCCCAAGATAGTTGCAAATTGTCTCATTTGCTTCTCCAAAGTGTTGACTTGGTTGCCAATTGTTCCGACGGTATTTTCTAACTTCCCAATTCTTGCTTGAGAGTCTTTCATGTAACTCTCTATCTTCCCCATGAATGCCATTAGAAGTTCATCCATCTTGGGCTTCTTCTCCTCGTCAATTACACCATTCATGACTGAGAAGCCCGGAGGTGGTTAGATTGCATTATTCGAGTTACCATAGGAGAAGTTCGGGTGTTGAGCTTTATTTTGATAACCCGAATTTCCACCGTATTGGCCTCCGTATTGGGGTTTGTTGTAACGCCCCGGTCCCGGGAGAAGGGCAGGGGACCGGTGCGCTACTTGGGGGAAGGGGGAAGGGGTTGTTGAACATAAACAATAAAAGAAATAGGGTTAGTGCCCTAAAAATATAGGCAGCATAACCTCTATAAATGGATCAATCCACACTTTTAAAGCGTATGAAATGACTCAAACCAGATACCATGACTCTTAGGATGAACCCAAGAAAGAATAACAAAGGCAAACTTCAATGTAAATAATAACAGTTCAAAGGTTAACTGTTAATAGGTTAGGCATGAAAAAGGCCAGACTGATGTCTGTCCAAATACTTGAAGTAAAGAGATGCCAGGCTCCCGCCTGTCGTGAAAGCAATATAAAGCCAGGCTCTTGCCTTGACATGGAAAACAATGTAAAGCCAGGCTTGCGCCTGTCTGAATAAGGAAAGTAAATAAATGCCAGGCTTTCGCCTGTCAGGGACAAAAAGTAAACGGGATTCGGAGAACCGAACACTCCGTAACAATAAAGAAAATGGGATTCGGAGAACCGAACACTCCATAACAGTAAAGAAAATGGGATTCGGAGAACCGAACACTCCGTAACAATAATCAGAGTAAGCGGAAAGAACGTAGCGCATTTATTCAGACTCAAAAGGAAGCATGTTCTCAGTTAGACTCCATAGCGGAAAAGGAAACATATACATCAAATGATAGCCCTTCAACCTTAGCACAGCCGTCCACCATCCCGCAGCTCATCCTGAAAATATTTGAAATGATTTTGGGCGTGAGTACTAATGCACTCAGTGGGTACTTTTGAGAAAAACCTTCACAATCATTTTATAAAACAGAATATCCAATCATATTTTAAGCATATCATGGAAAGCTTTTAAAATAGAAAATTTGTGAATTCCATGTATACTAAATCATTTTAGTTCCATCATTGCGCAACACTCTCCCCTAGAACGCTTACGGTGAGTCGGTTCGTGTACACAACCCGGCTGCTTAAGGTTGGACACTGCCCTGTTTGCTTGGGGCTCGATATCGTGAACCATTGTAGTTTCGTCACCAAAAACAGTAGTAAGACTTACATGAGTCAGGAGAGCACATTAAATACAGTCATGAGTTGGATATTCAATCACGTTCATTTTATAAATATCAGGGCTTAATAACCCGAAACATATTTTTATATAATAAAAACCCACCTGGTAATCTGAGTTAGATCTAGATTCTGATTCTGATCTCAACTAGAAGTCTTCTTCTTCTGTGCCTACAAGATTATCCGGCAACTTAGTTTCGATGAATGACTACCATTAGGTCAAAATCTAACCTTTCTTTAGCTATGAAGTAAATATTATAATATCTACTATCTTAATACGCAGCACCCGGATCATCAAAATATTTTGACTCTTAAGGGAACTTTACTCAGGGCATTTTTATAAAGAAAAACCGTTTAGGAAGTTTTGGCATACGGGGTGGTCAAACCCGTATCCTAAAATTAATTCGGTACAAATAAATTCATACCGCAAGATCTGCCCATTGGAAAAATATGAAACTTTAAATAAAAATACTATATTTTGACACGGAACAACTTTTGAGTTTAAAAATACGATAGGGCTATCCACGAAGGATAGATCTGAAAAAGACTACAATTTAATAATCGGATACCCAAAATATACCCGAAATTAAAAAGTGACAACATGAAAAATGTATATAAATATACATAGAACATAAAACCCTAAAGACACTTTTTGATTCGATGACCCGAAAGAGTCACCGATTTGAAAGGTGGTGGCGACTTTTGGCGGCGGTCACGATGATTTTTCATCGTGATCGTTCGTCGTGTCATCATTTCAATCACGTATTCGTGATCTACACGTTGACACCTTCAAAATGACTATTTCGGAAATGAAATAGGAAGCTAGAGTCGTACCTTCTCTAGAAGCTGCTCGGCGTTTCGATTTTGAAAATGAATGAAAAATGAAACCTTAACCTCCTATTTATAGAAGAAAAATAAATAGGATAATAACAAATAAAAGCAAGAGGATAATGATGGAATAGGATAATGATGGAAAAAGAATAGGATAATTACGAATAGGATAATATTTCGAAAAAGAAATTGGATAATGACGGATGTGCCTTAGTTATCCAAATCTATTACCTTTCACCCTAAAATTGTGCCAAGTGTTCATTTGAACTCGAAATTGGAAAATTCAAAGTTTGGCACGATGCTTGAAAATTTTTCTATCAACTCGAGAAAAATATCAGAACATATTTTTAAAGCAATTTTTGACCAAAATAAATTTTAATAGATGTCCCTGGCTGCGATTTTCTTTTATTTGAATCCGTTAAGGACCCAACTTATTTTTTAGATTACCCTCAGGTAACATATATCGAAACATATATCGAATAAAACCTTCTAAAATATTTCGGGGTATTACATTCTACCCTCCTTAATAAAAATTTCGTCCCGAAATTTGCGTACCTTTATAGGGTAAATCAGGGCACAACTCGTTGATTCTGCTTTCATGCTCCCAGGTACCTTTCTCTTTCCCATGGTTATTCCATAGGACTATCACGAGTAATATATGTTTGTTCCGTAATTCTTGAACCCATCGGTCAAGAATAACCTCTAGTCTTTCTTCATAAGAAAAATCCTGGTTCAGGATTATCTCCTCATTCTTTATAACGTGTTTAGGATCAAACACATACTTTCTCAACATTGAGACATCAATCACATTATGAACCTTAGCTAGAATCAGCAACATGACTAGTTTATAAACCACCTCATCATTCCTAGCCAAAACACTATTTATCTCGTGTCGCAAATCTTACTAAGACGTATACTCTGCCTTGGTCCACTTTAACTTGATGCGCATAATTCTTCATATGTTCTTCTCTGCATTTTTCTTCGAATATTCTTTAGCATCATCCTTTGAGTCGAGAAAAGAGGGAAAGAGAGAGAATAGATATCGATCTACCTGAATCAAAGCATATTATCTAGCTCGATCATAGTATACGTCACGTTGAACTTGAGACATCTAGTCTTGCACTTGTCCTTGCTCCTTGATCAAAAACGTATAAAAGTAGATGCAGCGAGAACGGATCTATCTATCGCGATTCTTCATCGACATAAAAATTCTCCCAACATGCTCCTCAAATGCATATATGCACGCGAACGACATTTCCTAGAAATCCATATAACTCAAGCCATCTAAAAGAATATATTTATCCATTCTAAGTTCTTTCTACATTCAAGACTACAAGGCACTACATAATCGTTCCCACCTTTTTAGTCAATTTGTTCTTTATAATCATTCATTAGATTCTCGGTTGAACCGGAATCCAGATGTCCCAGACATCCCATTAAAACCATAGGCGAACCACGGCCTTGCCGTGAACCCTCTTTCATGTAGGATTAAATCCAAACATGACATAATACATTCTTTTGAAATTTCACATCATAACAAATTGACACATTTCAGTGGAACCAATCCATGTGGGCTCATAATCCTGAACGTGGAAAAAAACTTAATCAACCTATATTCCACAAGAATCTTAACAACCATCAACTTAAAATCCAATCTTGTGAATAAATCACAGCTAGCTATGTTCATCTACATTCTCAATCAAATCATTCTATGTTCACATTCCATCTGCATAAGCATTCTGGATTTCCATCACTTTAACATTCTCACATTTCCAATCACTTCCACATTATCACATTTCTAATCATAGGGCATTGATTACTATCATCACACTTTCTTTGAGAACATATCATGGACATATAGTCTCATTTAAAATATCATATTTCATTTCAAACATAATGGACCAATAGTCACATTCAAAATAATCATTTAGTACCATCTGGGCACAAAGTCCCATAATTTTACCATCATGGACAAGAGTCCCTTTTATTCATAACCATGATCATATGGACACATAGTCCAAAATGATACCATTATCTTTTCAAAACCATCATTGGCGCGACTTTTCATAAATACCATCAAAGTGGAGAATGGTCCTTATCCACATTTCCTTTTTTGAAATCAGTAAACATCATTGAATCTCAAAAATATTTTAACTCATGTACCTTTCTTTTTGAAGCAGATGAGTGCGGTGCAGGCGACGTGCTAGGGCTATCCGACAATCAATTAAGAGACTATACTGAGAACTAGACTCAATCAACAATATGACAGGCCCGCAGAGTTGCAGCCTGCTCTGATACCACTCTGTAACGCCCCGGTCCCGGGAGAAGGGCAGGGGACCGGTGCGCTACTTGGGGGAAGGGGGAAGGGGTTGTTGAACATAAACAATAAAAGAAATAGGGTTAGTGCCCTAAAAATATAGGCAGCATAACCTCTATAAATGGATCAATCCACACTTTTAAAGCGTATGAAATGACTCAAACCAGATACCATGACTCTTAGGATGAACCCAAGAAAGAATAACAAAGGCAAACTTCAATGTAAATAATAACAGTTCAAAGGTTAACTGTTAATAGGTTAGGCATGAAAAAGGCCAGACTGATGTCTGTCCAAATACTTGAAGTAAAGAGATGCCAGGCTCCCGCCTGTCGTGAAAGCAATATAAAGCCAGGCTCTTGCCTTGACATGGAAAACAATGTAAAGCCAGGCTTGCGCCTGTCTGAATAAGGAAAGTAAATAAATGCCAGGCTTTCGCCTGTCAGGGACAAAAAGTAAACGGGATTCGGAGAACCGAACACTCCGTAACAATAAAGAAAATGGGATTCGGAGAACCGAACACTCCATAACAGTAAAGAAAATGGGATTCGGAGAACCGAACACTCCGTAACAATAATCAGAGTAAGCGGAAAGAACGTAGCGCATTTATTCAGACTCAAAAGGAAGCATGTTCTCAGTTAGACTCCATAGCGGAAAAGGAAACATATACATCAAATGATAGCCCTTCAACCTTAGCACAGCCGTCCACCATCCCGCAGCTCATCCTGAAAATATTTGAAATGATTTTGGGCGTGAGTACTAATGCACTCAGTGGGTACTTTTGAGAAAAACCTTCACAATCATTTTATAAAACAGAATATCCAATCATATTTTAAGCATATCATGGAAAGCTTTTAAAATAGAAAATTTGTGAATTCCATGTATACTAAATCATTTTAGTTCCATCATTGCGCAACACTCTCCCCTAGAACGCTTACGGTGAGTCGGTTCGTGTACACAACCCGGCTGCTTAAGGTTGGACACTGCCCTGTTTGCTTGGGGCTCGATATCGTGAACCATTGTAGTTTCGTCACCAAAAACAGTAGTAAGACTTACATGAGTCAGGAGAGCACATTAAATACAGTCATGAGTTGGATATTCAATCACGTTCATTTTATAAATATCAGGGCTTAATAACCCGAAACATATTTTTATATAATAAAAACCCACCTGGTAATCTGAGTTAGATCTAGATTCTGATTCTGATCTCAACTAGAAGTCTTCTTCTTCTGTGCCTACAAGATTATCCGGCAACTTAGTTTCGATGAATGACTACCATTAGGTCAAAATCTAACCTTTCTTTAGCTATGAAGTAAATATTATAATATCTACTATCTTAATACGCAGCACCCGGATCATCAAAATATTTTGACTCTTAAGGGAACTTTACTCAGGGCATTTTTATAAAGAAAAACCGTTTAGGAAGTTTTGGCATACGGGGTGGTCAAACCCGTATCCTAAAATTAATTCGGTACAAATAAATTCATACCGCAAGATCTGCCCATTGGAAAAATATGAAACTTTAAATAAAAATACTATATTTTGACACGGAACAACTTTTGAGTTTAAAAATACGATAGGGCTATCCACGAAGGATAGATCTGAAAAAGACTACAATTTAATAATCGGATACCCAAAATATACCCGAAATTAAAAAGTGACAACATGAAAAATGTATATAAATATACATAGAACATAAAACCCTAAAGACACTTTTTGATTCGATGACCCGAAAGAGTCACCGATTTGAAAGGTGGTGGCGACTTTTGGCGGCGGTCACGATGATTTTTCATCGTGATCGTTCGTCGTGTCATCATTTCAATCACGTATTCGTGATCTACACGTTGACACCTTCAAAATGACTATTTCGGAAATGAAATAGGAAGCTAGAGTCGTACCTTCTCTAGAAGCTGCTCGGCGTTTCGATTTTGAAAATGAATGAAAAATGAAACCTTAACCTCCTATTTATAGAAGAAAAATAAATAGGATAATAACAAATAAAAGCAAGAGGATAATGATGGAATAGGATAATGATGGAAAAAGAATAGGATAATTACGAATAGGATAATATTTCGAAAAAGAAATTGGATAATGACGGATGTGCCTTAGTTATCCAAATCTATTACCTTTCACCCTAAAATTGTGCCAAGTGTTCATTTGAACTCGAAATTGGAAAATTCAAAGTTTGGCACGATGCTTGAAAATTTTTCTATCAACTCGAGAAAAATATCAGAACATATTTTTAAAGCAATTTTTGACCAAAATAAATTTTAATAGATGTCCCTGGCTGCGATTTTCTTTTATTTGAATCCGTTAAGGACCCAACTTATTTTTTAGATTACCCTCAGGTAACATATATCGAAACATATATCGAATAAAACCTTCTAAAATATTTCGGGGTATTACATTTGTACCCCTGATTGAATTGCCTTGGTTGATTTGAGAAGCTTCCTTATTGGTTCACATAGTTTACATCCTCAAATTGGCTTTGATATGTCTCGACCTTTGGATTTGTAAAGGCCTCAATTTTTAAATTCAAGGTTACCATTTGAGCTGCCACAAGCCCGAGTGCATCCGAACTTGAAGCTGAAGCCACTTTCTTTAGAATTTGAAATCCTTCTCTTATGGCCGGCCATTGAAAGGAATTTGAGGCCATTTCTTCAATGATTCTCAAGGCCTCTTCCGGCCCTCTTGCCAATAATGATCCACCCGCGACCGCATCCATGAGTGTTCTCACTTCGTCTTTGCTTCCTTCATGGAAAATACAAACTTGATGATCGGTTCCAAAACCATGTCCGGGGCACTTCCTTAGCATCTCCCTAAAGCGCTCCCACGCCTCATATAGGCTTTCTTCATCCCATTGTTTGAACATGGTGATCTCTTCTTTCAATTTGAGAGTTTTTTCGGGTGGGAAAAACTTGTGTACGAACTTTCTCACCAATTGATCCCAAGTTTGAAATGTTCCTTGAGCATGGCTTAACCACCATGTTTCCGCCTTGTCGATAAATGAGAATGGAAAGAGTCGGATGCGGATTGCATCATCCGGGACTCCATTCATCTTCATTGTCCCACTAACATTGAGAAATTTGCGGATATGCTCATAGGGATCCTCCATTGGCGTCCCTCGGAATTGGTTCTGTTGGATCATTAGTATGAGAGAAGTCTTAAACTCGAAGTTGTTGGCTTGAATGGGTGGTCCATTGGCCACCCCTTGATCAACAACGGGTTGAAAAAGATTCCGGATTGGTGCCTCCACATTTCTATTGTGAGCCTCCTCTTGGGCTCTCAATTGCTCTTGTATCACCTCCAATTGCCTTTGCATTTGGGTAATCATCGGGTCTTGAACCGGTGGAGGTAGATCCGTCATCCTTCTCCGTCTACGTGCGTTGTTGTGGCGAACCGCTGCTTCAATCTCTAAGTCCAATGTAATAGGTGGTTCTCCTTGAGAACGAGTGTGCATACACTTCCTATCAAAAAGGACAAACAAATCAAAAACAACTCTTCATAATAAACAAGTAAAAATGTCTAAAGTAATCCACTCAATTGTTATCACAATATTGCGTTTATCAAATTAATTCCGCTTCCCCGGCAACGGCGCTAAAAACTTGACAGAGGTTTAGTTTACTCTCAAACCTACTGTGATGTGTTTGAATATTTATAACTCGTGTCAATGCCTACAAGTGTACAAGCATGTGATTGTAGATAAGATGATACGAGGTCGATCCACAGGAAAATGGAATAAAATTCAGATAACGCAAATACCACGACGTGAAAAGAGCAAAATATCCAGACGAACAATAAGGAGAGGGTGATTTAACTAAATCAAAGTGTCAAACAAGAATAAAAGACACATATACATAAACAACAATAATTATCAATATGTTTTTCAATCAAGAATCAATGCTAAACAAAGGAGAGCTTTGAAGATGATAAATAAGGCGAAACTCTAGGACATGGCTACACAACACTCATATTGACCTTCAATGTGGGAATACACATACATTTATGCAAAGTTCATAGATAGGAAGACCACAAATATAGTAAGAGCATCTCTCGAATATCTCTTAAATTGCGAATGTGACGAAGATGGCTATCTCTAACGCATTCTAAGGTCGCACCTACAAAAGGCTCTAAGGGTCACATTTCCTTCCACATAATGACATTCGACTAAGAAGACAAATATTCAGATTCGATCCAAGCATGCTTATGATCACGGGATTGACTAGATGCAAGTGATTCATACATGTGATGTTAGTGAGATGGCCAACCAAACAACATCATTCAAGCCCTAGCATAGATCAAAATCTTGACAAAGCAATAACACATATATATATATCCCAAATCATAGATCAATATTCACATTGTTTCACCACATCCTAGAGCCCTAAGGGTCTAGCCAACCATATTCACAATAAAATCAAGATTACATGAAGAGAAACAGTGACCCATTCTAAATAAAAGTCTAAGAAGAGAGAAGAAGTGATAAAACCCAATGTAAAATACTCCTTCTTCAATCATATGGCTTGGATGTTCAAATGGATATTGAATCTTCTTCTTTTCTCTTGATCTTCAAAAACCCCTTCTCTTGCTATTTCTCTAAGTGATTTTTGTTCATTTCGGTTTGTGTTGTTGTGTTTTGAAATGCCCAAAAGATATATAAATGAATGGACCAATAATTGAATGCCAAAAGTCACTTTTTATTTTCGTCTGTGCGGAACTCGACCCCAGGAACTCGCGTTCGAGGGTCGAGTTTGGAACAAAGGAAATCAGGTCTCTGAAGGCTCTGCAACACGGGATGTAGGTCACGTTTCGGGGTCGCGTTTTGACTGATGGCCGAGGCGCGACCCCAGTAACTCGTGCTTTGGACCCGCGTTTCGCCTGAAGAAAATTGGCTCTCTGAAGTGTCTGCAAAGCGAGCTTCCGGTCGCGTTTGGGGGTTGCGTTTTGGCTCAAGGCCGAGGCGCGACCCCCCTAGGTCGCGCTTTGTGCTCGCGTGTCACTGTGCTTTTGAAGCGCAACCTCCTGAAGTCGCTTTTGGGGGTCGCGTCTTCAAGTGATGGTCGTTTTCTTGCTCGTTTCTTCATTTTTCCATGCCTCGTGTATTCCTTGTTCATCCCATTATCAATTTGACTTTGTTTTTGCTCTTTAGATCCCAAAAATTCCCTATATTGGCCACAATTCATTAATCAAAAGATTAAACAAAAATAAACAATATGTACAACATATATACAAGATAACCAAGTGCAAAAGCACTCAAAATGAGTCCAAATGAGTGTAATTTATGCACTCATCAGACAGCAACTATGTGCTCAAATTTTTGTAGAAGACTCCTCAAAATTTTCTCCACCACTTTCTTCTCCTGAACATCATCTCCACAGCTTTTGATGTGATTAATAATCTGAGCAATTCTAGAGAAGAAATCCTTTACAAACTCACTCTCTTTCATTGACAGATTGTCAAATTAACTCCATAAGGATTGTAACTTAATTGCAATCACTTTTTCAGATCCTTGGAACTCTATTTTAAGAGTTTCCCACGCATCTTTAGCCTTTTTTGTACCAAAGATTCTAGGATAGATGGATTTACTTACACCTTGCTGAATAATCCTTAATGCCATAGCATTCTTCTTCACATTCTCTTTGTGTTCCTTCGATTTTTCTTCATCTGTGGGATCCTCATAGCCTTCTTCGATCACATCCCAAAGATCTTGTGAAAGAAAAATAGTCTCCATCTTGGAATTCCAATAGTCAGAGTGTTCACTATCGAAAATTGGAATTTGGCTTGTTGTATATGAAAAAATGGAATTTGAAGTTGCAGACATATTGACCATCAACCTCGCTCTGATACCAAACTTGTTGGGGATTTTGATCAAAAAGGTCGAAAAACAGATGATACGTAAAGTGTGGCAAAGCTACTGCTCTTGCCTTTGATTTGAATTGATAATGCTTGATTATTGATGCATCTACTTACATAGTATTTAAGGTAGATGAAACAGACACAAGAAGCCTAATAGATGCACCTCATTAAGTTCCTAGTAATAACTTAGATTAACTACGTAGGAAGCTAATGAGTCATTACAGTTACAAATTACTCTTTAACACTAACATGACCAAGATACTCATCGAGTCCAGTATATATTGACAAACTTGGCCATATATCTCAAAGTTTATTTTTATTATATTGTAATATCCCAAAGTTAGAACAAATATTCATAACTTGTAATAATCAAGACCAAGATATTGGTCGAGCCCGGTGTTGACAATTTTGAGCAAATATTCACCAAACACAATCTCTCTGTATTTAGGAGGATTTTCTTCCGATGTCAGCTCTTTAATGGGGCCATAACACTTACCCTCACACGAAGGTCCATTGAAAAAGGAAGCCACAGAAACTCGAGGACCAATGGAGTTAGCCACCACTCTATGCTTACTGCTTATGAACTTCCCATTTGATACCAGCTATTCATTTCCAAAACCAACAAAAAAGAATCAAGATCACAAGAAAAAAGAAACTTAAATTAATGTTATAAATTGATGTAAATATGTATAAAAAACAAGAACAAACGAATGCATGCATGTAATGTAAAATAAATCCAAGGCGGGGGAGAGTAGAAATTAACTTCAATATACCCATAAATTAATTAAGTTATAATAAGCGAGTTGGGAGCATAACAAAACCCTAGATGGCCTAATTAACCGATACCAAGAACATTAAATTTGAAAGATCGATACCTGGAGAAGATCCCCAATGTTAACGACTAGACCTCCAGGAATGGGTTCAACATCGATCCATTGATGTTGATAGAGAACCTGGAGGCCACTGATTTGGTTTTGTAGAAGAATTGTGATGAATCCAATATCAGAATGCATTGTGTTTCCGAGAGTTAGTTCTGGTTCGGGGCAGGCCGGATAGTAATGGCAGCTAATCCGGTGTCCCTTCGAGAACACCATGCTATTTAGGCAGCCGGGCTCCAGTCCGAGACCCTCCGAGAGTAGCTCCGCCAATGCACTTCCCAAAACTGCAATATGCTTCGAGTATTCCACCGTGCTTTCTCTGTGGATTCATTGATCACTCGAAAAGTACTTAATGAAAACGAGAAGAAAATCTATAGTATACATATATATACCTGCAAGTAGCGGGCAGTTCTTGGCTACAGAGTTGGTCTGCAGATGTAATCGTCAAGGTATCCCTCCAGTTAGCAGTTCTTGAAGTGAACAAATCGCGATTACTGTTGAATCTTACTCTTCTTGTCGAATCGCGTGAGTAATACTTCCTCTTCTCCTCAACATCCATCTCGTTGAATCTTTTAATTCCATTGATCATTGCATCAGAAACATTTGAGGGAATCCCATGATTCACCACTTGGAAAAATCCCCATGTTTCTGAGGCAGCTCTTACTTGTTCAACAATCCGCTTCCGCCTCTCGGGATTCTTGAAATCGCTAAGATCGATGAGAGGAACTTTAACTTGAACTCGATCTTGCTGAGCAGTTTTGTATGTTAGCTCGTGAGCCAGCTCGTTAGATGGCCTCACGAAGATCTGAGGGATTTTCGACACTCCCAAATCAATTAGACCTTTCACACCAGCTTGTGTTTCATCGAAGTCTTTGAGCATTTCAATTCTGTCATATTGTTGCTGAACCTCAGAGGCATCGTCTACTCGTTCAGTCATCACTCATCAGTTTGAATTTATTATAAGATTTATTTTTGTTATGTGCATAAGTGCATTTGTCAATATAAGGGATTATAAATTCATGAGCACAAAACACGTGAATGAAAATACTAGCTAGCTATGCAGTTTTCTTAATTAACATGTGGCTAGAATAGCCCCCTTAGAGGTGGCCTCTAGTTGAGCGTGATAATTTGTAGCAAAAAAAATATTTCAAGTTGAAATCTTATCAAGCCTCATTAAGTTATGCGTATGGAACATGACTTTCTTAGTGCAGTTTATTTTTCTTGTATTGTATACAAGTTATTACACAATTGTAGAATTTGCCTCAACTGTCTATCTTTGCAAACTATTATATATGAGAGTAGAGTTTACGAAATCGCGCTCTGTTTGTGAGCTATTACATAAAAATGTGATGTAATTTATATACGTGGAACGCTTACCTGAGTTGAGGTTGCAGAGTTCCATTGCCGCTAAAAAAGCATGAGGCTAAATTTATTTATAGTTTTATGAATGAACATGTGCTAAATATGAATATATAATTATCTTTGATTTATCTAGGGCTGCTCGTGATTTTTCAAACCCTTATTATTGCGTTGAGCCTCCGTCTTTTGTGGTAGGCCTTCTCGATAATTCGTGTTCTTATGCTTCTTAATAAAAATATTAGTATTTTGGTTGTCAAAAAAATGGAATTACTTCCATTTGAATGCAATTCATCGTCGTTTATCAATTTTCTAATTTAAATTTACTAATAGTTACATAGTTAGATATACACATTTAATGCACATAAAAGCTTCATAAAATCAAGGGAAAATGGTCAAATTCGAGTACAGATCCTCTAGTCTCATTTTATGTGTCAACATTAAAATTATATATTTGTTGGTGTTGGCCCAATTGCTATTTTACTCGGCCCAGTTCCTAAATAAATATCTAACCCGGCCCAAGCCCTAAACCCCTAACCCTACCCGACGGTCCATCTTCCTATTAACTAAGCATCTTTATTGCTACTGCTTCTCGATGCTCTAGAAGCCTCTTTAACTACAGATGGATCCCTCTCCCTCTTCATCACTCACCTCACAGATCTATCTAGCATTCTCTCTCTCTCTTTCTGGATTTTCTCAGCTTGCTCCCACGGTTTCTCTTGCCGGAATCTTGTGTTGTGATTCCTATTGGGCATATGAGTGTTGGGAGAAGCTTTGGTTGAGAGAGAAAGATTGAGCGTCGCCCGCCCCCTTCAAACCCTAGCCGCCGCTTCCTCTTTCCCTTCCCCTTGGTTTGGGCATCTCCTGTCGCCGGAGTTGCTAGCGCCGCCGTTCGTGGGAAAATCTGAGCCAAACTGTGCCTAGGGCACACTTTTCCCACGGATTGATTCACTGATTCACACTATCTCTGGCTATTTTCTTTTCTGCTCATTGTTATCTGCAATATCTCTGGACCTAACTTGCTTTGCTTTGTGTGTTTGCAGATCTGAAATACCGCAGTCCCAAACCTGTAAAGAAGAACTGTAGATTCTTTAGATCTACTCCTCTGAGGCCTGACCTAGATGAAGTACAAATTGAAGTCCTAGATTCGAAGTCTCATTTCTAAAGTCCCTTCTGTAAAACATTTGTAAAAGCTAGCATAGTTGTTCTTCTTTTATCTTGGGCCATAGCTACTTGAGTAGCAAGTGTGTGAGGCCGCAAGAGTGAGGGAAACAAGCAGTGTAACCCTGGCTAGGTGATACCACAACAGTGGTATCAGAGCCTGGTTTGTCTAGCCGGGGGCACTCCCCTTATCTCCATCTCACACACCCCACCGCCGGTAAGGGCCGCGCCTCTCTCGCCCTCGTCAGGCTCCTAAAACAGTAAGTCCGACCCCTCCCCTGCCTGGGAGGGTCGGCTCTGGTATTAACCCTAAAACCCTAAAACTTCTTGTGTGGTATTTGTTGATCATGTGTTTTCTTGCTTCCGCTCTTATCTCTGTTTATCCCTTGGCATTCCAAGCATTTCCCAAAAATCTAGCTTACGGTCGGGACCGTCTGGATTCCCCTGTGGGTCTCCTCAAAGCGGGTTGCCCCGATAGCTATTTTTGGTAAGGGATCTTCAGTTGAAAATTTGGGTTTTAGGTTGAACTGGTGTTATCCTGTCTCTTTGTTGCTCTAAGTTCTCTGCAATCTTTGTAGTGTCTTATTGTTGTTTGATGTGATTCTTGGAAGGAATCTGTTCTGAAAACTCTGTTTACAGAGTTGATGTGGATAGACTTAGTGATCTAAGTCTGGTTATTGGTCTAGTTGGGTTTTGGGATTGACCTGAGTGAATCCCTGATCCACAGATCAATCTGTGTTGAGAACTTGGATAGCCTCAGCTCTAGATTCCCCTTGTGCACCCATCTTTGGGCCTGTGGAGTGTTTTCTCCTGTTCTAAAGTGATTTGGTGATTATCCTGGTATCCTTGTGGTTTAATCTGGTTTATTGGTGAATTTCTGTGTATTCTGTGAAATTCTGTGAAAATGAATAACTTGAGTACTGTTCCTTTCAATGGAAAGGATGATTTTGGTGATTGACAAACTAGGGTTGAGTGTATATTGACAAAAGAAAATCTGCAAGATGCTATATTTGAAAGAATTGATGAAAATGAAGCAGATAAAACCCTTGTTAAATTAAATGTTGGTGCAAGAGCTACAATTTTATTGAATTTAAGCAGTGCTGTTGTTAGGCAAGTGTCTCATCATAAATGTGCTAAAGATTTGTGGGATGCCTTGACTGCTTTGTTTGTGGCTAATTCTGAAGAGTCTGCATATTCCTTGCAAAATCAAATCATGACTTTTCAAATGGATCCCTCTAAAGACATTGATTCAAACATGCATGATTTTAACAAACTTCTAAAAGATTTAAAACTTGCTGGGGATGACACACTTGAAAAACATGCCCCTCAAATCTTACTTGGTGCTATACCTGAAGTCTTTTCAGAAGTTAAATCAGCTTTAAAATATGGGGGATCTAAGGTAACCTGTGATATGATTGTTTCTGGGCTTAAGGCAAAAGAAAATGAGTTGAAAAAGCTGCAGTCTAAACCCTTACAAAATGAGATCCTTTATGTCAACAGAAATAATAACCACAAGCCCTTTAGACCTAATCCAGAAAACCCAAGTGATATAGTTGCTAAGAGGCATAGGAGGGAATACAATCGTGCTCATAACCTTCCCAGCAACACTAGAACACACAACCTTTGTGAGATATACTCCCAACACCCCAGAAATCAAAATCAAGCCCAAAGTTCTGGCCCTTTTCCCCTCTCCTCTGAGTTTAACCCTCCCAGAAACCAAAACTTCCCTCAACATCAAAACACAGATTTTAAACCCAAAAAGAATTGTTGTAACTGTGGGAAGCCTGGGCATTATTCAAACAGATGCAAACAACCAAAAAGGGGCAGGGGGTTTGGGAACAATCAGGCCAATAATGTCATGTACTTTGATCACTCTGAACACAATGACATTCATGAAAATGGTGAACTCTACATGGTGCATTCAGATTTTCAATTCATAAACTTCACAAATATTGTGTCTAATAATGTGCATGAGTCTGAGTGGCTTATAGATTCAGGGTGTACCTTTCATGTCACTCCACACAAGCACATTTTTCAAAACTTGCAACTTATAAACTCTGGTGCTGCTGCTTTGGCTGATGGTCAGCAATGTGAAATAATTGGAAGAGGTGATGTGTGTCTTAGATTTGAAAATGAAAGCATGATTACCCTCCATGATGTCAGATATGTTCCAAAGTTGAAATTTAACCTTCTATCTGTCTCTAAACTTGCTAATCAACAACTCTTTGGCTCTGTGAATCATAAATGTTTTCAATTCAAGATGAATTCCATGATATGCTTTGATGCTCCCAGAAAAGGAGATTTGTATGCAGTTCATGCTTACTCTGTGCTTGTTCAAGCTGCTAATTTGGTGCAAAATGATAAAATAGCTCTATGGCATGCAAGATTAGGGCATATGAGTAATAAGGGCTTAGAAATCTTAAGAAAATCTGGTGCATTCAAGCATGATAAAGTATCCAGCATGTCTTTCTGTGAACCATGTTTGATGGGAAAGCAACACAAGTTGTCATTCCCTGTGTCTTGTCCTTATCCTAAAGCTCAACTCAGTTCTGATATTCTCGAGTATATTCATGCTGATGTGTGGGGACCTGCAAAGGTCCCAACCCATGGTGGTAATGTGTTCTTTCTGTCCATAATTGATGATTTTTTAAGAAAGACTTGGGTGTTCCTAATGAAAAATAAATCTGAAGTCTTTGAAAAATTTTCTAAGTGGACTGTAGCAATTCAAAACCAAACTAATAAAAGCATCAAGTGTCTAAAAACAGATAATTGCTTAGAATTCTGTAATCAACTTATGGATAACTGGTGTTCTGATCTTGGGATCAAGAGGCATAAGTCTGTGCCCTACAACCCCCAGCAAAATGGGGTTGTTGAAAGGATGAACAGGACTCTCCTTGAGAGAGTTAGAAGCCTCTTGGCTGTTTCAGGCCTTGGAGAAAAATTTTGGGAGGAAGCTCTTATGACTTCTTGTTATCTGATTAACAGATCTCCCTCTGTCCCTTTAAAAGGCAAACTTCCAGAGTCTGTGTTCTATAACAAACATATATGTCTGTCAAATCTGAGAGTATTTGGATGCAGTGCCTATGTTCATCAAAAACTCAGTAAAATTGAACCTAGGGCTAGGAGATGCATATTTCTGGGATATCCTGAAGGTGTTAAAGGGTACAGATTGTGGGATAAAACTCAGCCTGGTTTTAAAACTTGTATCAGTAGGGATGTATCATTTAATGAATTTAACTTTCCATTCTTAAATGAATCCTCACTTTCTGCTGCTCCTTGTGAGGTAGAGAAACTTGATTCCCCTATGTTTTTCCCTGTCTTGTCTAAGGTGGAACCTCCCCCACCTGAGTTTCCTGAGTTCAATGTTCCAAATGATCACTCTCATGTGCATGATAACATTAGCCCTTCTGATTCTGCATCTAATCATGACTCTGAACCTGACAAGCATGCTCATGTAAATGTATCTGAATCTGAATCATCTGAATCTGAGCATGAACAAACTGTGGAGCATGAACCTGAACATGTGAACCTTGATAACTATAAACTGTCAAGAGATAGGCCTAGGAGAACAATTAAGGCTCCCTCTAGGTATGATGGTTGTAATTTGTCAATGTATGCATTCAATGTGTTCAATAATGTTGATTCATTTGAGCCTAAAACTTATAAAGAATCTATAACATGTGCTGAATCAGATAAATGGATAGAAGCAATGAAATGTGAAATGAACTCTCTGCTTGATAACAAAACTTAGGTTCTTGTGGAAAAACCTGATGCATGCTCTCTTGTTGAATGTAAATGGCTATTTAAAATAAAGCAAGAGGTTGATAATGGCAGATACAAAGCAAGGCTTGTTGCTAAGGGTTTTACCCAAAAAGAAGGAATAGACTATACAGAAATCTTTGCTCATGTGGTTAAATTTACTACAGTTAGGATTATGCTTGCCTTGACTGCTCATTTTGACTGGGAATTGAAATAAATGGATGTGACAACTGCCTTCCTGCATGGAGAATTGGAAAATAACATTTATATGAAACAACCTGAAGGTTTTGAAGATAAATCACATCCTGATCATGTTTGTTTGCTTAAAAAGTCACTGTATGGATTAAAACAATCTCTCAGACAATGGAACATCAAGTTTGATACATGCATGAAAAGCTTGAATTTCTCTAGAAGTCAATTTGATCATTGTTTGTATTACATGAAATCTTCTGTGCCTATGTTCTTACTGCTTTATGTTGATGATATGCTTCTGATAAGTCCCTGCCTGAAAACCTTGAAGCATGTTCAAAGCTGCCTGAGTGAAAACTTCAACATGAAAGATTTAGGGAATGCAAGGAAAATCCTAGGTATGAATATTGACAGAGACAGAAGCACACACATACTATTACTTCATCAATCCTCTTATGTTGAACAAGTGCTTAAAAGATTTGATATGGATTTGTGTAAGCCTGTAAATGTCCCACTTGCATCCCATTTTCAATTAAGTAAAGATCAGTGTCCCAGAAGTGACACTGACCTGAGTGATATGTCTGGAATTCCCTATGCTAATGCTCTGGGGTCTGTTATGTATCTCATGATCAGCACCAGGCCTGACATAGCCTATGTTGTATCCTGTTTAAGTAGGTATATGGCAAACCTTGGGCTGCCTCATTGGGAAGCTCTTAAGTGGTTACTGAGATACCTAAAGTCCACAGCTTCTCAAGGTCTAATCTTTTCAAAATACCCTGATGGTGTCAAGTGCATTGGCTATGTTGATTCCAACTATGCCAATGATAGGGATCAAAGAAAATCTACAACATCATATGTGTTTACTTTATGTGGTTCTTGTATAAGTTGGAAATCTCAGTTACAGAGTATAGTTGCTTTATCATCTACAGAATCTGAGTACATAGCAGCCACAGAAGCTGTAAAAGAAGCTATGTGGTTGAATGGTGTGTTAACTGAAATTAATTTCATTGATGATAAACCATTGCTTTATTCTGACAGCCAATCTGCCATCCAACTTTGTAAGAATCCAGTTTTTCATGATAGGACAAAGCATATTGATGTAAGATACCATTTCATAAGAGACATAGTTGAGAAAGGAGAAGTTCTGTTGGATAAGATCCCATCTGAATTCAACCCTGCAGATATGGGCTAGTGCCTCCCAGTTGCAAAGCTGGAAGCCTGCAAAAAGTCCTTAAACATGGACTTAGGTTGAACCAAAGTTGGTGATGTTTTGAGTTATCCTGACCTGAAGTCAGGGTAACCACTGAGCCCTTTTGGGCAGTGTAAAAACATGGTGATTTCCTTTGGTACAATAAGCTAGGTTGATTCAAGTTAAATGAAGGTCAATGATCTTGTGAGACCTGAGACTTGTATCTGTGATTTGGGTTGGTCTCTTGTGTTGAGACTGGATTGAATACGCATAGTGTTCCTTCCTCCCTCTCTTAGTCTGTCTTTGTGATAAACTTAAGAGTAAAAATTATATGGCAATGATGATATTCTTTTTATTTTGTTTGTGGCAGGTAACTCCATGGTGACAGGAAATACCAATAGGGCCAAAGGTGGAAATGTTGGTGTTGGCCCAATTGCTATTTTACTCAGCCCAGTTCCTAAATAAATATATAACTCGGCCCAAGCCCTAAACCCCTAACCCTACCCGACGGTCCATCTCCCTATTAACTAAGCATCTTTATTGCTGCTGCTTCTTGATACTCTAGAAGCCTCTTTAACTACAGATGGATCCCTCTCCCTCTTCATCGCTCACCTCACAGATCTATCTAGCATTCTCTCTCTCTCTTTCTGGATTTTCTCAGCTTGCTCCCACGGTTTCTCTTGCCGGAATCTTGTGTTGTGATTCCTGCTGGGCATATGAGTGTTGGGAGAAGCTTTGGTTGAGAGAGAAAGATTGAGCATCGTCCGCCCCCTTCAAACCCTAGCCGCCGCTTCCTCTTCCCCTTTCCCTTGGTCTGGGCATCTCCTGTCGCCGGAGTTGCTAGCACTGCCGTTCGTGGGAAAATCTGAGCCAAACCGTGCCTAGGGCACACTTTTCCCACCGATTGATTCACTGATTCACACTATCTCTGGATGTTTTCTTTTCTGCTCATTGTTATCAGCAATATCTCTGGACCTAACTTGCTTTGCTTTGTGTGTTTGCAGATCTGAAATACCGCAGTCCCAAGCCTTTGAAGAAGTACTGTAGATTCTTTAGATCTACTCCTCTGAGGCCTGACCTAGACAAAGTACAAATTGAAGCCCTAGATTCGAAGTCTCATTTCTAAAGTCCCTTCTGTAAAACATTTGTAAAAGCTAGCATAGACGTTCTTCTTTTATCTTGGGCCATAGCTACTTAAGTAACAAGTGTGTGAGGCCGCAAGAGTGAGGGAAACAAGCAGTGTAACCCTGGCTAGGTGATACCACAACAATATTGTTAATGAAAATTCTCAAAGAAAGAGTACGAGATCTGGGGGATTATGGTAGCTTCTGTGTGGAGGCATCTCTGTTATTACAAACATGAAGGGGAGGAGGCGGCGACCTTGCTGAATTATGGGAGGGCGGAACAATTTCTACTGGTTTATAAGGAGGCGAGGCGTTCTCTCAAAGTCTCAAAGCCGTTGGGTGGGTGTTGTCGTGGGAGAGAAGAGATGGTATCCACTATCCACCAGAGAAAGGTTTTTTCAGACTTGATCTGAATGCTTCAGTTAATGAGAATACAAATCTGTATGGAGTTGGAGCAATTATTCATTCAGGATTATGAGGGGAAGCTACGGGCTGCTCTTGCCAAACCGATATTGAGGCCTAATTCCGTTTTGGATACTGAGATCAATACTATTCTGTATGGAGTTGGTTTATGTTTACAAGAAGGCTTGGGTCGCATTATTTATTCGGACTCACTCTTGGCTATTCGGCTGCTCAAAGGACATCAGGATGGGGAATCTTATCTTGAAGATGAATTAAAAGAGTATTTTGAATCTATCTGAGGCCGGAGTCATTTGTGATTTTAGACATATGTATCGAGGCCCATAATGTGGCATGTTTTGGTGCTCGTTGTACTGATTTAATTAATTGCTTGGAACAATGTATTTCCCCATTGGATGGGGGGAGCAAGTTAATTAATGGAATATGATGTTCTGGTTTTAAAAAAAATTTGTTTTTGTAAAAATAAAATGTATTATGTTATAACTAATTATAATTAATACTTATTGCTAAAAATTGAAATTTTAAAAAATTATATACATTAAGTTCGGAATAATCAACCTAAAAATCAATTATATTAACTAAAAAATAAATATTAAATATTAAAAAATAATTACAAACCTTAATTGGGTGGAATAAACCCTAAATAAAATTGTACAATTATACTAAACCTAAAGAAATTAAAATTGAAGAAAAAATGAAAGAAAAAAATAATTTTGAGGTTTGGCACACACATAATAAGACTAGAGGATCTCAAGTGGTCAAATTCCACCCCTCGATTGTATCGCATGCTCTCATTGCCCCTACTAGACTATTAGTTCTATTTAGTCTCTTGAATTTTTAAAATAGTTCTACATCATCCTTTTTATAGATGAAAAAATGAACCGTGATAGAAAACACGCATTAACACATTTTCTACACTTTTACACAATTTCACACACTTTGTTTCGAAAATTTGGGAGAAGCATTAGGGGATATATGTTTGGTTTTATTTCTAACATTAATTTTTAATTTTTATTATTTTCAGTTCAATTTACGAGATGGATTAATTTTTGAGAAAAAATGTATTGATTTTGTTGTGTGAATGTTTTAATGTTTAGAGTTATAGGTTTGAAAAATAAAATTATGTTTGTCTGATTATATTTTCAATGTGAATTTGTAGTTGATATAAAAAGATAAATATTTGTGTGGTTATGATAAATTGATAAATATTTAACTAATGGTGTCACTGTAATGATATACATATGAT
This sequence comes from Perilla frutescens, assembly GCA_026008535.1. Lineage (NCBI taxonomy): Eukaryota > Viridiplantae > Streptophyta > Magnoliopsida > Lamiales > Lamiaceae > Perilla > Perilla frutescens. Next base: position 8,239,197 of record BRKX01000013.1, on the reverse strand, counting down.
TGAATAGATTATATATATAAGATTGGAAAATTTGAAAACTGAAACTGAAAATGAGTTAGGTTATATAAGATTGGAAAATATGAAAACTGAAATTAAAAATAAGTGAAATAAACATGACACAGGGGAGGTAAATCACACTTGGCAGGCCAGTGTGACAGACTCACACCTAGTGGTGTTGGTGGTGGATCGAACTTGAAACCTTTGGCCTTAAGATAACACCACTCCCCCACTGGGCCAACCCCAAGGGGGACATGTTTTTCGTCTTTTGAATAGTAAGAAATGTGAAATACTCATTTAAAAATGAAAACAAACAAGACCTTAATCTCAAAGTTTTCAAATATGTCGATTGCTAATATTCCCAAAGAAATTTGTTCAAAAAAAAAATCCCACTTAAATATGTTACTCTTGAACCACTTAGTGATCATCAAGAAACACTACTCTGAACAAAATAAGTGAAATAAGCATGACACATGGGAGGTAAACCACATTTGGCAGGCCAGTGTGACAGGCTCACACCTAGTGGTGTTGGTGGTGGATCGAACTTGAAACATTTGCCCTCAAGATAACACCACTCCCCCACTGGGCCATCCCCAAGGGGGATATGTTTTTCGTCTTTTGAATAGTAAGAAATATGAAATACTCATTTAAAAATGAAAACAGACAAGACCTTAATCTCAAAGTTTTCAAATATGTCGATTGCTAATATTCCCAAAGAAATTTGTTCAAAAAAAAAATCCCACTTAAATATGTTACTCTTGAACCACTTAGTGATCATCAAGAAACACTACTCTGAACAAAATAAGTGAAATAAGCATGACACATGGGAGGTAAACCACATTTGGCAGGTCAGTGTGACAGGCTCACACCTAGTGGTGTTGGTCGTGGATCGAACTTGAAACATTTGGCCTCAAGATAACACCACTCCCCCACTGAGCCATCCCCAAGGAGGACATGTTTTCCGTCTTTTGAATAGTAAGAAATGTGAAATACTCATTTAAAAATGAAAACAAACAAGACCTTAATCTCAAAGTTTTCAAATATGTCGATTGCTAATATTCCCAAAGAAATTTGTTCAAAAAAAAAATCCCACTTAAATATGTTACTCTTGAACCACTTAGTGATCATCAAGAAACACTACTCTGAACAAAATCCCCCCCTCCCCCCACGAGAAGCAACCCCATTGGACAAAATTTGTTTAATTAGTAATCTAAGGGGGTGTTTGGATTAAGGGTTTAGATGGGATTAGGTTAGATTGATAAAATAATTTAGTCTAATCAAATGTTTGGTTCGCGTGATAGGAGCTCCGTATTGATGATGAGCCTGAGCTCCTATCACCCATTTAGGTGATAACCCATCACCCCAAAAATGGGGTGATTATTCCCATCCAACCTTTAAATCAATATAAAATTACTTAATTATCCCCATCTAAATAATTTTTGAATATTTCATTTAAAAGTTATTTCGAGAAAAAAATAATTTATATATAATATGCATCTGTTAAAATATTTCCAGAATTGAGGATATAAATAAAAAAATAACAATTCACCGCAAATTCTACTATAAATCCATAAAAAAAAAAATTAATAATGAAAATTTTATGAAATTGCATAATTTTGTTCACAATTTCATAGTTTCTACCATAAAACCATAATTTCAATTTAATAATAATTATGAGAATATTGATATGTAAATATAATATTAGTGTGAATACTAATATGTAATTAAAAGAGGACTTCTGAAGAGGAAACTATTTTGATTCGTTCTATATTTCTGAAAATTGGATAAATTATTTTTGTGCATCGATTAATTCCAATTTCATGATTTTAAATATTCTAAAATAAAAAATATCAACTTTAATAATTATAAAAAAAACTATCTTATATAAAGGGTAATTTAGGTATTTTTCAACATTTTAATTCTAATCATTCAATCCAAACGTAATATTGACAATCTATCATAAACCATTAAAATTGCAATCAATCAATCCAAACACAAGATTATTTTTATCCAAACAGTACAATCCTTCTTTATCTTATCAATCTTATCTATCTCATCACCAAACCAAACGGGGCCTAAGAGAATTTGTCTCCCCCTTTAAATAATTAAGTAGTATACATAAATAAAAGATGAAAAAAAGGCGAAAAAACTAGCAAACCTAAGAAATTAAAGACTAAGGTTTGGATGGAAAGCGGAGTGGATGATGGGGTTTGTGAAGTGATCGACGCAAGCCATCCGTATACGTTCAGGAGTTGCAGGATTATCTAGAGGAAACCAATGAGTGAGACCTACCTCCGCTCTGGCAGCGATGATGGCATCCTTGATCGCGAAGAATACAGAAGATGCAAGAAAGAAGGGCGGCTCGCCCACTGCTTTGGATGAGTGGATTGCCTTTGGATTTGGAGCATCCTTCAACCAAAATATATATATAGATTATATATGGAAGCAGAAAGAGGTATTGATTAATTAATAATTAGTAGTACCTTGAGGAGTGAGATATTGAATTTGAAGGGGACGTCGTTAATGGAGGGAATCTTGTAAGTAGCAGGGCCGCAAGTGTAGAGACATCCTGGTGGTATCCACTTGTGAGCAGCGTCGCCCCATTTTAGCTCTTCCAGACCCACCCATCCCAGCCCTTGTACAAATGCCCCTTCAATCTTTATATATGTAGTCAACCACCAAATTAATTAAAGTTGTCACAAATTGAAAAAAGAACATTCAAGACTATCTAGATCTCAAACTTTAACTGCAATAGAGAGTAGGAGACTATATATGCAGGCCGAGAATGAAATAGAGAATATTTTGTCAGAATTATGATTAATATCCGTAAAGACATCTTATTATCTTAATAACCATGATAGAGTTGGCCTGTGTTGATCATAATACAGATTGAGGAAGTACAAACCATTCGTTGATCGATATCAGAGACTTCAAGTATGTCATGAATGACTCGTTGACAATCAGGAGGGACTAAAATATGTTAATAAACATTTTCTCTATCAGATCTTCCTCTTCACAAGTTTCCACATGTTCTCTTTAATTTGTATAGTTCTTGGCAGATAAAATTTGCAGCATTATCCTGTATTTCTGTACCATATTTATGACTGATAAACTAGGTAGAAGAAGAATTTATACTAATAGTACAACTGCAGATGAGAGAATCCAGAAATTCCATATATATGTTAGTGCAGAAAGTTGCAGGAAGGCAAAACAAACCTGTCCAACATCAATTGCTGGATTCAGCGGAAGTCCAAGATCCAAAATCACATCTGCCTGCCTCGTATGGAAGTCACCTACTAATGTGTCGATTTCGACTTGGGCGAACGCTGCCCCATATGTGAAGTATCTGAATGGAGTCCCTTTACCAGTTCCCCAATCAAAGTCGACATCCGGCGTTTTATAAAATCCATGTGCAGAAAGGTCTATCCGCTCCATGTAGCATGCATTAGCAACCTGATCATATTCATATTGGAAGTAAACATTACTTCATATTAATCACTAATTGCATGTATAACTGAACTTCTGCATGGTAATTCATGCAAAATGCATATTTCAAAAAGGTGTTTTTTACAATGTTGGCTTAATTATTGTAAGTTTTAGTAATCTACTACCTAGGCAGACATGGAGGAAGCCCATGTAGTGTTATATAAATTCATCTGTAAAATAAATAGTCATGATTAAATTACCTCAGCAAATGAGCCAAAATTGTGTTTTGATGCTATAGGTTCCATTCGTGCTTTTATTTGCTCACATGCATCTAAAACTGCTGCACCATATAAATCAGAACTTGCAGAAGCAGCGGTTGATGAAGCATTCGGGACCTATAAAGAGTTACAAACGTTGGGATATTAATTAAGTATAACTTACCCTTTATTTTTTAGGCTGGCTGGCCAAGAAAAAACCAAACACACATCTCTCACCTTATCTGTACTTGCCTCTGATATAAATACAGAGGTGATCGGAATGTTGAAAGAAGACGCGGCCACCTGTGCCATTTTTGTATGCAAACCCTGCCCCATCTCAACACCTCCATGCGTGACTAATACAGTTCCGTCTGTATAAACATGAACCAGTGCACCTGCCTAGCTACGACCCAAAAACATATGTACAAATCAAATTCAACATCAGAGTTTCATAGGTTGAAGATACAAAATCCTAGCTTAATTATCTAAAATTTGACCACCTGATTCAAAAATTTGACAGTAAATGATATTCCAAATTTTGTAGGGATAATAGCCACTCCACGCTTCTTCCATCTATTATGAGCATTGAACAGCTCCACTTCTTTTTGAACAGCCAAAAACTCACAGGATGTCTTGAGTTCATTCCAGAGACGCTGCAGGGTGCAATGTTCGATTTTTTGACCATAATGTAACACCGAACCATCTCTCTGAAAATTGATCTCCTGAATGAATATTACATATGGAATTAGATCATATATGTATACAAGCTATTATATTGCCTTGAAAACGTAACATATATGCATGCAGAGGAAAATAATAAACAAGGAGCTGAGATCGACTTACCCTAATCTGTTCGGGCCTTTTGTTAAGTTCCATAGATATTCTTTGAATCCAGTTCTCAGCAATGAGCATACCTTGTGGATTACCAAATCCTCGGAAAGCAGTGTTACTAGGCAAGTTAGTGAAACAGACCTTTCCTTTAACCCTAACATTCGGAATCTCATATACGTTGTCTGAACTGAACATGGCATGTTCAAGCACCCCAAGTGAGAGATCAAGTGAGTTTCCTCCATTGTTGAAGATCTCAACATCTAAAGCAAGTATTTTTCCCTCTTTTGTAAAACCAACCTGCAAAATGTTTTCCACCTTAGAAAAATAAAGAATCTACCATCAATCTCAGAAATGACTGTATATATACCTTGTACTTGCCAAGAAAGCTATGTCGTTGTCCGGTTATCATCATGTCGATATCCCTATCTAGTGTAATCTTTACTGGACGATTTAGTAAGTAAGATGGAATGGCAGCCACAGCGGCAAACAAAGCAGATCTGGTCTCTTTCCCTCCAAATCCACCACCAATTCTTTTAGTCTTGCATACCACTTTGGACATCGGAACACCAAGAACACCGGCAACATACTGCTGATGGTTATGAGGGGACTGGGGAAAAAACATCACAACTTTAGCATGCAACTTTAGGAATCATGTGGAAGGGGACAAATGAAGCAAGGCACTCAATTTAAGAAATGATCATGATCTCCAAACATTCATGAATATTGTTAAACAAAACTTTAGAAGCATTTTAGAAGAAAAGAGGAAAATTACAAAAGATAAGTCCAGCAAATTTAAGGCCACACGAGAAAGATGCATAGAATGTTGTGAAAGTCAGGTTAGTGAACTTACTTGAGTAGATGAGATCATATGAACTTCATTTCCACCATCAATAGTCCATATTAAAGTGCTATGTGGCTCCAAGTAGAAATGCTCCTGGCCCCCAATATGAACCTCTCCCTCTATAACATTATCACACTGCGTCGACAAGAAGCAGAGGTCCACATCACCTTTCCTCAGACACTTTTCTGTTTCTGGGTGGAAACTATTAGATGCAATAGCTTCTTCAATAGATAACACTGCTGGTAGTTCTTCATATTCAATGTCGACTTTCCGAGCAGCATGCTTTGCATTTTCATGTGTATCAGCTACAACCACCCCAATTACCTGAAACATAACAATCATGGAACTCTATGACTCTGATGATTAATTGTGGATGAGCTGACAGCAAATAGAAAGTAAAAGCCGTTTGGCAGCCTCTATTTCTGCACAGATTTTATAATTGTTTTTGTACAGCGTTGCATTAATCAATCATACACACAAACTCAAGAAGCTGAACAGGATACATGAAGAAAAAGTTTTCCATCCAAAGAAGAAATGGAAGGATGGGAAATTTACCTGACCCACACATGTGACTACTTCTGTTGCAAAAAGGTGTTCATCTGCAACAACTGGTCCAATCTTATTGCTCCCTGGCACATGTTTCGCGAAAAAAATTCCTGCAACCCCAGGAGAAGACTTGGCTGCAGTTTCATCAATGGCAAGCAAACGTGCATGAGGCTTCTTACTCAATATCAGTGCAGCATGTAAGCCATTTGGAGGCATGGGAACATCATCTGTATACTCTGCCTCTCCTGTAACCTGCCATCAGGGAACACTTCAGCAGCTGTTAAATAAATTTCTTCTATTTATCTCCAATCAAATAGACCAACATAACAGTGAAAGCAAAGGTTCCAAGACGATGTAGGAACTCATGTGACTGAGAAAGTTGAACAAGAGAAGCAATGGATTGCTGGTCAAAAGTGGAATACTGATACAAAGATAGAATGGAAAACGAAGAATCTCGACCCCCTCTACAATTGAGTGAGCAGGAGTCAAAATCTTCGATGCAAAACAGTACTGTTTAATAGCTGCATTTCTAAAAAGGTTGACATCGATCAGCCATTGTCTAGAATTCACACTTTGAGGACAAGCCATGAAAATTAGGCATATTCATTCAAAGGGGAGACTTTAAACAAGAAAACACAGAAGAAAATCATGGTAGATCAGAAGGTAATGCAAGCTTATGCCGTTGGAACCAGTTAACTAAACTATTAACATTGGATCAAAATGTTAAATTTCACATAATGCTATTAGTTGCTGGCAAACTTCTCTCTTACACAAATAAATTACACTTAAAAGTCAAAATTATGCAGTGGAAAGGAACATTCAAACCTGAAGCCTTGATGAGAGATGAACTTCAGGAGCTCCAACAGAAGTCCCTCTCTTTACAATTTCATAATCCTGTCTTCCTAAAACAGAAGTGTGCTGAAATGATTTTATTGCTGAAAGATAAGATGTTGGTACTGCTTCATTTGACGATAGCAATCCATCCATCTGGTGGGACACCCACAACGAAAACTTGAAGAAAAAGCTCAGGATCAAGGATTTCCGAAACTCCACCATCCCTCCAGGGGCATCATCATTCAAGATAATGTCCTTCTCCAATACTTGTAAAGCACCATGCAACAGCTCCTTGTTCCAATTCTTCCCTATCAGAAACTTCTTCGTTTTGTTTGCAGAAATCGAGTAAGGAGCAACACCCCCATAAACAATTGATGCGTCAGAAACCATCCATTTCTGATCCTTCTCTTCAAGACAGACACGCATTCCAGCATTCACAATAGCAATGTCATCATCTCTCCTATGAGCTTGCTTGAATTCCTTTACAAATTCATATGGAGAGTTCCAAGGGAGAAAAACTGAAACGAGTATCTCATTACTTGCAAGGTCCACTTTACGATAGCCCAGGAAAAAAGATTCAGCTGCACATATCCTCATGTTTCCTCTACAATCGGAAATGTGAAACTTCGCACCAGCAGCCATCCATAGAGGGTTGAGGTCTGATATAGGACTTGCTGTACAAATATTTCCACCTACAGATGCAACATTTCTTATCTGTGTCCCAGCAAACCATCTTAACTGTTCAAGGATGGCTCTGCATGATGAAGTTTGCCAAGAAGCTCGCTGGTCTAAAACGAATTTTAGCACTTTGCCTAGTTCTGAAAGTTTAACAGCTGCACCAATCTCCAATCCTTCATCTTTTATGATCAGTTTATTAAGTTCAGGCACATAAGCAACGTGGACAAGAACTGGATAGTTGAAATTTTTAAGCCTTGTTTCAACTCCCACCTCGGTGTTACCAACAACTAATTTGGCATTAGGGTATCTTGCTTTTATATCAAATACATGCTGGAGACTTAATGGACGATGCCATTTTAGGCTGTTAAACCCATTCAAAGATAAAGCAGTCGGTTTCCTCATTAGAAGCTCGGGAGGGAAAATAAGCTCTTTTGTAGTGTATGCAGCTCCATCAGTATCATTGTAAGAGATCAGCTTCTGATCAATGCCACCATTACAGTTGCTTCTTCTGGTAGTTTCTTTATCATCCTTAATATTCTGTTTCTGCCCACATGAACATGGCTTACCAGTTGATGGGCAAACGAACTCATTGCTCAAAAGGCCTGAGGATCCGTTGGTGTACAGGGCATCATCTGTTCTTGCAAATACACGAAAAGCATCAATTATCGGTCTATAACCTGTGCATCGACATAGATTTCCTGCAAGATTTTGTGCAATGTCCTCTTGTGTGGGTGGTTCCTTAGATGATCTTAATAGGGCATACATGGACATAACAAAACCAGGGGTGCAAAAGCCGCATTGTGAGCCATGTGAATTTGCTAACGATTCCTGCAAGAACCACAGGTGATGATTGTACCACAATATACTTCAATGTCATCACAGATATATGAATAGTGATGAGCTTTAACAAGCAAACAAGTAAGGAATATTCAACTTAATTTCCAGATTTATAATTTTCTGCTTTTCAATAAGAGGCCTCGCACAATATTAACTAGCTAGCATAATCAATAACTATTTTGTCTTTGTTATTGATCGAAATTAAAAAGAATTTTACCTGTATTGGATGTAACCCACGTCTGGAATTACCAATACCCTCAACTGTAATTACGTGCATTCCTTCTACAGAATACAATGGAGCCAAGCATGCATTAATAGCAATATGCCTGAAAAAAATTTCAAGATGTGAAAATAAAGTGTCATTAATCCTACTTTATTTTTTCAAACTTATATTGACATTTAGAAATTAATTAACTTAAATGAAATCCGATGTTTTTTCATGTAAAGGAAGTATAGTAGGGATTTCATGTGATTCACGACAGTTCTTGTAAGAATGCCCTTGGTTTCTCTCACTTTCTAGTGAGAGAAAGTGCTCCTCCGCGTGAAACCTAGAGGGAAGGCAGAGGAAAATCTCTAACACACGTCCGCATGGTATCTGCAGTTATTCTACTCTTCCTATTTTTCTCATTCGAGATCCTACGTGGTTCACTTCGAAGGGTCATTTAATAATTAATACTAAAAAGTGTATCCAAAGTTGTTGGATTTTGAGATTTATTGTCAAACTTATATTGACATTTATAAATTTACTAACTTAAAACTCTAAACAATTATGAAAACGTTTACAAATATTAATTATATTATCCCATTAACAAATTAAAATCAATAACTTGGATGCACTTTTTATTTAATACTATTAACAAATAATACTATCCCATTAACAAACTAAACCGAAGAATGAGGCTTGACTTTTAATAATGTTAAGATATACAACAATGAAATATTTTGGAGAAGATTTTTGTATTGCTATTTCATATATCAAAAGTGATTTACACTAAAAGGAATACAAGATATTTATAGATAAAAATTAGAATCTACATTGCCTAACTAACTCTCCTAGAATCTCAGAGAGACTGCCACGTAACAGCTATACACGACAATGCATAAATATCTTCTTAACATCCCCCTGCAGAAGCCAAGACATCATCCTTTGAGCTTAAGCCTGTCTCTCAACATTTGAAACCTGGTTTCATGCAATGCCTTGGTAAAAAGATCTGCTACCTGATCTACCGAGGGCACAAATCCAACTTCAACAACTCTGTCATGTACCTTATCACGGACAAAATGAACATCGATCTCAATATGTTTAGTACGAGCATGAAAATTAGGATTAGATGCAAGAGAGATGGCACTACAACTGTCACACCAAATCTTAGCCGGTTTGTCAACATGTACTCCCAATTCTTTGCACAATGCTAGAAGCCAGACAACATCAGAGGTAACATTTGCAAGGGACCTATACTCTGACTCAGCACTGCTACGTGACACAACCTCCTGCTTTTTAGAGCTCCAAGTCACCAGATTACTGCCAAGGAAAATACAGTGGCCTCCGATTGACCTCCTATCATCAACACAACTAGCCCAATCGGCATCGGAGAAAGCCTCCAGTTGTAAGGATGATGAAGAACTGAATGACAGAGATAAAGATTTTGTGCCTTTCAAGTAACGAAGTAAATGTTTACAAGTTGTCCAGTGAGAGTCCAAAGGTTGCTGAAGAAACTGACTCAACTTATTAACAGAGAACGCAATATTTGGTCTGGTCAAGATAAGATATTGAAGAGCTCCCACAGTGCTTCTGTAAAGAGTTGGATCATCAAAGACTTTGCCACTGTGTTTAGATAGTTTTGTAGCATGAATCATAGGAGTAGAACATGGTTTACATTCAGACATATTAGTTCTGTCAAGTAACTCTTCAATGTATTTACTTTGAGTTAATTCAAACTGTCCATGCTGATGAGATACCTCTATGCCCAAGAAATAGCTGACCAAGCCTAGATTTTTTAAGGCAAATTTTTTGTTGAGCTCATTGATAACACAAGTAACTTCATCAGATGAATCTCCAGTGATCAAAATGTCGTCGACATACACCAGAATAAGAACTGTACTTTGAGCAGAACTCCTGTAGAATAATGAAAAATCCGATTGGGATCTAGTAAAACCAGCCGAAATCAGATAGGTGTGTAAGGTGTTGTACCAGGCTCTAGGAGCCTCTTTGAGACCATATATAGCTTTCTTTAACTTGCACACATAATGAGGATATTGCTCGTCTTCAAAACCCTGCGGTTGAGACATGAAAATAGTCTCTTCAAGCTCCCCATTCAAGAACGCATTATTAATATCCACTTGCCTAACACACCAACCTCTGACTGCAGCCAAAGCAAAAATAATTCGGATCGTAGAGAATTTAACCACCGGGCTAAAGGTCTCAAGAAAATCTATGCCTGCAAATTGTTCAAAGCCTCGTGCCACTAATCTGGCCTTCAGTTTATCCAATGACCCATCAGACTTAGTTTTGACCTTAAAAACCCATTTAGTGGAAATGAGTTTTTGATCTGGAGAATAAGGAACAAGATCCCAAGTGTGTTTTTCTTGTAAGGTAGAAAATTCGGACTTCATGGCAGCATACCAAGTTGAATCATTAAGGGCCTGTTGCACTGATGAGGGTTCAGTTGGCAACTGAAGCTCAGACAGCCAAGCTTTGGGCTTGAATATACCATGTTTGGACCTTGTAACCATGTGATGAGTAGGTTGAGAAGTAGAAGAGGAATGAGGCATAGCCCTTGAGGAAGAAGGTATGTTAGAAGGACCAGGAATATCTGAAGTATGCAAGGAAGAATTAGGTTCAGAAGTAGGGATTGTAGCAGTAGAAGGAGAAGGGATAGAGGAAGATTGAGAAAATGAAGGAATAGGCAGAGACTCAGAGAAAGGAATGTGCTGAGAAGAAGCAGAAGAAGAAGAAGAAGAAGAAGAAGAAGAAGAAGAAGCAAAGAGGGAAGTATATGGAAATTCATTTTCATGGAATGAAACTGAATCAGAAATATATATCCTCCCAGAAGAGCTTAAGCACTTGTACCCTTTATGAGAGGCACTATAGCCCAGAAACACACATTTGATGGATTTAAATTGAAGCTTATGATTATTGTATGGTGTGAGTAAAGGGAAGCAAGCACATCCAAAGGTATGTAAGAAGGAATAAACAGGAAGTGTGTCATATAGCAGTTGAAAAGGGGAAATACCTTGAGTAGTAGCAGAAGGCAGTCGGTTGATCAAATAGACAGCAGCAGAAAAAGCATCCCACCAAAATTTAAAAGGTAGCTGAGCTTGAGCAAGTAAGGTGAGACCGGTTTGAAATATGTGCTGATGCTTTCTCTCTGCCCAACCATTTTGAGGGTGTATATGAGGACATGAGTGCTGAAAGTGTATGCCTAACTCAGAAAGATAAGGTTCTAAACCTCTAAACTCACCCCCCCCCAATCAGTTTGAAGACATTTTATGGTGGTGGAAAATTGAACTTGGATCATTTTAATGAAACGTTTGACAATATTAGCAGCTTCAGATTTGGTAGTGAGGGGAAAGATCCAGGTAAATCTGCTAAAGTCATCAATGAAATGAATATAGAATTGGTACCCAGCAGAGCTAGCTGTGGCAGCAGGACCCCACAAGTCTGAATGAATTAGCTGAAAAGGAGCACTTGTTTTTAGAGGCTGAGAAATATGAGGTGTTTGATGTAATTTGCCTAACTTACAGGCTTCACAAAAAGATAGAATAGAATCTGTATATTTGATAGAAAGAGAATTACACACTTGTTTGAGTACAGCTGGACTTGGATGTCTTACTTTCCTATGCCACTCATTAAGATCACTAGTACAAGACAAAAATGACATAGGTACAGATTCATTTTTATTGTATGAAGTTACAGCAGAGACACACGATGATGGAAGTGGAATTACAGCAGAGACACACGATGATGGAAAGGCTTGAATAGAGCTGGAGCTGGAAGAATGTCTAGGAGTTTGCATGGCTGAGAGATCCAGCTGGTACAGACCCCTGATCAGAGACCCCTTCATCAAGACTTGGTTGGTTTGAAGATCCTTCACACAGCAAAATGAAGGATGTAATTCCACAAACACATTATTATCCTTGGTGAACTGAGATATGCTAACAAGATTCTTAGTAATTCCAGGCACATGAAGCACATTATTAAGCACTAGAGATTTGCTAGGATCATGAGAAGCATAACTGGAATCACCAATATTTTCAATAGAGAGCACATTACCATTGCCAACTTGCAACATCTCAGAGCCAGAGTAGGGAGAGCTGCAGTGCAGATTAGAAAGATCATGAGTAATGTGTGCAGTAGCTCCACTATCCGCATACCATTGAGCCTCTTGTTGAGCATAATAGGCCTCATCTTGAGCATCATCAAAGGCATAATCAGCATAGTACGCCTGAAGAGCAGAAACACCAGTAAAATGCACATCAAAACGTTTAAAACATTTAATGGCAACATGTCCATTTTTTCCACAAAGTTGACAAATGATTTTAGTGTCTCTAGACAAGCCACGACCCCCTCGGCCTCTGAAAGGAGGGCCTCGACCATGAACTCCAACAAAACCACGTCCCCGACCATAGGAGGAATCAGAGAAGTGCGCGAGATTAGCAGATGGAAAAGCAGCAGACAACTGGCTTTGCAACCGTGCTTCATGAGCTTGGAGTGCATATTGCACCTCCGGTAAAGTCAAGAAATCAGCACGATTAGTCAAATTCACCACCACAGCATCATAGTCCGTGCCAAATCCAGCCAGAATATGCATGATAAGGTCCTCATCATCCACGGCTTTACCGATAGCAGCCAGACTATCTACAAACCCTCGCATCTTCAAAATATACTCATCAATGGATAAATCGCCCTTCTTCGTGGTTTGAAGCTGGAGTTTGAGCTGCATGATGCGTGCTTTAGACTAAGATTGAAAAAGTGTTTGCAAGGTGCGCCACAAATCTCTGGAGGAAACACACCGAGTGATGTGACCGAACATCACTTCGGAGATAGAACCAATCAACCAACTAAGCAGGAACTGATCTCGCCGAATCCAAACTTGGAAATCAGGATTGGGAACATTTTCACGAACAGATGGTGAACGAAATTGAGGAGGAGGAATTGCATATTCAGAGATGAGATCCTCGAAGCCATGAGCTCGAATCAAAGCCAAAACTTGAAAACGCCAGAAAGCATAATTGTTGCGATCTAATTTGAAGGTGATAACAGGAAGATACGAAGCGGAGGAATTCGAAGCGGAAGCCATTGCAGAGAAAAAAAAAACAAGCAGGATCGAACAGAAAAAAAAAATTAGCGCGATAGAAACGCGATTGGAAATTTGCAGCGCGATAGAAACGTGGATCGACTCGATGATACCATGTTAAGATATACAACAATGAAATATTTTGGAGAAGATTTTTGTATTGCTATTTCATATATCAAAAGTGATTTACACTGAAAGAAATACAAGATATTTATAGACAGAAATTAGAATCTACATTGCCTAACTAACTCTCCTAGAATCTCGGAGAGAATGCCACGTAACACCTATACACGAGAATGCATAAATATCTTCTTAACAAATAAGAATAAATTAAAGTATCAAACTTTTGTCAGCTCAATCACGAACCACATCATATATATTCTTGATTGTATCCAAGTCTAAAGAGGTAGGACACTCTCACTTATTTATACCCATGCTAGAGAGAGAGAGACTCACACACACTTCTTCGAATTTTGGTCAACATAGGAGACCATCACCGTGCATGCCCCACAACCTCCTTCACCACAACCAAGTTTTGTACCAGTCAGGCCAATATCTGCATTAGAGATGAAAACACAAGATATATATATATATAAGTAATGAACAAAGGTATATAAAAATATATAAAGAAATACAGAGATCAATAAAAATTATTAATGCCTTATATATATGGTCCCATTTCCTGACTTAATTAGTTAATATATAGTTTATACTATTAAAAAATACAATAATTAATGTTGTTCGTTTCATATTTTTTTACTGAAAATGCCTATTTTCAATATTCCCATTGAAAACCTCTTTTTGTGCACAAAACCCTGAAAAAAATTTAAAATTGTGATATACTGCCCACATGAAATGTAACCCATCATAATTTCAGGAATGAATCATTATGTGGCAATAAGAAGAAATCATAGTAATAATTTACTCAGAGAATATCAAATCATAATTACAAGAGGAATAGATCAAATAAAGTAATATTTCCCCAGTTTTTCTATGGCCATTTTTCAAATATTTGGTTTAGTTTCCCATTTCCCTAAAGCAAAGCCTATCAATGATATCATTTTAATTTCTCCAAATACTATCTATATTTCCATGTAAATATTTTTAAGGATCCTAACATACGAAATCATCATTTGCATATTTTGTATTGCATTCCCTATTGCACAATTGATTTTTTATTATTTTTTTCTTCAATTTCAATTTCAATTTCTAGCTTGTGGTTTAGTTTAATTTTATAGTTATTATTTTCATCTACTCAACTAAGATTTATTATAACTTTTTGATATTTAATATTTCAAATAATCAATTAATAACACGTTATACCTCTGAGATATTGGAGAAGGGTGAGGTGGGCCAAGCCATCAGGCAAAACTCGACGGACTCCATTAACGTACAGGATTGCTTCCTTTGATTCTGATTCTGCTTTTACACTCTCTCTCAGCATGGACCCCATCTCTCTCTCACTCTCACTCTCACTCTCTCTCTCTCTCTCTCTCTCTCTCTCTCTCTCTCTCTCTCTTTCTCTGTCCTGTTATATATGGGGCTAATTAATATATATTTTGGCTACTAATATTTAACACAACACTCCAGCTAAATTCCACGGTAAAGTGATTCTAAATTCTAATGCATATATACCTGTACTCCTTTTATTTTTGTTTTTATTTTCTTCTTCGTTCACTACTTCATTGATAACATATTTATTCAAATTTCGTAATTTAAAATTAATATTTTTTCCATTTTAAATTTAAAAGTTATAGTAATGAATTAATGATGGCATGCCATGTTCAGTTAATATCTCATTTAATTTTTTAATGAGGTAAGGAATGAGCTGTATTCTCCTTAGTCCTTACCAATGAAATGCACCAAATATAATTATGATAGTTTCCGCCAATACATTAGGCTAATTAAGTTACAAATAAATATTATTCTGATTTTTTTTAAAGATGCATTAATTACAACTAGTTCTTCTAATAATGGTGTTAATTCTTTAGGTCATATATTTTTTTGTACTCAAATTTTTTATTTCGTAATTTATTTTTCTTTATGACAATTTTTGAAACTATTACATTCACAAAAAAAAAAAAAAATTAAGCACATCTGAAAGTGGAGGGAAAATAAAATTGTTTTGCCCAATACTTTCAACAGAGTAATCTATATATATCTATATATCTACATACTAATATAAAAAGTGTCTTATCTTACAATTTGAGTTTACATATTATATCCCTATTATATATTTTATTTAAGCAATAATATATTATTGAATATAATATAATATAATATTATTATTACCATTCTAACTATATCATTTAACAATTAATCATGATCTTGATCCAACCCAATAAATTCAGAATATTTAATTTGAAAACTTAAAGTTCCAAGCAAACTAACGTGAAAAAAAATACAAAATAAATAAACTTTATTCCATATTCTTGAAATAGATTAAATTTTATAAACATTGTAAACCAACCACAAGTAAATGAAAAGAAAATTCTAACTACAATCATGTTTTACTTTAAAGGCAAGATTAATTGTATCCCAACAAGGAGAAATCGATAAATTTATAATTTAATTGATACCGTTTTTAATATAAAATATTTCATCTTTTTAATTAAGATTGAAATTAAATTATTTCATTAAATAAAATTCACAAAATATTATAATATTATTAAAAACGCAATAACAAAGAGATTAAAAAGACACAACTTGATAAACAACACCATATATGAAGTTTGTACTTTCTTTACATTATTATTTATTATTATTTTTTTAATAATATCATAATATATCCTCATTGGTATGAGTTTATAATCTACTGTGAGTGTATTGATTGTTTCCGATTTGTCCTACGCAAACTACTTCGATCCGGACCCGCAAGAGGACGGGGTCGATTGTAGTGCAGAGAGCTAAGTCAGGTCGTGTCTCTCAAGGAAAGCTTCATTTGGGCGATTACATTTCTATGATACAATTGTTAACAAACACATTAATTGAAATACAACCTAAACATTCTAAACAAGGGATCAGATGGCTTTGACTAAACTAAATAAAGCAAATAAAATTATCTAGCAACACCAACAATAACAGAGATAAAGGAAGAGATTATGAGAAGAGCATTAGGGTGTAGATTATCTCATTGATTTCTCTCCTAGCTTGATTTAAGTTGATTATGTTAATCCTGGACGTATAATAGACCCCTTCAAGTGGCTTAACTTCACTTACTGTCACCGTCGATCCATTAAACCCCCATCGGCTATATCATGCGAACCATTAGGCTTATGTACCCAGTCCACCTAAAGACTAACAATTAGGCTTATGAAACCCGATTCACCTAACGGTGAAGGAACATAAGTCGGGCTATAGAATCTCCTCTTGGTCTCATCTAGAGCCTAACAATGCTAAGTAGTGACCAATTACTCAACATAAACAATCACAATTCCAATAGCAAGAAACTAACCATCATAAGCATGGATCGAACCCAAATCGATTATCTACCCCCTAATGTAAAGAATTATCCCATCATGCTCAAAACAACACAACAATCATACAAGTTATTCATTTTATAAATCAAAAGATAAATTAAACATAAACTCCTACAATATTGTTTGTCTCGAGAGTTTTGGGACAAATTCTCACAAATAAGCTAAGCTAAGGAAAGAGGTACCAAAAGGAGGATCCTTGAGCAAGCCTAGCTTCCGCGGACAGCTTGGAGTCGGATTCCTCTTCGTGCCTTCTTCCTTGAGCTTAAGCTTCCTTGTCTCTTCTCTTCCTCCTTTCTCTCTCTCTCTCTCTCTCTCTGGAACGATGGTGTTGGTAGATGGTGAAGTGATGGAGAGGGAAGTTGTCAATTTCCTTCTCCCAGAAGTGTTGTCGAATGAATGGGGAGATGGTTGATTTATTGGTTGATGAGAGAGAAAGTAAAAAAAAGTGGAGTTATTGCTTGGTGGTTTCCCCAACTCCTAGCTAGAATCGTGTCCATTTGATTATCACAGCTGGCCAAGTGGTTAGAGAGTATTAAAGAATAGATCGCCCGAATATACAGCTTGAAATTGATTGAAGATGAGGCCCGAACGGATCGCCCCGCGCTCGCGGGGTGCTTCACGCTTACGGGACTGGAATGTCCCGCGCTCGCGGGGCACGTTTGCTGTGAGCACTGTCCCGCGGTCGCGGGGGTCCCGCGCTGGTGGGGCTGCTTCAGCTCCAGCTTCCGGCTTTTCTCTTCAGTTTTGTTCATCAGTTGGCTTTCGGTTCAATTTCAGTCGGCCTTCATTAGTTGGAGACTTTCAAGATCACCCCGTCAGATGTGGCTTAAGCTCAGCTCCGCACTCTTGGCTTTAGCTTGAAGTCAAAGCTCTTCAGCTGCAGCTCCAGTTGAGTTCACCAGCTGGGGCTTAGCTCATCAGTTGTACCTCAGTTTAGCTCGAAGTCCTTTGCTTCAGCTTGAAGTCAAAGCTCTTCAGTTGCAGCTCCAGCTCAGCTTCAAGTCCATGGCTGTCTTGCTCCAGCTAAGCTCCAGCTACAACTCTTAGCTCTACTTTAGCTAAGCTCCAGCTACAGATCAATTTGTGATCAGTTCAGCTTGCGACTAGTTCAGCTGGTGATCAGTTCAACTAGTGGTCAGTTCAGTCTAGCTTGTGCTCAGTTCAGCTCAACTTGTGATTAGTTCAGCTTGTGATCAGCTCAGCTTGTGACCAGTTCAGCTGGTGATCAGGTCAACTGGTGGTCAGTTCAGTCCAGCTTGTGCTCAGTTTAGCTCAGCTTGTGACCAGTTTAGCTCAGCTTGTGGCCAGTTCATCTCAGCTTGTGATCAGTTCAGCTCAGCTCAGCTTAGCTTGTGACCAGTTCAGTTTATCTTGTGATCGGCTCAGCTTGTGCTCAGTTCAGCTCAGCTCATCTTGTGACCAGTTCAGCTTATTTTGTGATCAGCTCAGTTTGTGACCAGTTCAGCTTAGCTTGTGATCAGCTCAGTTTGTGCTCAGTTCATCTCAGCTTGTGATCAATTGAGAGCTTCATTTCAAAGCTACAGTTGGGAGCTTCAGTTGGGAGCTTAAGTTGGAAGCTTCAGTTGAAAGCTTAAGTTGGAAGCTTCAGTTTGAAAGATTAATTTGGAAGCTTAAGTTGGAAGCTTCAATTGAAAGCTTCAGTTAGAAGCTTAAGCTCTTTGCCATCTTTGTGCCATAAAATACTTCTTTTTGACACAGAAGTTCAAGTTTCGCACAAACCTGGCCCAACTCACCAAAAGAGCAAGAGTGAAGGAAATGACATAAAAATATCATGAAAACAAAGAAAAAACACATACTGAAGATACTAAATTCATATGATAAAATAGGACACATAAACACCAAACAACTCCCCCACACTTAACCATTTGCTTGTCCTCAATCAAACAAAATCATTTAAGATATGAAGCAGGAATGAATTACCCCCAAGAAGATCATGCACACTAGAAGATTCCACACCATTTCAAACTAGAAAGATTATCATCGAAGAGAATGACAACATTTATTAAACTAGGCATATGGCTCGTCCAATGAGAATAAGCAGGCAAGATTTTCTCAAGGCAAAATGCAACAACTGTCCTGTAGAACATTCCTCTCACTAACTCCTCCACACTTTATTCAAAAATAACCCGAGAATGGACCCAAAGGATATAATTCGTTAGGTGAAATCATAGGGGTAAATCGAGCTTCCTAACGTGGTTTCTTATACTCATCATGGAGAGATTCAAAAGAATGACACACATGATAGGAGTAAAATCCAAAATGCAATCCCCGTTTATTACAACAATTAAACAAGAGGACGTGGATCAAGCTTCACAAGGTGTAGGCCTTAGGGATAAAATCCCCAGTGTCCTTGTGTGGTTTCTCATGCTCATAGTCGATTTAGACGACTAGAGGAGCAGAAATCCTTATTATCCTCACTTTATGTAACATACATTTATTTTATTCATTTTTTTCATTTTTCATTTATATTTTATAATCTTGAATATAATATAATACTATTATTACCATTCTAACTATATCACTTAACAATTAATCATGATCTTGATCCAACCCAATAAATTCAGAATATTTAATTTGAAAACTTAAAGTTCCAAGCAAACTCACGTGAAAAAAAATACAAAATAAATAAACTTTATTCCATATTCTTGAAATAGATTAAATTTTATAAACATTGTAAACCATAAGTAAATGAAAAGAAAATTCTAATTAAAATCATGTTTTACTTTAAAGGCAAGATTAATTGTATCCCAACAAGGAGAAATTGATAAATTTATAATTTAATTGATACAATTTTTAATATAAAATATTTCATATTTTTAATTAAGATCGAAATTAAATTATTTCATTAAATAAAATTCACAAAATATTATAATATTCTTAAAAACGCAATAACAAAGAGATTAAAAAGACACAACTCGATAAACAACACGATATAATAAGTTTGTACTTTCTTTACATTAATTTTTTTTTTTAATAATATCATAATATAATCCTCATTGGTATGAGTTTATAATCTACTATGAGCGTATGTGTGTAATTTACTATATACAAAGAGCTTTGTAAAATTTATTTTGCCTATTATAACCATGTAATACAATTTATTTAAAGACAATAGAATCATATAATATATTTACATGTACATTTTACTAAGAAAAAAAGTCTATACATTTTGTTTTACAATAAAAGAAACCATTTATGAGATTTTGACAAATTGGTGCTTAATTGCATTGAATATTATATACGGTAGCTTTTAAAACACTATTATTGGCTCCATTACATTAAAATATATATTTAATTTGGAATGATGTCATGTGTGTATATATTTATATTTCTTTCATTTACATATTCTAATTTAATATAAAATTCTAGACAATTCATTAATATCCTTATTTCCTTATATATCGATTAGATATATCAATTGTGAATCAACCATAAATATTTTTCCATGTATACATGAAAAAAAATCTTGGTTTTTTATATGAGGAATTAAATTCTTTTTTAACAGCAATTTGTGAATGTTGAATTTTCATATTATGGATGTTGAACATATATACAAATTAAATAAAAAAATGGTGATATTATTAAAATATTTTAAAAATCATGTCGAAATACAAAATAAGTCAAATATAGTAATTTATTTGGAAATTATATATCCCTATAATGTATTTAATGTACTTAAATCTTAATTTCTACATATAAATTACTAATTCATATTATGTAAAATCTATAATGTGAATTGGTGAACTAAAATGGATATAAAGAATGGCAAAATATATGCATTTACAAATAGTATTGATTTCATTCCAAAGAGCAGAGTGGAACTCTTAAGTGCACAAAAAAATATGACTTATGTGTTTGTATTAATAACAATTTAATTAATGAAATAGTGTTTTGACAAGTTATTTATTTGTATTAACGTGAGTTTTTTTTAAAAATATTAATTAATAAAATTATGCTACAATTTAATGTCATGTGGTACAAATCATAAAACTATTTTATGAAAATTTACTTATTTTGTCAAAATATGCTTCACAACTCATTAAATTTAGTAATTGGTTTAAATACCATTAACTATACATGAATTTGATACTCAACATGAACTTTAAAATGATACATATACCCCCCCAACAAAAACTTACATATTTATTTAATTACATCAATTCAAAATTTGGTGCATTCGAGTTGACATGACCATCGTAAGATAATTTTGTGTTGTAGGAATATTCATCTATAGTTCGTGATATAAAACTAACTACTAACCCCTAAACTTAAGAAAACTTTTGGTTTGATACAATTTCAAAAGCATAGATGTTAATATTCAAATATATAGATCAATGAAAAGATAATTATTTAAATATTATTTATAAGAGAATATATCAACTTTAATATTACACTTACAAGTAATTTTATTCTATATATATATATTATATAAATCAAGAATATATATTTTTATGTTATCGTTTACACTATAGTGATGATCAATATATACTAATGATATTTGCCTATTTGGACACATTAAGATTTCTAAATATTAATTTAGTTGTTATATCAATTTATATTAGATTTTATGAAAATAAATAATTAATTTGATTTAGATGATAAACTTTCACAAGTCCATATAATTTTATATTTTGTTTAGGTTGGACTTTGTACAGTTTTTTCGTAAGTCCTACTTCTTTATTTGATATATTATTTAATGAAATAAACATAGTTGTTAACTTTTTTATTATTTTAAAACTCTTAAGTTATTTAAATAATTTTATATTTTATTTATTTTTGCATTTATATATGCAGTGATATATTTAAAATATAAAAAATGAGAAATATTATTGTATAAGCTATTATTCCATTGGTATTTTTGGATATCTTTAATTAATTTAATTGAATGAAAACCAAACGTCTACCTAGAGAGGAACAGATTCCTCCCTAATCTTTTTTATTTTTTGGACCAATTATGTCCACAAAAACTGTTTTTATATATAGAGTGAAAGTACCCATCACTTTCGTTGGTATATATTTAGTTAAATAAAATCAATGATAATAATTAATTTTTAATTATTTATGCAATAGAAAAGTAATTTTATAAATAATCAAATCATATATTATTTTATAATATTTAAAATTTAATGTGTATTTACTATATATATTCTAATATAGATGATTAATCACTTATAAAAATATGATAATATTTTTAGTGAAATTAATTTGAAGAATAACAAAATATATAACTATTAAAATAAATATAAGAAGAAAATTTATATGCCTTTTATATATATACAAATGATTATTATATGTACCAAATAATTTGAAATGTTAAAGAATGAAGAATAATAATTTTTGGGTCATTTTTATGATAAATAGAAATATTTTTTAATTATCATACGATACTATTATTGGTGGATAATATTTATAAAAAAAAAATTGAGATTATTTTTGGTTTTTTTATTATCTAAACATATAATTGATATATTTTATAATATTAATCAATGATGTGTATATTTGCACCATTAAAATAATTTTTGTCTACTTAATTGGTCCAAAAAGAAGGTTGCGAGGGAATCTGTTCACCTTTACCCTTAATTTTATGACAGTCTAATACTACTCTTATTGTGATATACTGACATGCATACAAATTCAATTAAAACATAAACATTTATTGTAATTTTTTTTATAGATAACTACAAAATAAATTGTGAGTATTTCGTATAGTTAATTATTTTGTTTATTATTTTTATTTTAGTACATTTTAAAATCAAATGTACAGAAATTTTAGAAAAAAATGATATTTGATTATTTTTAAGTGTATAAAATAATAAAAACATGATGATAAAAATGAAAGGAAATTTAACCCGCACTTATGATTTTTTATTTTATTTTTTTGTTAAAGGACCTTTCTGTACAGTGCTCTTGATTATCTTATTTCAATTGTTATAATTAATTTAACAAATAAGTTATACAATTGGAAATCATTAATTCAAGATAACAATCTAATCCATTTATTTTAATCAAGGCTAAATGATTGACCATCAATTTAAGTTTTTCAGTTTTATTTTATGCAAAATTACATTATATTTCACATATTGCGAATTTGTACTTTTGAAAATAGATCATTCAACATGAAATTTAACTCGAAAATGGATTATCTATCATTCATTCTTATATTAAATAATTTATTTTAATATACCCAATCTTATTCTAAATCATTAGGTATCTATTTGATATTCTAATAATTATAATATACCTTATAATTTTTCATTATACATATTAATTATATCAATATTTATTAAAATTATGCAAATTACGTGCATTGCACCTATGCTAGTTAACCAGAAAAATATTAATATGGTTTAATTGAAACAAAATTAAGCTCTCTCTCTCTCTCTCTCTCGATTTGGAGGTATGTACGTTGAATATGTTTTGATTATGTGTTCGATATGGAGTGAATGAAAATTAATCTCCGACTATTTATTTCATAATCTTTGTTATTCATTTTCGTTTATGTCAGTCAAACCCTATTCGTCTATGTTGCAAGAAAAGTTTATTTTTTGTAATGGAT
This sequence comes from Perilla frutescens, assembly GCA_026008535.1. Lineage (NCBI taxonomy): Eukaryota > Viridiplantae > Streptophyta > Magnoliopsida > Lamiales > Lamiaceae > Perilla > Perilla frutescens. The sequence continues at coordinate 8,215,597 of BRKX01000013.1, read as the reverse complement.
CTTCATTTTTCTGGGTAATCTTCAAAGTAGTTATGTACTTTTGTTTTTCTTTTTCTAGTTATGTAGTTATAACTGAAATAGTTTCGGCCAGTAATTAAGGTCTAGTAATTTGCCAAAAAAATTGATTGAAAAAAATAAGTAGTTCTCAATTCAACTAGAAATTGTGGTAATGGTTATAACCATATATATTTGTACACGAAATAATTTTTCCTTCGTTATGCAAAAGGGTATGTCCAAAGGGTTTTGATTTTTTTTTTTAGGATTTTAAGAAAGATTGAAAGAGAAAAAAAATCTTATTATATTAATATTATATTATATAAAATAGTAGAGGCTATGAAAAATATAACGAGAACTGTGTTTAAAATTTCCTTTTTATTTTGAGTCACTTGGCCAATTTCCTATCGTTACCAAATTACAAAAGTGAAAACTGAAATTAAAAATAAGTAAAACAAATATATTTTCGGTGTTCTGAATAGTAAAAAATTAAAAATAAAAACAAAGAACCCCGAAGTTTTCCAAGATAACAATTACTCCCTCCGTCCCGATTATATAGTCTATTTTCTACTCGCATGTAGATTAAAAATATTTATAAAAACAAGAAACAAAAGCTAAACTTTCAATTTTAATTATCCTTATTAATGAAAATTAATAAAAGTTATATTTTACCTCAACTTTAATGTATTTTTTTAAACAAACAAAATATACAATTAATAATATAAATCAAAACTAACAATATCTAAAAGTCTAAAAGATTTTATACTATTGGAACTAAAAAAAAAATCTCCAAAAATCACATGGTCACTCACATCCTACAAAATTTCTATGAAATTCAATTTAAATTTTTATAAACTTTGCGCCAAAATTTCATTCTTTTTCTATAAAAAAAAAGCTATGCGCCAAATACCATACATGCATGGAAGATGAAAAAAAATATTTTTATTTTTATTTTTCATGAAGTGCAAATACAATGAATATCAATAGAGTTGATCAAATTCAATTTACATGGAAATTAAGTTGGTCAATTTTAATTAATGTTTCTTTTTTTTTTTTAATAACATTTAAGATTTACAACTTTCACAAACATAAATATTTAATTTTTTAAATTTTCAAAACCTAACAAGGTTATAATTGTACATTCCTATTAAAAATAACACTACTTATAGTAATTGAGTTATATAATCGGGACGTATCAAAATAGAAATGAGTACTATATAATCGGGACGGAGGGAGTACGTTTGAAGTCCTTTCGGACACACACACGCTATATCCCAGCTCTCTGAGTTTTCGCATTGTAAATTCTTTGATCTTTTAGGATTTTGCAATCGTTTTCTCTCTCTTGTATATCAATATCTTATTTAGTAGACACTCGCACGCTACATCTTTCATATACAAAGATGAGAAAAAAAAAGTATTATATTTATGTATTTACATATACATTTACTTAGGCGTGTAACTCTGCATTAAAAAGAGAGAGTGAGAGAGGGAAAAAGAAAAGGTAGAAAAAACCCATATTCGTCCTTTGTGGAGCTTGTAATTAAAAAAAAAAGAAAAGAAAGAAAGAAGCTGTAGAATCTAGAATGAGAGGGACTCTCTCTCTCTCTCTCGGCAGCCTGAGGGAAGTCGATGTCAAGTCTAGAGCTTCTTATGTACAGGTGCATCATTAAATTTTAGTTACGTATTTTCCTTTAGTCTCATTGTAAATGCAAATGAAGCATCACTTCATAGTTCATACTCGATCTCCTACAAAATATGTTATCATCTGAGATGGTCGCTCAAGCAAATATAACACGCCACGTACACTTTTTACTTCCAGAACAAAACAGTGACAAAACTGAAATTCCCCTTAAAGAAATCCACACTAGCAACATTAATACAAAACAAAAGGCCAAAAGACAAGAGACTAAACAGATAAACGGGAAAGCAGAAATCGCATCGAAAAATCTAAGTAGAGGCACTAAATGGACCAACTAAAAGTAATCCAAACTGCAATGAGATGGAAATGTTACCTGTCAAGATCATTGTTTTCAAGTACATATACTATAATCAGGTGATGTACTGTGGGAAATACCATATACTGAGCAATAAGAGAGTACAATTTCCAAGCATTGGGTTATAAGTAAATTACATTTGAACCACGTGGGAAACACACACATTCCAAATTATTAATTGAATTCATTTGCTCCTCCCAAAAAAAGACGGGGTACAAAAGAAAAGGATGAAGAATCTTCATCTTTGGTACACAGAGCTTTATTCAGCATAAGAATTTCATTGAGCACACGCACACACTATCAAATAATCAGAAAGATAATTAGAAAACACACACACACAGAGATACAGAGAACCTTCTTGGAATCTTCTGAAAGAAACATTGTCTTCCTTTCGGTTCCCATTAGTATCCTATCTTTGGCAAACTCTAACTGTGATGCCGTCAGTTTCTCAGCACCTTCCACAGCAGCTTTAATGGAGGCAATATTTACCAAATTTTCAAGATCTGCACCAGAAGAAGATTTAGTTGACCAGACAAGACTAGAGTTAGGTTTCATAAATCAATCATTTCATTTAAAGGACAGCAGATCACCAGTTCTCCTGCTAATTTCAAGATCAAGTTATGTCCTCTTAAAGTTTTGTCATATAAAGCAATCAAGAAAATACTCAATAGCCACTAATGCTCGAAGATACTCCGCTACTCCTCTGCTGTCTACCGCATGATCCCTTTGCTTGAAACGTTGGATGACAGACTCCGGACTAAACAAATAAATTTGAAAACTTCATCATAACTCGTGAAGCAGATTACCCAGATTCACACATTTTATCTTACCTGTGCTTATTGAGCTCTGCGAGAAGCGCATTCTGTTTAGCAGCATCCTTAGGATTGGCATCGGCCTCCACAATCAACCTCTCTAACCGCTTCGAAAACGGCCACCAGCGGAACCAATCCGAATACAGAAACCTCTCAAACCCATCTCTCAACCTCGAAAAAACTCCTATCAGAAAGACTATTATCGGCAACCTTTCCTTCACATTCTCAGTCTCCACTTCTCCGCCGCCAGAGGTCTCATTGAGCACGGACCCGTTACTTAGCTCATTTATTTCGGTGTTCTCGCGGAAAGAGTCACCGCTAGTCGGTTCGCTAGCTGAGTTTAAATCTTCAGAATTCAATGTACAGCAGAAACGATGCCGTAGGAGCCTGGACTTCGAGGGGAACGAATTGCTCAGCCCTCCATTTCTTCTTCTTCGAAAAGATAATTGATGGGATGCATTGAAAAGACGGTCTTAGTCTTAGAGAGAGAAAAGGAGGGTTTAATAGAGGGATTGAGGGCCTGCAGATTCTTGAGAATCAATTCTTAAGATTTCTAGTCTATTAAAAGAAAGGGGTTTCAAATTGAATGCTTATAAGATCAAGAACTCGGAATCACACACAGCTCCTAACAAAATTTCCCGCCTGCTTTCTTTCTTTTCATGGAAAAAGGTGTAAATATATACCTAATGTTTAGCTTAGGGACAAATTTACCCTTACCGTTATTTTTAAGCAAATAACACCCTAATATTCACAAAGAGGAGTTTCTAAATGCACTACGAATTTTGCTCTTTACACCACATCTATTCAATGCACCACTAATTTTACTCTTTGCACCGCTAATATTGACAATAATGTCCTTCAACTAAAATATGTATTTTACTTAAAAATAAAACTTAAAATCAGACAATTATGTGTGAAACTGGGAATCGTCGAGAAAGTTTTTCTTCTTCTTTTTCTCTTGTTGAATTTTTTTGGATTATCTTAGAAAGTTTTTTATTGCTACTCTTCACAGACACAAGTGGAGCGGCACGAGAATTCGATTCTCCAGTAAGAAAATGACAAGCTCTGAGCTAAGAACATGTCGATAAGAGACGCAATGAGGAATCCCATCTGCACGAACTGCGGCGGCCCCGCCATGATCGGAGACGTTTCCCTAAAGGAGCAGCACCTTAGAATCAAGAATGTCAGACTAAAAGATGAATTAGATCGCGTCTGCGCCTTCGTCGGAAAATTCTTGGAGCGCCCCATTCTGGCGTTAGCTACATCGATGCCTAATTCAAGCTTAGAACTCGGAGTCGGAAATAATGGATTTGGAGGCTTAAACACCGTCACCATGACGCTTCCGTTGGATTTCGGCAGCCCGCTTTCAGTGATTGCTCCGGCGAAATCAACGATGAATGCCGGCACCTTGATTGAGAGATCGCTGGAGCGATCTATGTATTTGGAGCTGGCCTTGGTGGCCATGGAAGAACGGGTGAAAATTGCGCAGAGGCTTCCAGTGGTGCGCCGGCATATCCGAGATGCCTAAGGCTTCCTTCCGGCTGTGTAGTGCAAGATATGCCTAATGGCTATTCCAACGTTTTATTTTCTATTGTTTTATTTTTTATTTTATTTTGTGGTACATTGAGTAATTATTGTAGTGCATACAAGTAATAAAAGGGTAAATATGTCATTTCGTATTTATTTTATTTTTCATTTAATTTTTTAGTGCTGCAAAGAGTAAATTAAATAGTGCATTTAGAAACTCCTTTACAAAAAATGTAAATTCCCCCCCCCCCCCAAATAGTATTTTTGTTCAAAATATAGAAATTTATTTTTTTTTCATATTTTTCATCCCTAAAAAATAATAATTTTTACAAGATGAAATTTATTAAAAAAACTTACATATATTTCATACATTTTTTAATAAATTTCATTCACAAAAATACAAACTCAATTAAACTCTATTATAATAATAATAATAATAATAATAATAATAATAATAATCATAATAATAATACAATGATGATGATTTTAGGTCTATATTTGAAGGAAGATTATAATTTTAAAAAAATGAAAATTATACAAAAATATTTTTTAGTGATGAAAAAAATCATGAATAAAATGAAATTTTGCACAAAAAAAAACCACTATTTGTTCAAAAATATAGAAATTTTATTTTCATCCCTAAAAAATAATAATTTTTTATAGGATGAAATTTATTAAAAAACTTGCATATATTTTTTCCATATATTTTTTAAATAAATTTCATTAACAAAAATACAAACTCAAACTCAATAAAAATAATAATAATGATGATGATGATGATATTAGGTCTATATTTAAAGAGGGATTATAATGTAAAAAAAATGAAAATTATACAAAAAAAAATATTTTTTTAGTGTTGGGAAAATAATCATGAATAAAATAGTATTTTGTACAAAAAACACTATTTTTGGGGAGGGAAGAGGGGATTTGTACTATTTGAAAAATGTTAGGATGATATTTGCTCTAAACGAAACGTTCAGGGTGAATTTGCTCTTCCATGTAAACATTAGGAGTGTATTTGCACATTTACCCTTTTTTCATTAACTTCGAGTTCTGCTGGCAGAAATTATATTCGGGTCCTTGTATCTTCAAATTTTCTGAATTAAATCTCTCACTTATATAGCTTATTTGAAATTCAAATTTTGAATCTTGGAGCCCTTTTCTTAAGTAAGTTCTATGTAGAGATCGTTTGGTTCAAAGGATGAGTCCGAATTGATATATTTATTTAGTTTAATTCAACGTTTTATTTTTCATATTCAAATTTAGGATTAATATTGGGCCCGATAATTTATCATATGTTCAATTGATTACTAATTCACCAACCACCATTAGATTATTAATCAGTCTAAGTGGACTATGATGTTGAATGATGAAAGTATCATTTTTTTTCCTCTGGTCTTCGCTTCTCTACCAAATCCCAAGTTTGCTCCACCCTCTACAACACTATTATACTTTATGATAAAGACTCGTGTTAGATCGTCTAACGGATGATAAATTGTTAGACAGATCTTATAACCCGACCTGACCCGATCCAATTAATTTTATATCTGGTGATACTTCACTTCATATTGAATGATAATTCACTTTATAATTGGTGATACATTGCTTAATATCGGGTGACACTTCTTTGTTTTATTTTGCTTCAATAATTCAATATGATTGTTTTTTTTTTAGTTTTTATTCATGAACATTTATGAATTTTGTAATAAATAATTCTCGTACATTAAAAATATAAATTTAATATTTAAGTCTTTATTATAATTTTATTAAATATATAATTAATGTTTAATCTGTTAATTTATACTGCCTCATATCGGGTGACACTTCACTTCATAGTTGATAATACCTCGCTTCATATTTGGTGATACCTTGCTTATTATTGGGTGACACTTCTTTTTTTTCTTTTTTCTTTTTTGCTTCAATAAATCAATGTGATAATTTTTTTTAGTTTTTATTCATGAATATTTATGAACTTTGTAATAAATAAATTTCTTATATTAAAAATATAAAATTAATATTTAAATTTTTATTATAGTTTTATTAAATATATAATTAATGTCTAATTCATATCGGACGATACTTCACTTCAAAATTGGTGATATATCGTTTCATATCTGGTGATACCTTGTGTAATATTGAGTGACACTTCTTTATTTTTTTCATATCTAGTGATCTTTCACTTCATATTGAATGACACTTCACTTAATAATTGGTGATACCTCGCTTAATATTGGATGACACTTCTTTTTTTTTTACTTCAATAATTCAATGTGATTGTATTTTTTTTTAGTTTTTATTCATGAACATTTATGAACTTTGCAATAAATAATTCTCATATATTAAAAAAATAAATTTAATTAAGTCCTTATTATAGTTTTATTAAATATATAATTAATGTTTAATCTGTTAATTTATACTGCTTCATATCGAGTGATACCTCGCTTCATAGTTGGTGATACCTCGCTTCATATTTGGTGATACCTTACTTATTATCGGATGACACATTTATTGATGGGTCCGGTTAGGATCCGTATAACGAAAGCAATCCGTTAGACCGTCTCACAAGAGACCACCCCATACTTTATACCATCTTATACATCATTATCTGTCACCCAACACTAGTCCATGATGGACGGCCCCACGTTGCCAGCAACTGAAAGCACCACACAACTAATATAAACACACAAATCATTCGCGCGCGCGCGTGTATATATATATATATATATATATATATAGAGAGAGAGAGAGAGAGAGAGAGTCTCATGAAATTCAAATTCAGTACAAAAAGTCAAAAACACATGCTCAAACATTTCCTCATACTTGAACGCAAAGATGGCGACAAAAACGACCACGACGAAGCCGATCCAATTTTAAAATTTGAATTCTCAAAATTTATTTTATAAAGTTGAAAAATCAAACTTGTGTAGAATTTAAAATTGAAATCCTAGAAAGATTATCAACAAAAGACCTTCGATTCGGAATGTAGCTTGAAGGCAACCTGCAACCGGAACTGAGGGTGGTGATCGGCTGAGAGCAATATAATGTCACTTTCTGGGTTCACGCTTTTTAGAAAATCTTACTTGGAGTTAGAATTGTAAATGAATTGATTCGAGCTCAAACATACACATGTTCAAATTTTTTGAAATGTTATCGAGCTTTAAAATTTATGTTTCAGCTTGTTTGAATATCTATCGAGTCGAGCTTTAATCGAGCCAAGCTCGAGTAATTTGATATTATTACACATGTTTTCTTATGTTTAAGCTCGAGTTCGAGCCAAGCTTTAAATATCATCGAATACAAAATTATGTTCAAACTTGTTTGATATGTTTATCGAATTGAGATCAAACGAGTTTTAAATGAACGAACACGGGTCGAGTATCGAGCTATTTGGTTTGATTTTCAGCCCTACTTGGAGTTCATTTTATAATGATTTTTTAAATATAACTGATTTTTAAATATAACTAATTTTTATAAAAAAATATTAATAAACACTTTATAATTTTAATAAAAACTATTATAACCTTTAAAATTATTAATTAAAATATTATTATTTGGGTAAATTTTATTACAAATTGATTTCATAATGAGTTTTATAAAAAAAATTAAAAATATTAAAAAATATTTTTAAAAACATGTGGAGGGAAATTTAGGTATATTGCCACATTTTAATCGCAATCATTCAAATTATTAAAATCACAATCAAACAATCCAAATATAATATTATTAAATCATGAACAATACAATATTACTCTATCAACCAATCTTATTTATCCGATTAGTCAAATCAAACAGGACTTTATATGTTTATGTTTGCATGCCTCGCAATCACTTTCTTAATTGAATTCATTCACTATTGCATATTTACATTTTTGTGCGTTTGATTTTTAGCTCAATTAAAAATATATATAAAAATTCATGTATTAATTTTATGCGTTAGTTTTTATGACTTGTGTTATTGTTTGTGTTTATGTATTATACTTCCTCCGTTTCTGAATAAGTATCATTCTAGAAGTGTCATTTTATAAATTCGAGACAAAAAAAAATCACATTTTTCTCACATTTATCCTCATTTAATGCATTCAAACATATATATTTAAATCATTCAATGTATTCACACAATGGTGTATTGGGCAAGTTAATTAATTTATTAATTTTTATACATTCATCTAAAATGACATTTAAATAGAAACGAGGGATTATATATTTATGATTCTTGCATATATAAAATGTGCAGTTGGGATTTTATGCTTTAATTGAAAGGGAAATGCATGTACCAATATTAATTATCAAAGATTACACTTTTTCAAACTCGATATATATACCCATGATTATATAGGCCTCTCTATAAAATCAAAATTTCCATCAAAATTTAGCTAGTTGTTGTTCCACTTCACCATTATATATATGATCGAGCTGGTATTCAGTGCAACGCCCATCAGACGGCATGTGTCCCCTGTTACGATTCACATCTGATCTTTATATAGGTGGGGATTGTTCTTTAAATTAGGGGTCAAACCTCCACCCTTAAGCTAGCTTTTGTGGTGAAGTTAAGGCCCTTGGTTTGAGTATCTAACAATATTGGCATTAGAGTCGGGACCGTTCATCACGAGAAAGGGCTATCTGGTGCCCCGCGTGGGTCCGAAGTGACAGCTGCCCAAAGTGTGAGGCTACTTGGTGCCCCGTCTAGGTCCGGAGTGACAGCTGCTTAGAGTGTGAGCCGTCCGCGGATATCCGGTCTATCAGGCAAGGAGAATCATTACGATCCCATATTGGATCCTCATATGGGTAGAGATTTCCAGAGTGATAGCTGTCCGGAGTGCGAGCCGTCCAGTCTATCAGGCAGGGAGAATTGTTACGATCCCACACCGAATCCTCATATGGGTGGCCAGGTGGGGATTGATACTTAAGTTAGGGTCAAACCAAACCTTCACCCTTGAGCTAACTTTTGTAGTGGATCAATTAGGGCCCTTAACTTGGCTATCTAACATCGTGCGTGAGCTCGTGCATTACGCTTGATAATTGATTTGTTCAAATTAAATATAAACCTTAATTAAGAATAATAAACCCTAAAAAAATCTAACCCATAAAAAACTAAAAAAAAAATCTATAAAACTACCACAAAAAAAACCTAAAAATTTCTAAAAATTCTAAAAAAAACTAAACTCTGAAAAAATCATAAATCATAAACTCTAATTTGGATTAAATAAACTCATTCAAGACAAGTAGGAAACCTGATACTTTTAAGGATGTATACGGGTGATGCTACTTGATACTTTTAAGGATAATACGGGTGATACTTTTTGTTCTGAATAATTTAGTACAATTGGAATAATTTCCCATGTATGCATTACTTATACATAGTATAATTAACATTAGCACTACAGACACAAACAACCTATTATAACTTAAATAAAACAAAAACTGAAACATAACATATAATTAAAAACCATGCCATTTCACATGTGTAATGTGTACAACATAGTTAACCATATATGTTCCCAGTTTTCCTCAAAAAAAAAAAAATTGGTTCTCAGCTCTTTCATAATATTGCATGCTGCATTCGAATTTCACACATTATTAAGTAATTAATACCATTACATGAAATAACTCACAACTTATAGTAATGAAGACCAAGATACTGATCGAGTCCAATATTGACAAAGTTGTGCAGATATTCACCCAAGAAGACCTCTCTGTATTTGGCCGGATTTTCTTCACATATCAGCTCTGTGATGGGGGCATAAGACTTAACCAAACTATTAGGTCCAATAAAGCAAGCCACAGAAATCCGAGGACCAATGGAGTTAGCCACCACTCTATGCTTACTGCTTATGAATTTCCCATTTGACACCAACTACACACAAATCCAAACCCAACACAAAAATCAGGACATATCACAAAGAGAAAACCAAAACTTGACAGAAACAGGAAAATTAAAGAAACTTAACTGGTGACAACAAACCCGTGTTAAACAGACAAAATTGATGTTACAATGACAGAGTTCAGAGCTTCATAAAAATCATCGATACCTGAAGGAGATCACCAATGTTAACAACCAGACCTCCAGGAATCGGCTCAACATCGAGCCATCGATCTTGATACAGAACCTGGAGGCCACTGATATGGTTTTGTAGAAGAAGTGTGATGAATCCAAGATCGGAATGCATTGTGGTTCCGAGAGTCAGTTCTGGCTCAGGGCAGGCCGGGTAGTAGTTGCTGCTAATCCGGTGTCCTTTCGTGCACACCATGCTATTTAGGCGCCCGGCCTCTAGTCCGAGACCCTCTGCGAGTAGCTCCACCACTGTACTTCCCAAAACTTCAACGTGCTTCGAGTATTCTACCGTGCTTTCTCTGTGCTTATATATAGGAAGTACGTAAAAGCATCCTGATTATATTGCTATTGATCATAAAAAAAAAAAAAAAAATCTTAATGAAAACAAGAAGAAAAACGTGTACGTACCTGCAAGAAGCTGGCAGTTCTTCGTCGGAAAGTTGGGCTGCAGTTGAAATCGTCAAGGTATCCCTCCAGTTGGCAGTTCTTGAAGTGAACAAATCGCGATTGCTGTTGAATATTACTTTTCTTGTCGAATCTCGTGAGTAATACTTCCTCTTCTCCTCAACATCCATCTCGTTGAATCTTTTGATTCCATCAATCATTGCATCAGAAACGTTTGATGGAATCCCATGATTCACCACTTGGAAGAATCCCCATGTTTCTGAGGCAGCTCTTACTTGTTCAACAATCCGCTTTCGCCTCTCGGGATTCTTGAAATCACTTAGATCGATTAGAGGAACTTCAACTTCATCCTGATGAGCTGTTTTGTATGTTAGCTCGCGAGCCAGCTCGTTAGATGGCCTCACGAAGATCTGAGGAATTTTCGACACTCCCGAATCGATTAGACCTTTCACACCAGCTTGTGTTTCGTCGAAGGCTTTGAGCATTTCCATTCTGTCAAATTGCTGGTGAGCGACATCAACTCCAGCCATCAGAAGAGATCTATGGATACAGAGACTTTCTGCGGAGAATGTTGAGGAATTGTGTTAAAACGTACTCTCTCTCTCTCTCTCTCTCTCTCTCTCTCTCTCTCTCTCTCTCTCTCTCTCTCCCCAATTGTTTCCAGAAGGCGGAGAAGAAGACTTCTCGTATAATTTTTTAATGGTGGACAGTTTTTGTTGATTTTTCTGAACAGTTTGGCATAAGAATTATTTTTATAATTTGTTTTTTCACTTTATTAGAAGAACGTATAATTTTATTATTAGAAATTATAATTATGAAAAATTAAGAAAATTAGTAAAATAAAATTAATTTATAACTAACATGAATTATATAAATTTTCGTTTTATTATTATTTTTGATTGATTATAGCATATATTTGTGACTAATTAATCATTATTTAAACCTAATAAAAATGATGATTAATTTAAATCCAAGTTTGAAATTGAAATTCGGTTGCATTAATGAGGAAAAAATATATTGATAGATACAATATGCAACAATTATTTCGAAACAAAGCATTTGAAACTTTTGCTATATAAAGTGATGTAGTGGTACAGGCCTAGCTAGGGATTACACTATCTTGATTCCCTACCCCTTGCGGTCTAACTCACAAGCTACTCAAGTAGCAAGAACAGAAATTACAGATCACTTAACTATTACAGAACAATGGGTAACAAAGAACTCTAGGGCTTCGTCTTCACAGCCTCAGACCGTAAGATCAAATGGATCTTCAGAGATCTTTACCGGCTTGGGCTTCGTCACCAACAGATCTGCACAAGGAAGGGGATAAGTTAGTGAGATAAGAGTAACAGCCCAATGAAAGTGACAAGAAAAGATAGAGAGATTGATGGTGGGAAAAGTGTGCGCGGGGCACGGTGTGGCTCAGATTTTCCCACTGGAGGCGGCGGTGGCAACTCCGGCGATCGGGAAATGCCCAGACCAGGGAAGGGGAGGGGGAAGTGGTGGCTAGGGTTTGAAAGGGAGTGGAATTTCTCAAGCTCTCTCTCTCTCTCTACACAAGCTTCTCCCCAACACTCGACAGCCAAACATGAATCACAACACCAGATTCCGGCCAGAGAAACCGAGGGAGCAAGCTGAGAAGATCTAGAAAGAGAGAGAGAGAGAGTATACTAGGGTTTTCAGTGAGATCAGCGATGAGGAAGGAGGCGGATCCATCGAATGTTATAGAGGCTTCTAGAGCATCGAGAACAAGCAACATCATTGAAGCACAATTAATAGGTAAGTGGACCACCGGGTAGGGTTAAGGGTTTGGGGCTTGGGCCGCATAAATTAAATAATAGGAACTGGGCCAGAAATAACAATTGGGCCAACACCAACATTTCCACCTTTGGCCCTATTGGTATTTCCCGTCACCAAGGAGTCACCTGCCAAAATAAAACAGAAGAGATTATCATCATCGCCACTTATTTTTACTCTTATGTTTATCACAAAGACAGACAAAGAGAAGGAGGAAGGAACGTGTGTTCAATCCAGTCTCAACATGAGAGACCAACCCAAAAAAAGATACAAGTCTCTGGTCTCACAAGATCATTGACCATCATTTAACTTGAATCTAACTAGCTTATTGTACCAAGGAAAAATATCACCAGAAAGAGGCTCAACTGCCTCAGGACTTAGATGAGAATCAGAAGCATCAAGGCTTCTGAAGAACTCATCATAATTTCATTAAATTCAAACAAAATCCATGTTAAGGGATTTCTTGCAGATTTCCAGCTTTGCAACCGGCAAGCACTTAGTGCCCATATCTGCAGGGTTGAGTTCAGAGAAAATTTTGTCCAACAAAATGTCTCCTTTCTCCACAACATCTCTAATGAAATGGTATCTGACATCTATGTGCTTGGTTCTGTCATAGAACACAGGGTTCTTACAAAGCTGTATAGCTGATTGACTATCAGAATATAGGAGGGGTTTATCATCAATGACATTAATCTCTGAGAGGAGACCATTTAACCAAATTCCCTCTTTTACAGCTTCTGTAGCTGCAATGTCTTCTGATTCAGTGGAAGAGAGAGCAACAATACTTTGCAATTGTGACTTCCAGCTAATACAAGAACCACAGAGGGTAAACACATAAGATGTGGTGGACTTTCTATTATCCTTGTCATTTGCATAATTAGAATCCACAAAACCAATGCATTTGACACCATCAGAAGACTTAGAGAAAGACAGACCATGAGAGGAAGTTGATTTAAGATACCTCAGAAGCCATTTCAGGGCTTCCCAGTGAGGGAGACCAAGATTTGCCATGTACCTACTCAGGCATGAGACTGCATAGGCTATATAAGGCCTAGTGCAGATCATTAGTTACATTACAGAGCCAATGGCATTAGCATAGGGAATTTCAGTCATTTCCCTAATATCAAGATCAGTTTTTGGACATTGATCTCTGCTTAACAGAAAGTGTGATGCAAGAGGAACAGAAAAAACCTTACATTGTTCCATGTTAAATTTCTTTAACACTTGTTCAACATAAGGTGACTGATGCAAGAGAAGAGAGTGCTTATTTCTATCTCTATCAATATTCATACCTAAGATTTTCTTGGCATCTCCCAGATCTTTCATGTTGAAGTTCTCACTTAGGCATGCTTGCACATACTTCACAGGTTTCAAACAAGGACTTATCAAGAGCATATCATCAACATATAAGAGCAGGAACATAGGCACATCTGATTTCATGAAATATAGACACTGATCAAATTGACTCCTGCAAAAATTCATGCTCTTCATGCAATTATCAAATTTAATATTCCATTGCCCGGGGGATTGCTTCAGACCATGCAAGGATTTTTTCAATAAGCACACATGATTAGGAAGAGTTTTATCAACAAAACCTTCAGGTTGATGCATGTAAATGTCATTTTCAAGCTCACCATGTAGAAAAGCAGTAGTAACATCCATTTGTTTTAATTCTCAGTTGAAATGAGCAGTTAAAGCAAGCATAATCCTTACAGTAGTAAACTTCACAACAGGAGCAAATATTTCATTATAGTCAATTCCTTCTTTTTGTGTGAAGCCTTTAGCAACCACTCTTGCTTTATATCTTACACTTTCAATTTCTTGCTTTATCTTGAACAACCATTTGCATTCAATCAATGAGCAGTTTTTAGGTTTCTCAACAAGTACCCAGGTTTTGTTATTATGTAGTGATTTCATTTCACTTTTCATTGCATCAATCCATTTATCAGAGTTTTCACATGCAACAACTTCTTTGTAAGTGGTAGGCTCATGTTTATCAATATTTGAAAAAACATTAAAGGCATAATGAGACAGATTACAACTATCATATCTAGCAGGGGCCTTAATGGTTCTTCTAGGCCTATCTCTTGTCAGTTGATAGTTATCCAGGTTTACATGCTCAGACAAGTTTTCAGATTGATGTTCATTTTCATTTTCAGAAGTCTCATGATCAGACACATGCATATGCTTAGATGATTCATGCTCAGATTCATGATTAGATGCTGAATCATTAGGAGAGATGTGATCATGCATGTTTTCATTAGGCATATTCACTTCAGCCAAGATGGTTGGAGGAGGGTCCACCTTAGACAGATTAGGAACAAATAAAGGCGCAGAAGCAGGCTCCACCTCACAGGGAGTAGCAGAGTGTGAGGATTCATTTAAGCAAGGAAAATCAGACTCATTAAAAGAAACATCTCTACTGATACAAGTTTTGAACCCAGGTAAGGTTCTATCCCATAGCCTGTAGCCTTTTACCCCTTCAGGGTAACCTAGGAAGATACACTTCCTAGCTCTAGGTTCAATTTTACTTAGCTTTTGGTGGACATATGCACTGCAACAAAAAACCCTTAGGTTGGACAGACAGACAGGTTTATTCCAAAAAACAGATTCTGGCAAGTTACCTTTTAAGGGAACAGAGGGAGATCTATTTATTATGTAGCATGAGGTCATCAAAGCTTGCCCCCAAATTTTTTTGTCAAGGCCAAAACCAGCCAAGAGACTCATGACCCTCTCTAGAAGGGTCCTAGTCATTCTTTCCACAACCCCATTTTGCTGGAGGTTGTAGGGCACAGACTTGTGCCTTTTAATTCCCATTTGAGCACACAGATTATCCATGGTAAAATTACAGAATTCTGGCCCATTATCTGTTCTAAGACACTTGATTCTTTTGTTTGTTTGGTTTTGAATTTCTGAAACCCATTTAGAAAAGTTCTGAAATACATCTGATTTTTGTTTCATTAAAAAAACCCATGTTTTTCTAGAGTAATCATCAATTACAGATAAGAAGAACATATTTCCACCATGGGTTGGAACCTTTGCAGGTCCCCATACATCAGCATGCATATACTCAAGGATTTCAGAACTTAAAAGGGGCTTAGGGTAGGATCCAGACACAGGAAAAGGTTGTTTGTGTTGCTTTCCCATCAGCCAGGGCTCACAAAAAGGCATACTTGTCACTTTGTCATGCTTAAATGCACCATATTTATTTAGAATCTCAAGGCCTTTATTGCTCATGCGCCCTAGTCTAGCATGCCAGAGTGTAGTTTTATCAGATTGAACCATGTTTGCAGACTCAACAGGCACAAAGAAAGCATGGACAACATAAAGATCACCTCTTCTAGGAGCATCAAAATAGACCTTAGAATTCAAACTGAATTGAAAGCATGCTTTATTCACATATCCAAATAGCATTTGATCAACTAATTTTGAGACAGACATAAGATTGAATTTCAATTTAGGGACATATATCACATCATGCATAATCAACATGCTATCATTTTCAAATCTCAAACATACATCACCTTTACCAGCTATTTCACATTTTTGTCCATCAGCAAGAGCAACAGAGCCAGTTTTAGTGAGATGTAAATTGTGAAACAAATGTTTATGAGGTGTGACATGGAAGGTGCATCCTGAATCAATCAGCCACTCAGATTCATGCACAGAGTCAGACACAGAATTTGAGAAATTAATAAATTGAAAATCAGTTTCAGTATGAACCATATACATTTCTCCCGTATCATGATATTCAGGTTCATTATTATCAAAGCCAAGACATTCATAATTTTGATATTGCATCACATTATTGGCCTGATTTCTCCTATAACCATTCCCCTTTTTAGGTTGTTTACATCTGTTTGCAAAGTGACCAGGTTTTCCACAGTTCCAGCAAGTTTTTCTGGGTTTCTGAGAGGGATCTTGAGGATGGAAACTTTGTGAGGGTTGGTTTCTGGGAAAGTTTTGGTTTCTAGGGTTAGAAGGGAATGGAATATTATCAAAGGAAGGTCTGTTTTGGGCATAGTTGTTGGATTCTCTTCTGTGTCTTTCTGCTGCAAGAACACTGGGGTTTTCAGGGTTTACAAAAGGCTTTTCTTTAAAATTTCTGTTGACATACATGATTTCATTTTTCAAGGGTTGGGAATTTTGCTTTTTTAGTTCATTCTCTTTTGCTTTCAACCCAGAGACAATCATATCACATGTCAATTTAGCACCACCATATTTAAGAGCAGATTTTACTTCAGAAAATACTTCAGGAATAGCACCAAGCAAAATCTGAGGAGCATATTTTTCCAAAGTGTTATCACCAGCAAGTTTTAAGTCTTTTAACAGTTTGAAAAAATCATGCATATTTGAGTCAACATCTTTTGATGTATCCATTTGAAAGGTCATAATCTGGTTTTTGGAGAAAATATGATGCTTCTTCAGAAGTAGCAACAAATAAGGCAGTTAAGGCATCCCATAAATCTTTTGCACATCTATGATGAGAGACTTGCCTAACCACATAGCTGCTCAAATTTAACAAAATAGTAGCCCTAGCACCAGCATTCATTTTAACCAAAGCTTTATCTGCATCATTTTCATCAATTCTTTCAACAATGGCATCCTGGAGATTCTCTTTAGTTAAGATACATTCAACCCTTGTTTGCCAATCTCCAAAATCATCTTTTCCATTGAAGGGAACTGCATTTAGATGATTCATTTTGATGCACAAAATTTCACAGAGATCACAGAAAGATAAAAAACTCAAGAATTCAAAGATAACAATTCCACCTTAAGAACAGAGATCACACCATAGAGAAGGACAACAATCAACAATTTCAAGAGGCCAGAACCTCCACAGGCATAGAAATGGGTACACCCGGGGAATCTAGAGCAGAGGCTAGCCTAGATCTCAACACAGATTAATCTGTGGAGCAAGGATTCACTCTGTTCAATCCTAAAACCCAAATCAACCACAGACTTATACCCAATAAGTCACACACAGAAACTCTTATAGGCAGAGTTTCACAACCAAAACATGATAAACATGGATACAGAGAAACCCACAACAATCAACATAGGAAACCCTAACTCCCACTGCAACAACTTTCTCAGGTCTGCTATCAGGGCAACCCGCTTTGAGGAGACCCACAGAGGAATCCAGACGGTTCCGACCGTAAACAGAAGCCTAAGGGGTTAGCCTTGAATGCCAAGGTGTTCACAAGAGAAGAGAAAAAGTGAAAGCACAAAAAAACATAAAAAATACAAGGATCGACAGATACCACAAACAGGGAGTTTTAGGGTTTAGTGGCGATACCAGAGCCAACTCTCCCAAGCAGGGGAGAGTCGAACTTACTAGAGGATGAGCCCGAGGGGGGCGAAGTAGGCGCGGCTCTTACCGGCGGCGAGGTGAGTTAGATGGAGGCAGGAGAGTGCCCCCGGCTAGACCAAACCGTGGCTCTGATACCACTGTAGTGGTACAGGCCTAGCTAGGGATTATACTATCTTGATTCCCTACCCCTTGCGGTCTAACTCACAAGCTACTCAAGTAGTAAGAACAGAAATTACAGATCACTTAACTATTACAGAACAATGGGTAACAAAGAACTCTAGGGCTTCATCTTCACAGCCTCAGACAGTAAGATCAAATGGATCTTCAGAGATCTTCACCGGCTTGGGCTTCGTCACCAACAAATCTGCACAAGAAAGGGGATAAGCTAGTGAGATAAGAGTAACAACCCAATGAAAGTGACAAGAAAAGATAGAGGGATTGATGGTGGGAAAAGTGTGCGCGGGGCACGGTGTGGCATAGATTTTCCCACTGGAGGCGGCGGTGGCAACTCCGGCGATCGGAAAATGCCCAGACCAGGGAAGAGGAAGAGGAAGCGGTGGCTAGGGTTTGAAAGGGGGCGGAATTTCTCAAGCTCTCTCTCTCTACACAAGCTTCTCCCCAACACTCATCAGCCAAACAGGAATCACAACACCAGATTCCGGCCAAAGAAACCGAGGGAGCAAGCTGAGAAGATCTAGAAAGAGAGAGAGAGAGAGTATACTAGGGTTTTTAGTGAGATCAGCGATGAGGAAGGAGGCGGATCCATCGAATGTTATAGAGGCTTCTAGAGCATCGAGAACAAGCAACATCATTGAAGCACAATTAATAGGTAAGTGGACCACCGGGTAGGGTTAAGGGTTTGGGGCTTGGGCCGCATAAATTAAATAATAGGAACTGGGCCAGAAATAACAATTGGGCCAACACCAACAAGTGACTTATTATAATCTATCTAACATAATAAAATAGAGTCCTCTAAAAAAACATCAAGTCATGTACAGTTATTGTAAATAAAAACTATATGTTTTTTTTTTCATTTTTATTGTTTCATTCATCTTCTCTCTCTCTCTCTCACACACACACACACATACATGTCATACACATTTTTTATTATAGAATTCATATGTGCAATTGTGTTACATTTAATAATATATTTCATTATATACATGACATTCAATATTTATTTTTACGAATGAATAAATAAGTGATCGATAACGTTTGATAGATTTTATTATATGAAATAATTACCAACATATTTTAATTACATTAAATAAAATAATCAAGTGAAGTAAGTATTGGTAAAATGTCATAATTGATAGTATGCTCTATTATACTTTATATGTAGATAGAACATTTATAATAGTTTTTAATTATATTGAATATGAAATAGTTAACAATTTAACATTCTAATTAAATGTATAACTAAATCAAACAGAGGTTGATATTTATAAATTCAACAAATACTACTACAAACATTGTAAGCAAATAAGTGTTGCAAAATTTATCATAATATTCTTATTATAGTAATTTATTAATTACTTATACAATTATTTGAAACATATATATTATATTGTAATATAATATGTGCGTACATACATAAGTATGTGTATATATTTAAGCACTTATTATTTTTATCGATTGTCAATTTAACTTTTTAAAATTTTGAATAATAATTGTCTGACATAAAAAAATAATCGGATAAATAAAAAATGATATTAACTTATTAATAAAAATATTATTTATAAGCGCGAAGGTGTGACATATTAAAAACATAATAATTGAGTTTGAGATTATGAATTATCTCATCCCATGCATTGCATGAGCGGAAATCTAGTTAATAATAAAGGCAAAAACTTGCATATACTAGTTGTATATAGTGTTATTCAGACTAACAACGCGCAAAAATAAAATAGAATGATGACACAGGTGATACTTTTTTAGAATACAAGTGATACATTTTGAATTTTGAGAGATACTTTTTTATGTTATGGTGGATGCTAATTTTGAAGAGTTTTTTTTTTCTTCGGACTGATTTTTTTTAAGGATACAACCTACAAGTGATAATTTTGAGCTTTTGAGTAATACTACCTCTGTTTCGAAATGTTTGTTGTTTTAGGTTTTTTTTTTGTTTCAAAATGTTTGTTGTTTTATATAATTTGACATCCTCTCTCTCAATTTTAACCCTCTCAAATCCTATAAGGTTTCTTGATTCTAACTTACCTATAATATATGGAGAGAGAATAATATATGGAGAGAGAAAATATTGTTATTTTTTAGGAAAATATAGATGAATTAGATTTTATGGCATATATAAGGGATGGGTATATTTGTCCACAAAATTAGTTCTTAATTCCAGATAAAAAAACAAAATAGCAAACATTTCGAAACGGAGGTAGTATTTTTTAGTATTACAGTTGATATTGATTTTGACTTTTTTGGATTGACCGAGTCAACTCACATTTTTCGGCGTTAACCGATCAACGCGTCTAATGGTGCATCTAGTGCACACAAGTCCATCTCAATAATAAAATATTATATAGTGGATTAAACTTAATAATTATAAAATAATTATTAAAATTAGAAATGAATTTAGGCGGGAAATTGATGTTGGCAAATCGATTATTCTACCAAGTATTATTATTGTTATTATATTTTCAATAATAGATGTAAGTTCAGAAAGAGGTACTCTGTTGTGACGGCCACACGTTGTTAGTGCTATCATTCAACACTAAGTGTTTTTAGATTGTCATGATCTTTATGGCAATTCAAAGAACACAAAGGTTTTGATTTTTCAAGTTTTGAAAATCATGTTCTGGACATTATGATATGAACATTCTGCTGCCAATCTGATTGAAGATCGAAGAATGTCCTTGAGTATGTTCATAAATATGATTATGTACATGGTTGTCGAGAAAGTTTCCAAGAGACGTGCCAAGCTGGATTCAAGGAGTTAAAGTTCTCGATTGAAGATGGACGTTTCAGAATATGAAAGTACACAACTCGTACAAAGTATCTATTCTACAAACGTTCTCAAAGATGTTCTAGAATGTTGAAAGATAATGTTCACTATAATGTTTACAAATATTATAATGAACTTAAGGTAGACACCAAAAAGTAAAGCACACAAGAGATTGGTAATTGACGCGCGGTCATTTTGCACTCAAAATAATATTTATACTCATGTGCCAACAGTGAGCGTAGCTAGCTTATGAGTACGGGTCGATCCCACAGAGAGCTGATGTGATTCCACTTTCAGGTCACCAATCACAAAAGGGGTTGGAGTGTATCGTCACCTTACTGAAATATAAACCTGCAAAATAAACTTAAAGAGAATATCAAATAACAAAAGTTTCTAGCGTTGAACTAGAATCTGATTTAGGTTTAATTCACTCGATCATGAGCACATCGATTTTTCTGCATTACTAAGTCACCCAGTTATGGAGACCAGATTTCTCGCTACGTCTCATCATTCATCCTTTCAGGATATGTTTAAAAGTAATTTATCGTTGATTAAACCACTAACCGTGATTTCTCATCGATTAAACCCCTAACCTATCACCCACCCCCGGTTCCTCTAAAGAGATGTAAATGAGTAGACAACAGTGTGCCCTAGACGAACCCAAGTTTGTTGTGTTTACTGATTCCTCGTATGCCCACAATAACCCATCAATTTCCTAATTACTATATGAATTAACACACAGTCACGATTCACTAATTTAATTAATCTTGGTGTGCCCTCTGCAACTAAAGAGTGATCAGCCACATTAGTTATTTTAAACACATTCTCACCTGGAATAAGATCAAAAATCGGCAGAAATAATTTATGTAGTAATATGCCCACATGGCCTCACGACTTTAGACTTTTACCTAAATCCTTATCTATCGTTCAAACACCAGAAATGAAAATCTAGCTACTCCTGCTAGATGAAATTAAACTTGAAAAATTTAAAGACATAATGAAAAAAAAAAAATAACTTACTAAATCAAATAGACATTCAACTGAACACCAATGTTGAGAATTTAAACAAATCCTAAGTTCCAAGGGCATAAGGCACCTCAGATTGTTTGGCTGTCGTGGTAGCTTAAAAGCAAAAGAACTAAACGGAATTTAAAGTACATAAATTAAAAAGTGTTTCTAACTCCAACTCACTGTTGTTTCCAGAAAAATAACTTTGTTTAAATAGAGTACAATCCGAAATCAAATTCTCCCCACATGCGGGGGTCTTTAACTGCTTCCGGAATTGGCGTGCCCTTTCTACTAGACTGGATAAATCTTATCCAGTTAGTTGTTAATAAAATCCCGAATTTTCAGGGATTCCTTCTTATCACCCGACCTCATCCCTTCTAGCAGTCCTTCCTTGCACCAACTCTTTTCGGATTAGTCCCCATCATTTATATCTATCTTTACTCAATAGAATCCCGATAATCCTGCGTGTCCCTCTCCAAGCCATGGTCGAACCTGCACGAGCAATGTGGGCATGATATCATCTAGTTAGCTTCATCATTTTTTGTACGCCCATTCTACCTCCCGAATGTTGGATGATGCTGAAGAAGTTTCTGAGTGCCTCTAGGTGTTGTTTATGGCGTTGAGATATGCATGAATAATTAGGCAAAATGCCCCTTTCTCCAGATTCAACATGTGAAATGCCCCTGACCGCTTTCCTGGTTCTTTTAAACTCAAAAACAACTAAAAAGGACATTTTGAACACTAAAATGCCCATAAAATGCGAAATAAATGGACTTGTCAGTAATCTTATTCGATCAACAGATCTACGTCAAGGGGACTTATCCGGTCCGTGAGAAATAATCCACTACTCCGATGTATCATTTACTAGGGATCTTACATTCAGCTAACCTTACGTCACTCAAAACCTATTCTACCCGAACATTCTCTTTCAATAGATTGAATTATGAGCTCTCCTCACAGCCTAGATTTCTACCTATTTAGTTCTCATAGGAAATCTCTTCCGAGACTCCTTTTGACAGTGTATGAAAAGAATTTCAAAAGAATCTGACTAGAACACTAATCTCTAGCCTAACAAAGACAAACAAAACCTATGTGACTCTTAAATAATTTAAATCTCTTTTGCAGATGTAATATTTTTTAGTGGATTTAATCGATCGGTGTCTGCTCTAACATGTTCTAATCACATGCTACTTATAAGACAAGAATATAGCCTTTCACAAGGAAATCAGAAGTCCTAATCCTATCAGAAATCTAATAAGGAATTCTTTATTTAGCTTCAAAAACCGAGGTCCTGCCTTGTTAGAATTCTTCCATCTTTAGAATTCTTTTTAATCGTGTGCCCTTTAAGCTGAATAAGGAATTTTCTCGAATGATCTTGAATCTCTTCTTGGTTGGCAACTTTGAACAACTTCAATGATCTTGGAAGAATAATCTAGACAAAGAATGTTCATGCTAATGTTCACGAATGTTGCAATGAACATTGTTGATCTCTGAACCTTTATATTAGGTAGCACAGCAGAATATCTTGTATGTTTACAAACTGACTTCTGGTTATCACTCAAGCTAGCTGGCAGTACTCAGTGTGTTGAATCATCTCAGTTGTGTCTTGATGCACAACCGTTTTCATCTTCAACTCAATACAATCTTCCTGCTTGAATTGTCTTAATCGAGATCAATAGGACGTTCATGTACATCATTATGAATGTTGGCCATAACAACAAAGTTGTACTTGAAAAAACCAAATACTTAGTGATGATTTTATACCATAAAGATTAATGACAATCAATCACTATAGTAAGTGCAAAGTACAACACTTGATAAAAAAAAGGCTTAGCACATAGCATGACACTAACAATCTCCTCATTTGTGTTGTATCTTCACTTAGTGCCAAGAATTAGCACTAACATAAAAGAAGAGGCATTATCTAAGATGAAGATCATGATGGAAGAAGTCAAGTTCTATTCAAGGAAAGACTATACTAGAGAAGCCCGAATCAAACTAGGAAAGTTTCCTTATTAGAGTTTGATTCAATTTAGAAAAAATTCGATTACCTTGTTTAGGATATAACTTGTTCTTATAAATAGCCCAAGAATCAGACTAGTTTTGTGTTGAGATTTTACGTATACTCAAGAGTTAGAGAGTCTAAAAACACTTCAAGTTTGAAGTATATATTATACGAATAGACTATGCTTGATCCTTGTGATCATTGTGTATTGATCGGGCCATTTTTACCTACTTATTTTGGGCTATTTGATGTGAATTCTCAATGTTAATTGCCTTGTAATTATGCATTTGTGGAAGAAAGTGTGTTTTGCGAGTGATTGCAGGTAATTAACACAAATATGAAGGAATTGGCCGAGTTTTGTGGAGATTTATGCAGTCAAGATGATTGAAGAAAATCTGGCGAGTCTGGAAGTCAGGCTGTATGGGCATACTGCCTGCAAGGGGTACCGAGATGACAGATTCTGGGCCTGGACGCGAATTAGATGTTATTTTACAGATTTTGGACTCTATTTTTATCTCTTTCCTAGTTAGATTAGGTTTATGACTCTATTTCCTTAATTAAACAATTATATTTAAGGATATAGAGAGATATTAGATCTAATAATTCTATACAGACGCCACAGCAGAGAGGGACGCATTCCAGCAGCTTTTATTTTCTTCTTCTTTATTATTTTTCGTCATGTTCTGCTACATCTTATTTTGGAGTTTTGATTTAATTATGCGATCAAGCTAAACTCGTTCTTATTCCGGTGAAGATTAACGAAGCTCTGGTATAATTATACTGTGAGATCTAATTGTTCTTTTTATTTTGATTAATTGCATGTATCTTATTCTCGGGGTTTAAAGTCGTTAATTGTTTCGTCTCTGCTAGGTAGGTGCACATATTTAGTAGATCGAAATTAATTAGTAGCCAATTAAACCGACCATCCATAATTGTGATTTAAGTTTAATTGGTGGTATAACGATTCTTCAAAATCGAGGAAATAACAGTCTTAATTCAACGGTCCTGTGTCAGAGTCTGTTGGTTTTGAATCGGGTTTCTCTAGTGTGCTCAAAGTTGTCGGATCATTAAATCTATAGAGTGTCTCTTACGGTTGTCAGTCGATTAGGAAAATAATTGGTGAAGTGTCTTCCTGATTATCGAGAAGCTAAGGAGAAATTAGGCTGCGTCAGTAAGTGTCTTCGGTGGCTATAACTGGTTTGCATGCGTTAATTAGAATTATCTTTGCATAGAGGAGCGGTATAATTAAGCTAGGGTAAAGTTAATTGGAAACTAGAATACCTTTTATATCTGTTGAAAAGCTACTCTCTGTTTATTTGCTTTATTTTCATTTTTACATTATAATAACAAAATTCGTGTTGGAAAATCTGGTTGTTGCAAACTGAAAGTGTGGAATAATTCTCACCGGTCCTTTGGGAGATGATCTCGCTCGCCACTGTACTGTACAGTGTGGGCATATCGACTGTCGGTCGGAGTATTATCTTTGGTGTAAAACGACGCACCAATATCTAGTTCGTGTTTGAAGTTCTTTCATTCGCAATTAAAGGAGTTTCGGGATAGGTTTCCTGTGGGAACTAGAGGGAGTTTAGATTGTGAAAGGATCTCACAATTCAGTCCATCGAAAGAGGTTATAGAGTGTAGGAAAGGGTTCGAGTGATGGGAGGTCATCATGTAATAGCATTTGTAACCTTGAAACGTAGTAGTGGATTGTTTCTCACGAACTTTTGAAAGTCCCTCTAACGTAGATCAGTTGATGGAACAGAGTTACCAACCTCGTGCCATTTACTTACTTTATATTTATCATTCTCGCCTTACATGTTTTCAATAATGTTCATGTACATGATTGTGAACATAATTCTATCTGCACAGTTTATGTAACTTTACACGTCATTTTTATTTTTATTATTTTTTTCTATTTTTAAAAATATATAATATATCCTAAATTAAAATTATTAAACCATAAAACTAAAACATCGATGCTTCACGCAATACTATTGTCCAGTGCTAACATGTGGTATCGTTTACAACACTTATAATTATTTTTTCTAGAAAGAATATATAACCAAAATGTTGACTTATGTCACCTAAATCACTATTACATTATTATTTAGTTTAATCTACAGAAAACTAATAAGAACAAATCATAAAAGTGTGTTCGGTATTTATATTCCACCTAAACTGCAAGTGTACAATAATGTTTCTAGTACAATGACGAATAAGATTGAATCCACAGAGACTTAATTCTAAGCTCCTAGTTATTCTGCTTATCCTAAATATGTTATCTAGAGTACTCAAAATTCCAAAAGATTATACTAACTAAATAAAATATTTAACAAAATTAAAAATGCTAAGATCAAATAACAAATTAAACTGCAAAGAAAAATATCAATGGGAATAAGCGTATTCTAGGATTACACAATCATCAATTAATCCATCTAATTACCTATTCCAATTTCGTACCTATGCTGGGATTTTATTCACACTAGAGCAACCACTTCTGTATTCAAAACCTCTTCTCTGAGTATTAAGATTGTTGATCACACACTAAATGATAATGTCTCCATTAATTATCTAGAATGCAACTCTTAAATGATCCACATGTTTAATGCTCTCTCAAGTAATTTCAACTCTCTCGAGTATTATTAAATACCAAGTTAATTATTATTTTCTAGTGTTGAAACTCCTCACTCAATTTATGAATCAACACGAATTGATACATTAATCAATGGTCAGTCAATTGACGTATACATACAAAGCAAGAATAATTAAAGCGCGATAAAATCATAGACTTAAAATTGGAATTAATAAATAGACTTCATAATCAAATCATAAAATAACCCTAGAATACTAGGGTTTAATTGTTCATCACAAAATAAACAAATAAAACTGTCATCAAGTAGTTCATGGCTAAACAAGAATCAAAATAAATAAAACCCGGAAGATTTAAATCTTCCTCGAATCTTGACTTGCTTAAAATCCTTGATCTTGTTCCTTGCAATGCTTTTTCTCCACAACAAACCTCTGTTTTTAATCTTAGGATAGGGTAACTAATGTGTGATTTTTGTCCTTAGGAAACCCTTATATACGAAATTGAGAAAAAGCCCAAAAATAAGTGGAAACATCGGAAAACCCCACCGTGTTTGTGACCAGAGTCGGGACCCAAGCGCCTGCAAATTAGGTCGCGAATCCACGTGGCACCACGTGGCGCCATGTGGCACGAAATTCACGACCATCACCATATTTGCGACCCGGGTCGTGAATTTTGTTCTTTGGCACCCCCGCTCTGTCGCGATGTTGCAGTCGGCTCGGCTCCTCTCACTCACAATGTTGCAATCGCGACCGGGTCACGAGTCCTTGGTCACGACTTTTGTTCTCGACTCGTTTCGTCCCGTTTTTCAACTAATTTCTTCGTGTACTCTCTCGAGACTCCATATTCACTTCAAACCTTCAAAGCATCCAAAATTGACGGACAAACCTGCAAAATATGTCAAGCATGACCAAATCCCAAAAGCTCGTGAAACTTGAATAAACTGAGATAAAACACACTCAAAACATTCAAAACACAACACAAATGTGTACTAAAAGTAGTGTAAAATCTCAATTTATCAAAGTGTCACCACAAACCGCATCCATAATTATTTTTCTGAAAGAATATATAACCAAAATATTGACTTATGTCACATAAATCACCGTTATATTATTATTTCGTTTAATTTACAGAAAACTAATGAGAATAAATCACAAAAGTGTCACCACAAAGAGATTAATTACACAATAACATTATCCGCATCTTGCACCCTGAATTCATCTATACTAGATTTATCAATTGGCCTTGAGAAAAACTTAGAAATGTATTTTGTCACTGTGAACTCTTTGTATCGAGCTGGATTATCTTGAGATATGAGCTCTTTAATGGGGCCATATATCTTCCCAGACAGAGAATCACCGGTTAGAAAGCATGCTACCGAGATTCTAGGTCCAACATTGTTGGCTAGAACTCTATGATCCGGGCTTATGAACTCATCATTTGCAATGATCTGCAAGCAATATATTCATACATATCACTATCACAAAAAAAATTCAGGCGCTAGTAAAATTGAAGAAGTTTGTTGAGAAATCAATACCTGCAACATATCTCCAATGTTGACAACCAAGCTAGCAGGCATTGGTTCTACATCTATGTAGTGATTGTTGTGCAAAACTTGGAGGCCTCCGATTTGATCCTGTAAAAGAATAGTTATGAAGGAAGGATCGGTGTGGATGCTCGTGCCCATTGTGAGCTCTGGCTCTGGGCACGCTGGGTAGTAGTGGCCCACGAATGTGCGCCCTCGCCCACATTCTAAGGCTTCTCCAAGGTGTTCTGGTTTGAGCCCAAGAGCTTCGGATAGCAGCTCCAATAGAGTTTGTCCCAACTTCGTCATTTCATCTAGATATTTGGTTGTTGAGTCCCTGATAATTGAAAATGACTATTAAAAAGAAACGGACGGAGTATATGTTTAATTATATAGAGTAAATTACACTTTTGGTCCCATAAGAATAGGGATCAAACACTGTTAATTCCAAGTTTAATTTTTCAACACTTTTGGTCCCACAGTTTATATTTCAACATTTTGGTCCAAAAAACTAACTAACTATACTTAACATACGTTAAGTACCTATTTTGAATTTAACTTTTCACTGTATTCCCTCTATTTTACACCCTTAATTAGGCGTTGCAACCAAGATCATCACATTTCATTTTTTTTTTGTTTTTTTTAATTTTGTAATCATATCCGTATGTATTTAAATATGTGATTATTTTATTATGATTGTAACGAACATAATTAGATTTCGTTGCAGTTGTTCTAGGATTTACATGATAGAAGTGGATGGGAACCAATTAATCAAATTTCAATCCAAAAGATGTATAGTGTAGGCTTCAAAATAGGTACTTTATGGATGTTAAGTATAATCCGTTAATTTTTAGGACTAAAAGTGTTAAAATATAAACCGTGGAATTAAAATTATACATTTTGGGACTAAAAATATTTAGACTATATTCTTGGGAGACCAAGAGTATAATTTACTCTAATTATTGAAAACCTACCTAAAACCCAAAAAGAGATCACTAGCAAAAATTTCTATGTTGCATATATAATTAAAAACTCTAGATTCCATAAAAATCGAATAAAGGAACATTAAAAAATGACGAGAGAGAGAAACATCATGATTGATGATGATGACCAACCTGCAAATTTCCGGCAACTCATGAGGCTCAATCCGATCAGAACGGGAGAGAGAAACCGTTAAGGAGTCCCTCCAATTAGCCGCACGCGATCGATAGAGATCGACGTTGCTAGCATACTTCACCTTCCGCATCAAGTCGCGCGAGTAAAACTGCTTCTTCACCTCAGCATCTTGTTCATGAAACTTCCTTATTCCATCAATCATGGCATCCAAAACTTCCACCGCAATCCCATGATTCACAACCTGAAAAACCCCCGTCTCTTTCGACGCCCGTTTCACTTTATCCACGGCCTTCTTGCGCTGATCGTGATCCAAAATCCGACCGAGATCAACTACGGCAACTTTCAGATTAGATTTGGCGTAGTTGAATTCCTCAACGAGCTCATCGGCTGGCCTAACGAATATTCTTGGAACTTTCTGGATGCCGGAGTCGATCAGCCCTTTGACTCCGGCATGCGTCTCCTCGAAAGCCTTCAGCTCCTCCACACGACCATCTTCTTCTAAGGACTCTTTCAAACTGGACATATCCATTTCTTTGTTTTGTTGTTTTTTTTTCCTGCAGCAAGAATGAAGAGGGAGGGGGAGAGAGAGAGAGAGAGATATGCTTTTGCGCAACAGTACGTATTTTGTATTTTAATTCACCGTAATCGTTGAATTCTGATCAGATTTCAATGTGTAATCTGCAGGGAAGGTTGGATCTGAGGAGAAACTATTTACTCTAACTTGTTGACGAGATTAAAGAATTGTTCGAGGTTTCCCCGACGGATATTATTAAAAACAAAAACAAAAATCTTTAGTTTGTAGTATTTTTTTAATATTTACTTGGGCAGAGCGGCGGACTATATCTATTATCATATATATAGTTTACAGTAATCCCTCCGTCTCATTTTAATAGATTTATTTATTTTTTATTCCATTTTAATAGATTTTTTTTTTGTACGTACCAATATAAAAAGATGTTTCTAAATATATTTAGTTAATTTACTAATATATATCCTTATTTAAAGATGTTTCTAAATATATTTAGTTAATTTACTAATATATATCCTTATTTAACATGTCATGTGTGTCATGGAGAAATAATTATTGAGTGGAGAGTGAGAAATGATTTAATAAACTTATTATGCGTCAATGACCGGCCAAATGCAGCACAGAGTCCAGGATGCCGCCTGAACAGAAACTTCTAAAGTTTTATCAAATATATACAACTTAATATTTTTAAGTGATACTTTATTTATATTAGATCATAGAAATTATAGTTAAAATGTATAAAATGGAATTATTTTCTATCTGCAAATATAATGGTCATATTATTTTTTCTCCGGTCGGTATGGAAAGATTTTATAGTAAACATTGTCTTTATCTATTTAATAATAAGACTGTTGTTAAAAATTATTTTTTCGTCTAAAATTATTGATAATTTTGAAAATTAAATTTTTTATTATTAAGTTCAATTCATTAAGGTTATTGATTTATAGTAATTCATAATCGATAGTTATTACTCCCTCCGTCCTATTTATATATTCCACTTTATCCTCGCACGTAGATTAAAAATATTTATGAAAACAAGATATTAAAGCTTAACTTTCATTATTACCCTTACTTAAAATTAATGACTCTAAAAAATTTAAGTGGTTGAGTTTTAATTTCCAATACATACCAAGGACATATTTGTATATTACCATGATAATTAATATTATTTATAGTTATGAGACTATATAATTAGGACACCTCAAAATAGTAATCAGCACTGTATAAATAAGACGGAGGGAGTATTAATTATGAATTACTCCAACAAAGACTTCACATGTTTTCTCTTGAAACAATATTGTAGCAACCAATGCACTTGGAAATTGCTATTAAATTTGAATTTCAAAATTAAGTTTAAATAATCATTGCTTTCCTTTTTTTGGCTTAATTTCAATGATCATTAATCACAAATGTATGTTATGAGTACACCAAAAATAAATTATATACAATTTCTTTTATAATTCACAATAGTTATAAATTAATTTTATTTTATTATAATAAATTTTTAATTTTTTTTTATAATTTTAGCTTCTAAAAAATAAAATTATATATATATTTCATCATCGCATTGCACATGAATTACTCTAGTACATATGTATTGGCAACTCGAAAATAATATTGTCCCCTAAATTTTTTATATCTTCATAATATCATCATATATCTAGTTTATACATGAAATATATATTGCTCGAGCATATTAAGAGCTTATTTGTTAGATAATATAGTATAAGGTTGGATATATATGTTTGACCGGTATGTCTTTTATCATATAAGATATCAATATTATATTTATTTTGATGAGTTAAATATATGTATAATAATATATTGTTTTGTTATATGTATTAAAATTCTCCATAAAATTTCAGTTCTTAAAATATCATTTATTTAGTTACCATATATTGCGTAAATATTCTATAATAAGATTTTTTGTTAATATATATAAGGTTATTTTAGTCTGAAATTTTTAATATATAATACCATATATATGGTTAAAACATATTGAGCTATTGCATAATTAATGGACTTTGATTTTGTTAGCAAACATAATATTAGGATTAGGGGTGGGGGTGGGGTGAGATGGTAAATTATACCTTATTCTTTTTCATCATTCATTTACCTTACTTTACTTGTACAGTATGAAGAAAATTCATACTGTTACCTTACCTTAACAGTCGGTATACCTTCTTACAGTTTACCTTAATTTCAATATGAAAGAAATGACATACTTTTACCTTACCTTTATTTCGGTATATCTTACCGACACTTGTATATCGTACCACACCATCTTACGGTATATCTCATATATTTACTAAAAATATAAAACACTCCTAATAACGATCAAAATTCAACAAAATAAAATAAATTTTTCATGCCACATATATTAATTAAATGTTACTATATTAATCTTAATGACATATATTAGTCAAACATAATTTTTTGTATTTCATTTCTTGATTTTGATAATATTAGTTGAAAATTAAAATTGAATGAAAATCTAAGATTTTTATTCATCACATATATGATATAACTTTAAATTGTTCATCAATTAGGTGTAGTTTATATGTAAATTGATAAAATATCATAAACTCACTAATATTACAATGTTAATTTAGATATTGTAAGAATTATTTACTAATTATTAAATAAGAATATATTTATCATTACTATGCATTAAGTATTGATCGATATTTTATTTCACTTAAAATACTACTTGCAAGTGTACGAGGTAATTTATAGCAAAATAATGGTGAGCAAAGTCGTATCCACCAAGACTGGCTATGCAAAGCAGCTAATTACTCAATTATGTTGTTTCACTTTATCTAGAGAACCAAAATTAAGACTGATTTTAATTTACTAAGATGCTATAAAGAATAAATAAATCAAACAGAGAAAACTGGATATATAAATAGATGAAAAGACGGATCATAGGATGTTGATACTAAATGAATTCCTCGATTTTCAGAAAATTTATTAAACCAGTTTAATTCTAAATCTTGTAGGAGAATCACTAATATAATCACAGCCTCTTTCTCGAGTAAGTTATGAAAGTAGATTAGACTCTAATTCTTATCTTTCGATCTCAAATTATTGTCTAACTCCAATTAGCACCTCAGATTTATTCTCATCACGATACCTACCAATCTCTCGATCTAGCAGACTCGTGTTATGCAATCCTAATCCGTTAATCTATTAACCTCTCTTGAGTGAATAATAAATTAACTCCACAATTGTAAATGCTGATCAATTCATTCACAAAAGACAACAGAAATCCAGGATGCAAAAACAAGAAATAGAAAGGAACAATGAATTACTTCAAATCATAAATCCATAAAACAGTCAACAACCGTAGAATCTCTAAAACTTTAGTTACTCATATTGTATTCAAAATCCAAAGAAAATAAATACAAATAAATAGTTGTCATGAAAATCCGAAATAAGGAAAGCATATAATGAAACTTAGTCTTATGATTTGCTTCTCCAATCTCTCAATGGTCTCTTCTCTGACTTCTCTGGGATGTCTTTGCTCTTTCTATAGGGTAAAACTGATATAATTTTCGTGTAAAACAACCTTTAAATAACTGGGGAAAAGTCCAAACCCGAGATGGAAGCGAACTGGGCTGAAAAGGAAAATCCACGGAAAAAGCCAACAATTAGCATGGTCCGTGCAAGCATTGCACGGTCCGTGCAATCCACCATAGCACGGGCCGTGCAAGCTTAGCACGGACCGTTGACGTGCGGTTGTTTCGCGCTCAAAATAAATTTATAACTCCTGTGCCCACAGCGAGCGTAGCCAACTAATGAGTACAGGTCGATCCTACAGAGAGTTGTTGTGATTCCATCTTCAAGTAACCAATCGTAAAAAGGGGGTTTGGTTTGTTGTCACTACTGGAAATTAAATCTGCAAAAGAAAATTAAAAGACAATATCAAATAACAAAAGGTTCTGGCATTTGAACTTGAATTTGGTTTAAATATATATCAACTCGATCATGGGCACACTGATTTTCATACATGATAAATCATCTAGTTATAGAGACTGCATTCCTTTCTGCGTCTCCTTAATCATCCTTTCCGTATAGACTTAAAAGCAGTTCCTCGTCAATTAAATCCCTAATCGGTCACCCACCCCCCGATTCCCCAAAGATATGTACGCGAACAGACAGCAATGTGCCCTAGACGAACCCAGATCTGTTGTGTTTACCGATTTCTCGTGTGCCTACAACATCCTATTGATTCCCTTATTACTATATGAACCAACACACAGTTACGATTCGCCAATTCAATTAATAATGGTGTGCCCTCTTTACCTAACGAGTGATCAGCCACATTGGGCATTTCAGACACACACTCACATGGAACAAGGCACAAGAATCAATAGAAACCTATCATGCATTACTATGCCCATTTTGGCCTTACGAGTCCAGATTTATATTCTAACCATTTTCGTTGTTCAAACACCAGAATTAAAAAGTCTAGCCAAGCATGCTAGACATAATTAAATTTGGAGACATTAAAGACATAATTGTAAAGAAAACTTACTGAATTTAATACGCAAAACTACTCAACATAAACATTGAGTTTGGAAACATAAACCTAAGTCCCAAAGGCTTAAGGCCAATGGATTGTTTCTTGCTGCAAAGCAGCGTACGAAAATGAAAATGCAAAAACGTAAAATGTAGCAATGTTTCTGACTGCCAAAACTTCTTGTTTCCAGAATTAAAAGGAGATTAAATAGTACATTTCCGAATCAGAGACTCCCCAACAAACTGGGGTCTTCACTGGATTTCCGGAGCTGGCGTGCCCTCGCTGATCTGACTGGATAAGCATAAGTTGACCAAATCCCTAATTTTTAGGGATTGGGCTTATCTCTTCTTTGCAACGCCTCCAAGAGTCCATTCCACCTCCAACTCTTCGTCGGATAATGTAGCTATCCTTCTCTTCTCTTTCTTCAAATTGATCTCGGGTTTCTCGCTATCGACCTAGCCTAGCCCCATTGTTGTCAAGTCTGCACGAGCAAAGTGGGCACGACATCTTACAGTCAGCCTCATCTATCTCTGATATGCCCATTCCGCCACCCGAATATAGGATGAGTGTTGAAAGAAGTCCCATGTGCCTCTGATTGAATTTTAAGCTTGGATTTTGCTTGGATAACCGGGTATAAAATGCCCCTTTCGTCAGACTTGACCTCCGTAATTCCCCATTACCTCATCCTGGTTCTTTTTGACTCAAAACACATTAAAAAGGACATTTATAACGAACAAAATGCCCATAAAAACACCAAATAAATGGACTTATCACACCCACACACTTTAGACATGATTGTCCTCAAGCATGGGATGCAATGCATCCAGAAAAAACAAAAAGAAAAGAAAGGCAAAAAGAACAGACTCAAAACAAAGCATGCAAACTGTTAATCAGTGTGGGCACATCACAATCAATATTCCAACAAAACTGCAAAGTATCAGCATACCAAGAATAGGTTAAAAATGAGTTTAGCGTGGTAATCCTCACAACTCTCTTCACTCAGTGTTTAGGCTCAGTGTATACACTCAAATCAATGCATTTATGTACTTAGTCGTCCCATAGGCTTGCTAAAGTTCTATTATCAATCTCCAGAAACCATAGATGCATAAGTATCAATAGGGCTTTTTAGGCTACAGTGGGCATTTCATGTAGGTGGGGTTTTATTTCTGTACGGACCCCCCTTTTTTTTCTAACTCACTACCCTGTTGTGCCCTGTTCAGACAATAATTTATTTTTTCACTCTTGGGTACTCTGAACACTTAAGACTAGGGGAATTTATTTCTCTTTTTTTTTCTTTTTCTTTCATCATCATTTTTTTTCTTTTTTTTATTATTTTTTTCTTTTATTTATTCCCCTATCTTTTCTGACCTTTTTACAAATATCCCCCAACAATTCTGCCTTAGCCCTTTTTTTTTTCTTTTTCAAGGTTTTTGTAATGCCCTGGCTATATATTTTACCATCCCAAACAAGAAATATACAAGGGCATTTCATAGGCTCAAAAGGGCTGCAAAGGCTGTGTCATTGGTGGGCAGAACTTTTTTTTTTAGTGGCTCAGCAAAATATAGCCTATATCATCTACTTATGCATCAACAATTTCCAAGCTTAAACATAAAACAGTAGCAAGTTCTAGAGTTTCTAAGCACATAACCGTTCACACATGAAGTAAAGAAAGCTGTGAAATGGGCATACAACATTTAGGCTCAATTCTCACAGGGTATGCTAAACTCGTTCGTCATCCCTATTTCATGTGGACATGCTGATTTTTGATAAAAAGCAGTTTAATGTTGAACATATCAAATGCAATGGCCATATAAACTTCACAGAAAGCATGCTTGACTCAACTAGCCACCTACACACTTTGCACTAAGCAAAGTGTTAAAACAGACTCAACATAAAAATACCGAAACAAAAACTGGAATGCCCCCAACCACACACTTTGCACTAGGCAAAGTGGGTGAACAGGGGCGACACACAAACAACACAAAGAACAAAAAACAAAAAACAAAACCTAATCTAAGGAAAAAAAGAACCACGATTCAATCGGATGAGGGTGTTGGGTATAAGAACCCAACGTGTTTGAAATAGGCTTTCAGGGCTGTCTCAATGCGGTCTAGTTTCTCCTCTATCTGGGACTGGGCATTCTCCAACGCTTCCAACTTCTTCAGAATTACCATGACCGGATGTTCCCCTTGTTGTGCCCTCCCTACTGGTGGTTTCCTGGATGTAACTGCAATCATCAAAATGCTCGAGCGGTTTGCCCTCGGCACAAAGAAAACAGGCTTGCCATCCTCGTCATCAACCACATCTTGCATTCTTTTCAAACAAGAAATATCAAAGAATTACATGGGCAAAGAGACTAGATCAGTGGTGCTTAAATCCAACAACCTAGACCTAACAGCAATTTGAGTGATAAGCTGGGCACAAGAGATTCTTTGCTTAGGGTGTGTTTTGATTTTCCTGAAATGTGCAATGGCCACAGAACCAAAATTAATTTTAATCTTTTTCACCATGCGCCAGAGAATAAAAAGCTCTTGATTTGTTATGGAATTAGAGCTATCCTTCCTACCAAAGAAACTGTAGGCAAGCACCTTATAGCA
Organism: Perilla frutescens; assembly: GCA_026008535.1. NCBI lineage: Eukaryota > Viridiplantae > Streptophyta > Magnoliopsida > Lamiales > Lamiaceae > Perilla > Perilla frutescens. Next base: position 8,178,857 of record BRKX01000013.1, on the reverse strand, counting down.
GAATCTCAAGGCTTCATTGTTCAGACAATAGCCTTTTGTGGCTCCACTTTGATAAATGGAGCCATCACCAACCTCAGCCCATTTTGCCTCAACTCCCCCAGCAGAGTCGGGCACAACAGTCACGACATCTTCATACTCCTCCTTCTGAAGGCCCAAGTATGATACGATGCCCAGCATCATATTCAGATCATCAGCACACATAGAAAAACTTTTACCCAGAATTTTAAAATTCATAACCCTAGTAGACGTAGCAGGCTTATTCACAGCTTTTATCTTCAGACTATTAACAAAATCACGAGACAATCCCGGAAAGATAACACACTCCATATCTAAGAAAAACTCCCAACCAATTGCAGCAAAGAAATCCCTTACCTCCTGCTCTATCCCAAGAGCTGTAAGCGACTCAGCATGGACCCCCTTCAAATTTATAATGCCTCGGACTGGTGGTGGGCCACTCCCTGGCTTACTCGGAGTGGGGCTTCCTACCCCTCTGCCCTTTTTAGGCTCAAGGTGTAGAATGCCCTCTGTAGATTTTCTCTTCTTCGATGAGGGCTCCCCAGCTAGCTTGGCCCCTGCTTTCATGGTCACCGCTTTCCCCACCCTCTGCTTGGGTGGTGAGCCCTCTGAGGGTTCATCCTCGAGTGTCTGAGCCTGAGAGGGCTCACTTTGTTGCTGCTGCTGCTGCTCTGGGCGCTCTGAAACGTCCTCTTCGGTTTCATCTTGTTGGGACTCGGCTGGCTACTCGGTTGGTTGTTCCAGAATGGGCTCTCCAATCTTCTTTTTCCCCTTTGCCTTCTCCAATGCCCTTTTCTTGATCTCAGCAGGTCCTTCTTCTTGGATTTGCTCCTCCGCGGGTTGTGCTTCCTCTTCATCCAACTGATTCACATACTCATCTAGGGCTTCGTCGTCGCCCTCTTCCTCCTCATTCTCTTCCTCTTCAACAACCTCTTCAGACGGCGGAGGCGTCGGAACCCTAGCCGGTTTTTCACCTTTTTAGAGGTTGTTTTTGCAGGCTCTGGTGTGGGCTCCGTGGCCACTTCTTCTTCTTCTTGTGTTCCACCCATAGTGGTGTCATCTTCAACATGTTTCTCTTGCGATGGTGTAGCAGAACTTGCTTCAGCTATAGGTTCTTTCTCCGGCGGAGTTTCTTTTACCGGTTTGCTCGAGGTGGCCGTGACAGGTGCAGCTTTTTCCTTAGGCTTTACAGCCTTTTTCTTCACCACCTTAGCTGGGGTGGGCTCTGCAGAAGTGACTGGGGTGTCGAACTCCAGCTTGCCCTTGACTCCAGCTTTTGGTACCACATTTTTACCTCGTGTGTTCACCATTGTTGAAGCTTGAAATTTGCAGAGGAATGCTTTAGGGTTTTGAGAGGGAGAGGAGAGAAACTTTGAATTTTTCCCGAAAAGAAAGAAAGTGAAAGTTAAGATTTTATGGGGTTGGCTTTTTATTAAAGTGGGTTACTGTTCCTGATGTGATCGTGACTCTTCAAATTTCCACATATTTATTTAAAATCAGTATGCCCACATCAATAGATAAGCCTTATCCCCTAGAAAATCGGAACGAACTTTATCTCTTCAAAATGCCCTGCTTCAGAATCCCTATTTTTTCAAGATTTATCTTTATCCTTTGTTTTCCTCTCCTTATCTTAACCTGTAGATCACATACTTATCTAAAAACAAGCGTAAAATTGCCCTTAATATAATTTAATTAACTGGAAACTTTATTTTAATTAAAATAAAAACAAAATAAAGCAATTAAAAACCTGGATTGCCTCCCAGTAGTGCCCCATTTATTGTCATGGGCACGACAAAATCTCTGCTCAGGTGTAAATGGGCTCCCCAAGCCAGACTACTCTAGCATCCCGATCAGAATGCCCTAGATATGGTTTGAGACGATGGCCATTTACTTTGAATTGCCCTCCAATTTCGGGATTTTTGAGTTATACTGCCCCATTGGGGCATTCCGCATAGACTTCAAATGGACCAACCCACTTGGTCCTCAGACTTCCTCCCGTCAATTTGAACCTTGAATGGTACAAAAGTACTTGTTGTCCTGGGAAGAATATCTTCTTTCTAATCACTTGATCATGAAGCCTTTTCATCTTTTCCTTGTAAAGCACATCATTATCATAGGCTTCCATTCTCATTTCTTCCAGCTCCTGAATTTGAAATTTCCTGAAATGCCTGGTTGCATCCTTATCCATGTTCAGCTTCTGAAGTTCCCATCATGCCTTATGCTCTAGCTCGACTGGCAAATGACAACACTTCCTAAATAGCATTCGGTATGGGGACATCCCAATTGGAGTCTTGAATGCAGTCCGGTATGCCTACAAGGCATCATCCAAATGAACACTCCAGTCCTTCCGACTTAGATTCACTACCTTCCCAAGGATGGCTTTAATTTCTCGATTTGAGACTTCAGCTTGGCCATTTCCTTGTGGATGATAGGCTATTGTGACTCTATGGTTCACCCCATACTTTTTTAATAGCCTCTCTATCATTTGGTTACAAAAATGGGTCCCTTGATCACTGATGATGGACCTGGGCACACCAAACCGGCTAAAAATGTGGGATTTCAGAAATGTGGCTACTACCCTTGCATCATTGGTAGTAGTAGCCTTTGCCTCTACCCATTTCGACACATAATCAATTGCCACGATAATGTAATGATTTCCCTTGGAATTTGCAAGGGGTCCCATGAAATCCATTCCCCAAACATCAAAAATTTCTACTGGCGTGATGGGCGTCATGGGCATTTCAGTCCTTCTTATGATGTTCCCGACCCTTTGGCACTAATCACACCTTTTGCAAACATCATGGGCATCCTTGAAAATTGTGGGCCAAACAATCCATAACTCTTCTTGCGGTTCGATTTGGTCCGAAATGCCCTCCGCAAGCATAATTGTGACAATGCTTCAAAATCTCCTTAATTTCATGATCTGGGACACATCTTCTTATGATTTGATCAGCACATCTCCTCCAAAGCATAGGATTCTCCCAGGTATAGAACTTGTTCTCTTGCCTCAGTTTATTCTTTTGGTACCATGAGTACCCAATTGACAGCTGTCCTGATTCTAAAAACTTCACTATATCTGCATACCAGGGCTCCAGTGTGCCCCGTGCTGAGTACAAATGCTCATCAGAAAAATGATTTGTAATAGGCATCTCATCGTCCTTTTCATTCAGCACTCGGCTCAGATGGTCGGCTACCAAGTTCTGTGCCCCACTCTTATCCTTTATCTCGATATCAAACTCCTGCAAAAGCAGGATCCACCTAATTAGTCTCAGCTTCGTCTCCTTTTTTGCCATCAAGTGCCTCAGGGCACCGTGATCTGTATGGACAATGCTCTTTTATCCCAAGAGATAAGACCGAAACTTCTCGAATATAAACGCTACTGCCAATAACTCATTTTCAGTAGTGGTGTAATTACACTGTGCCCCATTCAGAGTCTTGGAGGCATAGTAAATTACATGGATTTATTTTCCTCTTTTTTGACCTAGTACAGCGCTCACCGTATATCCACTGGCGCCACACATAATCTCAAAGGGCATTCCCCAATCTAGTGGTTGAATGACTAGTGCCGTGACCAGTCGCTTCTTCAGAAAATTGAATGCCTTTTTACACTCTTCATCGAATTTGAAGGGAACATCTTGTTGTAATAAGTGAGTAATAGGCTGGGCAATTTTTGCAAAATCTTTGATAAACCTCCTGTAAAATCCAACGTGCCCCAAGAATCCTCTCACTTGCTTCACCAAAGTGGGATATGGCAATTTTTCTATTATGTCCACTTTGGCTTTATCGACCTCAATGCCCCTCTCAGAAATCACATGGCCCAATACAATGCCTTTTTTGACCATAAAATGGCATTTTTCATAGTTCAGCATCAGGCATTTGTCCACAACACTGCAACACCTTCTCCAGATTGTCTAGACATCGATCAAAGCAGCTTTCGTACACCGTGAAGTCATCCATGAACACTTCAATGCAGTTCTCAAGCAAATCAGAGAATATGCTCATAATACATCGCTGAAATGTGCCAGGAGCATTGCAGAGGCCAAAAGGCATTCTGCGATAGGTAAATGTGCCAAATGGGTACTTGAATGTTATTTTCTCCTGGTCCTCTTGACTTACTGCAATCTGCATGTATCCTGAGTATCCATCCAAAAAATAAAAGAACTTGTTTCCTGCGAGTCTGTCTAACATCTGGTCAATAAACGGAAGTGGGAAATGATCCTTCCGTGTGACCGTGTTCAGCTTCCGGTAGTTGATACAAACTTTCCAGCCAGTTTGCAGTCGTGTGGGCACAAGCTCTCCCTTTTCATTTTTCACAACTTGAATGCCCGACTTCTTGGGCACAACATGGATTGGACTGACCCACTTGTTATCTGAAATAGGGTATATAATGCCCTGGTCCAATAGCTTAATTATCTCCTTCAGCACCACATCCTTCATCACTGGATTGAGCTTTCTTTGTGGATCACGAACGGGCTTTGCATCATCTTCCAACAGAATCTTGTGCATGCAAACCGCTAGGCTAATGCCCTTTATATCTGCCAAAGTTCATCCTACTGCCTCTTTGTATAGCTTCAGCAATCTCAAGAGGTGGTCCTCATCAGCTTGGTTCAACCCCGCACTTATGATTACATGAAGAGTCTCATTATTCCCGAAATAGGCATACTTCAAATGCCTTCAATTCTAGCATGGGCGCTTTGATAATCGAAGGCATCAGCTTATCATCATTTCTCCGAATAGGCACACCATAATCTACACAGCTGTATGGCACTTCTTCCAATGAATACAGCATCATAATTCCTTCCTCGATGTCATCGTTTTCATCCAGGGCATCTTGGTTAGTCAGTCCATCCCACAATGCCCATTCCAATGGATCTCTATTGCTCACCAATGATAGAGTAGATCAACTCGGGTGACGGAAGGTATTCACAAAACTGCAATTCTCTATATCTGGGGGATGCTTTAATGCTTCAAAGATGTTGAAGGTCACTGTTTCCCCATCAAACTCACACGTTAGTGTGCCCTTGTCCACATAAATCTTGGTTCGAGCTGTCTTCATGAAAGGTCTTCCCAGCAATAAAACTGAAGAATTTGAAGTCGTTGTGCCCATATCAAGCACATAAAAATCTGCTGGGAAAATAAGCTCATCCACCTTGACCAATACATCTTCAATGAGGCCTTCTGGATATACATTAGACCTGTCAGCAAGCTGAATGACCACACGGGTTTCCTTTAGAGGTCCAATCTTTAATTCTTTAAACACCGACAGGGGCATTACGTTGATTGATGCCCCCAAATCCAGCATGGCCTTCTCCACTTTCTTGTTTCCTATGATACAAGGAATCATGAACATCCCTGGATCATCACATTTCTTGGGTAATTTTTTCTGTATCACAGCCGATACATTCTCCCCAACCAGGAACCTTGCATCGTCATTGAATGGCACCTTTTTGGTACAAAGCTCCTTTAGAAACCGAGCATACCCCGACACTTGTTTGATTGCCTCAATTAGTAGAATATTGATTTCCACTTTGCTGAATACTTTTAACATCTCTCTGGTTTCTTCTTCTTTTCTATTATGTGCCAATCTCCCTGGAAAGGGAGGCTTCCGTTTTACTGGAATGGGCACTTTAGCAGGCTGCTTAACTTCTGGCATAGGCACAGTATCCTCCTGTTCAGCTTCTTGTGCCTTGTCCTCTGTGGGAATTTTTTCCACTTTTTCCTCCAAGGGCACATTGTTCTCCTCTTCTACTAGTCTAACTATTTCTGGAAGTTCTTTTCCACTCCTAAGAGCCACTACATTCACCTGCTCTCTTGGATTCTCAACCTGGAAAGACAGCTTCCCATTTTTCTTCCCTATCTTGTGCATGGCTTGAGCTAACTGATTGATTTGCTTGCTCATATGTGAGAGACCAGCTCGAGTCTCTTGTTTAAACTTCTCGTTCTCATCAGCCATGGTAAACACAAGATCCTCCAGCCTTTGCTTCCTTTTCTCCTCTGGTGGCGGTAATGGGTGTGCAGGATGCCCATCCTCTGGCCTTCTCCATCTGAAATTTTCATGGTCTCTCCAGCCAGGATTATAAGTCTGAGAATGGGGATCATATCTTCTTGAATGCCCATTCTGACCACCTACAGCGTTCACTTCTTCCATTTCTTCTTGTAAAGTAGGACATTCATCAGTGAAATGAGATATGGATTTGCATACTCTACAAGGTCTGGGCTTCTTCGCCATGCTTACACCGGACAAGATTTTTTCGATCTTGTCGCACAATCTGTCAATCCTGTTGTCCTGGTCTGGTACCCTTTCTGATTCACTTACAACCCGAATGCCCTCTCCACCGAAGTCTCGGTTGTCTTTAGCCATTTCTGTGAGAATTATGAATGCTTCAACAGGCTGTTTGTTCAAAATAGATCCTCCACATGAGGCATTCACGATCGTCCTCTCATGTGGTCTCAATCCTCCGACAAAATACTGAATTAAATCGTGTTTAGTAATCTGGTGATGTGGGCATTTCGCCAACATCACCTGGAATCTTCCCCAGTAATCATAGAAACTCTCGTTAGTTCCCATCTTCAGGCTCCCGATCATTCTTCTCATTTCTTACACTCTGGATGCTGGGAAATATTTCTCCAAAAACTTCTGTTGAAGTTGTCGCCATGTGGTCACAGCACCAGTGGGCAGTGTATACAGCCAATCCCGTGCCCCATTCTAAAGGGTGAAAGGGAACAGACCAACCGCACGTACTCTTCTCATCCATGATCGGATGGTTGAGTTTGGCAAACCATCTCAAAATCTTGCAAGTGCCTTTGTGGATCCTCTCCGGACATTTCATGGAACTTTGGCAAGATCTGGATAAAGTTTGCATGAATATCCCAGTTCTGAGTCACAGCTAGGAGTGTAATGCCCATCGGGCGCAGATTCATGTTGGTCGGGAAAATCAACTGCCTTAAAGTCCTGTTATCATCTGCATTGCCATTCACAGCATTTCCATTTGCGGCCATGTTGATGTTGTGGCCGTTCTCAAAATGTCCTTCCTCCTCGTGCCCTTCGTCTCTTTGATCTTCTTGATCTTCTGGTGGTGTGGGCTCACGAGGTCTGTTTACGGCTTGGCGTGCCCTCTTCGCTGCTGCCCTGTTTTTCCTCGAAGTCTTCTCTATCTCCGGATTGTACAATAGAGTCTCCTCTGAAGAGCCCCTGGGCATCAACTTCCAGGCTCACCAACTGTGGAAGATAAAATCACTAGAAACCAGCTCTCCGGCAACAGCGCCAATTTTGACGCGCGGTCGTTTCGCGCTCAAAATAAATTTGTAACTCCTATGTCCACAGCGAGTGTAGCCAGCTAATGAGTACGGGTCGATCCCACAGAGAGCTGTTGTGATTCCATCTTCAAGTAACCAATCATAAAAGGGGGTTTGGTTTGTTGTCACTACTGGAAATTAAATCTGCAAAAGAAAATTAAAAGACAATATCAAATAACAAAAGGTTCTGGCATTTGAACTTGAATTTGGTTTAAATAAATATCAACTCGATCATGGGCACACTGATTTTCATTCATGATAAATCATCTAGTTATGGAGACCGGATTCCTCTCTGCGTCTCCTTATTCATCCTTTCAGTATAGACTTAAAAGCAATTCCTCGTCAATTAAATCTCTAATTAGTCACCCAACCCCCGGTTCCCCAAAGAGATGTAAGCGAACAAACAGCAATGTGCCCTAGACGAACCCATATATGTTGTGTTTACCGATTCCTCGTGTGCCCACAACAACCTATTGATTCCCTTATTACTATATCAACCAACACACAGTCACGATTTGCCAATTCAATTAATAGTGGTGTGCCATCTTTACCTAACGAGTGATCAGCCACATTGGGCATTTCAGACACACACTCACGTGGAACAATGCACAAGAATCAACAGAAACCTATCATGCATTACTATGCCCATTTTGACCTCACGAGTCTAGATTTATATTCAAACCATTTTCGTTGTTCAAACACCAGAATTAAAAAGTCTAGCCAAGCATGCTAGACATAATTAAATTTGGAGACATTAAAGACATAATTGTAAAGAAAACTTACTGAATTTAATACGCAAAACTACTCAACATAAACATTGAGTTTGGAAACATAAACCTAAGTCCCAAAGGCTTAAGGCCAATGGATTGTTTCTTGCTGCAAAGCAGCGTACGAAAATGAAAATGCAAAAACGTAAAATGTAGCAATGTTTCTGACTGCCAAAACTTCTTGTTTCCAGAATTAAAAGAAGATTAAATAGTACATTTCCTAATCAGAGACTCCTTAACAAACTGGGGACTTCACTGGATTTCCGGAGCTGGCGTGCCCTCGCTGATCTGACTGGATAAGCATAAGTTGACCAAATCCCTATTTTTTAGGGATTGGGCTTATCTCTTCTTTGCAACGCCTCTAAGAGTCCAGTCCTACTCCAACTCTTCTTCGGATAATGTAGCTATCCTTCTCTTCTCTCTGTTCAAACTGATCCCGGGTTTTTCGCTATTGACCTAGCCTAGCCCCATTGTTGTCAAGTCTGCACGAGCAAAGTGGGCACGACATCTTACAATTAGCCTTATCTATCTCTGATATGCCTATTCCGCCACCCGAATATAGGATGAGTACTGAAAGAAGTCTCATGTGCCTCTGATTGAATTTTAAGCTTGGATTTTGCTTGGATAACCGAGCATAAAATGCCCATTTCGTCAGACTTGACCTCCGCAATTCTCCATAACCTCATCCTGGTTCTTTTTGACTCAAAACACACTAAAAAGGACATTTATAACGAACAAAATGCTCATAAAAACACCAAATAAATGGACTTATCACCGTGTAGTCCTTCCAGTGAGTTCTGCCTCGATTTCACTCCTTAGCACGAGCCGTGCAATGCCTAGCACGGTCCGTACTAAGCCACTGTACTCCTAATGTGCGTGTTTTCGGCACTTTCTCAACCCAATTAATCGTCAACTCAAACCATCAAGGCTAATTGCTGGATTTCATCAACACCAGTAGTTTTTAGCCCAAATTCTTGTAGAATCACACCAAAAACCAATCTCGACCAAACAAGTGAAATCCGAGCAAAATAAGGACTAAAGCACTTATAAAATATTCAAAATCGTTCCGAAACAAACTCTAAATAAGTAAAAAAATCCAGTTTATCAACTCCCCCAAAATTAGAGATATGTTCATCCTCGAACATCTGAGAAACATGAAAGAACTGAAGTGCGGAATATAAAATGTGCAGTGCTTCAAAGAAAGTAAACTGAATTTTTGCCCAATCAAGTATGTAAATCAAAATCACAATGCACAAAGACAAACTCAAAAAAATCAAGCCTTCAAAAAAGTGAATCTCTCCAGGTGTGTATTTTTCTCTCAACCCTCAAGTGTTTAAAAGGTATTGTTTACGCTCATAATCAATCCAATGCATATAATCCATCATAAGCTTGCAATCGATCTCATTTCTCCACTACAAAATGTGTGCTTCAAAATAAGAATCAAAAAGGACTTTTCATTGGTTGTAATGTAAGCTTCGGCTAAGATAGGGAAATTTTGGCTAAGTGACGAAGTTTAAATAACTCCGACACCTCCCATAAAATATAATTCCTCAGTAGGATCATTTTAGATCCTCTTCCAACCTTTCCACTCAGTTTCCAGCCCCATTAGACTCTTCGAGTCCCATTTAATTCCCTTAGTCTAATTTTTTAATTTCCATGCTCACTTTTTAGACAAATTTTTTTCTCTTTTTTTCATATATAACAAATGTGAGCATCTAAGTCCATAAATTCATACCAATTTTATGGGCACCATATCTACATCAACCCCAACTGCCCATCATTCCACGCCTTTTCAACTATTCGTTCTCTACAATTTTTCAATGCACATGTAGCTCAAAGAAATAGGCTTTAAGGCTCAACGTGGCTGACTAAAGATAATTATTTTATCAGGACTAGTGTATGGGTAAAATTGGCTAACAAGAATGACCTTAAATCATTTTTCAAACTATCAGCGCACAACACGCAGTCTCGAGAGAGATACGAAGGCAAGTTCTAGAGATCACACACAGGATTGATATTCACACCAGAAATGAATAAGACTACGACAATTCTTAGGCTCAAATCCTCTCGTGCTAAATCACATTTCAAAGGCATAAATTCTATGAATCTATCAAAGCACAAAGCAATCTATCATAACAAATTCAATTGGCAAATCTTCAACTACATACAATCTCATCATCAGCTAATTGAATTTTCCACAGTTTTATACTTCCACATTACATAAATATTCTTTAATTATCTCAATATAGGCCCAATTCAAATAGACACAAATCAAGAGATTTTCAAAAGCAACATCAACTACTACTAGAAATAAAAATAACAAAATAAAAAAAAACAACCTAAATAATAAAAATAAAAAGGATAGACTTAGGATACCACCAAACCAATCCTCTCTCCCAAACTTATTCACATGGCAGGAGAATAAGTTTGAAGGGAAAAGAAGTAGAGTATCCTGAAAGAAACAACTCACTGAGGTGGAGGCTGAGGGAACTGAAGACCCCATTGTTGTATCATCTGCATCATAGCAGTCATATTTGTGTTGATGGAGGTCACCTCGCCTCGCATCTCCTGCATAGATCAGTCTCAATGGAGACAACTCGTCCCTCCAAAGCCTCCATCCGATCCTCAAGACTCAAATAGCGTCGCCTGCGCCTCCCAAACTGAGAGCTGCTGGGCTGAGTCTCGATCGTGGGAGCACTCAAGCTGACTCCAATGGTACTGCCTCCTTCATCCTGCTGCTCTTCTGTCTCCTCCTCCTCAAGGAACTGCCCCACATGTGTAGTGAAAGGTCGAGCAGGCGGGTGGTCAGCAATGACCCGCTTATGGGTTGGAGTGATCATCCGCCAGTTCTGGCGGTCGTGCCAGCCAGACATGTGAGTGAGGACACGGTTTGGAAATGGAAAGTGACCTCGCAACTTCTAAGTGAAGTAACATCTCTGAGCTCCATCCACTTTGATGAAGTCCATATTTATCAGGACTTCAAAATTCAGCAAAGTTGCCTTGCAACTCCTCCCAGTCAGAATAATTAACCCCACAATAGTCAGCCAGTGGAGTGATCATGCCTCTACACATCAAAATGCATCCACATTTTGTGGAGGTCCAGCTCAAATGCTCTGTAATGTGGGCTCCCAAATTAAACGAATCGCCCCTCAACAGGCACCATAGAAAGTATAGCTCACAGGCCTGAATGCTTTCTCCATCATAGCGAGCGAATGCGGCATTAGCAAATGTCTTCTGCAGAAAGCAGAACACATGGTTCTTGATCGAGGAACCCTTGTCCACCCTCGGGTCAAAGTCGTGGGGTGGCTCCTCATCATGAGCCTGAGTCAGATTGCGCCAGAATGAAATACGGTCATAGTCATCGTGCTCCTCATACTCCTCTCCAGGATTACCATAAATGGCATTCAGCTCCTCAGTGGTGAGCAGCAAACTGGCGGTTGTCTAGCTGAAATGTAATCCGAACCAATGAGGTGGGATTCTGGTTCTTCTTGATCTTCATGGAGCTCAGAAACTCCAACATCATCCACCTGTATGAGGGCCATCTCTCAGAAAAGATGCGGGTAAGACCCTCACGCTCACACAATGCCCAGAAGTCATCATTTAGCCCCAGAGCTCGCAAGCAGTCACTGTCCGGGTAGTGAGAAGGGAATGCAATCAAGTTGGACAAGAGTGTTCCACTTCTCTCGGAAGGCGGGGTCAATGAAAACTACCCCGAAAGCCTGAGGATCATTGAGGTTATGACTCCCTCGACTATCTCGTCTCCTAGCGGCCATAGTACCTACAAACTTGGCATGTGAGTGTGAAATGCCAAACATAAAACAACACCACAAGCAACAAATTGCCACCCTCAACACAACTTAAAACCAAATGCACTCACAATTCATGCTCTAGGTGATGCATACTTTTACACAAGGCTTGCATAGCCCACAAACGAAAAAGAACCAGCACAAGAGCAAGCAATGTCTAATGAACATGTTAAATTGGAGTGAATCATCAATCAAGCATATAGATAGTCCAACAACCCCCAATCAAAAATTCTCAATTAGGAACAAGCCACATAATCCCTTTCAATGCATTCAAAATCAATAATCATGCTTAAAGAGGGTAATATTAAGTGAAACTCACAACTCAAAGCTCGAGAAATCCTATGGAATAAAACATGCCCCACAAATTTCACCATATTTTCAAATTGGGGCTCCAACCTACCATAACTCAAAACAAGGAGTTCAAGCACCTCCTAGCATCTTGCACAAGCCGAAAAACTCAAAACCAAACAATTAAAGCCACCTTGAACTCAACTTTCAACCAAAGAGGCACCAAAAATCAACATTGAAGTCCTAAGCCTCCCTAGAACAAGAGCAAGACATCCAAGCATACCCAAACATCAATTACATGCTTAAAGAACGCAATGTGACACAATAAAATCAACCACACACGGAGAATTCGACCTAAGACTCAAAAATAGCATGCCCAAAAACTGTTTGTTGAAATGCCGCAAAGAACATTCGAAATTCGTAAGCAAATTGGGGCACCAACTCATTCACCCATCAATTACAATCACCAAAAATCTGCTTCCAATGAGAAATAGGGTATAAAAATGTACCTTGGACGATTATAGAAGTGAAAATTCGAAAATAGAAGAGTTAGGGCAAAAATCCCCAAATATTGATGAAATACTTGCTAATCTCTACCCAAGTTGTGCTTAATGTGGTGTGAAGATGTGTGAATGTGATGCAATCGAGGCTCTAAGGGCCAATATAGTAGAAAATCGAAGTGGGAATCGATGGAAGAAGAGGTGTGTGTGTGTGTGAGAAGTGAGAAAGGGGAAAAAAGAGACCTGGAATCACGAACTAAATCTGGGCCGAGAGCATTACACGGGCTGTGCAGGGATAGCATGGTCCGTGCTATATGACTAGCACGGACCGTGCTAGACCTTTTGTTCTCGGACGTGAATTTTTTATGGAAATTAGCACGGACCGTGCTATAGGCAGCACGGTCTGTGCTATCTATACCGAGAGTTTTTGAGCTGGGTTTTGCGAGATAGAACCGGCCATGCTAGAGGAGTATGGAGCGGCCTCTTCGGCTTAACAGACACAGGAAGTCCATCAAATTCTTTAGGAGAGTTCACCACTTCCACCATCTTTACCTCCACATGAGCTGAGTCATCAAGTTGTCGATAAACAGTGAAAATTTCACTTTCATCTTCCACTGGCAGCATCAGAGTCCCCATTTTCACATTAATAACTGCTCCAACAGTGGCAAGAAATAGCCTCCCAAAAATAAGAGAAACTCGACGATCTTCCTTCATGTCCAAAACGACAAAGTTAACTGGGAAAATAAATTTCCCGACCTTCACCAGAACATCTTCAACCATCCCCCTTGGGTATCTTAAAGACCAGTCAGCTAGCTGCAGAGTTAGTGTTGTCGATTTCAACGGGCCAAGTCCCAGCTTTTGGTAGATAGAAAATGGCATCAGATTGATGCTAGCTCCCAAATCACACAACACACGATCAAAACTGGAGCTTCCAATATGGCATGGGATAGAAAAACTGCCCGGATTCTTCAAATTTATCGGCACTTATTTTTGTATCACTGCACTGCATTCTTCAGACAAATGCACCCGTTCCACTTCTCCGATATTCTTCTTCCTAGCCAAAATCTTCTTCATGAACTGAGCATACTTTCGCATCTTCTCAAGTGCTTCAACGAATGGTATGTTGATGGACAATTTCTTAAATATTTCAAGAAATTTAGCCAACTGGTTCTCCTTCTCTTGCTTCTTCAGTCTTTGGGAAAACGGCAATGAGGGAACAAAAGTAGGCGGAGGCACATATTTAAGCTCAGAAGCCTCCTCAACAGCAGTCGCAGCTTCTTCTTCACTCTTTTCATTTATACCATTACACACGTGGATTGCGTTGCACTGCTCCTTCAGATTCATCTCTGTATTGATCGGGTATTGGCTTTTTTATTGCTGACTTCCCACAATTTTGGCCAGCTGATCAATTTGAGTCTCCATAGACTTCAACTGTGCCCCCGTGTTAGCAACGAATTTGTTGAAAGCTATTGTCAAACTATCCACCTTTGCAGCTTCAACATCCATCCTCTATTTGGTGACAGTCATAAAGGACCCCAGAATATCTTCCAAATCCGGCTTCTTCCCTTCATTAATGACTCCATTGGTGGTGGAGAACCCGGGAGGCGGCTGCTGAAAATTATTGGGGTTGCCATAACTCAACTTATCATTGTTCCGCTGTCTAAACTGATTGTAGGGATTTCCTCTTTGATTTGGTCGGTAATTGTTGTTGTAGCCTCGACCTTGCATGTAGTTCACATTCGCTACATCATCATGAAATGTTGCTACTTGCTCTGGCACATTCTCTACTAGGGCCACATTATTCTTTTTCAACAATGTAATTACTTTTGCTATAGTGGACATCTGGGCTGTTAACTTCTTCAGATCATCAGAAGTCGAAATCTCGGCCACCCTCCTGACTGAGTTCCTCTGAGATGGCCATTGAACACTGTTTGTAGCCATTCTCTCCAACAACTCCATAGCCTCATCCGCAGACAACTCCAACAGAGCTCCTCCTGCAGCTGCATCAATCCGGTCTCTGGTGTGCTCCATTAGACTATTGTAGAAATAGCAAACCTGCTGGTCTGCTCCGAATCCATGTCGTAGGCACTTTCTGATAAGCTCTCTGAACCTCTCCTAAGCTTCATACAGAGCTTCTTGATCAAACTCCCGAAACTGGGTGATCTCGTTCTTCATCCTCAGGGTCTTGCTGGGTGGACAGTATTTGGCGAGGAATCTCTTGCACAACTCCTCCCAAGTTATAGTTGTGTCCGCATCCAAGGATTGATACCACAACTTTGTTTTATCCCGCAGTGAGAATGAGAATAAATGAAGTCTGATGGCATCGTCTCCTGCTCTGTTCATTTTTATGGTCCCACAAACTTTCAGAAAATGTGTCAGATGCGCATGTGGGTCTTGCAATGCTCTACCACTAAATTGGTTCTGTTGAACCATCAAGATCAGAGCCGGCTTAAGCTTGAAATTGTTTGCTGCAATAGCTGGCATCCTCAATCCTCCATAATGACCAGTTTCTTCAGGCTCTAAAGCCTGTTAAATTGGTGGTGGTGCAGCAGGTGGTTCTCGCTGCTGCTGTTGCTACAGCAACGTCCTCAGCGCCTCCATCTTTCGGCGCATAGCAGCCATCTCTTCTTCCCTTGTAGTTGTCATCTTCTCAACTCTGATTCTCTCTACGTTCATGTGTCTTGCAGAAGTCTTGATCTCAGGGTCTAGTGGTACTAAGTCCGTTGCATCTCTAGACTTTAAAATCATACACTATCTGCCAAACACCAGATAAAAACCAAAACACAGCAGAGAGAATTAAAATAAATAAATAAAAATAAAAATCCATGAAATAAAATAAAATACACTCTAAATTAACGCTAAATAATTAAATCAAATATTAGCTGTCAAATACGCCAATCCCCGGCAACGGGGCCAAAAACTTGATCGATTTTTTATTTCACCTACAATACTACTCGCAAGTGTACGAGGTAATTTATAGAAAAATAATGGTGAGTAAGGTCGTATCCACAGAGACTGGCTATGCAAAGCAGCTAATTACTCAATTATGTTATTTCACTTTATCTAGAGAATTAAAATTAAGACTGATTTTAATTTACTAAGATGCTATAAAGAAATAAACAAATCAAACAGAGAAAACTGGATATATAAACAGATGAAAAGACGGATAAGATGGTGTTGATGCTAAATGAATTCCTCAATTTTCAAAAAATTTATTAAACTAGTTTAATTCTAAATCTTGTAGGAGAATCACTAATTTAATCACAGCCTCTCTCTCGAGTAAGTTATGAAAGTAGATTAGACTCTAATTCTTATCTTTCGATCTCAAATTATTGTCTAACTCCAATTAGCACCTCAGATTTATTCTTCTCACGATACCTACCAATCTCTCGATCTAGCAGACTCGTGTTATGCAATCATAATCCGTTAATCTATTAACCTCTCTCGAGTGAATAATAAATTAACTCTACAATTGCAAATGTTGATCAATTCATTCACAAAAGACAATATAAATCTAGGATGCAAAAACAAGAAATAAAAAGGAACAATAAATTACTTCAAATCACAAATCTATAAAACAGTCAACAACCCTAGGATCTCTAAAACTTTAGCTACTCATATTGCATTCAAAATCCAAAGAAAATAAATACAAATAAATAGTTGTCATGAAAATCCGGAATAAAGAAAGCATATAATAAAACTTAGTCTTATGATTTGCCTCTTCAATCTCTCAATGGTATCTTCTCTGGCTTCTCTGGGATGTCTCTGCTCTCTCTATAGGGTAAAACTGATGCAATTTTCATGTAAAACAACCTTTAAATAGCTGGGGAAAAGTCCAAGCCCGAGATGGAAACGAACTGGGCCGAAAAGGAAAATCCGCGGAAAAAAGCCGACAATTAGCACGGTCCGTGCAAGCATTGCACGATCCATGCAGTCCACCACAGCACGGGCCGTGCAAGCTTAGCATGGACTGTGCAGTCCTTCCAGTAAGTTTCGCCTCGATTTCACTCCTTAGCATGAGCCGTGCAATGCCTAGCACGGTCCGTGCTAAGCCACTGTACTCCCAATGTGCGTGTTTTCGGCACTTTCTCATCCCAATTAAGCCTCAACTCGAAACATCAAGGCTAGGAGCTGGATTTCATTAACACCAGTAGTTTTTAGCCTAAATTGCTGCTGAATCACTCCAAAAACCAATGTCGTCCAAACAAGTGAAATCCGAGCAAAACATGAACTAAAGCACTTATAAAATATTCAAAATCATTCCAAAACAAACTCCAGATAAGTGCACAAATCCAGTTTATCAAGTATAACATAAGATTAATTATAAGTGTTAGATATTGTAAATTTACTAGATATTTATATATATATATATATCATATTTACTAAGTATTATATATCAACCATCTATAATTCACACGCAAGCGTGTGCGCGCGCACACACACACATATATATAATATCATCAATATTAACTAATTTAAATGTAAAAATATTACATTGTTTTTTATGCTCTTATTTCTTATTTTTATTTATTAGATTACAAACTATAATTGTATTGTAAATCTAAAATTATAAGAAACATTAAGAATATTATTTATCACATCTTTTTATTATGTATTTATAAATTGTATAAAATATTATAAACTTACTAAATATTATAAATTTTAAATATAACATAAAATTATATGTTTTAGATATCATAAATTTACTAAATAATGTAATAAATTCATAAATAGGATAAGATATCATAAAGTTACAATATATATATATATAATTATATATACATATGCATGTATAATATTTATACTAAGTATTACATATTTACATAACAGTCATCTCTTATTCTCTCTCACACATATATGTTAATTTAAACATACAATTAAATGAATTAATATAGATGATAAATATAATATTATTATTATTTGTGTTCTTATTTCTCATTTCAATTTATCTAATTATAATTAAATTATAATTGTAATTTGAATCTAAGGTTGGGGAAAACATTAATATTAATTATTTAATGTAATTTAAATTATTCATTATTTAATTATAATTCATGTATAGATTAGGTATGGTAATTTTTATATATCAACATATATACATTTAATTCGGTATATGCCGGCATACTAAAAAAGTTCGGTATACCGTTGGTATCGGTATATGCTGGTATACCTCGATTTTTAAAATTTCATACCATTACCTTATCGAAAAATCTCGGTACGTTATTATACCTTACCGAAAATACCGGTATACCTTAAAATTCGGTATTCCGATATTTTTTCAGTACGGTAAGTAGGTATGACGGTATAACGGTATTTTTCTCCAGCGCCAATTAGGATGCTATATGTATTTATCACCCTCTTATACTACCTAGCAAAACAAACCCCAAAACTATACATACTTATCGCCAAATAATTACTCTCTTCATCCCAATAAGATAGACTTGTTTGCCTTTTTGGGATGTTCTGATATATTAGCTAATTTACTAATATATATTCTTATTTAATATGTTTACATCAAGCAATAATTCATTATCAAAGAATTAAATAGGGGATATTAAGAAGTTTTTTGATTAATTGTCTTTCCTTTTTTTTCTTAATCCTTGTGAAAATCTCAACCAACTTATCTTATTGGGACAAAGGGAGTACTAACATTCCAATTGATTAAATGGTTAAATTGCCTTAAAATACACAAATTTTGGATTTTTCTTTTACTTTTCGCAGGTTTTACAAAATGTAATTTTAATAACATGAACTTACCACTTATTTAATCTTTTACTTGATTTACTTTTGCTCTACTTTTTTTAAAACGTGTGAAACATCAAAAATACCTCAAAATTTATATATTTGAAGTCCAGCAATTAACCCTTAATTAAATTAAAGATTCTCTTATTCAATAAATATTTTTAAAATATATTAGTATAAAATAAAACAATTAATTCACTAAGGTGATTAATTAATCATTGAATTCTTGATAATTTTATGTTGTACATGTGATGCGTAGGACATCTGCATCTACTGATTATATTATACGAGAATGAACACACAAAGGAAATCTCATGCATCGATTACGAAAACCAAAATAGACGATTGCTGAATCTCGTATTGTCCACAACAAACCATTTTTTCTAATATAATTGGGTTGGCTATGAGATTTGAATAAGAATTAAAAAGGAAGTACTTTATTAATTTAAAGTTTCAATTTTTAAGCTGGGACAATTTTTTTAAATGTTGCGGAAGACAATGTTAGTATTATTTTGGCCACTTTACAAAAAATAAGTAATATTTTTGTATGAATTTTATTTTTTGAGATTATCGTACGTAGTTAATTCATAATTGTTATCACATGTGCACACGTGATATCTCGGCCTATAAGTGTCGATGAAATTCAAAGTTTCAAACTAATTAATGACCTCTTAATCATGAATTTGCACCCTATGAGTGACTTATTTTGGAATGATTCCAAATAATATTTCATATACATATATATATATATATATATGTATGTATATATATATATATATACAATCCATGTTGTGATATTATGATGCTATCAAAATATATATTTGTGGCGACATATTATTTTTTAGCTGCTCATTTTCCTATATCGGTTGAAAATAAAAAAGCAATATATCACCAATATCGTTGCATATATAAAACAATATTGCAAGATCCGAATTTTTTAATTTTTCTATATCAATATTTGTACATGAGATATCATTTGAAAATTTTATGTTTTAAAAAACTCCGGAAGTACCCACTCGGGCAGCATGAACTCTATCAACTAAGCACATATATGTAACGTTTAATTTTACGAAGAAAAATATTAATCCATGAAAAATCTTGTACACGAGGCTAAAAGATGAGAGATGAGAGATATTTTCGTATCAAGTATGCCAAAATTGTTTGTGCCATGCATGGAGATACATGATCGAAAGTAGCAATTAAGCCATATGTGTGCCTGAAATTGTATATGCACTTTCATTGGCTTTTCAACTATATATATATGTATAGCATTTGGATGCAGTTTTTGCTTTTCTATATATGCTAATCATCCCAATCGTTTCCCCATTGAGCAGTATCTACATACTTCAAAGAGCCACCAATATTTTCTGAAACCTTTCTAGCTCCCTTTTCCTCATCGTCGTCCCATTCGCCATCCCAGCTTTGATCCCAACCTTCATGTTTTCCAACCACGAACGTCGAATCAGAAACTTGCTGCTCCATTTGAAGTTCCTCGTATGGAGTTCCGCCGTCATGATGTTGTCTCCTCTTCTTCACCAACTTGCAGCAAGCCCAACTCCCTCCCATGAAAAGGGCAACCGCAAACAATAGGTATGTTGCATTGATTGATGTCATGTAACTGCTGTAGAAGAAGCCTTGTGGTATCAGAGCCCCAAAATGGATTGTGCATTCTCCATTTCCAACTTTTAGCAGAATTGAAGAATCTTCACTCATATTTGATGGTAAGTTTACCTGAACCATTGGGAGCAACTATATGTTATAATGTGATCTCAATAAATTTGCCCTTCACACACTTTCCATTAATTGCCTTCAAATATTATTTCTCAGTTCAAATCTCTCTCTCTCTCTCTCTCTCTCTCTCTCTCTCTCTCTCTCTCTCTCTCTCAGTTCTAAAATGGACCTGAAAGAAAAATATGCAAATTAACAAGTACCTTCTTTACTTGATGCCCAGATAATAGTAAACCATCGAGGGCCTTGTTTGCTGGCCGAACAACAATGTTTAGGTGAAGAGAGCTCTCACCGCCATTTACAACAACAAGATAAGAGTCTTCAGATCCTACAACAATTTAGATACTTCAGTTAGTCTCCACCAGTATATTTGCCAAAGATTAAAATCTTCTATGTTCTGCTTTTTAATACATTTATAAAACCAAAAACAAAAAAAACGAAAAAAACGAAATGTTGTTTGAGGAAACAGAGGTTCTATATGGACTTAAAGCCTTAAGGTTTTCATATACGAGATGGATTTGGTGTCAATATTTCAAATGGCTGTTGCAAAGTAATCACTACAAAAATAGTTCAAAATGAACTAACGGAAACACCTACCAGTCAATTTGCTATATGGATTCAGATTAGTCTCTCTAATTTAGAAGTGGTTCTACAGGAAATATGCAGTACGTTCACATAGAATTAATATTCTTTTTGAGGCCTAAAAGACTACTTCTTTATATCAAAGTGTGCAGGATAAAAACATGCATGGTCTTATAAAGATTAAAGACACCAAAATTAACATTTATAAAAAACTAATACTATTAAAGACACCATTTCAGTATCAAGTTATGCTTCATTCGTCTTTTTTTTTTCCCTTTCTCTAAACAACACTCAAACATACCGTTCCCAACAGAAGGCACGCAAGCAGTGACACTGCAATTCTCGATACGACACGTATTAGGCACGTTATCGCAAGTCAGTTTGGTAGGTTGAGTTGCAGGACTTGTGGCCGGAAGAGGGCTCGGCGATGGAGACATCTGAGAAGAAGAGCTTCACATGATTAGATAATATATATATATATATATATATATATGTTTACGATGATGTAAAGAAAACATTTCTATACCTCGTGATCGCCCCTCTGCGCTAATTCTCGGAGAAGTTCATGAAAGGATTCCTCGGAGCGACGTGGGAAAGCGCAAATTAGGAAAAATAGGAGGAGGGATATCCTTGAACATTCCATTAGGATCAGAAACAGAGGCCAATTGAAGAGGGTTTGATCAAAGCTTTGAATTGAAAGTTGAAACGGAGTCTCACCATGAACAAGAAGGAGTGCGCGACGTAGTTGACGGAGGAAATCAACATTGTCATAGATATTGTCAAGTTTCCTTTACGATAATTACAAAGGAAAATGCTGAGAAACAGGGGGTGTGTTTTACTTTCTTTTCTTTTGCAATTTTAGTTTTAGTTTTTATTTACAGCAACTCAAACCCTTTGCTTCATTTTACATTTTACACTGCTTTAAATTATGCATTAAAAAATAATATTCCATGATATTCATTTTTAGGTATTTTTAAATCTTAACTAGCAGAAAACGTTTTTAACTAATTTATTTAAATTAATTATTGAATTTTGCATAATTTTACTATACTATATTTGAGTAGTGAATTTAAAAATATATTTCATTATATATATATATATATATCAATTTTGTAAATTTAATAATATCTAAAATTTCTAGATTAATCAATAATTAGAAAAATAATATATACATAAAATATAATTAAATGGTAACTATTCAAACACAAACTCAGAATTTATAGTCTTTTAATTTATTTATATTTATGTTGTTCAATATATCTATACATAGATATGTATATGTATATGTATATGTATATGTATATGTATATATACATATAGTTATGGTGACAAATAACTCTCATATGAGAAATGAGAATAAATCTGAGTCGAGTTTGTCATGACTGATTATTTTTAAGTTATTTGACATTTCATCAAAATATTTGACCGATTGTTTTTCAACATAATCTATATAAACTATGCAATAGTACAATTCTATTATATTTAAATTATAACATATAATATATTATACGTGGAGAATTAATTATATAATATATTATATTACTGTACGTTATGTTTTTTTTTCTTATTTCCTATGGTTGATATGATGAAGAAATAATTGATGGAGGATTAATTGATGTGAATGAACAATTGTAACAGTACAATACTATTTCAATAGATATAATATATTACACATGATAATGATTAATTATATAATGATTGATGAAGAAGAAATTCTTGATTTTTGATAGAAAACTTCTTAAGTATCATCAGGTTAATTTATAATCTTTTTATAAATTCAATCATTTATTTTTTAATTTCTTCATTCGAACGTAATTTATATAGACTATATGATTGATGGAGAATTAATTAATGTGGATGAATGAAAAATTATAATAATACAATTCTATTAATTAATATTTAAATTATAAAATTAAATATAATATATTATATGTGTTGAATTAATTATATACTATATTATCTTGTTGTGGGAATATATTTTTTAATTTTTTTTCTTGTTTGCTATGGTTGATATGATAGATAAATAATTGGTGAAAAATTAATATGATGTGGATGAAGAATTGGAACAGTACAATACTATTGAAATAAATATAATAAATTATATGTGAATAATTAATTATATAATATAGTATATTACTATTTTCTCCTTAGATTAAATGCATATTATGGATATAATAGACAAATCATATTTTATTAATTTTTTTATATTTAATTGATGAAAGGAAAAGCTAATGGTGTTTTGTCTCTGACTTCTTAATGGAAAAAGAAGCTTCAACAAATTTGAAATATAATGTTCATAATTTTCGAAACAAAATAATTATCTAAATAATTGATTACTTAGAAAACCCAAGCAAATGATTTAGAAACCGGGTTTCATGGACTGGTTGGCACGCCAAAATTTCTTAAATAGGTTTATAAAAATAATATATTATATTTATAAATAATTATTTATAATATTTTATATTAGGGATAATTTTATGTAGTAGAGCTCAATTATAATAAAACTATATAAATAAATATAATATATTATATTTACAAAAAAAATGTAATATATTATATTAATTTTTTACCCTTAAATTAAGTGCAAATTGTGGACATAATAGGCAAATCAAACATCCATACTTTTTATATAGGTATAGATTTTGTAAAAATAAAAATTATAGAACATAATAATATTGCGAAAAAAACATAATAATATTATAAAGAAAAAACATGAGTTACATAACAAGAGTTTATTATTCTATGAATTAGAATATTCATCCGACAAATGATCAATTAATACATTTTGAAGTGCCAAATAAGAATCTGCATCTTTTAATTTAATAAAAATAAAATGTTCAACTATTAAAAGAAATTCGAAAGAAATAAAGGAAAAAGAAAAGAGAAGAAAAAAGAAAATATAATTAACCTATTAAAAAATAATAAAATAAAAATTATTGGGTAGATCAACAATGTTGCTTAAAAAATAAAGCGGCACTGTTCAAAGCCGGATAATACAACAGTGAGTAACGCCGTTGTAGGAGCTGTTTTTTCTATGAAAAAATGGCAAATATCACATTTCTTGACCTTACACTGAGGCCAACTTACAACTTACGAACTCAAATGCTCATTAACAATAACATTAAAGAATTGTATAATATTAAGTATACAATAAATCCTTAGTTTGATGCTAACCAATGAACGATCAGAATTTAGAGGTTTAGAAAAAGACACAATTTTGACGGATTCTTTAAGAATTGGCACGCGTCAACGCTGCCTCAAATTCAGATCTTGTTTTGTTATTGGCTCTTCTGTGAACCGTCAACATCACAACTTGTGGAGATTGACCATTTCAATTTGGACTCATTTGCTTTAAAAAAATTAGATTGTTTAATGGGTCATCACAATCCGTCTTAGACGGGTTAAATAGATTCAAACTCATCCAAAAAATTTGTCCAAACACACTCAGCAATCTAGGCGCGTGAGATCCACGCGCTGCGCGGGCACAATTTTTTTTTTAGCTTCTTTTTCATGCATTTCGCTGTTTATTTTTGTTTTCTTTTCTTTTCATTTCTTTTTTTTTAAATTATTATTTTGTATCGAGAGTAATGCACAAGCCCATGCGTTAACGTCGAACGAGTGCACTGCCCGAGATGCTGTTTTTTTTAATTAATTCAATTTAAATTTAATTTAATTTTAGGGTTTACTAATTTCATTTTATAATATATATCTATTAAATAATAATAATTATCGAGCACAGTGCATGAGCTCATGTGCTAGTGTCAGATGAGTGCAATACGTAAAATGTCAATTAAAATACTTAAATTAATTCAAAAAAATTAAATATATACTTGTAAAAAAAATGAAAAATTAAAAAAAAATGAAAAGAAAATTAATAAATGGAAGGACGATCACTGAAAAATAAAAACAAAAAAGAAAATGAAAAAGGACGGGTCCACTTTCCTAGGTCAAATAAGAAATAAGTGTGAGACCTCCCAAAAAAAATTTATAGTTTAACACGTTATATTGATTTAATAATTTTAAAATTTTATGATTGCTTCGAATTTTAATGCATCATGAAAAGTCAAAAGAATTTTA
The DNA here is from genome assembly GCA_026008535.1 of Perilla frutescens. Classification (NCBI taxonomy): domain Eukaryota; kingdom Viridiplantae; phylum Streptophyta; class Magnoliopsida; order Lamiales; family Lamiaceae; genus Perilla; species Perilla frutescens. Next base: position 8,154,056 of record BRKX01000013.1, on the reverse strand, counting down.
ATTATGAAAAGGAAGTTGCACAACTTTCCCTAATTCTCATTTTCAGCTCAAGCGTCAAAACAACTATTAGTTGTCTCATTAATTTTACAATTTTTTTGGATGTCAAGGCTGACGTCGAATCAAGATAAATTAAATTTGAAAAAATTGATATTTATATAGTTCTAATATGTAAATTATGGATAAATTTGGACCATTAAACTAAATAAATGGATGGATAATCTTTTTTTTTCTAAGAAAGATAAGTAGCATTGTATATGTTGTATGTTAAAAATTATAAATATTGTATTTTAGGATGTGCAGATAAATGTTGATTATAATTATTTAAGTTATAATTGATTTTTATTTTATAATAAATATTATTCAAATCATATATTGATAATAAAACACGAAGTGTAACATGAAAAAGTGTAACAAGAAATTTGAACCGGTGATGAGATGAATATGGTGACTAGGATCAGGCCCGTCTAAGAGGGTGTGCAAGGTGTGCTTTCGCACAGGGCCTCACAATTTTTGGGGCCTAAAAAAAAAATATTTAATATACCTTATCTATTTATTTTAAAAAATAAATTCTCTCTATTCTCTTCTAATACCTAATACAATTATACAAATATCGGATTTCCAAGTTTAAACTCCAAACACAAATATTATTCCTCTTCAATTTCCCAACTTTTCATCTTCATTCATAATTATTCTCTTTCAATTACCGTTGGATTTTTCCCAATAAAAGAGCTTCTTATCTTTTTTATGAGATACTCATAATCTCATTCTCATATCAAACTGCATCTGCAATATAATTCTATTGTCTACAGACTAAAAAATAAAACCCTCGCCCAGTAAAATTGCTGCTAATTCTCTGCAGTTCTACTTCTCGATTTTCTCTCTCTGTGGGAGAGTCGAGTAGATAGTGTCAAAGCTATAAGGTTTCAAATGTTAGATATACGTGAGGTTTTACTTCAAATAGGAGAAAATGATAATGATTCTAAGATAAGAAGTGAAGCGAAATCCTTAGCAAATAATGAGCTTGGTGATTTTGAATTTTTTATTTCAATAATCATTTGGTTTGAAATATTATATGCAATTAATGTGGTTAGCATGCTCCTACAATCAAAGAACATATTTATTGATGTTGCCATTGAAAAAATAAAAGGATTGATTTCTTATTTTGAGAAGTATAGAGAAACTGGATTTTATGATGCTCTAGATAATGCTAAGAAAATTGCCATTGAAATGAATATTGATCCGATATTTCCTAAGAGGTGTGAAATTCGAAGAAAAAAACATTTTGATGAGAATTCAAATTCATCATCTGCTATTGCACTATCTGTTGAGGAATCATTTAGAGTTAATTATTTTCTTTATATTGTTGATCAAGCAATATCTTCTCTTAAAAGCAGGTTTGAGCAATTTCAAAATTATGAAAAAAATATTTGGTTTTTTGTTTACTTCTAACAAGTTGCGGTCATTGGATGATATGAGTTTGAAGTTTTGTTGTATTCATTTTGAAAATACACTTAAACATAATGAGCACTCTAATGTTGATGGGAATGAGTTATTTGTGGAGTTAAAGTTACTTAGAGAAATATTGACTGAAGATAATATAGGACCCCTTGATATTTTGATGTTTTTGAAAGGTTTAGATTGTTTTCCTAATACAACTATTGCATATAGAATTTTATTGACTATTCTTGCTAGTGTTGTATCTGCAGAAAGAAGCTTTTCAAAATTGAAGTTGTTGAAGTCATATCTACGTTCGACGATGTCACAAGAAAGACTTAATGGATTGACGATGATAGCTATAGAAAATGATATTTTGGAAAAGATTGAATATGAAGATTTAATTGATGAATTTGCTTCAAAGAGTGCTACAAGAGTATCACTTTTTATGTAAAATTGTAGAAAACTCATATTTACTTAAGGTTGTATTGAGAATATTATCAACAGTATGAATACAATATTTTGAATTTTTAGTATTTCTAACAATATTACTGTAATTATAAAAATTATAACATTTTTTTTTATTTTAGGGCCTAATTTTTATTATTTGCACAGGGCCTATAAAACCATTGAGACGGCCCTGACTAGGATGAAGACTTTAGCCTCTAGGCTAGTGAGAGAATGGATATGGATTTATTTTATTTATAGTCTTGTGGGCCAATTTTGGATTAATATTGTTGAGTACTGTATGACATTGATGTTCAATGTTGCACTCGATGTCAGACAGACTCCCTGAGACATCGTCTGTGACATAGTCGTAACTAATCTTATCCTTTCCTAGTTTTATTTATTATTTTAATAAATAAAATAACGTTATATATCTTAAAATATATGTGTATATCCACAAAATTAATATTTCAAATAATTGGATATATACATATTAGATATATTATTTAAAATAGAGTTTCACAAAGTCAAAACTCTATCTCCTATTTTTTAGGTCTAGCGGTTTCTCTATTTTATTCTTTTTCTTTTTCAGAAAATTATATTTGCTGGATATTTAGAAAAAGAGCATGAACGTGGGGAAGCTATCAACCACGTCTTGGAGGCGATTTCTTCCATCAACGGTGAAGTCATGGAATGAAGCGGTTATTGTCAACCCATGTTCAAGAAAGAGAAATCGTGGACCGTGTTGGATTCAAGTGAAGAAGCATATAAGGGATGTGTTCGACACTTGAAGACTCATTCAAGCTCATTCCGTTTTCCGCTGTGTGAAGATTGAAGAAAGATTGAATCACAAACTTAGTTTAGGTTTCGTTCTTCGTTCCTTCTTCTATCTTAATGTTTATTGTTGTTCAACCCTTTCACGGAATAGATTGTACAAGTTAGGATAGATAGCAAGGTTGTGAAACCTTTACTAGTTTGTATACGAATTGACGGGATGTCAATTTGTATGTTTTAGTTTGTATACAAGTCGACGAGATGTCAACTTGTATGATCTAGTTTGCATATGAATTGACGGGATGTCAATCTATATGTTGTAGTTTGCATATGAACTGACGGGATGTCACTTTGTATGTTGTTGTTTGTATACAAGTCGACGAGATGTCAACTTGTATGATATAGTTTGCATATGAACTGACGGGATGTCAAGTTGTATGTTGTTGTTTGTATATGAATTGACGGGATGTCAATTTATATGTTTTTAGTTCTTTTTAGTGATAGACTAGATTAGAACTTGTAATGTTGTTGTAGTGTTAAGAGCCTTCGCCTCTAACATTAACGGCTTGAAAATTTTGTACTCTTAATAGTATAATTTCGCCCTGTGGCAATCATACACATGTTGTGTATGATTTAAAATTTATGTTGTGTATTCTTGTGCATTTTATTTCCAGCATTTTATGTTAAGATAAGTTGTGTTAACTGTCTTTAACATTGAGTTTGAAATTACGAATCTGTGTCTAATTTCAGTGTTTGTGGCAACAAATTCGAACAAGTGGTATCAGAGCCGGTACTTAACACACTAAGTATTCAATCCTTGGTTTGTTGACTCACTGAAAGATGGATATTCAGATCAATCAGTGCCGTCCTCCGGCATTGGATAGTAATGACAAGAATTATGTTATGTGGAAATCGCACATGAAGATGTATATCAAGTCCATCGATGAGAGGGCTTGGTTGGCTGTAATTGAAGAATGGTCTCCACCGAGGATGGAAGGACCAAATGGAGTGTACATTCTTACTCCAGAGACTCAATGGACTAATGATGATCGAATCATTTCCAACTTCAATTCGAGGGCACTCAATGCTATTTTTGTTTCGGTTAATGTTCCATGCTTCAAAATGGTGTGTAATTGCACCACGACATATCAAGCATGGAGCATACTGCATGAACATTGTGAAGGATCGATCAGTGTACGACAAACAAAGCTTAAGCTACTCACTTCTAAATTCAAAACTCTGCGAATGTTAGAAGATGAGACTATTTCAATGTACATTGAATGATTGTGTGAAGTGTCAAATGAATCTACAGCTCTCGGATGTTCGATCTCGAACGAAAAAATGGCTAGCAAACTTCTTCGCACACTTCCGGAGAGATTCAACATGAAAATCTCAGCAATTGAAGAAGCTCACAATGTATCAAACATAAGTTTGAGTGAAGCAGCGAGCATTCTACTCACGTTTGAGATGAATCTTGAAAATCAGAAATCAAACACCTCCTCCAAAGGAATTGCACTTCAATCAGTAACATCAAGTTCAAATGTTGAGCTTGATGTCGAGAACATTCAGGAGATTACTGAAGATGAACCCCTGAGTGTTGCGCTGCTTACCAAGAAGTTCAATACCCTTGTTCGGTCAATGAAGAAAGGTTCCCCAAACTTCAAACCACGGAGATTGTTTGATTCTCCCTCGTCGACATCATTTGGATCGACAAAATCTTCAAAGTCTCCAGATGTTGCAGTAAAGGACATTGACTCAGTTCAATGTAGGGGATGTTTTGGTTTTGGACACTATGCCAATGAATGTCCTACTGTTCAAAGGAAGCAAAGAAGAAATTATAGTGCTGCCATGTTAAGTGACGAATCCGGTGATGAAGAAGCTGAAAAACAAACTGTATTGTTTGTAAAAGTCAATGATGACTTAGATGAAATGATTGGCGCTTTAACTGACATGGAGAGTGTTGATTATGACTATGATGCTAGTCTTGATCATGTGACTCCAGATGTTCCAAGCAATGTTATGGATAATGTTACACAAGAAGTCTCTAACATTCCTCCAAATACCACTAACTGGTATGAAATGACATTGCTGGATGAATTTTGCAACACTACTGAAGTGTTTCAGGTGGAAGAAGACAAGTCCGAAGTCAGCCACCAAGTAGCTCTACAACAATTGCACAAGGTTGTAGATGAAGTTTGTGTCCAATGGACCGAACAATCAAAAGAATTTGGGATTCTTGTGGAAGAAAACCAAACTCTAAAGCAACGAGTACTGGACCTTGAGATTCGACTCACTAGAAGTGATCTTGAGCTGAACAAGTTGAGAAAGGAAGTAGAAGCTGCTTCGAAAACCTTTCGACAACTCAATCAAGGAACATCTACTCTGAACGAAGTTCTGACACTGAGACAGAACACAAAAGCAGGCTTGGGATATTCATCGAGTTCAACAATGTCTATCTCAAATCCTATCAAGTTTTTCAAAGGAGAAAGCTCTAAGGATGTTCCAGTCAATGTTGACGGAAATGTCAAACCGAATGTCAATGACAAGTCCAAGGAGAAGAAATTTGTCTGTCATTATTGCCAAGAGCCTGGACACATCAAACATTATTGCTTCAAATATCATGACGATATAGCAACAGGTAAGATTGTCGTGGAAAATTCTTCTAAACCTGCTAAAAAGAAGAAACGTTCAAAGAAGGCAAAGATCTCGTGTAATGTTGTCTACACATCTTTGAAAGCCAACATTACTGGTACGTGGTACTTTGACAGTGGGTGCTCTAGGCATATGACAGGAAACTCTAACTTTCTCGATGACTATACCACGACAAGCAAAGGAAAAGTTAGTTATGGTGGAGGAGCACAAGGTAACATAGTAGGAAAAGGAACCTTGAATGTCAAGAACTTTCCCAAGTTACACAATGTGCTTCATGTCGAAGGTTTAACAGCAAATCTGATTAGCATAAGTCAACTATGTGATGACAGCATGTATGTCAGATTCAATAAGAACACCTGTGAGGTTTTTGATAGCGAGAATAAATGCATTATGTTCGGAAGTCGGGCATTGGATAATTGCTATCATGCTGACAAGAACGAAAAATGCAATGTTTCAGTCAATGTTGACACTCAACTCGTACATCAAAAACTGGGTCATCTTAGCTTTTGAAGCTTGAAGAAACTTATTGAAGCTGATGCTGTTCGAGGTATTCCACCTGTGAAGATAAATCTCGATGTTGTTTGCAATGCATGTCAAAAAGGCAAACAAGTAAGAGCTTCACACAAAAGTTCCTCAGCTTGTCAAACCACGAAGTGCTTCAATCTGATTCACATGGACATCATGGGTCCCGTTGACACCAAAAGCATGAGTGGAAAAAGATTCATTCTGGTGATAGTCGATGATTTTTCGAGATTCACATGGGTTGAATTTCTTCAAGAAAAATCTGAAGCTTTCAGGATGTTCAAGAAGTTTTACAGGTTGGTGTCAAGACAACATGAGTCCAACATCAAATGCATTCGAACAGATCATGGGCTCGAATTTGAAAACTCAATGTTTGAAGAGTTTTGTGAAAAGTGAGGCATCATTCATGAGTTTTCTGTTCCAAAGACACCGTAACAAAATGGGGTAGTTGAGAGAAAAAATCGAACTCTTCAGGAAATGTCAAGAGCAATTTTACAAGCTCAACGGTTGTCCAAGAAGCTGTGGGCTGAAGCAGTTAACACTGCTTGTCACATCGGGAATAGAGTGATTCTTCGCCCAGGCAAAACTGTGACACCGTATGAACTTCTGAAGGGAAAGAAGCCCAATTTGAAGTACTTTCATGTGTTTGGATGTGTATGTTACATCCTGAATGACAGGGATCATCTGGGAAAATTTGATTACAAAAGCGATAAAGCGATCTTCTTGGGTTACACATCTGACAGCCGTGCTTACCGTGTGCTTAATCTTCGGACAAAAACAGTCCAAGAATTGATTAACATTGTTTTTTATGACCACACAGGTATTGCTTCAAAATCTGAAGAGGATGATGTAATTGATCTCATTGACACTGATGAAATGTCAAGTGATCAGGCTGAAAGTGATTGTGAGAACAAGACATCCACTGAGAATGTCAAAGTCAATGTTCCACAGAGTGATGAAGCTTCAGTCAAAACATCAACACCAACATTCACTTCAGACAGTGAAGATGATCAGGTGGTGACTGCCGAAGATAAACCAAGAAGGGATCCTCCAAGTCGAATTCGGAAGAATCATCCAGATTCACAAATCATTGGTGAGCAATCCGAAGGAGTTCAAACTAGAAGCAAGAACTCAGAGGAATATAAAGAAATGCTAAAACTGGTATGCATGTCTTCTTTAAATATTTGTAAGTCAAATACGTGTTTTCTGTCTAACATTGAACCGAAAAATATTAAAGATGCACTTAATGATGATTTTTGGATCAATGCTATGCATGAGGAACTAAACCAGTTCGTAAGGAACAATGTATGGGAATTAGTTCCACGCCCCAAAGATAAAAATGTGATTGGGACAAAATGGATTTTCAAAAATAAAACAGATGAGTCTGGCAATGTTGTTAGAAATAAAGCTCGTCTAGTCGCTCAAGGCTACACCCAAGTTGAAGAGGTAGACTTTGACGAAACATTTGCTCCTGTTGCAAGGATTGAATACATTCATCTTTTATGTGCAATTGCATGTTATGTGAGGTTTACTTTACATCAAATGGATGTTAAAAGTGCTTTCTTGAATGGTTTTCTCAATGAAGAAGCATATGTCGAACAACCTAAGGGGTTCGAATGTCATGAGAAACCATTGCACGTGTTTAAGCTCAAAAAGGCTTTATATGGTTTTAAACAAGCCCCTAGAGCATGGTATGCTAGACTGACCGAATTCTTACTCCAATTTGGTTTTGAAAGAGGTCAAGTCGATAAAATATTGTTTATTAAGAAGAATCAAAAACGTATTACTGTTGCTCAAATCTATGTTGATGACATTGTTTTTGGTTCGACGTGTACTAATCTGCTCAAAGATTTTATAAACTCAATGTGCAACACATTTGAAATGAGCATGGTTGGAGAGCTCAACTATTTCCTTGGTCTACAAATCAAGAAAGATAAAGATGGAATCTTCATCTCTCAAAGCAAATATGCTGGAGGATTGGTCAAGCGTTTCGGATTAGAGAATGCTAAACCTATGAAGACACCCATGGGATCTTCTGAAAAGTTGAGCAGAGATGATGTTGGTAGCAATGTTGATTCTACCATGTATAGAGGAATGATAGGCAGCTTATTGTATTTAACAGCTAGTCGTCCTGACATTATGTTTAGTGTTGGTGTTTGTGCGAGATATCAATCTCAGCCTAAACAATCTCACCTTAAAGTTGTTAAACGTATCATTTGCTATGTTTCAGGCACAATTGGGTTTGGTGTTAAATATTGCAAGAGTTCTAACATTCATCTTGTAGGTTATAGTGATTCCGATTGGGCAGGTGATGTCGATGACAGAAAAAGCACTAGCGAAGGGTGTTTTTATTTTGGCAACAATCTGATTTCTTGGTCAAGTAAGAAACAAAATTGTATCTCACTATCCACGGCGAATCAGAGTATGTTGTTGCCGCTAGTTGTTGCTCTCAAATGTTGTGGTTAAATCAAATGGTGTTAGATTATGGTCTGGATAGTCCTTCTTTGACATTGTTATGTGACAATGTCAGTGCAATTGAAATTTCGAAGAACCCAGTCCAACATTCTTGCACCAAACACATTGACATCCGACATCACTTTATCTATGATCTTGTGGAACGAGATATCATTAAATTGGAATACATTCCTACAGAGAATCAAATTGCTGATATTTTTACTAAACCTTTGAATTTTGAGAGATTTTCTTCTCTAAGGAAATCTCTTGGAATGTGTGTCTGTTAGTCAATGCTGACATCCTGATGTTAAAGTCAATGTTATGAGGTTTGACATCAGGTTCTGAAATTATTAATAAAAACTATGGTACGATGATATGATTTTTGTATGAATCAATTCATGAGAATTTATTCAATCATGACTCGTCTCCATTAGTTTTATTTTTTTTCAGAATTTGTTTTATTTATTATTTTTATTATTTTTTACTATTTTTTATTTATTATTTAGTGTTTAAATAATAAATAATTGAATTTTTGTTGATAAGCAGATATACTTATCCGCATATCTTTTGATATGATAAGAGAGAGAGAGAATGAGAGATATCACTTTCATTATTTTAATATAATACAGTGGTTTGTCCTTATCTCTTTTTTAATTCAAAACCCCCTCTCTCTCTCTCCATATCTGATTCGCTTTTTCTCTCTCCAAACGATTCATCTTCTCCATCTCCTCAAAACGATTTTCTCTTTCTTTTTCATCCATGGCGGATCAAAACCCTAATCATCTACAAGCCATGATGATGATGTTGCAGCGAATGATGGAGCTCACAAAAGGATCCCCATCATCGGCCTCAATTCCGGCTGCTGCAGTACAACCCCCACTCTCTGCAACATCAACTCAGACCCCTGACATTGCACCCCCAACTGCTCAGGCTGAACCAACTACAGCAAATGTTGTTGAGCCTTCAACATCAAAGGCGATGCCAACCGAAGCTGAAGTTCATCCCGATCTCATTATTCTTCCTGAAACCGAGATCCTAAACCCTAAGCCGATTAGGATGAATGTGCTTGGAGATTCCACAAATCCAATCGACCCGGAAGCCACTTCTCACCTGCAATCTTTGTCAAAGATGGCGAAGACTTCTCCTCCGACAAGAAAATCGAAGCGACTTCACAGTGATGACACTGACAAACCTGAGGTCATCTCCTCCAAGAAGGTGAAGAAGGAAGGGTCTAAGGCTACCTCCAAGTCGCTGAGAGATGAGTCCGACTCCACTAGTGAACAAGTTTCTACTTCTCCTCCTGCTGATGTTACACGAAATGTCAGTCCTTCTGCTGAGCCCGTGGACGAGGATTCCGGCACAGATGATGACTCTCCGCTTGATGCCACGCAAGCCTTCAGTAAGACTTTCTATTCTGAAGAGGCTAAGAAATCCCATGCTCTTTATGTTAAGAGAACTCTTATGGTTGAGAAAATGATTGATGTTCTTAGTTTTAAAAAATATGGGATGAATGTGTTTCTTAAGGAGAGGAGTTTATGGAAATCTGTTACGTCACTAGTGTCATATGATCCTGATATTATTCATGAATGTTATGCTAACATCATTTCTGATATGGGAGATCCCTCTAAACTGTGTTTTGGAACTGTGTTTGTTAGGGATAAAAATTTTAAGTTTTCCCCTAATGTTATTAACACTTTTCTTGAGTTGGGCAATGAGGATACAATCATGTCTTTGGATTTGATTGATGATGTGGTGAATGTTATTACTGGAGGTCTGGTGTCAAAATGGCTCAACAAAGTGCCTGCTTCCAAGTTAACATTTTTTTACTCAGTGTTATACAAGCTTGCAGTGTGCAATTGGCTGCCCACATCGAATGCCTCTGTCATCACAGTTGATCAGGCCATTCTCCTGTACAAGATAGGAACTCAACTTCCTTTCAACCTTGGTGCATATATCTTTGATGCTACGTTGAAGGCGGCCTCTAAGTCCAGTTCCTCGAACTTGCTTCCTTTCCCATGTTTGATCTATGGGATCCTTAAGAGCCAAGGGTTAAAGGAACGCAAGAAGGGTGTGCTGTCTGAGCAAACCACATTCTCCATAATGAAGCCCAAGGGGAATGATGACAGGATCATTGATCTTCCCTATCCTCATGATGCTGCAAATCCAGTGCCTTCTTCTGCCGAAGGTACCCCTACTCCTTCCCAATCTGATGTCTATCCTGATGTTGCCTCTGCCACAAACTCCAACAAATATATTTAGGTCTTGTTTACTTTGATGGACAATGGTAGATTAATAACTTATTCAATTATATCATATGTGTACTATGGTGGATTAATAACTTATTCAATTATATCATATGTGTACTTTGCATGATATTAAAATGGTGGATAACTCAAGGTCCGTCATAAATGACCTTTATGTGCTAATATGTGGGATATGTATCCCATCGAAAGAGGTGGGATATGATTTATCCATCCTCCCATCCTCTAAATTATCTATCTACTCAATTGTAAATCTTTTAAATAAACAAACCCTTATGTTATTAAATGGAAAAATAATTGGGCTTCGACAAAAAATAAGTTGGCCAAAAATAAGATAAGGAAATTTTAATTAAAAAAACATTTGTAATTTTTTTTTTAAATAATTTTTTGAGGATATATCTTAAGTAAATATTAATTATGTTAGTCAATTTTTTTTTACGTCTCATGGTATAATAACAACAATGTGTATTTTTTTACACGATATTATTAAAAAAAAAAAAAGTCAATATCGTTTACATGCAAGAGCCAGAAGGCGAAAAAAAATCGAAAATGACATAATTAATATCTACTAATATTAGCCATTCATGTTCCGTGAGGGCACCATCAAATTAATTTTTTTAAATTAAAATTATGGATTAAAGGCACTATCGAAACTTCCGAAAGGGAGGCGTGGGTTTGGAAGATTGGATACTACTCTCAAGGGTAATGCCATGACTTTTTAGATAAAAAATAAAATAAACATTTATGCAATATTTTCAAGTGATATTTTATATGAAATTTTTATTATCATACTATGGATATGTTAATTATGCGTGTGGCTTTCTCAAAAAAAAATTGTGTAAATGACATTGCAAAATAGTGTAAATATTGTGTTAAAATACTGCACTTAATCCAAAATACAATGAGAAAAGTATTAAAAAATATTTTTGAAAAAATAGAACTAAAATATGGTGAGAAAGGCGCTAGAAATATAGTAAACATGTGACATTTACCACGAAATTTCCTCTTTCTCTATTCCTCCCACTTCAATTCCATTTTGTCTTTGCAAGCCCGTGACAATGATTTTTCTATTCTTGTGCTGTAACGTCTGATGAATTATTTTCCAGTAATAAAGCACTTTCCCGAAAGTGGTAAACTGGTAATGAAGTAAAATTGCATGTCAAAACAAATGAGAATATGAGATAGTTTTATTGGCAAATATTTCGAATATATTTTTGTAAAATTTTTTGAGAGCAAAAACTTAGCCAAAATTATATATCAATTTTGTTTTTTTAAAAGATGGACAACATTGTCATCTCCCTCACCAATGAAAAATACTCCTAACTAAATGAATTAGCATAAATTTGCTCTACTACATGAAAGTCAACCATCAATTACATATTATTCAAGTAAACATATATAAATATATACCTAATAAATTTTAAAGACAAATTGAGTCATAGGTCAATTCCACAATGCGCGATGTACACGGTACACCATATATTGAGATAGAACTTGGAGCAACGCAACATATACAGATAAAACACAAGGCAAGCAAATGATCAGAATCGTAAGAACATATCATACACTTCAAATTAAAGATATGAAATGCTCAGCATTTCACAGTCATCATCATCCTACCTTAGGTGAAACAGAGATGAAAGAAATGAGATGAGAACAATACCAATCCCCTCAAAACACGATTTTCCTTCAACCCGACTCTCTCAATACGCTCAATCTTGAAAACACGTTGACATCCTTCCTCGACTGCAGCTTAATCCCATCGATGATAAGCCCCTTCTTCAGATTAAGACGTTCAGTTTCAGAAACTTGAATATGGACATCATAGCCAACTCCTTCACCAATGAAAAACTCTCCCAACTCAATGCCATACCAATCATCAGTTAGAGCCCATGAAAGCTGTCCATCAATGCCGATAATGCTTCGCCCTTCAGCCATAAACCTCTCATTTGGAGTATCTATGTAAATCTTGGTGGTCTCCCCTTCCATCTCAGTTCCGTCTTCTTTAACAAACTTGATTGATGCCTTTGACGGATAATCAAGCCCACTGAAACCATGACAGGGTGCATACATAAGCCACGCGACATATTTAGTCTGAGGTGACATCATTCGTGCTGGGATTTTCCCACGGATTTCCAGCTTGCAGATACTCTGCAGTTCAGCAACCTCGGCAAATCTGCAAATACAAGACAATATGAAGCAAGCATTACTTCTATACAACTTCAAACAGAAAACACTACCTATCATCACCTTTGAGACCTGTATTTATAACTAGGAGCATATAATTAGTGAATTTGTAACTCTACAACTGCAAAAATTACTTGAATTATGACTACATTGTATATGGAGACACATAGTCTTAGTGCAGAGCATCAAACACATTCTCTGCCCCTGAATTCTCGATAGTCATAAAGAAGGGAAGCGAAATGATATACCTCGACTCTGGTAGAGAAGTCCATCCCCAGTGTTTTGGGTTGTCAATGGATGCAATTTGAAGTTCCCTTGCACTCAACATATACTCCTTCTCTCCAGATTTTGTCAACCAGAAACTCTGTTCAACAATTCAACAAACGCCTTTGACATAAATGTACACTCTATATATAGTTAATCCACGGAAAAGCCACCAATGTTTTAGCTGCAGACACAACATTATCATCATCAACAGATCACATCTCTCTCTCTCTCAGACATACACACAAACGCATAGCGCTCATAAATCGATCAGCTGCAGCAAAATGGCAAAAAAGAAAACCATCCGTGCACATGAATTAAAAAAGAAAACATAAATCGCATATAGCACATTAATCGCTCTTCTTCAAGAAAATTGAGACAACAAAAACTATTTGCGTACATGAATTAAACTAGGAAACAACCACCAAATATAAAGGGAATAACTCATAGTTCCAAAGGAAGAACAAAAAACACAAATCATCAAAGAAACAGGACAAGAAAGACAGTGACAATAAAAGAGAAAAGAAGGAAACCAATTTCCCCCCATCAAGAAGCAGCGTAGAGAAACGGAGCAGGAAAAAGAGCTGTTCCTTGGTCTTAAACGCCAACGGAGAAGTGGCCCTCGAAACGATTTCCTCGTAGTTAGGCGGCAGAAACCGCTCCCAAACGGTGTCGGAATAAGCGGCGGATTTGAACCCGAGCGAGACGGCGGCCACCCGGCATGCGTCTTTAGGGGACGTCAGAGAGATGATGTTGGCTATGCAGCCCTCTGGTAGGAGATGAAACGGCGACGTTTGAGGATTAATCTCGTCGGACATGGTTGCCGAAGTTGAACTACACGCGCGAAATTCTGGGCGATTTTCTGTTTTTTTTTTCCGATTTTTTTATCCTATTTTGTGTTTGTTCCTTTTGTTTGGTGCACCCAAATATTTATACCTTAAAATAACATTAGTAAATCCTAAAATTAAATAAATTAATTTAATTTATTTGAAATTATTATGAATTTATATTCTCAAATAAAATGAATAAACCCTAAAAAACATAAAATAAATTACTAAAACACCCCAAAAACTTTAAAAAATACAAAATAAACCCCTAAAAACACCAAAAAATCCTAAAATACAAAATAAATCCCTAAAAACACCCCCCAAAAAAACCCTAAAAAATAAATAAAACCCCTGAAAAATACAAAACAAACCCCAAAAAACCCTAAAGAATACAAAATAAACCCTTAAACCCAACCCCCCTAAAAAAACGCTAAAAAATACAAAATAAACCCCTAAAAAAATCTTGAACCTTAAAAGTCATGAACCCCAAAACACTCTGAATTCCTAAACTCTAAACATTAATTGGAATGGAAAAAATCACAATTGAACCAAAAAATAAACTAGTATAACATAACGACTAGACGCCTTACTTTTTAATGATGCAGATGATATTTTTAAAATTTTAAGTGATACTTTTTAGTATTGCAGTTGATACTGATTTTATCATTTTTTTTAATTTTTTACGGGTTGACCTGCATTGACCCGGGTCAAAGCGGTTTGATCCTATCCGTCTTAAATAAGTCTGTGTTTACCATTAATAATATAGTGTTTGCTTAGATGTATTAGATTCTCTATAAAAAAAAATCAATTTCTAAAAGGGATAAGGTCCAAATTAGCTACTAAATTTATTTGGGGCTCAATTGGGTCACTACAACTTTTTTGGGCTCAATTGGACCACCACAGTGTTAAAATTGGCTCAATTGGACCACCGCGTGGGCTCCGTTAAGTGTTGCAAAAACGACATCGTTTTGAACTTTTTTTACCCGACCCAATACCCCGACCCACTTTCAATCCAAAAACCCGACCCAAACTTCAAAAATCAATTTCCTTTCCATTTTTCTTTTAATTTTCTATTTTTTCCTTCAATTTCCTAATCAAGTTTCAAAAAACGACGTCCATAGAGGAGGGATGAAAGAGAGAGCGATCGAAAATGAAATCCCCAGAAAAGAAGTCGTCGTCGAGGGTTCCAATGCGCGAGAGATAGAGGAAGGCACGGCGGCGGCGGAAGGTCGGGTGGCGGTGAGCGTGGCGGTGGGAGGAGACAGAGAAATCGAGGCAATAGATCAAGTCCGCTGGAGGATTTGTGAGGTCGTGGTGTGGCGGAGGTGGCAAATCGCGGTGGTGGTCCATGGCGGAGGGTTTGAATGATTTGGGGATTGGATTTGAGGGTTCGTGGAATTTTTGGATCTTGGAATTTTTGCAGATTGTTGTCCAAATTTGAAGGTAATTTTTGGCCAATTTCTTCTGGGATTTTTTGAAGGCAATTTTGGCCAATTTCTTCTGGGATTTTTTTTTGCTGTTTTTGCAGATTTTTTTTTTTTGCTGTTTTTTACGCTCTATAACAAAATATTTTTGGAATCAGACCCAAAACATGACTAGAGGCTGAATTTTGGACAAAGAACAGACCAAGAACAAAAAATAAAATAACTGAAAAATTAAACAAAAAATAGAAAATGGAAAGAAAATTAATTTTTGAAGCTTGGGTCGGGTTTTTGGATTGAGAGTGGGTCGGGGTATTGGATCGGGTAAAAAAAAGATCAAAACGACGTCATTTTTGTTAGGGTTCCGTCACGCAGTGGCCCAATTGAGCCCCCAAATAAGTTTAGTGGCCAATTTAGTGGTCAATTTGGACCTTATCCCTTTCTAAAATATCCTTTAATTAGTTAATATATATTGGGTAAATATTCTATAATGATATTTTTAATTAATATCTGCAATGTTATTTTATTATCTAATTTTTAATAATTATGTATGGTATTATATATCTCACTTGCATGGTGTGATATGTGTATACCATATAAATGCTTAACACATGTCCGGCTCTTGCATAATCATGAGTTTTAATATTTCTAGTAAACATAATATTAGAGTGTCATATGTATTTATTACACCCTTATACTACCTAGCAAATAATCATTAGTAGTTCTATCTGCATGGATTTTTACCTTTCTATTTTGATAGATCTTTGTACAATTCTTTTTATTTTAGTAGATCCTTCTATTCTTCATTATAATATCATCGGGTCTTTATTTAATGGAACTAATAAAATTGTTAATTTTTCTATTATCTAAATACTTTTTTACTATTATTTATTTATGTATTGTTGACGTTTGTTGCCGTTCGAATCCACTCACTTGTTTGTGGCCTTCTCGAGGAAAATCCGATCTCAATCTACTGATATTGCCCCTCTCATTCCAATTTTCACTCTCTTTCTTCAATATCCTCTAAATTGAGACGTTTTTCATTAGGATCAAGAGAAGACAAGATCATGGTCAAAACAATATTATTGTTGTTGTTTATCTCTAAATCTTCATCTCGTGCTCTCTTCATTAAAATAAAACTGAAACTTTAATAATTTTAATAACACAAAAAAAATAAAACTGAAATTTAAATAACAAAAAAAAGGAAATAATATGTGTGGATGGGAGCTCGAACCTAGACATTTGGAAAACCGACATGTTAAGCATATCACTCAACCAAATGCAGATATTTGGAATTTTTGTACAGGAAATTTATTTTTGATGTAAATTCTCACTTTTAATTTTTATTTATAATTTTTCCCCTATAAATTTATTTTACTATATGTTTAGATTTTTTTTCTTCACCTTCTACTCTACTTTATCATTAACTACTCTTTACTTATTATTTGGTGTTAGGCCTCGTATTTTAACCGGACTCTCTCAACACGGTGAAGCTTGAAAACACGGTATCATCCCTTGGCTGCAGCTCAATCCCGTCAATAATGAGCCCATTTTTGTGATTAAGACGTTGAGTCTGAGAAAGTTGAATATGAACATCGTAACCAACTCCTTGAGCTATGAAAAATTCTCCCAACACAATGCCATACCAATCATCATCTAGAGCCCATGAGCGTCGATCGTCAATGCCGATTATGCTCGGCCCTTGTGCCGTAGGATCACCTACGTAAACCTTGTTCGTCTCCCCTTCCTTCTCAGTCCCGTCTTCCTTAACAAACTTAATTGACGCCATTATTGACGGATAATCAATCCCACTGAAACCAGCACAAGGCATATACATAAGCCATGCTACATATTTTGTCTTAGGTGACAGCATTCGCGCCTCCATTTTCCCTCGGATACCAAGCCTGCAGATACTTCGTAGTACAGCAGCCTCACCAAATCTGCACATATATACAAGACAATATATATGAAGCAGCATTACTTATAAATATATATACAACTTTAATTTAGTTTAATCAAAAAAGAAAAAACACTGCATATATCACATATTTATCACTATATAATTTGTACGTTAATTTGTTACTCGATCTAGAACTGCACAAACCACTTGAATTAGGAGTACATAATCTAATTAATTGTATATGCAAGCAGACATTTTCTGACCCTGATGGAATCCGGAGACTAAGGCTACAATATATATGATAAATCGCGAAAGAAGGGAAATGAAGAGAGAGAGAGATACTGTACCTCGACTCTGGTAAAGATGTCCATCCCCAGTGTTGTGGATTGTCAATTTGAAGTTCCCTTGCACTCAACATATACTGCTTCTCTCCAGATTTCGTCAACCTCAAACTCTGTTCAACAATTCAACAAATTAACGCCCATGCTTTAGATGCAGAAACAGCTGCATCCTAATAAGAATATAAGATCACAATAAACAATTAATATTATTTTCGGCCGTGGAGAAACAAACTAAAGAAAGTCTCTCTCTCTCTCTCACACACACACACATGTACATAACGCCTTAATCGATCATTTTCAAGAAAATTGAGAAAAGAAAAACTATTCGATCGTTTACATGAATTAAACAACAGCCAAATGTAAAGGGATAAGCGCATAATTCCAAAAGAGGAACAAAAAACACAAAAAGAAAGGCAATAATAATAAAAGAGAAAAGAATTGAAGGAAACCAATTTTCCACCATCAAGAAGCAGCGTAGAGCAACGGAGCAAGAAGAAGAGTTGCTTCTTGGTCGAAAACGACAACGGAGAAGAGGCCCTCCAAACGATTTCGTTGTAGTTAGGCGGCAGAAACCGCTCCCAAACTGTGTCCGAATCGACGGCGGATTTGAACCCTTGCGACACAGCCGCCACCCGGCATGCATCTTTAGGGGACGTCAGAGCGATGATGTTGGCTATGCAACCCTCTGGTACTACAGAAAACGGCGACGTTTTAGGATTAACCTCGTCGGACATGCTTGCCCAAGTTGATGACAACACTTTTCAAATGATAAAAAATAGATGTGATCTTTTATTTTTACCATTGGCCATTGCAGTTGATTTATATGTTTAGTGCTTTTTTACGTAACATTTTGATATATTATGTCGTACGTGTGACTGTGTGAGTGTATATATATTGGAACGTTGCAGATAATATCAGAATTATTATATCGGTAAAAAAAAATGAATCGTAGATTTTTATCCTTTTTTTTTTTTACAAATTGTGAGGTAAATAATTGGCCCAATTTTTTGAAAATAACGATTAATGCAGTAAGGTACTAATAGTATACCTGTGACTTAATAACGATGGACCAAATCTTTAATTATTTCGGCTAATATGATATAATTCCACCAATATTAAAGGTGAACTCAAATTCCTGTTAAGTTTTAATTAATCATAATTTTCAAAACGTGTATGAATGTAATTTCAGGAAATGGACCACTGTGATTTAAGTTTTCAATTAAAAAATAAAATCAATTTAACCCAATTTAATTAAAGCATTAATGAGCAGAAAAAATGTAATTTTTTCGCTCAAACAAAAAGAGTCATAAAAATTAAATAAAGTAGCTAAAATTGTAGTGAGAGAGAGCAAAGACGGACAAAGACAGGGACAGCAAGATGCCAAACAAGGTAATATCATCAAGAAAGAAGGCACATTCACAAGGTTTTATTCCAGAGTGAACATAATAGGATTAAGCTTGCAAGCAACACAAAATTTCCCTAGAAATAAAAAATTCCTTCATCCTCCTCCCAAGATGCTTCCTCATAGTAAGTTACATCCTCACCCCAAGATACTTCAAAATCAGCTTCATCTTCCCCCCAAGATACTTCAAAATTAGCTCCATCCTCCCCCGAAGATACTTCCTCAATATTAGCTTCATCTTCCCCCAGAAATTCTTCCTCATTATTAGCTTCATCTCCCCCCAGATATTCTTCCTCAATATTAACTTCATCTTCCCCTGGAAATTCTTCCTCAATATTAGCTCCATCCTGCCCCGGAAACACGTCCTCAATATTAGCTTCATCCTCCCCCGAAGATACTTCAAAACTAGCTTCATGCTCTTCCTCAATATTAGCTCCATCCTCCCCCGAAGAAACTTCAAAACTAGCTCCATGCTCTTCCTCAATATTAGCTTCATCCTCCCCCAAAGAAACATCAAAACTAGCTTCATGCTCTTCCTCAATAGTAGCTTCATCCTCCCCTGAAGATAATTCCCCAGAATTAGTTTCATCCTCCTCTGAGGATACTTCCTCAGAATTAGCTCCATCCTCCCCGGAAGATACTTCCTCAGAATCAGCTTCATCCTCCCCTGAAGATACTTCCTCAGAATTAATTTCATCCTCCCCCAGGAACAGTTCCTCAAAATTCCACCAGTTGTTGGGCCGCTGCTCAATCCCTTTGATGACTACTTCCTCAATATTCGAACAGTTGTTGGGCCGCAGCTCAATCCCTTCGATGACAAGTCCTTTCTTCTGATTAAGATATTGAGTTTCAGAAACTTCGATTCGGATATCAAACCTTTCTCCTTCACCAATGAAAAATTCTCCTAACTCAATTCCATACCAATGATCTGCTAAAGTTCCATAATATCTTCGATTTCGTTGTTTTACTAGGTAGACAGTGTTTGTCTCCACTTCAGTCTCAGTTCCATCTTCTTTAACAAACTGGATTGATGCCTTTGAGGGAACATCAAGCCCATCGTCAACCACCGTGAGCATACACTTAAGCCATGCTACATAGCGAGTGTTAGGTGATAGCATTCGTGCTGGCATTATCCCACTGATTTCCAACCTATTAATACTTCGTAGTTTAGCAACCTCAGCAAAGCTGTAAACACCAGACAATATGAATCAATAATTAATTCTAGCAGCATTTGAGACCCCCTGTATGTATAATTTGTAAATCTGTAACTCTGCAACTGCACAAATGACTTGAATCATGACTGTATTGTATATGCAAAACTAGGGAAACGAAGTGATATACCTCGACTCTGGTAAACATGTCCATTCCCAGTGTTCTGGATTGTCAATCGCAGCTATTTGAAGTGCCCTCGAACTCAGCAGATACCAATTCTCACTAGATTTGGTCAAACTGAAACTCTGTTCAACAATTCGATAAACGGCTTCAACATAAATGTATAATATTCTCTAAACATAGTCAATCAACGGGAAAAAAATACCACAAAATAACTCTCTCTCTCTCTCTCTCTCTCTCTCTCTCTCTCTCTCTCTCACGCACACACACACATAGCACTCATCAATCGATCCTCTACAGTAAAATTGTGAAAAAGAAAACTATTTGTGTACATGAATTAAACAAGTAAAAGAAACCAAACATAAAGGGATAAATAAGCACAAATATCAACAAAGAAATAAGCGGAAAAACACATACACAACGTTTGAGGTGCAGAGACAACATCTCAATCTCTCTCATACACGCAAATACACAAATAGCGCCCATTAATCAATCATCTTCAAGATGAAAACTATTCGTGTGCATAAATAAAAGTAGTAAACAACGACCAAATGTAAAGGGATCGACCATCAACGTATGGTTCCAAAAGAAGAACAAAATGCATACTAAGAAAGGTAATGAAAATAAAAGAGAAAAGAAGGAAACCAATTTCCCCCCATCAAGAAGCAGCGTAGAGAAACGGAGAAAGAAATAGAGTTGTTTCTTGGTCGAAAATGCCAATGGAAAAGAGGCCCTCGAAACGATTTCGCCGTAGTTCGGAGGCAGAAACCGCTCCCAAACGGTGTCAGAATCGGCGGCGGATTTGAACCCTTGCGCAACAGCCGCCACCCGGCATGCATCTTTGGGGGACGTCAGAGAGATGATGTTGGCTATGCAGCCCTCTGGTAGTACAGAAAACGGTGACGTTTTGGGATTAACCTCGTCGGACATGGTTGGCGTCTTGGCGAAGTTGAAGGTGCTGTGTTTTTTCAATTTTTTCTTTCTTGTGCTCTGTTGCTGGAGCAGTGTGTGGTTTTGGATTTGGGAAATTTGACACTTTTCAATTATTGCGTGTGTTTTGCCCCCTATAGAATGTTCTAGTAAAAATATTAGAGTATATCTTTTTAGGGCTAATGATCAAATGCCATGATTTTTTATTTATTTATTTTTGGGCATATTTTTACGAATTCTTTTTTACAATTATATTACAGATTGAAATACTTATTAACATTAACAGTTTAATTCTGCGTATTATGATCTATAAAAGATTGTATATTTAACATGATTTACTTTTGCCAATTGATTATCTTGATATTTTAGTTTTCAAAATTTGAACTATTAACAATTTGTATGATTAACATGATTTACTTTTTTTTTATGTTCCTCTACTCCATCTTTGTATTTTATCTCATGTTCTAATTTTTGAATTCTTGCAGTGTGCAATTAATTTTTTTATTGAATATTTTTTATTTTATTTTATATGATCTTAATTTCGACCCCGACATTAGTTCATTGTGCCGCTTAAATAAGACTAGTTATCGTACTACACAAATGAAGCTTCACATTGATAATACACACCTATTCAGCTCGTGAGCTAATTTTACACTAATGAGTTAGTTTTGAAAATGTAAAACTATTAAATGTAAATGTATAAAAATTGGTAAAATAAAATAGTAATTGAGAAAAAAAAAAAAAAAAAGATATAAGGATAGGGAGTTATTTGGGTAATTTGAAGTGTGAATGTCTAAATTACTCCTATGACACACTTGTCCCCACATCTCAATCATTGTGTAAGTGTACTATTTACATTTTTTTAATAACTACCCAATAAATGCACACACACTTAACAAATAAAAATCAAGATTGCATGTATTTTAGGGTTAGAAATGGTCGAAACCCTAAATATTGTATAACGATTTATCTGTAAAAATTGTAATTAAATGATAATAGCATAACAATAATGTAAAGATTAATATTTAAAAATTGTAATGAAATGATAATAACATAACAATTAATCTTTAAAAAAATGTAACGAAATGATAATAAAATAACAATTAATCTTTAGCATAACGATTATCATTTGTTACATAATAATTATCATTTGTTATGCTTTGTTTTGAATTAATAAATGGATAACGATTATCATTTGTTAACAATATAATAAATGCATAACGATTCCAATAAATGTGAATCTAATGCATAACGATTAATTTTTTTCTCTAAACTACAACGATTAAGGGTATATTTAACGATTATTATTTTTTTGCCTAAATATGTCGATAGATATTAGTTGGCCAACATTAAATGAACTTTTATGCATTTTGCTTTCTTTTTTTTTCGACCAATATGAGATAGGTAATAACTACCCAATAAATGCACATACACTTAACATATAAAAATTCAAATTTCATGTATTTTAGGGTTAGAAAGGGTCGAAACCCTAAAATAACGAAATTTTTAAAAATGGAAGAAGGATAACGAAATTTTTTTAAGAACTAACGTTATGCAAACTCGAATTGTACATAATGAAAATCTGTTAAATTAACGATTGCCATAACGAAAATTTGTTAAAAACTAACATATGCATTTAATTATGCATAACGAAATGCATCGAAATGCATTTAATAATTTAAAAAGACATAACGAAACTTTAATAATGAATAACGAAATACATTTAATAATTTAAAACGCTGATAGTAAGTAATGATTGAATATAAAACTAGATATTAAAAAACGAAATGATATAAACCCTAAACGAAATGATAACGAAATGATATATACATTTTTATCCCATAATGATTAAGTATTAGTTGCCAACATTAAATGAACATCAATGCATTATTCTTTCTTTCTGCTTCGACAAAACGAGGTAGGTAAAATGCATAAATATGTATTTGTATAGATAGGTATTAGTTGACCGAAATTAAATTAAATTTAATGCATTTAGTTCTATCTAAGAAAGGTTGGTAGTGTAATATGCATATATTGAAGGTAGGATTTGATCTGGAACACACCAAAACAAAAAACACAAAAAATATGTCGAATTACCTCAAAGAAAAGTGATGAGACTGTGCCAAGCCTTAAAGAAGAAGTTAAAATACCGCCCTAAAGATTGTAAATTTGTTGACAATTGAAGATCAAGCCCAAGAAGACCAAACATGAAAGTTGGCGTGTGGATTCAACCCAATAATAGTCCTATGCGTCAATCTAAAGGCCCGAATCTAATTGGGATTTATTTTATCCACAGTTAGATTTTATTATTTGATTTTTGGTATTTAATTTGTTTATTTTCTTTTTTTTTTAATTAGGGAATTTCTAGAAGGTCTTTTTAGTTAGGTAATTAGAGTTTTAATTATAGGAACTTCTTTCCTAGTTAGAATTCTAGTTTAGGTAGTTTCCTAGTCAAGTTTTAATTATTTTTAGCATTATTTTCGTCCATCCCTTATATCTATATAAAGGGATCAGCTGTAACATTATTATTCAGACGTTGATTAATATTTGAAGTTTATTTTCAATTGTCTCACGATCCTTTGGTTGATCACCCCTTTATACGTTCTATTGATCTAACAAATTATTAGTCCTATTTCAAGCTTCTTTTTAATTCTTCGAGAATTAGGGGGAAGTGTTAAACAAATCCAGAGAAGTTTGAAGTAGCTGCGTTTTATCTCTAGAAGCCGGGGTTCAGTTGAAGTACTTTAATTCTACCGACATAGATTGATGATGGAGACTCTACCGTGTTTACATTCATTAATAATGTGTCGTATCCCGAGATTGATAGTGTGTTGTGTGTCTACTTTGTTTCAAATAATGTGTTGTGTTTCTACTTTGATAATGTCTACTTTGTTTATAGTAGTTTAAAATCATGTGTCAACAAACATATCTCAATAAAACAAACGAGGAAGGTCAAATACAATACATAAAGTGAACAATATCAGTGCCAACCCCTATATTGGGGTCGGCGTGAATAGCTCAGTGAGAAGATCCTACGTGCTACAAAAAGACGGTATCTCCGAATACCATCCTCAGTGACGTCAAGGCCAAGGGATCCAAAGTACAATCGATCCACATACATCATAGCATAAACGCCACAACTGACACCGTCAAACTGCAAAAACTAATATTGGACAGACTTGTAGTTAGGAAAAACTATCAAGGAACCTCTAGATTAGGTTTTGATGAGATGTCAAAACTATCTATGAAAAACTGACTAAAATTCAAGTTGTAGATCTGAGCTGACCAATCCAGAGCATCAAGAAGGAATTCAATTAAAGTCAAAGTCAACCAATTTAGAGTATAGTCTACCAGCTGGAAGGATACGTCATCCAATCAGAACTCAACTCAACTGAGAAGTTAAAAGTTGAACCAGTCGAAACAAACTGACATCTAAGTCAGCTGAGCTAAGGGAGAAAAAGAATCGACTAAGACTGAAGAAACTGATAAGAGATCAGTTTAAACTGAAAACTGGAAGTATCCAGCTGATGGCCAAACTGAAGTAAACAGACAGATCAGCTAAAGGCTAGAACTGAAGTCTGCCAACTTGTGATTAGTCAAGCTGACAAGAAAGCTCAAGAGAAAACAGTCAAACTGACAAGCTAGCTAAAAACTTGGATCAGTCGAACTGGAGAAATAAGCTCAGAACCGCCAGCTGGAGCAATGGCCAAACTGAGCTGACAAGCTCAAAACTGCCAACTAGAAGCAATGGCCAAACTGAGCTGACAAGCTCAAAACTGCCAACTAGAGCAATGGCCAAACTGAGCTGACAAACTCAAAACTGCCAACTGAAGCAATGGCCGAACTGAACAGACAAGTTCAGAATTGCCAACTGGAACTCAAAGTTGCTAAAAACTGAAGCCAGAGAACCCTGGAGTTATTGCTCAAACCGGCGAATCTTGGAATAAATGTTTCAATGAAGATCCTGGAATTAAATATTCAATGAAGATTGATTGGCAAAGCAACGGCTACTTCAATCAAAAGCTTCAGCGATCAATAAAGACCATCTGCCATTGATGAGCCAACAGAGCCACCGATCAATGGAACTCAACGGTCATAAAATCACTCCTCTATAAAAGACGAGTGAATCAGAGTTTTTAATACTCTTCGCCTCCAAGACTTTTGCATATACTTTCTTGAAATATTCAAGCAGAGCTTTCTTTCTCCCTCCCACTCAGCTCAAGTTCAGCATTTAATAAAAACTGCGAGAGTCCAACTGAGAAGAAGAATTCAAAGAGTCAAGATATTCAGCCAGCTGTTGATAATCCAGTCAGGGCAGCCTTCTCAGTTTTAGCAATAAACGATCAACTACCCAGCTCAATTGAAGGAGCACATCAGTTGATACCCCTTGTTCAAGACTAATCTCTTGAAGATCGAAAGAGATCTAAAACCTTGTAAAGACGACAATAGCACCTACCTTCCTAGAGAGCAGTTAGGGACTTCAAGTGTGAGCCGTCGACCCGCTGAGGTAGCGAGCAGTTACCAGGTTCAGCCAACTGTCCTTCATTGTGTAATTTGTAAAGAAACTCAAGTTATATAGTGAAGTTGCCCTTCTGCGGAAGGAAGAGAGGATGTAGAAGTTTGAGACTTCGAACCTCTATAAATCACTTGTGTGCTGTACTGTTTTGATTATTGTATATCTTTGAACTGTACACAAGCTCACACAATCTGCACTCAAGCTATCATAACTGATTAACCAGTTTGTGCATAGATAAGTTTCTCTAAGCGAGTCAAAGGGCCCTATTATTCCGCATTTGAAGTGAAAGTTTTATTTGAATCAGTTTATTCACCCCCTCTAAACTGATATCAACTCGCACGGGACCAACACTTGTCCAGCTTTAGTGCATAGCAGTGGGTCGCTGGCCTACTCCGACCACTCCAAAATCCACCTACCGTCATGAGACGTGGCAGTAGATGAAGGAGTGGTAGCAACTCTCGATCACGCTTCTCAACAATCTCTCTATTCTTTGGGTCATCCATTTGGAATAATAACGAGTCATACAACTCGACAGTCCAAGTCCGAGTGCAAATATGGACAGTGACCCAATGAGAATCCGCTACACAGCATACCGTGACTACCTGCAAATACAATTACACTTAAAAGATGGACAAAAACATATCCTTATAAATAAAATATTAAGTATACTTGAAGATCATTTACATAATCAGTTTTCGCCCATGGAAAGTCATAGACGCCATCGTGCCCTTTGACTACATCCTGTAGGGTGATTGGCTAGCCTCTTATGTATGAACTTATCATACATCAGTGTCACAGTCGTCTTCTTCCCCTCAAATAATTGGTAAAAGATGCCTCTGGACAGAATGGGATGAGCCGCATTCGGATCGAATCTCGACGAGCCGAATCGTAAGCCTGACACCAGTGTAAAATCTGAGGGCCCAAAGTGTAGTGTGGTTCCATTGACATAGAACCAACACTCTCTACCCTCGCGTACAGGATCCTAGACACGCACCTCATGACATATCAAGGCATGCATCGCCTTGCGTGCTAAACTACCCCCTAAAGTCCAGAAAATGTCAAAAACATCCAGATCTAAACATCTGGATCGTATCCTCACCGCCAAAATGCTGTAACACATCCCTAATCTTCTCTAGTAACTCCATCTTCATGTACATCATCACATTCGGCTTCAGCCTCTGCAGGGGGCGTCTAATCCACTGAATTTAAAATTAAATTTATAATACACAATTAGATAATGATTAAAGTTTTATTATTAAATTATTATTATATTAATTTTACATTTAATCTTAAATTTAAATTTAAAGCTACGTTGTTGTTAAAATTTAAAATTTTGTGTTATTATTATTATTATTATTATTATTATTATTATTATTATTTGTATTATAATAATTATAATAATAATAATAATTATTATTATTATTATTATTATTATTATTATTATTATTATTTGTATTATTATTGTAACGCCCCGATTCCGAGAGAAGGACAGGGGACCGATGCGCTACTGGGAAAAAAGGGAAGGGGTTGTTGCATAAAGATAATTAAATGAAATAGCTTTGGGACAAGAATAGGTTATATTTCTCAGAAATTTGGGCAGCATAACCTCTGTAACTGTAATAGAACCACACACTAAGGCGTTCAGAAAGAATTTGAATCAATGACCAATCATCAAAGGGAACTTATCCCGCCGACAATTATAAAGGAACATTATAGCAAAATGCTGAAATTGTAACATACTTCATACAATTGAAGACAAGATATATCAGAGTGAACGGAACAAGCACGGAGCACAACTCAAGTAAAAATTATTTGCAAGCACTTAATTGATTTAGAGTATCTAAAATTTCTGAACTACACAAAAAGAGCAAACATATAACAAAAAGTCATCCCTTGCCTCAGCTCTATCATCTTCTAGCCTGCCTCTCAACCTGAAAATATTTTTAAAACGATTTGGGCTGAGTACTAGCGTACCCAGTGTGCAGATTTTGATAAACAATTCACAAAAAATTTATAAATATGAATATCGTATCCACACAAGTATAACAATGGAAAGGTTTCAAATCTCAAAAGCATTCCATGTATACAAAGCTTCTTTTAACCTTACTTGCACGCTCTATCTCAATTGTCCCTTCCTACAGTGTCTTAACTTATATACATGTCCTCCATCCCAACTTTCTAATAAAGGATAGTGTATACGGTCTCAAAGCTTTAAGGATCCGAACTCGAGTCTAGTTAAGCACTCAATGTTTTCGCAGGATACTGGCGAACGCGAATAGTGAGCTAAATCATTTTGATACAGATATTCATGCTTCACAGTTGATAAATAGTTGAGCTTAATAGCTGAACATAATTTGAGAAAGATATATAACCCACCTGGATGACGAGCACATGGCGGCACAATAACTTCAAAAATGGTTTCATTAATCCTACCAGGCTCTGCAAGTCCTACAAGGGTCGATCTTCGACTCAGAATAATCACTATATTTTTTAGAATTAATCTACTGTAATTCGAGCTATTATTTAATTATATTCTCTTAAGAAATAGATTGCACAACTCTAAAGACCTCGAATAATTCTGACAAAGAAGAAAATAAATTCCAAAATATTATTCTTGATTTAATGGGACCAACCGATTTGACATAGGTCTTTTTCCAAAACTTGCCATTTATCCAAATTTTACCAGATCTACGCCACGACACTTTTTAACCGTTCAAAAATTACAAAAATATTTAAAGACGATCCTATACATGCCAAGACTATAGTTTGAGAGTTTTAGAATTTTTCGATAACACGTGCTTCCGGTATAAAAATAATTGTATAAATTAAATAATTATCTCCATCTATTAAATATCAATATTTATTTATTTAATTTAGAAATTAATTTAATTAAATTTCTA
This sequence comes from Perilla frutescens, assembly GCA_026008535.1. NCBI lineage: Eukaryota > Viridiplantae > Streptophyta > Magnoliopsida > Lamiales > Lamiaceae > Perilla > Perilla frutescens. The sequence goes on along the minus strand of BRKX01000013.1, from coordinate 8,125,492 downwards.
AAATACAAATAAATAATATAATTTAATATTTAATTATTTACATGGCATAATTTAATTAGCCATCAAAATTTATTCTCTAGACCAAAAATGTTACCGCCACAAATCAAATATCAAATATTCATAATGATTTGGATTAAGATAAAAACAATACGAATAGTTAAATGACTACGAAAACGACTTATGATTAAATTCCATTTAGTGCGGTAACAATTGAGGAAGTCGATGAGTGACACGATTTCACGCGTAACATTCCAAAGGCAAAGTTCAAAGTCCTTACGCAATTGGTTAGGTCGGATTTTTTTTTTTTTTTTGAGCGATGGTTAGGTTGGAGATTAATGTGGTTACTAATATATTTTTCTGATTATATATATTTTTTCTTGAATGAGCATCTTGGGAGTGGTTCGGAATAATATAATATATTACTATAATTCATTTAAATAAATAAAATAATCTTTTTTTTTTCTTATAAACATAAATGTGTCTGCTCATTAGTTTTAGTTGGAAAAAGTGCATGAGATTTCATATTGCGCTCTCTGCGTTTCACTCCGCATTGCACTTTTAATTTATGAATTTTACTTATTTTTTTCTTCAATTTTATTTTTTCGTGATTTAATTTAATTTTACAAATATTTTTTAGGGTTCACTCCAACCATTTAGAGTTTATAATTATTTTAGTTGGAAAAGAGGGGAATAAATTAATTCCGACTGTTTATTTGTTTAGAAGCTATTTGGTGTTAATCATTGCATGCATATAGGATTTTGTCAACTTATATATATATATATTTTTAAAGTTGGAACAACTCCTTATTTTTTTAAGGTTAATTTGGCCTTTGCCACCCTGAAAAACTACCTAATACTTTTTGCATATATACTTCAAAGATATAAGCAATATAAAGCATCTTATTAAACTTATACAAATTTTCATAGTCCGGTGTGATTTTTAGACAATTGCACATAATCATAATATAATCAAACACACACACCCAACATTGTGCGTTATCTCCTCTAAAGAAAATTAAAAAATTAAAAACTATAACGAGCGTATGAACACAATCACCATCTCAAATTAATCATTTCTAATGGTTTGAAGCTACTTTGATTTTGCCCCTCCCCCAAAAAAGGTTTCATTTCTCTATTATGATTCATATTTCATTTGATATGTTTTAGTAGCTTTGCAAAATGTATATATTGTGGGTATCCGTCCACATACATGCATGACAATGAAAGTAATGATATATGGTATTGACGATGTATATACTCATACATAAGACGAGATTCACTACAAAAAAAATGGTCTTTAGAGATAAGATTATTAGCGACGACATACTAGACTTTTAACAATGACATGTCGTTTCTAATTATCACATATCATCTCTAATAAAAATTTTGTGATGACATTGTTGTCACTTAAAAATATTTTTTTTAACGACATCATGTCATCGCAATAGAGCGTCCCAAATAAATTATAAATTATTTTAATTAACAACATTGTCGTCACAAAAAATACCATTAGAAATGACCTGTAATTATTAGAAACGACATGTTGTTATTTAAGTCTATTATTAATAACTACATTTGTTGTCGCTAATAATATTATTACTAAAGACCCTTTTTTAGGTAGTGATTAAATATCACCAATCATTGAAAATGTCATATATGTATAGGAGTATTATAAAAGATATATACTATATATAATTCACCTAAAACTTACATTGGCATATTAATCTTTGAATAATGCTAGCCAGCCAGAATCTGATTTTTTTATGATTAATAAAACTGTATTATTAATAAATCAATTATGTTAATTATTAAATGTTATGTTTTTACTATATTATCCTTCTGTCATGAAATTAGTGATTTGTAATTAATTATTAAAATCACTCCAGAAGCGGGATCGGAAGAAAGGGGCGCAGCTTCATCTTCTTTCTTTTCTTCACTTCTTTATTTTTTTTCCATCTTCGATTTCTTCTGAATTGAAGCGCATATAGAGTTGCCCTAATTATTATGGAGGGCATCAATGTAAATTTATTAAATAATTAGTATTTTATTAATTAAATTAATTAATTATTAAAAATAATAAAAAATTCTGGCTGAAAATCACTACTCTTAATCTCTAATGCATATGGATCTACATGCATGCAAGATTCATGCAATTATATGTACGTGATAAATATGGAACTCAACGTTATAATTGGTACATTGATGTGAAATAATTAATTAACAAATATCACGGAACAATCAATCAATGTCCGTCTTCAGTATTCATACTGAAGATCCGATCGAGCCTTATCTTTAATCTTTAATTAACTAAAGTCAAGATTAGAGCATGATACAAAATACTCCCTCCATTCTATTTGTATTTCCTCTTTTTTTTTTTTTTTAAATATTCTAATATATCGGTTGGTTTTATATATATGTATCTTATTTACTAATATATACATCCCTATTTAATAAGTTTTTATTAATCATTAATTCATTGTCAAAGAAATAAATATGGACATATTAGAAGTTTAATTGTTTGATTGTTTAATTGCATTTTCCAATAATTTTCTTAATTCTAGTGAAAAATTTAATCAACTTAGATGAATGGAGGAAGGGAGTAATTATATTTAGAGCTCATATTAATTATATTATTAATTCAAGGAGAACTGTTACACACACACACACACCCCAAACGGGATGAGGGGTTTTCTATTCTAGATTTGATGTTCCAACCTGTATTCCACGATCAAATTCACAAGTTTAATAATAGATATTACAAAAATAAAAATTATTTATAACATAATCGACGACCTAGTTATAAATTCTAATTGAGTGGAGTGAATCCTAAAAAATAATTATAAAATTAAACTAAAACATGAGAAATTAAAATGACGGAAAAATGAGAGAAAACTTCATAAATTCAATTAATCATGGAATACAAGTTCAAAAATCAAATCTCTATCCCACCTACAACTAAACATTCTTTATTTATTTATTTTCTTTGTTCCCCCTTAATGACTTCCCCAGATGCAGGATATAATAATTGCAATCAAACTTTGTTCCAACTTCTGCCTACATCGCGGCAACAAGATCCAAAGACGACCGGGAGTAAAATTACATAAAATAATATTAAATAAAGACTGAATTATTAATAGTTTCTCAACAAGGATATTATTATTATTATTATTAATTATTGAAGACAAGTTACAAAGGAGCAGGTACGAACATATATGGTGATTATACAAGCAAGGGTAAGAAAAATTACTATAATATTATATATTAATTAATTGTGAACACCATCTTTCTCAAAAAAAAAAAAAAAAGTGAAAACCAACACACTGTATATTAAGAAAGAAAAAGTAAAAAATAAGACCCAATTTTGGACGTACAATAAGGGGCGAAAGAGTTTAATCTTTTTGTTTATATATATATTGGGAAGCTAGTCTAGAGAATAGCAAATCTGTTTGAAGGTGGTCAAACTCTGTTGAAATAGAGGAACAAAGACTTCTATGCTTCCATCTCCCGAGAATGATGGGACAAGAAACAACACACCTTCTGTTGGGAAGAAAGATGGCATGAAAATGTAGGGACCTCCATGTCCGAAGTCGAGGTCGTAGAATGGAAACCTTAGCCAACTATCCACCTCCAAATCCGGACACAACATATTCCCGTTCGGGCAGGTGTTGGGGACTAGCTCTTCCTCCTTTACCTCGTAGTTGGTGAAGTCGATGAATGACTTGAAGTAGTCATCGTTTACCTTAACGATCGCCTCGTGCAAAAGTTTAGCCGCGTAGCAGAGTGGTTGGTGTAAGAGCTCATTCGCTTTGGCTCTAGCGAATGCCCAAAGAACTAAGTTCCCAAAATATTCATTTGGAACCTTAGGGTTTAGCCTAGAGCGCCCGTCCACCGAGATTCTTACGGTCGTCTTCTCGGATTCTCTTAGGCCTCGAGCCCTAGTTATTGCCCTCCAAAGATGAGCCACGAGGCTCTCGATCGTGCTAAAACGCTTGTTGTTCCCGTTCATAGAGGAAGCATTGCTCTTGAGCTTTGAGAGAAACTCCGCGGTGTAATGAACTTTGTGCACTACAATATCGTTTGTATCGTAGTCGAGTAGAGGGTAGGTTTTCTTGAAGTTCTTGGCTATGTATTCATCCCCTCGATGCTCGAACTCGATTTTAGGAGGGTTTCGAGGGGAGAATATTGTGCGGTCGCGATAAGGGAGGGGGCTAATCTTGAGCCCCCGAGTGGCTTGGCCCCATGCAACTAAAAAGTTGCTCGATGAGTGCCCGTCTGCCACGAGGTGGTGGGACGTGAACCCCACCACCATCGAGCCACACAAGAACCTCGTGAGTTGAACTTGAACGAGCTCCACCACACCCTTTAGGTTAGGGTGAAGGCTTAACAAAAACGGAGAAGGTTTGAGAAGCATTGATTGATCGAGGACAGAATTCACGGTTGCCTCCACAAACCTAATGCCCTCATCATTCAGAAGAATGATAGGGCTCCCGCCATTATCCTTCCCGAGCCTCCCCGCCCACTCGGGATAGGCAGCCAATGCCTTCCGGAGCCCTAACTCGATAGTTGCATTGGACGGGGCCGGAGGGTGATAGGCGTATATTATGGCTATATGTTGGTTGTACGTGACCTTATCGAAGACGGATAGAGGGATGTAATCCGATGCGGAAGGACTTGTGCCTTGATAGAAAGGCTTGATTAGCCTAGAGCTTTCTATCTTCACCTTCATTTTTTTTTTTGGGTACCTGATTTGAACAGTGTGACAATTAGGTTGTTATTTGGTTAATTTGAGTCTTGTGAAGGCCATATCATGGGGGGGGTATATATATATATGCATGCTTGATCAAAGTGATAAGACCATGCAGTATATATATGGTTTTAATGTTATGTAGTTATCAAACTGTGGAAGATTAATTAGGTGTAATTAAAAATAATAAAATTGCCAACCACTAGTTAGTTGCTGTCCAAAAGTCAGCCAATATTGTCTTGGTGCGTTAAGTGCTGTACAGACGTAGCTGTTTCTTCGGGTTTGGTAAGAAATATATATTTGTTTTTTTTTTCCCTTAATTTGCTGTTATTCGACTTGTAAGCCGCCTGGATTACAAGGGTTATCCATTTTAGCAACAGATGCAAGAATTTGAGGCTCTGTTTGGGACGTACGTATGTAGCAACGTAACTTGGGTAGGTAATTAAAGAAGATTTATAAAAAAGTAATATACCAAAAATGTTTTGCAATATTTATAACAATAATATTAATATACTTCAACTTATATTTAATAAAATTTGTCTCTCATCATTTTATTTTTATTATATATAATTCTAAGTTTTTTCGACAACTAAAGCTTGAGTCACCACTATGGAGAACACATCATGAACAAGAAATATTGCTCGTTTTTCCACATAAGAGGTTACATCTTGCTCGAAACTATCGTTGTTTTATAAGAATTATTGGATTTTCAAATTTTTGGGCGGTAGGATTTTATTAGACTTTTGGGACCCACATCACCCAGTTTTCATTTATCGGAAAATTACTACTAATCAATATATATTAAGGTATTATTTAGTTAAGTTATAAATATTGAAGTATTAGGTATAATTTATCCAAACATAAAAATTGTACACCAAAACTCTTATATATCACCCTAGGCTCAATAAGACCTATACATCCATCAGACGGGTTGAGGTCAACCCGGGTCAATGCGTTATTGACTCATCCAAAAAAAATGGTAAATTCAGTATCGATCAATCTTTATATTAAAAGGTATTATTTAAAGTTAAAAAAGTATCACTTGTATCATTAAAAAGTAACTAGTCTGCTACTTATCTTATATGAGTTTATGTATTTCAAATTGTGATTTTTCCATTGCAATTAATGTTTAGAGTTTAGGGAGGGGGAGGGGTTAGGTTTTTTTAGGGTTCATAGTTTTTTTACGATTTTTAGGGTTTTTTAGGGGTTTTTGTTATGTTTTTTTAGGGTTCCATTTTTTTTAGGTTTATTAATCTCAATTAGGGTCATATTTATTTTAAAAAATATTAAATTCGTTCACTTTGATTTTAGATTTCACTAATTCCATTTAGGGTTTATTTATTTCAAAACTATGTTTTTTTTCAATTACCATTTATATTTATTTCGAAAAGTTAAATTACTTGTCGACTGCAATGCATGAACCCACGTGTTAGGCTCGGGTGATTACATTGCGCGAGTCGCCGAATTAAAAAAAAATCATTCACTTTAATTTTAGGGTCCATTAAATCAATTTTAGGATATATATCTATATTTATTTTAAAAAAATTAAATTAATTCATTTTAATTTTTAGGGTTCATTAATTGTATTTAGGGTAAACAATTTGGGAGGAGGGGGAACAGAAAAATCGAAAAAAAAATAAAAACATAAAAAAATAATTAAAAAATAAAAAAAATTAAAATTGAATATAAGACTCCTGTCCTGAGTCTTGGTTTGTGTCTCTTTTTAATTGGCGAGACGAGCTACATTAATCATAGCCGACCCGAACCCCCCGAAAAAAAAGGCGCTAAATGCAACTCGTATGTGAAATTTAAAAACTATAGTTGGAAATGATAAATTACTTTCAATATAATAAACAATATATAAAAATAATAATTTTTATAATGGGATTAATTATATTTCACACAAGGCGAGGTTTGATAAGTGCATGGTTAGATATCTATGATATAATATTGATGTCTAATGGGATGGAATTAATAATTAATGATAATTAAGTCCGGAGGTAGTTTGTTATGAGATTCATGATGTACGTATTAATAGTGACAATAGCCTTTATTTGAATATGAATATATAGATAAACTAGTTTAATACAATATGCATGATAAGAGTACCGATGTGATGTTATATTTTTTTAACTATTGCTTGATTTGATTCGAATTACTATAATATAATTCAATATTACTACCGGAACTTTGAAGTTTGACTTGTACTCCAACTAGATAAGATAAATAAGAGAGTAAATGCACTAAGGGAAAAAGACATGAAATCACTCCAGCTCAATTGAATAAAATTTATTTGCATGTAGAATTAAACAATCTCAGCTTTTTTTTCTTTTTTTTTTTTCTGAGACTTAATGTGTAGCACTTCGTCAAAGGTTTAAATTTAAACAAACCAAAGCGGCTAATAAGGTGTTCAAAGTGATCATTAGCACCCGATCTCCCAATTGATATATAGAGGTCCTTTTTTTTTTAAGCTCATGTATATCTTCTAAAAATATTCGCTGTATAATCTCTCTCTCTCACCCTCCCCCTTTCAAAAGGCAATCTATATAGTACTCTCTCTTTGTTTATATTAATTTGGTATTGTATTAGCATGTTATCAATAATATCAATAATGTATTTTTTTTAAATCGATCTAAAAAATGTATTTTGATTTTTTTTTTGTCACAATTACATTTTTTTACTAAAGTTAAAATTAAATTTTTTTTTCTTAATACACAAGATCCCAAGTTTTATAATTAGCACAGGAACCCATAAATATTTAAGACCGCCCAAAAAAAACCCAAGTGACTCCAAGGATAATGTTATTCGACCACACTATGACCCATAAATTTTTAATCATGGTATTCTTGAAATATATGGTAAGTGTTTAATTAACTTTTTAATTAATAATTAATAACATTTTATATCTACACCCTTGATGTTCATTTTAGAAAGATTTGACTTATATATATTTTTAAATCCAAATTATACATTTAATCTCTCTCTCTCTCTCTCCATATATATATATATGAATTGTTATATAAATTAATCTTTGGTGAATTGAATTTTTTTAGAGATCCGTGAATTGCAATTCAATTTACTCCGTTTTATTTCTTTTTATTATTCTCAAAAGCTTAGGGATAAAATTAATAAAATATATGGTACATCGTTATAAAAAATCACATAAAATTTTCAAAAATATATAAATGAATTATGAAATGATTTTGCCACATCAATATTACAAATCAAATAATGAACTTGTGGAAATGGAGAGGAATCATCCTCAAAATTATTTAATATTTTGGTAAATTGAAATTAGACAATTTACCAAATTTATTAGATAAACTCTAGAAAATTATAAATGTTTATGAAATGATAAAAAAAATTAAGTAAAATCTCTAAAAAAATATAAATGAATTATGAAATGATTTTGCTTCATCAACATTACAAATCAAATTATGAAATCATCCTCAAAATAATTAAATATTTTGGTAAATTGAATTAGACAAATTATTTAATTCCACAATTGTAAAATTGAATAAATTATCGTAAACTATGTTGGAGGGAATCAATTATGAATATGATTATAGGATCAAATTTAAAAATAAATAAATAAATAAATTATTGAATACGAAAAATGTTAAAGTAGAGAATATTATTTTAACACGAATGAAATCTTTAAATCAATTTTGTGTGTAATTTACTTTAAAAATTTAGGAACAACTTATAATAATGTGCATTAATATTATTTTAGAATACTTGATGATATTTTTTTATTATTGTAATCTATTGTTTGTGTATTTTATATTTTATTTTATACTTTTGTTTATTTGTTAAATTAGGGTAGTGATTTGTAAATCATTGAAAAGAACAGTAATAAATATGAAAGGCGGAATGAGATCCAATGTAATCTATTATATTTGATGATAGATAAATAAATTGTAATATAAAATTTCAGCACAATTTTACATAAAAATTAAAGACAAAAATTTAAAGTTGGCACAAAAAAGACGGGAATTAAAGGTCTCAACATATAATTAAAATAAAGATTAATTATTTATTTGTCTAATTCAATTCTAAGATCATCTAAGAAAAAAAAACTTCAATTCACGCAAGATTGATTTAATTAATAATCCATCCATTTATTTGATTTGTAATATTAATGTGGTCCATTTATATATTTTCAGAAATTTTAAGTAATTTTTGATAAATATATGCCATATGTTTTATTAATTTCATCCCTAAACTTTTGAGAATAATAAAAAGAAATGAAATGGAGTTAATTGAATTACACGGATCTCTAAAAAAAAAATTCACCAAAAATTGATTTATATAACAATTCATCCATATTGACTTATTGAGATATATATATATATATATTATGTATAATTTGGATTAAAAAAATATATAAATCAAATCTTCTTAAAATGAACATCAATGGTATAGATGTAAAATACTATTAATCACTAATCAAAGAATTAATTAAACACTTACCATATATTTCAAAAATAATATAATTAAAAAATTATGATTGACCATAATGTGGCTAAATACCATTGCCCTTTCAATTATGTGTACAATGTGCATACATTAAAAATTAAATAAGTTATACGACAGTTTTTATATGTTTCAATTATGCGGTCATTTGGACAGTGTGTATATAATTATTTATAGTTTATGCAAATTAATTACTGCTAGCTCTTATTTTAAAGAGATTAATGTCGATATAATTATGACAAAAGTTTATTTAACCAAGAAAGCAAACATAATAATATTATTATTATTATTATTATTATTATTATTATTATTATTATTATTATTATATGATGTGTGTGTGTATCCAATAATTATTTATTTTGTAAATTGCCAATTTAATCAATTATTTCTCGATTCAAAATAAGGATTGTGTGACATTAAAAAAGTACTCATACAGATCAAATACTGTACTAATTTACTAATTAAAATAAAAAATGAAGATGTAACATTTATATTAAAAATATAATAATTGAACTTGAGACCATAAATGATGTTGTGCATAAAATAGGCGAAATCCTAGTTTCCGAATTTATTTTTTATTCTGAATATATTTCCCAAATCGAAAATGGATTCGAGAATTAGCTAGTTCCCAAATCCAATGGTAAACTATAAAAGATATATAGATAAACTCTCGGAATGAACATATAATTGAAATATTTATAAACTATCCTGGAACTTATTTAGTTCCTCATATATGCACACTGCACACATAATTGAAATCGAAAATGAAGAACGTGATGATGTTAGTGGTGGAGATGAAGGGAGCTATCTTAATTGAAATCGGAGGCTAAAATTTTACACAACCATAGTTTTAGTCATGCCCGTCGTCGACCACGGTGAACACATACTTAAGCCATGCGAAATAGCGAGTGTTAGGTGACAGCATTCGTGATGGCATTACCCCACGGATTACCAGCCTATCGATACTTCGTAGTTTAGCAACCTCAGCAAAGCTAAAAACACCAGACAATATGAAGCAAGAATTAATTCTAGCAGCAGCATATAAATTGTGGATTTGTAAAGCACTTACAACTGCAGAAATCAGTTGAATCATGATGACTACAGTGTATATGCAAACAAGCAGAATTAAAAGCAAAGCATAAAAAACTCGATTCTTCACCCCCTGAATCCCAGGTCTAAGGCTCTACTACCTACAGCTGATAAACCTCGTCGAAAAGAAGGGAAACGAAGTGATATACCTCGACTCTGAGTGAGATGTCCATTCCCAGTGTTGTGGATTGTCAATCCCACCTATTTGAAGTGCCTTTGCACTCATCAGATACCAATTCTCACCAGATTTGGTCAGGCTGAAACACTGTTCAACAATTCAACAAACACAATAAAAATAAAAATGTATACTCTATACATAGCAATCAACTAAAAAAAAAAAAAACAATTAGATCACTCTCTCTCTCTCTCTCTCTCTCTCTCTCTCTCTCTCTCCCACACACACATAGCGCTTATCAATTGATACTGTGCAAGAAAATTGCGAAAAAAAAAACAACAACTAATTTTGTACATGAATTAAACAAGTAAAAAAAAACCGAAAGTAAAGGCTCATATATCAACAAAGAAATCAGCGAAAAAAAAAAAGAAGAAAAAAGATCACAATGTTTTACGTGCAGACACAAAACCATTCTCAGATTACAAGAAACCGATAGTATTATTTTTGGCTGTTGATAAACAAAGCTCTCTCTCTCACACACACACGGCGCCCATTAATCGTCCACTTCAAGAAAATTGACAGAACGAAAAAAAAAACCCCTATTCGTGTACATGAATAAACTAGTAGACAAAAACCAAATTTAAAGGGATCAACACATAGTTCCAAAAGAAGAACAGAGAAAACACAATAAAAATAAAATGGAAAAGAGAATAAGGAAACCAGTTTTCCTCCATCAAGAAACAGCGCAGAGTCACGGAGCGAGAGAAAGAGTTCTTTCTTGGACGAAAACGCCAACGGAGAAGAGGCCCTCGAAACGATTTTCGGAGGCAGAAACCGATCCCAAACGGTGTCGGAGTCTGCAGCGGATTTGAATCCTCGCGAGACGGCGGCCACACGGCATGCGTCTTTAGGAGAGGTGAGAGAGATTATGTGGGCTACGCAGCCCTCCGGTAGAAGACGAAATGGCGACGTTTGAGGATTAACCTCGTCGGACATTGTTGCAGAAGCTCACTCAAAGTAGTGTGTACTGCTCTGCTTTGTGGTTTTCGAGACGATTCTGGTTTGTAGAAAGGTGGGTTTGAGAGAGAGGAATTAAAACTAAAAAAATGAAGTATTATTATACGTGTGAACGTAGGATTCTAGCCAATTTTAACTTACAAAATTCTTTTCAAGCTAAACATTAAATTTTTATGATCATTTTGTCTTTAATTGACTTTGAAGGTAATAGGGCACTTGTGAAGGTGTCTTATTTTCCTTGATTGATTTTGAATCTAATAAGACACTTATAAAGGTGTCATATTTGTTATTTCTTTGATTTATCCTAAATTTGCCACTTATGTATGAAAATGATATCAGAGTCTAGGTAATTTTATTTGGGAATAATATTTTATTTATTATTAAAAGTAATATCATAACGGAGGAGACACCCAGAAAATATGGATCCGAACAATTGTTCGAGATGTTTTTATTTCAGAAGGTGCCTTCAAATTTTGAAGGAACTGAAGGAAAGTCACAAGGAGAGGCTATCCTACTGGGAAGCCCAATACGAAGAGTGATTCCTATCGGAATCAAGCCTGCAGGAAATAGAGCAGGGTATTTCCCAAAGACAAGCTCAAATGAACTTGTTAATGGTGAATAATCTGATACAATGCGACTTAATGAATCATCAATAAAGGGCACACCAAAACCACGGTTGATGGAACAAAGAAACTACGAGATAACTCCCACATTCAAAGAGATCGTGGCAGACACATCTAAAATCTTGGAGGATTTACGAGAGATCCAGAAGACGGTATAAAATTACGTAAATCACACGTATGAAGTACCACAAGAAATAAGGCGAATTTCTATAAAACAAGATGAAATTATAACCATCTTGTCAGAAGTTCAAAAGAAGATCCAGACACTAGAATTAAATCAGACATGCTCTAGTAGAAGAAAACCCATCAACGTTGGCAAAGTGAATTTCACACCAAAGGCCAAAGAAGAACCTAAGAAATCGAAGGACGAAAGGATTTGCCAATTGTTAAGACAAATCAAAGAATGACGTCCCTCGAAAGGATAGGATTGGAAGATCTACAAGAATTGGCAGAGTTATTTACCAATATGAAGATGGTAGATCTGAAGATGAATACAGGAGATGGGGCTTTAATCCTTTGTGGATACCATCAGGTACCCCCGGAACAACAAGTGCCGCAGGTGCCACCAGCCCAACAACAACATGAAAGAGGCCCAGCACAAGACGTTCTCATGAGAGCCCGCGAGGACTTTCATGTTGGAGATCAACACAGGAGAGAGAGGCCCAATATGAACAATCTTACAGGAACTAGGGTGATGAAACAAATCCCTAAGTTCTGAGATACGCCTCTCGAAAGAACGAGTCTTGATCCCATACATCCGTATGGACTCATGCTCAATATTGACGATATTGACTTCAAGGACATCGATATGATTATTGATGATTGGTCATCATCGATGAGAATAGCAGCAGGAACGTTGGATCTAGAAAAGGAGGGATTCATCAAGCTGCTAGAGATGAGTTTGTTGGGTGTAGCCAAAACGTTATGGTCAAGAGTTGCACCAGCAGTCAAAGAAGAAACCTTGGAGCCAGCCTCATACACGGAGATCGTGGATAGAATGGCTTTCTAGTTTAAGCTCACCTTTTTGGGAGTAGACAATTTTGGAAGTGCAGATTCCGAAAAGAGGAAGAATTATTCTCAGGCTATGTTAAACCTGAGACTAAACAACATGGAGAAGGAGTCAATTGACCAATTCTTCAAGTTATACCACATCTACCAATGGAATTCAGATGTGGATGAAAAGGTCTGTGTGGAGATTTTCTTCACAAAGTTCCCAAGTCCCTGGAAGGAAATGTTCATTAGAGAATACGTTCCAGGAGATCCTGACAATGTTGGGAGGAGGATGTCTTTTGTCAAACAACAGCTAGCTGAATGGTGCGGACAGGCCATTCTGCAAAAGAATTACAAGAGGCTAAAGAGGATGAATAAATATTCCCCTCTTGACTGCACAGCCAATGATCTGCCGAGCATCATTGGAGGAGAATCGCAAAGGTTACGGAAAAACAAGAAACACAGAGTTCATCCTTATGAAAGAGAAGGATTCTCAAGGAAAAGGACATGAAAACCAAGGAGCAGATGGACCAGGCAAAAGGCAAGATTTTACAAATCTGGACAAAGAAATGGTCATTCCAGAGACAGGACACCACAGAGTTCATCAAGTCGAACCCCCACGAGGAAAACTTTTAGAAGAGCCCATACAAGGGTGTTTGGTGTTTATTTGTGGTGTTTTGTTGCATGATTTTGTATGTTTCATTTGTATTTCCTAGTATTTTGATCTAATTTATCCCTAGGTTTCGTGTGATTTTCTTCACTTGTTGCTCTTATGGTGAAATAAGCCAAGTTTTGGAAAACTTTAGCTTTTGTACGCAAAATCTTGATTTTTAGGTATTAAGGAGGCATGGAGCGAAGACAGGCCGGAAGAGATGAACCCGGAAGGAGAAGCCAGGGGCCCCGCGGCCGCGCGAGTCCCGTGCCCGTGCGAGGGTGCTCTCGGCGGAGACACCCCGCGGGCGCGCACTTTTCCGCGGGCGCGCGCATTCCAGAACCTCCGCGGGCGCGCGGGACGCTCTGTTCCTCCCGAAGCACGCCAACATTGCACTCATTTCTCACCTCTTGTGGCATTTTGGACCAAATTGCATTTCCTTTATCTTCCCTCCTCATTTTGCATGTGGATATGAGACTCTTGAGCCACCCTAATCTAAGCAATAAGGGAATAGGGATTAATTAACCCTAACTCTAGCTTTGGATTTTTCTTCCACAAATCCCCCCAAATCCCTCTCATTTAATGCTCCATCACCATCATCTTACCACCACCTTTCCTCTCTCCTACCACCATACCCATCTATCACCTCTCTCTCTCTCTCTCTCCCCTACGTATCTCTTTTCTCTCTCATATCTCTTGGAGATTTTTGGGGATTCATCATATTCACTCTCATTCATTCATCTCTCTCTCTCTACACACCACTTCATCTTCTCCATTCTCTCTATTCTTTCTTCACACACACTACACACACTAAATCTCTACACCACTTTCTCACCATTTTCACCATCATCACCTTCACAAAAGGGAAGAGGAGAAAAGGGAAGAAGAAGGGAGCCAAGCCAAGCAAGAAGAAGAGAAGACGAGAAGGACCCTACGTCAAGCCATCCGCGGAAGCTATGCTCGAAGGAGGTTTCCCTTTGTATTTTCTTTGTATTTCTTGGATGCTTTGTGGAGATTGTTCCAAACTCTTGAAAGACACGTAATATTGTAGAAGTTGTTATTTGCATTTGATTTATGAGATGACTTTCTTCTATGGTATTTGTGTTGTTTTGAGCATGTTTAGTGGCTAATCTCTCTATTAGGGGATAGAGGATCGATGTGGTTTTGATCTATGCTTGTTCTTGTTGATTGTTGTTGTTGGAATCGTGTTTTTTCAGATTTAGAGGAGTCTTGATTGTGAATCTAAATCCGGAAATTGGTTCCTTCGACGTTAGGTGGATGGGGTTCCTAAGCCTAACATGTTAATCTTACTTGTATGATATAGCTAAGAGAGGTTTAACGGATAGACGGTGACAGTAATTGAAGTTAAACTAATCAGAAGGGTCTATTGTATTTGTGAGAGTAACATTATCAACTTGAATAAAGCATAGTGATAAAACCATTGAGAGAATCTACACCCTATACCTTAATCAAACTTATTTCCTCTAATCTTGATTTAATTTGTGTATTTGCATTTAATTGTCTTGCTTAATTGTCTATTTTGAATTCATAGCATAATCATCATCAAACCCCCCTTGTTAGAATGTTTAGATTTTATTTTAGTTGTTTAGTTGAAAGCATGTGTAGCCTTTAGATAATTCCTTCCTATAAAGTCTTCCTTGAGAGATCGACTCGAGTTAAGCTTATTGCTTCTACAATTGACCCCGTCCAATTGCGGGTGTGGTCCTAAGTAGTTGTCTAGTGAGCATAAATCGGAAATATAAGTATAAATTTGGATGAATATCAAAAGATCAAAAGGATATCCTGATGAATATCAAAGATCAAAAGGATATGCGAGCCAATGATCTACCGACCATCATTGGAGGAGAATCGCAAAGGTTACGGAAGAACAAGAAACACAGAGTTCATCCTTATGGAAGAGAATGATTCTCAAGGAAAAGGACATGGAAACCAAGGAGCAGATGGACCAGGCAAAAGGCCAGATTTTACAAATCTGGACAAAGAAATGGTCCTTCCAGAGACAAGACACCACAGAGTTCATCAAGTCGAACCCCCACGAGGAAAACTTTCAGAAGAGCCCATACAAGGGCAAATGAAAGTTTCAAAGATTGCAACTGCTGGACTTGCGGTGCGAGAGGACATATCTCGATAGATTGTCCGGAAAAAAGAGGAGTCAAAAGCTTCAAAAGTGCACCAGACATCGAGAAAGCGGTTTACTACCAAGACTTGGTACAAGTCTACCAATTCGAGGATATACCCTCAGATGAGAGTATATACGAAGAAGAAGTATACGCAGGACAACACCAACCGGAGACTGGTTTTTACAACAGTCTGCGATCACAAGATCATTATCCAGCGGCTGAGAGGGGCATTCAATCGGCAAATGCCTCTACAATTTCATAGCAAGCGTGGTGATGAAGGACATCTTCGACACCCAAAAATGCAAGACAAAAGAAAATTCGGAGAAGCAATTCTGAGTTTTCGTCGAGAAAAGGATCTTAAAGAACTGGAGATCCAAATCCTCAAGGCTTCTTTAATATCACATCAAGATATTAAAGAAAAAGCTAAGACATCCCTCGAAGATGTCAAGCGGAAGATAGCTAGAAACTATAATGAAAATCTGCTGGCTTGGTGGGGAAAGAACCAACTCAAAGCAACCTTGAAGGTTAAGGCTGGAAAGGAGTTTGAGTTCGTTAGATACAAGCCTATCCTGATGAATATCAAAGATCAAAAGGATATGCGAGCAATCATCAAGGAATACCTTGATCTCAAGCTGATTGAACCAGGGAATTCACCTTATAGCAGCCCCGGATTCTTAGTAAAGAATCATGGTGAAATTAAAAGAGGTAAACCCAGGCTAGTCATTAATTACAAAGGGATTAATGACATTCTTGAGTTTGACGGATATTTTATCCCAAGTAGAGAACATCTTATCAACTGCATATGGAATGCTAGGATATTCTCTAAGTTTGATTGTAAGTCGGGTTTCTACCAGATTCGCATGGACTAGGAAAGCAAAAGGTTTACGACCTTTTCAACACCACAAGGGCATTACTTTTGGAATGCAATGCCGATGGGGTTAGCCAACACACCCTAAATATTTCAGAGGAAGATGGATAATCTTTTTAAAGATTATTTCTCTTTTATGTTTGTCTATATTGATGACATTCTAATTGCATCAAAGAGTATAGATGAACATCTCAAACATCTGGAGATCTTTGCAGATGTTTGTCATAAAGAGGATCTTGTGCTGTCAGAAAAGAAGACAGTAATAGCCACCCGGAAGATGGAGTTTCTGGGAATCGAGGTAGATGAATCAGGAATTATTCTGCAAAATCATATTGTAGAAAATGTGCAGAAGTTCCCTGATGTCCTTAAAGAAAAAAGCAACTATAGAGTTTTCTGGGAGTTGTCAATTTTGCAGGAATCTTTATAAAAAATCTTGCAAAACACAAGAAGGTGTTCAGTAATCTTCTAAAGAAAGATACCCCGTTTGTGTGGACAAACGAACATCAACAAGGAATCAGGCAGCTAAAGGAGATATGCGGAAATCTCCAAAATATGGCTATACTACAAGATGAGGATGAATTGATCCTCTATACAGATGTAAGTGATCATCAGTGGGCAGCCATGCTTACAAAGATCACACCTAACGGAGAGGAGCCATGTAGATATTGCAGTGGTCTCATTTTAGATAGCGAGGCCATTCGATGGCATATCAACGAAAATGAGTTCTTTGCAGTTCAGAAGGCATTTAAAAAATGGCCTTTGTTCCTCTTAGCAAAGAAGTTCACTCTAAAAGTTAATAACACACAAGTTAAAGCTTTCTTGAAAATTAAAATTGAATCTAAACCCGAGAAATCTAGATTAATAAGATGGCAAGCTGAATGCCAATATTATTTATTTGACATTATTGTGATAAAATCTCATGAAAATATTCTTGCAGATTTTCTAACGAGAGATGGAAGTGATTGAGGTCGATGCCATCATGACTGCGCAGAGGCACTTCAGTGAAAATATGGCGTTGCTTCAGCGTGAGTGGAATGAGCTTATTCTTCATGCCGAACAAGCAAGGAGAATACAACGAGCTGACCAAAATAAGGCCGACGAGAGATTACGAGCATGAATAAAGATCAAAGGACAACTCTTGTCAGCTATGCACGAGCCATTCCTCAGGGCCATCAATTCACCATTGATGAAAGGAGAGATTGTAGTATCGACCTGTAAAACAGAAGTAGGGGATTAAAATACCCTTAGCACGAGTTCTAAGCCGGTGTTTTCTACGGAAACACAGGCCCAAGAGAAAATTGAGGGTCTAAAGTTACACTCTGAACCATCAAGTCAACGCAGCACCTCTGGGGTAAAAGAGCAAGAGATTAACCTTAGGCCAATGACTGGTATCTCTAAGGTTAATATTAACAAGTTAGAAGTTTCTTCTTGGCAGGTTTATCAGGCTAATTGGGAGAAGCTTTATACCAGTCAGGGAATCAATCCATCCAGAACCAAGACTGATGTTTCTGGAAAGTATCCAAGAGTGCGGATCTTACCAGGAACTAATCCACACGAGGTCAAGCAATGGTATGATTTTGGGGCCTTAGCTTCAATTCAAACCATGCCAACGGCGTTCCCAGAAATCAAGTGTCTACCCAAGTGGATACAAGAAGCCGTGCAGGAATCCTGGGCTAACAATGATAGGCTTAGCCGAGGAGACGTTCTGGAACTATATTTTATTAGTACAGCACCAGAACCAGCAGAAAAAGGGAATCATGAGGCCTTCCACTACATCAGACTTCAAAGGCCAGATTCTAGAGCATGGGGCAGTATTAAAGCCTCATCAGAGGACATCCCATTGATCGCCTCGATAATTGAGGATCAAATCACCACCAGGCGAGCATGGGGATTGTGGGTCTGTCTTACAGAGATGGACAAAGTCAAGTTCCCATTCAAGTTTTTCCATAATTCAGTGAACGGGTCATTCTTGTTGAATACCATGACAGAAAAAACTACGAGATTTGCAGAGGATCTGTTCGAGAAGAAGAGGTCCTTGATATGGGAAAGCAAGCTTGCTATGAGCAAAGAGACTCATCGTAAGTATTGCAACATGGCTCATTTCGGGCAGTGAGACAATCGAATATGCTCAGATTGCCAGAACCAAAAGGAGCCAGAGTTTGGCAAGGGGTTCCGTCCCAAGATGGAACGAAAGAGAGCTGGGGAAAATGAGCATCAGATGCCAAAAGCAAGGATGCCAAGAGCCCCACCAAAAAAGTGGATTCCCGACAAGGGAAAAGAAAGGCATGTGATTGCAAAGTAATCATGTGACTCAGGGAAAGAGGCTGGCCATTAAAGCTAAAAAATAAAAGCTAAGTGGTTCAATAGAGAAGGCACATGGTGCCACTTATTGTGGGAACCTCCACCCACAAGCACCTTCACGTGAAGATAAAGAAACCAGGACCGACCATCTTTAATAAGGAGTGTCAACAAAAGGGTCCATCCATGTGAAAATAGGTGAAGAATAATGGAGTGGGGAATCATAGAGGGACTCCCTTCTATAAAACGAGGCAAGAAGGAAGCAAAGAACATCGATCATTTTCTTAGCTTTCTTCCAATAAATTGTAATAGTGAAAATAAGTTTTAGTTTGTATGAGAGTTGTGAGCCTAGCTACTATGAGTAGCTGAATGAGCTTATCTCCTCCCTAAAGGAGATTTACTTATTATAATAAATGTTTTATTATTCTTAAATAAAATCAAGGCTTTTGCTCATCTCTTGTGTTTACCATATATATTTTTCTATAAACCAAAGGAGTACTCTACACCACGTGTAGGAAACGAACGAGGATTGTGCTATGTGTTGCTGAAGGAGTTCGTGTCTGGAAACCATAGGTTGCGATCGTATGGTTTGGTGAGGCCTGTAAAAATCCGACGGATTACCCGACAACATTCCGGTCAAAAAGGTATGAATTTGATTTATAGTTTAATGTATTTGGTTTATAGAAGCATGATGGGCCTGATATGGTCGTAATGGACTATTTCCATTTAATTATGAAAGTGGCATATTAAGATGAATAGTAAAGAAAATCATTTAAGGGCATACTAGTCATTTAGCCTTATGTTTGGTTAGAAAAGAAGATTTTAGAATTCATGATTAGAAAAGAAGTTTGTATTCTAAAATTGGCTACTTTTGAATTTCACCCTATTATTATTATATACCCATGAAATTGTAGAATAATGAATATTTTACAAAATAAAAGTAACAAAGTAAAATGTAATATACTGTCAAAAGAAAATGGGGAAAGGTCACGTACAAGTCAAATTTGAAAATGGTAATTGTTGTCATGCAACGCGTCATGTAAATACTTGCTGAAATATGTCTTACATTTAATTTGTGATTGTATATAAGAGCTTCTCCTCTATCATACTCAAAATTTGATACATAAGTTACCGCCACATCAAAATTTATATACCTATTTTTTTAAATACACATTCCCTTCAAATCATCCACTATACATATGATATATACATAATTTTTTGGGATCCCTATGTATTTCAATATTTCATTTGAGAGAAAAATTTAAATACCCATATCCCTTAATTAAAAACCTCCTTTACCCACTTTGTTACACACATTCAAGAAATGCCCACTATGTCTAATATATCCCTACTTTTTCATTTTCCAATGCCTTCAAACATGGGCACTCTCACTTTTCAGAAATTGTAAGAAAACGTGCTCATTTTTTTAGCTCAAATCAGTCTAATAAATATGTAAAGTGATTATTCACGTGTGTGCTCAAACCTCGAAAAATGAAACACCGCTCGAAACTCATAATTTTAATACGGACGGTATCTCAGCGGTATTGCAAGGGAACCGAAATGGAGTTGAAATATTTCAATACCGTCCATAATATACATTCGGCGGTATGCGAGCGGTATCACATTATACCGGTCGATATTCGAGCGGTAACACATTATACCAGTCGGTATTCAAGCGGTATCACATACATTTGGCAGTATCATATTAAATTTGAATACCGCTCAAATACCGTAATTATATTACGGGCAGTATTCAAACGGTATTGGAAGGTAGAGTTGAAATATTTCAATACCGCCCACATTATACATTCGGCCGGTATCACCATAAAAATGAATACCGCTCGAATATTATCATTTAATTACGGACGGTATTAACTCGATATTGGTAGGGATCCAGACCATAGTCAAAATATTTCACTACCGTTGAAAAAATACATTTGGGCAATATCAGCTTTAAGTTGAATACCGCTTACGGGCGGTATCCATTTTAAACCGTATTACCGAACGGTATCAGCTTTCAGATGTGGGACCCATGTTGGCAGTTATTTGCCATAAATTTCAAATCAATATCCCCACCATCTTTAAGCGGGCATCCCCAAATACCATCCCATATATCAAAAGAAATCAAATTGTATCCCCAAATACCAAACCCTAAAATCAAACCAAAACTTAAAAATTATTTACGGTGTAACTTCGAGGGTGGTAGTTCTCATCATTCTGATAATGCCCAGGTTAGTCATTTCATTTCTCTCGAACAATACATGAATACTGCCGAATGACCAAGTCGGGCGGTATAATTTTTTGTTCTTGCCCACGGTATTCATAAATTTTTATGAAACTTGTTTGGCTATAGAGTGTTTAAGCTTTTCACTGTGGTTATATTTTGGTTCTTGCTTAATTGAAATACTTTCGGGATTAAGTAGAAATACCGTAGATTTAATATCGTTTGATGTAGAAAATACCGCTCGTATACCTCCCGGTAGAGAGGGGCGGTATCCGACGTTATTTTTACATAAAATACCATGATTTTCAGCAAATACCGCTCGTATACCGCCCGCCTCTATCGAGCGGTATACGAGCGGTATTACCCCTTGTGACGATATTTTGTGTTTTATATTGGATTTTTCAATTATGATGTTATAATTTACTTGTTCAAAATTTAATTTAATTTTTGGACTTGGATATTATGATTAGTTGGATAAAAACATCAAATACCGTCGGCTATGACAAATACCGTTTGTATGCCGCTTAATAAAGACGAGCAGTACTCGATCGGTATTTTACTTGATTGACGGTATTGGCCTCATTTGATTATTTTTTCGTTATTTTTACTGCTTAATTGGTATAAAATATTGAATTACGTGGGTTTGAATAAATAACGAGCGATATTCAATTTTTTTTGAACAAATGAATACCGTCCATCAACAACGGGCGGTATTCAAAATTTTTGTAATGCATTTCTTTGCATTATCTAAATATTAATTGTTTCTCTTCTTCTTAGGCTAATTGTAGTTGGAAGAGAGTAGATATGCAAAATTATTTCCAAATTGTAAATCTCTACTACAAGCCGAAGGTATTAAATGTCGATAAGGACAACATTGTTGAGAGTTGGTGGACAAGAACTAGTGGAGAGATTCAAGGAGGGGTGCTTCGGTCAACTCATACAATAGAAAAGCAAGTCGAGCAGCGATAGAGCCCTGCATGCTTTGATCTCTCGTGAGATCACTATTCCCGGTGCTCCGGCTCATGAGGTATGGTTCCATATTAATGAGAGCCATATCAGATTTTTGTTCCCCGAGTACGCTCTTGTGATCGGGTTTCAATTCGGATCATCAGATTTTGATCTTAATGCCAAACACGATCATTCCAATGTGGGAGTGTTTAGGAGATTATGTGGTGGCAAGGATCTCAGCATTCTGGAGCTGTGGAATATTTTTTCTGGACAGGATCGCAGAGCCGCGAAGAAGGCTACTCCATATAATTATTTAAAAGTGGCTAACATTTTAGCCCTGTATTTTTTTGCTTGTGGCTACGACACTCCAAGAAAGGTCGATACCAAACTCTTCCAACATCTTCGCCCTGATGTCTTTTGGTTTCATTATCTGGCCCTCACCGCACATTTTTTTAGCAAAATACGCTGCAATCACTTTTGCACGGACTTGTCTCGGAGCGACACGACTCAAGTCGTTCATGCAAGTATGTTCTTCCATGAACTTATATACAATCCAAAATGTTTCTCTCCATGTGGCGCGCACCTCAAAAGGACAACGATCTTCATGTTTGCATACGATAATCAGAGGCCTTGAATCTGAACGAGCCACTTTATATTCAGCACGATGATGAATATTCCATAATCCCACCGTGATTGACAGAGCATCTTTGGTCCAAAAGGTGGACCCTTTATAGAGTTGGTCGTCTGGTACCCCCTCCAAATCAGATATCACAAGTGAATCAGAAACATCAATAGAAATCATCGGTATTAACCAATTTTCATTTAGTTCTTCAGTTGGGATTGACTCTTCAGGTATTGGTGAAGGGTTGCTAATCCCTAACATAGACAACAGTTTATTTATGCCACCCTCTCTGCGAATCCATGCAGCAAACTTTGACTGTGTAAACCTATTGGCAAAATCAGCTTCATCATCTTCCTCATCATCCTCATCCTCATCCTCAGCCTCAGCCTCAGCCTCAGCCTCATATTCATCATAATCTTCATCTTCATCATCATCATCTTCCGGTCGCTCAGCCTCAGCCTCAGCCTCATATTCATTTTTATATTCATCTTCATCATCATCATCATCATCTTCCTCACCATTGCCTCTCCCATCACCCTCGCCCTTCTGTGAGGGCTTGCCTCTAGCATCATCTTCCTCACCATTGCCTCCAAAATCACCCGCATACTCATGTAAGCCTACTGGTTCATGATATGATGTGGTATTAACTCGCCCAAAGATATAGGTTGAGCAGGAATGTGTATAAGTTGCTCATCACCGCCTTCGTAGTCGGAATTTTACCATCACCCACCATATTGTACAATGATACTTTGCCAATGATCTATCTGTAGATTAAACAAAATATAATGTCAATGAAAACATTATATAATGAAGATACCGCTCGGTACTGCTATTACCGCTTGAATACCGTTTAGATAGGGTTAAGAGCGGTATTCAAGCGGTATTTATTCTGCATGAAAGATTCAAAATATACCTGATGAATTTGTGTTAGATTGCCAAGGATTGTTTATTTCTTTTTGCAAGATATTGGTGGGTTTTGTGAAATTTATGTGTGTAGTATATCATGTATATTAATGCGGTCTTCAAATCATAAATGTAAGAAGAGTTTCCAATCTCACCGGTCTCTTTCCAGTCTTACCACGTGATACAGCCCGAATACCGACCGGTATTTGAGCGTGTTTTTTTGTCGCTATCCCACGGTGTAAATATGATTTGAGTTTTCATGCAATGACATGTCTTCAATCTCACCTACCCACTAATTACATCCATGTACTTCTTCAATTATTTTGTTATATCAAAGTACAAACGTGTAAGAAAAAAGATAAAAGCAAGACACGTGAACAAGATAGCATTCACAATTAAGGAAAATCGAATACAATACAAATACCGCTCACAATACCGGCCGGTATAATGTAATAGTGCTATAATACCAGCCGATAAAATGGTGGTATTCGTACGGTATTACACACTGGCCGGTATGATATAATACCGTTAGAATACCGACATGTATTAGATTGAAATCAGTACAATACCGGCCGGTATAATGTGATACCGCTGGAATGCCGGTCGGTATCAGGTTCGGTAATCCAACGGTATTACATAATACCGCTCTCAAAATATCAGCCGGTATTAGGACAGAATCTGTATAATACCGGCCGGGTATAATGTAATATCGTTACAATACCGGGCGGTATTCGGATGAAATCTGTAGAATACCGGCCGGTATAATGTAATACCGCTGGAATACGGCTGGTATCAGGTTCAGTAAGCCAGTGGTATTACATAATACCAACCGTGGTAATACCAGCCGATATTAGGATGAAATCTGTAC
Organism: Perilla frutescens; assembly: GCA_026008535.1. Classification (NCBI taxonomy): domain Eukaryota; kingdom Viridiplantae; phylum Streptophyta; class Magnoliopsida; order Lamiales; family Lamiaceae; genus Perilla; species Perilla frutescens. The sequence continues at coordinate 8,100,914 of BRKX01000013.1, read as the reverse complement.
AATACCAGCCGGTATAATGTAATACCACTGGATTACATAATACCGCTCGCGTACCGATCGGTAAATCCAATACCGTTCGAATACCGGCCGGTATAGTGCAATACCGCTGGAAAATCGGTCGGTATTAGATCCGGGATCGGTGCAATGATTTTTCCAGTCAATGAGAAGTCGTCCTTGTCACATGTTTCTGTTACTTTTCAGTCAATTATTATGTAATTATTATGTACTTTTGTCATGATTTTTAGCACAATAAAATACACTTGTGTAAGAAAGGTGTAAGAGATCACTTTTTGAGGGTATTTTAGGGACTTTACACTAAAGGTGGGTAATTCTTGGATGTGGGTAAGGAGGTGGGTAAAAGGGGTTTTTGTTAAGGGATATGGGTAGTTTTACTATTTCATTTTATGTATCATTTGTGTTCTATTTTCCAACATTGTACTCATCTTTCTAGTATCAATAAAATTGATTTTTTTAATAATTTGTTATGAACGCAATTCATTTTTAATTTAATTTTTTTTTTATTTTTTTAATGATAGCTTTGATATTTTTATATCAAAAAATAATATTTAAATAAAAATTAGTTAAATTATACATAAAAATAATATATGTATGTATGTATGTATGTATTTTATTAAATGGGTAAATTTATTTTATGGGTAAAATTGACATCGATGAAATATTTTAGCTTGAAAATATAATATAATATAACATAATATATTGCAAAAATAAAATTTTACTTGTCGATATATTTCCTTCACTAAAATTGATTTATCGCAAAAATAAAAATGTTGTCTATACATAATATTAAATTTATGAAGGCGTTTAATTTCTTTTCCATATCGGCACATAAGTCAGCAATGTTTTTTGGAGTTATTTAATGAAATATTCTTTATCGACATATTTTTATTGTTGTTGTAAATTTATTTTATGGGTGAAACTGACATCGGTGATTTATTTTAGTTTGAAAATATAATATAATATAATATATTGTAAAAATAAAATTTTAGTTGTCTATATATTTCTTTCACTAAAATTGATTTCTCGCAAAAATAAAAATATTATCTATACATAATATTAAATTTATTATATTGAAAAAGCACTGCCTCGACATAGAATTTTCATAGAAATGACAAGAAAGAAAAGGGAAAAACTGAAGAGAGAAGGAGGAGAAAGAATAAAATAAGAAGAGTGGGCCCCACATCACACCTTTTTTCCTCAAAATACTTGGTACAACTGCATGTACCATTTACCAAATTTGTACCTTTTTTTAACATATCACTATGGTCTACCTTGTTTTTTTTGGTACATACCAAAAAATTTGTTCCTAAAATATTCCCATAGTGGATGCTCTAAATTTGTTATAAGTTATAACATGCTCCCTCATAACACAGATAGGTTATCTCTAACAATTTACTTCATTTTACAGCAACACTATCTCTATTATACATCAAACATCTCCAACAGTTTACTCTAAATTCTACTCTAAAAATGAATATTCCATAATATTCTTTTTTATGTATTTATTGTAATCAAGATTTTTCCAACAAAAATAACTATTGAAATTTTTGAAACTAAATAATATTACAAATAGAAACATTTCATAATAATATTGTAAATAATAAAAATTACGTGCTAATATTGCAAAAATTATAGACTAATATTATTGTATTTCTTTATTTATATTTTTAATGGTGTATTAGTATTTTTAAATTATCATTTTTCAATATTTTATTTGTATTTTTAATGCTTTATTTGTATTTTCATTGGTTTTTATGTAATTTTATTAAATGTCATTTTAATTTTAACATAAAAAAAAACATGATCCTTCTTATTTGATGTCATTTTAATTTGATATACAATTTTTTATTTCAATATTTTTAAGAAATAAATAAATTAAAGTATAAGATTTAAAAAAAAGTCATGAAGAGTAATAGAGATGTGCTACTGTAGCAGACCTTAAAATACATCAACTTTTGAAGGATCTGTTGGAGTGCATTTTTGCCACCTTTTACTCTAAATTTGAAGTTTAGAGCTTCTCTTGGAGAAGCAAGTATTATATGCGTGAGTTAGAGTTTGTACAATTAGATTTAAATTTTGTTTGCGTATATCTAAATTAATCCTTTGTTTTTAGTGAGAATATCTAAGTTAATCTTGCTTAGACATATTTATATAGCTAATATCATAGATGAAAGTTATCAATTGTTCGGTATTTATTTTCACCTAAATTGCAGGTGTATAGTGAGGCTTCTAGTATAGCAGTGAACAAGGTCGTATCCACAGAGATTTAATACTTATTCTACTAGTTATTTTAATTTAACTTCCTGCCGTTATCTAGACTACAAATCATGATTGAATTTAACTAAATAAAAACCGACAATAATAAATAAACTGAATTACCACAGAGAAATCAACACGGAAAATCAAACACTGAAGAAAAGACGCACTCTAAGATTAGATACTCATTATTTAATTCATTCTCTTAATCAATTCATGTAGTGTCTATGTTGGGATTTTTAAATTATGCTAGAACAATCACTCATATATTCTAAACCTTCTCTCGAAGTGCCTAGATTGTAGATCACACAATAAATATTAATGTGTCCGTTCAATACCTATTGTGCAACTCCTAATGGTTCCAAAGATTTATTGTTCTCTAAATTAATCGCAACTCTCTCGAGTGATATTGACTAACTAGTTAATTATTCCAGATCTTGTGTTAAAACTCATCTCTCGAATTATGGATTAACACATCAGATTGCATCATTTAGTGATCAAGTAAATAATACAGAGAAAAGTAGGAATAATCAAAATATAATCAAATCATAGACACCAAATAAAATGGATTAAAAGAATTTCATAAATAACTCATAATCCAACCTTAGAATACTAGGGTTTTAGCTATCCATGGCAAAATAAACAACTAAAACAATCCACAAAATAAACATTGTATTCTAAGAATAAAGAAAATAAAACCCGAAGATTCTATTATGACTTTGGTCTTGAACACTCTTGAATCATTTGGTCTTGTTCTTCGCGTCTTCTTTTCTCTACAGCAAACCTTTGGTGGCAACTTTTGGGTAGATGGAATTGTATGGAATTTTCGTGCATCAAACCCTTAAATACCAAGTTAAGAAAAGCCCAAAAATAGATCAAAAATCGGACAGGCTCGCTCGACTCGCGACCACGACGCCCGCGACTAGGGTCGTGAATCCACGTGGCGTGACGTGGCGCTGACGTGGTAGAAAATTCGCGACCAAGTCGCAAATAAAACAAAGGAGAACTCTGCCTCTGTCGCAACCATGCAGAAAAATGGAAAAAGGTGATTTGCGACCATGATTCGCGACCCCCTGGGTCATGAGTCCGGTCACGGGTAATTTTCAGCTTCGGCAGCCTCTCATTGTTTTGTTTCGTTCTCACTCGTTTCTCGTCCGATTGACCTGATTCTTTTTGCAATGCGTTCCTAACTCGATTTCCTATCTTTCTAGGGTCTTCCCAAGCTTATTTGAAGTTCACACAAAAATGGCATTAATTCCCTTCACAATGAACAAACACGTGACATTGCACAAAACATAGAAAACTATGCAAAACTCAACACTTCATGCATGCAATGCCCATCAAATACCACTCAAATGTACCTCAAAATACATGTAAAATATGAGGTTATCAACTCCCCCAAACTTAAAACATTGTTTGTCCCCAAACAAAGAACATAAACCAAACTTAGAATTCAAATAATACATAACTCTACAATTTATAATCTAGCATCTACAATCTCGAAAATCTAATCAGGAAGTGACAAGATCAAGCACAACACTCAAATTATGAACACATGCAAAAGATTTCAACGAGAAAAATCTAGCAAATGATCCTCACCGGTGTGTGTTTCGCTCAAACACTCAAAGTGTGATAAAATAAGGGTAAGCACTCATCGAAACATTGAACTACACACTTGATCTACCATAGGTTTGCATGCAATCTCAACTCTCCACTGACAAACAAATGTGCTCAAAATTAATAAAATCAAATAGGACTTTCGTTAAGGTTGTAACGTAGGCTCGGATTAAGGTTAGGAATATTTGGCTCAAGTGACTTAACAATTGCAAAACAATCCACCACTTTTACTTTCTACTCCCAATTACTTTTCTCATTCAAACACCAATTGGAAATTTTCCAACTTCCTCCTACACATCCTTAAGTCATCCATATATTTGTTTTTTTTTTTTTTCAACTCATGGACCTTTGGTCTCTTTTCTTTATTTCTTTTATTGGCACTTTTCACATTTTTTTTCTTTTCAACACTCACATAGCACTTTTTTTCGCACCAACAAGAACCACCAATTATCACCATTTTTTTCATTTATTTCTCTATCCCAACTCCAAAATTCCCTACCCCTTCTTCCTATTTCTCCACAAGAATCAACAAACAAATTCCAAATAGGCTCTCAAAGAAAAGGCATTAAGGCACAACGGGCTCGTAAAAGAATAAAATGAATTTAGGACAGTGTATGGGATAAATGGCTAAAGAAAAGATGGCCTACTATCATGTCCTATTTTCAAGCAAAACAACTCAATCTCAAGCAAGACGACATGCAAGTTCTAGAGAAACAAGTGTATAAACAACCAACACACAAGAATAAAAATTAAGACAATAGTCTTATAGGCTCAAAATCTCACAGCTCACATTGGATAAAATAAAGCTCGAAGAACTCTAAAAACACATATTCATTCAAATCATGTTATACATGCTCAAATCATTCCCAATCGAATAATCTCAATCATAAACACTAAACCATAAACCATAGAGCATATATCATCGAATTCCTAAGTAAAATTTAAGACCAAAATTCAAAATTTTCAAATTTTCTGGAAAAACAAAAATACGAAACAAGTAAAGCAGGTAAAAACAAAATAAAGGTCTAGACACTACAAGCATATATCCTCCCAAACTTATTCAAATCCACGAGATGGAATAAGTTTGCAAAAATGTATGTAGTTGTCGTCGACCACTTACAACGATCACATGGATGTCCATTCGGGTTCAATGTCCTCCCCCAAACTTGTCAAAAGACAAGTTGATTGATTTGCTATCCCTCATATTCCAGCATCCATCCGTTCTTTACCTGCACAACTCAGAAAAAGAAGTGAAAAACATAAATAAAAAAAACTAAACAAAAGGGAACGAAAAAAAAAACGCATTGGGTTGCCTCCCAACAAGCGATGTATTTAACGTCAACAGCCAGACAAATTTGGGAACTCAGGTTTCCACAAGCGGGGAAATGGGTATCCCTCATTCTCTTCCCCGATCATCCATCTCTGTGCCTCCACCATCAGTACTGCAACCAGATTCTTGAGCATTGATGGTATTATATTCCACAACTGCCTTGTGCTCCTCAACATCAAACGGGAACTGGATGTGTTCATCTTCAAATCGGAGATTCAGAATCCCAGTGTCCAAATCGATGTTGGCCCGTCCAGTGCGTAAAAATTGGCGTCCCAAAATGATAGAGACGCTTTTATCTTCCTCCATGTCCAACACCACAAAATCCACCGGGAATATAAAATCATTAACTTTGATTAGCACATCTTCCAAAATTTCCTCAGGATACACCACAAATCGGTCGGTCATCTGCAAACACATGGTTGTGGGCTTGAGTTGTCCACTGTTCAGCTTTTTGAAAAATGAGAGCGGCATCAAATTGATGCTCGCCCCCAAATCACACAGTGCTCGACCACCTATCTTGTCTCCAATAGTGATGGGGAGTGTAAAACTCCCCGGATCCTTCATCTTGGCCGGGAGCTTCCTTTGGATGATGGAGCTGCAGTTTTCTAGGAGGTGCACAGTCTCGAACTCCTCTATCTTTTTCTTCTTGGACACAACATCTTTTAGGAATTTTGCATATTTGGGCATATGTTGCAGCGCCTCCACCAAAGGAATGTTGATCTGCACCTTCTTGAATATCTCTAGCAACCGAGAGAACTGTGCATCAACTTTCTATTTTGGAGTCCTCTGCAAGAACGGGATAGTCACTGTGTGGAGAACTATAGGACCTGTCTGAGAACTCTTGATGGTGGAATCCGGCGGGCTTGTCAGAAGCTGTCTTGGAAGGAACAGTTGCAGCGGCGGCAATCGGTGTAGAGACTTTAGTGTGCAGATGGATTGCATTGCACTGCTCTTTGGGATTCACTGTGGTGTTACTGGGGAACTGTCCCGATTGGTGCTGATTCCCTACAACTGTAGCCAGCTGATCCAGTTGCTTCTCGAACATCTTCATTTGCACACTCATGGCACCCATAATATTTTCCAGCTTCTCCACTCTAGCTTGCGACTCCCCCATGAATTTATTAGTTTTTCCCATGAACACCATCAACAAATCATCTATGTGCAGCTTCTTCTCCTCGTTGATCACTCCATTTGTTACTAAGAAGCCGGATGGGGGCTGCAGAGTGTTATTGGGATTACCATATGAGAGGTTAGATCGATTACCTTGATAGAATTGATTTCTACCTCGGTAATTGTTGCCATCATAGCCCCCTCGTTGATTGATATAGTTTACATCTTCCACAACTTGATTCATGGTAGGATTCGCAGTCTGCTGAGACATGGCGTCAAATCTACTATTGATAGTAGCATTCAACGTGGACAATTGAACCGCCAATTTAGAAATCGGATCACTATCATCAACTGCTGCAGCTTTCTTCAACATCCTTACTGGTCGATCTCCAGTCCACTGATAGCTATTGGTGGCCATGTCTTCAATTATCATTACATCTTGATCGTGGCCTTTGTTCAGCAGTGAGCCACCTGCAGAGGCATCCAGAAGCCTTTTCACCTCCATGTCGCATCCATTGTAAAAGATACAAAATTGATGGTCCACCCTGAATCCATGATTGGGGCACTTCCTCAGCATGTTCCGGAATCGTTCCAAAGCCTCATACAAAGTTTCATCATCAAACTGGCGAAACTGTGTAATTTCGCCCTTCAGCTTGAGAGTCAAACCAGGAGGAAAAAATTTGTGTAGAAATTTATGCGCCAAGCACTCCCAGCTATCCACCGTACTGAGATCCAAGGAATGATACCAATCCTTGGCAGTATCTCTCAGTGAGAATGAGAACAGACGAAGCCGAATGGCATCATCCGACACCCAATTCATCTTGATTGTGTCGCAGACCTCTAAGAATTGTTGTAGATGTGCATTCGGATTCTCAGCCTTGTGCCCTCCATACTGATGCTGCTGCACCATGCCCACCAATCTCGACTTCAATTCAAAGTTGTTGGCATTAATGCCTGGACCAGGAACCTGTCCATGGTTGAGCATCGGTGTGAATATCTGATTGATCGGTACCGGAGCTACTTCTCTGGCAGCTTCTTGCTCTTGAAATCACCGCTGCATTTCCTCTCACAGTTGTTGCATGCGATGCATCTATTCAGCGGTAACAGAAGCTTGCTGTTCTACCATCTCTCTTCTTCTTCTTGCGTTGTTTTGCCGAGTGGTGGCTTCAATCTCAGGATTGTATTATTCTAGAGAGCCTCCCTGAGATCGTGTATGCATACACAACCTAATCACAAGAGAAAAGAGATTATGAAATTTAAATGAAAATAAACTGAAAAAAATGGTCTAGATTAACACAAGAAATTAAATCTAAATAATAGCAAATAAAAATTAAATCCCCGGCAACGGCGCCAAAAACTTATTCGGTATTTATTTTCACCTAAACTGCAAGTGTACAGTGAGGCTTCTAATATAGCAGTGAACAAGGTCGTATCCACAGAGATTTAATACTTATTCTACTAGTTATTTTAATTTAACTTCATGCCATTATCTAGACTACAAATCATGATTGAATTTAACTAAATAAAAACTGATAATAATAAATAAACTGAATTACCACAGAGAAATCAACACGGAAAATTAAACATTGAAGAAAAGACGCACTCTAGGATTGGATACTCATTATTTAATTCATTCTCTTAATCAATTCATTTAGTGTCTATGTTGGGATTTAAATTATGCTAGAACAATCACTCATATATTCTAAACCTTCTCTTGAAGTGCCTAGATTGTAGATCACACAACAAATATTAACGTATCCGTTCAATACCTATTGTGCAACTCCTAATGGTTCCAAAGATTTATTGTTCTCTAAATTAATCGCAACTCTCTGGAGTGATATTGACTAACTAGTTAATTATTCCAGATCTTGTGTTAAAACTCATCTCTCGAATTATGGATTAACACATCAGATTACATCATTAATACATGGAAAAGCAGGAATAATCAAAACATAATCAAATCATAGACACCAAATAAAATGGATTAAAAGAACTTCATAAATAACTCATAATCAAACCCTAAAATACTAGAGTTTTAGCTATCAATGGAAAAATAAACAACTAAAACAATCTACAAAATAAACATTGTATTCTAAGAATAAAGAAAATAAAACCCGGAGATTCTATTATGACTTTGGTCTTGAACACTCTTGAATCCTTTGGTCTTGTTCTTCACGTCTTCTTTTCTCTACAGCAAACCTCTGGTGGCAACTTTTGGGTAGGTGGAATTGTGTGGAATTTTCGTGCATCAAATCCTTGAATACCAAGTTAAGAAAAGCCCAAAAATAGATCAAAAATCGGACAGGCCCGCTCGACTCACGACCACGACGCCCACGACTAGGGTCGCGAATCCACGTGGCACGACTTGGCGTGACGTGGCAGAAAATTGACGACTAAACCCAAAATTCACGACCAGGTCGTGAATAAAACAAAGGAGAACCCGGCCTCTGTCGCGACCGTGCAGAAAAATGGAAAAAGGTGATTCGCGACCCCCTGGGTCGCGAGTCCAGTCGAGGGTAATTTTCAGCTTCGGCAGCCTCTCACTGTTTTGCTTCGCTCTCATTCGTTTCTCGTCCGATTGACCCGATTCTTTTTGCAACGCGTTCCTAACTCGATTTCCTATCTTTCTAGGGTATTCCCAAGCTCATTTGAAGTTCACACAAAAAATGGCATTAATTCACTTCACAATGAACAAACACGTGACATTGCACAAAACATAGAAAACTATGCAAAACTCAATACTTCATGCATGCAATGCCCATCAAATACCACTCAAATGTACCTCAAAATACATGTAAAATATGAGGTTTTCATCAACTCTCTTCAATTTATTGATAATATTGCAGGCGGTGAAAATTTATAAAATATATATAATATTTTTATTGATATTTATAGATTTATTTAGTTTTGGAATCTTATGAAATCCAAAATTAGATAAAATATGTAAATAATAAAGATATTATTATATGATAAACATCAAGAGTCTTTGACAACAAGCTGTAAATATCTTCGAAGAGATATATATCAATATTCAAGAGGCAATGAAATCGCGCCACGTTAGCCCTAGATACTCATACATATAACTATAAATAGGGGTCTCCATATCAGTTGAAAATCATACCAGAAATCATTTGAAGAGTTCAAGAATTTGAGAAAAATTTTATAAGTGAAATTCTCTCAGATATTCAATGCATTCTTGTGGCATTCAAAGACGTTCTTCGCCAAATTCACCCCGAAATCGGCGTTTGATCCTCAAGTAAGACAGTCAAAGGCGTTCTTCACCAAATTCATTCTGAAGTCAATGTTTGATCCGGAAACAAGGCGACAGCCCTCTGGATTAACATTATCAAGTCCAAATATCAAGTAAAAAAAGATCAATTTCAAAGACCGCTTGAAGATCAAGTTTTGAAAAGAAGAATCCGAGGAAAAATAGAGATTGAATCCGTGAAAATATATCTTTATCCGAAAATTATCTGAATTGTATACACCTTGTATTTTACCAAATTAAATACAAAAATATCAGAATTTGGAAGAATGTTGGTGGCCTTGGAAAGTTTGAGAAATAATCTAGCGGGAAGAGTGGAGGAGTTTCACGTACAAAATATTCAAGTCCGTCGTCTGTGTCCCATCAATCCAAGAGTTTGGTGGTGACGGTTCTGATTCTTCATGCGGTGTATGCTACCTCTTGAATGAAATAAATTTAGCGATTGGTAATTAATTTCCTTTTTATGGGCATTGAATTACTTGGATTCTTAACTCCGTACATAGTTTTTCGAGATTATAGATGGAATTGTTGTACAAGATTGTGGGATTTTCAGATAAATTTGGAAGGCTATTTGGTTGTGGATTATTCTGTATTTAATCTTGAGACATGTGTTGATTTTGTGATAGTAGTTCAAATGTCGTTAATTGGTTGAAAAAATTGGGTGTAATAGGAATTTAGTTAGGATTTGTGTAAAAAATTTATGTTTAATTCATGTGTGGTAGTGTGTGAATTAATCCAAAATTGTATAATTTAACAGTTGTTATTAACAGAAGTTAACGTTCATCCGTTAAGAAATGCGCAGGACTAATATAATACCTTTTAAAAAATTGAGGAACTAATTTGGAGCGAAATTTTATTTCGAGACTGAACTAAGATTTCAAATATATTTAAAAGACCAAATTAGACATTTTTCCTCCAAGTATTTCCGAAGTCGTTTCTTAATTTTTTTTCATATGAAAAATAATGTTTGTGTACACGTGTGTATGATGACATGTACATAACGTACCCAAATGTTACGTGAAAAAAAAAACACTTTGAAAAAGTTTGACATTATTATAAAAAATGATTAATTGTCTTAAAATACATAAAGTTTGATGTGGTTTTTCACACGTTTAAAAAAAAGTAGTTTTAATAACATGGACTTAGCACTTATTTAATTTTTCATATAATTTTAGAACTTCGGTCAACTAAAGTGATGTGGTTGTCAAAGATTTCCATGTGTACATCTATGAGAATACCAAATTTTCTTAAAATATACAATTTTTTGATCGATTTTGGTTGGATTAAAGTGTCCGAATTTGAAAATCATGTGAAAAGCTAAACAAATGATAAATTCATGTTATTAAAACTCTATTTTTTAGAATGTGTGAAAAACCAAAAATGCCTAAAAGTTTATGTATTTTAAGACAATTAAAATATTGTGTAAGAAACTTAAAACCTTGAATTTTTTTTGGCATTATTGCAAAAATTAAAATATTGTGTTATAAAACCAAAAACCTTGATTTTTTTAGCAATATTGCAAAAACTAAAAATGTTGTCTGAAAAACAAAAAGCCTTACAAAAGTTTTGGCTTATTGTAAAAATTAAAATGTTTTGTGAAAAATCAAATCCTTGAAAAAGTTGGATAATTGATGATATTAACCCATGATATAAAAAATAACAATAATACATATTACCACAACAGAAAATGACATTTTACCTACCTCCAAGCCACATGAAATTTCATGTTGCACTATTTGTATTACACTCTGTGTTGTACTTTCAAATTACGAGTTTTTTTTTTTACAATTCTATTTTGTGTGTGTGTGTGATTTAGTTTAATTTAAGATTATTTTTTAGAGTTTACCCCACCCAATTAGGGTATATACTTTTTTTAGTATTTATTTTTCAATTTTTTAATTAATAATTCATTATTCTAGTTAGTTATTTCAAAATTCAATTTTATTTTTTCATTGACAAATGTTGACTATGATTATTTATGCTATAATTAATTTTTATTTTAGAATATATATTATTAAAATAATAAATTTGATTGTAAATCAAGGAGTGAAATACAAAAAAGTGGAACATAAAATTTGAACCGACCTCTAAACTGTTTTGAGTTTTGACTATTCAGTTATGACCAACATATATGTAGTCTAACACTTTTTCTTTATATGTAATGATAAAAACTTGTATTAGATCGTCTAACGGGTTTTTTTACGTTAAATGAGTCAAATAAAATTCAAAATCACCCAAAAAATCCACCCCCGAAACCATTTTCCAGTTCAGGCGCGTGTATTCCACGCTTTTGTGGTTTGTTTTTAAAAAAAAGTTCGGCTGCTTTTGACCACCTGTTATCTTCCTTTAACTTTTTTTTTCATTTTTTTTTGCTTTTTTTCTTTTCCTTTTTTTTTTAAATCATTATTTTGTATTGAGCGCAACCCACGCGTTAGTATCAGGTCAATGCATTGCGCGAGATGCTGGATAAAAAAATTAATTTAATTTAATTTTAAGATTCACTAATGATACTTTAGAGTATATATTTATTTCAAAAAAAAAAATCGAGACAATGGATAACAAAATAAACTAATTCAATTTAATTTTAGGGTTCATTGATTATATTTTAGGATATGTATATTTAAAAAAATTAATTATCATTTATCAAGTGCAATACACGAGCTCATGCGTTAGCGTCAGACGTGTGTACTGCACGAGATCCCGGAAAAAAAATTCAGTTTAATTTTAGGATTCACTAATTTCATTTTAAGGTATATACTTATTTTACAAAAGTTAATTATCGAGAATAGTGTACGAACCCAAGTGTCAGCGTTGAGCGAGTGTGCTGCACTAGAATCCAGAAAATAATATAATTCAAAAAATTAAACCTTTATTTTTAAAAAAACAAAAAAAAAAAGAAGAAATTAAAAATTGAAAATAAAAATTAAAAAGAAAAGGAAAAAAGGGAAGGTGACCACTGAAAAAAAAATGAAAAAAGAGGGGGACCATCTCCTCAAGTCAAATAATATCCGTATAATATAAGAGATCCGTTAAACGATTTCACGTAAGTGTGTCTCGTATGTAATTATTAATCAATTTGTACCAACATCCCGCACTCCATATAGTTTATCAATTCTATGCCATTGTCATAGTCTATTTTGTTTTCTATCTATAGTCTTCATATATATTTAATTAAAATATAAATATCATTATTAGAATAAAGTTTCGTACACTTATAGTCTCACACTCACGGTTAATTAAACCCCTAACCATTGTAATTTGTAATCAATGGTAAGAAACAATTAAATAAATAATCTCTTAAAAGAAAAGAAAAAAATTAAACAATAATCTGCAAATGCAAAAGTTGTTTGCAATTGGCATAGAGAGTGGGGATTGAGTATACTCGTTACTCGTCACATTGTTTATCTTCCCGGTCCAACGGCTTTGCAACCTCGGATTTTCAAAGACTTTTTGTTTGAATAACAGAAAAAAAAAAATCATTCATTAATCATGAAATATGCCTTGTTACAAAATTAGTATATATCCACATTCTCTGAAATAGTAGAAATGTGATGGGAAGATATTCAAAAGGGTTTACGTGATTTTTTTTTTTATTACGTGTGGCCATATAAAGGGATTCTTTCTTACATATAACGGGACTTAATTTTATTTTATTTGATTTCTTCAACAAGTTATTTAAATTATTGTGATTCCTATATAAGTCACACCTTACCTATTACATGTATATTTAATTCTAAATGTTCACTTCATTTCATGGGAAGCTAAGTATTTTAATTATTATTTTCGAAGCTCAATTAAAATCTTTTCATGAGCATTTTAGTTGTTAATGGTAATTCTATTCACAACAGTCATTTTTTTATTCATTGCCTTCCAAATTAATTAAAAATTAAGTGTTATTTAATTTGACTTTTTTTTTTATCTCTATTACCCAACTAATTAAGAACTCCAAAAAAAAAATGGACTAAAAAAAAAAGAACTCCACAAATAAAATATATAGAACTCCAATATTACAAGTTTATAGCCCCCTCCTTTCTTCGAAATAAAAAAAGTATTATATGTTAACTATTGTTCACTTTTTTGTCATGAAATCCACTTCCCCAATAAAATTTGGATATTGTTTCAAATTTGTTTGCAGAGCTTAGGGAAAAAAAATGAAAAAAAAGGGCTTATACAGTATTAGTCTTTTGGGAGAAAAATTATGACAGACTCAAATCCTAGATTCTTTCAATCTGCGTTGTGTAGAGAAAAATAGATTCAAAGGCATGAATGAAAGAGAACATAGTTAATTTCGATTTTGGTCTCATAAGACATACGTTTTATTCGCTTTTGGAGTTTTGGTTCCGACACTATCACTGTGACAAACTTTTGTAAGATAATTGGAGCAACACATAAAATAAGTGTAATATTGGTAGTATTTTTATAATTTTATTTTACAAATAATTATGTGTTATGATTTTTTATCACAAAGCAGACAAGCCACGAGTATCGAGAGAGGGTGATGATGATATACTCCGTGTCGAAGATAGAGAAAATATTGATTTTGGTCCTACAAGACACATCTCAGTTTGATTTTGATTCTGATACTATCATTTTTTGTCTTTTTTTCAAAATAATCGCTCAGTTTTAGTCCCATAGATTTAAGAATATCAATTTTGGTCCCACGATTTTAAGGTCAAAAGCGGGACCAAAATAGATATTTACTTTATTTGGAATAAAAAAATGAGAGTATTGGAACCAAAATCGAATTGAAACGTGTCCTGTGAAACCAAAATTGATATTTTCTCGTCGAAGGCGTCGAGGAAGAAAATTAAAACACGGGCATTGGATTTTTATTTAATTTTGGAAATAATTTATATGTTATGGCTTATGGGGGCTACAAGAGTATAAGTATCTAATAAAATAATATTTTTATTTTAATTAATTTTTTTGAGGGTATGAAGAAAAAAATGCAACTCCTGGACAAAAGGCAATGGAACCATGTACATAGAATCCGGTTATAAAATTGAAGCAAACTCCAAGACCTAGAAAGAGTTGGACGACCCAAGACCTCCAAACCTTCAAGAATAGTTTGCTGGTAATGTAGAAAGCAACCATGAAAATATAACTTGGAAATAGAAATATTAACTATGAAAATATATATATATTTATAACTAAGAACACACGCACGACAACAAAAATGGTTGTTCATGAACAAAACTAAGACCAAATGAAAACCTTCCCCTCTTATATACAGCAAGAGAGAAGACTGTCAGCAAGAAATTATAAGAAACAATTTGGCAGTATAATAATGCAATATAATGAATCGAACCATAGCAATTTTCCCATCTCAATCATTTCTTCAATAATATAAATCCACATACCATAATATAAACCATATGTATATCTGCAGAATACACACACACACTGACACACAAAGAAAGTTGTAATTAATTAATTAAGCACATAACATAATGAGGCAAGAATAACTTCCCCTGAGCTTTGCAACACTCAATAATTTCTATATAACTGGTACAATCTTTCAGGCATAACGTACTTGAGATCGAGGCCTTCCATTTCCATTTCGATATATTTTATCACCATGTGACCATATAGCCTCCTTGGTGGCTTCGATACAAGTAGAAAGAATTTGCAAAAAGCTCTCAACAATTTCAACAATATGAATGTTAATAGATACACTATATATTGCGTCATGTCCTTCAAATTATGTGGCTGCAGAGTGATGGAGCATGTATATGAATATATACGCATGCACCTTATTATATTTGTGTGTGTTTGGCTCTATGTGTGCGTGTATGATCGATAGTGCATTGCTTTGTGATCATGAAAATGGACAGACAAACAATTAAGAGCCACAAATTTCAGTGGACTACAGTCTAAGCATAATAAGAACAGAGGTTGAACAAAGGAAACGTGTGTGTGTGTGTGAGAGAGAGAGAGAGTATTTTGGATTTAAAAAAATATGTACATGTAGGATTTGAGAGAATATTTTGGACTTAAAAAAAAAAATATGTACATATAGGATTTGGATTACAACACCACCAATCTCTGTACGATAAATATGAACAATTTATAATCATTGGATCTAATGAATTTTAAGGGTTGAGATTATGATTGAGGTTTATGTTCCGTTATGTTATGTTATTTATTTATTTCTAACGATTTTTAGTTAGTTGTGGGTAATATAGTAATTTATAAAAACAATCCCATAATAATAGGTCTTGTCGTAACAAGATTTTCTTATTTCCTTATTTCTCTCCCCCACTACACGCGTGATTTTCTCTATTTAATTTTAGTACACAAGTTTTATAGTAATCTTTTTTTTCTTTTTTCTTTTTTTTGTGCACACATTTTTCTAATCAATTGTTTGTTATTTTAGTTTTTTGTCGAGGCCTTTTTTTCTCTGTTACTTCGTACACATGGTTCTAATTATTTTATCTCCAACTTCCCACATTCTCATCCTTACGAATGGTTCAATTTTATTTTATAATGACTATTTTAGAACTAATGATAAAAAAATGATTATATTTGTTTACAGTACTTTTACCCTGACTTGTGGATTTTTTGATGAGAACTATTCTTTCTTTCCTGTTTTTTTTTCTTTGTTATTCCTATTACTTTTTTGTTTTCTTTTAGTGCTAATAATACGCGTTTCACTTTATTATTATTCTTAAAAAATTGTGATTCATTTTCAATTTGATTTTTCTGACTAAGTCTTATCATTATGATTAGAAAAGGCAAAACGGCAGCCCGACCTCAGGTGGTCGGGCCAACCGTGAAAAAGTGTTTTGGGGCCGGCCCGAATCCCTTTTCGATCCCTGTTTTGGAAGTCAGGCTTGACCCAAAAAAGAAGACTTCATTTTTGGGCAGGTCCGGGTTGACTCAAATTTGTTTAGGACTACTAAAATTTTGGCCTAGTCTGGCCCAATATTCCAACATTCTCAATGCAATTAAGCTAGATTTAAATAAATAAATGTTGTCTTTATATTACATTTTTTTATAGATTAATAGTACTGTAGCAATTTCAATGCCTTAAGGGTCATCACTTATAAATATAGGATGATTTAGTTAAATACCTTGAACGTAATATAGATCGATGAGGCTATCAAGCTGATTATTGTTGATCTTCAGCTGGATCGACTCTTATTAATTTTGAATCAATTAAGCTCAAGTTTTCAATCATTCTCGAATGACACACGAGTTGAATTAACAAATTATGTAACCAACAGAGCCTTGCATCACTCAAGCGGGTAAAAAATTATATAGATCAGAAAATCAAATTAAACAGGAGTCCATCATATATAATTTCTCGATTTTTCTTTAATACAAATGGAAACCCAAAATATCTATATAATTAAGCCAACAGGAAAATAAATAATACATATAAACATACGAGATAAATGAGGCGATGGACTAATTAAAAACCTCAAACCTTGGAAAAGCAATCAATATTTTCTATAAAACTGGTACAATCTATCTGGCATAACGAACTTGAGATCGGTGCCTTCCATTTCATTTCGCATAAATTTAAGCACTATACGACCACATACCCTCCTCACTGGCTTCGACACAAATACAAAAATCTTGCGAGTAATTCTCCAAAATAGTAACACCATGAATGAAATTAGATATACTATTATGCTCCTCATATTTCACAATTGTTGTATAGTTTGAATAGAGGGTTTGCACCATAATATATATATGAGAGAGAACATTGTGTTTGTGATAATGAAAATGGCCACACCTAGAACAAGAGCCACAAATATTTCAATTTTTAGTGGAATATAATAGCCCATGAGCCCAAAAAAATTAAGACGCGAAAAATTAAAAATAAGTTGGGATTTTTCGAGAATGCGTAATTTTGCAGGGCAGGAGATGAATTTGAGTCCACAATTAATGAAAGTTACGTGATACGAGAGATATGATAACTACAAATTGATAGCGAAAACACAGAGAAAACTTGGAAAAAGATAGATATATACGTGATATATCCAGAAACTTAGCGAATAACTATTTTGTTGTCTATCTATATATTAAATATTCAAAATTTATATGAAAAATCAAATGGTTAGAAATTTCCCCACCTAGTCTAAAAATCATCGTCATTTTTCTAATGCATCGTTCGCCCAGTGTCAAATTATTGCAGTACAACATTCTCGTTCTTATCTAAATACTTTGAATATTAAATTAACTAGCTAGCACTCGTCTCTAGATACATGTCATTTTAACATTTTAATTTTATCTCATAAAAAATATCATTTATGAAATCTGGAGAGAGAGATCTTCACTTGAATTTTCGGAGGTCGACGGCTTGAATATGGAGAAATCTTCGCTTGAATTTTCAATGTTGCATATTCCATTAGTGTTGAAGAAGATGAGATGTAGAAGAGAGAGAGAGAGATTTTTCCAAAATATCATTTCAAAATGTGAAATGTGAATCGCGCGCGGTTGAATGGTGAAAGGAATTGAAATAGGTTAAAAATAAATATAGGGGTAATATAGTAATTCTGGTCAAATAAAATATGTTTAAAAGTTATTGGCTAAAATAAATCTTTTAAAAGTTTGACTGGCTAGTTCCATATATTCCCACTTTCTATTTATAATATTACAATTAAATATTTCTTATATTGAACTAGGCTATATTTTGTTTTTACTTATTTAATTAATGACATTTTTGTCGATCAGTTCATCAAAAAAAAAAAGTACCTAGAAAAATTATGTTCTTAAGTTTTTTGCTGGAGAAATTATCTCAATTTTCATAGGTATGCTTGATTTTTTTTTCATAGCTGCCCCCTCCCTCTTGATGTCAGACTACTGAAAGGACAACGGGTGTTGTTGAAAATAAAAAAGAGAAAAGGGGAGAACAATAAGTTGAAGAAGATAAGAAAATGAAAAAAAAAAAAACCAGTGCCACAGACAATGGCAAGAGGTTGAAGATGAAACAAAATAAATGTACAATAACATAATTTATCAATATTTTAATGTAGTTAGCTTTTCAAAAGTTAAACTAAAAGTGTTGTTTTCTCAAAGGCATCACCAACCATGTACCTCCTCTTGGGTATATAATTCCGTCGTATCAAAAGTTATGTACCAATTATTTTAAATACTCAATCTCTTTAAAACACCCAAGGTACATACATCTTTTTTGAGGGCCCACCATCATAAAAAAATAAACCATATTTCATTTTAATTTTTATATTTAACAACTTTTATATTTAATCAATATTGTATTTATTTAATTATACATTTTTTTGTCAATTCTTTTAATTTTTATATTTAATTAATTTATTAAAATTAATATTTTTTTACTTATTAAAATTTGGAATTTTATTTTGTTTATGAACGAGTTAATTTTTTGTACCTAACCATCAAAATAAAACAACAATATTTTTTATTGATACGAGAAATATGAGTATAATATTGAAAAATAAAACACAAACGATACATAGTGTTGAAAAAATAAAACACAAATGAGTACAAATTGAAAAATAGGCAAAATCAAAATGAAAAATCAATACAAAATTTGTGGCATGACCATACAATGACAAAGTATTGAAAATTGAAATTACAAAGTTCAAAAAAGTTACTACAGTTATTTGATTTTGTAGAGGTTGTAAATTAAAATATATGTTATTTGTATAAAAATTATAGCAATTAATTATTTTTCGGAATGTATAGCAATTAATTATAATAAGCAAATGACAATTAATTATTTTCGATTGATATTAGTTTTTTTTCAAACATTGATATATATTATAATATACAATATTTTAAAAAATATAAAATATATTTTTTGATATAACAAAAATATAAACTATTGACGTAAATTAAAAAAAATTGAAAGAATTGAAATTTGTAAAATGAAAAAAAAAATGAAATAGAAAATAAAAGAAAATAAAAAAGTTTAAAAATAAACTATAGGAGACATATGGGCCCACACTTGCAAAATCTCATTTCCTCTTCTCTCACAATTGTTCACGGTTTGTGTGCTAAATTTGGGTCCACGCATGTGTATTTAAATTCCATTTAACTTCTTTTTGGAATTGAACCACAATGGTTGTACTTGAATTTTGAGTACAAAAAATGTAGTATGTATCCAACATGGATGACCGCTGTGGGTGCTCTAATAATAGCATTTCCCTTAAAACAACATCTTCTCTTTTGAAAAAATAAATTATAAAAAAGGCTAAGAGACTAATTTCACATAAAAAATAAAAAAAAATCACACATTTCTCTCTATTTGTTTTCGGTTCCAAACTTCTCAAAAGTATATTATTAATCTTTCTTATATTTAATTTAATTTTATTTTATTTTTGCACCTTTTTAAATTTTGTAGATATATCATTTTCGATGTATTGGACTTGTTTGAATATATGAATTTTTTAAATACATTTTTATCATAATTATTATTTTTAATTTTATTTTATGTTGCTACATTTAATATGAACATTTAATTGTGTGGAAAAAATTACACTGCAAAAATAGTATAGCCCCTCCTAACATTTTTTTCTGGCTCGGTTTTGGGGTGAAATAGTAGTGCATTGGGTTTTTTTAATAGCATAGATAATATATATATATAATGCTAATTAGTACTAAATTTAATAAGATAAGATATAAAATTATAGTAAATAAATATTATTTTTAGTTCTCACATGAAACACTAATACCCATTATAACACACCTCCTCTTGACCTATATACATTTTTGTCACCCCTCACCTCACATCATTATTATTTTTTTTTTCATGTGGGAGTCCACTTTATTAGCTAGGTCTGACTCAACTCTATAGCCACATAATTTTAATAGATGGCAGCTTACTAGATCGTCGCGGCTACAATTTTCCGAGTGCGGCTTCTTTCGAACAATAAGCTTATTGTCTATCACATTAATTACAGTAACACTAATGTAAACGACAATATTAATTATTTTGTGGATACATATATAAGATATCCGTACCAATCAGACATTCAGACACTCGATAATTAATGCATCGGAGCATGAGTACTCAACATAATAACATCGGAGGCTCTCTATTTCACTTATTTGACTTGGTCTGCCATTTTAATTTTTATTAGATTAATTTTTATTCTTTTTTTTTTCAATTTCAATTTGTTTTGACTTAATTTAATTTTGTAATTATTATTTATGGTTCATTCCATCTCATAAGGGTTTATATTTATTTTTTATTTTTTATTTAATATAATAGATTAATAGATTTAATTATTTTAAAATTAGGGTATGTAATTATTTAAAATTTCAATTTCTAGCAATAAACGTTAATATATGGTTGGTTGTACTATAATACATTTATTTTTATAATAAATATTTTTAAATATTAAATTTGATAGTGTAACACAATATTGGGACATGAAAATGCGGATCAAGTGCCGTCACGCAACTCTTTTTTCAACTCTTGGAGTTTCAATCTAGATAATAAAAATGTAATTAAGTTCAAAGTTTCAGCTACATAAAATTTTGTATAATTGCAATTGAAGATTTGTGTCAGATTAAAATGTAATGTCCTAAGCAGATTGAGTGTTGCTTCTAGGGGGAAAGAAAAAGGAACCTCATCTCTTGAAGCCACCCATATATAGTTTATTCTGGTGAAATTCCTAAATAGTTTTGCTTTTGTATGCTGGAACTAAAATGTTGGAAGTCACTAATATAGACCACGCCATGCAGAGAAATTAAAGCCAAGGTAATTTCTGTCTATATTTACATAAAATATTCATCCAACATGCATAGACTCAGGTAAATTTTTTAGGACTATTTCTCTGTTTATAGAAACAATTCATTATCCATCACACATACAAGAAGATACATAACGTCAGACATGTCCAAACCACTTATTAACACGTACACACAAATCTTAGTAATCAAATTCAAACTCGAAAATGTAACAAAGCAGAAGTTCCATCCAGCCCCTTTGAGTTGAACAGTGTGACATAGTCTTTCACAGTGGTTGCCCTATATTTTGGTGGATTATCTTCAGACAGGAGTTCTTCAATCGGCCCGTAGAGCTCCCCCGACGTGTTACTCAGTCTACTTCTGAAGAAACACGCAACAGAAACTCTCGAGCTACAACTATTTACAACTACTCTGTGCTCCGCACTTATAAATCTATCATTTGATATGAGCTGCAGCAAGAAGATATAAATACAGAGATGATCAAGATCAGTTATGATGCACCATTAATGCAGATGACTGAATTAAGAAAGAGAAAAAATTACCTGAAGAAGATCTCCAATATTTACAACTAGAGCTCCAGGCACAGAGGGAACATCAACCCACTGGTTCTGGTAAAGAACTTGCAGGCCAGTTACTTGGTCGTTTAGCAGCACCGTTAGGAAGTCACTGTCAGCGTGCTGGCTCGTGCCCAAAGTTAGCTCCGGCTGAGGGCATTCCGGGTAGTAATGCATCATCAGAGCAACCCCCTCCACACATTTCATGTCTACAAGGTGATCAGCCTTGAGGCCGAGTGCCTCGGACAGTATTTGAAACAGAGTTGTTCCTAGCCTCAATACTTGCTTTGTGTATTCAACCATTATGTCTCTGCACAAATCCAGAGACATTTATTCAACACAATGAAAAATGTGTATTTGCTGGTGAATATGTAACTTGTGACTTCAATCTTTTGGTTTCTACTAAAAAGGCCTTTTTCATATTCCCAGTAATCAAATCAAAGAAAATACAATGGAACTGAATTTCCTATGCATTTTTATCCCTAATACGTTGAGTATTCTACTATATTTATTTCAAATTCCCCTCCAAAAGACCAAATAACAATTAAACATGCAGTCGTCATATCAAAAGACCATTCTTCAAGACCAAGCTAAATTCGGACTGGAAAATAAAAGTAAATTGATCATCAAAGCAACGGATCCATAAAAACCAAACACAAGCAAAATATATAACAAATTCTGGAAAATATAACTAATATTTAACCATAATTTGTCAATTTCTCGTCGAAAACTCTTAATTATCCAAAACAGCAAACACAATTAAACATACAGCCCTATCAAAATATCATTCCTCAAGAACACATTATATTCGGACAATAAAATAACACTAAATTGTGTCAGTCAAGTCAAGATCCGCCAGCGGTAACTATATATACTTATATCTAAATACAATCAAAATTGCAAATATCCATCGGATATATATGGGATTGAATCCGGATATTTGATACTTTATTTGTGATTCTGGAAAAGTTAAGTAATAATTTGTGAAATTACCTGCAAACAAGGGGCAATTCGTTAGGGCTAGGCAGATCTGGAGCCATTTCACAGTAAACAGTGTCTCTCCAATCAGCCGACGGCGCGCTATATAAATCAAAGTTGCTATTATAAACAACGCGTTTATTTACATCTCTCGAATACCACTTCTTTTTCTGTTCATCGTCTTGGGCGAAGAAACGACGCGCTCCCTCAATCATTTCCGCCATAACAGGCGCTGGGATCCCGTGGTTGATCACCTGGAAGAATCCCCATGTCTCCGACGCTTCGCGAATTTTCTCGACGATGGCCTTGCGCCTCGTCGAGTTCTCATCAACGTCTTTTAGGTCGAGTATCGGAAATTTGAGGTGTAAAGTATTGTCTGAACTGAGTTTTTTATGTGAATCATTTTGTGGGTTGAAGAAGATTTCTGGAACTTGGGTTATTCCACTTTCAACTAAGCCTTTAACGCCGGTTTTGGTATCATCAAAAGCTTTTAATTGGCCTCCCCTGCTGTTGTCGTTTGGGCTTGCCATATTTGTCATAGCTCTGTTAACAAAAAAAAATGGAAATTCGTTTAATATAGATATGTAAAATGGGTTTTGTATATCCTGCATCCCATGTCGTTTTTCGACACCTGTCCCACCTTTTCCATTATTTTTAGAAAGGATATGTGGCCGGCTAATATTTAATTAAGGTAAAATTTCAATTTATGATAAATTACTAATTAAAATTGTAATTTATTAATATATGTTTACACTTACACTCTTTAGTTAATTTTAGAAAGAGAATTGTCTTATTGTTTTGAAAATTTTGAAATTGTTAACGGATAATGACTTCAAACAAAAAAAAATCTCTAATAAAATTTTAAAATTAAACTAATCTCTACCAAAATAAACAATTTCATTTGAAAATTATGTGCTAACCAACTAAATTTATTTGATTAATTATCGATAATCATAGATATAATATATCATATACACAATTGCCTTAAATTGGGTGCATTGATTTTCATTTAGTTAAATTTAATTTAATTATAAGAAAAACTCAAAATATTAAAATTGAATATGAAAAGGGGAGAGAAAAAATACATATGGTTGAGAATTTTGAATACAAAATTAATCGACATTTCTGTTTAAAAAAAATGATTGACATCAATACAAATAGAGGTGTGAAAAACTAGACTAAAACCAAACAATTGAACTGAACCAAGTTACTTGGTTTGGTTGCTTTGGTGATTTTATCTTTCATTTAAGTTCGATTTTAAATATTAAAATCAAAATATAGTTTGGTTCGGTTTCGGTTTTAATAAAAAAATATTTTAATTAAAACTGAACTAACCAATGTATATAAATTACATTATTTTTAATTTATATTTTTAATATTACACATAAATAATAAAATATAAGTATATGCTCATTAGTGAACTAGGGCAAAATGCATCGATGCCTCAACTTCAAAGTAAAAGATTTGCAAGATTTTTTTGTGTATTCAACTAATAACTGTTGAGTGTAATTATGGTATGTGATAAAATGTACGCGATTGATAAGTCCATTTATTTTGTGTTTTTATGGGCATTTTGTTCGTTATAAATGTCCTTTTAGTATGTTTTGAGTCAAAAAGAACCAGGATGAGGTCATGGGGCATTGCGGATGTCAAGTCTGGTGAAAGGGGCATTTTATGCCCGATTATCCAAGCAAAATCCAAGCTAAAGATTCAGTCAGAGGCACAGGGGACTTTTTTCAGCACTCATCCTATATTCGGGTGGCGGAATGGGCATATCAGAGATAGATGAGGTTGACTGTAAGATGTCGTGCCCACTTTGCTCGTGCAGACTTGACAACAATGGGGCTGGGCTAGGTCGATAGCGAGAAACCCGGGATCAGTTTGAAGAGAGAGAAGAAAAGGATAGCTACATTATCCGAAGAAGAGTTGGTGGAGGACTGGACTCTTAGAGGCGTGACAACTAAAAGATAAGCATAATCCCTAAAAAATAGGGATTTGATCGAGATAAGGCTTATCCAGACAGATCAGGATGGGGCACGCCAGATCTGGAAATCCAGTGAAGACCCCAGTTTGTTGGGAAGTCTATGATTCGAAAATGTACTATTTAATCTCATTTTAATTCTGAAAACAGAGAGCTTTGGCAGTGAGAAACATTGCTACATTTTACGTTTTTGCATTTTCATTTTTCGTATGCTGCTTTGCAGCAAGAAACAATTCAAATAGGCCTTAAGCCTTTGGACTTAGGATTATGTTTCAAACTCAACGTTTATGTTGAGTCTTTTTGCGTATTAATTTCAGTAAGTTTTCTTTACAATTTTGTTCTTCATTTCTGCAATTTTAATTATATTTAGCATGCTTGGCTAGATTTTTAATTCTGGTGTTTGAACAACGAAAATGATTTGAATATAAATCTGGACTCGTGAGGCCAAAATGAGCATAGTAATGCATGATAGGTTTCTGTTGATTCTTGTGCCTTGTTCTACGTGAGTGTGTGTCTGAAATGTCCAATGTGGTTGATCACTCGTTAGGTAAAGAGGGCACACCACTATTAATTGAATTAGCGAATCGTAACTGTGTGTTGGTTCATATAGTAATAAGGAAATCAATAGGTTGTTGTGGGCACACGAGAAATCAGTAAACACAACAGATTTCTTTTTGAAAATAAAATGCGGATACATATTCAAACATGCAACACACACGTTCCAGTTTCATAACTAATTGATCTTTTAAAAATATTTATATAATAATATTTTAAATGAATAATAAATGGAAAATTAATGACCTCAAGTTTCAAATTGTATTACAAAATTGCCATCAATTAATCAGTAAAATCAATTTCAAAATCAATTTCAATTAGATTTTTTCTGCTTTTTTATACAATATAGATTGTTTTAAAAAAATAATAACATTTAGTCAAACAAAAAACCAATTAAACCAAACGAACCAAAGAAAATTATGATTTGATTAGCTTCGGTCATATCAATTACTTTAGTTGGTTTGGTTTTCATTTTGTAAGAATTTTAGTTTATGGTTTTATTGGTTTGGTTCGATTTTGCACCAAACCAATTATTTGCACACCCCTAAATGCAAAGTCATAGTAACAATGATCACCGCCCTCATAAAATTTTATACTTTCTCAAACTAAATTCAAAATTTTATACTCCTTTTAACAAATTCAAAAATTTTATTTTTATTTTTTTCATTTCAACAATATATTTTTACACTCATCTTACTAAATTCAAAATTATTTTATATAATAAATTAGTAAATATATTGTATTAATTAATTTGATTATTATGTGATTCTGTTTTTTAAAATTAAAAATATAACAGAATGAAAATAAATTTAACACTATATTTAACTAATAAATTTGATTATTATTTAATTCAAAATATTAAAATAAAAAATATTAGGAAAGAAAAACATACTAAATAATATATTATATTAATAAACTTGAGTATTATGTGATTCAAAATTTTAAAATAAATAAGAATATTAGATAAAAAAATAACTTCAATAATATATTTTAATTTTTATTACTCAAGTTGATTAATATGTGATTTAAAATTTTAAAATAAAATAAAATATAAGAAAACAAAAATAAATTCAAAAATATATTTTATTTTTATAAACTTGTTTATTAGATGATTCAATATTTTAAAATATAAATAAAAAATATAAAAATAAAAATATAAGAGAACTTCCAATTTTAATATAATAAGTCAACTTCTTTTCTTAAATGGGTCAATGTTATAAGAGTAAACAAACATTGTCAAATGATTAAAATCTTAATTAACTACTTACCAAATATTAAAATCTTATTTTAATTAAATATTATGGCCGGCCACATGTGTGACCAAATAGAATCGAATATGCCAGACTCAACTTATTCGATAACTTGGAGATTTTTAAGCCAAATTGAAACATAGTGTTTTAATTGACTACGTTTAAATATGATATCTATAATGTAGTTTGTTAATTGTGTACGCGAAACGACCGCATGTCACGTTTCCTGTATATTTCCTATTCCAAGTCTTTGGTTTTTTCAAAAAAAAAAAAAAAAAAATTTATTATGATTTTATTTAATTTATTTTTTTATTTAGGATCCATCCATCCCCAATTAGGGTATATTAATTTTTTAAATTGAAAATAAAATGTAATTATGGAACATCAACTGAAACAGGAATGACAATAGAGGATCTAATCCGATGGCTCTACAACGAACCATGAGTTAAATTTGCGTAAAATAAAAGGGAAAAAAAAACTTAGATTGAGGGTTAATAAGTTAATCTAAATTAAAATAAATTCATTGGCCCGTGTGATCTTGATTTAACAATTTCAAGTCGTCTAATTTATTTTTAAAATTATAATTATTGAAATTAAAATAAGATAAGAACTAGTGTATGGAAAAGGTTGAGTTTTAGATGTTTAAATAAAGCAATCATAAATAAACATCTTATATGATTTATTATGCCCTTCAATTTTAATTTTGTTTTGTAATCACAGATTTCAATGTGTGATAACCCATATTCCAAATTCGCATCAATCATAGAATTAATCATATGTATTTGGATTAAACATCGGAGAATTAAAGTAAACATTGGAGCTCTTCTACAAGCAAGTGCAAGTGTTTCAATTCTTGGAGTTTCATTAATCTAGCTAGGTAATAAGAATGCGAGTTAAAAGTTTCAGCTCCATAGAACTTAATTTATTGGGATTGAAATTGTCATCGGCCATATATATATAAACATACGAGACATCTGCAGCTCATTTATTAATTCAAGTTGTATATTTAAAAAATACAGTTGACTTAGTTTTTTAGTATAACACAAGTATCATTCATAATTTAAAAATATATATAGAGTTGACTTAATTGATAAATTTTCATTTATGAACATATGCATAAGAAATTTTAAGCGATTCTCATTTTAATTCATATATTACCAATTAAGTAGGCAATTCAAGCTACTTTCCTGGAATCTTTGGTAATTGCAAATTAGGGGTATGTAAAATGGAACCAAAGCCAAAAACAGAATTAAAGTGATCTATTTGGTTTGATTCATTCGGCAATTTTTGCATCAGTTTTGGTTTGGTTTTAGATATTGAAATAAAAGTATAGTTTGGTTTGATTTTGGTTTTAGTCAAAAATATTTGGTCCAAATTGAATTGGCCAATCAAAGTATATAATTGTATTTTTTATTTTATTTTATCATTTATATTTATAATATAACAATTAAATATTTTTAATATTGAACTAGGGTATATTTTGCTGTTACATACTTATTTATTATATCATCCACTATTTCTCGAATTTCAATGTTGTTTTTCTTCAGATAAAATTATTTAGAAAAAGATACATAAAATTCTGAAAACTGAATTAATCAATTTAAAGAATTAAGGTTAGTACTTTGATTCGGTTACATCAATTATTTTGGTTGGTTTAGTTTTCAGGTTTTGAAGAAGTTTGGTATTCAATTTTATTAGTTTGGTTCAATTTTATACAGAGTTGACCATTTGCAGACCTCTAATGGCAATGCTTATGTAGTAATGCTAAAAATAAATTCCCCACCATTTTTGAATAAGCATTATTCTAGAGAAATGCACACATAACAAAGTAATCAAATTACCTTATATACTATACATTAAATAAGTTAAATATGAATGTTTAAATGCATTAAATGAGGGTATATGCATGCATGTGAGAAAAATGTGAAAATTACACATCGATTGTGTAGAATGACATTTTTTGTGAAACAAAATTAAAGTGCCAGAGAATGACACATATTCAAAAAGGGAGGAAGTATAATTTTATGATGAGAGAACAATAGCATGACACGGAAAAACATGAATATCTACAACTAGGCTCGAGCAATAGATCGGGTCGGTGCTGAACTGACGGAAAATGGGAGCACCGGCACCACTGATTGATGGTTGACAACCCGGCCGACCATCGATCGATGGTGGACAACAACCTACTTGACTACCGACCGACGGTGATTGGTCAGTTCGGTCAGGTAGCGGCAAAAAAAGGGCTTATCTTGTTTCCACTGTCATTGGTTGTTGTCGCATGTTTTGCTGGAATGATGCAGTTGAAGCATGGTTGCAGAAATTGGCCTAGACGGCCCCTAGCCGTGCCGAAAACACCCCAATCAACTGAGAAATCAAAGTGGCTGATTCCTCGTCGCCTAGGCGGTCTCCCCAGCAATTAATCGATCATTAGGTGGCAATTAATTTTTTTAATTTTTCTTTTATATTTTGTGGTTCAAAATATGATCAAATAAAAAATTTAAGGTTTTTCCAACCTTTTATACATCAAGCTACATCCCATTTTTTCAATCTACAACTAATGTGGGATGTAGAAAAATGGGAACAAAGTTGAACAACAAATTTGAGGTTATCATTTATGATTAGCCTCTCTTTTATACAACAACTCCATCCTAAGTTTCAATTTAAAAACCAATGTGGAATGTAGAAAATGTTGAGAAAAGTTGAAACCCTAATTTGAGCTTTTATACAACAATCTATATATCTCAATTTTCATTATATAATCAACGTGGGAAATAAGGTAATTGAAAAAAATTAATATATAAATACCAATATGTAATAAAAAATTATAAAAAATAAACAGTTTTCGTATGGAAGTCTTCAATTAAACAGTCATATATAATTAACTTCTTTCTCAATTAATGTATTCTTTTTTTAAATTAAACTTGACTAGCTGTCCAAACCATAAGTCTTTTTCCAAAAAAAATTACGAATACGCTTTTTTAAAAACAATATAATTCATTAATTCAAGTTGTATATTTTAAATATATATGGTTTCACTTGAGTATAACATAAGCATCATTCCTAATTTAAAAAAAAAAGGAAGAAGAAGAAGAAGAAAATATATATATATATATATATATATATATATATAGTTGACTTAATTTAGAAAATTTCATTTATGAACACATGCATCACACATTTGAATTGATTAAATAATTAGTACAAAACAATTTTACATGAAATCTGTGTCTCGTTTTAAATTTTATATTACGAAGTAGGCATCCAATTCAAACCACCTTCCTGTAATGTGACTATTCGATCGGAATCATATATATCTTTGATTTTATTTAATTGTGTTTGATAATTGCAAAAGTCTATATTATATAACAAAACAACTACTCCAGTTGCATCAAACAAGAAGAAAATATATACCATCATATCATCTCATCTCACCATTTTCCAATCTTGATGGAGATCCCCATTCCATCCCTCCCCATACTTGTTTCCTTCCTCTTGTCTGCTTTCATACTCTTGAAACTGACCAGAAAATCAAGTCGCCGGAATCTCCCTCCGGGGCCATGGAAGTTGCCTGTGATCGGAAACCTCCATAACCTCATCGGATCGGTGCCCCACCGCGTGCTGCATCAACTAGCCCAGAAGCACGGGCCGTTGATGCATCTGCAGCTGGGGGAAGTCCCGACCGTGATCGTTTCCTCAGCCGATGCAGCCAAGGAAGTGATGAAAACTCACGACGTGATCAACTTCGAGTCGAGGCATCCGATTCTAGCAGCTGAGATCATGAGCTACGGCTTCACCAGCATCACCTTCAGTCCCTACGGCGATTACTGGAGGCAGCTGAGGAAGATCTGCACGACGGAGCTGCTGAGCACGAAACGCGTTCAGTCATTCAGTTCACTGAGGGAACAAGTCTACTCGGATCTCACCAAGTGGATAGCTTCAATGGAGGGTTCGCCTCTGAATCTGACGGAGAAGTTGTATTCGTCGACGTATTCTTTCACAACCATGGCAGCTCTAGGGAAGGTAACTGAAGGCCGAGAGCCTCTGCTGCCGATATTCTTGGAAGGCGTCGTGTTGGCTGCGGGCTTTGATATCGCAGAATTGTATCCTTCTGTCAAACTGTTTCGAATCTTGAGTGGAGTGAGGCGGAGACTCATTGTTCTGCAAAAAAAGGCAGATAGGATTCTTGATAGCATCATCCAAGAACACAGAGACAGAGCTGCAGCAACAATATTTAAGGAAGAAGAAGATCTGCTGGATGTTCTTCTCAAATTTCAGGATGGTGCCCAACAAATTCCTTTGACCAATGACAACGTTAAAGCAGTTCTCATGGTAATTAATTAGATTAGTTTCCCACCCCCTTCCTTTTTTTTTTTTTTTTTACTTTCTCAGAGTTTAAAAATGCAATAAAAATGATCAATGATTTAATTCAGGATATGTTGGGTGGTGGAAGTGAGACATCAGCGACGACGATGAATTGGGTGATGGCTGAAATGCTGAAGAATCCTAGAGTCCTGAAGAAGGCACAAGATGAGGTGAGACACGTTTTCGACGGGGAGGGATTCGTTGAAGAATCACGTATTGATGAACTCAAGTATTTGAAGTCAGTTGTGAAGGAAACTCTAAGAATGCATCCACCGGCAACTCTGTCACTTAGAAAATGTAGTGAAAGATGTGAGATTAATGGATACGAGATAGCTGAAGAAACCAAAATCATCATCAATATATGGGCTATCAACAGAGATCCCCAATATTGGGAAAATGGCGACTGCTTCCAACCAGAGAGATTTCTTGATAGTTTGATCGATTTTAGGGGAAATCATTTCGAATATATTCCATTTGGAGCGGGAAGGAGGATTTGCCCAGGAATGAACTTTGGTCTTGCCAATGTCGAACTCCCATTAGCAATGCTTCTCTATCATTTTGATTGGAAGTTGGCAGCTCAAGAAATGGACATGGCAGAAGTATTTGGGGTTACCACAAAAACCAAGAACGATTTGATTCTTGTTCCACTCATCAAGAGACCATTTCCACTGCTCAGATAGTAATAATAATGCTCAATATTCCGATCCTGCATCTTTCATCTTAATTGTATTCCAATTTCCATCATATTGCTTAATCATGTTTAATATAATTATTCAACTCTTTAATTTTGTAGTGTTTGAAATATAGATATGATAGTGCAAGAAAATTGACCAACTTTCACTTGTTCCTCCCAACATCGATGAAAATTTAGTTTACAAGAGGGAAAATAAGATAGTGTTTATAAGAGGACTGTCTGTTAATATGGACAACTAGCTAGGACTCGAGAGCTACAACACAATAAACTGAAATATGAATTACTTCCAAAAGTGGAAAATCTTTTGTGGAAATCAAACGATTCATTATCCATCAATCACACAAGAAGATACATAACGTCAAATATATTATGTCTAAACCACTTGTTAACACAGACAAATCAAAGTAATCGAGTTCATAAACGGAAATGTGACAAAAGGAGAGGAAAAATGCTTACCTGCAGAAGAAGATCTCCAAAATTTGTCTACAAGGTGATCAGCCTTGAGGCCGAGTGCCTCGGACAGTATTTGAAACAGAGTTGTTCCTAGCCTCAATACTTGCTTTGTGTATTCAATCATTATATCTCTGCACAAATCCATACACAAAGTATTCAAGCATACACAAATATAGATTCTAGCATACACAAATATTGTTGCATTTGTGTATTCAAGCATTATATCTCTTTTGATGAGTAAACAATGGTATAATAATAGGAAAATATTATGTAATTCTATGATTCAAGTATATTAATTATACTTTCTTTATTATATTTATGAAAAGAGGAAAGAGACAAGGTTTTTTTGGATGAATAAAATATTTATATTATATATTTTTTGTACAATATAAAATACATTATCTTTATTTTTATTTGTATTTTTATTTTTATGGAAATAATTTTATTTTAAAATAAAAACTGATAAGTTGATTGTAGGAGGTGCCCACAAGAGTGTGTAGATTACCAAGACTCATCATTCATATATAAGATATAAATAATTTATAGTAGTTCTCCTAAAAATGGTTTATAATTGATTTGATGAATATCAATATCAATTATTTGATTTTCTATGCAGATTTGATACACGACAACACTTGATTAGTCTATATTTTTATAATCCACATATTATAAACATCAAGTGTAAATATTCTATAATATAACAGGAAAATATGTACTTTTGCATTTAAATACATGTGAAATTGTGAATCATACATGTAGCACAATTTTGCTTGTCTACATGATCGCGCAAAGTCGCTTTATGATCTAATTCAAATTTCTTCAAACTCAGACAACTTGTGTATTAATTTTACAAAAACCATATTATTATTATTATGATATGGTCTCCTGATCGGGCTATTTTTACCTACTTATTTTGGATTATTTGGTGTGAATTCTCAATGTTAATGGCCTTGTAATTATGCCTTTGTGGAAGAAAGTATGTTTTGTGAGTGATTGCAGGTAATTAACACAAATGTGAAGGAATTGGCTGAGTTTTGTGGAGATTTATGCAGTCAAGATGATTGAAGGAAATCTAGCAAGTCTGGAAGCCATGCCGTATGGGCATTCTGCCTGGAAGGGGTACCGAGATGACAGATTCTGGGCCTGTGCGCGCGGATTTTGGGCTGGAGTGTGCGGATTTATTGAGCCTTTGGGCCTGGACGCGAATTGGATGCTATTTTACAGCTTTTGGACTCTATTTTTATCTCTTTCCTAGTTAGATTAGATTTAGGACTCTATTTCCTTAAGTAAACAATTATATTTAAGGATATAGAGAGATATTAGAATTATTATTCCATTCCAGATTTACACAGCGGAGAGAAACGCAGCAACAAATTTTTATTCTTCTATTTCATTCCTTTTCATCGCTATTTTTCCTCAGACAATTATTGAAGTTATGATTTAATTATGAATTCAAGCTAGACTCGCTTTTATTCCGGTGACAATTAACGAAGCCCTGGCCTAGCTAAACTGTGAGATCTAATTGCTTTTCTATTTTAATTATTTGCATGCATCTGTTATTTTCGGTATTTTAAGTCGTTAATTGTTTCGATATTGCTAGGTAGTCGCGAATATTTAGTAAATCGGAATTAATTAGTAGTCAATTAAACCGGCCATCCATAATTGTGGTTTAAGTTTAATTAGTGGTAAAACGGTTCTTTAGAACTAGGGGAATAATAGTCTTAATTCAACGGTCCTGTGTCAGAGCCTGTTGGTTTTGAATCGGGTTTCTCTAGTGCTCAATGCTGTCGGCTCATTAAATCTATAGAGTGTCTCTTACGGTTGTCAGTCGATTAGGAAAATAATTGGTGAAGTGTCTTCCTGATTATCGAGAAACTACGGAGAAATTAGGCCGCGTCAGTAAGTGTCTTCGGTAGCTATAACTGATTTGCATGTGTTGATTGAAATTATCTTTGCATCAAGGATCGATTTAGTTAAGATAGGGTGGAGTTAATTGGAAACCGAAATGCTTTTTTTATAATCTGTTAAACCCGTTTTCTCTATTTATTTATTATTTTCGTTCAGTTTATTTTAAAATCACAAAACTCCTTGGAAAGTTGGTTTTCAGCAGATTTGAAATTTAGGGTAATTCTCACCGGTCCCTTGGGAGACGATCTCACTCATCGCTGTACTGTGCAGTAAGCGCATACCGACTGCTATTGGGATATTTATTTTTGGTGTAAAATGACGCACCATCTCCTATACCTCGAATGTATATAAGATCTTATATCAAGCGAAAAAAATAAAATTAAAAAGTATAACTTCTAATAATAAAAAGTGTTTATCTAGTGGGTTTAATTTGTGTCTACATGAAGGTTTATTTCCATTCGTGGTCTATTCAGTAACTATTCTAGAGGTTCGCCTTCTTGCTGGTAGTGGTGAAGATGAAGACTGCGTGAGAGAAAATATTGATTTTGGTTCCACAGAACACACCTTAGTTCGATTTTGGTCCCAAATAGAATAAATATTGATTTTAGTCCCACTTTTAGCTTTAAAATTGTGGGACCAAAATTGATATTCTTGAACCCATGGGACTAAAATTGAGCAATTTTTTTGAAAAGGGACCAAAAATGATAGTATTCGGACCAAAATCGATATTTTTCTCAGTTATGTGAAGAAAGAATTGTCGTTGTTGGCGGAGGCTATTGAGAATGGCTTTGTGTTTGAGTTTTGTTACATGTACAAAGAGGTCAAATTGCTAGTTATAGTATAGCCAAATGCACCCCTTTGAAGTTGAAGCCTAATGAGAAAAAAAGAATAAGGGCAAAGTGTAAGAGAAAAGGTTGTCCATTTCATTTATTTATATCACAGGATGGTAACTCTGAGGGACTTGTTGTGAAGAGAATTGATCCTGACCATAATTGTCTTACAGATGCAAACAATAGGTTAGCAACTGGGAAGTTTATTGCTAATGAGTTCAAGGAAAAGATTTATGAGAATCCAAAAACAACTACAAGAGAACTGATGAATGAAGCTGAGAAACGAATGAAGTTATATGTGTCAAAATCCAAGTGTAAAAGGGCTAAAAAAATTATTACCACTAAGTTAGAGGGCAGTTACTTGGGTGAATTTTCATCTCTAGGTGCTTATATAACTGCAGTGAAAAAGGAAAATCCGGGTACCATTGCTGAATTAGAATTTCGTGAGGACTCACTGAAAGAAGGGAAGTTTGTATTTAAGAGGGTATTTTTATGCTTTGATGCTCTTAGGAGAGGTTGGAAGGCAGGTTGTAGACCTGTTATAGGCCTAGATGGATGTCATTTGAAAGGGGTGGTTAAGGGTCAGTTACTTGTTGCTGTTGGACAAGACGGAGCAGGCCAGCTATTTCCAATTGTTTGGGCAGTGATTGATAAAGAGAATATTGAAAATTGGACTTGGTTTCTGGAGATGCTTATAAAAGACCTTCAAATAGAGGACTATGGGAACAATCTGACCATCATCTCAGATATGCAGAAGGTAATTTTTTCATCATTTTTCACAACTCATCTTTTTTACTTTCTTTTTCTTACTCATCTATCTCACCATCATTATTCATATATTTGACTTATTTTTGTTAATTACTGAACACAGGGTTTAGTACACGCTTCAATGATATCCTACCTCGGGTTGAACACAGATATTGTGCTAGACATGTGCATGCTAATTGGAGTAAAAAATGGCATAGTGGAGAATTAAAGAGAAGATTTTGGATGTGTGCTTGGAGCACATATAAGGAGGAATTTGATGACAATTTGAAGTTATTGGGAAGTCTCAGCCAACAAGCAGCATCTGATTTTTTTATTTATAATCCGCAAACATTCTGTAGGGCATTCTTCAGCAGTAGATGCAAGTCTGATATGGTTGACAACAACATAAGTGAGAGCTTTAACAACATATTAGTCGATGCTAAGTATAAACCTATTAAATCTATGTTGGATGATATTAGAAGAGATGCAATGAACATATTAGCATCACACAAGGTATTGGTTGAGAAATGAACAAACCGGTGGAGTCCAAGTTGTATGGAAACATACCAAAATAACATGGATGCGGCTTTTGGGTGTAGGATTATTTTTAATGGTGCAAATGGTTACGAGGTAGGGGATGGTGATGATAGACATGCAGTTTATGTGGACAAGCATATGTGCACTTGTAGGGCGTGGGATCTCACTGACATTCCATGTTCTCATGCAATATGTGCCTTAAAGCATGCAAAAAAGGATCCAAAGACTTTTATTTCACACTGGTATCACAAAATAGCATATATGGCAACTTATGAGCATGCACTACAACCTATGCCTAGAAAGAGGGTTATGGAGTGTGATTCTTCTGAAAAATTGGAACCACCTCCTATTGTTAAACTAACTGGTAGACCAAAGAATAAGAGGATCAGAAGTGCCAAAGAGTCAATGAAAGGAAGAACATCTGGAAAGATGTCTAAGAAGTTTACTAAGATGACATGTTCAATTTGTCATTCTCAAGATCACAATCGAATATCATGTCCAAATAAGCATGTTGAGGTACATTATTTTGATGAGAGTTATAGTAATAATTTAGTTTTATTATTGTTGTATTAACTAACTTGCATTAATGTACCAATTAGGAATCTATCATCAAGAAGCAAAAAAACTCCATTCCAGTTGGACTCGAAAATGGCAAGCAGAAAGCAATTGATACTTCCATTGGTAGTACATGCTTAAGAAGAAATAGAAGACCAGTTAGACTTGGATTGTATATAGATGAGGCTTCAGGAAATATGACTCTTAATGTGAGTAGATATACAAATTTCATTTTGATATAATTACAGGCTTTATGTGTACTAATTATGCACTTTTACATTTTTGTAACTCTTATATAGCCTGGCATGAACTCGGAAACCACTATAACTCAAAGGGATCCTGTTACTTATTAGAACTTAAGTTCAAATCCTGATCCAATTATTAGATACCCCATTCCAAGTGAGAAGACACTTAGAGAAGAACAACGGGCTTCTGTTTTTTCTAGGAGCAATGGAAGTAGGAGAATTGCTTTCGCAGGTGATGGAACTCAAGTCATTGTACCTGCAAATCTCCCGTTCAAACCACCAGCACCAAGATGGAATGGGCACCACTGCATAACTATTAGACAACTTCAGAATCAAAGGGATACTAAAATGGCCAAGAAATGAAACTTCCACAGTGGCTATGTTGAATGAGTGTAAACATTGAAGACTATTTTTAGGGAGGCTTTGACTGGATGTATATTTTTTGGGTGAAAGCATATTGAGATGCGGAATCAATTAGATTTTGTAGATGAAAATATCACCTCAATGTCTTTTGTGGACAAGTCACTTTTTTGCAATAGTATTTGTGCACTTATCTTGGTGCTAAGGTGAAAATTCTGAGTTCGTCAGTGTCTCTTTTTTGACAGATTTTTTACTCATTGATATGTTTGTGTGTAAAATTTTATGCACATGTGTTTATGTTACTGGTTTGAGAAATCTTGCATTTAGAGATGTTTATTGAGAAATGTTTGTTTGTGTTACTGGTTTATGTTATGATTGATTGTTTTTGCTTAGATTCCTATGCACAACTCATAGTTCTAAAGCTTGAAAGTGTTGTTATTGCTTTATTTTCATAATTGAAAAGAAGAAGTTGTTTATGTTTGTTTGATAAATAGGGAAAGACAAATACCTGTAGGATTTTTTTTCTTATTGTTTCACATGCAACCATCTCGTTGCAATGATTCAACATTTGAAGTTTAAAAATACGAGCATGATGCTTCTTTATATGTTTCTCTTGTTTTGTGTTTCTATTGCACGTCGTCTCCCTGGTGGACTGGGGTGTTCTGTGATCTTGATAGTCCTAGGATTTTGAACTCTAAATCTCCTTAGTCATCATGAACAAGTATGTTTAGTTGTATCATTTATGTTTCTCATTTTTGGTAATTTTGAGGGAAATAATTGCTTATGACCTTTTCTTGAATTCTTTAATATACTATTATAGGATTCCAGCAAATGCAGAGTCTTCTTTGCAAGAAAGAGGTTCTCTCAATTCTTTGGGAAAGGCCAGAAGGCCCTCTGAGTCAAAAGTTATTCATTGATACATCAGTTCATCAACTATCAACCTGGACTCAAATTAGAAAATCATGACAAGTTTCAAAGATTTGGAAACAAACATTTCAATAGCCTGTACAAATCCATTCTTACACTGCACATTCACAATCATCATATACTCAATTTCACCCAAAATAGATAAATAAATACAAAGTTGAAATCTTAATTATTAGTAGATATAATAGATGATTAAATACATATTTGCAATTCCATATTCTCCGTTTTTGTCTCTAAAATTAAAGAGGCATTTACATTACTGACATTGAAATACAACAATATGGGGCAGCATTGAAACACAACAATATGGAGACGGGATACAACAAAACAGAGCTCGAGAAAAGGCATTGTTCTTGAGAAGCTACAACTTCTCCAGAAATAAGAGCGCAATTGAGAGAATTAAGAAGTCTTTCTTGAAAGTGAAAATGGTGATTTTGGTTCGATTCAGATCGGCAAGAAAGCTGAGGGAATTGCTCCGCTTTAGATCGACAAGAAAGTTGAGAAAATTGCTCCGCTTCGAATCGTAAATTCCGGCTCTTCAGACGTAGTTGCAGCACCACCTAGCCTTTTTTAGATTATTGGATAATATCAAGAAGAATGATTTGGGAGAAATCTTATATTCCAGGCTATTTTTAAGGATTTAAGATTCATATATTTTGGGATATTTTATTGTATACAGTGATTTTAACGTAAAGGCAACAGAAGAGTTTACTTGAACCCATTTTTGAGAGTTAAAGGGTCTAGTTGGACCCAAAAAAAGTTTAAGGGTTTACTTGAGCCTGACACAATAGTTTAAGGGTCTGTACGGACCTTTTCCCTTTTTAATATTAGAGGTTCAATTTTAATAATTAGCATAAGGAATCCAAATTATTTAAGATGGGCATGTTGTTAAAAACAAAAGAAATATGACATTTTTGTAATTATTACTATATTTTTAACATTGAAAAATTATTACTTCTAATACTAAAAAGTATTAATTTTAACATTGAAAAGTATGATAAATTTCCCTCTGACCGAAGCAGTTCAATTCGGTACAACAGATGTACCTACATTTTTGCCTATTATATTATTGTAATTTTAAATGAATGCCAAGGTAGACCTTACTTCCCATGAAATAGTAAAAGATGTACATATGATAGATGAAAATGCTAGAGGTGAAAACATTCGGTGACTATTATTCAAACGCGTAATTTTCAATTATGGGTTCAATATATTCACCGTACAACAAAATCACCTTAACAACACTCCAATCACAATTTTCTAAGAACGAGAGCAATGTCAATGACCTTGATCTTCTTTGTAGCCTTCTCTATTTCCAATAATTTCCCATATTCATCGAACAATTCATCCAATATACCTTCACCAAAATGAAGGGAAATCATGGATTCTTGAACTGCCCTCACCGTTTTGGCTATCGCCACACCCGAGACGCTCAAAATCACGTCTTTTTCAAGAATTTCGAGACGATCCAATTTAAAGGAGCCTTGTTTTGTGACTATGTCTTGTATTTCTT
The DNA here is from genome assembly GCA_026008535.1 of Perilla frutescens. NCBI lineage: Eukaryota > Viridiplantae > Streptophyta > Magnoliopsida > Lamiales > Lamiaceae > Perilla > Perilla frutescens. Next base: position 8,061,181 of record BRKX01000013.1, on the reverse strand, counting down.
GTTTGCATGGCTCATAATAGTGAACATCGTAAGACTCCACCCTTTCTTCTTCAATTCTACCCTGGAAAGAATCACAAATGGCACATTATTTTTTTATTTTTTAATGGAGTAATTTATTTGTGAGCAACACATGGGTTCACCAATTTTATGGGCCAATCCCAGAACATTATAAAAAAAACGGCCCAGAAAGAGCGCATATGTGCCCACACGCCCGAATATTCTTATTTTTATTTTTTGTGACAGTGCGCTCATTTAATGCTAATGTGTGGACTCATACATTGATTTAAATAATTAATTTTTTTAAAATAAATATATATCCTAAAATAGTATTAGTGAACACTAAATTAAAGTGATTTTTTTAAGAGACGACTCGTGCAGTGCACTCACCTATTGCTAACGCGTTGGCTCGTGCACTGCGCTCGATAAATATTTTTTTCAAAATAAATTTAAATTCTAATTGAGATTAATAGATCATAATTGAGATATATTAAACTATAATGTGGATATAATAAATTCATATAGGTAAAATAGCATGAATGATACTTTCTAAAATATCAATTTCGACTTTCGAGTGTTTGCCAACATTATCTCATATGAAAATTCTTGAAAAGTAACCAATATCTAGACGACAAGTTACTGCTTCTTCTTCTTCTTTTGCATTTTTTTTTCCCAGAAGAGCTAAAGCCTTTTTCTAATGTATATCAATTTTAAGTAGGTTTACCTTTGATTTTCATAGTTACATTGTTTTGTGTGGAAAAAAAAAGTCAATATATATGGAGTGGATTAGGGTGAGTCGGTTGGACATGTTACTATATATTCCCCATGTCCCATTTTAATAGGCTTATTTTTCTTTTTCGTATATCCCGATATATAGGCATGTTTCTAAATATATTTAACTAATTTACTAATATATACCTCTATTCAATATATTCACATTAGACATTAATTTAATGTCAAAGAAATAAATAAGAGTATATTAAGAAGTTTCTTGATAATTGTCTTTTCCAATCTTTTCCTTAATCCCCGTGAAAACTCCCAATCAACCTATTAAAATGAGACGAATGGAGTATATACCATGTCCGCTAATGACTAGTTTGGTTAGTTTAAATTAAACTCGTGATAGATTTATACAGGTACGTGACTTTTGTAGATTTTCTTCTTCTTCTTCTTCTTCTTCTTCTTATTATTATTATTATTATTATTATTATTATTATTATTATTATTATTATTATTATTATTATTATTATTATTATTATTATTATTATTATTATTATTTTCTTTTTTAATAAAAGACAATTTTATGGTAAATTTTTCATCATCCATATTTATTTTATCCTAAAAATGCAACACACAAGGCCGGTGTAAATAAGGCAAGCCACCCCACCACTTAGTTAGGATTGACTGGGTAAAATTTGCTAACTGTATTCTAAGTCAATTATGACATTGTTTACTTTAATTGATCGATACAGGAGGATAGGGAAAAAATTTACCCACATGTTGAGTATTATTCCAATATGTAATATACACTTTAATAATTATTTAATACTCATTACACACAATTTAATTCATCGATATGTAGATAAGAATTTATTCTTACCTACCTGTTGGGGTACTACCCCAACATGTAATATACACTTTAATAATTATTTAATACTCATTACATAATTTTTTAATAATTTTTAAATAGTGTATTGCATGTTGGGGTAGTACTCCAACATGTAGGTATGTAAGAATTTTCCGGTGGATAGATAATTTAGTATATATAAAAATGAATAAAATCATATCTCATTTTTATTAATATCATGCCAAACATACATATAATATAGCTGGACAATTTAACAGTCCAACCTTATATATCGAAGTAAATAAGGCCTATCTATACAAATAATCAAGTCAAGTTTGAATTTCTTATAATATATTCATAAAAATATATAAGTATTTTTTCACATAGAGTCGAGCGCAAACTTGACTCAAACTCAACCTGACTTAAGTTTGAAGTTTAATTCTTTTTGCGTTAAAGTCGGCTCAATTAGATTAATTGTTTTTTAAATTGCTTTCACGCAAGATCCTTTATTTGACTTTCGATATATAGAGGTATAACACAAAAGGAAGGTGCCATGCATCAACTTACCTTGTGTACAAGTGTGAGGAAAGATTGATAAAGAAGTTCCCATAAGAATGTATTGTCGCCGGAAAAATAGTCGGAACGGTTCCTCGCCGTCATGACCAGCACCATGCGTCCGTCGGTAACCACTTCCTCCGATCGAGCGTCAAGGAAAACTGCAAAATCCTCCTCGAATTGTTTCGCATACGCTTCGCAAACTTGTGGTGGGCTTTTTTCCGTTATGTAAATGCTATTTTTGTTTAGCGACCGACCTTCCTTGTCAAAAATTCCTCGAGGAATCTGCAAAAATTGAAATTCAACTATTGATGGATATAAGTCACTACTGAAAAAATGCACATATGTAACAGTTACCCATTACATATGTCATTTTTAAAATGTTACATATAGTGGTGTTATATATTTTATCCAGTATAGATAACAATTAACTGTTATGTATATCTAGTGGACAAGTTTTCATCAGAGTTACAAAAAGAAATTTGCAATGAGTTGGACTTGTGTGCACTAGATGTGCTATCAGACATGTTGACCAGTCAACACCAGTTTTTCTGGTGTTAATCGGTCAACATCAAAATGAGTATCAACTCAATACTAAAAAGTATCATTCAAAAGTCCCAAAAGTATCATCTATATTCTTAAAAAGTATTGGCAGAAAAAAAAACCCGTCAAAATCAGTATCAACCGTAACACTAAAAAACATCATTCAAAATCCAAAAAGTATCACATTTATCCTTAAAAATTATCACCTATTTCACCATTATTATATTTTTACGGGTTGACCGGATCAATGAATATTGACCCGGTCAAATATTTGACTCGCATTGACCGTCTGATATAACACTATATACAACTAGTGTAGGTAAGTTTTTGTCATTTGCAATATTCTTTGTCTTGCATGCTTTGTGTGTACCAATATTAAATTTATTATTTAATGTTATTAATTGAAAGGAAAAAAATAATAATATATATTAACTAGATAGACTAAAAAGTTGGATGGAGAATCTCATGTGTTCAAGTAGAAGATCATGTGCCCCCGTATGTGACATTTTTGGGGAAATTCAAATTGAATTCACAGTGAAATTAAAACAAAATTTGTGATATTTGTAAATTTGTGATATATGATATAAATAATTGGATAAAAACTAAATTAGGAGTTTCATGGATTTAGGTTCGGAAAGATCGCCAAATCTCCTGTGCATCAGGTGCATGGGTCGGCCCATGAGACGGACCCGTTCCGACCCGCATCTGACCCGCACAAAAAAAAAAATTAATTCGCCACCCATAGTACCAATTCGAACATTAAATAGTACCAATTCGTGTGTTTTTTTTTGTGTTTTTTAGGGTTTTTTTTTATTTTTTTTTTCTGTTTTTTGGGGGTGTTTTTAGAGGTTTATTTTATTTTTTTAGGGTTTTTTGGGGGGTGTTTTTAGGGGTTTATTTTCTGTTTTTTATGTTTTTTTAGGGGTGTTTTTAGGGTTTATTTTGTGTTTTTTATAATTTATTTGGGGGGATTTTTTAGGGATTTATATGTTTTTTTTAAGAAAAAGTAAAATGAAAAACAGAAAAAACGAAAAAGAAAAACAGAAAAAAGCAAAAAAAAAAAACGAAACAGAAAAAGAGAAAAAAAAAGGAAAAACGCGGGCGCGTGAGTCAACACGGGGTGCGCGTGGGCCTCGTCTCACCGGTCTCACGGGAGAGGCTCCTGCACAGGAGACCTCCCCCAAAAAGATAGGTCATATATTGATATAGGACCTTAAAGTAGGGTTGCGCAGAATTTGGCCTAGATGGCACTTAGCCGCTAGTCGAACACTAGCTGTGGCGAAAATGGTATATTCAGCCCATTAGTCGGTCATCTTATATTTTTGAAGTTGAGAATTCAAACCAATAATTTACCTTAGCCTAGTTGGCAGTTAAGTGTTGCAGTGCATCGATTTTCTACAAGGTCATTGGATCGACCTACTTTTTGTTCAAGAAAATAAAGAAGATTCCCTAAAGTGCAGTTATTGTGAATCAAATGTAAACTAAGGTCACTTTTTAGGTTTCAGATATCCAGACGTCCCTTTTTGTTCAAGAAAATACAGAAGATTCCCTAAAGTGCAGTTATTAGGAATCTAATGTAACCTAAGGTCACTTTTTAGGTTTCAGATATCCAAACGTCACTTTTTATGTTTCGGATATTAAAACTGACCACGTTATTAAAATTAATTTGATGAAATTTGTTAAAGGTTCAAGAAAATACAGAAGATTCCATAAAGTGCAGTTATTGATTCCATCAGGAGATCATAAAGAATTTCAATTCAGATTTGTCTTATGTTAATTAATAATGTAAATAGTCCACTTTTGGATATGTATTTCTTCTGGTTGGGATAATTATTTTATGGAGAAATGCTAAGTAGACACTTGTAGCACTTTAACCATGACAATGAAATTGATAGAATAATGTGGAGCATCCAATTATGGAATATAACTTGTAATATTGTCAATAAGTTGCATATTATTGATTTATTAAAGACCACTAAAGATTATTGTGACAATAATTCGACAGTCTACATTATAATAACAATAGGAACACTATTAAGTCAATAACTTGACAAAGTTCATAACTGTGAAAGAAATTACATAGTGAACATATTGTTATAAAGCATATAAGGAAATACTCATTTATAGCGGATCCACAAATCAAGAAATTATCACCCAAGGTCTTTGTGAGTATGCCACTTATATGGGTGTTATGTTATTTAAGGATTCTTTGATTCAGTGGGAGTCGGTGTATGGTTTATGTTCTATGCTTCAGTTATGGATCGCATTTTTATTTTAGAAAATTCTGTATGGATTTTGTTATTCAGTTAGTACACTCTGCTAAGTTTTGGTTATGGTTGATCTCACTAAAGTTTAAACTTGGACTAATTGGAAATAGATATGTAAGATCATATTGCATATAATTTCCAGGCTATGCACCATGATTGATCTGTCATTAATTGTACTGATATATGTGATTACTGATGGGTTCATTCACGGATATAATGTGATAAACCCCTCTTTAGTCTTATATTAGTGTTGATGGACAAGATTGTTTTCGGGATACCTTAAAATAACAACAGATTTTGAGCTCAATAAGATAACACATATTTATTTGGTTATATATGTAGTCCAAGTGGGAGATTGTTGGAAAATTTCCATTAAATACGATGGACTTACATATATAAAATAAAATGTGTATCGTTGTTTTATGGTAAGTCCAATTAAAGTGATCTACTAAAGTTTAACCATAATCATGGAATTAATGTGTAGATACCATAAAGAGGTATTCAATTTGTTGAGGGACCAAATTAAAAATCACAAATATACACAATTATAAATTTAGGGTTATGATCCCCAAACGACAGTACTTCGATCGTTTGGAAGATCCATAAAAAATTCAATAGTAAATTCAACAACAAAGATCTAAATATTTATGATTAAGGTACGCTTCCATATTCAGTTTAATTATTTTTATGTCACAATGATTTCGACATAGAGATTTCATTATTACATATTTGATCTTATGTCAATGAACTTATATGTTTATGTCTTAAATCCAACAAAGTAGTAGTAGTATAAACACCTTATCATTGTTTTTAAGATATTAAAATTAATTTGAATTTGTTAGCTCCATTAATAGTCAATCCTGGACCTCCAACATGTTTAACAAAACACCTTATCACTATGCATGGCATATATAAATTTATGATTTTATTTAGTTTTTTATTATAAATGTTAAACACCTTATCACTGTGCATGACATATATAAATTTATGATTTTATTTAGTTTTTTATTATAAATACAAGTATATGATAATATATTATAAAAAATAAAAAATACCTAGGCAGGACCCCCGCCGCTCGACTAGCGCTAGAGAGTTCTCCAATCTAGGACTTTAAATATTATATATTTTTATTCTTTTTATTTTTTTAATTATTTTTATATTAATTTTCCACAAAAAATTATTTATTAATTATTTATAATTTTTAATGCATAAATTATGAAAAAAATAAAGAAATTAAAAAAAACAATGAAAATACATAATTTTTGAGGTTTTAAATTAATAGTTTTTATCTTTTATGTCTTAAATTAATAATTTTCATTTTCCAAATTTTTAATTAATAGATAACCTATTTTTCACGTTCTAAATTGTTATCCAAATTAGTAACGGAAACATTATAGGACTAAATTTTAACCACAGCTTTCCCGTTGAACGTAGAGAGAGAGAGAGAGAGAGAGAATTACCCGTGATAGCCAGTGCAAAGAGCTGAGGGAAAAGACGAAATGCAAACTCTTTCCTGGGAAAAGTCTTCCATAAAAGTTGCCCGGATATGCAGCCACCAATAATAATATTTTAGGATTTGTTGTTGCTTTCTTCTTCAACTCCTCGTAGAAATTTGGCAGTGCCTGAAAAATGGTGTTGAAATCATTGCTGGGAAGATCATTGAGGCACAGGCGAAATTCGGGGGAAGCTTGCTCGATCGCTCGACTGGCCCTCTCCACAGCATCCACGATCATTCTAGTATAGAGTAGTGAGTTGAATCCTGTTGAACACCCCAGGTCTGCTATGCCTACGCTCTGAGGCCTCAATGCGTAATAAGTTTCTTCTATGGCTTCTAGGGTTATTTCCTTCATCTTCTCACCCACACTTTTCTGTTCCATCATCAATTAGGAAATTCAAAACTCGATCTAGAGAGAGAGAGAGAGAGAGAGAGAGAGACCTGAATTGAAGAGTTCTTGTAATAACTTGTATCTCCGAGTCCCCCCTTCATGTGAAACACTTTCTCCACATCCATGGTGATGCAGCAGGTTTTGGAAATTAAAGAGAGATGATTATTGAAAACTATAGCTAAACGTTACAGTATATATAATATGTAGTATTAAATGACGGATTTCGTTTCGTGGAAATTATCTGTATTAAATTGATCTAATTTGATATTCTTTAATATATTCTAATTTTGGATTTTATTTTGCCGCTTCGAATTCATTTTGTATATCAACATGGCATCAATATTACATATATAACGTTTCTTGACATTATATATGAATTTGTGGTACCAAAAAAAAGGCCCGATGTGGTTCCATACGTAGATGAAATCCTCCATTTCAGTATTATGTTTCATCTAGATCATATTTGAATTATTAGATTTTTGTAGTAGACAAATATATATTAAAGTTTTTAATACAGTATGGCACAAATTCAATATTTGGTATATTCCTACGTCTAAATAATCGCTAGTTCAATTAATAAACCTTAATTAGGTTGACTATATATTAGCAACGTAAGATATACTCGGTAAAAAAGTAATGAGGAATTGAACAACATATATAATGGTGCAACAATTGACGTAATTAATTAACAAGAAGTAAAAACAATTAAGTAGTTCAAGAGTTATAGTCGCTCATTATTAATGGAGAACTCTTTACAATTGAGCATATACTTGTCAAGATCAAACGAAAATAATGAGATTCTCTTTTTGGACATTTAATTATGTGCATGATTGCCATACATGTGAGGTTTATTCGGATAAATTTATGATATATTTGCAGTGTGTATGTGTGTGTGTAAACATATTTAAAAGGGCTGCAAGTTGTTTCAAAAAAAAAAATTATGTGGGGATGTGCGAGAGGTATTCTTCCTGTGGCAACAGAGCTACAAAAGAGACACTATGCAGATGACATTATATGTCGAAGGTGTGGCATGGCTGAGGAGACCTTAGAGCATTGTTTGAGAGACTGTTGCTAGAGCTATTTCTATTGTCAGGCCTTCCCTTTACGAATGAATTTTATATTACTGGAGAAAGGAGTGCCCTTCAGAACTTGGCTTGGAAGAATTATGAGAATTAATGCGGATCACTTTCATAGTTTATTTGCAGTGCTACTGTGGATCAACCGGAAGAAATGAAATCTTGTCATCTTCCAAAATAATGATACTCCCCAGCAGGTGGCAATTGAGATTGCTCTACAGATGCACAATGAGTTCATGGACCAATTGCAGAGGAAAAGACAAGAAAGTAGGGCTTTAACAATTGGTGCATGGCAAAAACCTAATGAAGATTATTGGAAAATAAATGTTGATGCAGCACTACAACCAATTGGAGTGGGGTTGGGAGTTGTGATCCGTGACTCAACTGGAAAGCCCATTATTTCCAGGTGCAGTAAGGTAAATGCCCATTGTTCGGCAGACCCAGCCGAAGGATTGGCCTGTCAAGAGGGTATTTTGTTGGCAAAAGAGTATGGAGGCCGGAAGATTATTGTTGAGATGGACTGTCAGATTATAATTCAGCAAGTTAATTCGGAGCTAGAAGATCACTTCTATAAGGGAGTGTTCGTTAATTCTATTCGGAAAGAGGCCATCACTTTGAAGACGTGAGATATAGCTGGGCACGACGAACGACCAATGAAGCTGCTCATGTATTGGCGCAGCTTGCTATTTCTGATTCGATTTTTTTCTCTTATTCCGACGCTGTACCGGATAAAGTTTTGCTTTCCATTCCTATTGTTGAATGATCTTTGATTTAATAAAATTCCTTTACTTTTGCTAAAAAAAAACATAGTAATAATTCAAGGGTAAAACATTATTTATATTACAAATTATATTTTCATTTTTTTCAAATCTATCTCCAACTAACACTTTTACAAATTAAAGGGTTAATTGCATTAAAAATCATAAACTTTTGGTATAATTGCAAATTCAACATGAAGTTTAAATGTATACATTTAAAACATCATTTTTTAAGATTTATGTTTTTCGACAACAGGAGATCTGTATATTTGGAGGTGGATCCAGTAGCTATAAGTTGTGCCAAAAATTCATTTTTTCATGTGGAAGTGTGCTAAGGGAATTCTTCCGGTGGCGGTAGAGCTTCGACGTCGGAGATGTGAGTGTGAAGTTAATTCTAGAAGATGTGGTATGGAGCATTGATTGAGGGACTGCTCATGGAGTATGTTCTATTGGAAAGCATTGCCACTCCGTCTAAATCTTGATCCCATTGAAAGAGGTAGATCAATTCGAGATTGGTTTGGAAAAATTGTTGAGGTTGATGAGCCATATTTTCATAGTTTTTTTTGCTGTCTTGCTATGGATTAATTGGAAGAAACTAAATCTAGTAGTATTCCAACAGGTCCATACCCCGCATAGTGTGTGTTTTGAGGCTGCGCTAAAACTGCATCATGAATATATTGAAGTTGGTAGAGATTATTACACGAGATAGTTACCCGATTGAAGAGGGGTGGATTAAGCCCAAAGATGGCTTCTGGAAGGTAAAAGTCGATGCTACTATTCACCCAACAGGTGGTGTGATTTGGATATCATCATTCGGGACATGGATGGTCACGAAGTGCTGACACGTTGTATGAGGATTTACTCAAGACTACTTCCTGAGAATGCAGAAGGACTAGCATATCAAGAAGGCTTAGTCTTGGCTTGGAAATACGGAGGTCGGAGAATCGTTCTTGAAACTAATTGCGAGAGGCTAAAACTTTTGATGCAGTCTAACTGTGAAAACCTTTCATATAGAGGGTGGAGATGCAATTCCATTAAAGTGGAAGCTGTTATTGTGTAGTTACACTTTACTGGAATGTTACAACTGAAGTACAAGAAATAGAAGGAGTAGAACAATGATAGAATTACAATGAACTGAAATTGAATAGATTGAACAAATTGAACCGGTATGCAGATTCCGGCAAGCCGAGTCGAGGAGACCTCTCTCCGCAAGACAAATACGCCACGGCTAGGGCTCACGGTTTAGCGGATGTCTTTCAAAGATGAAATGGGAGTTACACCCTTCAAGGCTGGACAAGCACCACGCACCACTAAGTGCACCCACGACCTGATCATAGACCCGTCGTTTCTGTATGACGACCCGTCGACCCGCTTCATGATCCGACTGTTTCTAGACTGTAAAACTGATACGGCTAAGCCCCGGAAGTCCACGTACGCCCAAAGTCCAATTGCCAAGATCCAAGTCCGAGGACGAGACGAGACGAGCCGGGCACGGGCTGGGGCGGGCGCGCACGTGTGTGCGCGTGTGGGCTCATGACCCACATCCTTGTGCACTTAATTACTTTACTTAAGTGTTAATACACCTAAATACACTTCTTAACTTGATTAAGAAATCAATGTGGGATTATTTAATGTGTCTTAAACACATTATCCCACACACCATAAATGCCCAATCGTGTGACCAACTTCAACCATTTATTTCTCACTCACTGAAAATCGGATTTGAGCAAATAAAAATACTACGATTATCTACTCACTACATAGAACAATCGTACGGTATTTAATTCCTCCAAAATTAAATATCCCGGTAATGAAAAATCAGATAAAATGAATCAAAACTCAATTTAATAAAACTTATTTTCTAACAGAAGCAAATCAATTTGAAGAGGTTATCTATGCTTGGGCACGTCAATCCACGAATATTACGGCACATTCTCTCACCAAATTAGCTAGTAATAATCAAGCTTTTTTTATTCATATACAGGTGTTATCCCAAGTATTATTTTACCAGACATACCATCTATTGAATGGGATCTACTTTAATATATTTGATCCTTCTACTAAAAAAAAGATTTCTATTTTTCAACATCCTCAAATATTCCAGGTGATCTGATGCTGATGTGTCTTGCATTTAATGCCATGTCAGTAATTTCAAGTGGAAAAAAAAAACCACGTAATTTATGTTTTTTTTAAATAACTGACTCCTTTCATTTATTTCTTTCTTTTTTTACAGAACTAGGTTGGGATTTAGGGATCTAGAGGTGAAGAAACCGAACTCTCGGTTCTGACAGAGTTGTGATCAAAGTTGTATCTAAAGTTGAGACAACTTTGAACATGCAGCGGAATATAGAAATAAACAATGGATTGAAAAATTTCACGAGATTATATTTCTATAATCTCGCGAAGTGCCTCAGGGCAAAATATTCACTATATGAGTTTGTGAATTACAAAAACACTACAAGTAAACTCTTACTAAACTTAAGACACTTTATCACTTCCTTCACAGAAGGTCGTGACTAAAGTTGTCTTAACTAACACTTGTAGAAAATTAATATCTCTAATACAGATCTGGTATATCTCTATGAATTCGTGTATCTAACTCAATACAAATGATCTCTATTTATACAAAATAATAACTTGGTCTCTACTCCAAATAACTGCTTTATCTCTCCATGATCTCCATTCCTAGATTTTCGGCCTCACGCCCTCAACTTCAGCAACAACCTTATCTTGACTTAATCAACCCTTGAAATGGTCAAACATAACAGATCTTCCTAGATTATCTCAACCAAATTACTTCCTGCACAATCAATAAAGAAAGACAAAATAAAAACTATATCCAAAATATTAACAAACCAAACGGTTTCAACGATCTCCCCCTTTTTGTCTTTCTTCCCAAAACAACTTCAAGCATGCAGCAAAATAAAACATAACTAAATTCTCCCTAAACATATACTTGGAACAAAACAAGCAAAATCAAAACAGAACACAATCGAATACAACTGCTCCCCCTGTTATGCAAACTTCCCTAAATTAAAGTGACTCCAACACTACTCATCCAAACACACTTAGAGAATCATACGATATCATCAAAACAACTAAATATCAGCAACAAAAAGTCAGATCTCAGATCTGCAACAAGTCTGCAGCAATAAACATTAAAAACATAGTTGTTTAAAATAAATTGTTTAGAGAAACTGTTTGATAAACACCAACACAAATAAACTGCAACAGTCTGCAGCCCTTCTTCCTTCTTCTTTTCTTCTACTCCTCCTCCTCTTGCTCATCAGTTTCCACCTCTTCACTTGCTGCCTTTCTCCTACCTCTGCTAGTGCCTTCTTCACAATTACCTCCCCCTTTTTGGGAAGAAAGAAGATGTTGAAACACCTTTCTTTGTTTGTCAAAAATCTCAATTTGTGCAGTGCAGAAATCAATTTGTTCCTGCAAAACAAACATAAGAATAGATCAGTGAAGACTAGGAGATTGTGGAGCAACCTCTTCCTCATCCATCCAAGGCAGATCCACAACTCGTGAATCTGTGAGGAAGATTTTCTGCACCATCTGAAAAGTGAGCCTGGGAGTGAACACATCTCTCTTCTTAGGCTTGAACCCTTGGTTAACCAATATGCTAAAGATAAGGGATGGCAACATAAGTTTCTTGTTGCTCTTAGTCATGGCAACTTCAGCAATAGCAGTGAACATAAGGTTGCCCAAATTGATTTTTTTCCTTCATGTACAATTTGTACAAGAGAGAAACATGCTCAAGAGGAACAACAGTAGAGTTTGAGGTAGGAATCCAGTTGCTTACAGAGATTTTATGCAACGTGGAGAAGAGAAAGGTGAGAGTAGAGGCAATCTGATTCACCCTCTTACCATGCCAAACCTCAGCTCTTCCCCCAGTTAACAGATTAGCCATCCTAACTTCAAGTTCATCATCAATCTCATTATCAATGACAGACATATTCGGGAGACCTAAGAATTTCTTAATCTTTGCAGGAGTTAAAATGTAAATACTCCCCCTAACAAACACTTTCCTGAACCTCTTAGATAAGGGATTTCCAAACTCAAAAGATAGATTAGCATAAAATAACCGTACAATCTCAGCAACATACGGACGAGCATAAGAAACACTACCTCAAACCCTCATCTTTTTCAAAAAATCAACCAAATTGTGTTTACCAAAATCCTTGGAATCAACAGCCCGATCATTCAGAATCTCCCTATTTCTAAAAAATTCCCAATTCTTCTTAGCAGCATCAGAATAAAATAGTTGAGATTCAGTTTTTGATACCTCTATATCGGATTCAGAAAGGGCAGCTTCTTCATCGGGGTCCAGACACAACTTGGCTCGTTTTGAGGAACGGTTCTTGCTCCCTTTGGCTCTCGATGAGGGAGAAGACAACACATTCCTCTTTCCCTTCTTGGATACAGTATAGACGATTTCAAGCTCAACTTCAGTCTCCGTTTCCTCCTGATTGTCCTCAGACACATCCTCGACTTATGTCTCAGGCTCCCTCTTTTCTGAACACCCTTCACTAGCCTCATCGTCTGGTTCAGAAATGATCTCAATAGGGCCTTTCTGAGTCCGTGAAGAGCTGTCGGTAAAATACAGACGTCGTGACCGGCGAGGCGGAGGAACCCGTTTGGCCTTAGCAGGCTTCTTCTTCGGAGGGGATTTTGACTTTTCCGAGCCCTTTTCTTGTTGTTCCTGCTCCACTTCCGAGAATGGCACTTCAATGGGGTCGCCGTTATGAGGGTTTTCTTCATCAGAAGGAAAGAGAGGATCAATAGGTTCCTCGGTGAGCACTGGAGTGTCGAGAGGTTCCTCGGCGAGCACCGGAGTGTCAAGAGGTGGCATAATTACGCCGTCAGGAGCCAGGATTATAGCCTGAGATGAGGAGAGTGTCGGAGATGAGGCCGGTAACGCAAGAGGTTGCGACTGAACCTCTGAGCAATTGGCAATTTCTGGAGAAATCTCCATCGGCGCGTTTCCTTTAGAAGGGGATAGAAGCACTTTAGGTCGGAGAATTGGAGTGGAATCCGGCGACAAAAATCAAAAGGGGTTAGATACAATTGGTTGTGGCGGAGAGAGAAAAGACGGCTGAGGGGAAAAGGTAGATAAGTGTCGGAGATAGACTAATGGTGAAGAAGACGAAGTCGAAGGGTTTGAGAAGATGAAAGGGTTTTTGTGAAAAGTTGATTGAGTGGAGAGAATCTAAGTGAGAGTGACAAGTGAGAAATGAGAGGGACCTTAGTGTATATCAAGGGATATAAATATATCTGATAGATTCCCGCCTCCATATAAATAGGAATCAACATATTAAAGATATAGTCAACATATGTATTAAAGATAGAGTAAGATACATTTCCAGATACATTCAACTGACTTTCAAAATTTGCATTTTTTTTAAATATTATTATTATTAACCAACTGTCGTCAAGAAATTTATATGATCAGTTTACTTTTGATATATCATAGGAAACTTCTTAAGAAGAAAAAAAATGATGAATAGACGAATAACCAAAAGAATCTTATAAATACCATTTATCTAAGATCTTTGATCTAGTTATATGGTTTTATAAGAACGATCGTGGTTTCACCTTAATACAGGCTTTTTCATCCTCGAATCTGTCCAACTTCACAGTTAACGATGATATACCAAAAGTGTGACAACATTTGTGCTAACTTTATTTTTCATATAGAACATAAGCCAAGAGATTTCCTCAGAATTGAGAATCTCTCATAGCTTAGAGCTTTTGTAAACATATCAGCCAGTTGATTATCTGTACTAATATACTCTAACTTTAATAACTTCTTTTCGACTAAATCCCTAATAAAATGATACCTTAAGTGAATGTGTTTGGATTTGGATTGATGAACTGGGTTCTTTGCAAGGTTGATGGCACTTGTATTGTCACAGAGCATCACCAAGGGGTTGCTTTCCAATCCATAATCATCCAACATTGACTTCAGCCATATCAACTGTGTTGAACAGCTCCCAACGGCCACATATTCGGACTCGGCTGTGGAGAATGAGATACAGTTTTGCTTTTTGCTGTGCCAAGAGATGAGGTTGTTTCCTAGATAGCAACATCCTCCACTTGTACTCCGTCTATCATGTATCTCTCCAACCCAATCGGCATCATTGTATCCAACAAGATCTGTAGTTGTGTCCTTCGTGAACCATAGACCCAATTCACATGTGCCGGCTACATACCGAATGATCCTCTTTACCGCCTTAAGGTGTTCTTCCTTGGGACAGGACTGAAATCGAGCACATGCACACACACTGTACATGATATCTGGCCAACTAGCAATCAGATAGAGGAGACTTCCGATCATTGATCTGTATAAAGTTGGATCAACTTCAGGTCCAATTGCATCCTTCGATAGCTTTTCAGTCGTACTCATGGGAGTTCTCATGTGCTTTGCATTCTCCAAGCCGAACTTCTTTACTAGATTCTTGGCATACTTTGTCTGAGAAACAAAGACACCATTTTCTTTTTGCTTGACTTGAAGTCCAAGAAAATTGCTAAGTTTACCGACCATACTCATTTCAAAAGACGTGGACATTGCTTCCACAAACTCCTTCAAAGATTTCTCACTTGTCGATCCAAACACTATATCATCGACATAGATTTGAGCGATCGTGAGTAGGAGTGAGCAAAACCAAACCGCAACCGAAAAACCGAACCGAACCGGTGAGTTCGGTTTGATGAGTTGGAGTTTCGGTTCGGCTTCAGTTTTCCATTTAAAAACCGATCTTACTTCGGTTCGGTTTCAGTTTTTTCGTTAAAAAACTGATAAGAACCGAACCGAACCGATAATATAATAGTAATATAGTATAATTATTTAAAAGAAGCCCAACAGCCCCAGCCCATCACACAAGATTAATTTTATGCAGTCCAAGCCCAAATCTATAATAAAGAAAATTAAAATAAACTGATTCTAAAAAGTAAAAACCCTAAATCTAAAATCCCCAACTTTACAAAATCGATCGACGACTTAGAGCCTTCAATCCTTCATTCTTCAACAATGAACATAACAAAAATAATCGGCCATTGTTGATTTATCCTCACCGAACACAAGCACTGCAACCGCAACAACACCTCCCCAGCTCCCCTCATATCGACTATTGCAGCGGCAACTACGATAATCGGCGATTGTTGATTTGTTGAAGCTCACTGATTCACAACAGCAGTTGAAGGCTAGAGGCTCTCCCCTCCCGTCTTAGAAAAGCTCTCAATCAGCCTCCGACACCGACCTCCGACGAATCAACAAGTCAAACGTAAGTTTCTCTTTGTGCCTTACTGCCTTATGCGATTTTTAAATAAATTATCACAATTTCAATTGACTTAATTTGGTTTCTTATGGACGACATTTTAATGGGCGACAATTTCAAGTAGAATTGATAATTTCAATTCTTATTCATTTTAATGGGCGACAATTTCAATTTTCAAGTAACTATTATATATGCTTATGGATTATGGAAGACAAATTCAAGTAACTATTAATTATATATTAATATTAACTAATAAGTAGAATTGATAAACAAAGCAAAAAAGACCTTGCAATGCTTATTCATTTTAAATTTGCAATCTGCCAGACGCCAGTGAACTAATGTGAAATGTCATTTGGTACAGAAAGAAATATAAAATAGCAGACTTAAGAACATATTTAATCTGCCAGTGAACTAATGTCATTTTCTGTTAAATTCCTCTTGACTAATGTCCTGCTCAAAATCTGAATAAATTAAGATTTATAATTCCTTTACAGATGATGGAAGAAAACACTAACGAGGAGACAATTCCATCAAGTCAGCAAGAATCAACAACAACAACAAGTAAACGGAAGAAAACTCTACCTAGTAGAGCTCCGGTGTGGAATCACTTCACGGCTTTTTTTGATGATGAAGGATTAAGAAAAGGAAAGTGCAACTATTGTGGTAAGATCTATTGTTGTGATTCTTCCAAAAATGGCACTTCCTCAATTAATACTCACATGAAAAACTGCATACAAAATCCTGCTCATTCCCATTTAAGACAATCACAATTGTCTTTACAACCACAACATGATGCGAATAATGAGTGCATAGGTGGAAGTCTAACTAGCTGGAGGTTTGATTATGATTTATGTAGGAAGAAATTAGCTTCAATGATTATAAAAGACGAATTGCCTTTTAGGCTTGTGGAGGGGGAAGGATTTATTGAGTTTGTTGCTACTTTGCAACCAAAATTTAAAATCCCATCACGTTGGACTATCTCTAGGGATTGTTTTCAATTGTACTTAGATGAAAAGAAGAAATTGCAAGAGTATTTTAAAATGTCAGGTCAAACTGTGTGTATTACTACAGATAGTTGGACTTCTTTGCAGCAATTGAACTACATGTGTATTACTGCTCACTTCATTGATAAAGATTAGAATCTTCATAAAAAGATTATCAATTTTTGTACAATTGAAAGTCATCGGGGTAAGGATTTGGGTAAACAGTTAGATGCTTGTCTACGTGAATGGGGAATTACAAAAGTTTTTGCAGTCACTGTAGATAATGCCGCTTCAAATGACACAAGCCTGGGCTATTTGAAAGGAAAACTTACTTCCCGTGGTGGTGCTTTTGCTAAGGGAAAGTATCTTCACATGAGGTGTGTTGTTCATATCCTTAATTTGGACAACTTCTTAATCAACCTCGGTTGCCTATTCTCTCATGTCTTGCTCGGGATGTACTGGCAATGTCGGTTTCTACAGTTGCATCGGAATCTGCTTTTAGTACCGGAAAGAGAGTTCTTGATCCGTTTAGGAGTTCTTTAACTCCTAAAATTGTGGAAAGTCTCATATGCACCCAAGATTGGATGAGAAAATCAAGACAATTCAAATCAATTGAAGAGGATTTGGAAAGCATTCAAAAATATGAGGATGGTACTTTTTTATTAAATGTTTGATTATATTCTTTAATAGTTGAATTATTAAAATTGGAATGGTCATACTTGTTTAACTATTTTAAATTTTCTTTGTCTTTTTGTAGGTATAATTAACATTGGTGCAAATGAAGTTATCGGGAACATGATGGAGATTTGATGATAAATGTCTTATGATTTGTTGGTGTATTAATTGAGTGAAGTGAACTCGTTTATTTATGGAGATTTTTGAGTGAAGTGAACTCATTTATTTATTTCTTATGGAGACTTTTGAGTACAGTGAACTGGTTTAGTCATGTATTATTTTAAATTCTTGACTTTGGTTTATGATTTTTGTTTATGAGTTTCTTCCAATTGGATGATTAAAGTTTAGTATGTTGTATTATTTTATGTTTTATTAATTGAGCTTATAATTAACTGTATTGTTGCTTTATTTAGGTTATCCAATTGCAGGTGCTAGTCTGCTAGATATAATTAGTTACTTGTTGCAATTGTGAAATAGTGGCCGTGAGATAGTCTTTATTTTTTAAAATCTTGCAGGCTGCAGCCACTTTTTTAAATTCGGTTCTAAATGAAACCGATCGAAACCGAAACGGTTTGTTCGGTTTCGGTTCGGTTCGGTGGAAACTAATAAATGGTTCGGTTTCGGTTGGGGGGTTTCGGTTTCGGTTAGAGTTCAGTTTTGGGGGTTCGGTTCGGACCGAATGCTCACCCCTATCATCAGCTGTTTCTAAAGTGGGCTCAACTTCAGGTTGACTCTTCCTTCTATCTCAATGGTCTTTCCTGTCCTTCCCTCTATCTCAATCAGATCATTAGTATCTTCTTCAGGAGTGCATAGGCTGGTAAAATCATCAAATCTTACATTTACACTTTCCATAACAGTTTTTGTTCTGAGGTTATAGACACGGTAAGCATGACTATTAAGCGAATAACCAATAAACACGCCTTTATCACTCTTGTGGTCAAATTTGAACAAATAGTCCCTATCATTCAAAATGTAGCAAACACAACCGAAAACATGAAGGTAGGTTGGGTTTTCTGCCACTTAGAATTTCATATGACGTCATGGTGGTTCCGGTTCTTAAGTTTACATGATTACTTACATAGCATGCAGTGTTTAAAGCTTCAGCCCAAAAACGTTTGGACAATTTCTTAGAATGTAACATGACAATGGCCATATCTTGCAGAGTTCTATTCTTCCTTTCAGCCACACCGTTTTGCTGGGGTGTTTTAGAAGCAGAATATTCATGATGAATGCCTTCTTTTATGTAAAAGTTTAGGAGCTGAAGATTTTCAAACTCCCTTCCATGGTCAGATCTAATTCTTTTAACACAAGAATGATAGAAATTTCCAATCTTAGCATATAATTCTAAGAAAGCATCATAGGTTTCACCTTTGTCACTTAGAAATTTTACCCAAGAATACCTAGAGAGGTCATCGACAATCACGAATGAATATCGTTTACCTCCAAGGCTTTCTACCTCTGCTGGCCCCATAAGATCCATGTGAAGCAATTCAAAGCAGCTTTGAGTGGCAAAAGGTCTCTCGGAAGTTGTTACAACAGGATGTGGGGCTTTGACTTGCTTTCCTTTTTGACAATCTCCACACAGGTTTGGATTTGATACGTTCAACTTTGGCACTCCAAGAACAGCATTGAGTCTCTGAAGGTTCTGCATGTTGCGGAAATTTGTATGACCCAATTTTTGATGCCAAAGTTATACATCATTTACTTGTGCACTCAAACAGCCTTTTCTTTTAGTTTCATAAATATTATTAGAAGATCTTACACCAGAGATCACATGTTTGCCATCGTTGTCAACCACAGTACAACTCTGCTTATCAAAGATGACAGTAAAGTTGTCATCACAGAGCTGGCTGATACTGATGAGGTTTGCTGTAAGACCTTGAACGTGTGATACATTAGCCAGCTTTGGAAGACCAGGGCTATTCAAGATTCCATGTCCTACAATCTTGCCGTCTATTCCTCCCCCGAAGGTAACTTCGCTGCCATTGATCTTTTAGTAGTTGGACAGATAGCATTGAGATCCAGTCATATGACGAGAGCACCCGCTGTCAAAGTACCAAGTTGTCGAATCATCAACTACCGATGCAGTGAAGACAACTTTGCAGGTGTCTTTTGAGACAGCTTTGGGTTTCCAAACCAAGTTCTTGGTTCTGCCACCTTTGACTGAAAGGTCTGATTTGGAGGCTTGTGTCCTCAAATGAATCTCCTTTTTATGTTCTTGCAGAAACCTATGACATAAAGGTTTTATGTGCCCAGGGAGAAAACAGTAGTGACAAACAAATCTCCTACGCTTCTTACTCACTGATAAAGTGGGATGTGCTTCTTGAGCTTTTACAAAAGGTTTTCCATGAGTGGACATGATTTGAGTAAAGGCAGTTTTTATAGTTTTGTCATAACCTATGCCATGAGAAGTTACATAGGTTTGTGCAAGAACTTCATCAAGTTTGGAAGTACCCGTGTTGAACTTTTTGAATGTATCCTTTGCAAGATTGAGTTGAATCCTCATATTATCAATCTCTGCATCTTTCTTTGTCAACATTACCTCCAACTTTGCGAGAGACGCCTTCTGGCTGGTGGATTCCTCATTAAGTGACTCAATTTCCTTACACTGTTTGATCCACTTAGCATACAGCTCCTTGTAAAGTTCCTGCAACTTTATTAGCAACTCCAGAGTTTCTTCCTCAGTAACTTCTTCTTCCTCATCTGCAGTAGTTATCACAGTGTTAAAACAAAAGAGGGTTTCATAATATGACTCATCATACCTGTCAGAAGTTATCTCAACTTCTGTGAGCTTTGAATTGTCCAGTTTGGCACATACTGCAGTTAAGGCTGCGTGTTTGTTTGTTGCATCATCTGAGATTTCTTCCACAAATATCCCTGAGGTGTCCAGCTCACTGTCACTGAGAGAAAGAAATGTGACGGGCTTTCCAAGTTTTCTAAAGGTGTTTGCACATTTATTTGCAAAGTGCCCATAGCCTTTGCACTCATAGCATTGAACATTGGAGAAATCTTTTACTTCCTTTGGTCTAAAGTGATCTGATGCAGCACGCTTCATGATCTTAGGTTCTTTTCCAGGTGAGTTCATTTTTTCATAAATAACCAAAGGTCCGGACGAGTCATGACGAGGCTTGCGTTGTTCAGCACCTCCCTTCTGTTGTTTTCATCTGTTAGTTCGGATGAGAGTGTTTAGTCTTCTAGTAAGAAGAGCATAATCCGGATTCTTTTCACAGATCTCTTCAAGATCATCATCCTCTTCTTCATCATAAACTGAAGTTGACCCTGCTGTCAAGGCAATTCCCTTTTTCTTTGATCCACCTTTCTCATTTATTTCCATTTCATAGGTCTTCAGATCATTCATCAGCTTTGTGAAGTCCAAACTTCCAGTAGTCGATGTCGTGTCAATAGCAACAACCTTCATATCAAAACGTGGTGTTAGAGTTCTCAAAGCTTTGGAAACTAACCTCTTTCTAGTGATCGGATCACCAAGATCAGTGCACTCGTTTGCAATTTCAAGCAATTTGTTACAATATTCTCCAACAGTTTCATCTTCCCCCATCTTCAGGTTCTCAAATTTTGTGGTGAGAATACGATGTCTTGATTCTTTAATTCCAACATCTCCTTCGCAATGTTGCTGAAGAATATCTCACGCTTCTTTGGCCGACTCACAATTTCTTATGAGTTTGAACATCTGAATATCCAAGGAAGACTGAATTGCGTTGAGTGCCTTGTCATTGAAGGTAACTAACATCTTCATTTTGTGACCTGGTCCATTCTTCTGGGGGGTACGAATTGTATCTCCTTTGGCATCTACGGTCTTAGGATGCGTCCATGCCTTTTGAACAGCATTCCATGCTCTTGCATCAATTGATTTGATGCACGCTGTCATTCTAACCTTTCAAAAGGAATAGTTCATCCCATCAAGAACAGGAGGTTTGTTGAACAGCGGGTTTGTGCAATCCATTGAACTTATAAAAACAGGATCACCACTTAGTGCGTCAAGTGTAAGCTCTGATACCAATTGAAGAAACCGAACTCTCGATTCTGACAGAGTTGTGATCAAAGTTGTATCTAAAGTTGAGACAACTTTGAACATGCAGCGGAATATAAAAATAAATAATGGATTGAAAAATTTCACGAGATTATATTTCTATAATCTCGCGAAGTGCCTCAGGGCAAAATATTCACTATATGAGTTTGTGAATTACAAAAACACTACAAGTAAACTCTTACTAAACTTAAGACACTTTATCACTTCCTTCACAGAAGATCGTGACTAAAGTTGTCTTAACTAACACTTGTAGAAAATTAATATCTCTAATACAGATCTGGTATATCTCTATGAATTCGTGTATCTAACTTAATACAAATGATCCCTATTTATACAAAATAATAACTTGGTCTCTACTCCAAATAACTGTTTTATCTCTCCATGATCTCCATTCCTAGATTTTCGGTCTCACACCCTCAACTTCAGCAACAACCTTATCTTGACTTAATCAACCATTGAAATGGTCAAACACAACAGATCTTCCTAGATTATCTCAACCAAATTACTTCCTGCACAATCAATAAAGAAAGACAAAACAAAAACTATATCCAAAATATTAACAAACCAAATGGTTTCAAGAAGAGGGAAAATGCATGACAAAAAAGAACTTGAAAGCAAAATTCTAGAATAAATTTCCACTCGAAATCAGGACGAATAGTATCGACGCGAGCAAATGATTGTGTTGGGAAATTTAGCGGATAGTTGTTTAGGGTAGTATTGTGCCATCCAAACAAAGGAAATTGCGTAGGTAGTGTTCTATAGAATCTTGTAAATTTTATAGATTGTAATGCTTGTCCTGTGAATTATTTGGAATTTCACTAAATTACAGCAAAAAATATTTATTTTTCACTAAATTACAGTAAAAAATATTTATTTTTCACCGCGATTTGATACGGTTTTAGCTTACCTATCAAAAAAATTGTTCTTTTCGCAACATAATTTGATTTGGCTACTCATATATAGTTCGAGATTTTTTGTGAAATTAACCCTAAATTAAATAATTACACAATTAAAAAAACTAATCAAATCTAACATCGAATGAATTCTCCTATTAAAATTGGGTCAAAAAAGGTGTGGTATTAAACAAATTAATATAAAGATATAATATATGTCTTATATATGTTCGATTTGACTATAATATAAGAAGAAGATCCGAGTATTTAGCTGAAACGTAAGTTAATTTTTACCTGAAAAATATATCCAAAGATATATTTAATTAATTTTTTAATAACTTATGTACTTAATTAATAAAATTAATGTAACTGTCAAAACTGTGACACGTTTGTATTTGGTTGACAAAAATAACAAAAAAAAAAAGTGTACTAGGTAAATCAATAAAAAAAACAAACAATTGTCACTTTCACAACACTATGTCATGATCATCATGCTGTAAAGTAGAAAAAGCGGTAGTAACAAAATTTAAGAGATTTTAGTAACACTTGGGGGGTATATTGCGAATGTTTTTATGAAAGTGGACAATTTAATTTCTGTCCCGACAATAAATGTATATAAACATTTGGGCGCTATGGTTAAAATTTGAAGTATAAATTAAAACTAGAATATCTTTCATACGATGCACTGATAAATTATATATAATTATTTATTTTATTTAATTTATTTGTAGGAAATAATTATAATAAATTATGTAGTTGAAGACCTAAAAAATTATGTACTAAAGAGCATAACAATGATACTTTAAAATTAAAAAAAAAAAAATTCATTAATTTATTTGCTTAATAATAATTTTTGATTAATCCAAAAACAATGGATATGAACAAACATGAGAAAATATTGATAAAAAATTTTTAAGCAATAATGTATTTTGGGAAGATAAAAAATGTTCGCGTACAATAATCTTGAGAGTGTAGACCGATAACACTGAAACAGCTACTTGGAAAATCCAGGTACTCTGCAAACGGTTGTCTGATGTAGTTGATTAATGATTGCTTAAGACTTGAACTTAATAGATAAGTAAACCATGCATTTGTTACCAAAACCAGTCGATTATCGCAAACAAAAAAATAATGATTATTAAAATCGCTTACGTTATAATTTTGTATTGTTGGAGTTGAACTATTACCTGTCACTTAATTTTTGTAAGACAGAACCATTCACTAATTATCTAAAAAAACTCTACAATTGTTGTAATCATGAGTCTGTTTCAGAATTTGGAAACTGTCTTACTAAATTTGTGCAATAATTATGGTCAGTATTTAGTGACTCACGATTACACATTACTTATTTCCATATGCGTGCAAAATTGGCAGTTTAATACAAGGAATTTTAAGGCAACTGATATATGATAATGGATATAATTACATCATTAATATGGTATCATTAGAATTAAATCCCCCCCCCCCCCACCCCCAAAAAAAAATTGAGGACGGTAATCCAATTTAATAAGAAAATTTATTTATGAAAAAAATTAAGAAAATTTATTTATATAAAAATTGAGGTTAAAATATCATATTATAAATTTATTAAATTACCCTTATTAATGGGCAGGAAAAAATGTCTTTCACAACTCATTTATTATTATTATTATTATTATTATTATTATTATTATAGATTTAAAATATACTGTGTAAATTACCTCCATAAAATGTAATTAACTCTACGGAAATGATGGCTGGTTGGCGTCTTAGTTGTGATTTATTGATGTTGATCGACTATTAACACAATTAATATAAATTAACTTATTTACTAATTTATCAATGTTAGAATAATGTAATTAGATGATGTTAGAATGGCGGGAAAAAAAGATACTCCACGAGTGTGTTATTATATATATTTATATATATATTATCATTTTTTTCCTTTAAATAAATCACTAAGAAGGAATTGCTCTAGAAAAGACAAGTAAAATAACTACAATGAGTATGCATGCAAAAAATCATTTATATTAATTTAATTCCGCAATATTTTTTAAGATTAACATTATATGTTTTTTTAGAAAATCAGGATTAACAGTATGATCTTGCATAATTTAAGTATTTATTTTCCTAGGTAAATTACACTTTGATGTCTATATTTTGGGTTATTTTTTTTTAAAAAAAAAACTCATTTTTTAAAATTAACAAAATAGTACCTACTTTTTAAATTGTTAGATTTGTAAAATTTTTGAAAAAAGTAAGTACTGTTTTATTAATTTTAAAAAAGTAAGCTATTTTTGAAAAAATTCAAAAGATACGTACTAAAATGTAATTTTCCCTATTTTCCTTGTATACGTTCATTGGGGGCTGGACCACTTCTAGTTACATAATCGGACAATGAATTCGGCACAAAGCATGGAGATTCTTCACATAAATAGACAAAATCCACAAACTATTTCAGATTTGTCTGCATTCTGAATTAGTTCACATTATTGTTTTGGGTTAATAAATTAAATATAAATACCATTAAAATATATGCTGTTCTTGACTGGCAAGTATGATATATGAACTGTATGGGAATTTATTTTAATTTGATTATGAATATCTATATTATTTGAGAGTGGATGGTATTTGTTTAATTGGAAGTAGGTGGTGAGTCATCGGAATATATTTTTTGGTTAGCAATTAAAGCATGGAATTTAAGTTTGTAGTTTGTTATCTTTCACAAGTATATTTGTATATGTAGATACACCCATACTTGGCGCCAAAAATTTGAGTGTACCGGTTGTACCTAAACTGCTTCGGTTAGAAGAAAATTTGTGATACTTTTTAATGTTAGAAATTAAAGTTATATTTTTTAGTATTAGAAGTGATTTTTTTCAATTGGTCTCTATAATTAATTACTTGTAATTTCGTGTCAATGATATATATGCGCCATAATAATTAGTTCTAACTTTAAAAAAAAAAAAAAAAAAAAAGAGCTCTTATACATTGTCTAACTGGATGTTGAATTTGAATTTAATTATTCATTTTTTTAACAATTAAAACAATTATTTTCCTTTATCTCAATTTGATATAATTGTAAGTGTTTAACGTTATAAAACATGTGAGTGAAATGAATCTTTAATTTTTCCCTTCATTTGGAATTTTGACCATACATAATCGGACAAAGTGTACGATTTCGCATAAAAAGATGCAGATGCTTTTTACAAATATTGCACTATCAGACAAGCTCGAACTATTTCACCATGAAAAGAATTGATCAAATGCAATCAATTCAATTTTTTATGGTAGTGTTAATCCTCCATATATATACCAATTTTGGTGTATTAATATATATATATATATATATATATATATATATATAATTTTCATTATTTTTTAGGTACGAGACGACTGCCTAACTATACGAGCGTCTTTACATATCGCCATACATTTCGCCATATATTTTTTATAATTTTATACACGTACACACCGATACATGTGTATATATATAGTGAGAGGGACGGAGGGAGGGGGACAATGCTATATGGTTATTTTACTAATTATATTTATGTTTAATTTTTTTACTAAAAAATGAAAAAAAAGGTGTCATTTTGATTTTATTTCTCTAAAATATAACTGTTATTTATTTTCCTTGTCAAAACTAATATTAAATTTATAATGGACTTAATTTAAATATAATTGTTATCTTATTATTATGTAATTTTAATTTTTTTTTGTCTCTAAGTCCAACATTGACTATTGGTTATATATGTTTTTTTAAATTTAGTATCGATTCTAACTCTAATTAAAATTAAAAACAAAACGAAGGAAAAATCTTTGAATTTTTGCAAGTATATAGTTTTTTATGTGGTTTTTAGTTTTTTCGAAAATTTTGGATCCGCACATAATTAACATATTTTGATTTCTTTCTTCTTTGTATTAAATTATCAATTATAATTTCTTAAGTCTTGATATGTCAACTAAGGAATTTATTTTGCTCGGAGACCAAAGGTCACGGGTTCGAATCTCCTCAATACCACATGTCGGGTGTGTGAGAAAAAAAAACTAACAAATTTATTTCACGTTTGATCACATAAGAATAAGGTTCAAACACCTGTATGATCCTAACTTCTAGAATTTTCAATTTTAATTATTTGCAATAAACATTGATTATGATTCATTATAGATTTTATTTTTATAATAAATAAATAGTATTAAAAAGTAAATTATTATTAGGAATGTAATTTTGGGAGAAAATTGCATATGAGATTCTTTATCATGCATTTTGAATAGTATAAGTGATGCAGGTAGAAGCGTGTATAATCCGTTGATTCTGAGAATACCCGGAAGAACACAAGGACAATATCGTTGATTCTGCAAGAATACCGAATTACACGTAAATATCACAAATTTTATTAAACTTCAACTCCCATAATAACAATGTAGACCTATGTATTTATAATATACGAGAAACTTGGAAGATAAGAAATATAAAATCTAAATTAGATAAAATTCATAATTGATAAAGTAATCTAAATAGACAATAAAATCTAATCAAATTTAAAATATAATCTAAATAATATATCAAGATCTATTCTTCATATATCTCCATCATTCACCCGGGGTTGGACATGATTCCCCTTCGAAGGGCGAATCAGAAGTCAGAAGAGCACGCTGAAAACGATCTGCAACAACATCCTTAGAACATGAGACGATATATTAATGTATCGCTCATCAAATAATCAATATATTTGTCGTTGGAAGAAAACACAAACAAGAAACCTATAGAAATATTAGCACTCTTGAATAACTGCGAAAGATCATCATGCATCAGAGAAAGTTGTGTTGTTTCTTAGTGTAACCACGGCATGGGACATTTTCTTAGAATCATAACATATCAACACAACATCGCCACATGCCACGAACAACATCTCATCATCAAAGATGAGAGGCCTATCATAGTCACCAGACTCACCATCCATGGACCTCAAATCATAAAGAAGATGAGTTTCAATGGAGAAGATATCTACCTCTTCATCAAAAATTGGTGAATCATCATAACCGTCGTCGACAACATCATTTTCAAATGAAAAGTTGTCAGAACATAAATCATGGAAGATATTAGCAGTCATGGAACCTTCAACTACATGAATTGGCATGTCATGATCAATGAACGGAGCGTAGACTGACTCTGGATACCAACTGATGCAGGTAGAATCGAGTATAGTTCGTTGATTCTGAGAATACCCGGAAGAGCACAAGAACAATATCGTTGATTCTGCAAGAATACCTAATTGCACGTAAATATCACAAATTTTATTAAACTTCAACTATCCTAATAACAATATAGACCTGTATATTTAGAATATACGAGAAACTTGGAAGACAAGAAATATAAAATCTAAATTAGATAAAATTCATAATTGATAAAGTAATCTAAATAGACAATAAAATCTAATCAAATCTAAAATATAATCTAAATAATATATCAAGATCTATTCTTCATATATCTCCATCAATAAGGAATTGTTAGGATTCTTGTTTCAATATTGTATTCAAATTAATTAAGCAAGAAATAAAATGTGTAAAATATCACTTATAATTTTCATACAACTAATAATTTTATAATTTATAATTCTACAAACTTAATTTAGATTTATTAGGATAAATTAATAACTAAAATATATAAATGAAAAAATTACATAAATATAAACACAAGCTATTGATTACAAATATATATATATATATATATATATAATTTTTCATTTTTTTCATTTTTGAATTTTAATTTTTTTTGTTGAAAACTATTAATCCAAGATTAATAATAATCCATAAAAAAATAACAAAAAACAAAAAAATGATTTTCTAAATTGCAAATTTTTTTCTTGAAATTTTATGAACCTAACTAATAATCTATAAAAATAAATAAAAGATAATTGATGAAGAAATCAAAAAATAAAATAGTAATCTCATATAAAATTTCCAGAGCCAAGTAATCAGAATATGCATCATTTTTCGTGTTTTGAGGAATTTAGTTACTTTCCACAATCCATTAAAATTGAACTAAATAAAAGATAATTGATGAAGAAATCAAAAAATAAAATAGTCATCTTACATAAGAATATGCATCATTTTTCGTGTTTTGAGGAATTTAGTTACTTTCCATAATTCATTAAAATTGAACCAAATATAAGAATTTAAAAATAACGAATTTAGAAGACGGAGAATAAATTAAAGTTTCTAACCAAAAATGTCAAAAAAAAAAAAAAAAAAAAAAACTTAAAGACCAAGAATGTGAAAATTTTCGGACTACATATGTTTTAGATCCTATTCTTATCGGATAAAAGTGAAATTAACCCGTAAAGTAAAGGTATAAATTTTGTGTCAAACTTAAGAACATAATTCCAATTTTTTTCATAATTTATTTAATACACATCACATAACTTGCATTAACGACATTAAAATGCGAAACTAAATAGTTTATAACATAGGAATGGACTCATGCTATAAAACACAACGAATACAATTACAACTTGAACAATACGTACAAACCAAGAAGCAAGTAAATTCCCAAGAGTTTGAAGGCTCCATATATTGCAATTATTGTGTTGAAGAGATGATATACATGATGAAGATTAGATCATGAAATCGAGTAAAGCTGAAGTGATGTGATCCTTTTTCGTGTTGAAGTGTAGAGAATACTCTCTCACTGTTGTTTCCCTATATTTGGGAGGATCATCATCGCTCAATAGCTCCTTAATCGGTCCGTATATCGTCGACGATGAGTTCAAACCAGTTGTAAAGAAGCTAGCTACCGATACCCTCGGACCACCCCGGCTTGCCAATACTCTGTGCAACCCACTTGTGAACTTGTCATTCGATATCAGCTGAAATATAAAGATAAACATTAGATAAGCTTTAGATACGTACACACACACACGCATGTCATTCTTTGTATGAATGTCAATTGGGGTCAGCCCTTTCGGGCTGTCTTGCTATTCAGTTCAGGTCAATTCAGGGTTTTTGTTTTTCGAACTAAAATTATATAACCCTAATTGTTGTTTTACCAGGGTTTCGGACTTGATTGACCACATGAAATCGATAATTCACATTCTATATTGCATTCCCAATTGCACAATAGATTTCTTTTTAAAAAAAAAAAAATCTTTTTTCCTCAATTTCAATTTCTTATATTTTAGTTTAATTTACACTTATTATTTAAGGTTTATCATATCCAATTAGGTTTATTATACCTTTTTAAATAATCAGTTAATAACTAAAAACTGAAAAATTAAATACTAAAACAATATAGTAGACCTTAATTGGGCAAAATGAATTCTAAACAACAAGTGTAAAACTAAAATACAAAATGAAAAAAAACTAAAAAATAGAGTGTGTGCGCAATAGAGAATGCAACACAAAAGGTGGAATAGAAAAACATCACATTCCTGATTCACACTTGACACTCCTAGATTGGGTCTATGAAAGAGTTTCATATAAACAATATATAGAAAGACGTAGGTGCACACCAAAAAGGGAGAGGATGAAGAAGAAGAGAGAGAGACTAGCCTGTAAAAGATCTCCGATGTTGACTACAAGAGCTCCGGGAAGAGGAGGAATGTCAATCCATTGATTGTTACAAAGAAATTGAAGGCCACCAAGATTGTCTTGAAGCAGCACGGTGAGGAAGTTGATGTCGGTATGAATGCTTGCACCCAATGTTAATTCTGGCTCTGGACACGGTGGATAGTAATGGTAAAGGATTCCAAACCCCTCAGAGCACCCAATCTCATTCAGATGCTTTCCATCCAGATTTAGAGCCTCCGACAGCAACTCGAACAAAACCCCACCTAATTTTCTCATTTTCTCGGCGTACTCGATCATAATATCCCTACAAGCACGCAGGCACGCACATAAGGGAACCCAGACTGAGGGGAGAGAGAGAGAGAGAGAGAGAGAGAGAGAGAGAGAGAGAGTGTGTTACCTGCAGACTGGAGGCAATTCGTCCGGATTAGGAGAGTACGGAGCCATAGTCACATAAGCTGTATCTCTCCAGTTTGCAGAAGCAGCGGTGTATAGATCATAATTACTGTTGTAAATCACCGTTTTGGATCCATCTCTTGTGTACCATTGTTTCTTGATCTCTGCATCTTGCTCGTAAAATCGTCTCACGCCTCTGAGCATTTCATCCAAAACGGGAACGGGAATCCCATGATTAACAACCTGGAAGAAACCGTACTTGGCCGATGCATCCAACATACTCTCGGCAACACTTCTGCGAAGAACCGGATCTTCTTCGATCGCGTCGAGGTCGATTGTCGGGACAGTCATGGCGGCGGAGGAGGAGGCCTCTCCAAAGCGGTGGACCTGATCAGAGAAAAATATGCGAGGGACCTTAGTGATTCCGGCATCAACTAGTCCTTTCACGCCGCCATTTGTTTCGTCGAAAGCTTTCACTTCGCTTACTCTATCGTAGGTTTCCTCTTTGTCGGAATTCATCATCTCCACAACAGTGGTTTCTCCCTTTTTTTTTTCAATTTTAAGGTACCAAGAGATTGGATATGGAAAGTCAAACTGGGTTCTACAAATGAAGTATGTATTATGTAATGTTTTAACGTTTGCTCTACTTTGTGTTAGAAGAAATAAATAATAAATTAGGATCTAATTGATCCATCCTAGAATAGATTTATTTATTTCCTTATAAGTACTCAAAATATATCAATAAGAGAGGGGTGTAATCATTGTTTCGAATATACAAGAAAAATAATTAAAATTATTTTCTATCTCTTTCTTTCTCTAATGGCCTCTATACTATTCAACATGGTATCAGAGCAGGTCAATAACCAAGAGGCTCAGAAACGAGTTCATCATCGTCTGAGAATACCTTTCCCAAACCTTCAGCTAAGCCAATCGGCAACAAGAAACAAACGCAACCATGTCAGAAACTAGTGAAACCACAACTAATGAAAACACCACCAATATTCCAAAGGAGTTAACCATCCAACTAGCCAACCTACTATGAAACAGTCTTGGCTTGCAAACAGCACAAAGCACAAACATAGAATCTTTATCAATAGGATTCAAACTGAACGGAGATAACTATCCATTATGGGCGATACTAATGAAGAAAGCAATCGGAGGCAGA
This sequence comes from Perilla frutescens, assembly GCA_026008535.1. Taxonomy (NCBI): domain Eukaryota; kingdom Viridiplantae; phylum Streptophyta; class Magnoliopsida; order Lamiales; family Lamiaceae; genus Perilla; species Perilla frutescens. The sequence continues at coordinate 8,029,541 of BRKX01000013.1, read as the reverse complement.
GGGAAATCATCGTACATCACCGGTGATCCATCACTACCAGCCACCACAGATGCAACATACAAAAGATGGGAACAAGAGGATCAGTGTGTGTTCACATGGCTGGTTCAAAATGTTGAAACAAACCTCATCAACAGTGTGTCAAAACACCCCACGGCTAAGGCCGTCTGGGACGGATTAGCCCTTACCTACGGGAGCAGTACAGACTCCCTCCAAGTATTTGATTTACACAGGAAGGCAAACACACTGACGCAAGGAGAGCACACATTAGAAGAAACATGGGCAGAATTCCAAGAAATTTGGATATCAATTGATCGCAAAGAGCCAAACCCTATGGAGTGTTCCAATGATATCAAAACTTTTAACCAAATCATACAAAATCAAAGGTTATTTCAGTTCCTCACTGCCTTCAATGACATATACGAACCTGTGAAGAAAGATATCCTCAAGAAGGAACCCTTGCCCTCAGTTCATTTTGCCTACGCAATGTTGAGGCGTGAGACTGCCAGGGACCGTATTCTCCGGCCGGTAGTCGTCGATGATGGTGGAACATCATTGGGCATAGAGGTTGGGCTCGCGGCTAGGGACAAAAATCAATCCTCGCACAAAGAAAATTGGTGTCGAAACTGGTGGCCAGAATGCCAAACTGAGGACATACCCAAACTAAAGCTCGAAATTGATGGCCAACTGGTGTCGAACTGGTGGCCAGAATGCCAAACTCATGGCTAACTGGTTCCAACTGATGGCCAAGATGTCAAACTGGTGGCCAACCGGTGCCTAACTGAAGAAACCTTCTGAAAAGTCCAATTGAAGAGCCAGCTGGAGAGTCTAGAACTGAAGAGCCAGCTGGAAAGTCCAGCTGAAGACCTAACTGATGGCCAAACTGATGGCCCAACTGATGGTTAAACTGATGCCCAACTGATGGCAAACTGATCACCAAACTGATGGTCAAACTGATGACCAAACTGATGTCAGTTGAACTGATCACAAGCCGAGCTGAACTGAGCACAAGTTGAAGCATCAAACTGAAGACTTCAAGCTGAAGCCAAGAACATGGAGCTAAACTGGAGCGGGATCAGTTGATTGATCCGCTTCAGTTGAGCTCAAGTGGAACTTTGGAGCTGGAGCTCAAGTGGAGTTGTAGCTGAAGTTAGAGCTGGAACTCTGGAGCTGGAGCTGGAGTTCAAGTAGCTGAAGCTGAAGCTGGAACTCCAAGACTCTGGAGCTGAGCTGGAGACCCAACTGATGAGATGAGCTAAGTCCCCCAGCTGATAAAGTCAACTGAAGCACCAAAACTGATGAAACCCAGCTGGAGCACTAAAACTAAAGAAGCCCAACTCAAGCTCCAAAACTGAAGATAGAAAGCTGGAATCCCAGCTGAAGCAGCCCTGCCAGCTCGGAGGCCCTGCCGGCGTGGGGTGCCCAATTTGGCCTTTTTTTTCGATCCGTTCAAGCTGTGTTTTCGGAGTTTTGCTCTTCAATGCTCTCTACCCACTTGGCCAGCTGGGGAATTAAATAGACGTGATTCTAGACTAGGAGTAGGAGGAGTTTGGGGAATAATCTACCATCAACCAATAACTCCACCTTTTTCTCTTGCTCTCCATCAACTCTCAACCACCACATTCAATTCATGAGAAGAGAGAAGGAGAGAATGTCTCCCCTTAAATGGAGCAGAGGCAAGAAGCAGAAAAAAAGGCTTCGAAGGAGGAAAGAAGCTGGGAAAAAGGCTCCCATAGAGGAGGACCTCCCAACTAGTTTGAGGGACGTGACACCCTCAGGCCAGTTTGGGAGGGTCTGTTCCATTCACTCCCTCATCTTCACCACATAGAAAGGAAGAGAGAGATGATCAGTTGGAGAGGAGTTTGGGGAAGAAAAAGGGGCAGATGAGCTCAAGCTAAGGAGGAAGAAGAAGAAGAGGGGTCCAAGCTCAAGCTGAGGTGGAAGCTAGGCTTCCTTGAGGATCTCCATTTATTGATATTCTTTTCTTAGCTTTAGCCCATTTGTGGGGATTTGTCCCAAGACTCTCGAGATAACAAACAATATTGTATAAGTTGTATGGATTTTATCTTTTGGTTGTTGAATAAATGACTTTTATGATGTTTATGTTGTTTTGAGCATGGTGTTGGGCGAATTTCTACATTAGGGGATGGATAATCAATTTGTTTTGATCTTTGCTTATTATTGTTGGTTGTTGTTGTTTGGAATCGTGCTTTTTCATGTTTAGGTACTTGATCACTACTTGAACATTGATAGGATTTAGAGGAGTCTTGATTGTGAATCTAAATCCGGAAATTGGTTCCTTCGACGTTAGGTGGATGGGGTTCCTAAGCCTAACATATTAATCTTACTTGTATGATATAGCTAAGAGAGGTTTAACGGATAGACGGTGACAGTAATTGAAGTTAAACTAATCGGAAGGGTCTATTGTATGTGTGAGATTAACATTACCAACCTTAATCAAGCTTAGAGATAAACCAATGAGAGAATCTACACCCTAATGCTCTTCTCATAATCCTATCATCTATCTTTGTGTTTGGTGGTGCAATTAGTTAATTTTACTTGCTTTAATTAGGTAGATTAGTATAACTTTCCTCCCTCTTGTTTAGAATGTTTAGGATGTATTTCATTTTATTGTGCTTGACAACAATTATGACATAGAAAGATAATCGCCCACATGAAGCTTTCCTCGAGAGACATGACCCGAGTTAGCTCACCGTCCTACAATCGACCCTGTCCTATTGCGGGAGTCCGGATCAAAGTAGTCTCGCGTGTGGAGTCAAATTCGGACACAACAGTTTTGTTCACCCGAAGAAGGTAACGGGGAAAATAGAAAACCCGTCCCCAAATTATATCTGGGTTCCTCAAATAAAATACATTTGCAAATTGCAAATTAGCCTCTGCACAAAATACTAATCGTTTTCAGGTCCTTGGAGATATTTCTACTGCTTGTACAGTCCCCCTATTGTTGGCACAGAAAAGAATGATCAGTGGATTTTTGACTGTGGTGCCACTGATACTATGACTTTTGACAAATCTGATATTGTATAGTCTACACCCTTCCGGAGAACTCATGTTCAAACAGCTAATGGAGAATTAGCTCCGGTTAAGGGAGCTAGAACTATTAATCTGTCCCCTATTTTGAGACTATCAAATTGTTTATTTGTTCCATCTTTGTCTCATAAGCTCCTTTCTATCAGTCATATCACGAAGGAGCTAAATTATACCCTCCTAATGCAACCAAATTTTTTTCTGCTACAGGATATCAGGACAGGGGCGATTATTGGGCATGGCACTGAGCAAAATGGACTATACTACGTGGATGAAATAGCTCAAAAAGGTGATGCGATGCTGACTCACGGACCTGGAGACCGGACCGCTTGACTTTAGCATCGTCAGTTAGGGCATCCTCCATGGGTTATTTAAAATTACTTTTTCCTAAGTTAGTGACTTCTCAGGATATGTATTGTGATACCTGTTTTCTGGCCAAAAGCCATAGACATTCATATAAGCTTAACAATACTCGTGTTGATAATATTTTTTCGTTAGTCCATTCTGATGTTTGGGGTCATGCACCTATTGTTGGGGGTTCTGGATTTCAATATTTCTTACTCTTTGTTGATGACTGTTCTCGAATGACATGGATATATTTTCTGAAAAATAAATCTGAGGTTTTTGATAAATTTACTCACTTCCATGCCTTAGTCAAAACTCAGTTCCAGAAACATATCCAGGTCTTACGGTCTGATAATGGGAGGGAATATGTTAATACTCATATGAAATAGTTTTATACTACCACATGCGTGATTCATCAGACCAATTGTCCACACACTCCTGAACAGAATGGTGTTACCGAACGAAAAAATAAAATTCTCTTAGAAATGACCCGGACAATATTGATCGAATCTCACACTCCAACACTATTTTGGCCTGAAGTCCTGGCTACCTCTGTTTACCTTTTAAATCATCTCCCCACCAAAACCCTGAAACTACAAACTCCTTTGCAGTTTCTATCTACCCAAGCTCAAATTCTTGTTGCTCTTACCCTTCAACCAAGAATCTTTGGTTGTTCCATCTATGTCCACATACCTAAGCATAACCGTCATAAGTTTTCTCCGCGTGTGGTTAAATGTGTTTTTATTGGATACGGTTTACACCAAAAAGGGCATCAGTGCTATGATCCCAAAACTGGCCACATGTTCACCACTCTGAACTGTGATTTCCTAGAAACTGAGTATTTTTATCACCACCACTTTAGTAGTCAGGGGGAGAATCGGGAAACAAGTGACTCCCTAAGTTGGTTGTCCATGGCAATGTCAAGTTCTGTCCCAGAAACAGGTCCAACAGACAAAGTTAACAACACTGCTGAGCTAATTTCTGAAAATATATAGTCCACAAGACTTGATGCCAATGCCGAGACATCCTCTCCATTCCTGATATCTGAGGTACGAATTCCTGACACTGCTGAGACTACCTATTTTTGAAGCTAATAATAATGACAGGTTGGATATTCAAGAAACTGATGATGAGAATGAAGATCTTCGTATAATTGAAGATACAGAGAATACAGAGACAGGTCGATATGCACTGCCACTTAGAAGTACAAGGGGAATCCCACCTAAGAGATATTCTCCGGAACATACTGGGCGAAGGACGAGATATTCTATCGGAAATTGTGCTAAAGGCAATCTTACTGAGACAACACAATCTTTTGAGATAGAACTTCTAGGAGAAGAAGATATTCCTCGGTCTGTTGAGGAAGCCATGGAGCATATTCAGTGAAAAGAGGCAATGAAGAAAGAGATGGATGCATTAGCCAGAAATAACACATGAGACAAGTGTAGACTACTAGAAAATAAGAACCTGTTGAATGTAGATGGGTCTTTACCATCAAACGGTGGCCTGATGGTATGATAGAGAGGTGAAGGATGTAGATTGAAGAAGACTTTGTATGGCCTGAAACAATCACCAAGGGCCTGGTTTGGATGATTCACAGAGGCTATGATAAGATACAGGTACAAACAGAGTAATTCAGATCATACTCTGTTCCTGAAAAGAAAAGATAACCGATTAACATGTCTAATCATCTATGTGGATGATATGATTATTATTGGGGATGATAATGAAGAAATTGACAGTCTGAAGACCAATCTGTTCCAAGAATTTGAAATGAAAGACTTAGGAGCCCTGAAGTATTTTCTAGGAGTTGAGGTGCTAAGGTCGAGAAATGGCATATTTCTACGACAAAGAAAATACATTTTGGATCTTTTGGCTGAGACGGGTTTACTAGATTGTAAACCGGTAAATACTCCAATCATTCTGAATCATGGACTGCATATTGTAGATGGATCTGAATTGGTAGATCGAGGCAAATACCAGCGTCTAGTAGGGAGGTTAATTTGCTTATCTCATACTAGATCTGATATTGCATACGCAGTTGGTGTTGTAAGTCAGTACATGCATCAACTGCAAAAGGAACATATGGAGGCCGCGTTGAGAATTTTTCATTACCTAAAGGGCACTGTCGGATATGGAGTCTTACTCAAGAAGCATGGACATTTGGAGATTCATGGTTATACTGATGCAGATTGGGCATGAAGTTTAATGGATAGAAGATCCATCGGAGGATATTTTACCTTTGTAAGAGGAAATCTAGTCACGTGGAGGAGTAAGAAACAAAAAGTTGTTGCCTTATCTAGTGCTGAAGCTGAATTTCGTGGAATCATGAGTAGACTTACTGAAGTCTTGTGGCTACAAAAATTATTAATTGAGATTGGTTGTCCTCCAACACAAAGATGTCAGGTGTTCTGTGACAATAAAGCTGCAATCAGCATATCAGAGAACCCAGTTCAGCATGATAGAACCAAGCATGTGGAAGTAGACCGTCATTTCATCAAAGAAAAGATTGAACGTGGTATTGTTGAGTTACCATTTGTTCGATCAGAACATCAGTTAGCAGATATTTTGACTAAAGTAGTGAACTCTACAAATTTTACCGAAGTTCTTGGCAAGTTAAGTATCGGTGATCCCATTACTAAACTTGAGGGGGAGTGTTAGAAGAAAATAAACAATAAATTGGGATCTAATTGATCCATCCTAGAATAGATTTATTTATTTCCTTGTAAGTACTAAAAATCTCTCAATAAGAGGGGTGTAATCATTGTTTCGAATATACAAGAAAAATAATCAAAATTAGTTTCTATATCTTTCTTTCTCTAATGACCTATATACCATTCAACACTTTGTGAAGTAGTATTTAATTATATTTCGAAATCCATCTAAAGTCGAATGGTCGATCGATTACGCGAAAAAAAAAAAACAAAAAGAAAAAACCTCCAAAAGATTAAAAAAATTGTGGGTTGTTATATGCCTAGCTAACCTGCAATATAATGGTTGGCAATACTTAAAACAAAAAAAAAAACAAAAAAAACCATCCAATTGGTTAGAGATAATTAAATTAGTTTACTGAGCTCAAAATCCTAATAGATGGAGAGTACAGGTCATTTGTAAATCATGCACGAGTATGTAAACCAAGAATCAATCTGAATCATTTAAATTAATTGGATGGATGGATAAAATATTCATCTTTTATATATAATAGATAGCATTGTGTATGTTGTGTTGTCAACAGGTTTATGGCAAAACCTGAAAAGTAGCATTAGCAAGCTGAAGAGGATTTTTCGGTACCTTAGAAGTACATATGATGTTGGTCTCATTTATAGAGGTGATACAAACAATTTAGTGGCAATAGCATTCTGATTTTGTTGGAGATGTTGACAGTAGGAGATCCATGACTAGTTATATTTTCACTTTTGGTGGTTCTGTTGTTAGTTGGAAGACAACTTTGTTACATACTACCTTGTCGATTTACTACAGACACAGAGTACATGGTTTTGATAGAAGTAGCCAAAAAGGGAATTTGATTGAAAGATTTGATTAGTGATCTTAGCTTAAATCATGATTATATGATTGTGTGTTGTGACAGTTTCAGCGTAATATATTTAGCCAATGATCAATTAAGTTCATCATAAGAGAATGAAGCATAATGATATCCGATATCATTTTCTGAAAAGTGAGCACTATTCTAGGTATTCCAGTTGACATGTTCACCAAGCCATTTCGCATAACTAAATGATACAAGATGTTAGTTGTCATTTGGAGGGGGGGCAATTCTTGGTACAAACGGCAAAAACTTGTATGAGACCGTCTAACAGATCTCTTACATTAGACGGGTCAAATAATATCCAAACCCGCCCAAAATCCGCTTCAAAACCCGCTTCTATGCGCAGGTGCGTGAGCTACACGCGTCCCCACGCGCGGCGCATATAGCTCATGTGTCTGCTGTCTGTTTTTTTTTTCGGTCGCCCACTTACTGTTTTCTTTTCTTCTTCTTTTCTTCTTTTTTCATTTCTTTTCCTTTATTTTCGTTTCTTTTCACTTTTTTTAAATAATTATTTTGTATCGAGTGTAGTGCACGAGCCCACGCATTAGCGTCAGGCGAGTGCACTGCGCGAGACGCCGGAAAAAAAAATAATTCAATTCAATTTTAGGGTTCACTAATTCCATTTTAGGGTATATTATTTATTTTTAAAAAAGTAATTATCGAGCGCAGTGCACGAGCCCACGCGTTAGCGTCGGGTGAGTGCACCGTGTGAGACACCGGATAAAATAAATAAATTGATTCAAAAATTAAATTAATTCAATTCAATTTTAGGGTTTACTAATTCCATTTTAGGGTATATTATTTATTTCAAAAAATTAATTATCGAGCGCAGTGCATGAGCCCATGCGTTAGCGTCGGCCGAGTGCACTGTGCGAGACGTCGGATAAAAAAAATAAATTGATTCAAAAAATTAAATTAATTCAATTCAATTTTAGGGTTCACTAATTCCATTTTAGGGCATATTATTTATTTCAAAAAAATAAATTATCGAGCGCAGTGCCGAATAAAAAAAATAAATTGATTCAAAAAATTAAATTAATTCAATTCAATTTTAGGGTTCACTAATTCCATTTTAGGGTATATTATTTATTTAAAAAAAATTAATTATCAAGCGCAGTGCTCGAGCCCACGCGCTAGCATCGGGCGAGTGCACTGCGCGAGACGCCAGATAAAAAATTAATTTAAAAAAAGTAAATATATAATTTTTTTAAAGAACAAGAAATTAAAAATTGAAAAGAAAAGAAAAGAGAGAAAGGGGTGAGAGACAACTAAAAAGAAAAGGAAAAAGGAGGGAGGACCACTTTATTGGGTCAAATAATATCCGTTTAACGCAAGCGATCCGTTAGACCGTCTAACACAAGTGTGCCCCGGTACAAAAAGGTGTGCGTACATCTAGTTTTCTGCATTGTCGTGGTGCATGTGGTTTAACACTGTCATGGTGCATCTGATCGAGAGAGGTTTTCAAGTCAAGGTACGGAGTTATTGGGATGCCTTGAAGAACACTGACTCTGGGTTGCACGAGAATCTCGTTGCCCTGTCAGTGAGTTGGGCTATCAGCTGTGTTATGTTTGGACCCATTTTTTGGTTTGAGACTTATTTCCCAAGTCTAGTTAGTTATTTATAATACATTATTTTCTAATTTGTATTCGTACACTTAATAAAATTAATCTCTTTATGGTTCGTGAACTAGCTAACACAACATTAATGAACCATGTAAATGTTGTGTATTTCTCAGTTCTGATTATAATAATTGGGTTATAAATTATATATTTTTAAAAATTATAATAAAATTGAAACATTGTTAAAAATTTGATATAAAATAGGATATTAACCTTTTTAATATTATAAAGAGATCAGAAGAAAAGGATATATAGAAGGGAAAAGGTCCATACAGGCCCCTAAACTATTATCTCAGGCTCAAGTAAACCCTTAAACTATTTTTGGGTCCAACTAGACCCTTTAACTCTCAAAATGGGTTCAAGTAAACCCTTCTGTTACCTTTCCGTTAAGAAATGTTGAATCGCTATTTACGATAAAATATCCTCAAATATATGAACCCTAAATCCTGAAAAATAGCATTCAATCTAAGATTTCTCCCAAAATTGTTCTTCTTGATATCATCCAATAATCAAAGAAAGGCTCAGTGGTGCTGTAACCAAAGAGAGTTAGTGGTGAATGGAATGAAAATCATGTCTCCCACAGAGTAAAAATCAAGAACATTGTGGTCCAAACAGCGCGCTTTGAACGATTTCAAAAGGTGAGAAATCTGCAGACCTATTTTATGAGACCATTGTGGGTTTTTGTTTGGTAGTAGACTAGTTAAATAACACTATAAAGTATGTCATTTTTTTTGTAAACTAATTGATTTTTATATTTGGTTTTTTGTCTTTGTATACATGAATGTAGAAATTATCAGTTTAGTTTATCATTCGAGGGGTAGATGGGTACATATACCTTTCTGCACATATATTGAAAGTAGTGAATTAGTTGAAAAGGGAGATTTAGATTTTCTATCATTTACCCACATGGTTAAAAAGTACAAGGAAGAGTTAGGAATGCCCAATGTTAGTAAATTGTATTTTCTAAAACCTGGAGAAACATTGGATAATAGTCTAATGATGATTGAAAATGATGCTGGAATAATTGAAATGGTTAAATGTTTCAGGGCACTGACTCATGAATGCAGTATACACATTTATCCAGTGGATGAAAATGTCACAAATATTGTTTGTTTAGGAAGTCAATCCAGTGTGGCTAATAATATTGAGCATGTTATGGGCAAAGATTCTCCATCACAATTCATTGGTTGGGAAAATGGGTTGATTAATGAAACTGATTTCATAATACATAATTATGTGGATGACTTAATAGATGTTGATTTAGAAATGGGTGATGACGGTGAAAATGAGCTAGAAAAATCTTGCCTGGAGATTCACTTAGATGAATCAGAGACTGACTTAGAATCAAGAGATGAAGGAATTGACTTGGCATTAATAAATCAAAGCAAAAGAATTGTCAAATATGATGTGGATGATAACAATCCTCATTTCTTGCTAGGCATGACATTTGGTGATGCTAAAGAGGCAAGAAATGCTATTGCTAGGTATAGTATAGCCAAATGCACCCATTTGAAGTTGAAGCCTAGTGAGAAAAAAAGAATAAGGGCAAAGTGTAAGAGCAAAGGTTGTCCATGTCATTTATTTAAATCACAGGATGGTAACTCTGAGGGACTTGTTGTGAAGAGAATTGATCCTGACCATAATTGTCTTAGAGATGCAAACAATAGGTTAGCAACTGGGAAGTTTATTGCTAATGAGTTCAAGGAAAAGATTTATGAGAATCCAAAAACAACTGCAAGAGAACTGATGAATGAAGCTGAGAAATGAATGAAGTTATATGTGTCAAAATCCAAGTGTAAAAGGGCTAAAAAAATTATTACCACTGAGTTAGAGGGCAGTTACTTAGGTGAATTTTCATCTCTAGGTGCTTATATAACTGCAGTGAAAAAGGAAAATCTGGGTACCACTGCTGAATTAGAATTTCGTGAGGACTCACTGAAAGAAGGGAAGTTTGTATTTAAGAGGGTATTTTTATGCTGTGATGCTCTTAGGAGAGGTTGGAAGGCAGGTTGTAGACCTATTATAGGCCTAGGTGGATGTCATTTGAAAGGGGTGGTTAAGGGTCAGTTACTTATTGCTGTTGGACAAGACGGAGCAGGCCAGCTATTTCCAATTGCTTGGGCAGTGATTGATAAAGAGAATACTGAAAATTGGACTTGGTTTCTGGATATGCTTATAAAAGACCTTCAAATAAAGGACTATGGGAACAATCTGACCATCATCTCAGATATGCAGAAGGTAATTTTTTCATCATTTTTCACAACTCATCTTTTTTTCTTTCTTTTCCTTACTCATCTATCTCACCATCATTATTCATATATTTGACTTATTTTTGTTAATTACTGAACTCAGAGCTTAGTACATGCTGTCAATGATATCCTACCTCGGGTTGAACACAGATATTGTGCTAGATATGTGCATGTTAATTGGAGTAAAAAATGGCATAGTGGAGAATTAAAGAGAAGATTTTGGATGTGTGCTTGGAGCACATATAAGGAGAAATTTGATGACAATTTGAAGTTGTTGGGAAGTCTCAGCCAACAAGCAGCATCTGATTTTTTTATTTATAATCCGCAAACATTCTGTAGGGCATTCTTCAGCAGTAGATGCAAGTCTGATATGGTTGACAACAACATAAGTGAGAGCTTCAACAACATATTAGTCGATGCTAGGTATAAACCTATTAAATCTATGTTGGATGATATTAGAAGAGATGCAATGAACAGATTAGCATCGCACAAGGTATTGGTTGAGAAATGGACAAACCAGTGGAGTCCAAGTTGTATGGAAACATACCAAAATAACATGGATGCGGCTTTTGGGTGTAGGATTATTTTTAATGGTGCAAATGGTTACGAGGTAGGGGATGGTGATGATAGAAATGCAGTTTATGTGGACAAGCATATGTGCACTTGTAGGGCGTGGGATCTCACTGGCATTCCATGTTCTCATGCAATATGTGCCTTAAACCATGCAAAAAAGGATCCAAAGACTTTTATTTCACACTGGTATCACAAAACAACATATATGGCAACTTATGAGCATGCACTACAGCCTATGCCTAGAAAGAGGGTTATGGAGTGTGATTCTTCTGAAAAATTGAAACCACCTCCTGTTGTTAAACTAACTGGTAGACCAAGGAATAAGAGGATCAGAAGTACCAAAGAGTCAATGAAAGGAAGAACATCTGGAAAGATGTCTAAGAAGTTTACTAAGATGACATGTTCAATTTGTCATTCTCAAGATCACAATCGAATATCATGTCCAAATAAGCGTGTTGAGGTACATTATTTTGATGACAGTTACAGTAATAACTTAGTTTTATTATTGTTGTATTAACTAACTTGTATTAATGTGCCAATTAGGAATCTATCACCAAGAAGCAAAAAAACTCCATTCTAGTTGGACTCGAAAAGGGCAAACTTAAAGCAATTGATACTTCCATTGGTAGCACATGCTTAAGAAGAAAGAGAAGACCAGTTGGACTTGGATTGTATATAGATGAGGCTTCAGGAAATATGACTCTTAATGTGAGTAGATATACAAATTTCATTTTGATATAATTACAAGCTTTATGTGTACTAATTATGCACTTTTGCATTTTTGTAACTCTTATATAGCCTGGCATGAACTCGGAAACCACTATAACTCAAAGGGATCCTGTTGCTTATTAGAACTTAAGTTCAAATCCTGATCCAATTATTAGATACCCCATTCCAAGTGAGAAGACACTTAGAGAAGAACAACGGGCTTCTGTTTTTTCTGGGAGCAATGGAAGTAGGAGAATTGCTTTCGCAGGTGATGGAACTCAAGTCATTGTACCTGCAAATCTCCCGTTCAAACCACCAGCACCAAGATGGAATGGGCACCACTGCATAACTACCAGACAACTTCAGAATCAAAGGGATACTAAAATGGCCAAGAAATGAAACTTCCACAGTGGCTATGTTGAATGAGTGTAAACATTGGAGACTATTTTTAGGGGGGCTTTGACTGGATGTATATTTTTTTGGGTGAAAGCATATTGAGATGCGGAATCAATTAGATTTTGTAGATGAAAATATCACCTCAATGTCTTTTGTGGACAAGTCACTTTTTTGCAATAGTTTTTGTGCACTTATCTTGGTGCTGAGGTGAAAATTCTGAGTTCGTCAATGTCTCTTTTTTGACAGATTTTTTACTCATTGATATGTTTGTGTGTAAAATTTTATGCACATGTGTTTATGTTACTGGTTTATGTTATGTTACTGGTTTATGTTACAGTTTGAGAAATCTTGCATTTAGAGATGTTTATTGAGAAATGTTTGTTTATGTTACCGGTTTATGTTATGATTGGTTGTTTTTGCTTAGATTCCTATGCACAACTCATAGTTCTAAAGCTTGAAAGTGCTGTTATTGCTTCCTTTTCATAATTGAAAAGAAGAAGTTGTTTATGTTTGTTTGATAAATAGGGAAAGACAAGTACCTGTAGGATTTTTTTTTCTTATTGCTTCACATGCAACCATCTCGTTGCAATGATATTTTTTTTCTTATTGCTTCACATGCAACCATCTCGTTAAAATAGGGAAAGACAAGTACCTGTAGAAGAAGTTGTCATTTATGTTTCTCATTTTTGTTAATTTTGAGGGAAAGAATTGCTTGTGACCTTTTCTTGAATTCTTTAATATACTATTATAGGATTCCGGCAAATGCAGAGTCTTCTTTGCAAGAAAGAGGTTCTCTCAATTCTTTGGGAAAGGCCAGAAGGCCCTCTGAGTCAAAAGTTATTCATTGATACATCAGTTCATCAACTATCAACCTGGACTCAAATTAGAAAATCATGACAAGTTTCAAAGATTTGGAAACAAACCTTTCAATAGCCTGTACAAATCCATTCTTACATTGCACATTCACAATCATCATATACTCAATTTCACCCAAAATAGATAAATAAATACAAAGTTGAAATCTTAATTATTAGTAGATATAATAGATGATTAAATACAGATTTGCAATTCCATATTCTCCGTTTTTGTCTCTAAAATTAAAGAGACATTTACATTACTGACATTGAAATACAACAATATGGGGCAGCATTGAAACACAACAATATGGAGACGGGATACAACAAAACAGAGCTCGAGAAAAGGCATTGTTCTTGAGAAGCTACAACTTCTCCAGAAATAAGAGCGCAATTGAGAGAAATAAGAAGTCTTTCTTGAAAGTGAAAATGGTGATTTTGGTTCGATTCAGATCGGCAAGAAAGCTGAGGGAATTGCTCCGCTTTAGATCGACAAGAAATTTGAGAAAATTGCTTCGTTTCAGATCGACAAGAAAGTTGAGAAAATTGCTCCGCTTCATATCGAAAATTCCTGCTCTTCAGACGTAGTTACAGCACTATAACTAGCCTTTTTTAGATTATTGGATGATATCAAGAAGAATGATTTGGGAGAAATCTTATATTCCAGGCTATTTTAAAGGATTTAAGATTCATATATTTGGGGATATTTTATTGTATACAGTGATTTTACAATTCTTAACGGAAATGCAACAGAAGGGTTTACTTGAACCCGTTTTGAGAGTTAAAGAGTCTAGTTGGACCCAAAAATAGTTTAAGGGTTTACTTGAGCCTGACACAATAATTTAAGGGTCTGTACGGACCTTTTCCCTATATAGAAAACAACAACTATGTTTTAGCAAATGCAGTATGGCCACGTTGGCTAATTATTTCTATATTTAGTATTGGGGTAAATCAAGAGAATCTCCTTTTTAGAAATCCGGTGCCAGAACAAACAAACATATTTTAAATATTTATGCTGAAAACAATGTGGTTGCAATATTTTATAATATGCATACATGTCTTCCAAATTGTCTCAATACTTTATTAAGTAGTGTGTATATAAAAGAGACATCAGATGTCGACTAGAAATCTTATACGAATAAATTATGAGATTCCCTCGAAGAAAATAACGATTATAAATAATAGGAACAATGAAATTTGTTTATTGCACATAAAAAAAAATTAAAAATTCCTTATGCTATAGACCGATTGCCACACACATACGAAAACGATGATAATTAATTATGAGGTCCACAATTAATTTAACAAATAACAAGGAATTACAAATAAATTAAAGAGATTTTTTTCTCAAATAAAGTAAAATTCTCTATTTGGATGTATCCTAGCTTTTTATTTCTTTATGGGCTCTTCCTTTTTTTTTTTTTTTTGAGAGAGAGAGAGAGAGACCTGATCTCATATTAGGAAACTTAATTGTGCAAGCATTTAGCATTATACTACATCATTGATCATTGCCTCTAAACGTGATCTGGTACTGCGCTGTAACAAAAGAAATAAAAATGCCAAACTTTAGTAAGATTTTAGATTTTTTTTTTTAAATACACTGACTACCGATCGACGGAATTATCCGTCTTTAAGATAAATGCAATTATGAATAGAGTGCTATATTCAGACTACAAAATTAAAATATTATTTATTCCGACGAATTTGGTAATTTATTAAACAAATTTTATTTAACAGTCAGCACTCCGTGAATACATAAATTTGTATGATACCGTCTAACGGGTCGCTTACGTTAGACGGGTCAAATAAATTCAAACCCGCTCAAAACCCGCCCCCCAAGCCCATTTTCGCGCATAGGCGCGTGTCTTATCCGCGTCCCCACGCGCAGCCACTGGAGTATCACTATGTATAAAGTAAAGTATCACTAGGTATAAAGTAAAGTATCACTAACTGTGAAGTGAAGTATCATTAACTATGAATTGAAATATCATTAAATATAAATTTGACGAAATATCATTAACTATTAAGTGAAGTATTATTAGATATTAGATATAAATTTGGCAAAATATCATCAATTATTAAGTGAAGTATCATTTGATATATATCTGGTGAGTATCATTAATTGTCTGTGAAGTATCATTAATTATAAGATGAAGTATCATTAACTCGAAAATGGAGTATAATATGATATTATTGATAATAAAACATTAATTATCAAATACAGAATAGATTAATGTCATTAACTATGAGTGGAGTATCATTAACTCACATGTGAGTATCATTATTTATGGATGTATCATCACCTATGAAGTGGAGTCTCATTACTATGGAAAAAAGTATCACTAATGACAGAAGAAAGTATCACTAATTAGAAAGAAAAGTGTCAATTTAAACATAATCTCAAATTGAGAATCGGGTCTATGAATACAATAAAAACTCATTATTGAGTAAAAATATTTATTTCATTATCATAGAAAAAAATATCATTGATTACAAAATAAAGTATCAGTAATTACAAAAGAAAGTAACACTAATTACAAATAAAGTATCATTAAAAATTTTTAACAAGATCTCGATCTTCCACCTTTCAAGACCACCATGACATCCCCAACGCACCTGTGACAACAGATCGTCTACAAACTCAAAATCTAAATTAAGCAAAACACTGCAAAAATGCAAGCGGCAGGACTAAAAAACGTTCAACCATTCCATGAAAGATCTAAAATACTCCCAACTCCATTAAAAACAGATTGAAATCGTACAAAATAGACAAACTTCAAAGTCAGAATCAATCCACAACAAACGATAAACAACAGGAAAAATAATCAAATAGCATAACCAGATTCACACCAGATCAACAAATAGCTTGAACAATAAGCAAAAATGAATCAAGAACGGATCAAGTCAAATTCACATTTTAAATCATAGATCTCAATAATATTCGATAAAAAAAAGGATTAAAGGAAAACTAAAAACATACAGATTAATCTTCTAGATTATGTATTGAATAATTTGTTACCTCAGAGCACCCCTGATTGAAGTTATAGAGCTAGGTAGAGATCGAGAGAGTGAAATGTTGAAATAGAAGATTCTACAAGCAAAATAAAATAGAAAATTTAAAGTGCATACCTCTTTAGAGTGGTGGAGACACTGAAATAATCTTCTCAGAGGAGTTCGCAGTCCTTGGGCTCGTGGCAGCAAGACATAAATTCACTGAAATCGACCTAGAAATCGTAGCATCGACCCTTGTTGCTCATGATCCCCCTCCAGATCTGAAAAGAGAAACAAATTTCTAATTATCATCGAGTTGATTGGCGAAGGTCGAGGCTTGTGTTGTAAGGGATGCCAAATTGCGTGAGGTAGAGAGATCGAGAAAACCGCACAGAGGGAGAGAGAAAGAGAAAGAGAAGAGCGTTGCACAGAGGGGGAGAGAAAGAGAAGAGAAGCGGCGCTGGAGAAGCAGATCTATTTTTACCTTTTTTTTTCTTTATTGTTTTATATTTAAATTTGATTTGTCTAACGTAAGAGACCTATTAGACGGTCTCACATAAGTGTGCCCCCTCCGTGAAACATGGCCATAATTTTTTTCATTTGTGAAACTTTAAAAAGTAATGAGAAATACTAGCATGCACAAGGTGTATATAAGCCTTATTTCAAACAGACGGGTCAAATTCGCGAGTCAACCCGTAAAAAAAATAAATCTGACAAAATCAGTATCAACTGTAATACTAAAAAGTATTACTCAAAATTCGAAAAGTATCACATATATCATTAAAAAGTAAGGGGTCTACTAGTTCTCTTAACCTAGTTTATTTAGTTCAAATAGTAATTTTTTCCATTCGAATTAATGTTTAGAGCTTAGGAGTTTAAGGTTTTTTTAGGGTTCATATTTTTTTAGGGGTTCATGGTTTTTAGGGGGTTATTTAGATTTTTTTAGGGGTTTATTTTGTATTTTTTAGGGTTTTTTTTAGTTTTATTAATTTCAATTATGGTTATATTTAAGTTGGAAAAATTATTTGGTGAGTGCATTGCGTGAGTCGCCAAATTTTAAAAAAAATTCACTTTTATTTTAGGGTTCTGATACAGACTCAAATTCGCATCTTTTTACCTTATTTTTTTAATTCATATTTAGTACCTTTAGTAGTGTTTGGAGTCTTTTAGGGAGTAAAGTGTAACAGAGGAGGAAGAGCACGTTTGGATCCATTATGGGCATAAATGTGATGTCCACTCCACTAAGGGCATAAAGAGGATGCTGAAGCTTTGAAAGTCTGTTGCAAATTAAGCGCGGAAATTCAGCAACTGCCTCTACTCAACAACATGGATCCACGTCAGCAGCGGTTCCGAAACAGGGGATCAACGGTCCAGAAGAAGTAAAGAGGAAGAGGAAGAAAGAGAAAGAGAAAGAAAAAAGGATAAGAAGAGAGAAGATATAGAGCACGTCCCTAAAATCCAGCAAGCATTTCCATGGTGGCGAAGTGGATTGTTCCAGCTAAAATCATGCTCCTGCGTGGGCTGGGCTGGGCCGAGTGTGGCCAAACTAACAACTATAATTACTAGCTTTCATTTTCAGTTTAGACACACTTGAATTCATTTTAAAATTCCGCACTTTAGTTTTCTGCATTTTTAGCTTTTGGATATTCTGCATAGCAGTCGGCAGTTTTGCCCCTGGCTGAAGCAAGTATCTGTTTTTGCCCAAATCTGGAGCTGAGTCCAGATCTTAATCTAGTTTGTTTCATTTATATCATGTGTTACTTATTTATTTTTGCTTTATTATTCGATATGTTTTCTGGCTAAATAATTAGTATTCAAGTCGAATGTGAGTAAGTTGAAGTAGAAATTATGCATGAGGCTTAAAGTTCTTAATTTATCTTGAATTGATTCCCAACTTCATTCTAGACAGAACGATGATGGGGCAATGGTAAGGTTAGGAATTGGCCATTCTTAACTGAATTATTGTTTATGTAAGTCAGGGTGGAAGTAAAGGCGATCGTACCCTGATGAGCCACTAAGTGACAAAGCAAGCGCCGAAGCTTGGAGATTGAAGTATAGGTGGATCTGGTGGGCACATCGAGGATGTGTCCATGTTCCAGTGTTGGGTCCCTCTGAGTCAAAGCTGCTATCATTGCAAACCCTATGCATGACTATCTTCTTTGGGTCTTGGATAGTTAGGGACTAGGAGTCGTCGACCATATCGCTCTTAGCATACACAGTAAGAAGGAATTAGGGGTGTAAGATGATCGTACCTGCTCCCTATAACCAATGGTCATATCAAGGTATCTATGTGTTTGTGCCCAGGATTGCATAAGTCTACCGAAATCAAACTCATGTTTGACTTGAACATGTGTTTTATATTGATCCAGTTATTATTTAATTGTTTATTTAAATTAAGTTGTGCAGGAACGAATTAGTGACAGTAATTCCAAACAAGTTCTCAAATGATACAAAAGAACATAGAAAAGTTAAACACTCTCCGTGGGACGATATCTGCCTTTGGACGCTATACTAGCCTCTAAGGGCAAATTTAAGCATCTGTCGGGCTTTGCCCACGGGTGTAATTTTGCACACAAAACTACGGTGTGTCAGGTTCACTAATTCGATTTTAGGATATATATTTATTTCAACTTTAGATTTTTATTTTTTCAATTGTCGTTTAAATTTATTTCAAAAAAAATTAAATTAATTGTGCGAGTCGCCGGATTTCAAAAAAATTAAATTAATTCACTTTTATTTTATAGTATAAATTTATATTTATTTCAACTAAATTAAATCAATATACTTTAATTTTGAGGTTCGCTAATTTTATTTTAGGGCATAAAATTTTGGGAACAAAACAAAAAGAAAAACATAAAATTGGATAAAAAAATCGCCTAGAAAAAAAAATCAGACGAGTGTGTGGTTTTCACGCGCCGCACATGAAGCCACACATGATCTAAAATAGTCGCATATATGAACTCTTGCACGCAAGTGCAACTCAAAAGTAATAATTAAGGGTTGATGCATAAATTGATTGTATGAGCATTATACCAAATGAAAAAAAAAATCAATTAAGGGATCTACAGCTTTCGTTCACAAATGAGTTTGTGTTGTAAGAAAGGACGACATAAGAAGGTATTCTTGAATAATCTTTACGAAAGAGTAATGATCGGATCTTCAATTTGGGCGAAGTCCCTCAGAATAGATTGATTAACCGACTGGGTACCAATCTCGTACATACTTTAATGCTTATTATCTTTCTATTTTTATTTATGTCAATAACATTTTTACGCAGTTTATGCAAATACGCATGCAGTCAAATATATAATTTTAGAATTGTGAATGAAGCCATACAACACAAGACAATTAAAGACTGAAAAAAAAAATCAATTGATATCATCATTTAAGGTGAAAGCCCAAGAGTTCGAAGGCTCCATATTTGGGCCTAGAAATGAGATTGATAAATGATGATGGTGATGTTAGAGCAAGAAATCCTTTAAAGTAGCAGTGATATTAACCCTTTTTTATTAAAATGTCGAGAGTACCTGCGACTGTAGTGCCTCTGTATTTAGGAGGATTGTCATCATTCAACAGCTCTTTAATGGGTCCGTAAATCATCGACGATGAGTTCATACCAGACGTAAAGAAGCTCGCAATTGATAACCTCGGACCATGCTTGCTCGCCACCACTCTATGAGGCTCGGCCTTCAACTTGTCACCGATCCGCCTCCGTGCGTTCCTAGCCGTTGATCGAGATCACGTGGATCGTGATCTCGGCCGTTAAAAAAAATATATATATATATATATATACAAACCGGCGGTTTGTTGAAATTCGTCGGCCAAACCGGAACCGGACCACCCTATTACGGTTGACGGTTACGGTTTACAAACCATAACCGTCCGTACAAAATCGGAACCGACCAAAACCGTGTAACCGGCGGTTTGTAATCGTCGGTCCGGTTAATTATGGGCACCTCTAACTAAATGCAATATCTAATGTACTATGTATAAATTGTATCGCATCTAACTAAAGTCAACTCCCAGTATTTTTATACTCCAAAATTAAACTATTAGATGCAAAAATTGAGGGTTAAGTTTTTTATGCCTTTGGAATAGTTGGCAATAATAAATAGTTAGCCACTGACTTCCAACCCTCAAAAACCTATGATGATGGATCATGTATATGCAAACTAAATATGGCTTTCAGCAAAAGCAAATATTATATATGTAATTGATGTATTGCGTGCGTGCTCAAGTTTATGTCCAGCTTGCAATACGATAATTAATTAAACAGTGAATGATTGACTTCGATGGGTTGCTCAAAAAATCATGGTGATGATGACAACTCTGGCTACAACGAATTCCCTTTTTTTTTTTCTTTTTCTTCCATCACAAAGTTAACTGCAGTGCTTTCTCGTGTTTATTCGTGCTGAGTAAACCCTCTTCATTTACAATAGTCAGTAAATTACCAAAAAAAAAAACCATATTTGGAAACCAGTGTGAGATTTGAATTGTATTTATAAAGTCAATTCCCCAAATAGCAATTAAAAACCGATTGAACCGAAAGGACCGAACCGAACCAAATGTATTTTTGCAATTATGATTTATCTTTTCCGTATGACATTTGAATTGGTTTTTGCAACTAGGGACTGGACTGAACTGACTGCATTTTTGTAATTTCAGTCGGTGTTTATGCTTAGTTTTGTTAGTCCAATCTTTTGTTAAAAGGATTGAAATTATTATTGGTCGGTCCGATTTTGAAAATTTTATAATCGGTCCGACCAAACTCTAATAAAATAATAATTAATTATATAATAATTAATAACAATAATAATATGATATACTATGAATAAATTTCACTTTCAGTCTCATTAGATTAGGATCAAAGCACTTTTAGTACTAAAAGTTGCTTATTTGGTTCCAAATGATATTTTTTCGATAATTTCGGTTCCTTAAGATATTTTTCGACAATTTTAGTCCCATAAGATATTTCTGACAATTTTAGTCCCAAACTAACACAGAAAAGTTAAATGTCGTAAGTTAAGAGAAAATTTCATTTGTGGTCCCACTGGACACGGTCGAATCCGAAAATGGTCCCAATTTTTTCAAAAATGGTCCTGGGACATCAAAATTGGTCATTCCGTCACATTTACCGTTAACTTTTCCTCCCATTTTTAGTCCCAAACGTTAAAAGTAGCACTTTTTTTATTTCTCAACTAAAACAGTAGGATTGACTGGTCAATCAACTTTAGAGGGAAAGTTAGCATTTTGGAGGGAAAATTGAGTGCAGAAGCTGAGGGAATACATTTGTATATATATACACTCTCCACAAACAATCAAAACACATAATCATCCCAAAAAATCCACACACAAAATCATGTCTGCTGCATCAAGCAATAAGCATTTTGGTAGAGGTTTTCTAACTTGTCACTGTGGTAGAGCAGCCCTGAGGTGGGTTTCCAACCACACCCATCATCTCTCGTTTTGCACTTTGCATATATCCTTCTACTGTCATTTTTAACAAAGTTGCAAGGTCTTCCAACATTCACTGCATAGCTATGAACATCTTCTTTGAATTGAGCTTTAGTATTGAACTTCTGGCCCAAGAAGAATCCCCTTCCATTACAGCATCCACTCATCACATCTTTTGTGATTGTTTCATCATTGTCAGTATCTATGCTTTGGAAATCACTATCAGATCTGCACCCATCTAACATCCCACCTGAATCAGAGTCCTCATCACAGCATCAACCCAAACCCCTCCCTCCTGCTTATTCAAAGCATCAACATAAACCTCTTCCTTATGCTCATTCAAAGCATCAACACGAACCCCTTCCACCTGCTCATTCAAAGCATCAACACGAACCCCTTCCACCTATTCATTCACAGCATCAACACATTTCCCTTCCAACATGGATAGAACACCATCTGCATTCTTCACATTGTCTAAATATATGGTGAATTCTCTAGAATTCGCGGCTGTCTCTTTAATCAATCTAGCATGTCCATTAGTTTCTAAAGGCAGCATATGTTCTTCCATAATCGAAAAAAAAAATCTTTCCTACCCATATAACCCAAACCCTCGCATAAACCCTTTAGATATTTCATATCCCATTTTTCCCATCAATAAAATCAAATACACTGGTTCTCCCACCTATATACTCGAATTTATCTTCATAGTGCAGCGTCATACTCCATGATGCAGTCTTAGTGTGTACCAAAACTCGCAATCCCCGTAATTTGGGTGTGCCGCGGCAATGGATGATTTTCACCTTATCATCGCGAAATTTGAAGATTCAGACTTTAGATTCTTGATCTTCTCTCTACTGGGCAGTGGGTTTTTGTGAATGCGTGAAAAATCAACGGAATTTGTGAGTGAATTTTGGGGATGAAATCTGAAGAGATTAGGGATTTGAGCGAGTGGATTTGGGAAGAGAATGAAATTAGGGCAAAATAAAAAATTATGGATGAATTTTCGCGCCTTAAGAATCACGTGCAACTCACGTGGAGGGGTCCCGTCTATATTTGACGGAGCCATTAAATAATTGGGATCACAAATAAAAAATTTAATCGACTGGGACCATGTTTGATGTGAAAATTTTTATAAAGACCATTTTTGAAAAAATTGGGACCATTTTCAGATTCGACCGTGTCCGGTGGGACCACAAATGAATTTTTCTCCGTAAGTTAACTTTCTCTGTTAATTTGGGATTAAAATTGTCGGAAAAATATTTTATGGGAATAAAATTATTGAAAAAATATCTTATGAGACTAAAATTATTAGAAAAATATCTTACAGGATCAAAATTATCAAAAAAATATCATTTGGGACCACCGATCACTCTCCACGTTGTTGTGTCGCTAACACTCCGCTGCTACAGACACGGATCTCAATGAAGATTTCAGCAGCGGCCAGCCACTCGTCATCGCTGCCGCAGATAGGTGTTGTATATTCTAAAATATGTTACGTTTTTATTTTTCATTTTTGAATTATTAGTAATTATGAGTTTTCGATTGTACAAATAAATTTCTTGAATTAATTTTCTTAAATCTTGAAAAACCCGTAATCTGTGTAAATTATGTTATATGAGTACAGACAAGTGTTCTTCGATATGTTGGGAACAGAAGCAAGAGCAGATAAATAAAAGCAGTAAAGGCACGCATGAGATTGATAACCCAGTTCGGTTAACCAACCTACTCTGGGGATTGCTCCCAAACTTGAAGATTCGACTGTCACTCCTTCATGAAGTGTATTTGAGATCTTACACATGCAGGACTCCCTCCTTATGTCGCCCGTTCTTCTCCACGAACTCTTTCACTAGCCGAAATCTGTAAGATCCCCTTACAACCGTGACACTAAACTCCCTCTAGCTACCCACGACTTCAACTTATAATCTCTCCCGAGATTGCGTACAAAACGGATTAATAAAACCCCTCACGTGTTTCACACAAAACACTCAAAAACTAGTCTATCACGTTGAACTGTTTATGGAACAACTACTAGTTAATTGCATGGGACACAAACCACGATGACTCTCAAATAATATGCTAAGAGAATCTAAACAAGTCATCCACCGATTGCACAATGAATCAGTCTTCACATAGCCTTCACTTCACACTTGTCGCCGATCTTCATTCGCCGCCAATATGGTAAGTGAATTGATGGTTTGTGATCTTTCCAAACGTGTGTAGATACTTTTCTTGTATAGGAGGGTTATTTGCAGCTCAGTATCTACTCCACAAGGCAGACAATCGAACATCTCTTATCTTCTACGAACGGATCCGTGCAAGATCTTCTATTTATGGAAACTGTCATATAAAAGTGTCCCTGGTTCTGTCTGGGACATCAAAGGAAACAGTTTACCAACTGTTCTTCTTTTCTCGCACAGCGGAATGAATGACTTTGGGGACATAATCAAGCACATATTATCGAACATATATCGTGAAAATAAACTTAGTGCATAATGATGGCACTAACAAATCTATCTTCTAGTTTTTTTTAATATATGAATCATATCTAGTTCTTATTGGTTAGATTTCTTGATCAAAAAAATTCAAAGAATTTATCTAATAATCAATTTACACCATTCTTTCGATTATTTTAACGAATTGAAGAATTTAATTAGTTGCAAGTTGGTGACTCATTATTACTATTATTGTTCTTACAAAAAAGTATTGGTAGGATAACAATAAAATTTCAGTCGGACCGACCGAAGAAATGGGTCGGTCTTTGATTCGGTCCTAACAACACTTTCGATCTAGTCCGAATCAAATTAAAATTTCTATCCGTTTAGTCTCAGTAGTTCAGTCCACTACCAGACTGATTGTTTGCACACCCCTACTTCCATCATATGAGTCGGGTCACCTTGAAACCCATCCCAATCTCGCCGCCAACCTGCCCTAGACCCGCGAAAAAATAAATGAAAAAAAATATTGTTGCAGTGTTAACGTAATCAAAACTATCACAATCTTCAAAGGATTATAAATTTCTCCTTTTTATGCAAAAAATAATATCTCTCTTCATTCTTTTTCATTTAAAGCTCGAAAGAGAATGTTTAGATGAAGAAATATGGACAAAAAATACAAAATATTTATTTTCATGCACATACAAGTTTTAAATGAAATTAAATTTTAAAAAAAGTATTATAAACCCTACTTGGAATGTAATAAAATTAATTGAGATTAATAAATACATACTTAGAATGAATTTCGCATTGAGATGGAATAAAATCATATAAACCAAGTATCATATAAATATTTTTCATTGTTAGAAGTGATACTTTTAGGTTTTAGCATTAGAAGTGACCACTTTTATGAGAATTTTTTTCTATGGATTTAGTTCAAGTGTCAGACCATCTTGACCCCATTTGATCAAAATAGTTCGGTACACTAAGTGTACCCATATTTAATTCTGAAGAAATTAAATCACATAATATTGATTTATATTTGAAGTAGATAATCATGGTATTTTTATTTTCACAAAAATAAATTTTGATGAGTGAGAAATTAATTCTTTAAATTGGTCACTCGTTAAGGGCATTATGATATGGGAAAATGTGAGATGTCACGTGTAAAGCATCCCACATTGAAAGTTTAAGATAATTTAAACTTATAATCAGGTGTTTACATTCTTGAATGTAATATCTAATATGTGTAATAAAGTAAGTTACGAGTTCAAAGCAGTAAAGGCACGCACGAGATTGATAACCCAGTCGGTTAACCAACCTACTCTGGGGGATTGCTCCCAAACTTGAAGATTTGACTGTTACTCCTTCATGAAGTGTATTTGGGATCTTACATATACATGACTCCCTCCTTATGTGGCTCGTTCTTCTCCACAAACTCTTTTGCTAGTCGAAAGCTGTAAGATCCACTTACAACCGTCACACTAGACTTTCTCTAGCTATCCACGACTTCAACTTACAATCTCTCCTGAGATTACGTACAAAACGGATTAATAAAACCGATCACGTGTTTCACACAAAACACTCAAAAACTAGTCAATCACGTTAAACTGTTTATGGAACAACTACTAGTTAATTACATGGGACACAAACCATAATGAATCTCAAATAATATTCTAAGAGAATCTAAACAAGTCATCCACTGATTGCACAATGAATCGGTCTTCATATAGCCTTCACTTCACACTTGTGGCCGATCTTCATTCGCCGCCAATATGGTAAGTGAATTGATGGTTTGTGATCTTCCCAAACGTATGTAGATACTTTCCTTGGATATGAGGGTTATTTGTAGCTCGGTATCTACACCACAAGGCAGTCAATCGAACATCTCTTGCCTTCTACGAACGGATCCGCGCAAGATCTTCTATTTATGGAAACTGCCATATAAAAGTGTCCCTGGCTCTGTCTGGGACATCAGAGGGAACAGTTTGTCAACTGTTCTTCTTTTTTCGCACAGTGGAATGAATGACTTCGGAGACATAGCGAAGCACACATTGTCGAACATATATCGCCAAAACAAACTTAGTGCATAATGATGGCACTAACAATCTCCCCCTTTGGCGTTTATGGAAGACAATAACTACTGATCTGCACAACACATGGATAAACTTTGTAGATCAAATAAATATCAAAAAATGATATCAAAACTGACTAGCACAGTTACTGGATTTCCCCCTGAAACAATGCTGGGAGTTTCACCATTACAATTTGTGAACACTCCCACTGTCTTCGCAGTCTTCTCCCCTTCACTTCTTACGTCTTCTCCCCCTTAGTGGCTGCCACAAATGACAAAGCTCAGCGGGAGGTGCATCGGGAGGCACACCAACATCTTCAGCTGCATGAGTATCCTGGAAAACAGCGCCAGCGGCAGGAGCAACTGCAATTGGCTGAGAAACGATGTCAGCCACAGAACGTCAGGAACAGTCTCGGGCACAGCAGTTGGAGTGAAAAGTTCAACTGCTAAAGATGGTCAAATAACACTTCCGGACCATCAAACACATGAAGGACCATTGATCATTGTCCTTCTACGTGTCTTCCTTCTTTCATCTTTTCCCTCTTAGTGATTTCGATAAGTGATATGAAATCACAAAACCAATCCACGCTTTCTGTGCCTGTAAAGTAGGAACACTTCTGGAAACAGATTTTCCCTTATATTCCGCAAGTTCAATTTTGGTAGGAACATCTGTTGAATCTTGAACCAACAAGTCAGCCTTTGTTATTGCTTTAATCTGGGAAGCATCAACCTTCTCGTCAAGAACATTTCCTGGCACACATTCACTCTTTTTGTCATTGAAAGAGTTGGAGGCATAGTTGCATTTTCCTTCAGCTTTTTTCACCCAAACTTTGCGAGTTTTCTTCGTGCTAACTTGGCTGGTACTTTTTTTCTTCAACTTAGCCAAGTACTTAAAACAATGCGGTCTAATATGTCCAGCACAGTTGCAATAATGACATATAGGGACAAATAGTTTCTGACAAGATTTTTGAATTGTTCCTGAACTTGTCCTGCTATCTGTCTGGAACGTTCTATGATGTGTTCTTGAAACTGTCCTTGCATGAATCTAAATCTTCTCTTTCCCCTTTTCAGCTAAGTTCATGCGTGGCTTCTGATCTCGAGAGATAATATTTCTTCTTCTCATCCTTCGCAGATGTAGTGCCCCGAACCTTTTTTTGTATAATTAATTGCAATTATAGACTATGGGAGTCGCGTCATTTTAAAATTTTCGTAATTCGGTGGTTTAACCAAACTTGCGATGTGTCGTATCGATGAGAATCGAAATATATTTAATATGAGTATTAATCGATTTATTGATTTGTGTCACTTGGCGTATTTAAAATATTTGAGAAAATGTGTTTAATCTATGGTTTTAAAATCAATGAATTATTTCATCCATTTCGGTCCAATTTTGGATTTTTCCGGAGACGAAAAATATCACGATAATCGAACAACCGGTATTTAAACCGGGTATTTTTCTTGGTCAACCCAAGGCATGGGAGGCCATGCCTCCCCTCACCTCTCCCATGCCTTCCCCACGTCACTTTTGTCCCCAAAATAGTAAGTGGATATGTATGTATAGTATAGAGAGAATGTGTGTTTCATTTTCTTTCCTTCTCCATTCATCATCTTCATATTCCATAAATTTTCGAGAGAGAGAGAGAGAGGAAACGCAGTAACAGCAACTTCTTCTTCTTCTTCTTCATTCTTTCCATTCCATCTTCTTTAATTTTCTACACAAAAGTTGAGAGAGAGAAAAGGGCAAAGCAGCCCTTATTTCATCATCTTCTCCATTTCTTCTTCTCCACACCATCTTCTTTCTTCCATTTTCTTTGAGAGAGAGAGAGAGAGAGAGTGAGAGAAGCAAGAAGTTGTAGCCCTTGTTGAGAAGAGCTCAAAGTTGTTCCAACCATTCTTCAACGTTTCGTTTCCGACGTCGTCATTGGAAGCTTCGTTTCAGTCGTTCCATCTCCTTCAAGTTTCTTCCAACTTTCTCCATTGTTATTTTGAGAGGTATTTCGAAAAACCAGGAGATATATATAGATATATATTTTTAGTTTGCATGAGATATATATATAGGTTTGGTATTGTGTTCGAAATCATGTTGTGTGTCTTTAGTATTCAAAGCATGTAGATGATTATGTGTTTTGAGAGGTGTTTTGAAGTTGTGTTGAAAACGGCTCGTCGTTCTCGGCCTCAGATCCGCTCGAGAGCAGGACGGCACGCGAGCGCGCGCAAAGGTAGCGGCCGCGGGGACGCGCGCGAGCGCGCACAGGTAGCGCGCCCGCGCACTGTGTGTTCGGCAGACTCGCCACCCTTCGGTAAAACAAGCATAACTCCCTCGTTACACGTCGGATTGAGACACCGTAAATTTTTCCGGAAACTAGACTTAAGTGGCTTTCCAATGGTATATGTCTCAATCTCTAATTCATTTTGAGTCAAGTATGAAAAAGTGTCAAAGTTAGGTCATGTGTTTTTCTTTCGGAAATTCGTGACAGATTTGCTACCTTCCAGTAAATCGGTTATAACTTTTTCGTTAGTTATCGTATTGAGTCACTGAAAAGTGTTCTTGAAACTAGAATTACGTAGCTTTCCAATGGTATAGGGCTCATTCCCTAATTCCTCCTGAATAAATTTTGATAATAAATCAAAGTCAGCTGTTGTGCAGACTGCTCGATAAATTTTCAATTTTCAAATTGCCCTTCTTCGAAATCAATTTTAAAATTATCTTTTAACTCCTTGGACAATACTAAGAAGTGTCCTTATCAGTTAATATCTAGGGTTGAGAGGAACCTTGAGTTAAGATCAGTTTTAACGATGGATTTAAATTATGTCGTTTATAATCACACACCAAGTGTTCGATTTATGCTCGAATGAGATAAATGTGTTTTAAAAGGGTCCTTTTGTTTTTAATAAACTCTCATATGTCTATGATGTTGTTGAGTCTCATTTATGTGATTTAGTATTGTTGAAGTTTGAGTCATTATTGGTTGCAGGGGTAGGCAATTGCTAAGCTATTAAGGTTTAGCTTGGGTCGGTTTAACCGACGAGCATGTGAAACTATGTAATTGTGTGAGTCTTGACCTCGTAGAGGTTCTAAGATGAATTTTGATATTTGTAGATCATTTGCCGTAAGACGTAATCATTGTGGTATTGCTTGATTCTGTAGAAACTGAAAAGCTTCGACTATTATAGTCAAAAGGTGGGCGTATACTATCTTTCTCAAAATGCTATGTTTGAGTTATTAAGCTCATTTTGAAACAAATGTGCATATATGATTATCTGTGTAAAATGATTCGTTCTGCTTGTTGTGATTGTCGGAGTCTCATATATCAGAATGTGAGTAGCTACAGTCTTGCTTGGTTTGAGTCGTACCCAATCCCTTGTTGTTCTCAGCTAAAAGATCTTTTAATTACCTTGAGCGCTTACTCGGTAATTGCGCATGATGATGTAGTGGTGGTTGCGGGTGTCGTACTTAGCTCACTTCAGGGTTTACTGGTGAGCGGGTACATTTCAGGGTTTACTGGTGGATCAGGTTCACTTCAGGGTTTACTGGTGAACACATTCATGTAAAACGTTTTGATGAACTTAGATGCATTTTCCTTTACAAAACCTTCTAAGATTCATCTGCATACTCACAGATAATTATTTTATCAAATGCTTTTGATAACTCGGTTTTTCTTAGAAAACCCACTGAGTACATTAGTACTCAGCCCAAATATTTTCTCAAATGTTTTCAGGACAATGAGCTGGAGCGTGAAGATGATGAGCTGTGGAGGGGCTTATATGTGTACTCTTGTAGCTATTCCGTTGTCGTGGCTCGTCTTAATCTCTGATCATCGTATTATTTCTTTTGATACATCATAGCTTCTGCAAGAGCAAAAACTCATGTTTTGGATATACATATATATATATAACTCTGAATTTGTTACGAAGATCGTACTCTATTATTAAACTAATTTGGAATCATTCATTGAGAATTATCCTCGAAATCCCCTTTCTTTCCCCTCTTCTTAATCCCCACCCCCGTGGCGCTCATTTCCACGGTCTTTCGGGACCGGGGCGTTACAGATTGGTATCAGAGCAGGTCTGCAACTCTGCAGCCTGGTGGGTCATCTTGTTTGTTCCCTTGTTGAGTCTTTGGTTATTATTTCATAAGCCCTCAGCTCGTCTTTCACGCAACAGCAAAGGTACGCATGTTTTTATGCGTTTGGAATATTAAATAATTGACAATTATGAGATGTGTTGTTTATTTGGATATTATGAAACGATTCATCATTATTTGGATACAATTGTGAGTTATGCTATTATATACTGGCGGTTTAGCCATATATATGTTTGATAATGGCGGTTTAGCTATAAATGTGATTATATACTGGCGGTTTAGCCGTATATATGTTTGATAATTGTGGTTTAACCATAAATGTGATTATATACTGGCGGTTTAGCCGTATATATGTTTGATAATGGCGGTTTAACCATAAATGTGATTATATACTGGCGGTTTAGCCGTATATATGTTTGATAACGGCGGTTTAGCCATAAATGTGGTTATATACTGGTGGTTTAGCCGTATATATGTTTGATGCTAGCGGTTTAGCCATATATGTGATTGTATACTGGCGATTTAGTCATATACATGTGTTAGATACCGGCAGAAAAGCCGAATGATGCTTTAAAATTGGCAGATAAGTCGGAACTTGTATTGTATATTGGCGGGTAGGTCATATACATGATTCTATGTGGCAGGATAACCACATTTGTGTTTAATTTTGACGAGTGAATCAAATATGTTTAAATTTGGCGGGTAAGCCATTTTGATGATTATGTGGGCATGAGTGCTATTTGTGCACATTCATGTTGGTATGTGGACCATATACATTTAACTGTTGGCAGGGATGCCA
This sequence comes from Perilla frutescens, assembly GCA_026008535.1. Lineage (NCBI taxonomy): Eukaryota > Viridiplantae > Streptophyta > Magnoliopsida > Lamiales > Lamiaceae > Perilla > Perilla frutescens. The sequence goes on along the minus strand of BRKX01000013.1, from coordinate 7,998,371 downwards.
TGATTCTTGGATTCCATATGATGTGACCTTTTGAAGATTTCTAATTGATTTTGTGGGCGGGGAGGCCCTAATGATTCGATTCATGTTATTGTGTATTTTGATTGTTGGAATCTGATTATTGGTATGCTCGGATAGAGCAGTATGGTATAACTTAGAAAACATAGATGAATCTAGCCTATAGTTGCTGAACATAGGCCGTTTTATAAGACTTCTCGATTCATTGAGCGTGTATCGGTTTAGATCATGCTTATTAAGGATCAACGGAGAGGTTGTACTCGAGAGATTCTTTATCAATCCATTGAATGGTGATACGTAATGATCTTTATGATCATGATTCTCATGGAACTCGGTAAGTGCAGGATGCCTCCGAGGGGAAGAAGGTCGAGAAACGTTAATCTAGCGATGCCAGAGGTGCCGGTGGAGCTGCCGGTCCAAGGACCGCGAATCGAAATTGAATTCCGACATCATACTCCCCCAGTGTTCAATGGGGAAGGTGACCCACTCGGGGCTGAGAGATGGGTCCGTGCTTTGGAGAAAATCTTTGGATTTCTCCAATGTGATGACAAGGAAAAGATAGCATGTGCGCTATACCAGCTAGTAGACGATGCTGACTTCTGGTGGGAGTTAGTGAGATGAACGATTCCCGATGATGATTGGGAGATATTCACTTGGGAGGATTTCAAGTCCATTCTGTATCATAAATATATTCCAGCTCACTATCAGCACCAAAAGGGGAACGAGTTCTGGAATCTGAAACAAGATAGCGGCTCTGTGGCTTACTACGACCTGAAATTCAATAGACTGTGGAGGTATGCACCTCAGACAGTAGATACTGAAGAGAAACGAATTGAAAAGTTCCGTATGGGACTGAGGCCTGAGATCGGGACTGCTCTAATCGGGAAAGACGGAGCTAATTATGGCCAGTTTTTTAGCTGGGCACTGAGCATTGAGGTGATGCAGAGAGCCTCGAAGGGGTCAGCGTCTCATCCACCTACGACTAACCCCAAGGGAAAGCGAAAATGGGAAAGTCCTCAGCATGGTCACCAGAAAAAGAGTTTCCAGCCTAATTATCAGGACGGAGGAGGCTATGGACAAAGGCCAGCTGGCCAAGGGAATGCGGCAGTGGGGCCTCAGGGCTACCAAGGTTATGCACCGCAGTGTGCCACCTGCCACAAACACCATTTTGGAAAATGTCTTACATGCTATCGTTGTGGTCAACCGGGTCACTTTGCTAATCGGTGTCAGCAAAAGCCGGAAGTGCCAGACCAAAGACAACAGGGACCACATGGAGGAGGTGGTCGAGGCAATGGCAACAACCGAGGCAACCATAGGCCTCAGCAAAACCAGAACCATAATCAAAGAGCATCTCAACAAGCCCGAGCATACGCGCTGAATCAACAGGAGGCTGCCGGGAATCCTGAAAACTTGGCAGGTATGATCAGTATGTGATGTACCTATGCTTGCCTTGTTTGATACTGGAGATTCGCATTCATTCATCTCTAGAAGTACCTGTAAGCGTATGAATCTTAAACCTGAGTTAGCAAAAGAACCTTTAGCCGTAAGTATTCCTTCAGAGGGAATGCTGTTGTCTGATTGCATGTGCCAGAACCTAGATGTGCTTATAGGTGAAAAGAGTTTCACAGACAGCCTCTATGTACTTGAGATGTGAGACTTCGAAATTATTTTCGGTATGGACTGACTGACCAAAGAATGTGCCACGATTCGATGCCAAGAAAAGGGAGATTATACTCCAAAAGCCAGGTGGGGCTGAGACAAAGTTTTATGGAACAAGAATGGGAAGCGCGATCCCCATCATATCAATGCTGAAAGTGATGAAAATGATTTGAAAGGACGGGTGTCGAGCATTCTTAGTGCACTTATCGAGGAAGAAAGAAGAAAACCCAAAGAAGATCGTTAAGAAGATAGACCTAGTGTTCGATAGATTGAGAGTTTCAGTATGATAGGAAGTTTTGATGAATCTATTTATTCATTCTCTTGTCAATAGAATCAATTTATTCATTCTCATTCTGAATCGGTTTATTCATTTCTCTTGTCAATTGAATCAATCACCCTTCAATAGCTTCATATCGTTTGAAATTCTTCAATTATATCATTTGAAATTTTTCGATTAATCCTCATGGATAATTTGTAATCTTGTTGGATGATACTCTTTGATCATCAAAAATCAGTAATAGCACTTCTTTGTTAGGCTATGCTAATATCTTTCTAAAAATAGTTCAGCACGGTTCTCAGATTGCTAACCGTTGATTTTCTTCCATATCTTTGTGATGTGCAAAAACCCTTCGAGTTATAAGTCCTCTGAAAAGGTAATATTTTTGGCATATATAACTAAGTGTTATATCTTTTCTAGCCTTTGATCTTGTTAAAAATTATTGATCAAACAAAGTCCTCACTCAGAGGCATTTGTTCCCTTTAATTCCGCTCGTAGAACTCGAGTGTGGATCTTGGAATAGAACAGAGAGTATATAGTTGTATTTGTTTTAGTCATCATTGAAGAGCGAGTAGTGGTATTCCCCAGTAGGAAGTAGAATCTAAGTAGTGCCTTAGTGCTCTCTAAGGCTAGGACGCGCAATTCTAAAGTAATTTCTCAGCTCATTGTGTTTAAAGGCAATCTAAGAAATGTCGGCAAGTAAGTTCCGAGCATGCAGTCAAAGTCTAGACGTGCGATCATTATGCCTGCAAGCGATGGTGATCACCAGCAGGAGCCATGAAGTCAGAATACCGCCTTGAGGAAAAGACACGATTGCGACGAGAACTTAAGATTAAGATGCATCACGAAGTACGCCCCAGGAAGATAAGGAAGCCGAAAGAAGTTGAAGATGAAGATAAAGCGAGCTTCAAACCTGTTAGAACATGTGAGCAAGAATCATTGAAGCACAACCAAAAGATGTTAAGTTGGAGAAAATCTGACAGAAGATCACGAGTGACGAACCTAGGGAGTTCAAGCAAGCCGATGACGGAACATTGATGTTTTGTGATCGACTGTATGTTCCAATGTTGACGAATTGAAGTTGGAGATTATGAGGGGAGCTCATAGTACTCCGTGTGTTGCCCATCCCGGGAGTACAAAAATGTATAAAGATCTGAACCAGAGTTTTTGGTGGAGCAACATGAAACGGGAAATAGCACCATTTGTGGAAAGATGCTTAACGTGCCAACAAGTGAAAGCCGTTCATCAACGACCTTCGGGTTTGTTGCAACCTTAAGAGATTCCTGAATAGAAATGGGAGCATATCACGAGGGATTTCGTGGTTGGTTTACCGAGGTCGATAAAAGAGAACACGGTAGTCTGGGTTGTCGTGGATCGACTGACAAAGTCAGCGCATTTTATTCCAATAAAGTCCATGACAGATTTGAGCAGGTTGGCTCAAATCCATGTGAGAGATATTGTTAGATTGCATGGGATCCTAGTTTCTATCACATCGGGTCATGATACGCAATTCACGTCGAAATTTTGGAAAAGCCTTCAAGAGGCGATGGGCACGAGACTAAATTTCAGCACAACATTTCATCCTCAGACTAATGGCCAATCGGAAAGAACAATTCAAATTCTAGAAGACATGCTTCAAGGAGTTGTGCTTGATGGAAACACCAGTTGGGAGGACATGTTGCCGTTGGTGGAGTTCGCGTATAACAATAGTTATCAATCCACCATCAAAATGGCGCCATACGAGGCTTTGTATGGACGCAAATATCAATCGCCCTTATATTGGAACGAGGTTGGAGAACGTAGAATTTTGGGGCCAGAAATTGTGCAAATGACCATTGAAAATATCGATCAAATCCGGGCAAAGATGAAAGAAGCACAAGATCGTCAGAAGGCTTATGCTGACAAAAGAAGGACCGACTTGCAATTTCAAGTTGGTGACAAGGTTTTTTGAAGATATCTCCAACACGTGGTGTTGTGAGATTTGGGAAACGTGGCAAGTTGTAACCAAGGTTTATCGGTCCATTTAAAATTCTGCAAAGAATTGGTGAGATTGCTTATCGGCATGCGTTACCGCCGAATCTATCCCAAGCACATGACATTTATCATGTATCAATGCTAAGAAAATACGTGTCCGATCCTGAACACCTAATTCGAGACAATAATTTTGTATTGCGACCTGACATGTCGTATGAAGAGAGGCCGCGTATGATTATCGACTGAAAGGTCCAAGTCTTAAGAAACAAGGAGATTTCATTGGTACTTGTGCAATTGAATCACCATGACCAAAACGAGGCAACATGAGAGCTTGAGAGCTCGATGAAACTGAAGTATCCCGAGATGTTTCAGGATGCTTGAATTTCGGGATGAAATTCCTTTTAAGAAGGGGATTATGTAGTGCCCCGAACCTTTTTGTGTATAATTAATTGCAATTATAGACTATGGAAGTCGCATCATTTTAAAATTTCCGTAATTCGGTGGTTTAACCGAACTTGCGATGTGTCGTATCGATGAGAATCGAAATATATTTAATATGAGTATTAATCGATTTATCGATTTGTGTCACTTGGCATATTTAAAATATATGAGAAAATGTGTTTAATCTATGGTTTTAAAATCAATGAATTATTTCATCCATTTCGGTCCAATTTGGGATTTTTCCGGAGATGAAAAATATCACGATAATCGAACAACCGGTATTTAAACCGGGTATTTTTCTTGGTCAACCCAAGGCATGGGAGGCCATGTCTCCCCTCACCTCTCCCATGCCTTCCCCACGTCACTTTTGTCCCCAAAATAGTAAGTGGATATGTATGTATAGCATAGAGAGAATGTGTGTTTCATTTTCTTTCCTTCTCCATTCATCATCTTCATATTCCATAAATTTTCCAGAGAGAAAAAGAGAGGAAACGCAGTAGCAGCAACTTCTTCTTCTTCTTCTTCTTCTTCATTCTTTCCATTCCATCTTCTTTAATTTTCTACACAAAAGTTGAGAGAGAGAAAAGGGCAAAGCAGCCCTCATTTCATCATCTTCTCCATTTCTTCTTCTCCACACCATCTTCTTTCTTCCATTTTCTTTGAGAGAGAGAGAGAGTGAGAGAAGCAAGAAGTTGTAGCCCTTGTTGAGAAGAGCTCAAAGTTGTTCCAGCCGTTCTTCAACGTTTCGTTTCCAGCGTCGTCATTGGAAGCTTCGTTTCAGTCGTTCCATCTCCTTCAAGCTTCTTCCAACTTTCTCCATTGTTATTTTGAGAGGTATTTCGAAAAACCAGGAGATATATATAGATATATATTTTCAGTTTGCATGAGATATATATATATAGGTTTGGTGTTGTGTTGGAAATCATGTTTTGAGTTTTTGAATCATGTTAGATGGTAGAAATGGGGTGGTTTATGTTGCAAAGCTTGTTGAAAGGTTTTTATAGCATGTTGTGTGTCTTTAGTGTTCAAAGCATGTAGATGATTATGTGTTTTGAGAGGTGTTTTGAAGTTGTGTTGAAAACGGCTCGTCGTTCTCGGCCTCAGATCCGCGCGAGCGCGCGCAAAGGCAGCGGCCGCGGGGACGCGCGCGAGCACGCACAGGTAGCGCGCCCGCGCACTGTGTGTTCGGCAGACTCGTCACTCTTCGGTAAAACGAGCATAACTCCCTCGTTACACGTCGGATTGAGACACCGTAAATTTTGCCGGAAACTAGACTTAAGTGGCTTTCCAATGGTATATGTCTCAATCACTAATTCATTTTGAGTCAATTATGAAAAAGTGTCAAAGTCAGGTCATGTGTTTTTCTTTCGGAAATTCGTGACATATTTGCTACCTTCCAATAAATCGGTTATAACTTTTTCGTTAGTTATCGTATTGAGTCACCGAAAAGTGTTCCGGAAACTAGACTTCCGTGGCTTTCCAATGGTATAGGGCTCATTCCCTAATTCCTCGTGAATAAATTTTGATAATTAATCAAAGTCAGCTGTTGTGCAGACTGCTCAGCAAATTTTCAGTTTTCAAATTGCCCTTATTCGAAATCAGTTTTAAAAGGATCTTTTAACTCCTTGAACGATACTAAGGAGTGTCCTTATCAGTTAATATCTAGGGTTGAGAGGAATCTTGAGCTAAGATCAGTTTTAACGATGGATTTAAATTATGTCGTTTATAATCACACACCAAGTGTTCGATTTATGCTCGAATGAGATAAATGTGTTTTAAAAGGGTCTTTTTGTTTTTAATAAACTCTCATATGTCTATGATGTTGTTGAGTCTCATTTATGTGATTTAGTATTGTTGAAGTTTGAGTCATTATTGGTTGTCGGGGTAGGCAATTGCTAAGCTATTAAGGTTTAGCTTGGGTCGGTTTAACCGACGAGCATGTGAAACTATGTAATTGTGTGAGTCTTGACCTCGTGGAGGTTCTAAGACGAATTTTGATGTTTGTAGATCATTTGCTGTAAGACGCAATCATTGTGGTGTTGTTCAATTCCGTAGAAACTGAAAAGCTTCGACTATTATAGTCAAAAGGTGGACATATACTATCTTTCTCAAAATGCTATGTTTGAGTTATTAAGCTCATTTTGAAACAAATGTGCATATATGATTATCTGTGTAAAATGATTCGTTCTGCTTGTTGTGGTTGTCGGAGTCTCATATACCAGCGTTGTGTCAATGTGGGTAGCTACAGTCTTGCTTGGTTTGAGTCGCACCCAATCCCTTGCTGTTCTCGGCTAAAAGATATTTTAATTACCTTGAGGGTTTACTCGGTAATTGCGCATGATGATGTAGTGGTGGTTGCGGGTGTCGTACTTAGCTCACTTCAGGGTTTACTGGTGAGCGGGTACATTTCAGGGTTTACTGGTGGATCAGGTTCACTTCAGGGTTTACTGGTGAACACATTCATGTAAAATGTTTTGATGAACTTAGATGCATTTCCCTTTACAAAACCTTCTAAGATTCATCTGCATACTCACAGATAATTATTTTATCAAATGCTTTTGATAACTCGGTTTTTCTTAGAAAACCCACTGAGTACATTAGTACTCAGTCGAAATATTTTCTCAAATGTTTTCAGGACAATGAGCTGGAGCGTGAAGATGATGAGCTGTGGAGGGGCTTATATGTGTACTCTTGTAGCTATTCCGTTGTCTTGGCTCGTCTTAACCTCTGATCATCGTATTATTTCTTTTGATACATCATAGCTTCCGTAAGAGTAAAAACTCATGTTTTGGATATACATATATATATATAACTCTGAATTTGTTATGATGATCGTACTCTATTATTGAACTAATTTGGAATCATTTATTGAGAATTATCCTCGAAATCCCATTTCTTTCCCCTCTTCTTAATCCCCACCCCCGTGGCGCTCATTTCCACGGTCTTTCGGGACCGGGGCGTTACAGCAGATCATTTATATAACTCTTACAATGATGACGAATATGTCCCGATTTTCCACAATAATGACAAATATGAATAAAGTCTTTTTCATTATTTCCACGAGTGATTTGTCATGAGAAGTTATCCCTTTCACGTTCTCTCTCTTCAACTTCTATGGTTGGGACAGGAATAACTTTGGTGCCCAAGGTTTGTGCTACAATCTATTCCTGACAGTTATATCCCAAACCAGATTTATCTCTGAAACTTTTTCCAATAGACAAAATTTCATCTAGCTGAGATGTTCCTGAATTCATCATCTTGATATTCTTCTTCAACTGCTGAAGTTCACTGATCTGTTCCTGCATACTATTCTTGACAGTCAAAAGCTCAGATTAAAGCTTTTCATTTTCAGCAATAAGAAACTCATGTTCTTTAATGAGTTGATCATTCTGCTGAATCAGATCTTCATTTATTTGAACCACCATTTTCCAACCAGAATGCAATTTATTGAAGGACTCAGCAAAAGTTTCTTTAGAGAAATCTTCATCATCGTTGTATTCATCCATCTCGCCAAAATAAGCACAAAACATGGATTAACAAACCCAAGATCACACCAATGAAACTGGTGACCCGCTCTGGTGCCAATTGAAAAAACCATAATCCGTGTAAATTATGTTATATGAGTACTGCAGACAAGTGTTTTTCGATGTGTTGGGAACAGAAGCAAGAACAGATAAATAAAAACAGTAAACGCACGCACGAGATTGATAACCCAGTTCGGTTAACCAACCTACTCTGGGGGATTGCTCCCAAACTTGAAGATTCGACCGTTACTCCTTTATGAAGTGTATTTGGGATCTTACACAAACAGGACTCCCTCTTTATGTCGCCCGTTCTTCTCCACGAACTCTTTCACTAGCCGAAATCTGTAAGATCCCCTTACAACCGTGACACTAGACTCCCTCTAGCTACCCACGACTTCAACTTACAATCTCTCCCGAGATTGCGTACAAAACAGATTAATAAAACCCCTCACGTGTTTCACTCAAAACACTCAAAAACTAGTCTATCACGTTGAACTGTTTATAGAACAACTACTAGTTAATTGCATGGGACACAAACCACAATGACTCTCAAATAATATGCTAAGAGAATCTAAACAAGTCGTCCACCGATTGCACAATGAATCAGTCTTCATATAGCCTTCACTTCACACTTGTCGCTGATCTTCATTCGCCGCCAATATGGTAAGTGAATTGATGGTTTGTGATCTTTCCAAACGTGTGTAGATACTTTTCTTGGATAGGAAGGTTATTTGCAGCTCAGTATCTACTCCACAAGGCAGTCAATCGAACATCTCTTGCCTTCTACGAACGGATCCGTGCAAGATCTTCTACTTATGGAAACTGCCATATAAAAATGTCCCTGGTTCTGTCTGGGACATCAGAGGGAACAGTTTTCCAACTGTTCTTCTTTTCTCGTACAGCGGAATGAATGACTTCGGGGACATACCCGAAGCACACATTGTCGAACATATATCGCCAAAATAAACTTAGTGCATAATGATGGCACTAACAAATCTATCTTCTAGTTTTTTTTTTTAATATATGAATCATATCTAGTTCTTATTGGCTAGAGTTCTTGATCAAGAAAATTCAAAGAATTTATCTAATAATCAATTTACACCATTCTTTCGATTATTTTAAGGAATTGGAGAATTTAATTAGTTGCAATTTGGTGACACATTAGTACTATTATTGTTCTTATAAAAAAATTATTGGTAGGATAACAATAAAATTTCAGTCGGACCGACCGAAGAAATGGGTCGGTCTTTGATTTGGTCCTAACAACACTTTCGGTCTAGTCCGGATCAAATTAAAATTTCATTATGTTCGTTCAGTCTCAGTAGTTCAATCCACTACCAGGCTGATCATTTACACACCCCTACTTCCATCAGATGAGTCGGGTCACCTTGAAACCCATACCAATCTCGCCGCCAACCTGTCCTAGACCCGCGAAAAAATAAAAGAAAAAAAAATTGTTGCAGTGTTAACGTAATCAAAACTATCACAATCTTCAAAGGATTATAACTTTCTCGTTTTTACGCAAAAAATAATATCTCTCTTCATTCTCTTTCATTTAAAGCTCGAAAGGGAATGTTTAGATAAAGAAATATGGACAAAAAAATACAAAATATTTATTTTCATGCACATACAAGTTTTAAATGAAATTAAATTTTAAAAAAAGTATTGTAAACCCTACTTGGAATGTAATAAACTTAATTGAGATTAATAAATTCATACTTAGAATGAATTTCGCATTGGGATGGAATAAAATCATATAAACCAAGTATCGTATAAATATTTTTCATTGTTAGAAGTGATACTTTTAGGTTTTAGCATTAGAAGTGACCACTTTTATGAGAATTTTTCTATGGATTTAGTTCGAGTGTCAGACCATCTTGACCCCATTTGATCGAAACAGTTCGGTATACTAAGTGTACCCACATTTAATTTTGAAGAAATTAAATCACATACTATTGATTTATATTTGAAGTAGATAATCATGGTATTTTTATTTTCACAAAAATAAATTTTGATGATTGAGAAATTAATTCTTCAAATTGGTCACTCGTTAAGGGCATTATGATATGGGAAAATGTGAGATGTCACGTGTCCCACATTGAAAGTTTAAAATAATTTAAACTTATAATTAGGTGTTTACATTCTTAAATGTAATATCTCATATGTGTAATTAAGTAAGTTACGAGTTCAAACACGCATATCCGTGCGCGGATTTGGACTCAATCCTTGACAATTGACCTTTGGACGGATTTAGACTTGGTCCAATAACAATTACCCAAATAAATGTTCCAATAGGTAAACTGTAATAAGTTAAATATTATGGTTATTTTTTATGGCCTACCTTGAAATGGCAGGCAATAACAAAAAAATCAGCCATTGAATTATAACGACCTCAATAATTGAAGATTATGGTTGATGGCACAACGAACCGTGTATTAAATTTGCATAAAGTAAGAGGGAAAAAAAATCCATAAATTGAGGGTTAATAATTAAGTTTAAATTAAAATAAATTGATTGGCCGGTGTGATATTGATTTAACAATTGCAAACTGTCTATTTTATTTTTCAGATTATAACTATTGAAATTGAAATAAGATATGCGCAACAAGCGTATGGAAAGGTTGAGCATTAGGTGTTTAAGTAAAGCTATAATAAATAAACATTTTATACATGATTTATTATGTTTCCTTCAATTTTAATTATGTTTTGTAATCCCATATTTCAATGTGTGATAACCCATATTCCAAATTCCATTTAATCAATCATAAAATCATATACTTGGATAAAGCATCGGCGCATTAGTAGTAAACATTGGAGATCTTCTACAAGCAAGTGTTTTTTGTTTAATTCTTGGAGATTGCAAGTTAAAAGTTTCGGCTCCATATAATATATATAGCACTTTGTACAATTAATTGGAATTGAAGTTGTCATTGGAAACCATACATAATTCATATATTTAACAAAATAAAAATAAAAATACGAGACGCTGCTGCTCATTTATTAATTCAAGTTGTATATTCAAAATATAATTGATTAACTTTTTATTCCAACATAAGCATCATTCATAATTTAAGATATATATAGTTGACTTAATTGATAAATTTTCATTTATGAACACATGCATCAGAAATTTTAATTGCATATATGTTGGTTCTCATTTTAAAATTATATATTACCAAGTAGGCACTTTCCTGGAACCTTCGGTTTTATTCAATTGTGTTATTCTATTTTCCCTAATTCACTTGTGCAGTTGTGCTCCATTTTTTAAAAGTGATTTAATTTTCTACCTTAATCCTTAAGTAGTATTTATCTGGTACGATGATTTTTCCCATTTTAAGTTTAAAATTTAACAATAGCTGATATGTGTGTTATTATAGTAATCATGTGGAATATAGAATAATTATATACAATGCTATTTTATCGTATTAGAATTATATAAATTATATTGTATTTGTAACTTTTCAAAATATATTTATAAGAACATTTATAATAGTAAAATAGACTTCATTGAATTTTTGTAATGAAATATCATATCATTGTAGGTACTAATACATGACATTATAAAAAATGAATTTTGTGAATTACGCCTAAACTAGTAAACACCATAAAATTTTGACTTATTACTTTTAAGTTGGGAATATAAGTACATATATAAGTATCATATATACACCATAATTTTATTTCATTTTTGCACAATAAATTGTGGCCAAGTTTCTCCCGAAAGTTCTTAATAAGGGACCGCTTATGCATTAAAATCTAACAGGTATAGAATTTTTTAATTAGATTTTCTATTTACACTATGAAAATTGATCTTCGCGTTACATCTAATTTTTACAAATTTAATTTTTCACACTACACAATAAGTATGTTTATCCTTCATTCTATAAAATATTATTTCATCATCATTAACAAAACGAAAAAAGAAACAAAATCAAAAGAAAGTTTAAATAAAAATGAATAAATAGATGAAACAACAAAAAAACAATGAAATATCTTTTGAAACATGTATTACGTGTATCATATTTTATGAAGATTGAACATTTGACTAAGTATACAATAAATTAAAGAGTCACAAAACTTTAAAAAAAAAATTACGTGCCCCACTAACAAAACTACACATTACACATGGTCTGAACTCCATTTCAATTCATATTAATTTCCATATTATTGAATGCCACATGTCCGAATTGCTGGGCCGGCTCATTTTTGTCGTGTAAGACACTAGGTTTGGAGGAGCTGCTCTCTAATCTCTAAATTTTACTTTTAATAAAAAAAAATGGCACGTTACTTATTTTTTTATTAATAAAATAATTTATTAGAATTATTGTAGAAGTTTAACATCATAAATTGACATTTATTACATAAAATAAAAAATAAAATAATATTCTCATTTAATCATGCTTGATCATTTGACCACCATCATCGCATCTTGCCCGCTCACACACCGCCCGAGCTCTTCCTTGAAAGGAAATAAAAGATTGGGGTGAGTTCCTTTAAACTCAGTGGGAAATGACCGTTATCTAAACTATAAATTTAACAGAAAAGCATGTAAAAGACTTAATTCATATAACTTGTACTTTTGCAGCGGCTGGGTACTTTATAGTCTAAAAGACTTCATACTTTATAATTCAGAAGACTCCGTACTTTATAGTCTAAAAGATTATGTATTGAAATTTCACATAACTCATGTACAAACATATAGAGAGGATAACAAAATAATTTTCAATATAAAACTCCACCTTAACCTTGACCTTAAGTAATGAATTAATTAGATCCACTTACACCATCTAGCATAATATTAATTATAAGTTAACATATAATTCTAAAATAATTCATTCTTTAAAATAGCATAATCTTGGACTATATATATATATATATATATATATATATATATAGGGATGGGTTAAAATGAGAATAAGAACTAGGAATAATTTACATCCTTAGATCTATAAAATATTAACGAACAAGATTAGATTGGTTTTTTAGGGATTAAATTGTAAAATGATAATTTTTAACCAATATTTTAAGGGTATTAACGGAAAAAACAAAATCTCCATAACATCACACCCCCATATCTAGGCATAATTATGGGATGAATTTTACAGGATATAGAGAAACTGATATACATCAAATACATTCGACTCCTCAATTCCATTCCAAGTGCAAAAGTATTTATAATTAATAGCATTAATTTTGAGGGTTGGGGATAACCTCTCTCCCCAAGCGTTGTTTTTAAAAAAAGCCATACCATAGCGGCGGCTGTGATATCTTCTCCTTCCATCCGGCCATCGCTCTTTCTACTCCGATGCCCTCCCCGCTTCCTTGCCACCACCAGTTAGAGAAAGCACCCACACGGTGTGCAATTGTAGACATCAGATTTGATTCCGTCGTAGACTACGTACAATGGCGTGTTGGTTACAGAGGCTCGTTCGACGTGGTTTCTTGAAAGAAGCAGCCAATTGCATAAGAGGATGACGGGCAAAGGGGTCTCACGAAAACCTCTTGGGATTTTTTTCCCATTTTGTGTATGCTATTTAGTTATTTCGTATGATATTTAGTTAATCGAACAATGTGATTGCCGCTATTGTGTGATTCCTCTGTTTATAGCAAATTATTGCTCTCTTGATAGAAATTATTTCTCTGTTTATAGCAAGTTAATCCTTTTGGCATAGTATCTGTTGGTAACAAATTATTTTTGTATTTATAGCAAATTATCCCGTTGATTATAGCAAATTGGTAAATGCGGTAACAAATTATTTCATGTGTCTATAACTTTTGATTTTTTTGTGATTCATAAAATATGTTGGTAACAGATTATTTTTGTATTTATAGCAAATTGGTATCTGTTTGGTAGCAAATGATTTCTCTATTTATAGCAAGTTATTCATTTGATCATAGCAAATTGGTATTTGTTGACAATAATTCCTTAGATTATAGCACATTGTATCTGTTGGTAGCAAATTATCATTCTCTTTATAGCAGGTTATTCTTTTGGTCATAGAAAAATTAGTATCTATTAGTGATTCCAATACACTATCACGTTAAAAGTAAAGCTATTTTGTGCAGACAAAATGGTCGCTCAATATTTAATGTTACACATTTAATTTTTAGAGGTGTTCTTTCTATATGTAAGATAGCAAATTATTTATGTCTTTAGCAAATAATTCATTTGATTATATCACATTGGTATTTGTTGGTAGCAAATTATTCTTCTATTTAGAGCATGTTAGTGACACCATTTAGATTGTCATGATCTTTATGCCAATTCAAAGAACACAAAGGTTTTGGACTTTTAAGTTTTGAAGACCATGTTCTAGACATTATGATATGAACATTCCGTTGTCAATCTGATTGAAGATCGAAGAATATACTTGATCATGTTTGTGAACATGATCATGTACATGGTTGTTCACAGAGTTTCTAGGAGATGTGTCAAGCTGAGTTCGAGGAGTTGAAGTTTTCTTTTGAAGATGGACGTTTCAAAATAGAAGATGCCTTCCTCAAGATGAAAATCAAGATGGAAGAAGACGAATTCTATTCAAGGAAGACTTCTAAACTAGGGTAATCCGAATCAAACTAGGAAAGTTTCCTTTTAGAGTTTGATTCAGATTAGAACTCACTAATTACCTTATTTAGGCTATGCTTTGTTCTTATAAATAGCCTAGAAATTAGACTAGTTAGAGTGTCGAGATTTTACGTATACACAAGAGCTAGAGAGTCTAAAAAGACTTCAAGTTTGAAGCATATAGTATACGGATAGACTAGGTTTAATCCGTGTGATCATTGTGTGTCTAGTATGTGTTTCAAATTCTTTCATACACACTTAAAAGAGTCTCGAGAGAGTTTTTCTGTTGGAACTAGAGGGAGTCTAGGTTGTGAGGGGATCTCACAATTCAGTTCATCGAAAGAGATTGTAGAGAGTAGGAAAGGGATCGAGTGACGGGAGGTCATCGTGTAATAGCCTTTGTAACCTTACAATGAAGTAGTGGATTATTTCTCACAGACTTGTGAAGTCCCCCTGACGTAGATCAGTTGATCAATCAGGATTACTAACCTCGTGCCATTTATTTCTTTATGCTATATCTTTCTGACCTTACATATTATCAATAATGTGCGTGTACATGATTGTGAACATGATCCTATCTGCATGGTTTATGTAACTTTAATTGGTACCAGAGCGGGTTACCTTTGTTTAAAAGCGAAAAGAGTCCTGAAAAGTACATAATCGCATGAAGATTTTAGTTGATTGTAAGTTATGAGCTCAATCAAAGAAGGAGGATCTACAGTCAAATCACCACTACTTGAAGGCAACAATTATCCTTACTGAAAATCAAGGATGATAACGTTTCTGAGATCAATAGATGAGCTTACATGGAAAAGCGTCACTGAAGGATGGGAGAAGCCAACAGTTGTCAAAGAAGGAAAGCATGTTGTAATGACCCGAATCTTTTTAAAATTGGTCGTTACCTTTTATATAAAATGTGCTTCAAAAATATTATGTATTAGTGCATGTAAATTTAAAATATTTTGTTACATTCCTATAAATCGCGCCTACCACATCATCATCATTATTATTTAGTTTAGTGGAATTTTTATATTTTTTAAAAGTCGAAATCTTTTATTTAAGGTGGTCCATTTTTGAAGCTATTACACAAAGTATCATTACATTGAATAATTATATGAAATAGTAAAATGATTATTTATTAATTTATTTTATTTACTTCATTTTAAACTAAATGGGTTTTATATTTTTAAAAGAGTTTAACAATTATTTTAGTCCTCTCTCATAACCCAACAATTAGTTCAATTATTTTAGTATACTTTAAAACTCAAATCTATTCTTTTAAGAGCTCATTAATTATTTTGATAAAAAAATGTGACCTTTTGGTTTTCTTCTTCACGTGAATTTACAAAATGTGAAATGAGAAATTATGAAATATCTATTGCATTAACTTACATCTTTCATCTTTTCAAATAAAATTAAATTTGTCATTTAATTTGAGACATTTCATAACTTCAAGTTCCACTATAAATAGAGGTTTTTGTTTCATTGTGAAAACACATCAAACATTCATTTGTTTCAATCATTTTTCATGCATAGCATTATGCATTGTGTGGGAGAAATAAGGTTAAGAGAGATAAGACATGAGAGAAGAAGACTGTTGGTGATGTCAGATTGTTCCATCATTTAAGTCCTAGTTAGTTCGTTGTGTTTTAGTCAGAGTCTTTACAGCTGGTGATGTCAGTTGACATTCTTCAGTTTGAAGAGCTTAGTTAACTGATGATTGCTTCAGTTTAGCGAATCTTTAGTTCGGTTCTTCAAACTGTTTGGTGAGCTTATTTGGCAGTCTTCACTTCAGTTCTGCGCGCTTCAGTTCAGTTCTGCGGGCTGTTTGGTGAACTTATGTAGCAGTCTTCACTTCAGTTCCGCGTGCCTCAGTTCTTATCGGATTTTGACACTTCATCAAAACTTTAGTTCAGTCTTTCAAACTTTCAATTTTCATTGGTTTTTGACATTTCATCAAAACTTCAGTTCACTTTTCATTGGTTTTTGATATTTCATCAAAACTTCAGTTCAATCTTTCAAACTTTCAGTTTTCATTGGTTTTTGACATTTCATCAAAACTTTGAAGCTTCCTCCTTTTTTTGTCTAACATTCTAGCTGACAAATGACTTTAAAGATGTATTACATTCTATTCAACGTTTTCTGCCATTAAAAAAATAATATTGACCACTATCATAATCATATAATATTGCTAACATGTCTACATATATATATGATATTATATTCTACAATATATGATAACAAAACATCAACCAGTAATAAACAATGACCAAACAGATGACTCATTTGCTATAAATAGATACATAATTTGCTATGAACATATACATAATTTACTATGAACAGAGATATACATCAGCCAGTAATTTGCTATAAACAGATACATAAGTTGCTATGAACAGAAGCATACTTTGCTAAGAGTCAGTCATATGATTTACAAAATAAATGAATTAATGCTTCAGATTAATTCCTAGTTCCTGCATATGCATTTGGTTCTCATTTAAACTCCAATATATATATATATATATATATATATATATATATATATATATATATATATGCTGGAGGAAAAATCAATGCATAACCTAGCTAACTCATTTTCTTTAATAAATTAATATCATGGTCCATTTTGATTAACCACCTATAGGACGAAACAATAACTATAATTTGTATTTATTATAAAATCCTTGAGGGAACGTCATAAATAGACCTCGACGATCACGGACGAAGAGAGAGAAGAAACTCGAAAATGCTTTGAGAGAAACTTATGTTTGGTGTGATTTTTATGAATGAAAGATCCTCTATTTATATTAGAAATTGAGGATTAATCGTGGAAGTGTTGAAATTTGGATTGATTTCTTTCCAAAACTTGATTTACTTGGATATAGTAATTTAGGTTTAGGATTCAAACAATGGGCTTTGAAAATTAATTGAACTTTGGATACAATACTCTGGACCATGTGAAAAAAAAATAGATATTGGGCTTAAACCAATATAAATAAATAAAATGTAAAACTCATTTAATATAACTCGATCATTCATATTAAAACATATATTGACTATTTGGCGCGACTTATATGATTCGATAATATAATATTTAAGAATAAAATAAAATTAGTAAAATGCTTTAAAATTTTCGGGGGGCTACATACTCCCTCCGGTGATTTAATGCTATGATTTTTTCCTCAAAAAAAAAAAAAAACTTGATTTCATCTTGTGACTTGTAGCAATGCTGAAAGCTATTCCATCCGAATATTTCCATCTCGATACATGTATTTATAGAATCAATTATGGAACTGAAAAGTCTAAAATTTTAGAAGATAAAAGATCTCAATAAATTAGAAGATAAAATACATCAAATGCATTTATAGAGCCACACCCTTTATTAAAGATGTCAAAGCCAAATAAAAAATAGAAGATATGTAACTCAAAGATAAAATATCACAAATGCATTTGAAGAGTCGTTGTTCTTTAATATCGCGAAAAATAAAACTAATGCAAAATTACCCAACTGGTTTTGTTTTGAACCTGCATGGTTGATCCGACTTGATCACACATAAAAATTATTTTCAGAATTGAACTTTTGATTATCCCTATATAAATAGTTTATGAATGAGCTACCAAAGCAAACCATGCATTGAATTGAAACGTTTATATTAACTGCTGATGAAGGATTAAAAAAAACTATTCAGAAGGTTAAAAACCAAAATGAAATAATGAAATACTATTGACATATGAATTAAAAAAAACTGATCAGAACATTAATTAATAAAAATAAAAAATGAAGCATTTAAAAATTAATAAACAAAAGATGAATTACTAATTACATATAAATTTAAAAAACTAATCAGAACCTTAATAAAAAAAAATGAAGCATTTAAAAAATAATAAACAAAGAATGAACTACTAAGGACATATGAATTAAAAAAAAAACTAATCAGAACCTTAATAAAAATAAAAAATGAAGCAGTTAAAAAATAATAAACAAATGAAAAAATGAGTGTTGGAGACTGGGAGATGATACTCGAACCTTGGATGGATGGGCTGAAATAGAAGATAACCAGTAGAAGGTGGATATCACTGGAGCACAACAATTTGATGATAATTTTCACTGAAAATAGTTTATAAGTAGATTTCATTCATAGTTTTTTTTTATACAATTTTACCCCTATAAATTTACCTTAATATATGTATAGATAGATAGATGTCTTTTACAACCAAATTGAAACTCCATTTAATTTGTTTTATGCAATACAATTTCATAGACTGCGTAAATAATAGGATCCATCCAAAAATCGCTAGATTAATGTAATGACATAAGGGACTAATACATCATAACGTATTAAATCCAAACAACTTCGCCAGTACTTCCACACAAAATATAATATAATTTTAATTATTGGTTCCAATCGTTAAATTTAGATTTTGAAATGAAGCAAAGGGGAAACACCATCAAGACCTTTGGAGTAGTTGTAAGAAACAAATTCATGCACGGTTGTTTCTCTATATTTTGGTGGATTATCTTGTGTTACCAGCTCTTGAATTGGTCCATATCGCTTGGATGAAGGCATGAGAGAGGTGCTGAAAAAGCACGCGACCGACATCCTTGGACCTTCTCGGTTTGCCAACACTCTGTGCTCCACGCTTCTGAACTTGTCATTAGATATGAGCTGAAACAAATACACCAAAAGCTACAACTATCATAGTTGAAAAACATCAAAAGTTATCCATTTTCCAATTGTTTGGAAATTGCTAGAACTCATTAGGTAAGTTACTCTGCTTACCTGGAGCAAGGCTCCTATGTTGATCACGAGAGCACCTGGCACTGGAGAGATATCGACCCACTGATCTTCAAGAAACGCTTGCAGCCCCCCGATTTGGTCTTGTAGAAGCACGGTGAGGAAGCCATCGTCAGTATGCTTGCTTGCTCCTAAGGTCAGTTCTGGTTGTGGGCACGCTGGATAGTAATGTGCAACGAAAGTGAGACCATTAGCACAATCCATGTCTACAAGCCGGCTAGGTTCAAGACCGAGAGCCTCGGAGAGCAAGCCAAACAACCGTACCCCCAAGCTCATCACCTCTCTAGAATACTCAATCTGTATCTCTCTGTAATAAGAAGGCGAACTTTCAATTTTGAGCTCATATAAACTAGTTATGTATGTCCCTCCACAACCATATAAACCAAATCATCTCAATGGAAAAGACTAATACATGAGCAAAGCCCTGATCATATCATAACAATATCCAATCAAATTGTGAAGCTTTAATTAAACTATCATATGAAGTTGAATTTTTGCAGCATTTCCAAATAAATAACTGAAAATGAAAATCTAACTCTATCCCTGATGACATACCTACAAGGATGGGGCAATTCTTCGGGCAAGGGAGGATTGGGAGCCATGAAACAGAAGAAAGAGTCTCTCCAATTAGCAACAGGCGAAGTATACAAATCAAAGTTGCTGTTGTACACAACTTTTCTTGAAACATCACGCGTGTAGAATTGTTTCTTCACCTCTGTATCTTGTTCATTAAACCGCTGCACCCCATGAAGCATCTCCTCCAATACGTTGACCGGAATCCCATGATTCACCACCTGAAAAAAGCCCCATTTTTCAGATGCTTGCCTCATCTTCTCAACGGTCTCCTCGTGGAGTCTTGGATCATCTCCAATGCCTTCAAGGTCGATCACTGGAATGTTGAAACTCGGCTTCTCAGCATAACATGTTTCATTGATATTATCTTGTGGGAGAATGAAAATTTGAGGGATTTTTTCAACCCCTGCATCAATGAGTCCCTTTACCCCGGCCTTAGTGTCATCGAAAGCTTTCAGTTCTCGTGCACGATCAAATTTCGATGTAACATGCCCCGTCGCATCTGCTACAACCTCCATCTTGATTATCTGTGTTTTACTAACAATTTTCAGAGGTATTAAATCTCACTGCCCCCATCTAAAATAGTTTAGAGCATTACATAAAACATAACTTTCTTTAAAAAAAAATAGAGAAGATGATAGAAAATAATAATAAATTGTACAACAGTATAATATTTTTCTAAAGAAGAATATAATTCATGTGTGATGACATTCTCTCTGAAATCAAAGGAAAGGATTTTTGAACTCCAACCTTCAATATATATAATAGCAAATCACTTTAAACGTACGTGGAAGAAATATATCATACAAGAATCTTGAAGGACTTATAAGTAGTCGTTCAAAATTCTAGAGCATAAATGATTTTTCATGAAGCAATGAGGCTGGCCAAAAAGTAAGTTCATAGAAATTCATGAACTAAAATAATTTCTCAATAGTTTACACTTCAAATGCATATAGACTGCATGCATAAAATTTAGAAGCGTAATGCCGTAATGTGACTTACGTAACAAATATATAATGCCGCGGTTATAAATTTTATTAAAGTTTAAAGCGTAAAATAATAATTTAATAAGAAATTTTGAATTAAAACGTAATTTCATAGATGTGTAACGCCTAAAACAATATTGTGCAGAATTAAGTTGAGGGACCTTTATGGCATTTAAGAGACTTAGGGGATGAAAGAAATTTCAAATACTAATATAGGCACCAAAACATAATAATGTAAGATTTTTAAGGGTCAAATATGTTATTTTATTTTGTTTTAGACTAGCACGCAACGTTTCAAGACCACTATGGGAAATTTTTGTACTATGAGAAATTTTGGTATTTCTTGAAAGTATTGGGCTTGAATGCGAATTGAAAATAAGATTTGGGGCATAGTAGTTATTTCAAAACAAACTATAGGGTATTAGTCTATTAGATATATAGTTATATAAAAGTTTTTTAGGCTTAAATTGACTTCTTTGTAATATTTCAGGGATCATCATATAGTTTCCTAAAATTTAGGACTATTGCTTGTAAAAAAAAATAGGACTGGACGGCGCGTCAATTCCATTGTTCCGGCCATCGGCTGCCGGATCTTCGACACAGCCGGACTCCTCTCCTACCGTTCCGCAAAACCCCTCCGTTAGTTTCCCAATCCAGGGTCGATTTGACGCCAAAAATTAAAATCTTAACGCCGCGAAACCTTAGCTCCGCAGCGCCACCCTCCCGCTTTAATTCCACCGCCGCCTTCAGTCAGATAGCTGAATTGGCACTACATACGGACAACCATCGCTCCGGGCAATCAAAGCCCTCAATTTACTATCCAGTGTCGGATTGACGCCTGAATCGCAGTTCCAATCGGCCAACCCCAGTTATCTAATACTAGAACGTCGCCCCTCTTCTCTGTCTGATTCCGCCGCCGGCAGCCTTGGCGCCGCCACATTGGAAGTAATATATACACACACCCACGTTCTAAGCATGTTATGAATTTAAAAATAAGTGCTTCCACTTCAGAATTTAATCCCCCCAAACAAAATTAGCATATTATTCTAAAATTACAAGTTAAATTAAATAGCAAGAAAGAAAAAAAAGGAGAATGCATACCTTAGGATATGGAAATAAGTGTGGGGAAAACTTGATAATTTAGATAAGAAATCTTGAAGATTTTGGCAAAATTTCGAGAAATAAATCAAATAATTGATTTCAGACTCGATTGTTATTGAAAGGGAAATTTTTGACTTTTAGAATATTCAATATTTTGGCCACTTCATTTTATATGCTCTAAAATTAGATTTTATTTATTTATTTATTTATTATTATTATTATTATTATTATTATTATTATTATTAAATAGTAACTGGTCTACTACTTATCTTTTATGAGTTTATATAATTTAAATTATGATTTTTTTTCATTCCAATTAATGTTTAGACTTTGAGGGGAGGTTAGGTTTTTTAGGGTTCATAGTTTTTTTTGGGGTTTTTAGGGATCAGTATTTTTTTGGGGGTATTTTTAAGGGTTTATTTTGTATTTTTTAGGGGTTTTTGGGGTATTTTTAGGAGTTTATTTTGTGTTTTCTAAAGTGTTTTTAGGGATTTATTTCAATTTTTAGGGTTTTTTTGGAAGTGTTTTTAGGAGTTTATTTCAATTTTTAGGGCTCACTAATTGTATTTTAGGATATACAATTTGGGAGAGGGGGGAAAACACAAAAAAAAAAAAATTGAAAAATCGAAAAAAAAAATTAAAAAAATAATAAAAAAATCGAAAAAAATAGTACAGGAGCGTGTACCCCACGCGCGTATGGTGCGCGCGCCTGCCAAAAAATATATTTTTTTATATATTGGGCCAGGTCGGGTCAAGCCCATCAGACTAGTGTACATCAGACTAGTGTACAGGAGACCTTCTCATTCTAAAATGATATAAAATTCAAACCCTGTAAAATTTATACCCAACAGATAAATGATACTCATGCAGCTGATGTTGAAGCTCATGTAAGACTTTCCCAACTCAAACATCACAAAACTAATAGCAACAGAACTACAGAAGTAGAAAATTGAAGCTCAATCAATTGAGAAAAAAATTAAAGGAGAGAAACATGAATTTGAATGGTTCATCTCTTAATCAATGAAACATGCTAATATTCATGGCAGGTATAACTGCAACGCCATCATTTATACTTGACTTAGAAAATTTAGGAAATAATTATGAAATTGATCAAGATCCATGGAAAAGATAGACCAAAAAAATCTACTGTAAATGACCACAGTCCATCCACATCAACACTCACTCCAGTTAAACAGATGTAACATTGTGGATTTAACGTGGTTGGAGAATGAAGACTTGGAAACAAAAATCTCGCATTGCTGTAGCGATATTAGCTGACAAAAGCTGATCTCTATAGTGTGATAAGGTAAATTGTAACAAACCAACTAAAACTGGATGCGTATCAGTTATCCTAATTGGCTTTTGCTTTAGTGGCCTTCTTCTTTGGTGATCTCGTGGGCAATGAGTTCTTCATGCCGACAAAGAAGAGAAGAGCTCCGAGCAATGCCAACCCCTGGATAAAACATTTGCACCTGTTAGTACTCCTCAGATTCAAATTTTACTTATAACCAATGATTGTGGGAAACTGGTTTCAGATTTGGAACGTACCTGTGTAAACTTGACAAAGAGCTGATTAAACTCTTTCTTGTCAGCTTCATAGTTGTAGAAGTCATACAAGATGGGCGTTGTGATTGCTTGATTCAGCAGCTGTAACGAGAATGGGAAGAAGATATAGGCATATAACTAATGAGAATGGGAAGAACGCATTGATTGGATAACATACCAGGATCAGAGCTCCAAAAGAGCTGCCAAAGACAAACAGGAGGCTTCCGAGAGATTTCATGGCGATGGCTCCCAATATCAAATGTTTCATCTGTAGTCATAATTTTCCAAGTCAAAAACAACAAAATAACACGCGCCTCTATGGTTTTGCTACACTGGATAACCAAATATAAGCTTCTTACATCTACATGAGGCAATTGGATTCCAGTTTGGGTTGTAACATGCTTGGAAAAAACATTAAATTTCGGCTTCAAACTCTTTGCAGCAGGCCCACCATCAACTCCAAATTCATTAAACCTGGAAACATAGGATGCATAAGAAGATGTTTCACAATTATATTAGCACTATCCTAGCACAACTACAATGGGCCACACTGAGGGATCACAGGTCTAAATAGTCAACCCTCTTTGTAGTACAATATGGGAATAAAGTGCAGACATCATGGCACAAGTTCCACAATGACTTACTAAACTCTAATCGCATCGTCTAAAGAGAAGTTGACTTGTCATTAATTGACTCACAAGTACTTGATGCATGTATATGATGATCATGCCTTGAGCATCAGGACAAAAACATTATTTCACGACAAAGAAACCATCACAAATATTACAGAATCATCACTCATCAGAGTCGCTAACATTCATGCATAACTTTTAAAAAAATAAAAAAAATTGCAAGATATTAGATGATTTCTAGCTTCAAGCGCTACAATTCAATGACAACATCCAACACATTAGAAAACACAATTCTAATCCTCCGCAAGTGGACGTCCAATTTAAAAAACAATTTGAGCAAATACAGGAAAATAAGGGAAAGAACTGCCTACTTCCTATTCTTAGTTCATACTCCTCGACTTCTGAAACACAGAGCAAGAAAATAAGTTCCTATCCTGGTAAAAAAATGTTGATCAAGATACTACAAGTTTACCAACTAGAGAGCCATGACTTCTCCAACAAAAGTTGTTGGATGTAACTTGTGTGTGACGTACCAATATATCCACTTGTTAGATACAAGAAAGATAGAAGAATGAACCAGTAAGCTTAACTCAAATCAGCAAATAAGCAGCAGTTATTACTTGTTAAAAGTTTGCTCAGATTATCTTATCCATTTTTATAATTCTACTGCAGGAAACATTCCAGAAAATCCTAAACCACCAACTACCAGTTTCAGAATTCAGCACAGTGCCTGGTTCAAATCCCTTCAACAAATAAAACCTGAAAATGTAGATCATACTAAAAAAGAATCTTAATTCTAAGAGTCACAATCAGTTGAATCATATCCATTCTTATCCTGCAAACTGAGGGTGATATTTCAAATACACATGATGCAGAATTTAAAATGAGTGGGAGGGAGGGTGTGTGGTTCGGTAAATCTTGAAATAGGTTTATCCGAATGAAAAAACGGACTATACAGTAAAAGTATTTTTGTCTTGTTAACCAAAAAATTATCTTTTTACTGAAGTAGATAAACGACGCATTTCTTATCAAAAGTGGCTATTTAAAAATTACTCTCAAATATTATTGAACATAATTATCATATATCCTATATTGTAACAACAATTATGTTTTACAACGGTCAAATGGAGTTGCCTTGCTTGACCTACAACAAAACGGTACGATACAATACACAGTGTATCATGTTATTGCCCCTATCCGTGAGATCTAGTCTAGTTCTTATAAACAACGATAGATCCTTAACAAACAAGAAAATCAGAAACGCAAAAGACAATCAAAATTAGAGATGATCCTAAACTGAATCGTCACTCCTAATGAGCAGCATTATACCGAAGTAAAAAAAAATAGATTCAACTCAAGTTAAACCGCCAGATTAGTTTCTTTTCAGCAATCAAACAAAATAACTCGAAAACTCTACGAAAAAAATAAGTAAAATCTACGTTATCAATACTTTAAAGTAACACGCATTAGATGTTGAAATTTCAAACTGGAAAATAATAAATTATGACAAATACAAGGAGAATTACAATGAAGCATGAGAAGACACACAAATCGGGCGCGCAATGAAGAGCAGATCTAAGTGAGAAAAAGTAGCAGCAGGTCTTACTCTTGATAGGCGGAGAGAACGAAGACAGAGACGAAAAGCAGTCTACCGAGGAAAGATATGAACGCCATTGCAGTGGGGAACAACTTCAGAAATGGAATCTCTCCCTCTCTCTCTCTCTAATTGGAGTTTGGTTTCTCTGTCTAGATTTGGGGATTTAAAGACAGAGATTCAAATTGGGGGGAGGTGAGAGAGATTGCAGCAAAGTTTTTAGAAGTTGGAGAAGTGGAAAATGGACTATATTTATACTTGGAGAAATAAGAACATATTTAGCCTTCAAAAATATAAACAATATTTTACTATTTCACAATTTTGATTTGGCCACTTTGGAAATTGCAAGCTTTTTTTACTTTTTATTTATCGAAATGGAAAAAAAAGTACTACCCATATTCTGTCGACGTCGCCCTTTCATGCACTACCCGTATTTTTTTAAAATAATACACAAAAATTAATATAGTAATATTATGCCTTTAATAAATATGACGATATCAAATTGTGTGGTGATTATTTTCTAAGAAAGATATTAATTACAGAACTCTGTCTATATGGACTGAAGCAAAAGTAATATTGTCATTTGTCAGTGTATGAATCAGTATATAAAAAAAAAAAAATATATCCACATTTTTTAATTCTTCGTATTTCCCTTACAAAAAAAAATTCATACAAATGACCGAATGAGACATAAAATATTACTTGACTATATTAATTCAAGACTAAATAGTGTTTTAGAAAATATGGATAGTGTTTGTAAGGACAACATCCATTCTACCCTAAAGTTTCAATGGTGAACATATAAAATACAAATAATAATATAGACATATATTTGATTAATGAAATATAAAAGCATTAATTAATTAATTCCCTTAAGCTTAAATATATTACTCCCTCCGTCCCATTTATATAGTCCCTATTACTATTTTGAGGTGTCCCAATTATATAGTCTCATAACTATAAATAGTATTAATTATCATGGTAATATACAAATATACCCTTGCTATGTATTGGAAATTAAAATTCAACCACTTCAATTTTTTAGAGTCATTAATTTTAAGTAAGAGTAATAATGGAAGTTAAGCATTAATATCTTGTTTTCATAAATATTTTTAATCTGCGTGTGAGGATAAAGTGGACTATATAAATGGGACGGAGAGAGTAGTAATCTCCGTACTCCTTTGGTCTCTCATTAATGTTGCATGCGTGATTTGCAATTATAGACATATATTTTATTCATTTATATTTATGAATTACTTCTTACAAGTAATATTTTTTTTATAAATGATGGGAGAGCTTCAATTATACGACTCTGTGAATTTTTAATAATTATAGCTTGAAGTTGAACATGAACTTGCCAACTACTTATCAACCAATACTTACTCAAATATTGAACCATCACAATAAATAAATTATCTTACATCTCCAAAATTATTTTGTTATATACATATATTAAATAAATTGATTGTTGGAGAAATTGAATGATCAAATTACCACGCAATTTCTCCACGAAAACATGTATTAATTCATAAAGTTTTGCTTCAATTTCTCTTATTCGAAGATTGTGAGCATCTTTTACTATTTTAGTTTTTTATTATTACTCATCAAAACGTTATGTCCATATTTCTTGGGACACCTAAATTGTGGAGACTTATTAGAAAAAAAACATGCATGTTGGGATTTTTAATGAAAAAAAAATGAAATACTAGTTAAAGTAAACTTATAACATATTAAGAAAGTGCATGTAAGCAAATAAATTTGAGATATTAAAAGTAATTAAATTAATTAATACGCGTTACATTAGACACTTTAGTACTCCTTTTATTTTTAAACTATATAAATATAATATCATAGACAGTTTAGTTGACGAATAAACAAATGGAAAATGGAGGAAATGCTCAAGTACTTGCAAAGAAACATCATACTTCAAAATTTAAGTCAGAGCACAAAATATATAAAATAAATTGTAGAAAATATTAAAATTCAATTTGGCACTCGACACACGGAATACGAAAATTCTATGCAATCATGCACTTGGCCCAAAAGTCACAATAGCAGACCACCTTTTTTTTTAACAAAGAAGAAAAGTGTGAAGCATCAGTCAAAATTTTGATTGAAGGCAGAAAATTATCTGGAATTGTGATTTTGAAGTAGTCTATATTTAATTTTATTTTGTTTGTATCGTATTTTCTTTTTTATATGGAGGGTAATTCGCAGCCGTTATAGAGGTGTATTATGGGTAAATTTCATCGTTGTGTAATAGTCTGTAAGTCACATGGATAAATCACACTTGAAAAATCAGGTGTGACAGGTTCACACCATCTCCAACAGTTTACTTCATTTTACAGCACATCTATCTCTATTATACAGTAAAATTTTCACTTCATCTCCAACAGTTTACTCTAAATTTTACTATAAAAAGAAATATTCCCTAATATTCCTTTTTATGTATTTATTTTAATCAAGATTTTTCCAATAAAAATAACTATTAAAATTTCTAAAATTAAATAATAATAATAATAATAATAATAATAATAATAATAATAATACATGGAAACATTTCATAATAATATTGCAACAAACAAAAATTACATACTAATATTGCAATATATATATATATATATATATATATATATTACAGACTGTCCCGGTGGGGATGGCTTAGTGGTGGAGTGAGGTTACCTGGAGACCAAAGGTCACGGATTCGAATCTCCTCAATACCACAGGTCGGGTGTGTGAGTAAAAAAAATAAAAATAAAATAAAAATTACAGAATAATATTGCAACATAGAAAAAAAAAACATAATAATTAGTAGTTTTATTATGTAATTTTATTAAATGTCATTTTATTTTGATATACAATTTTTTATTTCAACATTTTTAAGAAATAAATAAATTAAAGTATAAGATTAAAATATATATATATATATCGTAAACAAAAATTAATCTAATTAAAGTATAAGATTTTAAAAAAAAATCTCGATTTGCATCCAGCAATCCCTCGTGAATTAAAAAAAACAACTTGAATAGTAAAATACAGTAGATCCCTTGTGAATTAAAAAAAAATGTGAACATTAACACAGCAGCTATAGTGCTGCAACAACAGAGCAGCTATCTTCATTTTAGAGTGTCAAGTAGAGTATTTGTTGGAGGAGGTTTTTATGCCTTTTTTCTCTAAAAATACATTTTAGAGCAGTTGTTGGCCTTGCTCTAAGAGCTTCCCTTGCAGAAGCTCTAAACTGCAAATTTAGAGCAAACAGTGCCAAAATCTCACTCCAACAGATGCTCTAAACAATGTTGTAGTGCTGCTCCAGCAGCACTATAGCAGTTCTCTATCACTGTTCATCGATTTTTTTTTAATCTTCTATTTTAATTTATTTATTTCTTAAAAATATTAAAATAAAGAATTGTATATCAAATTAAAATGACATCAAATAAGAAGGATCATGTTTTTTAATGTTAAAATTAAAATGACATTTCATAAAATTACATAATAAAACTACTAAACATAAAAATCAATGAAAATACAAATAAAGCATTGAAAATACAAAAAATACAAATACAACATTGAAAATATAAATAAAGCAATTCAATAATATACATAAAAAGGAATATTTTGATAGTTATTTTTGTTGGGAAAAAATTGATTAAAATAAATACATAAAATAGGAATATTATGAAATATTCTTTTTTAGAGTAGAATTTAGAGTAAACTGTTGGAAATGAAGTGAAGATAGATAAAACTGTTGTCAAATCAAACAAACTATTGAAAATGACCTAAAAAAGAGTACTAGATCAATACGCGTGCAACATATATTTTCAAAAAATAAAATAAAATTGAGGATGAAATTTTATTTTATTATACACATACGATGCACTAAGATTTTAGACTAAGATTTTAGATATATAGATAGAAACAAGAAAGTGACACATTTATAACGAGCTCTATATATTGACTAAGTAGAAAATTATGCCATAAAATGAAAATTAATTGTGGAATATTGACTAAGGTCGATAAATAAACTTGATTTTGAAGTATATATAGTGCGGTTAGTGCGAGGGGATGCGTTATTGTGTTAGAAAATAGTGTGGTTTGAACACCCTCTTTCTTTGAGATTCATTTATAACATTTAAATTGAATAATCAAAATTATCTTCGTAGCCTGCCAAAGTGATGAAGACCCTTATGTAAAATAGAAATATCTTAAATTTAAGATCCACCGTTTCCCCCTCCCTCAAATAATTAAAAAAATCATTTATAAAAATATAATTAACAATACAAAAGAGTATTTCGTTAAAAATATAAATGTAAACTTTAGCTCATATTTAATTAGTCATATAAATTAAATGCAAGTTTTATAATTTAATATATAATGATATTCATCACAGGTATGTAGGCGAGAAGTCTAAGTTCGATTGTCAAATGACATCCCCTAACTACATAAAAAGCCACTCATGATAAAGAGTGAAGCTAGAAATAACTCAATTTTGTCGAAAGTTAACAACAAATTAACCACTTATATCAATTTCTTCGATTCACTGGATCAACAACAAATATTTTTATTATGACTGCAATGATAAGAAAAGAATATGAACAAACACATGTGATAGCACACTAGGTAGAAGTAGTGAGACAGATCATAGATCTTGATTTGGTGTCATTATTAAATGTTGATTATATAGTTATATACCAAGAAATGTATAGTGATTGCATTATGACCAAGAAAGCACGTTCTTATTGGATACCATTTGTCTGAAATTGAATGATTGTAAAATTCAACAATTAACAAATGTAGGCGTATGACCAGAACGTGATATTTGTAGAAAGCAAAGTAATTAAAGCTACCTAGCAAAATCGCCTACTGCTACTGCTAAACAATAAAGTAGGCCGCCTATGGATTTAAATGTGATACGAAACAACATATGGGTAAAAGAGGAAATCTCTTATCTACATCGGGACCGAACGTGTGCAATATATACGTTGAACATATGATTTTCTTCAGTGTTGGAAGTTATATTTTTCATAATTATAAATGATTTTTTAAACCAAAAAAATGTAGAGATAATTACAAATAGATCACTTTTTTCTTTTATTTTTCAGTATTATTTTAATTTCCAACAAAATAGACATAATATAAAATTTTCAGTATTATAAGTGATATTTTTCTCTCGACTTATATAAAACTTGTGTATGTGCATAACAAATTTGGTGAACATCATCCATTACTCCATTGTGAACACTAGCGAAAATTAGATTAGCATCGGTGGAATTTTTTTTTTAAGAGTTAGCCCCATGCAACATCCCATTCACCCTTTATTGATGATCGATAAACTCACATTATCCTAGCTCCTCATACAAATTCAAACCCACTACTCGAAAAATTTCAGCATTTGGAACTCATGAATTGTCACAGCCAAAATGAATAAAAATCTCATTTAATTTCCCACCCTCCAAATTGCTCCATGTAAAATAATCTGCTTACTTTTCTTTCGGACACGATCCTCCAACATTTGGAAGATAAGGTCTTCTTATTTCTCTCAATCGTGCTAGGTATACCAAAATAGGTTGGTTTTTGGTGCACTCCACCTGTTATGCCCCAATTTTTATATAATAATAAAAATATTAAAGAAATTTCGCCACTTTTATTAAAAATATATATATAATATTTAACAATAATACATCGAAAGTTATATAGTACAATTTCTTTAATGGACGACCATCATCATGTTGGAAAATATAAAAGATGTGGAAAAATATGAAAAGGT
This sequence comes from Perilla frutescens, assembly GCA_026008535.1. Lineage (NCBI taxonomy): Eukaryota > Viridiplantae > Streptophyta > Magnoliopsida > Lamiales > Lamiaceae > Perilla > Perilla frutescens. The sequence goes on along the minus strand of BRKX01000013.1, from coordinate 7,966,926 downwards.
GTGAGGGAATTATTCTAGATAATTCTAAATCCTAGATATCAAAGGCTTGCCTTAATGGCAACCTTTTGTCTTTTGGAGGTTACACCATGAGATTTAATGGTGAACAAGTGAGAGGTCTTACTTTGGAGCCTATAAAAGGTGGTCTCCACTTCATTTGAAAAACACACTAAAGCATTATATTTTCCTCTCTTCTCTCTCGTTGAGCAAGCTTGAGTTCTAATTCTAGTTTGTGTTTTGAAGTTCATGTTTCAAAGTTGATCAAGTTCGAGCATAGTGTTCAGTTTATCGGAGAAAGTTTCGGTCTATCTGTTGTATCATGAAAATCAAACGCTCATACGGGATGAATTTAGTTTAATTAAAGAAATTGTGATATTCATAGATCTCGGATTTCCTATAAACTTGTTCATATTATTTCGATCTTTAATTTATTTCAAGTTATTATTTTGAGCTTCAACTCTTGTTGTTACGCTGTTACATTATTTTGCCCACTAAACTCAAGAATAATAATGTAGCGCCCCGATCCCGAAAGATCATAGAGATGGACTCCAAAGGGGTTAATGGAATTAAGAAGCGGGAAATAATTTGGATAATTTAATTAATGAAACCTCAACAGAAGATTCGGTACAACCAAACAAAACATGCTTTATAATTACATATACTTGTCCATAATACCAAGATCGGAGTTCTTAGCGTTTAACAAAGAAATATCATAAGTGCGGACCGGAAGCTCAATTTTTAACAAAATACTAACAAAAAGAGACAACGAAAAAATACGTAAATTACACTATACTTGTCCATAATATCAAGATAGGAGTTCTCAGCGTTTAATAAAGCAATATCATAAGTGTGGAAGCTTAATTCTTAACAGAATGCTAACAAAAAGAGACAATAAGAAAATACGTAAATTACAATAGTCATTTCTCAACACCGTCACCTCCACGCACCAACCTACTGACCTGAAAATATTTAAAATATTTGGACTAAGTACTAATGTCAAAATAGAGTGTGGTTTTTGGAAAACTCACTGCTCAAATTCAGAGGATGAAACGCCGTCTGATTTTCGATCGGACACAAGGAATTGAAATACTACAAGGAGTTGCTATAGATCAAAATTCAAGTCTATACAATGGATGGAACGACGGGAAAATAGCCTCTGAAGTTGCATTCGCAACACAATGATTTCTGCTCCAGATTTGACGCATCGACTTGCAATGTATCTTTGATAGAGAAAATGATCTCATGTCGACGATTTGAGACCTATTATGAAAAGATTGAAGTGCTAGGTTTACAATGATGTAAACCTTGGGGAAAGACAGTGGTTGGATCAATGGGAAGAGACGTTGCAATGGGGCTGAGACATAACTCAATGATCGACAACACTACTGAGGTTCTAGGTTCGTTTTTTCAACTTTCCGGGCACCGGATGGAAATGACATCAAAACGACTTTTGTTCTGTTATGAAAAAAGAAGGTGTGTATAAAGTTTCAAAATTTTTCTCAACGGATTTCATTCCCAAAAACTTGAAGGAATGGATGCTGCTACTGGCGGAAGAAAGGGCGAGAGAGAAGACAAAATGGGATAATGCTACCTTATGCTTGCTAATTATTCTCACGGTTAAGGATGTCCAACTGCCTCCACTCTTGACATGCACGGTGACATATGGAGCAAGGTAAGGTTGAGTGGATTGCAATCAATTTGTGATGCAATTTAACATACAAAATTGAGTTGAAATAGAATACGAATACAATTTCATTAGAAGGTCAAACAAACTCTGTTTTAATGAAATCAACGATCACACAACTATGAAAAGATTTGTGACTCCTAGTCAAAGACAAGATCAATTTCGAAGTTAAAATATAAAGTGGTAGAATTTTATTTTAGGGATGAAAAGACCATCTTTCAATAATTATGACACATAAAGTGGTAGAGTTCCACTCCACTCTATCATGTGCTTCAGCTATATCTACCTTAAATGCAAAACTATGTTTCTTTTAGTTTTATTATATTTTTCATGAAATGAAAGAGTTCAAAAACTAGAAAAGCATTATCCGTGATTTTACGACACGGAACAAAGGAAAATTGGTTAGTATGAATGGATGAACTTTTTTTTTTCTTCAGGTAGTTAGTGATGATTTTGAAAATGATTTTAAAAGGGACATCGCACAAATTAATAGAACGGGAGTCGAACGAACGGGGAAGTATGATTTTATTTGGTAGCTAGGAATGAGACAAATGTGAGTCGCATTAAGATCCTCGCCATTGTTAAGAATATTAAGACAACATCATATATTCATATCATGTTTAAGAAAATCCCAACATTATATTTATGGTTAACAAGAGCCGGCGTACCGTCGTGTCCTAGAAAGCGGATACATTTCAGTGAGAGTCTAAAAGATCTCCATTTGAAGTTGAGTTTGTTTACTTCTTTCGGAAAGAGTTTTGAGCTTTTTCATTTTTAGTTGTAGGGTTTGAGAAATTTAAGGTGAATGATTAAGAAATTTGAATAGAATAGACTGGTATCATGGCCAATTAAACTTCTTATTTAATTTAATTAAATACAAATCTCAAAATAAATAAACATACAAAATTAATGAAAATATATTACATATTTCAACATATTTTTGTCAAAATTTAGCATCTACAAGTATAAATAGTGACGGTTTTGCGCACACCGATTGTATATGATGGGTTTGTATCACAGAAAAAAGTATGACTTTCAACATTGAAACATATCACATTTGTTTTACAGGAAAGTGCTACGAAAAAAAAAAAAAAAAAAAGAGTGACATTTTTGTAACTATTACACATTTTTAATTGAAAAAAATATCAATTCTAATACTGAAAAATATCATAAATTTTTATATGATATAAGTGCTTATGGACAACAGTTGTACCTAAATTTTTGCCATATAAATTTCGTCTCGAGACGTGTTCACATACATTTATTTGATAAAGCAAAGTAAGGAATGGCGAATCATCACCAAGATCAAATCGTCATAAATTTTCATTTTAGATACATCATTTGTTTTATTTTTTTTATTCGTTTACTTATTTGAGATTAAGACTTTTGTTATTAGAAGAGGCAATGTTAGGGGTTGAAATCGTATTCCTTTATTTTCGGACATTTTTAAAGAGTTTTTTTTGCAACAAAATGGCAAAAGTAAAGAGGAAAAAAATAAAAAATCCAATACACATAATTATTTTCGACTCATAATAATCAACATTAGTTAAATAAAATTTCCCAACCAAAACTGTATTAACGGAAGACTCAATAACAATAATTAAATCAAATAATCCAAATCTAATTAATGAAAACCAATTACTATATATTTGAAGAAGCCCAGTAAATTTACCCAACTTGAATTTCTCTCCTTTTATACCATTCTTCGCAGAGCGAGAGAAATACAACACAAAAAAGGCAACACACAGTGAAAGGCGAAGGGCCGGAGAAATGGGTTTCTTTTCTTTTCTGGGACGAGTGCTCTTCGCTTCCATTTTCATCCTCTCTGCATGGCAAATGTATCAAATCCACAAATTCTCTCTCTATATTTTGAATGAAATACGCTTTTTCTGTTTATTCAGATCTGTTTCTGAAAAATTCTTAACGCATCTTTCCGTGGTTTACTGCTCCAGAATTGTTACGTATTTTTTAGATCTGGCTGTTTCTTTTTTTGTGGCTGAGTTTTCGATTTTGTTTTTGTGTGAAGTGGAAGAGGTTGAATTTGTTGTTTTATTGGAATACTTCAGTTTATGCGTTTTGGTGATTTTGATCCATGAAATCGTTATGTTGTAGTGCTGGAAGTGGTCGTATAATGTTTGAATCGTCATGTTTGTTTTTGTGTGAACTGGCAGAGGTTGGATTTGTTTTTTCAGTATTCGTTTTGGTGTTTTGATCTATGAAATCGTTATGTTGTAGTACTTAAAGTCGTCATATAATATTTGAATCGTCTTTCATTGGATCTTTGGTTTTGATTTTTGTTTATTATTTGCTTCTTGATTAACGAGTGTGCCTGGAAATTTGATTTTTGGGGTGCTATTCATCTGAAATTATTGTTTCAGGGAAGCAATACATTCATATAACTTTCTAAAACAGACCTTCATATTCATTAAACATGGGTTAGACCTTTTTTGTGCATAGTTTTTCCTTTTTTTTTATTTCCTGGAGGAATTCACGTATAACTGAGCATTGATTGCTTTGTTTAGATTTGGTAGTCTAAAGTAGTGGAGACTGAACTCCACCTACTGAAATGGAAAGAGCAATTATTGTTTCCAGTTCTTTCCCATGCATCAGAAAACATTACTTTATTTTTTTGCGTTTACTTGAAACACCTAGAAAAATTCTAGATAAGGTTTTAGTTGATGAATTTCTGTAAAAGGTTAAAAAGATAAATACTTAATCTGCAGTTCTTCAAGATATTTATTGTTCAAATGATGAGAACGGCATACTTTACAATGATATATCTCAAGGAAGCTTTTAAGAAAGCGCTTAACACGGTTTGGTTCTTTTGACAGTTGTGGAAACTGATAGTCTAAATTGGATGTCATTTTTAAGATGTTTATGTGATGTGAGACTGGCCTCATTATTTTTGTTGATATGGTTCTATGGTAGAGTGGGGAGTTCATGGATAATGAGTATTTACTTAAAACTTTTGGTAAGGGGCTAAATTCATGTGATATTTGGCTAAGCTTGTATCTGGAGTTTTATAAGACGTTCTCATAGGCTTATAATGTAGTGAGATCTTATTAATATAATATCTCAATGTTATTAGACGAATTATACCATAGAGTGTATAGACTGACATTCATAATTGGTTAGCTGAGCTGCTGAGAATACAGAGGTGAGATTCTAGACTATAGACCATCATGAATGATATCAAGAAACCGTTATTTTTACCCTCTTTTTGAAGTTTGTTTACTGTCATCATCTCCACATGCTGGAATATTGTAATGCTCTGGTAAATATATGCAGTTGCTACAAACTTCCCTTAGTTGCCTATATCCATTTATATATTGGAAGCCAGCAGAGTTTTTTACTTGGCCATTCATATATGAGTTCTGGATTCTGAGGGGCTCTAAGCTAATAAAATGATATAACAAAATTTGTAATACTAAATTAGCCAGTAAATTATTGCAAATAGCCATCTCCAACTTGACCAATGCATCAAATGAGTAAGTCTTAATTCATCATAAGTTGTAATGATATCGAACCAACATGCAAATTGATACTGTAATAGAATTAATGATGTTGCTCATTAAGCATGGCTGATCCATCATCCATGAATTTAATCAATTAATCCCACTTCTATATTGGGGTGAGTTGGTAGATGAATAAGCTGCTAGTCAGCATGCATGCAGGGTTGGGCGGGTGGGGTATTTCCGTGGAGTAAACTTATATGGTAGAAGTATTCTTATGTTGGAGTCTTGGAGATTACTGGTCGCCATTGTATGGGTAATATTTGGATTTATGGTAGCACAGAGTCGCTGTGAGCTGTTGTGATTTTGGCGCCCATGACATTAGCTGGGTCTTGTGTGTGGTCTCATTTAACTGCCTAGAGCCCCACATCACCTTTTTTTGCATTTAAAATTGGTGTAGCTTGATGAACCAAACTTATCTGGTAGAAGTATTCTTATGTTGGAGATTACTGGTCGCCATTGTATGGATAATATTTGGATTTATGGTAGCACAGAGTCGGTGTGAGCTGTTGTGATTTTGGCGCCCATGTCATATTTGTTGAGTCAAAATGTCTTTTTTTATTTGTTATTATTTTCTTTTCGAGCTGATTATATATGCCACCTATCAATCTTGTGATAAAAATGGATATTGAACTTGTCAGCAGAGATGCTTGACGCCTTGATCATCCCCAGTTGTTTGGCATGCAGTTCTTGATCTTCTTTTTATTTTTTTGGGTATTGTACTCATTTTATTGACATATTGCTTACTCTCTTCAGGTTCAATGAATTCGGAGAGGATGGTGGACATGCAGCGAAAGAGTGGGCTCCCAAACTGGCTCTTGTCAAGAAGCATATTGATGGAATAATTGGGAAAAACAATTTTCACATTGATGTAAATCTCTAATGAGCTTCATTTATTTTTTGTATCTTCATCGAATAGTCGGAATTTCGGGTTTGTTCCAACTTCTAATGACGTATGCTGATGTCTGATTTACGAATTCACAGGCCAGGACTTTCGTAGCTGCATTAATCTTTCTGAAAGGGTTGGGTGGAATTCTATTTGTCCTTGGCAGCAGTTTTGGTGCTCATCTTCTGGTTAGAAACCCTATCCTGCCTTCCTCTCCTATACTTGCCACTTGCTCGATCTTTTAAAACCAAAACAACACAAAAACTCATCTTCACTGCTTCATGCTGCAGATATATTACTTGATATTGACGACTCCCTTGCTGCATGACTTCTACAACTACAAAGCCGGAAAGCCAGAGTTTTTCAGAATCTTACACGAGTTCCTTCAGGTAAAACTCTTCACACCGTATTTCCTGTGGTTGCATTTGAAGTTCAGCTCGAGTAACTTGTTGTAAAATTCTCCTCTCAGTGTGCGGCACTTGTTGGTGCATTGCTCTTCTTCCTCGGGATGAAGAACTCCATTACAAGGAAGCAACCCAAGAAAAAGATCATCAAAACGAAGGCTGCTTGAGTATAATGAGAGGAGGCTCTGGGAAATTGTTTAGGAAACAAGGCTGGGATCAAAGAGTTAGGATTTAAAATTAGGCAGAGTCGATAAACTATTCAATATCAGCTTCCAATTGCTACGCCAACATTTGGTGCTGTATTCTGTTTTTTTTTGTAGTCCAACTTTAGATTGAAACCTTTGTTTGGAGGTGTTTAGGTGCAGATTTTTTCTGTTTTCTCTTGCACACATGTTTATTCACAAAGCATGTTTTTTTTTTTTGCTAAGGAAAACATCAAATTGAAATCTTTTTATGATTCGTTCTAGATGAAAAATTTGGTATTCTCAATTGTCAAAGGCTCCCTTGATTTGTAGCTCTGATGTTTGACTGATTCCTTTAACTGATTTATTTTGCTATTGACGTTACATTTCATGTCATGAATTTATGATGGATAAATACACATAAATGACTGGGTATTAATGGACTGTGCAATGCAAATTATATTATAATTTCTACAATATATAAGCAGTCTAAAAAATCTGAGAACCGAAAGAAGATAATATAAACAAGAGGTGGTCCTTCTAACAATGAAAAGTATCATAAATTTTCGGTAAAACGGGTGTACTTAAGTTTCTTCCTACCACCACAGGCAACAGTGCAAGGGTGGATTAGATTTGAATTTGATTGAGACGTGCTCAAAATACATAAAAAAATATATTTATAAATATAGGGAAAATATCCCTTTGTTTGATTAATTACAATTTACAAATAATCAATTGTTTCATTTTTTTTTAATCGATCCAACATCTGGCAAAATTTTCAATTAATCATTATGACGGACTAGCCAGAAACACATTTGGATATTCCATGTCGTACATAAGAAAAAAAAATCATTTTACACGTCAAATAAGTGACCTAACTTTGTATTTCGCGGCTAGTCTAACAAGCAATGATTGACCAAATTTTGTACTGGATGATAGATTTGATAAAAAAAAAGAAAAAAAAGAAAAAGGGTGAAACATTTCATGCTATTTTGTAACTAATCAAACAATTGTACATATTCATAAAAACAACCCAACAATATATAAAATGATAATTTTCATAAAATATAACAGATTATATCTTTAGCATAAATGGACTAAGTTATGTGAGCTATTCAGCTTTGGATTAGTTTTGGTCGGGTTGGATTGGATTTAGTTGTATGTTATTGTGAAAAATAAAAGGCTAAACTATATACTCCCTCCGTCCTAATTATAAAGTTCTTATTACTATTTTAAGGTGTCCTAATAATATAATCTCATTATGATAAGTAGCATTAATTTTTTTAGTAATGTACAAATACATCCTTATTAATTCTTGAAAGTTAAAAAACTAACCTCTTAAATTTTGAAAGTCATGAATATTAAATAAATGTACCATTGGAAGTTTAACTTTAATCTCTTATTTTCATAAATATTTTTAATATACGCGCAACTAGAAAAAAGACTATATAATTAGGACGGAGGGAGTATATAATCCTCAACGCAAAAACTTGTGTGCAGCTAGATGTAAATAACATTATGTGAGACGGGTCGGATCCGGGTTTTATCCGACCCGTCATATTGATAACTCCATTTATTTCGTGTTTTTCTGGGCATTTTAGTCGCTCTAAATGTCCTTTTTAGTGTCTTTTGTGTCGGAAAAGAACCAGGAAAGTGGTTTGGGCATTATAGGAGTGAAATCTGGCGAAAGAGGCATTTTAGCCTCAAATTGACTGAAATCGATGAAATGGGCATATTGGACCTGAGCAGAAGATGTCGTGCCCACAGTAGTCGCACAGATTCAGAAGAGGCAGTGAAGAGGGCATTCCCGGAAAAAGTGGGATTCTGTTGAAAGAAGACAAAGTTGGCGTTGGAACTTGATTGATTTCGAAATCTGAACAGAAGAAGGAAAGATTGTTCATAGGTGGACTCTTGGGAAGCAATTTGGAAGATAAGGATGACATCCCTAAAATATCGGGATTCATTCCACCACCTAAGGAAATTTACTTATACAGGCAGATTCCAGTGGGCACAGAGATCCAGCAGATAAGGAAGTTTCCTTATCCAGGCAGATTCCAGCGGGGCATAGCGAATCTGGCAGATATTGAAGACTCCCAATTTTTGGGGATTGGAATTGATCTTTGTACTCTTTTAAAATACTAGTTTTGATTGTTAGAAAAACACACTTCGTACCATATCAATTTTCTGCACTTTTACTTTCTCCATTAGTTTAGTTTTAACGCTGCCCCGGCAGCAAGACAATCTGGGGCCTTATGCCCACAGAGGTTAGGATTTATATTTAATGTTGTTGCTGTTCATCATTGGTGTTGGACGAGTTTTTATTCAATTCCAGTAAGTTTTTCCTATTTATCATGTCTTTAATTTATGTATTTACAGTTCTTTCTAGCATGAGTAGCTAGATCTATATTCCGAAATTTGAACTAAAGATGAAGGTTTAACAAAATACTTAAATACTCGTGAGGCCTTGTGGGCACATTACTGCACGATTAGGTTTCTGCCGATTTTTGTTCTTATTCCTAGTGAGCGTGAGTTTAATATAACTAATGTGGCTGATCACTCTTTAGTTGTAAAGGGCACACCAGGATTAATTGGATTAGCGAATCGTGACTGTGTGTTAATTCAAACGGTAACTGGGAAATCGGTGGGTTGTTGTGGGCACACGAGGAATCAGTAAACACAGTAAACTTGGGTTCGTCTAGGGCACACTGCTTCCTGTTCATTTACATCTCTTTGGGGAACCGGGGGGTGGGTGATAGGTTAGGGGTTTAATGGACGAGGAATCACCTTTAAACCTAATCTGAACGGATGAATAAGGAGATGCAACGAGGAATCCGGTCTCCATAACTGGGTGATTTAATTGTGTAGGAAAATCGCTGTGCCCATGATCGAGTGAGTATAAGTTAAACTGGATTCTAGTTCAAGTTCCGGAACCTTTTATTATTTGATTTCTCTCTAGTTTATTTTTGCAGATTTAATTTTCATTGTTGTGACCACGGTACCAAATCCCCTTTTGTGATTGGTGACTCGAAAGTAAGATTGCATCAGCTCTCTGTGGGATCGACCCTTACTCATAGCTAGCTACGCTCGCTGTGGGAACATGAGCATACAAATTCATTTTGAGCACGAAACGACCGCGCGTCAAAATTGGCGCCGTTGCCGGGGAGCTGATTTCCAGTGATTTTACTTTCCAAGCTGGTGTGCCTAGAAGTTGATGCTCAGGAGCTCTTCAGAAGAAACTCTATTGTACGATCCGGAGATAGAGAAGACTTTGAGGAAAAACAGGGCAGCAGTGAAGAGAGCACGACGAGCTGCAAACAGACCTCGTGAGCCCACACCACCAGAAGATCAAGGAGACGAAGGGCACGAGGAGGAAGGACAGTTTGAGAACGACCACACTATCAACATGGCCGCAAATGGGAATGCCGCGAATGGAGATGCGGAGGATAACAGGACTTTAAGGCAGTTGGTTTTCCCGACCAACATGAATCTGCGCCCGATGGGCATTACACTTCCAGCTGTGACTCAGAACTGGGATATTCATGCAAACTTTATCCAAATCTTGCCGAAGTTCCACGGAATGCCTGGAGAGGATCCACAAAGACACTTGCAAGATTTTGAGATGGTTTGCCAGACTCAACCATCCAACCATGGGCGAGAAGAGTACGTGCGGTTGGTCTCGTTTCCTTTCACTCTTCAGGATGGGGCACGGGACTGGCTGTACACATTGCCGACTGGCGCTGTGACCACATGGAGACAACTTCAGGAGAAGTTTTTGGAAAAATATTTCCCAGCATCCAGAGTGCAAGAAATGAGAAGAAGGATAGGGAGCCTGAAGATGGGAACCAACGAGAGTTTCTATGACTACTAGGGAAGATTCCAGGCAATGCTGGCGAAATGCCCACAGCACCAGATTACTGAACACGATTTGATTCAGTATTTTGTTGGAGGATTGAGACCACATGAGAGGACAATCGTGAATGCCTCATGTGGAGGGTCTATACTGAACAAGCAACCTGTTGAAGCATTCAGAATTCTCACGGAGATGGCTGAAGACAACCGAGACTTTGGCGGAGAGGGCATTCGGGTTGTCAGTGAATCAGAGAGGGCACCAGACCAAGACAACAGAATTGACAGATTGTGTGACAAAATCGAAAAGATCTTATCTGGTGTGAGCATGGCGAAAAAGCCCAGACCTTGTGGAGTATGCAAGAGTGTACTTCATTTCACTGATGAATGCCCAACTCTACAAGACGCGGTGGAAGAAGTAAATGCTGTAGGTGGCCAGAATGGGCACTCCAGAAGATATGATCCCAATTCCCAGACTTATAACCCTGGCTGGAGAAACCATGAAAACTTCAGATGGAGAAGGCCAAAGGATGGGCATTCTGCACGCCCATTGCCGCCACCAGAAGAAAAGAGAAAGCAAAGGCTAGAAGATCTTGTCTATGCCATGGCTGAGGAGAACGAAAAATTCAAGCAAGAAACTCGAGCTGGTCTTTCACATATGAGCAAGCAAATCAATCAATTGGCTCAAGCCATGCACAAGATGGAGGAGAAAAATGGGAAGTTACCTTCCCAGGTTGAAAACCCGAGAGAACAAGTGAATGCAGTAGCATTGAGGAGTGGAAAAGAGCTTCCGGAGATGGTCAGGCCGAGAGAAGAGAAGGATGATGTGCCCTTGGAGGAAGAAGTGGAAAAAATTCCCACATTAGACAAGGCACAAGAAGCCGAGCAGACCGATACTATGCCCATCCCGGAAGTAAAACAGCCTGCCAAAGTGCCCATTCCAGAAAGACGAAAACCTCCATTTCCAGGGAGATTGGCACAAAATAGAAAAGAAGAAGAAACCAGAGAGATGCTAAAAGTATTCAGCAAGGTAGAGATCAATATCCCATTGATCGAGGCAATCAAGCAAGTACCACGGTATGCCCGGTTTCTAAAGGAGCTTTGTACCAGAAAGGTGCGATTCAATGACGATGCAAGGTTCCTAGTTGGGGAGAATGTATCGGCTGTGATACAAAGGAAGTTACCCAAGAAGTGTGATGATCCAGGGATGTTCATGATCCCTTGCATAATTGGAGACAGAAAAGTTGAAAAGGCCATGCTGGATTTGGGGGCATCAATAAACGTAATGCCCCTGTCGGTGTTCAAAGAATTGAAGATTGGACCTTTGAAGGAGACCCGTGTGGTCATTTAGTTAGCTGACCGATCTAATGTTTATCCAGAAGGCCTCATTGAAGATGTATTGGTCAAAGTGGACGAGCTTATATTCCCAGCAGATTTTTATGTGCTTGACATGGGCACAGCGACTTCAAAGTCTTCAGTTTTATTGCTGGGAAGGCCTTTCATGAAGACAGCTCGAACCAAGATTGATGTGGACAAGGGCACACTGACGTGTGAGTTTGATGGAGAAAAGGTGACGTTCAACATTTTTGAAGCCATGAAACACCCCCCGGATACAAAAAATTGTAATTTTGTGAATACATTTCATTACCCGAGCCGTTCTACTTTATCCATGGTGAGCAACAGAGAACCGCTGGAGTGGGCATTGTGGGATGGATTGACTGACCAGAATGCCCTGGACGAGGATGATGACATAAGGGATGGAATTATGATGCTGTACTCATTGGAAGAAATGCCATATGGATGTGTGGACTATGGTGTGCCCATTCGGAGAAGTGATGACAGAATGATGCCTTTTATTGTTAGAGCGCCCACACTGGAGTTGAAGCCATTGCCAAGGCATTTGAAGTATGCCTACTTGGGAGATAATGAGACACTCCCAGTGATAATTAGTGCGGGGTTGAATCAAGCTGATGAAGACCGTCTTTTGAGATTGCTAAGACTGTACAAGGAGGCACTCGGATGGACTTTGGCAGATATAAAGGGCATTAGCCCAGCAGTTTGTATGCACAAGATTTTGTTGGAAGATGATGCAAAGCCCATTCGTGATCCACAAAGAAAGCTCAATCCGGTGATGAAGGATGTGGTGCTAAAAGAGATAATTAAGCTACTGGACCAGGGCATTATATACCCAATTTCAGATAGCAAGTGGGTCAGTCCAATCCATGTTGTGCCCAAGAAGTCGGGTATTCAAGTTGTGAAAAATGAAAAAAGGAGAGCTTGTTCCCACACGACTGCAAACTGGCTGGAGAGTTTGCATTGATTACCGGAAGCTGAACAAGGTCACGCGGAAGGATCATTTCCCACTTCCATTCATTGACCAGATGCTGGAGAGACTCGCAGGGAACAAGTTCTTTTGTTTCTTGGACGGATACTCAGGATACATGCAAATTTCAATGAGTCAAGAGGACCAGGAGAAAACAACATTCACGTGCCCATTCGGCACATTTGCCTATCGCAGAATGCCCTTTGGCCTCTGCAATGCTCCGGGCACATTTCAGTATTGTATGATGAGCATATTCTCCGATTTGCTTGAAAACTGCATTGAGGTGTTCATGGATGACTTCACGGTGTATGGGAGCTGCTTTGATCGATGCTTAGATAATCTGGAGAAGGTGTTGCAGCGTTGTGTGGACAAATGCCTAGTGCTGAACTACGAAAAATGCCATTTCATGGTTAGAGAGGGCATTGTAGTGGGCCATGTGATTTCCGAGAGGGGCATTGAGGTCGATAAAGCCAAAGTGGACATAATTGAGAAATTGTCATACCCCACTTCGGTGAAGCAAGTGAGAGGCTTTCTGGGGCACGCTGGATTCTACAGGAGGTTCATAAAAGATTTTACAAAAATTGCCCAGCCTATTACTCACTTATTGCAGCAAGATGTCCCATTTGAATTTGATGAGGAATGTAAAAAAGCATTCAATTTTCTGAAGAAGCAACTGGTCACAGCACCAGTTATTCAACCACCAGATTGGGGAATGCCCTTTGAGATTATATGTGACGCCAGTGGCTACGCTGTGGGCGCTGTACTGGGTCAGAAAAGAGGAAAAGAAAGCCATGTAATTTACTATGCTTCCAAGACTCTGAATGAGGCACAGTGTAATTACACCACTACTGAGAAGGAGCTGCTAGCAGTAGTTTTTGCATTCGAGAAGTTTCGATCCTATCTCTTGGGCACGAAAAGCATTGTTTACACAGATCACAGTGCCCTATGGCACTTGATGGCCAAGAAGGAGACAAAGCCGAGACTAATTAGATGGATTCTGCTCCTACAAGAGTTTGATGTCGAGATAAAAGATAAGAGTGGGGCACAAAATTTGTTAGCTGATCATTTGAGTCGGGTGCTGAATGAAAAAGGCGATGCAATGCCCATTATGGATCACTTTCCTGATGAGCATCTGTACTCAGCATGGGGCACACGAGAGCCCTGGTATGCAGATATAGTAAACTTTTTAGAGTCTGGAGAGCTGCCAATTGGGTACTCGAGGTACCAAAAGAATAAACTGAGACATGAGAGCAAGTTTTATGCATGGGACAGTCCTATTCTATGGAAGAGGTGTGCTGATCAGATCATAAGAAGATGTGTCCCTGATAATGAAATTGAGGATATTTTAAAGCATTGCCATAACTTTGCTTGCGGAGGGCATTTCGGGCCAAACCGAACAGCAAGAAGAATTCTGGACTGTGGGTTCTTTTGGCCCACGATTTTCAAGGATGCCCACAAAGTATGCAAGAGATGTGATCAGTGCCAGAGAGTTGGGAACATCACAAGGAGAAACGAAATGCCCATGACACCCATCATGCCAGTGGAAATTTTCGATGTTTGGGGAATGGATTTCATGGGACCCCTCGCAAACTCAAGGGGGAACCATTACATCATCCTGGCAGTAGATTATGTGTCCAAATGGGTGGAAGCAAATGCTACTCCTACCAATGATGCAAGAGTAGTGGCCGCATTTCTGAAATCTCATATTTTCAGCCGGTTTGGTGTGCCCAGGTCCATCATCAGCGATCAAGGAACACATTTTTGCAACCAAACCCTGGAAAAATTATTGAAGAAATATGGGGTGAATCACCGTGTGACAACAGCCTATCACCTACAAGCGAATGGACAAGCTGAAGTCTCAAATCGAGAAATTAAAGCCATTCTTGGGAAGGTAGTTAATCCAAGTCGAAAGGATTGGAGTCAACATCTGGATGATGCCCTGTGGGCATACCGAACTGCTTTCAAAACTCCAATCGGGATGTCCCTATATAGGATGCTGTTTGGGAAATATTGTCATTTGCCGGTAGAGCTGGAATACAAGGCAAGATGGGCACTGCAGAAGCTGAACATGGACAAGGATGCAGCTGGACATTTCAGAAAAATTCAGATTCAAGAACTGGAAGAGATGAGGATGGAGGCCTATGACAATGCTGTTATTTACAAGGAAAAAATGAAGAGGCTCCATGATCAAGTGATTAGAAGGAAGAGCTTCACTCCAGGGCAAAAAGTTCTTTTGTACCATTCAAGGTTTAAATTGATAGGAGGAAATCTGAGGACCAAGTGGGTTGGTCCATTTGAAGTGTACGCGGAATGCCCCAATGGAGCAGTTGAGCTGAAGAATCCAGATACTGGAGAGCGTTTCAAGGTTAATGGCCACAGATTGAAACCTTACCTGGGGCATGCAAACCAAGATGTCAGAGTGGTCTGGCTCGTGGAGCCCATCTATATCTGAATTGGATGGTGTCGTGCCCACGACAGTAACTAGGGCGCTACTGGGAGGCAACCCAGGTTTTTGATTTATTTCTTTTTCAGTAATTTTAATAAGTGTTTTCTGATGTATCAAACTAGAATAGGAGAGTTTTCTAGTATTTGCTTGAAAAATATATATATATATATATATATATATGTAGTTGAGGATGAGAGGAGAGCAACCCTATTTCTTTTGTGCCGAAGGCAGACCCTTCGAGCATTCTGTTCTCATTTTCTATAAGGACAAACAGGAAGACACAAGGCGGAAGGGCACATCAAGAAGAAATGGTGTCAGAATGACTATGAAGAGGCTGGATAGCATGAAGAATGCTCTGTATCAGACTGTTGATACCCTCTTGAGGAATATTGAGTGAACTCTCACTGCATATTTCAAACATGCTGGGTTCACTTACCCGACATCCACCAACCTGGTTCAATTCTTTTTCTTTTATGTTCTTTTGATTTTCAATCTTTTTGGTGTCGCCTTTATTTTACCCACTTTGCCTCAAGCAAAGTGTGTGGGTGGGGGCATTTGGGTTGTTGTCTTTTGTTGTGAGTCTGTTTGAACACTTTGCCTCGTGCAAAGTGTGTTGGTGGGTCGTTTGAGTCAGCATGCTATCTGTTAAGATCTGGGGAGCACTAGTTTCTGGTTGTGAATATTGAAAAAATTGCTAATCGAGTCAGCATGCCCACACTAGAAGCAAGGACGATGAATGAGTTGAGCATTAACCTGGTGAGATTTGAGCCTGCGCTGTTATGTCCATTTTACAGCATTCTCTTTTCATGTGTGTACATTCTATACTTGGAATTTCTAGAACTTGCTTTTGCTCTACTTTAAAATCAGAAAGTTTGAAATGCATGTGTAGGTGATTTAGGCATTTTCTTGTTTGAGCCCACTAAGCCAAATAAAAACCAACCTTTGACACAGCTTTGCAGCCCTTTTGAGCCAATAAAATGCCCTGACAGTTTTGTTGATTTACCTCACTATATAAAGTCAGGGCATTACAAAAACTAAAAGTAGAAGGAGTCTCTAGATGGTTTTGAAGAAATTGAAATTGTAAGAAAAAGATAGGGGGAACAAATGAATGAGGGCATGAAGAAGTAAGTTGAAAATAAATGGTGGTATGTCCAGTGAACGCTTTTGAGAGTTTAGCCCAGTACCAAAAGAACCCCACCTTACCTAAAGAGCCCCATTACAGCCCATAAAAGTCCTTTTGATATTTATGCATTTTTCCACTTAATGAAATTGAAGAAAGAGCACTTGCAAGCTTATGGAATGAATAAGTATAGAATGAATGAATTTGAGTGAAAACACTAAGCCTAAACACTGTGTGAAGAGAGTGTGGGAGGACCTATACGCTCAATTCAATTTTGACTTGCTAGGGCATGCCAATTATGCTATTAATTGGAAAAGTTGATTATTGAAACGCTGTGCCCACACGGATTAACAGGTTGCATGTTTTGTTTTTTTTCGTGTCTGTTTCTTTTTCTTTCCCTTTTTGTTTTTCTTTTTCTGGGTTCTTCGTACCCCATGCTTGAGGACAATCATAACTAAAGTGTGTGGGTGTGATAAGTCCATTTATTTCGTGTTTTTCTGGCCATTTTAGTCGCTCTAAATGTCTTTTTTAGTGTCTTTTGTGTCGGAAAAGAACCAGGAAAGTGATTTGGGCATTACAGGAGTGAAATATAGCGAAAGAGGCATTTTAGCCTCAAATTGACTAAAATCGATGAAATGGGCATATTGGACCTGAGCAGAAGATGTCGTGCCCACAGTACTCGCACAGATTCAGAAGAGGCAGTGAAGAGGGCATTCCCGGAAAAAGCGGGATTCTGTTGAAAGAAGACAAAGTTGGCGTTGGAACTTGATTGATTTCGAAATCTGAACAGAAGAAGGAAAGATTGTTCATAGGTGGACTCTTGTGAAGCAATTTGGAAGATAAGGATGACATCCCTAAAATATCGGGATTCATTCCACCACCTAAGGAAATTTACTTATACAGGCAGATTCCAGTGGGCACAGAGATCCAGCAGATAAGGAAGTTTCCTTATCTAGGCAGATTCCAGCGGGGCATAGCGAATCTGGCAGATATTGAAGACTCCCAATTTTTGGGGATTGGAATTGATCTTTGTACTTTTTTAAAATACTAGTTTTGATTGTTAGAAAAACACACTTCGTACCATATCAATTTTCTGCACTTTTACTTTCTCCATTAGTTTAGTTTTAACGCTGCCCCGACAGCAAGACAATCTGGGGCCTTATGCCCACAGAAGTTAGGATTTATATTTAATGTTGTTGCTGTTCATCATTGGTGTTGGACGAGTTTTTATTCAATTCCAGTAAGTTTTTCCTATTTATCATGTCTTTAATTTATGTATTTACAGTTCTTTCTAGTATGAGTAGCTAGATCTATATTCCGGAATTTGAACTAAAGATGAAGGTTTAACAAAATACTTAAATACTCGTGAGGCCGTGTGGGCACATTACTGCACGATTAGGTTTCTGTCGATTTTTGTTCTTATTCCTAGTGAGTGTGAGTTTAATATAACTAATGTGGCTGATCACTCTTTAGTTGTAGAGGGCATACCAGGGTTAATTGGATTAGCAAATCGTGACTGTGTGTTAATTCAAACGGTAACTGGGAAATCGATGGGTTGCTGTGGGCACACGAGGAATCAGTAAACACAGTAAACTTGGGTTCGTCTAGGGCACACTGCTTCCTGTTCATTTACATCTCTTTGGGGAACCGGGGGGTGGGTGATAGGTTAGGGGTTTAATGGACGGGGAATCACCTTTAAACCTAATCTGAACGGATGAATAAGGAGACACAGGGAGGAATCCGGTCTCCGTAACTGGGTGATTTAATTGTGTAGGAAAATCGCTGTGCCCATGATCGAGTGAGTATAAGTTAAACTGGATTCTAGTTCAAGTTCCGGAACCTTTTATTATTTGATTTCTCTCTAGTTTATTTTTGCAGATTTAATTTTCATTGTTGTGACCACGGTACCAAACCCTCTTTTGTGATTGGTGACTCGAAAGTAAGATCGCATCAGCTCTTTGTGGGATCGACCCTTACTCATAGCTAGCTACGCTCGCTGTGGGCACAGGAGCATACAAATTCATTTTGAGCGCGAAACGACCGCGCGTCACATATATATAAAAAAAACCGTTTCATATTTGTATTTTCATTCTGCTTTCTTTTCTACCCTAGTTTCTGCATAGCGGCAGCGATTTAAGAGCAATTTCCTTTCTTTTCCAAAACCCTAGATCTAAGAATCGATGAAGATTTTTGGTCAGTAACCTTAGTTTGTGCATAGCGGCGGAGATTTCAGATCAATTTTCTTCTTTTTCCAAAACCCTAGATCTAAGAATTGCGCGAGAATAGGGAGATCGGTACTTCGCCGAAGATTTGTTGGAGATTCCGCCATTGTTTCTGACGAAGAGTAGTTAATATCCGATTTTTCCGATTTCATCTTCAATCTGGTGACATCAGAGGTGAGATTTGTCAATATGTATGTTTTTGGTTTGGTGTTAATTTATATATATTATGTGTTCTTCAATTATTGAGTATCTTTATGTTTTTTTTTGTATTCGCAGTTTCAATCAAATAGAAGTTATCATCCATCCGATCCTATTTTGCAGCTTCTTTATTAATCTGGTGCGATTACAGGTTGTATTGTTTATTTTCTAGGGTATTTTGCTTAGAGTTTTACTTGCTTATATTTTATGTGTGAGTTTTGTTGTAAAAAATTGCTTGATGTTTATGGATACGATTGTCTTATTATGTCAAAGAAACTGTATGAAGGTTACTACTGTGATTTGCGGCTTGTTATCTCTGGAAGATGCCTGGATTTGTTGTTTTTTTTGTTTAGTATTATGTTTTACACATTTAATCTATGATTTTATACATGTATAAGTATTATGTGTGTGTGTGTGTGTGAAGTATATGTACCATTTTCTGTTTTTCTATGATCTCTGTGAGTTTTTTTTGGCCCACCTTCTTATGAACCTTGGCATTCAATACCTGTGAGCCAAGTGCTCGAACTGTCCCCTTGCTTACGGTCTAGTTCGTCTGGATAGCAGGGGCAGTGGATGGTTCACCGAAAGTCTCGGGTCTTGCCTGTATATTTTTTCTTGGTTTCTGCTTGTGTGACTCTGATCTGGTGGTTTTCTCTGTGTTGGTGGTTGAAAGTTGTTGAAACTCTGTGGTTTGAGTTTATATATGTATAAGTAGGACACTGGTATGAAATTTTGAGTTGTATGGTATCAATTTATTCATACATAAGTATCAGAGTTCTATGAAAAAAAGAGGTAATTTATTCATGCATAAGTACCTTTATGTGATTTCAGTGGTACTTTTTATGCATGTAGTTAGTACTTTATGTTGCAGATTGTGAATTATGTTTTTTTTTTCCTTTGAGGTGTACGGGTATCAATTCATGCATGCATAAGTATCAATTTATTCATGTATAAGTATCAATTTATTCATGTATAAGTACTCTTTCATGCATGAATTAAGTATCAAAATTTTTATGAAAATTTGAGCTGCCTAGGTATGAATTTATACATGCATATGTATGATAAATTTATGAGAACTGGAATGTTTTGTTAAATAACAATGAGGTAATTTATTTTGTGAACTCCTACCTTTATGTGATTTCAGTGGTACTTTTTTTGTAATGTAGGTTTCCAAAATGACGAGGAAATCTAAGAAGGAAATGAAATCTAAGGAGGCAGATAATCGCACTGATACTGACGCTGAGAATGAGTTCAAGAAAGCTGTGAAAGGGAAATCACCAGTCAGGTATATGTTATGAAAGTTATTTTAAATTTGAATTTATTTTGTTTTGTTTGGTATTGATTTTTATTTTATGATGTGATTCTAATTTTTTTTACTGTTTCAGGTCTGTGGAGGTGATGAAGACTAAGAAGCGGAAAAAGTGTGACGATGCCCCATCAGATTGTGGAGGAAGCAGTCGTTCAAAGAAGAAGTCGGTAAGGAAAGTTTCTGACACATCTTGTGTCGATAAGAAAGAAAAAACAATGAGGTAATTTATTCATGCATAAGTAGTACCTTTATGTGATTTTAGTGGTACTTTTTATGCATGTAGTTAGTACTTGTATGTTTATTTTTCCTTTGCGTTGTATGGGTATTATTTTATACATGCTTAAGTATCTCTGTTTTGTGAAAAACATCCCCACCTTCTTGTGAACCTTGACATTCAATGCCCGTGAGCCAAGTGCTCAAACTGCCCCTCTGTTTAAGGTTCAGTTCGTCTGGATTCCCCTGTGGGTCTCCTCGTGCGAGTAGCCTGGATAGCAGGGGCAGTGGAGGGTTCACCGGAAGTCTCGGGTCTTGCCTGTATATTTTTTTATTGGTTTCATGCATAAGTAGTACCTTTATGTGACTTCAGTGGTACTATTTATGCATGTATTTAGTACCTTTATGTTTATTTTTCCTTTGAGTTGTATGGGTATCATTTTATACATGCATGATTAGTACCTTTATGTGACTTTAGTGGTACTCTTTATACATGTAGTTAGTACCTCTATATTAATTTTTCCTTTGCGTTGTATGGGTATCATGTTATACATGCATGATTAGTACCTTTATGTGATTTCAGTGGTACTCTTTATGCATGTAGTTAGTACCTTTATGTTAATTTTTCCTTTGCGTTGTATGGGTATCATTTTATACATGCATGATTAGTACCTTTATGTGATTTCAGTGGTACTCTTTATGCATGTAGTTAGTACCTTTATGTTAATTTTTCCTTTGCGTTGTATGGGTATCATTTTATACATGCTTAAGTATCCCTATTTTGTGAAAAAACATCCCCACCTTCTTGTGAACCTTGGCATTCAATGCCCGTGAGCTAAGTGCTCGAACTGTCCCCTGCTTACGGTCCAATTCATCTGGATTCCCCTGTGGGTCTCCTCGTGCGAGTAGCCTGGATAGCAGGGGCAGTGGAGGGTTCACCGGAAGTCTCGGGTCTTGCCTGTATATTTTTTTGTTGGTTTCATGCATAAGTAGTACCTTTATGTGACTTCAGTGGTACTTTTTATGCATGTGGTTAGTACCTTTATGTTGCAGATTGTGAATTATGTTTCTTTTTTATTTGAATTTTTTATTGCAGTGGAAATGATTATGTATTTAAATCCCGACCCTCTTCAATCTATTCTCTTATGAGTTCACTGAATGAGGAGCAGCAAAAGGCTGTAAAAGATATTGGTTTTGGGGGTTTGCTTTTCTTTCAAGATTTTGCATTAGTTTCTTGGTCAAATGTGCATTGGTTTGTTGAGCATTTTAATCCAGACACTCGGTTGATGTGTTTTGATAATAGGGATAAGTTTGTAGTCACCCCAGATGATATATGTGATATGTTTTTACTGCCTAGAAATGAGGGTAGTGATGTAGAGAAAGGTAGGAATGATCCATTCATAAAGTTTTTTCTTAGTGACTGGAATAAGAAATATTCTGAAAAGAGGCTTATGACAGTGTCTGGTGTTCGTAGTTTATTGGGGGATCCGTGTTTGGCTGATGGCGGTGATGATTTCAAACGTTTGTTTGTGATATATGTTATGTCTGTTTTCTTTGCTCCTACTATGAATCGGACGACTCATCTTAATCTGATAAAATCAGTAGTTGAGGTTCATAGGATTTCAAGCTTTGATTGGTGCTCTTATGTGTTGGACAAGTTGTGTAGAGCAATTGTTTACTTCAGGAAAAATTTGGATACAAAGCATGTGATTGATTGTGTTCTTGTGCTTCCTATTTTGTACTTGCATCGTTTAAAGTGGAGGGGTTTCATAGAACCTAGTACACTGCCCTTGATAAGGCATTGGAATGCCTCAAAATTTAACAAGAGATTGCTTGAGGAGACAAAAGCAGGAGGTTATGGTCAGGGGGAGTTTGTAAATGGTGTCTATCCTATGAGTTGTAATGAAGGTAGAGCTGCTGGATCTTCTGAGGGTGTACATATGGATGATAAGGGTAGTGGTCCATCTGTGAGGTACGAGACTGATGCAGCGGGGAGGTATATTCGTTATTTGCTTCCTCCAAATGAAAAAACTGATGAAGAGATTCATTGTGTTTCTCAAGATGTTAGTATTATCTTTTTTTTGTTCCTTGCTTTTTTTTTTTAATTTATATTATTTTTCATGAAGTGTGAACTAATATTTTCTTGTTCCACTTATTTTTAGGGGTTTGAGGAGTCCTTTTTCTTATTGAAGAGGGATCTGAATGTGATTACGCATGCTCACATGGAACGCTTAGAAGATTTTGTAAAGTGTTCTAAGCAACGTGATCCATATCAGTTTTCATCTTCTTGTGTAGGCGGGCCCCTGTCTGATAGCGATGATTATTTTTCATCGGACAAGTTTTGCTGTCTTGTAGATGAAGTTGTAGCGTCCTTCAAGGCTATGTAGGAGCACTGCAAGTCTTCTTATCCAACATTTGCCGTACATGCACCTCATTCACCTGTTGGTGATGTGAAGGAGGATTCAACTGAAGCTTTGATTGATGCTGTGTGTAAGGATCTTACAAACGGGAATGGAACTGCAGTTGGAAATGAAGGAGTTGCAAATCAAGTTGAAGTTGTCGCTGTTGGATTTCAAGGAGCTCGTACTGATGATGCTGCCGGATGTGGTAATACATTCACCATAATTATTTTATATATCTGTTTTATTAAAATATTTTAAAGAAATATATATATATATATATACATGTTTTGTGAACTAATGGGTTTGAAATGTTGTAGTTTCAGATGATGGGAAGAAAGAATCTTTGCCAGATGATGATGATGGTAATTTTTAGAGTTTTTATTTTTATTGTGTCATTTATTTCTATGTATGTATTTATTGATCTATTTTTATGATGTAGATGTTTCTTTTGTTGATGAAGTTTTCAAGTCTGTTGGTCCAAATGGGACGCAGAATCTTGATATTGATCCTATTGACCCGTGGTTTGTTTCAAATGATGAATGGGAAGTCAATGAGAAAGTTGGGTTCAGGTCTGCGTTTTTGAAAAAGAATGAAAGGTATTTGAAGGAACTCAGCGCAAAAGAGAAGCATGTTGTTGATTATGTTTTTCATAATCACCGTGGAGGAATCGAGTAAGTTATGTTTATTGTTCGTTTTGTTTATTTTGTTCATTACAGAGTGATCTTTTAATATTTATAATTTGTTTTTGCAGTTCAATTGTCTTCTCATGTAGGGGCAGTTTCTTCTTGTCCTTCTCGGTCATACAATCCCTGCAAGATAGCTCGTATATCCATATAAATGTCATTGATGTATGGGCATTGCTGCTGGATCAATTGGAGAAACACAATGCCGTTATTGCTGACAGAGATCAGTTGAAGGTGTACTTCACTGGCCAATGTTCAGTGAGTTTATAAAGGATTTTTTTTTTCATTATTTGCTTGTTCTTTGCGTGCACATGTATGCGTTTGTTTTTTTTTTAATTTTTTTGTCTTTTTGCATATCAGTTGTTTCTGGGTGATTTGTTGAGGCTTTTGCATGAGTTGGAATGTGGCAAGTCAGATAAGGACGAGATGGTGAATCTTGTTGAAGCCAAGAGGAAAGGCTTGAGGGGGAGTTGGAGTTTCAGTTTGCAGCTGATGGGGTCTTTCAATGGAGCAAAGACTGCTGAATTGATGTACTTCCCCGTGCATTCTTCTGATCATTTTTTCGTGGTGGTGATTGATTTCCGGCAAAGATTGGTTCATTTTATGGACAATTTGAAGCGTTCTTCGGGTTCAGATTCTTTGTTTTGGAAGCTGGCAAGTTTGTTGGTAAGCATTATATGTTGCTATTTTTATTTATTTTGTTGTCCTGTTAATTTTATTGTTGTTGACATGATATTTATTTTGATTTTCTTGGTGTAGCATGCAGAGCTTGCTGATTTTCTGGAAGAGATTGGTCATCCTCGAGGATCGGAATTGAAGTCTTTTGCTCTAGTAAACGTTGATCTGGAGTGGCAAAAGACTTCAAGTAATTTCAATTGTGGGGTTTTTGTGATGAATCAGATGCAAAATTTCGAAGGCAAACTGTATGAGTGCAACGATTTGATGAAGGTCGGACTCATTCAATTAATTTTTTTTATTTTTTGCTTCATGTTTTTTTTTGCTGATTGAAATGTTTAAATTTCTTTTTGCAGTCGTCTGGTAGAAGAAAGTTACGGGCATTGTATTGTGCTCGGATTTTACTTTCAGGGACGAACGACATGCGGTTTCAAGTTCACCAATCTGTGGTGGAGTTCATGAATAAGAAAAAGAAATGATGTTGTCTTTGTGTTTGAATGATGTTTTTTTGGTGGGATGTTGTGGGATGACAGATACTTTGATGTTATAATTAAGGTTGATCTGTGTTTGATATCAAAATACTCTCGTTTATGTAACTGCTTGAGAATACAATTGTTTGGATATATTGGTCAGGGTTTTAGATATTATGAATAGATTGGATGTCTGGAATGTTTTGAGAATTATGTTATCATGTAGTTTGTGTATATTTTTTGATCATTAGAAAATGAGCTTTCTTTATGCTACAGTTTATTGTATTTTTTTTATCATATTTTGTTAAGCTTATAAAAAGTATCACCTAATGTAAAATTAGGTACCAATGAACATGTAACTTTGTCCATACTGTATGCTAAAAAAAAAAATTATCATGTGTTTCAGAAATATTTTTGCTTCAACTTTAGTTGTAAATTAGATATTTAATTATCATTCATAACTTGATTTTAAAGAAACATGGTTCTTGTTTAGATATAATAATAGTATAACATACAGAGCATAAACGTACCACGCGATAAATGAAAGAGTACCATTTTATGTTTTTTGTAGTCTTTTTATTTTGTATGTGCTTTTTTAAATAATTAAACGAAACTATCATAAATTAATTATCAACAAATCCTTGTATGTGGAGAAAAAAAATCCCAATAGTAAAAAATATAATTAAAGCAAAAAATGAGTATGATACAATAAAAAGTACCATGTCGTAAGAAAAAAAGTATCAAATACTATAAAAAATCTAATTAAAAGAAAACATGAGTTGATACAATAAAACGCACTATGTGGTAAGAAAAAGAGTATCAAGTTCCATAAAGACAGGTATCAACTTTAGATTAATCTAAATCAATCATCATTCCAAGAATTTCAAGCAAAAGCAAAACATGAGTCTGATACAAAAAAAAAGTACAATGTGGGAAGAAAAAAAGTACCAAGTACGTTAAAGACAAGTATCAACCTAAGATTAATCTAAAACAATCGACGGTTGGGAGTTTTGGATCCAAACTCATCCAACTGAACTGAATTTGATGTGTCAATTGCCTTCTTCTTTCTGCCTTTCTCAAGTTGTCCTTTAATTCTCTTTTTTCTCCCCTTGGTTGTTGTTTTGGAAGGATCAAGGACGGTCATGCATGATGAGGAGACATCGGTGTCGTGTATCAAAGCTTCCTTTATATTCAATTCTTCAACAGCCTCAAATATCTTCTTAGATCCCTCTTCTATAATCATTCTGGCATCTTCACTTTCTTGAGCCTTGATAAGAACATTGTAGTACTGCCTTGCCATCTTATGCCTTCAACTGTTGGAAGTGATCGCCTCTGCAATTCGATCACCTGAATTTGCAACATTATCCCACAAGTCCTTTTTCGCATATTTTGTCCATCTTTTCATAATATAACGAATGGGTATTTGGTGCACTGAATTTCTGTCTAATATTTTTAAGCTATGAGAACACAATAGCCCATACTCCTCAAATCCTCTACATGTGCAGCTTATGAAATTTTGCCCATGGAAAAAAACTCACCCTATGAGCAGAGCTATCATCATGATTTTGAACATCATACACTCTAACTTCAAATTGTTCACCCAACACACTAACAGTTGACGATATAGATTTCAATAGCTCATCCTCAAAATCAGTGAACATAGATAGTGTGTATACCTCAGAAGCATGCTTCAGTATTCCTATCAGGGGTATACGCGATGTTGGTATCACTCTTGAGCATTCGAATTCAGCTGCTTGTTCTCGGCTTCTCCATCGTTGGACTGTTCTGTTAAAAATTGTGTAGAACTCGTGCAGATTTGTAGCTTTGCTTGCCTTGAATCCGATTGCACTATTCGTACTCTCACTCTATTGGGAAGAAAGAATTCCGACTGAGAAGTAGTCCTTATTGTACGCGGTTCACCATTTCTCTCTCAAGTCATAAAGTCGTGCAAACCAACTATTACCTTCCAATCTATGAACTGACACCATTGATGCCCAACATTGCTCAAATTCTTCTTTGTCAACACATCCAGTTAAACATCTCTGAAAAGCATCATTGAAGGCCTTGTTGCCTTTCAGTCTCCCAAAACGGCTTACGACATTCTGGTACAAATGCCATATGCATAGTCGGTGTCTTGCATCTGGAAAGACCTGAGCATCATTCTAGAAATTTAATACTTTGCGCAACAGGTATCATGTACTAATAAGAAACGTATCACAGAAAGGGTAACATGTATACCTTTGACAGTGCATTTGTAATTGCAAGATCTTGATCGGTGAATATTGTCACAGGACATTTCTGCTTCATCGATTTCTTGAAAACCTTAAACAACCATTGAAATGTATCAATCTTCTCGTCCGTTAAGAATGCACACCCAAACATTACATTCTTCTTATGGTTATTAAGTCCAACAAAGGGTGCGCAAATCATGTTGTATCTGTTGGTTCTATAGGTTGTGTCAAAGACAAGCACGTCACCATACAAGTCATAATCTTCAGACATCATCGAGTCTCTCCAGAAAACACTCGATAGTCTTCCATCACTATCCAACTTAAATCTATAAAAAAAGTGTTCATCTTCAGTGGCATCCTGAGCTAACATGTCAATGAAACTCTGTGCATCCCCCACTTCAATCGTACCCATCTTCATCCTGTTTACAAAATTCAAGTGATCCTTCATCGTATGACCAACCAAATGCTCTCCCTCTGCTTCCTTTGCCATATATCGATATGAGTCACTTGCTCTCATGCCTGAAAATATCATGTCTTCAATACGAACATCTTTGTCATCTGTAATTGATCTTTGAGATCTATGTCTGTGACTCCATTCCTTCCTGGAAAGCTCGTGGTTATGTTCTTGAACATGTTCAATGACTTCAAGCAATCCATCTTGGTCTCTCTTTACCCTCAATGATGCTTTACAATTTGTGCGTGCAATATTTCTTCTTCGTCTCCACTTTTTTTCTTGATTGCTCAAGGGAGCAATTTCTGCAATATTTTTAACTCCCTCACTTGAACAAACATAATATTTCTCTGTCACAGCACCAGTTCTATTGCGCCTTTGAGTATTTTTCCTGACACTAAATCCAACTTCCTGAGCATGTAGACAGTATAATTGATACATCTCTTCAAAAATCTCTCTCTTGAAACCAATTAGAGAACCATTGACATCAAACGTATTCAATGTATAATAACAAAGACTATAAAATAAAGTACCATAGTATGTAAAAGTCTTGAAATACATAAGATTAGATATATGACCTGCTTCAATCAATGTAATGTTGCCTTCGTTTTCGTCAGTATATTCATGATCCTCATCCCCAGATTTGTCAAGAATAACTATATCTAATTCATTATTTACCAAAACAGTTTGTTCATCCATTTTTTATCCTAACAGTAAATCAAAAAATAAAAATAAAAAATCAGAATTTCAACACAAACTATATAAAAGTAACTCCAATGATGTTCTCATAGTTGATTTTACCTCAATTTGGATGTATCCAGATCGAATTCAGATTTGCAGGTGAAATTTTGAATAACTTTAGCTTCGAGATTCCTTAATTGTGGCGTCGACTCATTCTTTGATGTGACCGCAAACCCTAACCGATGGAAACGACGTGATATTTGAAGGTTGTCGGCGGTGATGATGGCAAAGTTCACGGCGGCGATGATGGCCTCCGCAATCGGGAGAGATGAGGCGTGAGATGAGCTTCGCTTATTTTTTCTTTTGGGCTTGAGTTGCAATTTTTTTTTTAGATTAGGGTTGGATTTGAATTCTATTGGGCTGGATCCGAATTGTATTGGGCCGGCCCGTCTGAAATACCATATATGAGACCTGCTGCATGCAAGTCCACCCCAATCCTCAAATATTTGTAGCTTATCATAACTATAACTCAAATTATATTTCACAGTAATTTTACCCCAATATTTCACTTTATCCACAATTTTATTATCTATAAAAAATTTCCGATGACTGAAAGTTGGCTTAGCCGTCAAAATCCGACATGGAAAATTAACAAAAAAATAAAATTTGCCGAAAAAGTCGACGGAGAGTAGAATTGTGGGAAAAGAAATAAAAATGTTGAAGGGTAAAATTGTTATTAAATATAAATTGGGTATACATGTGATAAGTTGCAAACGTAGGGTATTAAGCTGTATAATTAAGCAAAAAAAGAAAAGAAAAGAAAAGGGAGAGTCGTTAACGATTTATAGGCGAAGGAGCACGACTCGAATACTTGAAAAGAGGCAAAACCAGCAGTTGCAAAACTCTCAACAGCTTCTCTAAGCTTCCCAGCTGTCTGCCATGGTGAGCACAAGTTCTCACACAAATCACGCACTCTTTTATTTATTTAACAGAATCATTGATAAAATTCATTAATTTTGGTTGCAATTTGATTCCGCAGGATTACCTTAAAACAGTAGTCCCTTCGCAACTCCTCGCTGAACGCGGCTCCAACCTCGTCGTCATAAACCCAGGTTTTCAATTACACGCAGAAAAACAGTTCATTTCTTATTTTGTTTCTCAATTTAGGTTCGTATGAAGTTTTGTTTCACAAAATTCGTAATTTTTGGGGGTGAATTTAGGGTCAGCCAATGTAAGAATAGGACTAGCGCAGCAGGATGCTCCGATTAGTGTTCCGCATTGCATTGCTCGACGCACATCTCAAGTGCCCAAAAGGAATGTGCAGGACCAGGTCAATTTTTTTTTATTTTTTTTTCACGTTGAGTGCGATGCTTAGTAGTGTGGTTTTGGTTTTTATTGGAATTGAACTCATGGTTTGTGATCTTCTTTTTGCAAATTGTTCTGCAGTTGCTTAATTCTCAGGTTACAACAGCTCAGCACATGGAGCGAGAAAGGGCTTATGACATTGTTAGTAAAAAAAAAAACTTAGCAAGTTCATTATATAGAATGCATGTCCGCCTGCCATGTTACGATTTTTTTTGTTTTGGTTCCATTTAACTGAATATTTATATTTATTGAGATGTATGCATGTCTTGATCACCAGATTGCTTCGTTGTTGAAAATACGATTTTTAGATGAGGAGGTGACAAACAATCAATTTTCACAAAAGGTATGTTTTGGGTTGTGACTGGAGATTGTGATAGAACTGGAAATACCATCTGTAGTTTAGCATATTTTGAAGATATTCTTATGTTCAATGGTTTGATTGTGATAATAGTTTGTGGTTTGTTTTTGTAGATGGGCCGTGTGGATGCATTTCCTCAAAATAATAACAAAAAGGAGACAGTTATTCCATATACAGATGTGTTTGAGAAACAGACATCTCCATCTGCATCTTCCTCTTCATCCTCATCTTTAGAAGAGGGTATATATGATTTTTGGTTGCTTCAATGTTCACATTTATGATTGTAAAGTCCTATATCATAGTTATTGATCATGTTTTCCTGGTTTGCGTGTTTGATTAGTTAGTTTTAGTATCATCTTTAGCACAATTAATTATAACTCCTTGTACTTATTATTTGCATAAGATTCATTCACAGCAACCATATCACTCTACATTGGTCTTTTAAGTACTTCAATTTACTACCTCGGGCAGCATTGATAGTTATTTTTGGGTGATCCACTTCAATATCATAGGACATCATTAAAGGTCGAAATATTTCCTTTTCATTTCTTCACATATTTCCGGAAATTCTAAACAACATCTGTTTCTGCTCTGGCGTAAGATTTTATCTTCTTTCTTATTGTCATTTAGGTTGAGTATTTACACGACTGTATAATTCTCTTAACATTTTTTTTCTCATGGGAAGCTTAGTTCATTCCATAATCTGCTTAATTAGCCACAATTGTTAGTTCATTCTTATTTTTATCTCCTTTGATGAAATAAAGTTAGTTCATGTCTTAGAATGTCTGGAGCTAAGCTTGTATATCATGTTGTTTACACGTTTGCTTCCGTGAGGAGTTGTGCAGAAGTCTATGGCTTTGTTTATAACCCTACACTTTAATCTCCTCATGTTTTATTTTGTAACAAGAACAAATGCAATATGATGTTTGTCCTGGATGTTGATTCTGGTCATTAATGATTGTCGTTATATATCTCTCTGTGCCAATGACATTGTTGTGCTGTTACAGGAAATTCACCGAGATCTGAAGAGCCTTCAGCCCAGAAGGAAGGTAATTTCAACGAGGAACCCAGTTCAACTGAACCTAAATATAAGGAGTATATTTGTGGTGAGGAAGCTCTCAGAATATCTGCAACTGAACCGTATTGCTTGCGCCGGCCTATTCGGAGAGGTCACCTCAATATTTCTTTGCATTATTCTATGCAACAGGTAACTTTTACAGTTCATTGCCCTGATTTTCCATGATATATGATACTTCTGCTATTTTACGAACTGCTTAGGGAGGAACATTGGCTGATATTTTGACAGACTATCAGGCTCCCGTATGCTTTTGGCTTGCAATTTTAACCCCTTAAACTCTTTAATGCATACTTCCATAAGAATGAGTTTCCAAATCCATGCTAACGAGTAGCTATAAAGATGCTTTGGTTTTTGGGGGAGCAGTTGATTGAGTTGTTCAGAATTTATTACAGTCTCTAAGTTTTTAATACACACACGTATGTATATGTATATGTACATTTTTTTTTTCCAGGTGATTGAAGACATCCATGCTATTTGGGAGTGGGTTTTGATTGAAAAACTACACATCGCTCACAGTGAAAGGCATATGTATTCTGCTATTCTTGTCTTACCTGAGACTTTTGATAATCGCGGTAACTAATAGCTTTAGCAATTTAATCCACCTCACAATTTTTTGAATCCATTAATATTTTATCCCTCACAGTGAAAGGCATATGTACTAGTTTTACTTATTTGTCTTAAGGACTAGTTTTACATATATGCATAAGTAATGATGGCCATGCATTGAGCTCAATACATCATTGTGGTTGACCTTGTGCTTATTCCTTCAGCTTCTTAGTCCAAATTTTTTATGTGGTCATTGCTGTGAGCAATATTTTGCACAATTCATGAACTTAACACGTTTGCTTCATTTTGTGATTTGTGTGTAGAAATAAAAGAACTTCTATCTATTGTACTTCGAGACTTGTGTTTCGGTACAGCAGTAGTCCACCAGGTAGTACTTTCCCTCAAATACTTCATCAAAACCTATAAATATTTTGGATGATGTTAAGACTTTTACTGATTTCACTAAGGAGCTTGCATCTCCTTGCAACTACCACATGAAAATGCTATTAACTCTTGGCTCGAATTGTTATATGCTATTCTGTATAAAACATAATACACACCACAAAAGCTCACAATGTCCAGTTAGTTAGTATTTGTTTGCCTTTCCCTTTCGATACATGGATTCTACTTAGAATCTTCCTCCCTTTTTGACACATTACACAGGAAGGTCTTGCTGCAGTTTTTGGAAATGGCTTGTCAACAGCATGTGTTGTGAATATTGGTGCTCAAGTCACGTCGGTTATCTGCATTGAGGTGTTCTTTATTTATATCATTTTTGCAGTTTGGCTCTGCCTGCCCGATGATTATGATCTGCCGATAGACTTTATATTATATACATATACATATATATATATATATATTATATGTTGTCTTTACCTGTTTGAGCTTCCAACTTCATGAAAAAAAGTGACCCCTATAACTTGAAGCAAGTTTAGTCTACTTAACTAGACAAAAATATTGTTTATCCTGAAGGTTGGTGGGTCAAGCGAGATGACCCGTTGGGCCTATTGTAAAAAAAAATATAATAACCACATTAAACTAATAATTTTACAAAAGAAAAAATATGAACATGTTACTGTATGCTTAAAGCTTATGTCTAGCTAACATTCATGATACTGTTGAGGTGTCTAAATTTGATTTGACTTTACTTATACAATATACTATTGTATCTCGTAGTTGTTAATATACTACTTTTATTATTATAAAATTGAGCAATAAATATATAAGATATATATATATATGTATGTATCTATAATTTGTAATTTAATAATAATATTAAATACTATTTAAAAACCTAACATAGAATAACATTAATAATTTTATAGAGAAAAATGAAACAAAATGTACAATGTGATGCATGATCATATGATTCACCGTCTGAGTTGTATGTCCTATCTCGATGTGGATCAGGCGAGATGGTTCGTTTGACTAATTATAAATTGTTGTTGTTGTTATTATTATTATTATTATTATTATTATTATTATTATTATTATTATTATTATATTTTAAATAATATTTAAATATCTAGCGACTAGTGTTATATTTGTAATTTTACAAATCATATATGTAAGCACCCTAGCGATATTTGTTGGTTTAAACTTTCATAAAAAATATTATAAAAATAAATTGTTATATGCTTAAAGTCATGTATAAACACATTTTAAATACATTAAATTTAAACATGATTTGATTTTTCTTATAGCATGATGTTGTATCTCCTAATTATTGATATATGATATTTATAATTTTTTATCAATATATGTAATAATACTGAGCATATAATATTACATTATTACTATATATATTTATAGTCTATATTTTTAATTTCATTGTGCTTCCTCTATACCATGATATTCCGTGATCCTGATGTGGAACCAGGCGGTAAATTTTCTGTCACTTACTTTTCTCCTGCTGATGTGTTGACACGCAGAAGAATAAGTTTTGTGTTTTTCTTTTTCCTCATAAAATAATTATATTAATTCTAGTCTGTATTTTCTTCTGATATTGCCAATGAAATATGTGAGGCATGCTTGTCCTGATTAAATTGCCTGAGACAATAGATTCTCTATATCTTGTCCTGATTAAAATTGCCTGATACAATAGATGCTCTATACCTTGTCTCAAGTACCTTCTCATGATATATAGGATGGAGTCGCTCTACCAACCACTCAGATTTCTCTGCGATACGGTGGAGAGGTGAGGATTGTGTTGCAGAATTTCAATTGCATATTTATTCCAGCAGAGTGTAATAAATGGAAAGACCTCAATGACATATCCAGCATGCTCAGATGTGATGTTGCATCATGAATGCATGATTTTTCGAATAGAAGCCAACATACTAACCAGTAGGCCACAGCATACGTGGTTGCTTTCTTCTGTTTCCTGTTTTGTTCATTTTTCCCTTCGTCTTGAGGCTCAATCTCTTAGAAACTTCTTGGTAATTCAACCTTTATGTGAACAATCACATGAGATACGAGCACTCTGATTGATTGATGTCAAAGTTCTGTGTTTGCTCCTTGTTTATTTTTTAAGCCTGCATTGCTTTAACTGTTTCAGGATATATCAAGGTGTCTTCTGTGGACTCAGCGGCATCATCAAACATGGCCGCCAATCCGTACTGACGCTCTGACAAAACCCATAGACTTGTTAATGCTGAATAGACTTAAAGAGTCTCACTGCCAGATTAGAGTAAGTTCATCATTTAGATGATGTTCTCTAAAGTTCATCAGTTAGATGTTAATTAGTAGAGTTTGGTATAATTGAATTTATTATTATTATTATTATTATTATTATTATTATTATTATTATTATTATTATTATTATTATTATTATTATTATTATTATTATTATCGTTGTTGTCATTATTGTTGGATGATAGGTACACGTTTTTTAGAATTGCTGTTAGTGTTATATGATTAATTGCTGTTAGTGCTATATGATTGTATATTCCGGTCTTCTTAATTTTTCTGAGAAGGTACTTGTAAGTGAGAATATCTCTGTACTGAATGTCAGACATTTTTTTTACTACACCATATGTCATTATAGTTCAGAGAAGATTTAAAATGCACTCGGTCATCTTGGTCATGTAAATATAAGAGCTAATCGAGTTTTGGAAATAAAAAGACCTAGTTGATAACTGAGGAATGAAATTCTGAAAGTACCAGGGTTTTAGCTATAGGCTGCTAATCTAGAGGTGTTTGTCTAGCCATCAAAAGCATGATTGGAAACAATCCTTTGCCATTTTGCCCCCATTTGGGCACTGAAATGGTTTGAAACTTAGACCTCATCATCTGTGTTTAAACCTTTCCGTAAAACCTGGCAACCTTTGAAACACACTTGGGGATTGATTGTTTCAGCTCTTGTATTTCTATATATCTGTTTGTGTGTTTGTTTGTAACTCTATTCTTCTTGTTGTTCTAGTGAAACACATCATGTCAAATGCTTTGAGCACCTTTTTGAGACATGCTAGGTATTTTAGTGTTTGTCATGTTGCTAATATATAACTAACAGCATAGTTGATGCTTTCCTGGTGGTGAAGGTATTGGAATATCTGTCGTTTTATTGAGGCATATAATTTATCATGCTCTATGTTCAGGAAGGAGAAGTTGAAGCTGTTGCTGTAGTTCACTCATATGAAGAAGGTGTGCCTGGGTCTCACAAGACAAGACTGACTGCTCTGAATGTATGTGTGTCAAAACTGATAATTGATGGGATTTTGATGACTATGAAGCATTGATTCATTTCGTAATCATGCCTATTTGAATAGCATATGGAGAATTTCCCCTGCAAATTACAATTTTGGTGTAGTTATTGTAGATTGTATTTAAATAGCATATAGATCTCCTGCCTATTACAATTTTTGTTATAGTCATTATAGACTGTGTTTCTAATACTACTTGGTATTCAGAAATTTTATCTTAATGCTATGAATTATAGGCATTATTTAATATTTTTTGTCACAAAACACCATGCATAATGGGAGCTTAAGTCGCTAATCGTTTCCGGGTTTTTGTTAACTGAAGTAGCAGACTATGTTATGCCATGTTAAAATGTGAATCTGTGAAGATGCCCTGTCAGGTGTAACTTTGACTCAGAAAGCGTTATCTTATTCTTAGTGAGACACCGATGCTATAAATTTGATTGCTCTTTGATTCTGAAACAGGTTCCTCCTATGGGTTTGTTCTACCCTATGATTTTGGTTCCAGATGTTTACCCTCCACCACCTAGGACTTGGTTAGCAATTTTTTTTTAAAGTTTTGCATGTTTGGTTTTTTTTGGGATCAGTTCTAATATTCTAGTCCTCTTAATGAAACAGGTTCAGTGATAATGAGGATATGCTGGAAGATACTTGGGACTTTCCCAGGAGACCGGACATGTCAGATGCTTATTTCCCTGGTAGTGGTGGATATTTTCCCATGTGGGAAAATTACCCTATATTTCAATCGACACCAAAGAAACAGGACATTATTGGCCTTGCCGATGCGATTACTAAAAGTATTCTTTCTACAGGTATATATTACATCCACTTCTGCTAATATTATGCACATTGGAATTGCTTCTGCTTTATCATTTTGAAAAATTCACAGGCCGTATAGACCTTCAGAGAAAGTTGTTCTGTAGCATGCAACTGGTGAGCTCTATCTTCCACCTTAGCTTTTCAGAATTATGATCAGTTCTTTTGTACAAGTTGGAGTTTACACAACTCATTCTTCAGATTGGTGGAGGAGCTTTGACTGAGGGTCTAGTTTCTGCAGTGGAAGAGAGGTCTGTTACGTTATGGCTTGAAAATAGTCCTTTCCATGAATTGTTAATGAGTTTGCATAAATACAAAATATTGCACCTATCATTTAAACGATTTCAGTTCCCCTAGCCAACGAATTTTAGCACTCATCTCCTCATGGCTCATTCTGAAGAATGTGCTTTTTTGAGCAACGCAAAGCCATCACTGAACAAGTACGAGTTCTATGAATTTGACTTTTTTTTTCCCTGTATTGCAGAGTATTGCATGCAATTCCTTCTCATGAAGCCATAGATACTGTGGAGGTTAGATCCTTTTGCTTCATATGACTTTTACAGCGAGTGTTGTTCTTCTGGTTTACAATTTTATTCTGGATGCTATGTATTTTTGTAAATTTAATTCTGAATGCTATATCTTCCTTCTTGCTTATCCAGAACTGCATTGTTGGTTTGTTGACTTGGATCTCATATGAACTTAAATCACAATAAAAGATTCTATCTTGATTTTAATATTTACACTCAGTGTTGTATTTTTCTTTCTTATTTATCCAAGATTACTTCATGGTTTCTCCTATGTTTTTTTTTTTTTTTTTTTTTTTTTTTAAACTTTTGATAAATGATCTTTCTGTTGATGCACTATGTGTTATTTTGCTGGCTCCCTTACCTCTGAGAATCACCAGATTGTAAATAGCCCGCCCTCTATGTATTCAAATTTCAAAGTGTCTTGATGGTGTTTGTACTGAATAGGAACTAGGAGATTATCCTTTCCCACTTTGTTTGAATTCTGATTCCTCCACTCTGGCCGTTATACTCTGAAATGCACTTATCTTGGTTTTCTACTTGCAAGTGCATTGTCATAATTTATTTTGTTGGACCTCGCAGGTTTTGCAATCCAGAACAAAACCTGCCTCTGTACCATGGAAAGGTGGAGCTGTAAGTATTTTTTCCAATGAAGAGATTTAATTTTTACCTTCTTTTTAATTTGAGAGAGAGAGAGAGAGAGAGAGAGAGAGGTGTCTTTTAGCATAGAACCCAGTGAGTGTCCATTTCCAGATTCCCATGCTATTTGAACATGAAACACAGCATGAAGAGATAAATGCATTATAGTGGTTGGAATTATTATCAATTCCTTAGTTGGAACTAGCACAAACTTACATCTTGCTGAAATTGTATACCAATGAGAATTGCCAATGGGCTGCTGAGCACAAGAGATTGTGAACTCGGTTTAATCATAATTTACTATTTCAAAGTGTTTATAAATTTGCATCAAATTTAAAAGATCGTATAATACGTTTCTTTATGAAAATAAATGCTACTTAACCCTTTTGCAGTAACCTAACCTTAGTGCTTTTTGCATGATTACTCAATACCAATGAAATGCAAAACACTATTAAATTACTAAGGCATTTAGTTTAGTCCGCTTAACAAATTATATGTAAATGCATAGTGGGCACATTGATGGGGCTAGAGCAGGTGGAAAATTTGGGGAAATAGTGAGTAATCCCAGCTTCCAATTCTTGGAAGGATGTTTTTTCCTTTCACAATGTTAAGGAGGCAAGTTAGCTACCTAACTGGGGCAGCTATGATCTTTATTAGTTACTCTTTAACCGTATAGTTAATGCCGATTTCATCAGTTCAAGCCTGCATGCTAGCTCGTCCTTGTAATGAACTCCACAAGGATTAATAATCTTGACTTTCTATCAAATCTTGATGCAGATACTGGGTATCCTCGATTTTACACGTGATGCATGGATAAATCGTGAGGACTGGATCAGGAATGGGATTTATATTGGAATTGGTAGAAAGTATAGAGACTCTTATTTTCTTCAAGCACAACCGATGTGTTACATTAACTCCTAGGTAAGAAGCTCTGATTCACTTTTCTTATTGTAGATGTGATGTTTTTTGTGTTTATCAATGTTCCAATGGCATTGCAACTGCACTATTTGCCATTTAAGTTATTGTCTAATCCATACCTTCTTTTACGACCTTTTGAACTGCAAGTTCTGTTAATCAGCTTGAAACCTTAAGTTTTTAAGTTTGATCCATCCGCTTGCAGTAACAAGAATCCTTCTCTCTAGCTTATTAAGATGCCTTTATGTATTTCATGTGAATCATGTTGATGATCAAAAGAAAACAAGCTCACTTGCATGCTATTAGTTTCAACGAAGGCTTCTTCTCGAGGTGAAATAGATTATGCCTAAAGCAGGTCATATTTCTCTTGTTTTTGTGATAGATGTTATTTTTACTCTTATAAGGAAGAAAGGAAGTATAGACATTTATTTGATTTGGTAGGGTTGCTTGGCTTTGATGTGTCTTCTCAATTGTGCTTGCAGATTGGAGTCCTAACCCAATTCCAATATTTTACGACTAACAGTGGAGAGACAAGATTCGGGAAGAAGAGGTAAAATAAAATCAGAGATAATTTTTACCTTGGGGGGGGGGGGGGGCAATGAAATGATTGTAGTTAATGTTTGGACCAATTTTTAGAAAATGTGTTGAATGGGAAGACTTTTATGAAAAGAACTCTTCATGTATCTTCTATGGATATATCTTTATGCTATTTTGTCCAGGGATGTAATTGTAAATAGTCAAGCTTTTCGTGAACTATTCGAAAATTGGTTCTTTAAAGTTTGTTGAGCTCGTTTGGTGAGATATATTGACATAAATAAGTCAAATTTAAGGTTAATTACGCTCAATTTATTAGTTTGTGAGCAAGTTTTTAAATATATTTTTGAGCTAGCTCGAAAATATAGAACTAGAACTATATTAATTTAGTATTTACTTTATATTTTTATATTTCATTAGTGATAATTATATGATTATCTAATTTACTTTATTTCTTAAAAGAAAAATAATAAATTATATATGTGAGTTTATTTTGCATCTTTTAGTGTAAAGGAGTTTATTTTTGTAGGAGTGAGTTGCCACTTTCTGTGGAGTTTTCGGTAGCTGTTAAAGTAAGTCGCAAACGTTATTTTTCACCTTCGATGCATTTTACCCTTTTGCTCTAAGCTCAAAACATTTTAAAATTTAATGCAACAAAACAGAAGCACAAAGATTTAATAGCATACAAATTAATAACTCAGGCGTAAGCAGTGAGGAAATATATTTCTTTTATGTAAAAGGTAATTAACGTTCTAAACAACAATTTCTAGCCCATTTTTGTACAATAAAACAAATACTTTAATTAATCAACTGCCTGAAAATGACCTAATCCAATCTCCCATTGGCCTCCAAACGACGTCGTCGCGTCGCACTGCGATTAACCGCGGGTAAGAACCCACAGTTCACCCTGCCTCCCGCCAAAAACAACAGTAGAAAATAAATAAACAAGATTCGAAGAAAGCGCGAAACATTTCACCATCTTCAAAATGCTTGGCGCCAAGTTTCCAATTTCACCGGCACCTCCTCTAATATAACCCCATTTTACCTCTCCTCTCCCACTCATTCTTCAAGTCCGCCAACTTTTTGTGTCTCTCACTAAAATCATTTCCATTCCAGTTCGTGATAAAGAAACCAAGCTTCAATTTTCTTTGTTTGGGGAGAACCGCCATGGAGTCCGAATCCATGGAGGCGAAAGTAAAGATGGTGAAATCGATGGCCGGATCTGAGATATCGGAAACCGACGTTATCAAAGCCCTGTCCCTCTCCAACAACAACGTGCTCAAAGCGGTCGAAATGATTGTCGATTCGCCTGCGTCGTGTTCGTTGAATCCCCATTTATCAACGCACAAAACTTTCACTTCCATCGGTGGGACAAGAATCCAGCCTATCCAGGTAAATTTATCGAATAATCTTGGAGAAGGGGTGGAGGCTGAGGGAATAT
This sequence comes from Perilla frutescens, assembly GCA_026008535.1. Taxonomy (NCBI): domain Eukaryota; kingdom Viridiplantae; phylum Streptophyta; class Magnoliopsida; order Lamiales; family Lamiaceae; genus Perilla; species Perilla frutescens. The sequence goes on along the minus strand of BRKX01000013.1, from coordinate 7,927,077 downwards.
CTGTTGATGGGTTGAATGTGGTAAAACAAGAATGTTTGAGTGTGGAAAATGGTGAGGTTTCAGGTGTTTTAGAAGGGGAAAGAGAGGGCGGTGTTGTTGAAAAATGTGATACAGATATTGGGTCGACGGAGGTTGTGAGGGTGAAAGAAGAAAAGGTTGAGTTTTCGAGAGAAGAAATGAGAGATTTGAGTGGTGAAAGATCATCGGGGCAGGTGGGAAGTAATCCGAGTTTGAATAGCCCTGAAAAAGACGAAGAGAAAAAAGCCGAAGCTGAAACTAGGGTGAAAGAGGAGCCTAATGCAGACATACACAATAGTTTTGATGCAGTAAATCAAGAGCCAATGATTTTCGAAAATGGTCAAGTTGCAGGGTCTGTAGAAGGTGAAAGAAAAGGGAGTGCTCTGAAAAAATGCCATATCGGTGTTGGGGCGATGGAGGTTTCGAAAGTCAAGGAAGAGAGTGATGTGGGGTTTTTAGAAGGTGAAGGTTTTGCAGAGGAAACGAAAGATTTAAGTGGTGAAAAATCATTGGTTCCGGTGGGAATAAGTAATTTGACCTTTGAAGAGGTTAAACAGGAGATAACAAGTTCAGTAATGGCTGTAATTAGAGTGAAAGAGGAGCCTAGTGTGGACACTGAGGCTGACCTGGAGGTAACGAGTGGGGTGAAGAAGGAGCCTGTTGTGGCTGTGGAGAATAAAAGTGCGATTGTAGTGAAGGAAGCAGGGAAGCAGTTGATCAGCGTTCAGCCACTTAGTGCAAGAAAATTGTCTGATGGCGAATATAAAAGGATGGGATATAATGATCCTAAGCCTAAAAGGTTTAGGGTTGAAGAGACGACCTTAAGTTCTGTGGTGATTGAGGATGGTGATTTTCCGGAGGAGCCGAAGTGGTTGTTGGTGGGGAGGAATGTGATTACCGGGCTCTCAACGACGAAGGGCAGAAAAGTAGAGACTAATGAGATCGTGCATTTTTCTTTTCCAAGTGCCAACACAAGAACTAAGATTAGCACCCATTTTATGAGTTCAAAGGCTGCTAATGCTGCCTCCAGTATTGTCCGTTTCTCAACAAAGAGAAATGGAGAGGTACACTTAACATGTCCTATTTGTCTGATTTATGACTTCTCTTTGATGGTTCTAATTTGAAATCTGATTAGTAGAGATCTTGCTGTAAGTGGTAATTAGTTACTGCTTTTGCAGATTGGTTGTATGGCATTCCATTCATTTTCTAATTAACCGCTGGAGATAATGATTAATTAGTTATCTTTCTTATGAACTGAAGCTAGCCTATTGCCTGATTGGTTCTCTTCAATGAACTTTTGTGTTTATGCATATGTGTGACATTTCAATGACTGCTTTCATTTAATGGAATTGGCCAAGTGTTTATGAAGTTACTGAATAACTGATCTTCTTCTTTTTGCTTGTGTTGTCAGATTGGCCGTTTGCCAATGGAATGGGCAAAATGCCTTATTCCACTTGTAAATTCAACGAAGGTAAAGGTTCTTGGCCGTTGTGTAGCTGCTCCAGATAATCTTCGTTTGATGCAAGAGATTTTGTTGTATGTGAGGTAAGAAATTTATAAATGTCATAATTGAATTGCACACTGCTTTTTCAGTATGCATGTAGCTTCTTACTTTGTTCTTGTTTGTCTATCTGGTCTAAATCTAAAGAGATAGCTAGTAGTATTACATCTGCTCCTGCTTTTTTGGCTTTCAGCTTTTATATTCATGAATCCGTCTTCACACAAGTTGATAAATCATGGAAGCTTGAGGCTGCAAATATTGATTCCACCGTTTATCCTCTCTTGAAGTTGTTTAAACTGCTAAAAGTCGGGCCATCTCAAAAGGTATCAGCTGTCTCTAAATAGATGACAGTTCTAAATATCACTACCACACTTTTGATGTCCTTGATGCATATATGCTTTCTCTGTGTTCATTTCCAACAGGCAGAGTTCACTCCGGAAGAACTGGACTCCCGAAAGCGCTCACTACAATTAGATGTATGTATACCTAGTTATTAATCTATCTATTGAAGCTTGGGTTTAAATGATATGGAGTAGTTGGTAAATATGTACTGCATCGGGTTTGTCTCATTTGCCTACATAGAGAAAATTGCTCTTTCAAAGAGAGCAAGATTTTACTATCAAGTATCAACTTATCACCTATCTCAGAATCAACTGCCTATTGTGCCTATTTTAGATATGTTAATACTTCTTCTCCACTTTGTAGCCAATATGGAAATGAAATCTTTTATGTATAAGCAATTAAATAAACTAAAGGTGGCTTGTTGATAATGTTGATAATTGATTATTTTTTTTCCTTTCAGGATGATTCAGATAACACTCCCTCTGTTTTGCCTTCCTTGAAGAGAAGAAAGGGTACTGAAGCTCTAGATTATAAGATTCATGAAAAAGATGAGCAAGTTATTTCAGAATCGACCTTGAATAAGCTTGTAGGTGCTGTAGATATGTATAACTTAGAGGTAATGTTAAGCACTTTGCTTTTGAGATTTCCAAAGTGATAGTAAAATTATAAAATCAGCGTGCCTTCTTACATTCTTTGGACATCACAGGAGATGGAGCCTCCAGAGACTCTTGCTTGTGATTTAAGGCCATACCAAAAGCAGGCTCTTTATTGGATGTCTGAATTGGAGAAAGGTGCAGATCTTGAGAAAACAGAAAAAACCCTTCATCCATGCTGGGCAGCTTATCGCGTATCGGACGAGTATGTACTTTACCATCTCATTAATAAATTAATTACAAATCATAAAAACTAGCCATTGCTGAATAGTTTATTTAACTGAGTAGAGAAGCTTCTATTTCCACATCAACTGATCTTGTTCTTGATAGGAGAGCTCCGGAAATTTACGTGAACCTATTTTCTGGGGAAGCAACTACAGAATTTCCAAATGCCATGCAGATGGCTAGAGGAGGGGTGAGTCATCCACTGTTCATTCCTATCTTGATATTTATGAAAGCATAAGTTCTCTGGAGTCTTCCATCTGTTTGGTCTGTTTGTCATTAAGTTCTTATACATGGATTGTATATCTTATTTCCCAATTGATGAGTGTCTATGCAGATTTTGGCAGATGCCATGGGACTTGGAAAAACTGTAATGACAATTGCTCTGATACTGGCAAGAAGAGGCCGAGGCATTCAAGAGGGTCAACAGGCCACTGCTGACAGGAATTCAGAAAATATCAATAATAGCCAGAGGAATTCTAACAGCCTGAAGAAACAGAAAGGTGGCACCCTCATTGTTTGTCCAATGGCTTTACTTAGCCAATGGAAGGTGAACCCTCAAATTGAGCCCTAAAGAAACTCAGTTTATGCAGCTGAAGTGCATTGTGTCATAAGCATAATGCTATTTTTGTTTTCACGTTACTTCCTCCAGGATGAGCTTGAAGCCCATTCAAAGTCAGATAGCATCACAATCTTCGTTCATTATGGTGGGGACAGAACTGATGACCCTAAGGTGATAGCAGAACCTGATGTTGTCTTGACCACATATGGTGTACTGACTGCTTCATATAAAAGTGTAAGCAATCTTGATTTCTTTGCTTTGATTCGAAAGGTGGCCACAGAATAAGGATAAAGAAAAAATTAGAAGAACTGGCAAGTTTTATTAGTCATGGCAATTTTAAGATAGTTCTTATATACAATCAATTGTCAATGTCTGGTGCTTGCACTTTGGTTTGTTATTTTTGTTGATTGTCTTGCATTTCGTGATACAGGAAAATGTTAACAGCATTTACCACAGAGTAGAATGGCATCGTGTTGTTTTAGATGAAGCTCATACAATTAAATCATCCAAGACTCAAGCTGCTCAGGCTGCATTTGCATTGTCCTCACATTGCCGCTGGTGTCTAACTGGCACTCCTCTTCAGGTACTGTGGAGAGTTATCTGCATGACTATGTATTAAGCTTGTATCTTCATGTTCCATTTTCCAGTAATTGAGCACCTTTGAATTAGAAAATATCATACTATTAATTTCAGTTAGATGAAATGAAATCTGCTTCTTTTCTTATGACAACTTAATCAAACTCTGATTATTCACTTTGCTTTGCTATTACATTCTATCTTCTTATGTGGCATTAATGAGTATTACTATTGGTACAGAACTCTTTGGAAGACCTGTTCAGCCTTTTGTGCTTCTTGCGTGTTGAGCCATGGTGCAACTGGGCCTGGTATGAAAGTCTTTATTTTTTAATAATCACTATGCAAAGCTTTGTTGAATTCTTCATGATTTCAAAACTGAGAATTTAATAACACCCTTAATCTAATTTCTCACACTTGTAGGTGGAACAAGCTGATTCAGAAGCCTTATGAGAATGGTGATCAGAGAGGTCTGAAATTGGTGAAAGCAATTCTCAGGCCACTTATGTTGAGGAGATCAAAGGAGTCTAAGGATAAGCAAGGAAGGTGATCATCATTCCTTCATAGTTTCTAATCTTGCATTTTTGGTGGATCTTTTCACAAAATTTGATTACTACAATATTAATACTGCATGGTTGCTATGTAGGCCCATACTTGTTCTACCACCAACTGATGTCCAAGTGATTGAGTGTGAACAATCTGAAACTGAGCAGGATTTTTATGATGCTCTCTACAGGAGATCTAAAGTAAGTTCCTGTCGCATAAATTTAGCTCATGTAGAAAGCAAATGGCAACTTATGGCTGCAATACAGAATGCAATGAGTTATCAGTATATTATTTAGGAGGTCAATGTCTGCATGTAATTGCTCCATGGCAATTCTATATCCATAGAAAATGAATTGAATCCACTTCATGAAACAAACAGGTACAATTTGACCAATTTGTTGCTCAAGGAAAAGTTCTTCATAACTATGCAAATATTCTTGAGCTGCTACTTCGACTGAGGCAATGTTGCAACCACCCTTTCCTTGTTATGAGGTAAGAATTAAATTGAATTCTTTAAGTGCAAAATAGTTTTTCTATCATATTCTGCCTCTCTCTCTCTCTCCCCCCTAATAAGAATCATCTCTGGCTCTACTTGTCTACAGTCGAGGTGATACAGCAGAATATGCGGACTTGAATAAACTGGCCAGGAGGTTCCTCCAATCGCATTCTGATGCAGGCTGTGGAACAGGTCCTTCTCGAGCATATGTTGAAGAAGTTGTGGAGGGTCTTCGCAGTGGTGAACATGCAGAATGCCCCATTTGCCTAGAGTCTGCAGATGACCCTGTGCTGACGCCCTGTGCACATAGGATGTGCAGGGAGTGTCTTCTCTCTAGCTGGAGGACTCCAGCTGCTGGGGTCTGTCCCATTTGCAGGAAAGTGATCAGTAAATCTGATCTCATCACATGTCCATCTGGAGGCAAATTCAGAATTGATGTCGAAAAGAACTGGAAGGAATCATCGAAGATATCCAAGCTCTTGGATTGCTTAGAAAAGATACGCAGCTCGGGTTCTGGTGAAAAGAGCATAGTATTTAGCCAGTGGACTTCATTCTTGGATCTCTTAGAAATTCCACTCAGGAGGAGAAATCTCGGATTCTTGAGGTTTGATGGGAAGTTGGCTCAGAAACAAAGAGGGAAGGTTCTCCATGAGTTTGCTGAGACTACAGAAAAAACTGTAAGCACTTTTTATCTTGCATCTTCTCTCTCTTGTTCAACTAATTCTTACAGATCAGAAGGGCAGAAAACAGACAGTATTCGTCAATTATGAATAACCATTTCATTCTTGTTTTTCATGTTTCAGATACTATTGATGTCCCTTAAAACGGGTGGTGTGGGCTTGAATCTGACCGCAGCTTCCAATGTCTTTCTAATGGTCTGTACATCTTTGTCAAAACTTTTATGTCCCATTTTCTAGTTTCTTTAAAGGAACACATTTTCTGACATCATCTGCAATGCAGGATCCATGGTGGAATCCTGCAGTAGAGGAGCAAGCAATCATGAGAATTCATCGGATTGGCCAAAAGCTGACTGTCCGTGTTAGAAGATTCATCGTCAAGGTAGCATTTTCACTTCATATACTTATATTTCTGTCCTAAAAAAGACGAAAAAAGATTCAGAATAATACGAATCTTGATATAAAACAGTCAAGAAAATCCCCATCTCTTAAATTTGCTCGGCACTAACTAAAACTCTTTGAAATTCATCCTTCCAAGTATAAATGATTGAAATTGGGTTCATAAGCAGCAGCCATTGTAGCATTTCCTTAGTAGAATAAGAGTTAGAGCAGCATGGCCTGATTTTATGTTTTTATCAATATCTGAGCACATAATTTTGATAAGTCTTTCTACCCTTTATTCTTGAAAATAATTCATTAGAAGGGAAATGATCTGCTTTCAACCCACATATATACATTATACATACAAACACATAGTGATGTTATTTGTGATGAAAAAAATCTAATTTGCAAATTATATATGTTTGATGGATCCAATACACACAAATACTGTTATTTGTGGTGAAAACCTTAAATTTGCTTCCTTATTTTTATTTAAAGAGTGTAATTTATGCTTATAAATAAATGAATATTTGGATTTGTAATTTTATCAGAACACTGTGGAAGAGAGAATGCAACAAGTTCAAGCAAGAAAGCAACGGATGATCGCCGGAGCTCTCACCGACGAGGAAGTCCGGTCAACCCGCCTCGAGGAGCTTAAGATGCTATTTAGATAAATTTATTTTAATGGATCATATTTATGTGTGCCCATTAAATTAAATTTGAGCTTTTTTTTTGGAGAAAAAAAAAAATCCATGGGCCAATTTTGTACACATTGTGACTAATGTTTGGATTGTATAGCCCTACCGAGTAGCAAGCTTAGTATAGGTAGAATCTTGTAATCATCACTTTTGAGTATTAGTGTCATCAGTCATCACCAATTCCATCTTTTGAGATTGAAATGAGAAAAAATGACCACCTCGGATGACTGCAAATTTAATTTTGTTTTCGGTAGATTGAATATAACACTAGGATTCTCTATACCAGTATTTATGTGCCACCTTTAATTATGGAATTAATTAACATGAAACATTATTGAATTTTAATCACGAATTATTGATTGGAATGTAACATGGGGGTTACTAAAACAAAGGAGAGACTGGGGAGAGAGCTTGGGAAAGAGGCCAAAACATAAGAAAAAAAAAAGGTATAGAATTTTATTATTTGAAAATTGATTGGACGAATTTTTATTTTCTATTTTTGTTGAAACCTTATAGAAAAAAAAACGATTATATCGTCCAATAAATAAGAAGTGTGCAACATAGCTTTTGTGTTCTCGAGCTAAAATTTAGGCATCTCCAATCTATTGTACCTTTTTGGTTTGGTTTATTTATGAAAATGATGTAATTTTAATATCAAATACTTTTCCAACTACAATCATTTACATCAAAAAATTATTCTCTAAAATATTATAATTATTTTATAATTTAACCAGCAATACAATATGCACACTAATATAATCTTAACACTTTAATTTTACTTTTTAAAAAAGAAATTATGAAATTGTTGATTTACAATACATAAATTAATCAATATTGTTCAAAAGTGAGACCCACCAACACTGGCGCAAGATGTTTGATGCTACATTGGAGCAAAATTGTACCATAAGATCTTGCTTTTATTTGTTTCTTTCTTTTTTTTTTTCGTTTATTTTAATTAGGGTTGAAATTCAAACTAAATAGTTTAATACTCGGCTCGTGTTCGGTCATTAAAAGCTCGCTCGAGTTCGATTCGATAAGCATATCAAACAAGTTCAAATATAATTTTATGTTCGATAAAATTTAAAGCTCGGCTTGAACTCGAGCTCGATAAATAAAAAATGAGCAAACACGTGTAAAAATATCAAATTATTCGAGCTCGACTCGTGTTCGGCTCGATCAAAGCTCGTTCGAGCTGAACTCGATAGATAATCAAACAAGCTCAAACATAAAATTTAAAACTCGATATCATTTCAAACAAACTTGAACATACGTGTGTTCGGACTCGACTAGATTCATTTACACCCCTAATTTTAATAATTCTTCAAGTTGATAAATAAAATAAATTCATAATAAATTACTATCATATTAAATATATAATATATCAATTTAAATAAATAATGAAAATTTTAAATAAAACTTTAATAAATTAAAGATGTCAGTAAAATGAGTAATATAATAGTGAACCTTCAAAACGTAATAATTGTACTTGAATGCATTGAAATTTTTTAGATTTTGGGTAACAAATTAATGAGTTTAATAATTTTTTTATGGGGATAAAGTCCAATTTGATCCTACAACTATACCCGAAATTTCAGTTTGGTCCTGAAATAAAATTTCGGTCCAAATCGATCCCTCAACTTTTTAAAAGGTCTCACGCTAATCCTTGCTTTAATCCATAAACTAACTTCCGTTAACGTCCGTCATTAACGACCTTAATTTAAGGAAAAAGGTCAAAGTTGGTCCTATAACTATGCTCGAAATCTCAATTTAATCACAAAATACAAATTTAGCCCAAATTGGACCCATTTTTTTTTCTTAAACCCTAATTAGATTAATTCGAGGCCAATACCAAGCCACATGTACAATTTATGAATCCAAAAGTTTTGGACATCTTTTTTAATAATCTCAGTCATAATTTAATATTTTTAGAAACCAATACTAAGCTGTGGAACTATCTGATCTACATAATAGAATTCTGATGATATAAAATTATGAGCCAATGCAAAAAAGTTTAATATTATTATTTCATGATTATTACAAGAAGAAAACTAGTCATTTTATATTGCTTCAATCATATATCAATTCCAGATAAATTTATCGATAAATATTATATTCATTATAATGTCATTAATTATTAATTGTATACGTAATTATATTGACATTGGAGAGAAACATATATATTTAATAACTATATCATCCACAATCATTTGAATATCTTGAGACGTTCTTCAAATTAATCGTAGACTTTATTGATTAATAAAAAATGAAAAAGAATAGTCAGATAATAAAATTATCCATATTGAACAATTAAAATTTGAGTTAATTTTTTTTGGGATCAAACTGAGATTTTGAGTATAGTTGTAGAATCAACTTGGACATTTTCCCTTAAATTAACGGTATTAGTGACGATCATTAACAAAAATTAATTTAAGGACTAACGTGATACCTTTTGATCGACTTGGACCGAAATTTTATTTCAAAACCAAACTAAAATTTCAGATATAATTATAGAACAAAATTAGACCTTATCTCTTTTTTATGTGACAACAATTTGTACCTAAATATCACTTATATTTAATATTTCTGATCGACCGTTTTCACATCTTATAAATTATCGAACCTGTCTCATGGATTAGAATCTATGAACCCAAAGTCAAAACAAAACATCATAAATTAAGGCCTATATCCTAAATTCATTCCAATTTTTAAAATAGATTTGTTACCTTTTCCCCATTTCATGGTGAAACATTACCAAACTCCGATGCTCAAAAGAAAGAGACTAGTCTAAAGAAGTCCAAATCTTTAACCCATTAATATACATATATACACACTAATACTAGTTGGCCATTTACATTCAACAATAGACTTAAGCGATTTTAGGCCTTAAGCCTCAAGAATGATCGCAGTTTGAGAATAGGCGATCTCCTCTTTTTCACTATCATGGGGCTGCATACGGCTTTGAGAGGTACTCCTTCCACTCCTCCGGAAGGCCCTTCCGCACTTTCAACATCCTTATCGCGTGGTTTGTTAGGGGTATGGCGAGTATGTCATAGTCCTTAGGGGCCTGCAATATTTAGTCGAACACAGGTGGGATCAACAACGAACACGAGAGAGAGAGAGAGAGAGAGAGAGAGAGAGAGGTTGATAAAAGCTTTCTGGTCATTTCTCAGAGATAAAATCAAGTACCTTAGGGACCTTGAGCAATTTCATATTAGCCTCCTCCAATGTTTTCTGGCCTTTCCTTGAGTTACATCTGGAACAGGCTGCTACCTGTTTCAAAGATACGACTATGAGATGTTTATCATTGAACACGATTGGTTACTGTTTACAGCCTCCTGAAATCTCATACACATTATGAGTTCTACATCCTTCAAATATTATCTTACCAGATTTTCCCATGTCCACTTCCCCCCTCGTGCAATTGGAAAAACATGATCAATGGTCAGGTTCTCAGTGGAAGAACAATATCTGTCGAAGTAGGGAGATAACGAGTCGAATTACAGGATTCAGATGGTCATAGCATTGTCCAGTTATAAAATGAATAATCCCATAAAATCAAATGGTTACTAAGAGGATTTATGTTTGGTGAGTCTCTCAGCTAATAAGATTTTTTAGCTGAGTCTTTTGTTTAAAGAGCAGCATCTAGGCACTAAAATTTAGACTGCATAATATTTTTCTAGTTGAAGGGGAAGTTTGATGAGGAATCCTCAGTTTGATGACTTTAAAAATGAACTTAAAAGATGCTAAATAATTATTCAATGGCTATTGTTTCTTTTTCAGAAAAAGAAAAACTCAATGCAAATCAAATGGAAAAACGAAGCCCAAGAATAAAAATTAGACAAATTTGTTAAGAACTCACTGACAAGTGTAATTGTCACGATGAAAAATATTTTTTCGACTTAGGTTACTTTTCACCTTTCTTCTTTTGACAACTTGTAGTAAATGTGGAACCTGAGAGAGTCAGTGCACAATAACCACTGATTAGCCAAAATAAACGGAACAAGAAAACATTGAAAACGGTTAATAGCACTTAACAGTCACCTGAAATAGTCAAATCACCAACAAAATTTCCCCCCTTGGTAATTATACATGAAAGAGGGAGGGGGAATTTATAGGTGACTGAGCTATTTCAAATGAGAGGTAATTCTTCCTGTATGGAAATATTATAAGCAGATGGAATTGGAAATAGCAATATGAAGAAAGGTGACTACTACAGCACTCAATCAGTGGCCTCATACCCTCAACACAGCAGGAATATAGAATGAACCACTAGGAGAGTTTATAGTTTGGTCATAATATTCTAAAACATCAGCCTGCAATTTAGGAGAAAAAGAATGAAATCAAAAGGTTATGATTCAGTGATACAATTGCAATCACAAATGCGAGAAGTATATGTGTACTAAACATCAAAACCAAGTACTTAAAATTTCACACTATAAGTTAAAATTTTATGGACAAATTCATTTGGACTCAAAATTTTATATTTTCTATTGAAACAGGGTCCCACAAAATTATTGACATGTTAAAATATGTTTTGATGTAATGGAAACTAGCCATTGTAAGAAACCAGAAAGAGTCCGACCTTATCCATGAACTCCAAACATATGGCGCGTTTCCAGCAGACAACATTAACAGGCCTGGCATGACCGAAATATCATTCAAATAGTTTTCAAAACAATTTCATACACAAATCCACGCAGGATGAATACATTTCAGCAACATAACAAATGTGTGGCAATGGGAACAGATAAATGAACAAGACAAGAAAAAACTGCAACAAAAATGAATAGATAGAAATGATAAAATATAAACAGATGACTGGTTCAATTAGATTCTTCATTTAACTGGGCCGCAATAGAATGAAATATCAGAGTGACATTTAATAGGTTCAGAAAGCTAAAAAATAGAGTGATCTTGAAATAGTTGTACTCAGATTGTGCTGGATCTGTAGCCTTCTTCTGGTGAAGATATTATAAGCTCACTAACTTATGTGCCAACTATTATGTAAGATCTCCAATTCCAAAGTTCTAGTGAGGAAAAAGGAATATGTTCTACTTCATAAAAGAAAAGGCATGGCCTTCAATTCAAAGTCAAATTTAATATCTATCAAAATTACTGGCAACGTTTTCATAATAACCTGATGTCTATGAATGTCAGAGAATGCCTTTGATCAATATAGGAAAAAAAAGGCACTTAACACAGAACACCATTGTAGGTAGTTTCTGACACTAAACTTGTACAATTAAAAGTTTATAGTTCAAGAAAACGATATCCTATCACCCGAAAATGTTTGTCAGATGACAACCTTTTGCAGTATAAAACTATTCAAGATTGCTTATCCATCAAAAACATTCCAAACAGAAAAGCTAATTAGCTACTTGAGAGACTTCTGTGGGATGAAGCAACGCATTAAATCAGCACACATCCTGTTGGAAACTAACGCCACAGAGTGTCAACAAACAACAAAAGCATCGAAAAGTAACTAATGCAGTTGCTAATTGATGCTTTACACTTATAATGAATTAGGTATAAAATCAAATATTTCCCCTAACTGATGCTAAAACAGCAGAATCACATCATCATAATCCATAGCAAACTAAAATCCAATCCGAAACAAAATTTCCGTACGACTACGTAGAATATATAAATTCACCACTAACAAAATCTACACGAACCTAAATATACGCTTTCCACGTAAAAATCACAGGCTAAAAGCTAAAGCATACTAATTAACTCACAATTTCTCAATTAATTGCCAAAATAAAGCCTCTAAATATAAACCAGCAACTCATTATTAGCACTTAAATGCGTAATCTTTTTTGTTTAAATACTGTAGGCAGACCTGTAAGAGATGTCCAAAACTAAGCCTCTAAATCCAGACAGCTCATCAATCCCAAACTCTGAATCATCCGCCAACACTTCATCAAACACTTCACCGGCATTACTCGTCGCAGACGAAGACGACGGTGACTTGGAGGCGTACACCGTGGAAGTAAGCTTGCGCTTGCGATCTCCCGAAAGCGAGTAGCTAATACTTACGCCGCCGCCGAAACACTTACCTCTACAGCAGCGGCGGTGAAATGCGCCGAACCCTACCGACAACCCGTTTCCAGTGACGAGGGATTTTAGACGGCCTCCGCCAGCAGTAAATTGCGCCATGAATTCGCCGCCCCGCTTGATAGTTGAGCGTTTTTGTATGAGCTGGGTTTTCGAAAATGGGATCCAAATTATTCAAATTTCGGCAAGCAGCGTGGTTCGAATCATGATATTAAGCCTTGAATAGGAAAAAGGAATATCCATTTTCTTTGCTTGTTCTCCAACAATATTGAATTTCATCACGTTTCTCTCAAACAAAAAAATAAAAATAAAAATAAAAATAAAAATAAAATTGATCACGCAAAATCTTGCTGCCACATATTCTGGTCTCGGCATTCTGCTAATATCTCATGCCAAATGACATATCTGCCCCCTATAATATCTTCTCCAAATCAATTTCGGAAAGAGTATATTTGCATTAGCGCAACCCCAATTTCAACATCCATCACACCAAATATATGATACTTGTTATAATAAGAAATATTTATATTGGAAGTTTGGAACAAATGATAATTGCATAAAGTATGAAAAAAATAAAAAAAAATGTAGAGGAGAAAATATGGGTCAAGCCCAAACGTATCTAAAAATGAAAGGCCCAACGCAACAAATGGTAGTAGCATCGGCTCGGCCCAATTAAACATCCGCCACAGATAAACTCCCATTTTCAATTACTGACTTAGAATATCGGATCAGAGTGCCAACGTTCTTTGAATCTTTGGTGCCCAGAATCTTCGTTCCCACGTAATTATTGATCGGAGAAATCCGACCATTACGGATTGTATATACTAGTATTTGTTCTGTACGTTATGCGAATTTAAATATTTATAAATGAGATACTCTCCTATGTACAAGGTGTATGCCGTATGGGCATGGCCCATCAGACTGGCCCAAATCTAATAATAAAAAAAATTAAAAAATTGTCTCATTTCAGGTGCTGGACCCCACGCGCCGCACGTGGGCGCGTGTGGGGTACACGTGCTAGAATTATTTTTTTTTATTTTTTTTCATTTTATCATTTTTTTTTTTCATTTTTCTGTTCCCCCCTCCCAAAATTGTATACCCTAAAATACAATTAGTGAACTCTAAAAATTGAATTGAATTAATTTATTTTTTTAAAAATAAATAAATATATATATATATATATATATATATATCTCCTAAAATTGATTTAATGGACCCTAAAATTAAAGTAAATGATTTTTTTTATTCGACGACTCGCACAATGCACTCACTCGACGTTAACGCGTGGGCTCGTGCATTGCGCTCGATAATTAATTTAGTTTTTCAAAATAAATATAAATGTTAATTGAAAAAAAAAACATAATTTTGAAATAAATATATACTCTAAATGGAATTAGTGAACCCTAAAATAAAGTGAACGAATTTAATATTTTTTGAAATAAATATAACCCATAATTGAGATTAATAAACCTAAAAAAACACAACAAAAACCCCTTAAAAATACTAAAAAAAAACCCTAAAAAACTATGAACCCTAAAAAAACCTAACCCCCCATAAACTTTAAACATTAATTGGAATGGAAAAAATCACAATTTGAACTACATAAAGTCATATAAGATAAGTAGCAGAGCAGTTACTTTTTAATGATACAAGTGATATTTTTTTAACTTTAAATGATATTTTTTAGTGTAAAGATTGATACTGATTTTTATCATTTTTTTGTGGGTCAATGCGGATTAACCCGTTTGATGGATGTATGGATCTTATTGGGCTTGGGGTGATGTATAGGAGTTTTGGTGTTTATAAATTAATATTATAAATTTGAATGAGGCCACATTGTAATTGAATGAGATAATATTCTAGGTCTCAAATGTACTCAAAATATTTACATGTGATAGCAAAAATATTATATGGATGGTTTCATATATTCTAATAATCATATTTAACATTTGAAAACGTATAATTATATATGTAGTTTTAGCAAACATCACAACATCAGTTAAACTAAAAAATTAAAAATTAGAAACAATGATTATTGGTATCATTCTTTTAATATGATATTAATCGAACAAAATACATAACTTGTGAGTTGTAAAAAATAATTTAGGCCCAATATAAATTTTGTGATATTGTTTTATATCTTTGTTGTATCTTTTAACCTGACAATCATAATCAAATTTGTGTAAGATAACATATAAACTTGGTATAATTTGTTGGTGCAACAATCATTTTTTTAAACTTTATAGGGATTTTCTTTAAACGTTAACATAATAATATTTTGTTCATGTTGCCTTTTTTTTTTAGATGTCAAGGGTAACCTGCAGCCGCTACCGTGGTGCGCACTGAGTAAACTCCGCATCTGTGTTCATGTTGCCTACTTACTAAATCATATAATTGTGTTAGTGTTATGCTTTGCACTAAGCATGTTTATCAAGTGCTATACATTGCACTTGCAGTAGTGATTGATTGTCATTGATCTTTATGGCATAGATCATCACTAAGTATTTAATTTATTCCAAATACACATGTTGTTCTGAACAACGTTCTCAAGAATATACAAGAACGTGATCTGAACTTCATAGAAGATAGTTCAAGCATAAAGATTGGACTGAGCTGAAGATGAAGATTGTTGTGCATCGAAACACAACATAGATTGTTTAAACACACTGAGTACTGTCAGCTAGCTTGAGTGATAGCCAGTAGTCAATTTTTAAACATACAAGACATTCCGCTGTGCTACATCATGTGAAGGTTCAAGATCAACAATGTTCATTGCAACGTTCGTGATCGTTTGCATGAACATCTTTTGTCTAGATTATTCTTCCAAGATCATTGAAGTTGTTCGAAATCTGCCAACCAAGAAGAGATTCAAGATCATTCTAGAAGATGTCTGAATCAGCTTGGAGAGCACATGATTGAAGATAAGGTAAAAGTCTAAAGATGGAAGAATTCTAACATGACAAGTCCTCGATTTTAATTTTGATAAGGAAAGTTTCCTTATTAGATTCCTAATTGGATTAGACTTCTGATTCCCATATTAAGGCTATGTTTCTATTCTATAAACAGCCTGGAATTAGACTTGTTAGAGTACATCGAAACAGAGCAGAAGATCTGAAGTAGATAGAATCTGCAAGAGCTCAATATTTTTTAAGAGCCATATTAGTTTCGGTTGTCAAGGTTAGGCTAGAGATTAATGTTCTAGTCATCGTGTAGTGAAACTCTTTTCATACACTGTCTAAAGATTTCTCGAGAGAGAATACTTGTGGGAACTAGATAGAGAAAGTCTAGGTTGTGAGGGGATATCATGATTCAATTTATCGAAAGAGGGTGTACAGGTAGAACGGGTATCGAAGGATGGGAGGTCAGCTGCGTGTAATATCCCAAGTAAACATTCCATCAGAGTAGTTAATTATTTTCCACGGACATGATAAGTCCCCCTGGAGTAGATCGATTGATCGAACATGGTTACCAACTCACTTTGTGTTTTACTTTATGCTATTTACATTAAGTTCATAATAACGTTGATTCATATTATTGTGAACTTTTTATCTAAGAACGTTCAAGTATTTTTATGTGAACGTTTGCAACAGATATTTCATACGGAGTGTGTAATTTCAAATTGTTCTCCTTAAAAAAAAAAAATAATGTAATAATCAGTATTACAATATTTAACTTCACACAACTATTTTTTCTTGATCCAATTACTATAATTACATAAAAAAGGGGCTTTGCAAAAAATACGTTATAGACAAAAAAAAGTCTATAACCTGTTAAATAATAAATTACAATAATTTTAATATAAAATGAAAATTCTAATCAAAGTGTGAACAATCAATCCATTTATCTCTACCTTATTGGCATATGCATACATGATCAGTAACTTTAAAGCACTAAAGAAATTTGCGAACCATGATACATGCATGACTAATTGGAAGAACGTTACAAGGAGTAATTTGAAGTATTTTTAGGAAAATTTTATTTTTAATGCAAAACAACTATGATTCGAATTGTCATAATTTTCATGAGGAAAATAATCATTTGGAGTGGATAATTTTTTTAATATTTTAATGGGGAAGTGATAGATTTTTAAAAGCATATAAATCCGTCAAGAAAATGAATACATGAAGGATGCGACAATTACAATGTTATTTAGCCAATTATTACAATATTAAATAGGTAGAATTAATGCTAATTAATAAAATAAACGGTGGATTTGAATATACATATATAAATGTTAAAAAGATATTAAAGAAAAAAATAAAAGAGTTATAATATTAAATAAATAGAATTGATGTTAATTATCAAAATAAATGGTGGACTTGAGCATATATCTACAAA
This sequence comes from Perilla frutescens, assembly GCA_026008535.1. Classification (NCBI taxonomy): domain Eukaryota; kingdom Viridiplantae; phylum Streptophyta; class Magnoliopsida; order Lamiales; family Lamiaceae; genus Perilla; species Perilla frutescens. The sequence goes on along the minus strand of BRKX01000013.1, from coordinate 7,910,013 downwards.
TATTAAGTAATAAAAGAAAAAAATAGAAAATATTAGGAATAGAAGAAAAGATGGAAAAGGAAAATAAAAGAAAAACAACGAAAAGAAGGAAAAAAAAACACAGCAAAATCCGAAAAGAAAAATTTGACAAAGAAACAAAAAGGGGAAAAAAGGAATAAAAGTGAAAGATAAGTTTCGATCAAGAGCTTTTCTGTTTTTAAAATGCCATCAAACCAGTCCACCGTTACTTGGTTCCTGAATGTTTTTAGAATAAGGGGGTGTATTGGTTGTGGATTTTGATGGATTTCATTGGACTTTTAAAATCCGGGTGTATTCAATCCAGAATTTTAAAAGTCCAATGAAATTTTGGTGTATTCAATCCAGACTTTTAAAAGTCAAATGAAATCCTGGTGTATTCAATCCAGACTTTTAAAAGTCCAATGAAATCCTGGTGTATTCAATCCAGACTTTTAAAAGTCCTTTAAAATTCTGAGGTATTCAACAATTCACGGACTTTAAAAAGTCATTGACTTCGATGGATTTCGGCTGGATTTCACGTGAAAATTATGAAGGATGAAATCCGACCTCCAGACACGAGATTTCGATGGATTTGGAAAACCCAGCGAGCGCGGTGTCCCAGCGACCGGTGAGGAGTTGAAATCGGGCACCCCCAGCTGTCACCCGACCCCAGCGGCCGCTGGCCTTGCCGATGATGGCACTCCAGCGGCCGCTGGGATCAAGGCCGCTTGATTCCAGCGGCCGCTGGGTTCAATTTTTCTTATCGTCTACACCGATCGTTGTGGTCTAACGAGCGCTGGCGAGATGGATTTGAAATCCATTGAAATCGTTCAAAATCAGTCCGAAATCCATACGAAATCCGCCAGACTCTACGTGGAGTTGGGAGACTCCATGTGGAGTTTTGGAAGACTCCATGTGGAGTCTATGGATTTATAAAATCCATAGAAATCCATGGACATTTTAAAGTCCAATAAAATCCATCAAAATCCCAATCCAATACACTCCCCTAAATATTGTTTTAAGTTAAGTTTTAAGTGATTTTTTCTTAATAATAATTTTACCCATGCAATTTTAATTTAATATATGTATAAATAGATAGATATATTACAAAATTGATCAAACATAGAATAAATGAATATTTATAAACAATCATATCTTGCATAAAAAAATCTACATATTCTTTAAAAAGTCTATAAAAAATACTAATATAAATATTTTGGAATGATATAATAAAAAGGTGAATTCTCAAGTACATTGGATGTATACGAGATGTATATCAGACGGGGAAATGTTGGTAATTAATTTTTCGGTGGTGGTATTTTTGTAATATAATTCGGATAGTGACATTTGTGTAATTATTTGGATTCGAAAAAAAGCATATGACTTCTAGTATTGAAAAATATCACATTTATTTTACTAGAAAGTACTGCTAAAAAAATTTTTAAAAGAAAAAAAATGGTTACATTTTATTACTATATTTTTTTGATTGAAAAAAGTATTACTTATAATATTGAGAAACATATCTTTTAACATTGAAAAGTATCATGTGTCTAATACTGGAAAAAAAAGTGCATTCAATGAGCCTAATGCGTGGACTGCATGTGCCTTGATGTGTTTATGGGTAGGAATGTCAACTTTACCCATAGGGAAAAAATTACCAGTAGGTAAACGGGTTATAGGGGTGGGTAGTATTCGTAGATTCGGGTAACGGGTAGGGTACTACTCGTACCCGCTAAATTTTATTAGTGTAAGGGTAGGGTATGAGATTAAGGTTTTACCCGATTACCCTACCCAATTACCCTAACATATTATATATATATATATATATATATAAACTTTTTGAATTAATCTTCTAGTTTTGTTGTTATGGTGGTATCACAAGAATTTGATTTGTTTGTATTGGTTATATTTTGACAAAAGAACTCATTTATTAAATTTTTTTTCGTGTTTTTGGGAATTTTTTTTATTATGATATATTATTAAATAAATCTAAACGGGTACCCGTTTTATCCTCGGGTATCCAATTACCCGTAGGGTAATACCCGTACCCTACCCTCTATAAAAAATAGGATAATAGGGTAGGGTATGGATAGAACATTTTATGTTAGGGTAGGGTATGAGGAAGGCATACTCGTACCCTACCCTACCCATTGACATCTCTATTTATGCGTAAGCCTTGATATTCAAGAGACCACCTAAATGAAAAAATATCATTACATTTGTCCAAAGAGAGTTAGATATCACTAATCTTGTACTTATCATACTTAAAGAAGGTGTTCATAATTAAAAAATATTTGTTTATTGTGTATGTACATATATATAATATAGGGTGAAAAATTAAAGTAGTCAAATTCAAGATAGCAAATGCTTTTTTAGCCAAGTATTTTAAGTCATGCTTTCTTGGTCAAAAAGTGGCGCAAAAGTCTCATGTGCCCTTTTTGTCTTATTTGAAAAGTGATTTACCTTATTTCTTTTACTTCTTCATGGCACGTGCACGTTTCATATCATTAAAAAAAATTGAAACATTCAATTCACATGAAAAGTGGATTTTTGGTAGTTGGGGTACAATTGTTTGCATTAAAACTGGAACCCATGTTAAAGTAAAAAAAAAAAACGTCGACATTTTTTAGAACAATTTGAAGAGAAGAAAATATTGGGAGTTTGCAATTTTGTTGGAGAAACATATCCCCAAGAATTTCAAGGTAAGTTTTTTTTTATTTTTCTAACCGTTAAGATGTTTGAATTAGTCGGGTTTAAGGTCCTTTTAAAATTTTAAGCATTTTATCCATAATTTATGCTAATTTCATAATATTTGTGTTTAATAGTTATTGAAGTTATAAGATCTTTATTTTTGTAATTTTTGAAGATCGTATATGCATATATTATTGTAGATTTGGATATTTTGTGGTAGATTAACGTGAAGTCATAGATTTGGTAGTTTTGTAAAGATTAGCATCGTCAATTAATTTTTCGGATATTCAACATTTTCGTAACAATATTGTCACAGTTCAGATGATTTCGTGACAATATTATCACGAAATACATGAATTCGTGACAATATTCCCACGAATACAATATCTCGTGACTATAAATAGTCTCGAGAATATTGTCACAAGAATGGTCTTTTCGTGTCAATATTGACACGAGAACATAGATCTCGTGACAATATTGTCACGAGTTCTGTGATCCTGTGACAATATTTTCACGATTTTTTTTAAATTGCTTTAATCACTCTTTATTGTTGATTTGCAGATGTCTTGGCAACATATTGTTGTCCGACATAGTTGTAGATGGGAGAGATATGAGTATGTGGATGGTGAAGATCAGCTCGTGCACCTTCCATTTGATAATTTATCCCGTGATAAATTGATAGACAAGATTCACAATTTTATGAAAATATCTCCAACAAATGCAAGTTATACACTGAGTAATTTGACGAGATCATTGACAGGGAGGCCACTGAAAGAACTCTTGAAAACGGATGTTGATTTAGCTCGTTTAGTTCAGGAGCAAGATGAGCCTGTTGTATATGTCATCAAAAAATCAATTCAGCAAACTCCAATAGTAACGATTACAAGATATCGTGTCAATAATACTCACGGTTATACCTTCTCGTGTCAATAATACTCACGAGATATTACTTCGTGTAAAAAATGCTCACGGTTTAGAGTTCAAGTCATTAAAGTATTTTCGTGAGAATAAAAGTTTTCGTGAGAAAAATATTGCCCCGATAACACATTTCGTGAGAAAATATAGTCACGAAAAGGAATTTCGGGTGTATATATTGACATGAGAACTGCCATAAAATTCACAATATTACACAGAAACCCATCAATTAAATTCACCAAATTCGATATGTTTCACTACTTCCCAACATTAAAACATATTCTAACGTCTTAATTCAAGACATTCCACAATAGAGATCTTCCAAATTGAACGACATATATTCCAAAAACGAATGACATATATTCAAAAGAACAAACTCATGAATTCAATGTTCTAACCTGTTGAAAATCATCAGCAACCCATGAATCGAGATCTTCCATGTCTTCGTCCTCGTCACGTAGCCTTCAACGTCGACGGCGATAATTTCGTGAGGATTTTCTTCGCGACAATAGGTAGGTTTTTCGCGAGAAAATTGGTTTCGTGAGAAATTTTTTAATTAACCCTTCGTGTCTATTCTCTCCAAATCGAGAGAAAAAAATTACAAAGGGGATGTGAACCCTTTCGTGTGAATAACGGCTCTCATGCAAACCGTGACAATTTTTGGATTCAAATTTTGTCTTTATGTTCTCAAAAAGGAGTCAAACAGAATATTTTGATTGGGCCCACTCTTTATTAAGGGTATTTTAGAGAATCACAAAAAGTTTGACTAAAAAACATGAGTTAAAAAAGTGGGCTAAAAAACATTTGTTATTTAGATTTTGTCCACTTGTATCCATTTACACTATAATATATTACTTAGAGAGGATTCATAATTAAAAAAGGAAATATGGTTGGACATATATTATAAACAGAAATTTAGGGGATGTTTGGTTTTATTTCTAATTTTTAGTATTTTCAGTAAAATTTTCGAGGTGCATTGACTTTTGAAAAAATGTAATAGTGCTTTTGTTGTAATGAACGATTTACTGTTTAGAGTTATAAATTTGAATATGTATATATAGAGAGAGAGAGTGAGAGAGAGAGAGAGAGAGAGAGAGAGAAAGAGAGAGATTTGATATGCTGTCCATCTAGAATGAGCGACTCGTGAGCGTCTCTTTATCCACGTCAGATCTAATTTTAATTTTTCTTTCTCTCTCATTCATTCCCCTCTCTTTCTCTCCAATGAGTTAGCTGCTGACCATATTGACATGAATGAACATCCCAAAATCAAGTCAAACTGGCTTATGTAAACTCAAATGATTAAGGTGTACACAAAAAAGAAATGAGTAATAGTCATGGTTACTTTATGCAACAAAAGGCTATAAAAGATCATTTTGTAGTTTACAATGTGACGAATTCTCAAAGTTGCTCATCCTCCAAACCAAGGGTGCTCACACATGGCAAAAGAAAAGATCACATATCATGTAGTTGTAGAAAATTTGAGTTTGAAGGTATTCCGTGCAGACACATGTTGGCTTTCTTTCGTATTAACCAACTTTTCCAGCTGCCTGAAAAATATATCCTGAAGCGATGGACACGAGATACAAAGATTGGTGCAATATATCTTGCAGGTAATCAAAATACTAATGATAGTCCAACAAAGTTTTTAATGTCGAGACACTCGAGATTATCATGTAAAGCTTCAGTGATAATTGATGATGCATATTTAACAGAGGAGGGAACAAAGTTTTTGGATGAACAATTTGATTATATACATGGCAAAATTAAAGAGATGAACATTAGTTCTACATTTATCGGAGAAAGTCAAAGGATGAAAAGTTTGGATAAAGCATTGAATATTAACGATCCTTCTGAAATAAGGACAAAGGGATGTGGGAAAACATTGCCATCATCAAAAGAGAAGTTAAATTTAAAGGTGAGAGTTTGCCATGGATGCGGACGCACTGGAGTATCACATGACAAACGCAATTCCCAAATTTACATGGTAGGTATGTGAACAATCATTTAATTATATCATTTACGTTTTATATTTCTTTTACTAATCAATTAAGCTCACTAGACTTTTTTACTATGATAATATTTACTTTCAGAAACTAATATATAAAATAACATCTTTATATAATAAATGAGTTATAATTCAACTTACTAAATTTGGAAGGTACGTTTTGACGGGAAAATCTAAGAATTTCTATTTTGATGACCATTGTGCAATTATATATATATATATATATATGATTGAATGGACGATATATAACTTGAAAAATTAAAAATTGAAAATAAAACAAACAAACGTGTTTTCGGTGTTTTGAATAATAATAATAATGGAAAAATTTTCATCTAAGAATACCTACTTGGAGTAGATATTCAGATCTGGGAAAGTTGTATTAGTTTCTTTATTTTGGAGATTCTGATTACTTTCCAAAATTCTTAAAAATTGAACTAAACATAGAAATTTAAAAATAAGGAATCAAATTACTTTTCAATGCCAAATTTCTTACCAACCAAACCGGGTCTTAAAGTTTCATTTTCAATTTTTAAGACTTATGTTTCATTTTCCGGGTTTGTTTTATCTTTTTCAACGTTCAGGGATTTTTATTATTATTTTATGTTTGAAGAAATATATATATATATATATATAAATGAATTTGTATCCATTTTTAAATGAAAGGAATTTATTATCTTTGAAAGGAATTTGAGACTAAGGTTGCAGATGAGGTGAGAGCCATGTGCCCATGTGGAGCTATGAGTGTTAATTTATTCAGCAACTTCGAATAAAAAGTTGTATGTTTGTTACACTTTGACTGGAATTACAACTGAAGTACAAGGAAACAGAAGGAGTAGAAGAATGAAAGAATTACAGTAAACTGAATTTGAACAAATTAAACGAACTGAACCGGTATGCAGATTCCGGCAAACCAAGTCGAGGGGACCTCTCTCCGCAAGACAAATACGCCCCGGCTAGTGCTCACAGTTTGGCGGATGTCTTTCAAAGATGAAACGACTTTGTCCTTCCCGCAGTAGCACCACAAGTCCGGCAAGGCTCCGGCGAACTAGACAACGTCGAGAATTGGAAAGTTGTGACTCGAAGGAACTTGTATGCAACAATATGATGATGTTCGTTTATGCAGAATGTAGCATTTTTGGCCATGCATGGATGTCCTATTTATAGGCACATTTCCACTGCAGGGGACAGCTAGGGTTTGAGGGCATTCAAACCAGGTGTTGTAACCCTCAGAAGTTACAGCTCTGCCATTAAGCCTTCCAGGAGTTACCTTCTGCAGATCCTGACAGGTGTCCCATGTCAGCTCGGATCCCAACACGTGTCCAAGGGAGCTGTAGGTGCAGATCCTGACAAGTGTCCCATGTCGGCTCGGATCTCAACACGTGTGTCCAGAGAGCTGCAGACTTTAACTCCCGACAGGAGTTACGTTCCAGCCCACTAACTCCACCAGCTCCAGGTGTGAGTTACCACATTTGAATAAAGCCACTTAACTCAGCTAGGAGTTACAAGGATGAGGACGAGGACGAGATGAGACGAGACGCGTATGGGCACCGGGTATGGGCTCGGGCTCGGGCACGGGCGGGCGCGCGCTTGTGTGCGCGTGTGGACTCATGGCCCACATCCTTGTGCACTTAATTACTACACTTAAGTGTTAATACACTTAAATACACTTCTTAACTTGATTAAGAAATCAATGTGAGATTATTTAATGTGTCTTAAACACATTATCCCACACACCATAAATGCCCAATCATGTGACCAACTTCAACCATTTATTTCTCACTCATTGAAAATCAAATTTGAGCAAATAAAAATACTATGATTATCTACTCACAACATAGAATAATCGTACGGTATTTAATTCCTCCAAAATTAAATATCCCGGTCATGAAAAATCAGATAAAATGAGTCAAAACTCAATTTAATAAATCATATTTTCCAACAATCCCCCATATGAGTGGAAATAGTGCATGCATGTATGCAGACAAGTAGCCCAGTTCTCTAGAAACACAACTGCAACAGGATAGGTAGCTTGTGACTTTGAACCTTCCATATTCTAACACTATCAAGTATACCGGCTGTTTAGTGGATATGATGCCTTGAACTATACATGTTTAGTGTGTACCGAGACAATAGTATTGAAAATAGCTATGTCTCAAACATTATCTGTTCTCATGTTTGTGTCATTTTCAGGCCATGGACAACCTCTTTGAATTCATAAATATCTCTTAGAAGCGGCCCCCATTTCCCACTTATATAGGTGATCTTCTCTTCCGAGTATCCTGTCATACTCAACCTCATTAGGTTTAGGAATCATTAAAAGTCATAGGACTTATCCTCACCACCTTGACAGGTGTGCACTTGGTTTGCTCACAGGGAAAGATTCACTTATAAGTTTCCAAATGCTACAAAACCGAACGTTTGTAGCTTAGTTTTCCCATTGAACCAAGTTATTATGATCTCCAGTCATCATGGTTGGGTTACCACTACAAGCATTCTTAGAGTGTGGATTTTAAACCCATTCCCTCTAGCAACTTAGCCATTTGATCTCGGTTTAACCCTTTGGTTAGCGGATCCCCTAGATTGTCTACTAACTTCATATAGTCAACTGAGACAACTCCACTTGAGATCATATGCCTAACAATATTATGTCTCTGATGTATATGTCGAGACTTACCATTATACATAGCATTATATGCCTTCCCGATAGCCGCTTGACTATCACAGTGAATCATTACTGACGACACTAGTTTTTTCCAGCATGGAATATCCTCTAGAAAGTTGTGAAGCCATTCCGCTTCTTCACAAGCTTTATCCAAAGCGATAAACTCAGATTCCATGGTAGAACGGGCTATACAAGTTTGTTTCGTGGATTTCCATGATACTGCTCCACCACCGATAGTGAAAACAAATCCACTAGTCGAGAATGAGTCTTTTGTGTCTGATATCCAATTTGCATCACTGTACCCTTCAAGTACGGGAGAAAACCTTGTATAATGCAGCCCAAAGTTCAAAGTATACTTCAAGTATCTTAGAACTCGTACTAGAGCTTTCCAATGCTCTTTGCTTGGATTGTTCGTGTACCGACTCAACTTATTTACAGAACATGCAAGATCAGGTATAGTGCAGTTAGTGATGTACATCAAACTCCCAATGACCCTTGCATATTCTTCTTGAGCTACCAGTTCTCCCCGATTTTTACTCAAGTGTACATTGAGTTCGGACGGGGTCTTAGCCGGCAGACTATCAAAAGCGTTGAATTTCTTAAGCACTTTCTCCACGTAATGAGATTGTGTGTAGACAATTCCACCACTTATCCGTACTATGTTGATTCTTAGAATCACATCAGCTAAACCCATATCTTTCATGTCGAAATTTCATTTCAACATTTATTTCGTTTCAACAATCACTTGATGGCTACTGGCCATGATTAACATATCGTCTACATAAAGACAGACTATGACATAGCCATTAGAACTGCTCTTTATACACACACATTTATCACACTTATTGATTTTGAAACCATTTGATAACATCACATTATCAAACTCCAAATGCCACTGAATAGGTGCTTGTTTCAGACCGTACAACGATCTAACAAGTTTACAACCTTTTGTTCTTGCCCTAGTGCAACAAACCCTTCAGGTTGTTCCATGTATATTTCATCCTCCAGCTCACCATTCAGAAACACGGTCTTTACATCCATCTGATGAATTTCAAGATTGTACAAAGCAGCAATCGCTAAAAGCACCCGAATAGATGTAATCCTTATTACTGTTGAGTATGTATCGAAGAAATCATACCCCTCTTTTTGTCTAAAGCCTTTGGCAACCAAACGAGCTTTATACTTATCAACAGAACCATCTGCCTTATATTTTCATTTTAGGATCCATTTGCATCCTAACGGCTTACACCCACTTTGGAGATCTGTCAACTCCTAAGTGTGATTTTGCATGATGGAATCGATTTCACTGTTGATAGCTTCTTTCCAGAATACAGCATCTGGACTAGATAGAGCTTCTTTCAAAGACTTTGGCTCATCATCTAGCATATAGGTGATGAAATCCGGACCAAAAGTCTTAGCCATCCTAGCTCGCTTGCTACGTCTCGGTTCTTCATCTACAGGATCAGAACTAGTAGCAGCTTCAGAAGTTCATTTCTCAGAACTACCTTCTGTCCTATCCTTATCTTTACAAGGATAGACATTCTCGAAGCATATAGCATTCCTCGACTCCATCATCGTTCCTTCAGTCAACTCGGGAATCTCCGATTTATGAATAAAAAAATGATATGCACTACTGTTAAGTGCATATCCAACAAAGATATAATCAACCGTTTTAGGGCCGATTCTAACTTGTTTAGGAAGTGGCACTTCAACCTTAGCCAAACACCCCCATACTTTGAGGTATTGATAAGACGGCGTGCGTCCTTTCCACAACTCGTAAGGGGTCACATCCTTACCCTTAAGTGGAATTTTGTTCAGGATATAATTGGCTGTCAACACAGCTTCCCCCCACAAGTTCTGTGGTAATCCCAAACTTATCAACAAAGCATTCATCATCTCCTTAAGAGTTCAGTTTTGCATTCAGTAACACCATTAGACTGTGGTGAATAGGGAGTCGTAGTTTGATGAATTATACCCACCTCTACGCATAACTCTTCAAATGGGGCAACATATTCTCCATCTCTATCACTTCGAATTGCTTTAATTCGACCGCTTAGTTGATTTTTTGCTTCATTTTTTAAGTTCTTAAAAGCTTCAATCGTCTCATCTTTACTTCTTAAAAGATAAAGATAACAATACTTTGTGCAATCATCAATAAAAGTAATAAAATACTTTTTCCCGCCTCTAGTTTGCACAAACTTTAAGTCACATACGTCTGTGTGAATTAAATCTAGAGGTTTAATGCTCCGTTCAACTGAATGAAATGGTAACTTTGTCAATTTTGCCTCGACACAAACTTCACATTTGTTTTGTGTATTAAATTGGTTTGCCTTTAGTAAATCTAAATTTACTAAACGTTTTATAGCATTTAGATTAACATGTCCTAATCTACAATGTCATAAATTCGAGCACTCAACAAGCAAGTAAGTAGAAGAATTCACTTTATTAGCGCTTTCTTTGGCAACACGGCGCATGACCATTACATTCATATTGAATAGTCCATTGGCGAGATAGCCCCGACCAAGGAACCTTCCATACTTGCTTAAAATAAACTTTTCAGACTCAAACACTAGTCTAAAACCATGATTGACTAACAATGAACCCGAAACCAAATTCTTGCGGATGTCTGGAACATGCAGCACATCCTTCAAAGTTAGCTATTGGCCTGAAGTCAGCTTCAAAACCACATTGCCCACACCAACCACTTCAGACGGGGCTTGGTTCCCCATATGCAACTTTCTACCTTCAATATCTTTGTAGGTAGTAAATGAGTCCTTGTCCGAGCAAACATGACAAGTAGCCCCGGTGTCGACGAACCACTCTCTCGGGTTGTCCACGTGATTGGCTTCAAACACAACGGCAGCCAAATCATCATCATCCCAATCATCTTGACGGGTCTTGCCTTTGCCTTTGTTGTTATGTTCCGCCAAGTGCGCACCATAATTGGTACGCTTCTTCTTTGGAGCCGTGCAATGTTTGGACATGTGCCCCGGCTTGTCACAATTGAAGCAGTTGCCATTGAACTTCATCATTGGCTTCTTCTTGTTAACTTGACTCGGATGCTTCCTTTTGTTGCTCATGTTCCATCAAATTAGCTTGGCCTCGATCGGGACTCTTGGTCTCGGATCCGCCTTTCGATTATCGGCTTCAATTCGAAGCTTAACCACAAGGTGTTCAAGAGTTATCTCATTTCGCTTGTGCTTGAGATAGCTCTTGAAGTCCTTCCAACATGGTGGCAACTTCTCAATCACCGCAGCAACGGTGAAAGAGTCGGGAAGGACCATCCCTTCAGCATGAACGTCATGCACAATGAGCTGAAGCTCTTGGACTTGATCCATCACTGACCGGGAGTCCACCATTTTGTAATCGAGGAATTTTGCCATGACGAAATTTTTAGTTCCGACTTCCTCTGTTTTGTACTTCTTTTCTAGTGCCTCCCACAGTTCCTTAGCACTAGTTACATTCCCATACACAGAGTACAAGCTATCTACTAAACCATTAAGAATGTAATTTTTACATAAGAAATCTCCATTGATCCATTGATCATAAGTTGTCCGTTTGTTGACGTCCGGCTCATTCTCCTCGATCACTGGAGCGGCTTTCTTGATGTATCCAGCAACTCCCAACGTGGTGAGGTAGAAGAGCATCTTCTACTGCCACCTCTTGAAGTCCAATCCGGAGAACTTCTCCGGCTTCTTAGCTTGGCCATGGGGAATGGTCCTTGGAGCAACGGTGTTAGATGATGACGCCATTCCAGCAAAGGTAGTTGATTGTTTTAGTCAGTATTTGTCTTGCGATTGTTGTATGTTTGTTACACTTTGACTGGAATTACAACTGAAGTACAAGGAAACAGAAGGCATAGAAGAATGAAAGAATTACAATAAACTGAATTCGAACAAATTAAACGAACTGAACCGGTATGCAGATTCCGGCAAGCCGAGTCGAGGGGACCTCTCTCCGCAAGACAAATACGCCCCGGCTAGTGCTCACAGTTTGGCGGATGTCTTTCAAAGATGAAACGACTTTGTCCTTCCCGCAGTAGCACCACAAGTCCGGCAAGGCTCCGGCGAACTAGACAACGTCGAGAATTGGAAAGTTGTGACTCGAAGGAACTTGTATGCAACAATATGATGATGTTCGTTTATGCAGAATGTAGCATTTTTGGCCATGCATGGATGTCCTATTTATAGGCACATTTCCACTGCAGGGGACAGCTAGGGTTTGAGGGCATTCAAACCAGGTGTTGTAACCCCCAGAAGTTACAGCTCTGCCATTAAGCCCTCCATGAGTTATCTTCTGCAGATGCCATCCCGACAGGTGTCCCATGTCGGCTCGGATCCCAACACGTGTCCAAGGCAGTTGCAGGTGCAGATCCTGACAAGTGTCCCATGTCGGCTCGGATCCCAACACATGTCCAGCCCACTACCTGACCGTTTCTGTATCGTAAAACTGGTACGGCTAAGCTCCGGAAGCCCACGTACGCCTAAAGTTCAATTACCAAGATCCAAATTCAAGGACGAGACGAGCACCGGGCACGGGCGGGCGCACGCATGTGGGCTCATGGCCCATATCCTTGTACACTTAATTACTTCACTTAAGTGTTAATACACTTAAATGCAATTCTTAACTTGATTAAGAAATTAATGTGTGATTATTTAATGTGTCTTAAACACATTATCCCACACACCATAAATGCCCAATCGTGTGACCAACTTCAACCATTTATTTCTCCCTCACCGAAAATCGGATTTGAGCAAATAAAAATACTGCGATTATCTACTCACAACATAGAACGATCGTACAGTATTTAATTCCTCCAAAATTAAATATCCCGGTCATGAAAAATCAGATTAAATGAGTCAAAACTCAATTTAATAAATCCTATTTTCCAACATAAAATACTTAAATTACTTAAAAATTAATCAAATTTATCATTAAATATATTTTTTGCCCAAAAATTATCTTATACTTCAGTTAAATACTCAAATTTTTTCTTGTATTATTGTCAAATCGATCTCATATATATACACATATATATATGGCATAAAATACTTCTAATTTTTGCAACCTTTTAAAATCTGATTTTAGTTGGAAAATTCATTCGAGGTTATATTTAGTTAGTTATTAAATAATTTATATTGACAAAAGCGTTAGTTGAAATATATTTGGAAAATGAAAATAATTTGGAATATAAATATAAATTTATATTAATTAGGTCCTGATACTAAACCAATCTAATTTCCGACACTTGAGATGTCGACTTTGATGATAACATATCGAGAAGCAATACTAACCATAATCCATATATAATCGCTTTCAAAAATTAAATAAATAGACCCACTTTAATTTATGTGCATAAAAAAGTGTTACACCTCACACAACCAGACAATGGTGATAAGTAATAAATCTCGAAATAACATGCATTTGATACCCACCCTTTGTTTTCTAATGGGCCAAAAATTGCCACGTAAATTAATCGTAGTCGCACGATTCATATAATATGCCTAGGAAGTTAATGACCAGAGATGCCATTTGGGAAATATTCTTACCCACACTTACACAAGCTACGCTGATCGCACATATATTAAAAAAAAAAAAACGAATCCATTATTTAAAAATTCTTAATGTGTGTGATGGGTGTAGTTTGTATAAGTGCAGATAAAATTTTCTAATTCAAATTGCATGTCTCGTTCCCAACATCAATTTCTTTTTTTTTTTTTTTTCCCATAACAAAAAATAAACTAACGTCAGTTTCTTACTGTAGGTGCCATGACAGTAGAAAATGGTATGAAATTTCTTGTTTCATTATCTATGTTTCACCATGTGTTACATTTTTAAATTATAAGTTTGTTTATATTTTTTTCGATAAATTCATTTTTTATGCTTTAATTTAATTTTTTAATTATTTATTAGAGTTCATCCCACTCAATTAGGATTTATAAATATTTTTTAACATTTAATTTTTAATTTTTAATTAATAATTCATTATTATAGTTTACTATTTCATAACTAATATATATATATATATATATATTGTTGATTATAGTTATTTATACTATAATTAGTTTTTATTTTATAATAAATGTTATTAAAATTATAAATTTAGAGTGAAACACGGGCTGTAAGATAAAAAAAGTGGAACGAGAGATTTGAACTAGTAGAAAATTTTGAAAAGTGGAGACGTTGTTAGTGTTATCTATCTAATTAAAGGGATCTCCATCCCACATTACCGTAGGATTTTGATAATCTCATTAATTATTCATTCCAGATGACACGATCTTACCCCACAGGATAATAAAGAAATTTTCTTTAATTAAATTCGGTGTTAATAGCGATTTCACTTCTAATCTTGGAAAGAAAATTCAACATCACTCATATTCTTTTATCAATTGATCATATGTACTTAACTCCTTAGGCAATGTTTGGTACACTGGTACGAATATGCCTACATTAATAAAATCTGAATTGCTTTAAAAGATAATTGCGTATTAGCTATTTTAATTGTGTGTTTGGTTATTAAGATAAATATACTAGATTACTTCACACATCTTTTTGGTACATTGTTTTATTTGGTAGACTGAGGGGGGGCGTTGGATACCTTGTCTAGAAACTATAATCGAGGGGGGCGTCGGATACATTATCCAACCGAATCAGTAAATTACACTATGGGCCTTGTGTTAGGACCGAGCCTCGCGTGAACAAGCAGTGGCTATACCAAACACACAGTTCTCGCTGGATACCTTTACTAATATGCCTTTATCCAGGCTACCAAACATTGCCTTAATATCTTATGGGACAGACCCAAATGGCAAGCAATGAAAATCTTTATATATATAAAAAAATATTTGGAATTCAAGACCCACCTCAGTTCTTATTTATGGCATTTATAAATTAATAATCCTATTAATTTGCTTCTTAATCAAATTTCTTGTTGCTTGATGCGTATCCATATAAGATTTTTTTTTACAAGACATATAAGAAATATATTGATGGTAAAACACATTTTCAAATAACAAATTCAAGTGACATATAATTACGAGAAAACGAAGATTCAAATTTTAAATAAAGTTAGCACATCCCATTCTAAATACACTACAAAATGATCTTTAGAGACAATATTATTAGTAATGACAAACTCAAGTAACGACGTGTCGTCCTAATTACCACGTGTCATCTCTAGTGACATTTTTGTGACGACATTGACAAATTTTTAGCAATGCTCTATTTAAGATGACAAAATATCGTCGCAATTTTTTTTAAACTGACAATAATGTCATCACAAAAATATCATTAGAGATGATATGAGGTAATTAGAGATGACATGTAGTTAGTCAAGTCTATTATAAGTGATGATATTTGTCGTCTCTAATACAATTATCTCTAAAGACCATTTTTGTTCTAGTGATATCTTGTTTGTGAACTCATGAATTGTGTTATATTTAAAATATTTCTTACTGTGTCATCTATTTATTTATTTTATTATGAAAACGTGCAATCACTATCCAATTACGAGTATGCGCTAGGTAGGGGTGACAATTCATATAATCATATTGTATTTTTTGTAGACATAATAACGACATGACACAATGGAGTTCGATATGAACACGATATGACAACCATCTTTCTAACACGAATATGACCACTAAATTTCAAGGTCGTCTCCAGGATTTATGAGGCCCTAGCAACTATATGTCAATTTAACACAAATATTTTACTATATACTTATAGTTGGTATTAAATGAAAATTATTAAACACTAGTGATCATCTAGTTTTCCATGTCTTCCATGAAAAGTCAAATTACTACTAGCAAGAGTTTTTACTGCAGACATAATTCTTTTCAAAACATCTCTGCAAAATGTCTTCTCTTTTTCTATGGCTTTCTAATTCAAAGAGTCCAATGTTATTTTTTTCCCCAGTCTTTTTTTGCTTCCATCCAGTCTGTCAAGCTATTCAAATGGTCATTGCTTTTTTCATGCTCACTAAGGCTAGAATGAATATTCTTCCAATCATCATAACCGTATGTCACTGTTGTTAAAGGGCTTGACACAACCTTATTTCTCTTGAATAATACACAACAGAAGAAAAACACTTTACTCTTTTTTCGAAAGTATACAAGCCAAGACCGATCAAGCTTTTCTCCATTTGGCAGATAACAATTGAAGTGATTAACATTGAAGCTCCTACCGTTGTCATTAACAGGATACACTGACACATAACTCTTATCGGACCTTTCTCTACCAACAAGTCAATCTTTCTTTGGGACAAATCCTCTCAATTTCCAGGATCAAACAAATCCTCCAATTCTTCACCAAAAAATCTAAATTATCATCAATTTTTTGACATCATTCACAATTTCCTTATCCATTTCGTTCACTTCTTGACTACCAGTTAAATGAATATTATCCCTCAAATCATCTCTTTCAACTTCAGTTATAGATTCGACAGGTTCTTCAACTACGGCTGCAATAGGTACTTCAACAATAGGAATCATAGTAGATTTTACGTACCTATCCATGGATCCGACTAGGAATTTCGTAATGGCCTCTTGTCTTTTTTTTTTTAATTTCCCAATTCGAATTTTCTTTTGCCCGTTATAATTCACCACGTGAATCTAAAAAAAATAATATAAATACATCAATATACAATACTTCAATACCCACAAAATTTACTAGAATAGAAGAATAGAAAAAAACATACCTTAAGAGTGCCAATAGAATAGTTATGCGGAGTACACAATTTTTCATCTTCTGCTAATCTTAGTCTTCTCTGCTATAGTTTCTAATATGCTTTCTTTTTCTTATTTTATTTTTAATTTAGATATACTTACACTTATTTTAATATATAATTAATAAATTTAAAAAAAAAATTGAGGCCTAATTGTGGGGAGGCCCTAGGCCCATACTTGGGTGGCCTCCCTCTGAAGACGCCTTTGCTAAATTTTTCGTGTCAATACAACACAAAACAATAAAAAAATTATTAACATTAATTTTTTAATAATAAAATAATAAATATATTATCTATTCACTTTTACATATTATCATATTACTGAGAGGTCATTATCAATCCACCAAATTATTAACATGTTATTGTGCGCTAATAAATTAACAGATTATCGTGTAAAATGATAATTTTTATTAAAAAGTTGACATGAAATATGATGCAACACGATGAGAAAAGATAATGACAAGGATATAAAAAGAGTAAACACTGATCCGTTATTTTCATATCGTCCTATCTATCATATAGTATTAATAATTATCCTCCCTTACCCCTAATAACCTACCAATTAACCAAAATAAAGTTTTTGTGTTGTTTTTGTTGTACACTACACCATGTAATTATCCGTTTACATGACACATTTATAAATCACTATCAAATCCATTAAATATTAAGAATTAGAAGTATGAATAAACATAGTTTTTTATAGAAATTAAATTGTTGGTCAAAGCAACTTTATCTTTTATGTTAGAAAGTAGTTGGAGCTTAGTCTGATTGGTTGGCGGGGCGCTTTCGCCCTACTATTATTATAGCTTAGCGGCTTTTCTTCGCATTAATGACACGCACGTGAACTTTTTGATTTACTAAAATCGAATCATTGAAAGGATTAATGAATCATTAATTATTGAATGGAGAAGTTAATGTGGCAACAAAGCTCCCAACATAAAGATAAAAGAAATAGAAAAAAGAACAAGAGTTGTCTACAGAAAATATTAATTTTATTCCTTCAATGACCATCATAAAATATTATTATAGTCACTTCAACAATGTCTATTCCATTAATAATTTATTCCATCCGTTGGGATTATTATTATATAGTTCATTTTCTATTTATTCTATTTACACGTAGATTAAATATATTTATAAAAATAAGACATAAAAATTAAATTTTCATCATTACCCCTATTTAAAATTTATAATTTAAAAAAAATAAACGGTTAATTTTTAATTTTCAAAATCTAACAATGACGTATTTGTACATTACTATAAAAAATAATATTAATTATAATAATGAAACTATATATTTGGGACATCCAAAATAGTAATGAGTACTATATAATTGGAATGGGGAGAGTATTAATCAACATTTAATCGAACCCCTGAAATGAATAGGCACGCAAAACTATGCATAGTTTATATTTTATGCGTCCGTGTGTGTGTATTGTATTTTAATTGTTACAAATTTTAACGTGGTGTTGTAATTGGAATATTTTAAAATTTCGATTCTGCAAACTAAATAGTATGAAATATTGAAATTCGTGATTTTTCAAATCATCCTAAATTTATACTATCGTTGATATGTATTTACTCCTAAAAAACAACAATCAAGCCCTAATTACAAAAGTGAATTAGTTATCAATTATTTATTGAATACTTATTTCTAGGGGTGATAATTTTTAAACATGATACAAATATGACATAAAAATAACAGGTCAGTAGTTACGTATTTGATTGTATTGTTATTGTAATGATCCGAAAATTATTGCATTATTATCATGTAGACAAGATAACAGTTTATTATTTTTTATAAAATATTCATTTATTTAATTAATAATTTCTAGATATTTTATAATTTTATTATCGTGTAACACGTGTAATATTATATTTTTAGAATAAATTACATTTAGTAAATATCAATTACTATTTTATCATGTCCTGTCAATATGAAATAGTGTATATCCTTATTCTTGCGGACAAAATTCTTCTTATATTTGAACTTATCATGTAGACACAAAATCCGATATAACATGAATTGTTAGTTTACTTATAGACGTATGGAATTTCTATTTGCACTACTGATTTTACTTTTTATATTTTAATTACTCAATGCATTACTGATTTTATTTTTTGTACCATACACATTTACATTAATGCACTTTTAACTAAAAATATTTGTTATAGTAAAACATAAAATATAAAATTCAAAAATTAAATTAAAAAAGAAAAAAGAAAAAAAAATCCCTACCTTTCTTCTATGGCGGAGAGCTGCCGCACGCGTCTTCTTCTCAGGCTATGCCTACTGCCCGCTGTCGACGACCACCGTTCATCCCGACTAAAAGCGACAAAAACCACCTGTTGCCTCCTTCTTTCTTCCCCACCTCACTTTCTCTCTCATCTCATACCCATTTCTGCAAGTCGGAGAGTGTTACGATCCCACAGCGGATCCTCATATGGGTGGGGATTGATACTTAAGTCATGGGTCAACCCTCCACCCTTGAGCTAACTTTTGTGGTGGAGTTAGGGCCCTTGGCTTGGGTATCTAACAATGGTATCAGAGCCAGGACCGTTCATCACGAGAAAGGGCTACTTGGTGCCCCATGTGGGTCCGGAGTGACAGCCGCCCAGAGTGTGAGCTGTCTGCGGACGTTCGGTCTGTCAAGTGGGGGAATTGTTACGATCCCACATCGAATCCTCATATGGGTGGGGATTGATACTTAAGTCATGGGTCAATCCTTCACTCTTGAACTAGCTTTTGTGGTGGAGTTAGGGCCCTTGGCTTGGGTATCTAGCAAAGAGCAAGTTGCAGGTTGCCTCATTTCTCTTCAGTTCGAATGAGCTTGTAAATTCTATTTTTTGGTGGCGGTTGTTTCTATTTTTTGGTAGAGGTGTTTGTTCAATCTTCTAGTTGTTGTCGTCACGTCGAGTCAAGATGGACGGTAGTCGTCGATTACGGGCAATAGGCATAGCCGGAGAAGAAGATACATGGCAGCAGTTCACCGGAGAAGAAAGGTCAGACTCCTTTTTCTTTTTCTTTTTCTTTTTATTTTTATTTTTTTTTTAAATTTATTTATTAATTAATTTTATTTTTTATATAATATGAGTAATTAAATAATTTTATTTTTTATATAATATGAGTAATTAAATAATTTTATAATTAATTATTAATAAATTAATTTATTTTGTGGTGCAAAGAGTAAATTTAATAATGCAAATAACATCTCCATATCAATTGAATCCATTATTACATTAAATCTCATCTCATCTCATAATTTATATAGGCAAGAACTTTATTACCATATTTAAAACTTGTTACCATTTTATTCTCAACAGTCAACACTAACTAATATTCCATTTTCAGGTAATATCAGAATAACCCCTTAAATTTAATTTAATGTGCATCAAATTTAATCTTCAAAATTTTCAAAATAGCCGAAACCTATTTGCTACTACTCAGAATGGCTTAATTTACCAATTAGTAATTACCCTTCTCAAAAAGAAAAAGAAATCACTAATTAATTACCAAAAATAAAATCAGTGCCAGCTCAGCAACGGCTCATGAGTCAAAGATACATTAACAAACTTTGACTGAAAATCTGAGGCACAATTTACTGTTTTGTCTGAAGCGTGCAACCCACGTGCCCCCTATTTATACCCCTTATTGCCCTTTCTCCATCGCCAATACTTCACTCCGAAGAAATTTTAGGAATTTCATTTTTTTTTATCATCAGAAAATATTTCAATTTCAATTTCTCGAACATTTAAAATTTTCCTTTGATATATATGGCGGACTCCGGCAATAGGAAATCGGCGGCGCGGCGACAGCCGAACAGGTTGCAGAAGAGGGCGCCGGCGTCGTTGCAGATCAGTCCGGTGGTGGAGTGGAAGGCGGCGATACCGCTTCTGTCGCCGTTGGTTTCTCCGACCTCGGATGATCTGAAGATCGAGGTCAGATCTTGTTCTAACAGTGGTAAAGAGCCGTCGGCGGGGGAGAAGTCGGTTGTTGTTATGAAGAAGTGGCAGCACCCGGCGGCGCCGTTCGGCTACGAGCCGTCGCCGTTTATGCCTTTTGTTCATACTGGAATTTCAGATCGATTATAATTTCTAAGTTTTTTTTTTAATTCTCTCTCGCTCTCTTTTTTGTTTGTTAATATGCCAAATGACATGAGGATTAATGAATTATACGTGCTATAATTGTCCAAAGTTAAGCTGTTCTTCTCTTTTTTTTTGGATGTGTGTGCGTGGGTGTATTATTTGCTTATTTGATGCAGATAAGTATAATTATACTATATATGTATGTATTTATATTATTTGGTTATTATAATCCTATGCTGATTAGATACTCCTTTTGTATTGGAAAAATAGTATCTGCCAGTCTATTTTCGTTTCGACCACTTATCCTTTGTTTATTAGACGTGCGTTGAAGATGAATGTTTGTGAAAATTAAGTATTTGCGTTTTTTTTAATGAGGTTGGTTTATTTTAATAAATAAAATAAAATATATAATTTTGCTGATTATCTTTCTCAAAAGCACATGTCACGTGCCTTGGGGAAAAGAAAAATACACACACGCACAATATACTCAAAACTCTTTAAAATGTATTCGAGATTTTTTTTTGTTATATAGTCGATTTAAAATCAACGTTTGTAGGTAATTTCAGGCTGGCTCAATCAATCTTGAAAATGATGTTGATCTTAATGCATTTGATGTGATGTGAAAGTGATTATAACGACCTAATTTATACAAGCATGTGTAGAATCTCGATGATAATTTGAATCACACCATATCATCTGTATTATTCTTTATGGCATTTCTGTGCCAAATTTTTGTTTTTTTTCTTCTAATTTTTAATTTAATTTAATTTTTTTTTTGTTTACGATTCAACCCTTTTAATTAGGGTATATTAAAATAAAATAGTTATGGCACACCAAATATAACGTAAAAGGGCACGGGATCTGATCCGAATTTGAATACCCTTTGGGCCAAAGTCCACTTATAAAACACCATAAAGCGCAATAGAAGCATACCAAATGTCTAAAACTATATCTAGCCCAACAATCAATTTCAAAGCCCAAATAAAATATCTTTGGCGGTTAGCCGAAAGTCGAGTTATAGAATGCTTTATTTCCGACCGAGCACCCGCCTGGATTTTTTTTTCAATCTAGAATTCTCCCGTACATAAGATGCAAATTAGGTAGGTAATGTGTTGACTAAAAAAATCATTTAAATAAGTGATACTTTTAGGAATACAAGTGATTTTTGAATTTTGAGTGATACTTTTTAATGATACAAGTGATATTTTTGGGTTTTTGAGTTATACTTTCTAGTATTACGATTGACATGTTTTTTGGTCAATACATTGACCGGGCCAACACGCGTTGACCTGATTAACACGTTAACCATCTGATATGTACCTAGCGCAAACAAGACTTGCCCTTTTTTTATAATTCATCAAAATTTCACATTTCAAAAATATTTTGTCGAAAGAAGATAAAAAAAGTGGGGCATATATGGCATGGTTAAGTATATATTAGTTATGTTGGTCCCGATTTTTCATCATCTTCTGTTATATTAACGACATTGGTTTGTTTTTTTAATAATATCATTAAAAATATTTGTAGTTTAACTTATTTTCATGCTCTCTTTCTCAATTTTAATCTTATATTTATTAGGGAAAGAGGGGGCAACATGCATTAATTAGGAAAGTATATCTTAATATGATTTGATATGGATGAAAAGAGAGGGGGATATATTTGTTAAAATCATTATTCCCTCACTTTCACAAATATTGATGTTTTAGCCTATTTATTTTGTGCAAATTATTTGATGTTTTACACTTTTTAGCACTCATCCTCTTAATTTTACCCCTATAAAATCTCTTCTATAAATAAGTTGGAGAAAATTAAGGAGAGATAGAGGCTTAAAAATTAAGATATATTGGAAAATATAATTTAGTAAGAAGAGAGGACATATTTGTTACATTTTTAAATTTTTAACATTTGTTTTAAAATCTAAAATATCAATATTTCTACAACGGAAGGAGTAAACATTAATTATGTGGGAAACTATAAAACAACATATATTTTGAAGTGAATGGAATATTAATTAATATATTAATTTACCCTTATAACCCCCAACTTAAAACCCTGATGAATAAGTCCCCTACTGTTGCATGAGTTATAGCCTTCATAACATCAAGCCTGCAACGCTCTCGTTCTTCTTGTATTTCGAATATTTATATAGTTAGATAAAATATATTAACGTGAAAAATGATGCAAGAACTAAATGAAAATTTCAAATAAGAAGACATTAAGT
This sequence comes from Perilla frutescens, assembly GCA_026008535.1. Classification (NCBI taxonomy): domain Eukaryota; kingdom Viridiplantae; phylum Streptophyta; class Magnoliopsida; order Lamiales; family Lamiaceae; genus Perilla; species Perilla frutescens. The sequence continues at coordinate 7,886,711 of BRKX01000013.1, read as the reverse complement.
GATGGGTGTCGAAACCAACAAAAATAATTTGCTTTTAAAATCAAATAAACTTGTGATAGTAGTGACCAAGGTCGATTCCACAGAGATTGGTAACCTAAAATTATATTCTTTTATTTACGAACAAGTAACCTTCAGGGGGGTGTTGAAATATAGAAAGACAACTAACTAAACTAGACTAAAACAAAACATATATAAATAAAGAGAAAAATAATTAAGAAAATATCTAGCTCAAGAATAATCTCAACAATGGTTCACAAGAATTGATCATGGATGCAAAGATACTACATTTACTCCCACCCTAAATTGGCTATGGTTATTGGTGCGACCTAACAATCTCGCGTCTCTTCTTAGTATAATGGAAATCAAGATACGGTCGTTAACTACTTCCCTAATTAGCAAACAACCCTAGGTACCACCATATAATTTAATCTACCAACAACTAATAATTAGAAAAACACCAATTCTAGCCAACAAAATTCATATGATGACATGTTAGACTAGATTATACATCTCAATAACATGGCAAGTATGATCAGGCCCGGCCCTAGGGGTAGGCGAATTGGGCCACCGCCTAGGGCCCCCATTTTTTTTTTTATATACCTGTAGTTTTTTTTTATTTTCTATATTCAGCACCACAGTCGCCCTCTCTCAACGTCTCTTTCCCCTTTCTCAGCTCTCGCTCTCAATTTCTTCTCTATCTCTCTGTCTCTGATCACAGATTATTTCCCCAATTCCCCTCTCTGTTCTCGGCTCTCTCTCTGATATAACCACAGACAAACAGGCTCTCGGCTCTCTCTCTGCTCTCGCCCCTCGGCTCTCTCTGATACAGCCACATATAGCGTTGAGCTTTCATCTAAAGTCTCAAGAAGCAACAAGGTAAATTGTGATTATTTATTTAAATAGATTTGTGTAGAGTTTAATATTTTGACAAATAATCGGCTCTCTTGGCTCTTTCTCTCTGAATTCTGATACAAGCATAGTATTGATAGAATAGAAGAATTAAAATTTCTCCCTTCTCTCTCTGTCTCTGATACAAATTCTTTCGGCCCTTCTCGGCTCTCTCTCTGATACAGGCAACGCATACACCTCTGATCCTCTCAAGTCTCAACAAGCAACAAGGTAAGTCCTAATTTTGTGAATTGCGATTATTTATTTAAATAAAATATTTGTGTAGAGTTTAATATTTTGGTGTCAAGTATCAACAAAGAGTCAAAGATTACACATTTAGTCTTTTATACAGAAGTTTTGTTAATTTTGGAGAATTTTAGATTATTATTTTTTAATCATCCTGGCTTTCTCTGTTGTGTTCTTCATGGACATGCTCGGACGCTGATCTTCTTTTGGAGTATCTCTGTTACATAGACAGGCTCGGACGCTCGGTATGTATCAACTTTGTGTTCCTCGTGGACAGCGAATTTGAGATATTTTTTCTATACTTATAGCTCTGGTGAGTGCTGGAGTAGAAAGGTGAGTTCTCTATTTTAGTATTGTTGTATTGAGTAGTTGATATTGTGTTGTTGTTTGGTACTTGGTTGTAAAACATGCCACCTAGAAAGTATCCATCTGGGAGTCAGAAAAGAAATAAGAAAGTAAGAACTGAAAAGTTTATTAAAACTCAAACTGAAGCGATTGATAAGTTCTTTAAGACGAGTTCTTCAGTTGAGCAAGTTGATGTAATTGAATCTGAAGAAGGTGATATAATTGACAGTGAAACTGAAGATTCTTCTTTGAATGAAAAAATTAATGTAATTGAGATTGAAGATATTGTTTTGAATGAGGAAGTTGGTATAAATGAGAAAGAGAATGAATTTGAAAAAAATGATCATGCTTCAAATATATTTGATCCAATAACTTAGGATAACATTGATAATAAAACTAGAGATCTTTTGTTAGAGAAAGGTCCTTTAAGAGAAAATAATCTCATTTTTCCTATTGATGAGATTGGTAGACATTTTTCTCATTCTCATTATACAAGAAAATTGCCAAATGGAGAAAATCAAGATAGAAAATGGCTTGTGTACTTGAAAAATGTAAACAAGGTATATTGTTTCTGTTGTAAGTTGTTTAAATCGATTCAAAATTCTAGTTTGTTGGCAAATAAAGGTTTGAATGATTGGAAACATATAAGTGACAGACTTAAAAACCATGAGAATAGTGTTGAGCATATTAACAATATGAATATTTGGATTGATTTGCAAATTAGATTGAAAAGAAATGAAACAATTGATAAAGATTTGCAAATGCAAATTAAAAAGGAGAAAGAGCATTGGAAACTAGTCTTAAAAAGAATTATTTCTATTGTGAAATGTCTTGCATCATTTAATTTGACTTTTCCGTGGGGACAATGAAAAGATATATCAAAAAAATAATGGTAATTTTCTGGGTTTAGTTGAATTACTTGCTGAGTTTGATTTGGTAATGCAAGAGCATTGTAGACGTATCAAGGGACTATCAATACCTTAGTCACAAGATTCAAAATGAATTGATTTTATCACTGACCTCTAATGTTAGAAATGTTATAATTGAAAAAATAAAAAAGGCAAAGTATTATTCTGTAATTCTTGATTGTACTTCAGATGCAAGTCATAATGAACAAATGACATTAGTAATTCGATGTGTTGATATGTTTGGTTGTCAAATAAAGGTAGAAGAATATTTCATTATGTTTCTAGAAGTGGATGATACATCTGGATGATCTCTTTATAATGAAATCAAATCTGCTTTAGAACAACTTGATCTTGATATTGATAATGTGAGGGGGCAAGGCTATGATAATGGTTCTAATATGAAAGAAAAAAATCAGGGTGTGCAAAAGAGATTTCTTGATATAAATCCTAGAGCATTTTATATGCCACGTGCTTGTCATTCTCTTAATTTAACTAAATGTGATATGACAAATTCTTGTGTTAAAGTTGTCTCATTCTTTGGAGTTGTACAACGTTTGTATACTTTGTTTGCTGGTTCTACTAAACGGTGGAAAATTTTATTAGATCATATTAATCATTTAACTTTAAAGCCATTGTCTGCAACAAGATGGGAAAGTCATGTTAATAGCATTGCAGCTATAATAACTCAACCTAATGAAATAAGAGAAGCTTTATTTGAATTATTTAGAATTAGTGAAGATGCTAAAACAAGAAGTGAGGCCGAGTCTTTAGCTATTCATGAACTTGAAAATTTTGAATTTTTGTTGGGTATGACTATATGGCATAATATTTTGAACAAAATAAATTTGATTAGTAAAAAATTACAAGCTGAAGATATGCAAATTGATTCTGCAATAGTACTTTTAAGAGGTCTGATTTCTTATTTTGAAAAATACCAAGTAGAAGGTTTTGAATTGGAAATGGCATCTGCTAGAGAGCTTGCATCTAAACTGGAAATTGAACCTATTTTTCCTAAAAAACGTGTGACTCACAGGAAGAAGCAATTTGATGAAAATAGTCATGAAGATATTTGATTATCTGTCAAGGAGTCTTTTAGAATCAATTATTTTATTGTTGTAATTGATATTGCTATTTTATCTTAAAAAATAGATTTGAACAATTGGAAGTTTTTGAAGATATTTTTGGCTTTTTGTTTAATTATAAGAAGTTGCCTTCATTAGATGATAATACATTGCATAAATGTTGTGTGAAGCTTCAAGATGCCCTTAAACATAATGATAAATTTGACATTGATGCACATGATTTATTTTTTGAATTGCAAGTGCTACAAGTGTGCTTACCAACTGGAATTAAGTCGATTATTAAACTTCTTGATTTTTCTAAAGAGCATTGTTTTCCTAATATTTGCATTGCATATAGAATATTGTTGACAGTACATGTTACTGTAGCATCGGCAGAATGAATTTTTTCAAAATTGAAATTGATAAAATCATATTTACGTTCATCTATGTCTCAAGAAAGGTTGACTGGACTAGCAATTTTGAGCATTGAAAATGAGACATTGGAAAAACTTGATTTGGAAGACTTCATTGATGATTTTGCTTCTGAAAATACTAGAATGTCTAAATTATTTTAGTAGTTATTGAACACTTACATTTTTTTTTTAGGATTGATTGCATTTTTCCATGATTTTGGATGTTGGAGGTTGTTATAGACATGATTTTGGCTGTTGAAAGATTGGGTGATTCAGGGTAAATTTGCAGAAGAATTTGGAGCAAAGGAGATAGTTTTGAGTCTTTGGAAATGGTTCTATCAATTAGAGTAAATTGAGATTTTGTAATTTGTCTGTGTTGTTACTGTGTTAGGGCCCCTTTTTGTTCATTTCGCCAATGGCCCCCATTTTGTCAGGGTCGGCCCTAAGTATGATTGTTTACCCACAACCTATGATATTGTACTACTTGTATTAGATTAACAATTACAGATTTAGATTCTCTAACTAGCAATATGCTGTTTCTACAATTAATACAACGTGCACTTTGTATAATCATCAAAACAATAATGAAATCACAAGCAGAAGATGTACAAATAAAGAGATAAATAAAAGTAAATAAAACCGATTAGATCTCGCAGTCTGTGTAGAACCATGTCTTGATTATCCTTTCGCTAGAAAGTAAACTAAGAACTTATAAATGAGAAAATAAATAAAAGTCGAAGAAGAAAGAAGAAGGAGAGGCGTGTTCTGATCTCTCTCAGCCGTTTGCCTCCTTCCAGTCGTCTCTTCCCAAAAACTGAAGAACATTAATGTATATCTATTCTAGCGCAAAATAATATTCTCTCTCCTTCAATATGGAAAGTCTCCACCCTTCTTAGGACTCTTCTCTTCCCTTTTTAATTCGCTCCTCCTAAAATAAAAGCAGTCCACCGAGGAATCAATATGGGCCTCCACTTGGAGTTTATATTTAAATTTTTCATTAACAAGCTCTAGACTGAGGTATGGACATGCCTTATTTGCAATCAGCTCCTGTAGCATGAGCTTTAAGTATCCTTCATCCAAACTTGAACCAATATTTGTATTTTAGCCTTCTTTTCCATATACCATCAATATTCACTAGCAAAATACAAAATATAATTAATTCTCATAAATCAAATATCAAAGATTAACAAAATGAGGGAAAATCACACAAATAAGGGTGCAAGTATGCAAGTGATGCAACCAATCATTAAGTTGCAAGTTATGTCACACATGTAGTAAAAAAAATCTTGAAAAATAGTATGGAGAAGGGAAATTGAGTTCATTACTTTATTTGTTCCATTGTTGTTCGTTTAATGTGAATGCTAAAAAATTCTGAAGCTTACATTTAGTCTACTATTGTTTTGAGTAGATTATTGATTTGAATCGATCATGTTATGTATAAATAAGTATTTTTTTTTATTTTTAGGCAGAATTTATCATTCATACGCTTTTTTTTTAAAATAATATTTTTGGCGCACACTTAAGTGAGATAGTTTAACAGATCTTTATTTGAACCCCCTCCCTCGCCTTTTTTTCCTTTTTAGTGGCCCCCCATTCCCCCTCCCTCGCCTTTTTTTTTCCTTTTTTTTACTTTTTAATTTCTTCATTTTTTTTGTTTTTCACAAATATATTTTTTTTTCAGTTTTTCGTGCAGTGTACTTGCCCGATGCTAACATATGGGCTCGTGATTTGCACTCGATAGTTTTTTTTAAATAAATATATACCATAAAATGGAATTAGTGAATCATACAATTAAAGTGACTTGATTTAATTTAGTATCCCGCGCAGTGCATTCACCTGAAAGTGTCAACGAGTGAGTGCACTGCGTCTAATAAATAATTTTTTTTGAGATAAATATATTCTAAAATGGAATTAGTGAATCCTAAAATTAAACTGAATTAATTTAATTTTTTTTATCAACAACAACTACTGTCAAAAAGAATTTTTTTTATAAAAACCCAGGCGCTTTACACACGTGCGGATGCATGTATATCACTTGTCTGGCGTGAGAATGGGTGAATTTTTAGGTCGGTTTGAACTCTATTTAACTCGTCTAACGTAAAAGACAGGTGTTATAGTCTCATACAAGTTTTTATCATCGTTTTGTGTTCGTCAAAAACTTGGGTTGCCATTGGAGCAGCAACTTCATGATCGAGTTCTTTTACATCTTTGTTCTATTTTTTTAGTATTTCTTAGATAAGTTGAGGCTATGCACACAGATGAAAACGAGTGAGAGGTTATGTTTTTTTTTTCTTCGAATGAGAAGCTATGTTCTCTTATTAGATTTTCAATCAAAGGGTGTAGGGTTAAAGTAATACATTAATTAATATTTCTACCTTTTAAAAAAATATATATAATTGGGAGGTTCAATGAGAGGAAAAAAAGGCTTGGAATAGAATCAACTTTTCTTCGTTTTGGATTCTTTTTAGAGGTGGTTTCATGTACATCAGATAGATATATAAGACTTTATATCAGACTGAAAAAAGAATCACTTATAATACTAAAAAAGTACTGGGGACTCCAATGAGGGGAAAAAAAGGCTCCGTGTAGAATTACCCTTTCTTAGTTTTGGACTCTATTTAGACGTAGGTGGTTTCATGTACATCAAATGTACATAAAACTTTATATCAGACGGAAAAAAGTATCACTAATAATACTGAAAAGTATTGGGAGCTACAATGAGGGAAAAAAAAGCTCCATGTAGAATTACCCTTTCTTAGTTTCGGATTCTACTTTGAGATGGTTTCATGGACATCAAATGTACCTAAAACCTTATATCAGAAGAAAAAAAGTATTACTTATAATACTGAAATGTATTTGATGCTACAATGAGGAAAAATGGGGAAAATCTTTATTTCGACAAAAGTAAATAAGTAAAGGGAAAAAAACATTTAAAAGTTATGAGTTTTTTCGACAATTTGTACTTATTTTGTACAAGATTCGATGTCAGGGCCCCTCAAAATCAGTTTTTTATTTAAAAAAACTGACAACATTCTGGACACCACTGCAAAGGGAACAAATTCTCCCACTTTTCAATTAATCCCCCACAACAACCCCACGTGCTCTCTCCTCCCCACTCTTCTTCACGGTTTTGAATTAGAAACAAAACCTAGCCACCACGATTAACATACAGTAAAAAAAAACGCACCACGATTAAAAACTTGCCTCCGTCTTACACCCTAATTTTAAAACTCGAGGCAATTTTTATAATAAATTGAGGATCATTTTATAATTGAGGCTCATTTTACAATCCATGATTAATTCTAAATTATCGAGGTAATTTTTAACTTAATCGAGGTTCATTTAAAATTTAATTTAAATGAGCATCGATTAATTAAAAAAAACCACGATTATGTTGAAATGAGCCTCGATTAAATTTAAATCATCCACGATTAATTTAACACATTGCCTTGATTTATTTGAAATGATCCACGATTAATTTGTATCTCATCGATTAAAACATTGTCAATATTAATTTAAATTTTACAAATTTCTAAATTATATGAAATATTAAAAGTAATCGAGGTAATATTCCCAAAACTAATCGAGGCTAATTGAAAATTAATCGTAACTCATTTAAATTAATCGTTGACCTTGAAGTCAATTAATCGTGGCACATATCAAATTAATCGAGGCAATGTACACAAAACTAATCGAGGCTCATTGAAAATTAATCGTGACTCGTTTAAATTAATCGTGGCCTTCTAGACAATTAATCGTGGCACATAGCAACTTAATCGAGGCTCATATTATGATAACCGTGGCTTTAGAAATTAATCGAGACTTAAGTGATATTAATCGTGGATCATTATGTTAGTCGAGACTTACTTTAGGTTAATCTTAATTAATTATGCTAATCGGGGTTCATTTAATTATGCTAATCGAGGTTAGTTAATCGAGGAAATTTTAAAATTAATCGAGGCAAGCCTCGATTAATTTAATACTAATCGAGGCTTGCCTCGATTAATTGTGACCAAAAATCAATTAATCATGGCAATTAATTGGCACTCGATTAATTGGCAATCAATTAATTGCCAATTGATTGCCAATTAATCGTGGCAATATATGGTCAATTTATGACAATTTGTGGCCAATTAATCGTGGCAATATTTGAATTTAATCGTGGTAAATTTATAATTAATCGTGACATATTAAAATTAATTGTGGTAAAGTTTGATTACAATATAGTGTATAGATTTTATCGGGATTTCACTTGTAAGAATGAATTTGATTATACTATATAGTGTATAGGTTATATTAGGATTTCACATGTGAGAATCAATTTAATTATACTATAGTGTATAGGTTGTTTCGAGATTTCATAATCGATGATCATTGTGATATTCGCATGTAAAATCCTAATACAATATATACACTATATTAAAATCAAATTGATTACACTATGGTGTGTATATTTTATCGAGATTTCACTTGTGAGAATCAATTTGATTATACTATATAGTATATAGATTGTATTAGGATTTCACATGTGAGAATCAATTTGATTATACTATATAGTATATAGATTGTATTAGGATTTCACATGTGAGAATCAATTTGATTATACTATAGTGTATATGTTGTTTCGAGATTTCATAATCGATGATCAAAGTTATCTTCGCATGTAAAATCCCAATACAACATATACACTATATTAAAATCAAATTGATTACACTATGGTGTGTAGATTTTATCGAGATTTCACTTGTGAGAATCAATTTGATTATACTATATAGGTTGTATTAGGATTTCACATGTAAGAATCAATTTGATTATACTATAGTGTATATGTTGTTTCGAGATTTCATAATCGATGATCAAAGTGATCTTCGCATGTAAAATCCCAATACAACATATACACTATATTAAAATCAAATTGATTACACTATGGTATATAATCAAAGTGATTCCCGCAAATGAAATCCCGATACAACACATACACTGTAGTATACTCAAATTGATTATCGATTATGAATTCTCGAAACAACATATACACTATAGTATAATCAAATTGATTCTTGTTTGTGATTTCTCGAAACAACCTATACACTATAGTGTAATCAAATTGATTCTCGCACGTGGAATCACTATACAACTTAAACACTACAGTATAATCAAATTGATTCTCGATTATGATTTCTCGAAACAACTTATATACTATGGTATAATCAAAGTGATTCCCGCAAATGAAATCCCGATACAACACATACATTGTAGTATACTCAAATTGATTATCGATTATGAATTTTCGAAACAACATATACACTATAGTATAATCAAATTGATTCTTGATTATGATTTCTCGAAACAACCTATACACTATAGTGTAATCAAATTGATTCTCACATGTGGAATCACTATACAACCTAAACACTATAGTATAATCAAATTGATTCTTGATTATGATTTCTCGAATTTTCAAAAGTTCATAATTGATAATCAATTTGATTATACTATATTGTATATGTTGTATCGGAATTTTAATTGTGAGGATCACTTTGATTATCGATTATGAATTCTCGAAACAACCTATACACTATTCAAAATTAATCGTGGATAATTCATAATTAATCGAGGATCTTGAAAAATCAATCGAGGCCTTGAGAAACAATCGAGGCTCTTCAAAAAATAATCGAAGCTTCAAACAATAAACGAGGCTCTTGAAAATTTAATCGAGGCCCTTGTTTTATTAATCTAGGCTTTTGAAAAAATCAATCAAGGCCTTGAGAAACAATCGAGGCTCTTCAAAATATAATCGATGATTCAAATAATAATCGAGGCTCTTGAAAATTTAATTGATGCTCTTGCTTTATTAATCGAGGCTTTTGAAAATTAATCGAGGCTCTTCTCTATTAAGCCTCGATTAATTTAAAGAAGGTCACTATTATTTCTAAATAAGCCTCGATTAATATAAAATGTGCCTCGATTAATTCTAAATTAACATCGATTAATGCTCGATTGATTAATTTAAATAAAATCACGATTATTTCTAAACAAGCATCGATTAATATAAAATTAGCCTCGATTAATTCTAATTTATCCTCCATTAAGCCTCAATTCATTTAAACAAAGTCATGATTAATTTTACAAAGACCCACGATTATTTCCAAACAAGCATCGATTAATATACAATTAGCCTCGATTAATACAAAGAGCCACGATTATTTCTAAACATACAAAACCATACTGCATGGATCGGTACGTTGTTAGTTTTCTTCCGTAATTAATAGTACGATATATGTTTATGTTAATTAATTTTAATGAACTTTTAAATTTGATGCAGTTACGTGTGGTTTCAGTAACTACTTCACTTACACAAGAAATAAATGCTATTAAAGGCACGATTATTTTTACGTAATCGAGGAAGGAATCGATCAAAATCATTCTTCAACAATAATCAATGAATCGATTGATTTTTAAAAAAAAATACTCGAGGAATCGATTAATTAATTCTTCAAAAAAAAACCGACGAATCGATTGATTTTTTTAAAAAAATACTCTCAGAATCGATTAATTTATTCTTTAAAAATAAGGAAGGAATCGATTAATTTATTCTTAAAAATAATCGAGGAATCGATTAATTTTTTTTTAAAAATACTCGCAGAATCGATTAATTTTTTTGTCAAAAATAAGGAAGGAATTGATTAATTTAATCTACAAAAATAATCGAGGAATCGATTGATTTTTAAAAAAAAATACTCGAGGAATCGATTAATTTTTTTCAAAATTTGGCGAGGAATCGATTAATTTTTAGTGAAAGTTTGGCGAGGAATTGATAATTTTTTTCAAAATTTGGCGAGGTATCAAATAATTTTTTTCACAATTTGTCGTGGCTTTCATTTAATCGAGATTTGTGTATTGATTGATAATGTCTGACACAAGTACACTGAGCCAATGATTACGTGTGGGGACCTATTACTTTGAAAGACAAATTGCCTAGAAAACCCCCTATATTTAAAACTTGTTGCTTTTTCCCAAATCTTATTTTTACTTTGTCGACTTTTATACATTATCACAAAAGGCTTTGTATAAAATTACTCTTGCTTAGTTTTGGATTCTTTTTAAAGATGCTTTCATGTACATCTTATGTACATAAGTCTTTATATCAGACGGAAAAAAAGGTATAATTTATAATATTGAAAAATATCACTTCCTACATTGAAAAAAATCATGTTTATTTTACTGAAAATTATAGCTAAAAACAAAACGACAGTAGCTTTTTTTTTAATTATTACTATATATTATTTGGATTGAAAAAATATCACTTTTTATATTAAAAATGTATTTTTTTTTTTACTCACACACCCGACCTGTGATATTGAGAAGATATTAAAAGGTATCATTTCTAACATTGAAAAGTATTATAAATTTCGTTTGAATGAAGCAGTTGTCAGTTCGGTATAAAGAGTATACCCAAGTGTTTGAGTTCTTATTAATGTGCTTAATTAACAAAGATTACTGATTTACATTAATGGGCTTAAATCCAGCATAGAACGGTCTATATAATTCAGCCCAATCAGGCTGGTTTATGGGCGTGTTCAAATTTAAAAATGTCTGGTTAATTTGCAACATAATAATAATAATAATAATAATAATAATAATAATAATAATAATAATAATAATAATAATAATAATAATAATAATAATAATAATAATAATAATAATAAAATTCAGATTTTATTTATTTAATAATTCCTGTACATGTCATATTTATGTAACATGTAGAATGTGGTTGATAAAATATAATTTGAATAAGTTGAATAGGACTATATTGATATCGTTTATACATGTTAAGTGAAAATCGAACATTTAGATGTCAAATTGAATTGAAAGTTATTAGTATATTCCTTTATGAATTATTTGCTAGCTTATAGTGAGGAGCTTGCTCAATTTTGAAGTGAAAGAGTTGCATGATCTTAAAAGCTAGTGATGACAAATCCCTAACACATTTACCTATTCCATTACGATTTATTTATTCCACAATTTGGCTAAAATCTTAGTTTTTTACATAAATCATTTATGTAATATTTTTATATATTTATGAGTGAATAAAACATAAATCACATATGTAGGGAACTATAATTACTAAAATTCTAGAGCTTCATATACCAATTTCTTCTTCTTCTTCTTCTTTATCTTTTTTTTTTTTTGCTCACACACATTTTCATTCTAATAACCAACACCACTAGGTGTGAGTCTGTCACACCTGACTTGCCAAGTGTGATTTACTTCTCTTGTGTAGGTTTGCAGACTATTACACAGGGACAGAGTTTACCCAGTCCGCACCACTGTAGCGGTTGCGGGTTACCCTCGACATCCAAAAAAAAAAAAAACAGACCCGACGACACAACTCTAACTAGTCTTATGATATTATTATATTTGGGTTAAATAAATTTGAATTTTAGTAGATAACTTGAAAGCATGCATAATAACTTTAAATAATACTCTCCTCATCTCTGAATAAATGTCATTTTAAAATCTTAATTTTGTTCAAATAAAATATCATTCTATAAATTTGAGATAAAAAATTCACATTTTTCTCACATTTATCTTCATTTAATGCATTCAAATATCCATATTTAACTCATTTATTATATTCACACAATGATGTATTCGGTAATTTAAGTAATTATTAATTTGTGTGTATTCATTCAAAATGACATTTTTATGAAGACGGAAGGAGTACTTTTTAAACAACATTGTTTTGAATATATAAAACTCACCTAATTATATATAGATTAGTATAGACTTACAACAACTTAAAACCTCTCATAACATCAAGCTTTACAAGCAGCTACGATGGATTTAATATTACTAAATAATTTGAAATTTATATTTCTATAATATTTAATACGAAATAGAGTCTCGTTTTCTTTTTTGCCCTTTTTTCTCCCGCCATCATTTATCACCACATTACTTTTTTCTCTTTTACCTTATATCTTTTATCTTTTATCTTGTACTTAATATGCCTCATAGTCATAGTGACAAAGAAAAGGAAGCTAAGAATGTCATCAAAAAACGTGCTAGCATTTAGCTTTGTTGTAGTAGTAGGTAATTAATTTAGATTTTTCAATATTTTCTATTGATTTTATTTTTACAAAATTGCGTTCTATTTTTTCTTTTTCTTTTTAACACCTTTTTGACTAAAAGGTTAAACATTCCTTCAGTTGTATAGCTAAAAGTTCAGCTAATAATTTGGCCGAAAAGACTTTGCATAAAGGGCTAATAATTGCAATGATGAATAAAGATTTTATCTTTTTTTTTTAATTTTTATTTTGAAACCATAAAGGTCGTTTTATCTTTAATTAAGTAAAATTACATTGCTTTTAACCTAATAACTAGTAATGATCCAATATATTGCAATAAGCGGTAAATGTATCTATATATATTAAGAAAAAATGGCAGAAATAAAATTGTAATTAAAAGTAGTAGCAACAAACTGTACACAATAAAATAAAAATAATTGTGGACAACGCAGTTGGCACGAGACCCTTGCCAAGGTCTGTGTTCGATCATTATCAAGTGCCAGTAAAATTATGTACGTAATGCTTAATTAATCATACACTTCCATCCACTGTCGCTGCATTATGCTCTTTTTTGTGTGTGTGCTGTTTTTCTTATTTTCATTTCATCTCCCATTTCATACAATAGTCTAATATGATTACTGTTATTTATATTTTCAAAATAAATATAAAATTTTGGCACTATTTAAAACTTTAAGTTATTTGATATGTTTGACATATTAAAATAGTGGTTTTGGAGTTATATGATATATATAATAATTATTGTGCACATATAGAAAATATAATACTATACATACAAAAAATTATTTTAAAAATGAAATTAATAACAATTTATATTATATTTAATTGATTGTATATTTCTACTCCCTCCGTTTCGTTTTGTTTGTTATTTTAGGTTTTTTCTTTTGTGTCAAATGTTTGTTGTTTTATATATTTTGACACACACACTCTCTCTCAAATTTAACCTTATAAATATATGGAGAGAGAAACAAATTCAACTTTTTAGGAAAATATAAGGAAATAAGATTTTATGTAATATAAAAGGGATGGATATATTAGTCCAAAAAATTAATTGTTAATTCTAGATTAAAATGTTAAAACAACAAACAAAATGAAACGGAAGGAGTATATGGTATATATATATATATATGATGTAGTTGAATATAAGATTTATTTTATATATTAACCTTCCCTTTATTTAATTGTACCCTAATTTTAAGGCATTCTTTTTCTATTAGGCAATGTTTGGTATACTGGTACGGATATACCCACATTAATAAAATCTGGATTGCTTTGAAAGATAATTGCGTATTAGCTATTTTAATTGTGTGTTTGGTTATTAAGATAAATATACTAAGATTGTTTCACGCATCTGTTTGGTACATTGTTTTATTTGGTAGACTAAGTTCTGGAATGAGTAAATTAGTTTAGGCAATGTTTGGTAGCCTAGATAAAGGCATATATACTGAGATTGCTACGCCAGAAACTGTATCCGAGGGGGGGCGTCGGATACATTATCCAGCCGAATCAGTAAATTACACCCCGGGCCTCGCGTTAAGACCGGGCCTCGCGTGAACGAATAATGGCTACCAAACACACGGTTCTTGCTGGATACCTATACTAATATGCCTTTATCCAGGCTACCAAACATTGCCTTAGAGTACAATATTTGCTTTTGTAGTTCTTGACTATAAGTAGTTTATACTTTGTAAATGTTAGTGACGTAATTGTAAATTTATATTATTAATTTGAATGGTTAATAAAAAAAATCTCATGGTTACAAAGAAAATTTGAAGATTTTTAATACAAATTCATTATTGTATTTTTTGTTATGTAATCCAATATCGATCGCAAACTTCATCAATCATAAAACAAGTAAGTTCTTATAAAAAAATTATATGTTTTCAAATGTTTCTTTTAGTTGATATATTTTCAAATGTTAAACGGTGCTCTAGAACCAACCATATGATATCATTGTGTAGTCACATAGAAATATTTTGAGTATATTTGAAACCCACAAATTCAAAGATTTTAAATATTATTTTATAAATATTAAAGTCCGTGCATTGTAAGGGAGTAATACTAATTAAAATAAAAATGAAGACTTTTGATTTGGTGTTGATGTGATTATCAGATCAATAAAATAACGACATATTAAATCCGGATGAAATCATCTGCTACCTTTGTGCAACACCCGGTGCTACACAATTACATTTATTAATTTTTCTTTGATTTTTTAATTCAATTTTAATTTATTATGTTTTATTTTAATTTTTTATTTGTTATTTAGGGTTCATCCTACCCAATTAAGGTATATACTTAATTTTTCAATAATAAATTATATTTTCTAATTAATAATTAATTATTTCATAAAAAAGTAATTATATACTATAATTGGGTAGGATGAACCCTAATTAATAAGTGTAAAATTAAACTAAAGCACAATAAATTGAAATTGAATTAGTTAAAAATTGAAGGAAAATTAATAAATTAAATTATGTAACACCAAATATTGCACAAAATGTAGAAAATGATTTCATACGCATCAAATCATGGATGAGTTTTCAAATCAAATTGAAAGAATTGGAGTCACTTAATTAAATCAAAACTAACTAATATATTTTTCATTTTCCTCATGCCCAAGTAATTAGACTTTGCGCAGATAATTACACATTTATTATATTGTAAGTGGTAAATTTAAGTAGGTCAACTAAAAAAATCGTAATCAATTATATCCACACAATTGTGTCTGAATTTCTCAACCCTGCGAAACTTTGCCAACTAAAATCGTAGAATTTCTTCACATCCCTTTGAAAATGAAACGTCATGTAGTATGCAACTTGCGCTACTAAAATTAGAGGAGTTGGTGGTCATACCCTAATTCTTATTATTTGGCCATAACAATATTAATATTTATTACAATATATTCAATTATAAATAAGATACTATGTACTAAGATAAAGCCATGTGGAAGTCCCGATGGGGATGGCCTAGTGGTGGAGTGAGATTGCTTGGAGACCAAAGGTCACGAGTTCGAATCTTCTCAATACCACAGGTCGGGTGTGTGGGTAAAATAAAAATAAATAAATAAATAATAATAATAATAATAATAATAATAATAATAATAATAATAATAATAATAATAATAATAATAATAATAATGCCAAGTGGAAATGTTTTCTTTATATAAATATAGTAACAATTATGACTTGTGCATTTTCACACTGTTTCTAATTGTCTAATGGGGAAAAAAAAATTGAACGTGTAACGTTTTAATTAAGTTGCTTCCGTTTCTAATACTTAATGAAAACCTTTTCAAAATGGTCCATTTTGGATACCTTTTTCTGAAATTTTATAATAACGTAACGTGTGTGTATATATATATATACATATATTTTTTTTCTTGGCTTTATTTCATTTTCAGGTGTGGCTTTATCTTCTTCCTTTTTTTTTCCCTTTCTTTCTTTTCTCTTGGCATTACTATGTGCTGTTGAAATTTAAATCGATGAAACATGCATGCTGATTTTTATGTCTTTTTCTACGTACCTAGCTAGGAACTAGGATAACTAATATAAAAGGGAAAAGGTATATTCAATTAGTTGGTTTTTTTTCTTACATTCAATTGTACGTTTATGTTTAAATGATCATTATGAATTAATATATTTGATAATATATACTATATATATTCCTTATATATAGAGGTAGCCATCAATATATTATTACCATGAGATGTTTCGGCTCTACATATGTTATATATATTAGAGACCAGGTATTCATAAGCAAGTTATAAATTAGCGATCATGTTATAAATATATGACAATAAATAATAAATATAAAGAACAAGAAAGAATTAATACACATATTTTTGTGGAAATCCAAAACGATAAAGAATCATGGGCAGCTAGCGGGGAAATTTTCATTATGTGACAAAGGATATGTACGAAACAACAAAAAACCCAAAATAAAACTAATTGTGGGACAGAGAATGTAACATGAAAGGACATAGATGATCTAATCTGAAAATATAACATGGTCCGTGTTAATAAATAGTAAATGACAAAGGAATGAAATAGTTCAGAATTTTAAATGGTTAAATATATGGGAAAAAATCGTAGTTTGGACGGTTGAATAAAATAGGAAAATCTTACCTAAATGGGGTTAATTGTCAAGAAATTTACCATTTTGGAAAAAAAAGGAAAATCATACATATATAATTGAGTTAATTATCAAGAAATTTGCCACCTTTCAAGAGAGAGAGAGAGAGAGAGAGAGAGAGAGAGAGAGAGAGAGAGAGAGAGAATCATACATATATTATTGAGTATTTGAGTTAATTGTCAAAATATTGCAATAATAACATAACCTCTTAATTATTAACCCACCCACCCCAAAAAAAAAAAAAAAATCAGATACTGAAAACTAACATTGCACAATAAAAATCACTATATTCAACACCCCAAAACTGAATTAATCTTTACACATATGGAAAATAGATAAAATCCTCTAGTCCACATTTCAGGTCCCACTATTGTGTCACATTATCAACTTTAATATTTTAAAAATATTTATTACAAAAATAAAATTAGTTACAGTATAACTAATCATAATTAACATTTACTACTAAAAATTAAAAATTTTAAAAATCATATACCTTAATTTTGGAATAATCAACCCATTAATCAATTATATTAACTAAAAAATAAAAAATAAACATAAACCATAACTGGGTGGAATATTAAACCCTAGATAATAATTATAAAATTAAGCTAAACTAAAATAAATTAAAATTGAAGAAGAAATTGAATGAAAATCTAATAAAAATGAAAATGGGACACCAAGCGGAATAGAGGATTTCATTTACACAAAAACAATATAATATTTCAATATCATAATTCCATTAGTTGGAAAAAAATCTGAAGGTGTCGAACGAATTATTACAAATCAAAATGTTGTGTTATTATTGAAACGTTTAAAAATAAATTATAAATTCGTTGAAGTTGATATATATATATATATATATATATATATATATATTCAAATAACCGAACATGATTCATCACTCACAATTTTAAAGGCTATAGACTATAGTACTCAAAATAATTGCGCTGAATATGGTTTATTCAACACGACACGTATTTGATATATAGTCAATTCATGTCCTGCATTTTATTAACAAGATCGTAACAAAATTAAATCGTATTTTGTCATGTTTAGGAGCGTCACATGATTTGTTGCCATTATATATTTACATGATAAGATGGTAGATTGCATCAAGTTTTGAATGAGAGAGAGGTATTGAAAGACAGTTGTCGAGCCAAACCCACGATTTATTAAAAGCTTAAATTATAGATGTCTATGTGTTTTAGGTTTTTTGTTTTGGTCATTTGTTGTTTGTCTTGGGATCTCTTTTGTCCCATGTTTCTAAGGGTAGACTGTTTTGCTAGCTATCACAACTAATGTCACCAACTCCAACTATTGCTTATACCTTTTGACAATATTAACCCATTATTTTAGACTAGCTTTCCATCTAAAAATTTATCGTTTTTAATTTCCTTGTAATAAACCATTAACTACTCATCTAATCTAATCTAATCAATATAGACCCATTTTACAAGTAATTAGGTGAGTGAGCCAATTAAATAAGCCCCCAAACTATATGCCCAAGTCATCTAAATGTCCGAACTATTTTAATTTTTTAACTTAAATATACACTTAAACTATTTAAAAAGTAAAAAAAAGTCATCCTTAGCTATTAAAATATATCAAATTCACACTTGATGTTAGCACGTTAAATTTTTCCGCTAATTAAAATGTGCATAAATTTCTTCAGCTTAATTATGATCGATTCGGACAATGATACAATGCAATGTGAGTATGGTTGGAAAGCTCTAAATGTACTCTCAATTGGTCATGGAGTAATTGCATTGAGAAATATTGCTAACAAGAGTCTGTATTCAGGAATTAGATTTCAAATTTCGACCTCAATTTAACACGGATCGGATCTTGAAAATGAGTGGTTTAAAACTCTAAAGTGTGGGCTATTTAGCTGTGATTTCAATTTGTTCGATCGACATTCATAGGTGATAGACTTGAATTATACACACTTTAATAATGAAAAAAATAACCCGTATTAATGTCAAGTGTCAGATTGATAGTCGAGAAGTGAAAGGACGAATGCTAGTGTGGGAAGACATGATCTGATCTTTTACTCTTTTAGTTTTATTTTGATCCGCAATTCGAAGCAAATATATGTGTTAGGGAATATCAGTACGTGTAGTAAGCATATATAAAAACATGCATATATATATATATATATATATATATATATATATATTATGTATTCTATCTTGCATAAATGATCGTTTATTTATTAGTTGATATATTAATGTGTTTTATCGGGTGTTACTACATAAATAACAACGCAACTAGAATTACTCGTTTATTTATGATTCATTATTTCTATGGTGCCACTACTCGACCATATATATATATATATATATATATATATATATATATTAGTGATCAATTTAAATGTATAGTAATCATTAATATTCTTTAATTCTTGAATTTTTGTTCAATTAGTACAAATCACATGTAGATGGGGCAATTTCACTAATACACATGCGACAAATCACATGTAGCCGGGCTAAGTTTGTATAACTAGCTATATGAATATGAAATATAAGATGATATTTGAATATAATTTATATTTTAATTTTTAGAAGGTGTTATAAGTTACGCTACGTACTTCCATAGAAACGTGATGAATGCAATTGAGCCAATATTTCTATGAGAACGAAAATATTTTATTAGCTTAATTAACGCTATTTTAATCTATATAATATATAATAACGATTTCGGATCCGCAAATAGAAATTTTAGTTTTCCCGCCCATTTGCATTTCCGAAAATGAATTTCTTTATATTTTATTTTATATGATATATATAATACTGAATTAACATATAAATTACCATAACATATATGTACCTCGATTAATTACTTTAATTAATTGCGATGAGTCTAAGTTTAAATGTATATCTTATTAATTCATTGCCTTTGTTTGGAATAAAATCCTCCCCGAAATGGAGCAATATATAACCATTAATCAATACTTATATAGATATAATATCAAATCCGTGGAATTGATATAATTAGTGTATATATTATAAGATTTAATCTTGCAATTGATTTAATTACTGTTATCGATCGGCAGTATATTTTTTAGAAGATTCAAAAGGTGTAATTGATTAAGAAAATTTGATATATTAGAAGACTTCTATTGATTTAGAAGATTACAATTGATGTATATTCGTCAGTTTTCATAATAATACATCTATATCTATATCTATCTATATTATATCTAAAAGTAAGATAGTGACTATAAATAAAAATAATTAGTTTTTCCGTCTAAAATAATTTTCTAATAATAGTGATATAATCATACATATGTAAATAAATAAGCAATTAAGTAATAAAATCTATAAAATTAATTAATTATATTACACAAATAATGGAATATATATTCTCTTTCTTTCATGAATACGTATATATAGAGATTGATTATATGGCTACACATCATAAAAATCCTCTTATTCCATTTTACGTAAATTTATTTTATTCCTACATATGTGCAACTTCAATTTATTCAATAATTTAATAAAATCTAATTTTATTCCTACAAATGCGGTTGTAACAATATTTTGTATTTGACCTTTAAATTAAATAATTATTACATTATATTATCGTAAATTATGTGAATTATATTAAAATTATCTAAAAAATAGTATATAGTATATAGTATATTGTGTATATATATATTGCATATAATCAATATATTAATTATATATGAATTATATTTTTTTAGGAATACTATTTAAATTATATAATTAACATATTAATATGCGAAAATTATAGACAAAAATATATAGTAATACATCCAATTCTATTTGGAAACGTATATATGGAACAAATTAGCATTAGAGTTGTACTAATAAGCTTTCAGTGTACAAGTTATTCACTGCCAATTTAGATATATAGATTTGTGGTAATTAATTAGGTTGATTTGATTGCGTTAATTAGTCTAGGTATTTAGAGAGAATGCATTAATAGTTAGGTTGACTGCGATAATTACTGCATTTAGAGATATTTTATTATTTGCATTGAGATTTTATGTACATGTATATAAATTGGGTTGATTTTTTAATTTTTCTGGCATCAATGAAAATCAAACAACACAAAAATTTAAAGTAAAGTTCTTTTTGGTTGCAAAGAAACTATTGAAGATACGAATTGTATTTTTAGCTAGGTATTATCTATTGTTTTAGTTTTAATTAATATTTGTTTTCATTATGCATTCAAAATTAATTTTTTTTATGAATGCATTCATATTTAATTAGTTGATTACATTTTTATTATTTAAGTACACATATATTGTATATATATATATATATCTAATTTATTTATTTTCGCTACATTATTTTAAGTATTTATTTTCTATATATTTTAACAGATTTATGGTCTTAAGCTTCAATTTTTCGTGGACATATGATATGTTATTGTAGGTGCTCATAATATTGAGGAAGAATGCAAGCATCCGTCTCTCATCCTCATGATTCGTTTACTGCATATTGTTCGGTTGTCCAATTAGAATGAATTTCTCTCATCCTCACAATTTGATTTCTATATATTTATGTATTTTATTTAATATTGTGATTTTCAGGTCGAGTGAATTATGTTAGAATTTAATACTTTATTCAATCCGCCATCGGTTTATAATGTAACAAGATTGGTTACCTATTCTATATTTTAATGGTTATTTATTTGCAAGTTTATCTTTAGAATATCTCTCCATTATTCAATCTCAGCACTGATTTTTTTCGCTAACAAAACTTGTCTTTCGGTTCAACCAATTCGGAGGAAAGTCATCTACCCAAGTAAATGGTAAGAGAATCCTATTAGGATGAGGATCCTCGCTGATGAAGAAGAATCATAATAATAAATGAAAGTAGAAGAATCCTTAAAAACAACTTCATTTTGGTTGGCAACCCCGGCTTCTCCAATTAACTTTAATTTTCTTTTTCTTTTTTAATATCATTTTTACATTTTATCGATTAATTTGTATTGCTTAGTACAAATTTGTGAATCAAAACATGTAACTAATTTTTAACACAAACATTTGTTTGATCTTTGTATGATATTTGTAGCTTACACGTTCTATATGTTAGCATTATCCCATTGTAATTTTTTTAACCTAAAGTGTGTTATCCAAACATGTGTAATTAATCACTCGAATTTATCTAAGAATATAAGGAGTTTATTACTATTTTTGTTGCTTAAATTTGATTGTGGTTTATATATATTAATTTTATAATTGACTTTGTCCAAAGTATTTAAATTGAGATGATCGAACCTTGGAGACCGACATGTGTAAAAAAAAAGATGTCTTGAATTTTAGATTAAGTACTCTTGTGTGTTGGTTATCATTAAATTTTTTTTCTCTTTTTTTATCAAGTGATTATTAGGTACAATACTCAAGAAAAAATGGTTCCCGTTTTCATTTTGGTCAAATAAATACGCTTAAGAAAAAAAAAACAAATTGAATCTACAAGATTTTTTTAGAATCTGGCAAGATAGTTTACAATAAATTCTTTTAATTAAGTTGATTTTTAAAAATGTTTCTTTTATTTATTTTTTAGGGGGCGCAGAAGAAGGCCGTAAGTATATTTGCAGTATGTAAATTGCTTTCTTCCAAATTTTATGTTTTATGGTTTACAGTTCATTAAATGTTTATTTTTATTTCTTTATATATATATATTTATTTTGTGATTGTTAAAATTCTTTTATGTATTATTTTTGCTTAGTTAAGTTAATATTTAGCATCATAATTTTATATAAAATTAGGGTGTTACAAATTGTGAGTCCCAATAATGTTATTTCCACATTTGTTGATCTATAAATTGAGATCAAATATAATATTTAGATATTTGATATTATCATTTTAATATTAAATATTAAATATATTTTAAATTTATAGATTTGAATTGAATTATATATATTAAATAGTTCAATTAAATATTTTTAAAATATTAATTTAAATTTTCTACTCTTTAATTGATTAAGGGTGTTTCTATATGCATCACCATTTTTTATTTGTACACCACATTTATTTTATATATCACACATCTTTTTCGTATTTTCACATTTTACCTTTAAACATCACAATAAAAGTCATTTCTATCCTTTCACTATGAAAATAAATTTAAAAAATATATATATTTTCCACCCTCACTCTCTTCCCACCATACCACAGACCCGACGCCCTCCGTTGCCATCACCTTTCTTCCTAAAACCTTCCACCTTCGCTTTTCTTTCACAATATTTTTTTTTTCCAAATAAAATAGAGAAGGACGTAGTTGCCGTCAACACTGTGTTCCAACTCTGACAAAACCCTTTTCAGATTTAATATTCTGACAAATCCTACAATGTCACCAGATTTTAAAGTAATATCATTAACATCATGTTCCAAATTTCAACCTCTCAATCGGATATATGTATTTCTCCAAACATTTATGCAACAAATCATATGATTGGAGAAGTTAACGGAATCAATTTTTAAGCCCAAAAAATATACGACATCAATACACACATTTGATTTCATAGACAATTCTTACAAAGAAAATAAATGGAGGAAGATGAGAGAAATGAAGATTAATATAAATGGAACGAAAGGAGAGAGCAATTGTGGGGGCAATGTGGCGGGGCGTCACTAGGGTGAGAAGAACGGGGTTGTTTATTTTTATTTTATTTGTTTTTTAAGTAATTTTTAAAATAGAAAAAGATATTTATGTAAAATAATAATTATTTATTTTTAAATTAAATTTAATAGTGGTGTATAAAAAAAATTCAGTGGCATATTTGGAAACACCCATTGATATTAAATATATTTTAAAGAATCAAGATCCACATACAAATTTTAAAATTAAATATATTTAAATTTTGAATGGTTAAAACTCGAGATGTATTAATTGATCTTATCATTTTAATGTTAGATAATTTTAAGATTTTCAAGTTATCATATTTAAGTTTTCAACTTTAAAGATCTTTTAAATAGTTAAAACTTTTATATTTTAATTTTAAATCAAAATTTATCCCACATTGAAGAACAAAGAAATAATATTGTAGATGAACACACTATGAATTGTGAGGCCTCACAATGATCTCTGCAAATTGAGATTAAGTATAATATTTGATATTTGATTTTTATCAATTTAATACGATACATTTTAAATTGTTAGAAATTAAATAATTTTGAATTAAAATTGAATTAAATATATTAAACAAATATAATAAAATATTTTAAATATATTAATTTAAGATATTTTAAATTTTTAAGTTAATAACATATAAAATTCTATTTAGATTGTCTTCGCCTAAGCATCTTTATTTTTATTTTTATAATATATTATTATATATTGCTATTTACATATATTAAATTTTCACTTACCCTACATCTTTCATCGGTTGTAGATTGAAATATTCGGATTTAGGTTGTATAAAAGAGTGGGTAATCTTAAATCGAAACCTCAGATTAGTTCTGTAACTTTTTCTAATTTTCCTACATCCCACATTGGTTGTAGATTGAAACATTGGGATGTAGGTTGTTGTATAAAAAGGGTGAAAAACCTCAAAATTTTTATTTAATCATATTTTGAACAAAAATATTTTAAAAAATTGAAAAAAATTATTCGTGCTTGATTGGCCGATTAATCGATGTCGAGACCATCTGGGCGGCGAGCTCTGTCTTCTTGATTTTACAACCAACTTGCGTGTTTCCGGCACAGCTAGAGCCACCATAGTTGATTTCTCCAATGATGAAAAATACATAAGTAATTTATAATTCAAACGATATAATTCATATATTTATATGCGAAATTTATGATTGGATATAATTTTATTATTGTACATAAATATTTTTTTAATAACATCCCCTGTGCGATCTGTGCATCGCACAGGTGGTATACTAATTTATTCATCATATTTGCTACTCGTAAAAAAAACATTAAAAAAAAGGAAAATGTATAAGGACAAAGGTGAAGAAAGAACAAAATACAGTATCTTTTAATTTATTGGCACTGTACGAAACAGACATGACTAAATATGGTATCTTTAAATTTATTGACCCGGATATAACTACTATTTAGATCAGATTATTATGTTACAGGATTTGTTCAGAGATGGTGTCCTTCTCCATAATAAGTTCAATTTGACTCTCTCTCTCTCTCGAGAGAGAGAGCATTCTTTACTTACAGGAAATGGAGCAGAAGAGAGTCTACCTAAGTTTGTCTTATTGTTGTGTGTGTGTGTGTGTGTGAGAGAGAGAGAGAGAGAGAGAGAGAGAAGATGGAGCATTCTTTACATGAAATGTAGCAGAAGCTAAGTTTGTCTTATTGTTGTCTGGGGAAAGTAATAAAATAATTTGTTTATTTTGAATATACTAATTACTAGGGAAAACATGGGATTTTTTGTATTTTATTTTTTTGAGAAGAAAACCCAGGATGTATTTCTTCTTTACTCATGACACACCAGTTAACTCACATTTTATGAGAGGATTTCAAATATTTCTTTCGTTGTAATTTGGATTGGATTTTTAAATTTGATCTGTGGATTTTACATTTATATTAATGCGTACATTTACTTTGTTGATATTTAAAATTTATTTCCCAAATCCTTTTTCCAAATCAAATCCTTCCACCCGATTTGCTTTTCTTTTCTATTTTTTTTTAATTCGAATCAACTTCATAAACTTGAAGCCCGACATCTGAATCCAGTCTTCAAGTAAAATTCTTCAACCCAATATCAAACCACAAAAAATAATACAGAATTCTCGAAAATTATTTTTTAATACGTATTATAATAATATAAAATAGGGAAAATGAATGGTGATGTCCGGTATTATCATGTCTGACATTCCTAAATAATTTTCCATTAATATATTCATTCTTTCTCTAATAAAATAAAATAAAATAGGGAAATGGGTTAACAATGATTCTAAATTATATGACAAGGTTCAAGTGGCCGGATCTTATTTTTAACTTTTGGTCCAATTGAGCGGTGAACTTTTAAAAATAACTTATTTACTCTGCCACAGGCTATTTGAAAGCCTAATTGAGCCAACTTTTGAGAAGCCTATTTACTGGGCTTCAAAACCCTCAACCAAATTTTGAAATTGGATGTCGAAATCTCGACTCAAAAGTTCATTGAAATTCAACTCGTGCAAAACATGCTAACTAATTTTTCAATCATACCCGACTATGATACAAAGCAACATGGATATTAGATACCTTTAAAAAGTTCTCTCAATTGACTTTTTAATGATATTTTTATTTTTTTGATCTAATACTGGACGACAAAGAAATTAATCCAAGAAGTTCTACTAGGTTATGCATGAGACTTTCAACAAACTTTAAGTTAAGATTTCGACATCAATTCGATGTTGAATCTCAAAATTGATTGTGGAGTACTTTTAAAATCCAATAAATGGGTTTTTCCGAATTGAGCCCAATTTGATTTTCGACATCCAGTGGTCGAATAATTAAATCGTAAAGATGCGTTGCCAGACTAAAATAATTTGGAGGGTTAATAGAAAGTACTGATTGAACTATTTAAAAAAATTGAAGAGTTTATAACTAAGACAAAAATTAAAACAAAATCCTATTTTACCTAATCAAATAAAAATAGTTACAAGAAAAATGAAGCATGGAAATATTTTGAACTTTTTTTTTCCTGAAATGAAGTATGAAAATAAGACTTTGGTATTTTTTTTGTCTTTTTATCCGAAAACATTTAAATTGGGTGGAAGTAAATTAATTTTAGAGCTGTAAAGAAAATTGAGAAGATTTAAATTCATAACGTTTGGACTGGACATAAGCTAAATATTTTATCTGGAAATACAAGAGTGAAACTTGATAATTTCAAAACCTTACAAAATCAAATAATCGAGATATAATGATATTTCTTGCGTTTCTCGATGATTATAATAGGTTGAATTTGTAGCAAGGTTCATATTTTTTTGATGATAACCTTAAAAAGATAAGGTGTATTATCAGATTTAATCTTGAATTTTCAAGCAATTTACAAAAATAGCATGACCTTTTATAAATAACAATTTAATATATGACTTTTTGAATATATAACAAATTTAGCTTGAAATTAATTTTCGGAAACATACGGTGTGGAGTGAAATATAATTTTATTTTAATTTTATTTGATCATTTGACGTGGCACATATATTTTTCACACCATTAAAAATTTGAATAAAAAGATAGACGTTACTGCTTATTTCAACTTGGGGTAAAATGTGCCAAATTCTCTTTTCCAATCAAAATTTTGCACCAAATTTTTAAATAATTCACATAGCTTTTATTTTTATTTGAATTTTTGCCTGAATTACCCTCACTTCTAGACAAAATTGAAGGCTCAAGACCAAATAAAATAAAGGGCCGATTTTGGTCTAAGATTTTAAAAAATGAAAGTTGTGTAAACTTTTTATAAAACACAAAGAGAATCTAATGAAATCCAAAAGACAGAAAAAAATTATTACAACAGTTGAGTAACATAAGAAAATTTGATGTATTTTACTCTTTCAACTCGACGGATAGTTTCATCACATTTTGGCAATTATATAATATATCAACTATTAATAAACATATAAATGTAGTAATATCATATTTCCTAAAAGAAAAGTAGTCATATTTGTACATATATAAATGGAGCGTAAATATATCTAAGTTGTACAACGCCACTCCGGAATTACCCAATGGAAAGAAAAGCAGCAGGAAGTTGCAGAATTCATTTTCTCAGACAGACAGTGAGGGGCCATCGCCTTCAAACTTCATACTTCTCTCCCCCTTTTTGAATCCATCATTACAATTTACAAATCTCTCTCTCTCTCTCTCTCTCTCTCTCTCTCTCTCTCTCTCTCTCAAACTGTGCATTGGAAAAGTGTCCCTAAATCCCAATCAAATTGCCTTCTTTTCTTTTCCCTCCATTCTGCTTTTCCCTGCGTTTATCAATCAATTGCTCTCCCTCCCTCTCAAAAAAAAAAAAAAAAACTCTCATTTCTTTTCTTCACGCCTGCTCAAAACCGCACTCCAACTCCACTCACTCACTCGCGCGCATTCTCTTCTTCTCTGGCTTCGTGCTTGCACTTTTCTTGACATATAATTCATGACCCTTTTCACCTTTCTTACATATTTGCTTCAAAATCTGCACTAACAGCCTAAAAAGTTGCAATCTTGGCTCAAAATTTTCTTCAAGGACGCGTTTGAAAAATATCCAGCAGTTTTCCATGGCGGAGTGCTGACGGAAGACTGCTAGCCGGATCTGAACTTGGAGCCGGTATTTCAGATTTCGGCGGCGGTGGGAGGCGGAGATGGTGGCGGAGCCTTGGATTGTGAAGATGGGTAATCAGGTGAGTAACAATTTAAAGCATGCTTTGTATCTCGAAAACTCGACAAAATCACCAAACGTGAAACAGGGGCCTCAAGATAGGCAGACAATAGGGATTCTATCGTTTGAAGTTGCTAATGCTATGTCCAAGATTATTCATTTGCACAAATCTTTGTCTGAAAATGAGATTTCTAAGCTCAAGAATGAAATTCTAAAGTCTGAGGGTGTTAGAAACCTTGTTTGTAGTGATGAAAAACAACTCTTAGAGCTGGCCCTTGAAGAGAAACTCGATGATTTGAACAAGATTGCTGGTGTGGTGTCTAGGTTAGGCAAGAAATGTACAATCCCTGCACTGCAGGGTTTTGAGCATGTGTATGGGGATATTGTTTCTGGGGCAGTCGATTTTAGGGAATTGAGTTTTCTGGTGAAGGATATGGATGGCATGGTTAGGAAAATGGAGCGGTATGTGAATTACACCGCGACTTTGTACACGGAGATGGAGGTGATGAATGAGCTTGAGGTTGCCACCAAGAAGTTCCAGCAGAACCAGCATGAGGAGAGTAGAAAAGCTTTTGAGCAGAAACTGACATGGCAGAAGCAAGATGTGAGGCATTTGAAAGATGTATCACTCTGGAATCAGACCTATGATAAGGTTCTTGAGCTGTTGGCCAGGACCGTGTGTACAATTTTTGCACGGTTATGCATTGTGTTTGGAGATGGTTTTAGCGAAAACTTGCATCCTACAAGGTGGGATTCTAGTTTGACAAAATGCACTGCATCCAGGAGTAATGGCTATTTTCATTCGGGTCAAGTTGTGAACGGGAGAGTAGAGAAGAAATCCCCAAGTTCAAGAGGCAAACTTGGAATCCAAAGGAATGAAGGAGGCTTGCTTCGTGCAGAAGATTACAATCCTGCCTGCTGTATAGGCCGGGGGAGGGTGTTGATGGAATGTTTAAGTCTGAGCAGTTCTGCTTCCAAAGTTGATGATGATGATGATGATGACCATGTCATCTATGATGATGAAAGCAGTCGAGTTTCAGCTTCTTTTAGTGCTACATCTGGTTTGAAGACAGAGCATCTCAATCTCTCAGGTTGCCTTATTCATGCCATCAGTAGTGGTGGAGATCAGAGGCAGGCTAAAGGAAGTTTGTTGAACAGTTCAAAGTTTGGGCACAAGAGTAAGCTTCTTGCTTATGCGCCTCCTACTACTGTAGGAGGCTCTGCTCTAGCTTTGCACTACGCCAATGTTATCATTGTCTTAGAGAAACTGCTCCATTATCCTCATCTTGTTGGTGATGAGGCTAGAGACGATCTATATCAGATGCTCCCGATAAGCCTGAGAGTGACTTTGAAGTCTAGTTTGAAGTCCTATGTAAAGGATTTGGCCATTTATGATGCTCCTCTTGCTCATGCTTGGAGGGAGAGGCTCGACTTGATGCTCAAGTGGCTTACACCACTCGCGCATAACATGATCAGGTGGCAAAGTGAGAGAAACTTCGAGCAGCAGCAAATTGTAACGAGGAAAAATGTTCTTCTGCTTCAGACATTGTACTTTGCTGATCGAGAAAAGACTGAGGCAGTCATATGTGAGCTTCTTGTTGGTCTGAATTATATATGTCGGTACGAGCAGCAACAAAATGCATTGCTGGACTGTTCGAGTAGTTTCGATTTTGAAGACTGCATGGAGTGGCAATTGCAAGTTAGTGGTTCATTTGCTTCTTGATTTTACTCTTGGTTTTGATTGCTGCAGTGCTTTGATCACATCTGATGGTAGTTTTAGTACCATCTGTCGTTGTATGATATAATGTAGATGATAATACTTCTACCATTGTGAATATGGGAGGTTTGTAAATCAAAACTCCCTCTGATGAATAGAACTTGATCATTGTATTGATTGATAAATTTGGCTTTGAACAAACATGCTTCTGATTTATGACATAATCTACCAATATTTGTTGATTTTAGAATTTTGGTTGCTCTATAATTATCAATATTATGATATTAGTCCTCATTGAACTACCAATATCAATGTTTTAAATGAAGCATCTTTCATTCAACTATTTTAGTGCCTAAAATCTTGTGTGCATTAGAATAGTAATTCTAACTGATCTAAGTTATCTTTCTGTTGAGGTTTGATCAGAAAATGGAATAATTTTGTATCAGTGGTTAAATATATGAAAATACATGTTGCCTAACATTATATCTGAAAATGAAATGATGCAACATGTCAATTTGTAGTTAGAAGTTTGTTCACAAAAAAGAATGTGGTTTGTCATTCAACTTTTTTTTTTTTGTCTTGTTTCCTTGAAATTAAGAACCAACTTGATCTCGACTTCCTATTCCTAAATTAAAAATTAAGCTAAGTGTTTGGTTAAATTTACTTGTACGTGCCAATAATAAATTTGTAGATACCATTCTCTTACCGAATTTAAAAAGTCTAATTAGGGCTGGTTTGGGAATATAATTTCTAGAAATGTAATTCTTAGTAAATGAATATTACATATTACTCATCATGTATTTAATTGGAACATAATAAGAAAATTGTGAGGATTTTTATTTTGGTATTTTTTTTATTCAAATTAACCAAGTAGATTTATTAAGATATATTAATAATATTGTAGACTTGGGTTTGATCATTATTCTTCTCCTCTAATTAAAAAATAATAATAGTATGATAATCAATTTTTTTCGTAGATTTTTTGTTTTGTCATTTTTTTTGGAAAGTCAAAACTTTGTAATAAAAAACTAACAATAATCCACAAAAAAAATCAAGATAAAAAAATATTTCAAAATATTTAATTTTTGATAACTTTTATAATTTTGTTGAAGAAAAATGAAAGTGACACTGAAATAAATATAACATAAAAATATGTTATAATACAATATAAAATATTTATGTATTTGATATAATTTAATATATTCAAATGAAAAATGAAAATGTTAAAGTATTTTTCTACGAAGTAAAAATATTTTTATTAACTTATACAAATGATTATATATTGATTAATTAAATATTTTAGAATAAAGTTTTTCAATAAAATAAATAAATTATAATTTGTTAAATTTTTTAGAAAAATGACATTTAGAAATATAAAAATAAATTAAGGCATGTGTTGATATTTATTAGCTACTATGTACACTTTATTCAATTATAAGAAATTTTGAAAGTACATAAAATATTCATTATATAAGATAAAAAAAACTGATATTTCATTCCGTAGATATACCAATTATAAGAATCGTCATTCCATTTAGACTCTTATTCCATTCCTAAATTCATTCCATTCATGTCTAATTCCATTCTATCATACCAATCACCTCCTAAATGTGTGGTTTGGATGTTGATTTGGTTGTAATTGAGCTGAATTTGACTATAGATTGCTTATTTTGATGACAGTGCAAAAATGTTATTAGTATTGGAGGTTTGCTAGAGTTTTTCAAGTAGTGAATATTGTATTTTATTTTTCTATAACTTTTAAGTAGTAGGGGTTGTATTTTATTTTGTTATTATTTATATTATTTAGAGGTTATAATAATAAAACTGTCTAAAAAAAATAATATTTATATTTTAATTAATTTTGAGGGTTATAAATAGAAAGATGGGGTTGGGAATGTAATTACCCAATAAAAATATATGAATCTAATTTAAAGAAAATTAAAAGCACCGTAATTTGCATCTGATCAAGTCGCAATTAAAGATTTGGGCTTTGTGGTTGGGTTTTGGACGGAAGATATGATTGTGCCCGCCCCAATTTCCATATTTTAATTAAAAAAACATATTTGTTACTAATTTTTTGGGGACATATCTTATTATTTGAGTAAATGTAAATTATTTTGCTTCCCTTTTTTTCGTCTTCTTCTATGTTAACAATAATATTATTTTTTTTACATAATACTGTTAATAAAACATTAATATCGTTTTTTTTTAACTCACACACCCGACCAGTGATATTGAGGAAATTCGAACTCGTGACCTTTCTAAACAATCTCACTCCACCACTGGGCCATCCCTACCGAAATAAAAAACACCAATACCGTTTACATAGTACTATGTGAAAAAAACCGGGATCAAATATAATAAGACACTTAATGGCCCAAAAATATTTTTTACAAAAACATTTTAAAAATATATTTTCAATTAAAAAATAAGTAATGGGATTTTAGGGGCACCATTGAATCTTCCGGTTGTGGACTTCATATCAAAAGCCCAATATTGGATTTATTTTTGAGTTGATGGAAGAAGGGGGATTTACTTTTTATCCCACATTTTACAGGAGCACTATTTCCGTATTTCGTGAACCCTATGAATTCAAGTTTTAGAAGTAATTTTTTTAGCATTATTAAATATGAGTATGCTTATAATAAAACGCTAATTTCTAAAGAAACTAATATATATATATATATATATATTTTTTTTTTTAAATTCTTAAATCTCTACATACAGCCCACAAAATCCCCAAAGCCACCCACACCACCCAAAACTTAAAATCCCTAAATCTAAAACTTTTTAGTACCGTCACTTCCTGCTGATATATTTGACCAGAGACGATATAAATTATTAGCGATAGTGTGGAAAACTAGTCATTTTGGATGGTGAATTCTCTTTTTACAATCACAAAATTTAAAATACAATTTTTTTAGCCATTTTATGTTGTAGGACAAACCCCTCATTCCCTCAATCACCCCCTCTGTTTGAATACAATTTCCTTAGCCATGGGTGATAGAATTGAGTTCGACACATTTTCATTAACGAGAAAAACTAACAGTATTAGTATCAAATGTCAATTTGACCTTTTTTGAATAGTTTAATGGGTCAGTTATAAATTTGAAATAGTTTAAATGTGTATTTGAGCTAAAAAATAGTCCAAACGGTTGGATATGACTTGACATATAGTTCAAGTGTTTATTTGGCCATTTGCCTACTCGTAAATTAAGGGATTATTTGTTGTTCACTCATTTCGCAACATTATTGAACTATACTATTGTCTAAAGTCATTAATATTAGACACTTTACGATTCAAAAATGATTGATTGACAAAAACTTAATTATATGAGATTATCTAAGGGGTCACAGTCCGTTAGACGAGTGAAATTGACCCCAAAATCCATCCTACACCTGGATCCCGCAAAAAAATAAATGCATTAGCGCGTGGGATCACATGCCAACTCCTTTTTTTTTTTATTTTATTTTTTTCAAAATTTTCAGCATTTTTTTATTTATTTTTTCAAAAATCTTTCATTTCACTCCAATTAATTATTGAGCGTAGTGAACGAATCCACATGTTAGCGTCGGACGAGTATGCTGCGTGAATCATCAAATAAAAAATTTAAAGTAATTCGATATAATTTTATGGTTTACTAATTCCATTTTATGGTATATATTTATTTCAAATAAATTAATTATTGAACACAATGCATGAACCAACGCCATTAGCATCGGGTGAGTGCACTGCACTGAACGCCGGATAAAAATAAATAAATTAATTCACTTTAAGTTTAGGGCTCACTAATTCAATTTTCGGGTATATTTATTTAAAAAAAAATATTTATAAGATGTGCTGCTCTCACCAACGCTTTCAGGCGAGTGCACCGCGCGAGACGCTGAATAAATAAATTAAATTAATTCAAAAAATTAAATTAATTCAGTTTAATTTTAGAATTTGCTTATTCCATTATATGATATGTATTTATTTCAAATAAATTACGAGTGCACTGCGTGAGATAACGAATAAAAAAAATAAATTAATTTTAAAAAATAAAAAAATGAAAAAGAAAAATTGAAAAGAAATGGGAAAAGGACGGACCACATTTTAGGTCAAATAAAAACCGTCTAACGATTTGAGATCTGTTAGACGGTCTCATGATAGTATTATACTTATGTGAAAACTAAACAAATATTTTATGTCATATAAAATACATTTGTACATGTTCGAGCAATTAACACATGCAAAATAATATATATCATTAGTTTGTTGAACTCCATTTTCAAATAACCTCGGCCAAAAAGAGAATGGTAGCCGTCGATGCCTTCAAGAAAGGAATTGGGTTAATGAAAGAGTGAAATTATTCTTTTATTTTTCTAAAATAATAGAGAGTAGTATTTTTTTGTATATTCAATTAGATTTTAATTATGATGCTTTTAATCAGTTTGGTATTCGATCATTTTAATTGGATGAAACTTGATCTCGTGCTTTCCCCTTTCGACAATTATACCTATAATATCTGTTTAATACATCCTCATAATATAAAAAAAATGCTATTATAATAATACATCGAAAGAATAATATTAATACTTGATATTACTTAGGAGACATTTGCAAGAGTAAACAAAAGATATGATAAGTGCCCTATTTAAAAGAAAAATAAAGTTCAGTACTCGTTTTGCAACATATTGTAGTTGAGTACCATTTTTTAATACAAACACTATAGTGTGGTATCCTTTAGAGAGTTGTCGGTGGTGTGTTCGATTGATGGGATCTAATTTTGGGTTAAAATTAAATTCATGTTCTTAATTAACTGCTTTGCTTGGATCATTTGAAACCAAATGTGGATGTTAATCGTATCTTTGCAAATTAAAATCTCGTGGATTCACCAATTCCTTACAGAGTTAATTGCATTTTTTGGTTAGACAAACTCCCCCAATGAGACGTTGAAACTAAAAAATCTTAAAACTAGACCCACAGACGAGTGGATTGCACATGGGTCGGGGTCGAAGGTGAGGTCGAAAAGTGGAGTCGACTGTGTGTGTTAGAGCTCTAAAAAAATATGACCCTCCAAGATTGTGCTCGACTACGTTTTTTTATAAGAAAACTTTCAACATATTATCCCTATTTTTCGGGATTAGTTTTCTGAAGACTGAGTCCAACCTTATCCGTGGAAGGGTTTTAATTTGGTCTCTTTCCCTAGAATTTTAACTCGGTCTCCTTTTCTTGCGGATGCTTATCTTAGACCTCCTCAATCTTAATTTTCCCATTAACCTTCGACCTCGTGCTCGCGATTGTATCGTTCAATCTCATACTCATTGGGCCACGTTATTTTGGACTTTACGAAAAAATTGCATCTACAATTAGCTTCTTATTGTTCGAGCTTTGTTATACGAATGTCGAACAATGAATCTAATTTCATCAACTATGACATCGTGTCTGACTTTACAATTCTAAGGCTATGAAAGCAAGCCTCAGAGAGCTCCAGACTTGAAGGTGAGTTCGGGGGAGAGGCTTTGAGAGCAAGCATCGGAGAGCTCCAAACTCGAAGATGAGTCTGGAGGAGCTCGAGGCTCTGAGAGCAAGCCTATCGGGGAGCTCCAGACTCGAAGGCAAGTTTGGGGGAGCTCGAGACTCTGAGAGAAAGCTTGTAAAGATATTAAGGCCATGAGTGCAAGCTTATAAGTTTGAGACTTTAAATGCAAGTCTGTACAAATATTTAAGGCGAGAGCAAGCCTGTGAGATTGATGTTCAAAGCTTTGAAAACAAGCGTTGATGTTGTTTGAGGCTTTAAAATCAAGCCTGGAGCACATTTGAGGCTTGAATACAGCATGTGTTGACTACTGCAAATCATACATTTTAACCTAAAAGTATTCATTAGAGTTTTAGATTGATTATAACTTATAAGAAGTGGGAGGCCTATCTCAGCGCTTCAATCACCACTATCTTATTTATCGTCACTATCAAAGCATCAGAGAGAAAGAGAAAACCTTGCCTAACTATCTACCAAAAAATGGTGGCTCCATTGAGTGCTTAATGAGTGTAAATTAGTATTGAGTTGCTCCAAATGAGGGATCTACTAATATTCTGAAACAGACAATGATTTCCAGTCAAATTGGACAACAAGCAAAATGGAATTTCAAGCACCACCTGATATCGATTTATGTTGCACAAATATCTCGAATTTTGATGTACTTTCAATGTGGGATGATGATCGAATTCTTGCTTTTTTATATACTAGCAGAGATAATTATGTGCGTTGCACGTGTTCTCAATATTTTCCCTTCTTTCACACACAAGGTATAGTTAGATATTATATAGTATGCCCTTATTATACTTAACAATTGAGTTTTAAATCTACAAATAAATCTTCCTGCATATAATATTTTAATTATCATCCATCTTTAGCATTGACTGAAAAAAATGAAGTTTGTAATTCTAGAAATACTATATATCATGATATCAAGGGCCCTGATATTTTACTGTGAATAGATGCACATCACACACCCTGTTGTAGTGTTGTGCCAAAAATTACTACCTTGCCTTTTAAATTAGGGAAAAGGTACAAAAACACACTTTTGTCAGAGTTTCGGTTAGACACTTAAAGTATGACTAGACTCATTACTAACATAAAATTAATATGTTTTTACAGAAGGGACCAATTAGGTCATTTAAAATAATTTAAAAGGCCGATTGGGCCATTTTTAAATAGTTTAAGGGGCCACATAAGCCGAGTCAAAACTTTAAGTGTCTAACCGGGATTGGGACAATACCTTGAATGTGTTTTTGTACATTTTCCCTTTAAATTAAGTAGTTTTAATTAGGCACAATTCTTATTTGTTGCATAAAATTAAAATATTATAAAATCTAATAATGAAATAATTTAGTTTTGGTTAAAACAATTAATTGAAATTTTAAACTAAAAATATAAAACCTAATTATGAAATTATATACCGATTAAATACAAGATATATATTACTCCCTCCGTTTCATTAGGATTGTTGTTTTAACTTTTTTTATGTTTGTGTCAAGATATATATTACTCCCTCAGCTTAAATATAAGATGTTGTTGAAGTAAGGGTTGGGTGTTTTAAATTTTCCAAAGATTGTACAACACTGGTTCTAACACTAACTCTACAAAAGTAGGAACAACAACTTATGTTGTCTCCGGGTTCTGGAAAACTGAAGGCTTGATCCTTAGCCTTGGTCACAAATGATTGTTGGATTTGCTTGTTTGTTGTAGAAGATCAGTCATTATATTGTTATTAGTTGGCTTTGTCTCGTCTTTTTTTCCATTTTTTGCAACTTCTTAGTTTGACCCTGAAAAGTATCTCCTGCATGTTTAGCCATTTTCATGCAAGATTCTACAACTCTTCAAAACGGCTCTGAGGCTAGCTCCACTGGCTTCCTCCTTGTAATTAGTCGATCCCAGTTGGCTTCAACACTTATACCACTTTAATTCTCAACTGATGGTCTCTCTTTAAATTGGCTTTCTTCAACTCTTGACTAACAGTCTCTCTTCAGTCAACTGGCTCTATTGGTCAACTTGATTCACCAATCAACTACTTCATTAGTAGACTTACTTCACCAGTAAAGTTTCACTCTTTTGCAATCTAGTTGGCTTCTCTTCATCTACAGTTCTTCAATTGAGCTCTTGAGCACCTTATCGGGCTCGTAATTTGACCAAAACTTCTCGAGCAACCTTTTTGAGGAATGGATTTTTGAATATTATATAAATTGTTTTAAACCTCATATAACTTTATTTACTCGAGTAATTATCTTGTATGATGTAATATAATATATAATGTTTATAAAAAAATATAATGATTTAAATTTTTTCTCAAAAGGTTACAATATAATATAATTTATTTTATTACTGTATATTAATCCTTAGGTATGTAGCATTAGTTTTCAATATGAAATACAAAAATAAAAATGAGAATTGATAAACGGTGGCGACGTCTATATATAAACCCTTATTTCTTTCTTTATTAACTTTGTCTGCTCGATTTAAGTTGTAATATTATTAATATTAATTATTTGGAAGTGTTTGAAAATAATATTAATTAATATTTGGACACACATCAATAACTACATTTCATTTATACACTAACAACGTATCAAAAATTATTATTAAGATTTCAAAATTAGTACAATATATATATATATATGTGTGTGTGTGTAAAAAATAGTTTATATTTACTTGAACCAATCAATTGCTTGCATAATGTTAATTTGTAGGGAAATATGAATATGCTACTTTTTTTGGGAAGAGTTTTTCGTTGGAAATTAATAGATGAAAACTAATAGTACATAAATAATTATAATATAATTATATAGTATATTGGATTACATTATTACATATAATATTGATTATATAATGTATTATATTGATTAATTAGAATTGTAATACTAATATAATAATATAATGTATTAGATTATGCAGATTAGCAGGAATTGTAATGATTTATAACAAGATCAACTTCTACGATATTTATTTTTTTAATTATTGATTCATGCATATAAATTACTTTATGAAAATGGATTATAATGTTTTATTTAAAAATATAAAGAAAAATGTAGAGGGACAAAATTAAGTAGAAAGAAAATGTTGAGGAAAAATAGATATTGATTTTAAAAAGAAAAAATACTAAATGAAAAGGAAAGGGAAAATATACGATTTGTTATAATTTTTTGTTCTTTATTTATATTTTTTGTAATTAAGAAGAAGAAGAAGAAGAATTTTTTTTTGGTAATGATTGTACATAATTTGAATTTTAAGAAGTGAAATTGAAGATTTAATTCCATACATACATATATATAAATTGTCCGAGTTGAATTGTATAGTAAGGAAGTGGAAATCTATAACCTTATGACATATAAATTGATGCACGCACAAATATAATATATATATATATATATATAATATACATTATTACCTTTGAAAAAAAATATTATATCTCTAATATATATATATATATATCGTATTACATTACATTATTACCCTTAAATTAAAAATATAATAGGGATATAATTGGTAAATCAAAATTTGTAAAACATGACTCTTTTATAATAGTAGTAGATTTTAAGTCTCCAACTTCAGCCATGCTTTTATGACATTCTATCATCAAAATTCAAAATATTAGTTGCACGAGGGATCAAAGTAATTGTAGCTCCACTCCCTGTAAATATGGAGAGAATATCGATAGAGAGTGTCAATTAATGAGCTCCAAATGATGCTCAATCCCCACCCAAAAAATCCACAATAAGAGTAGGAATCAAAAGACAGATTAAAAATCACTTTTCAGAGATGAAATGAAGCAAAAGTCTGCACAGTCATAGTTAAATAAAATGCAATAAAACAAATAATTCCATCGTTGAAGCAACAATTTCTTAGAGCATGTTTCATTCCTCACTCGTTACAGGACTTAAAACTAAATTTTATATCAAGTTGCCCAAAGGCACCACAATTACACCAGCAGTAAGATTATAAAGGTATATTGGTCATATAACAAATGTCAGGGCAATAAATAAAAAAGAACCAAATCAAGACCTTGGAGATTTAGACAAGAACAACAATAAAATTAAATGTCATAGTAATCCATTACATGATACAGTATAATGAGTCAGATACCCACAAATATCATGCTCAAATAATGCATTATTACATAGACTAGGACAAGACAGCTCAAGCAAGATTATTATATTCTTAAATGATTAAATCAGGCTACAAATGAGATTGCTCTCTGAAATTATAAAAGTAGCTATAAAATAGGATAATTGCATAGAACTTTGAAATCTAAAGCAAAAATGATTGAATCAAGAAAATATTGTAGTTTCCCTATTAAGATAAAACATCAAATATTAAATTATTAATAAGAAAATTATAAAAATACATCACATAACATCTCTATTAAGAAAAGTTGATTGTTTGCTGGATGTAAGACAAGTTTATCACTCATGACCTATTTCAATATATCAATCTATTCATCACAATATAAAATCCATGTAAGCTAAATTTTAATTTTCTATAGCACCACGTCGATCATTTTTTTCTTGACAAGATGTTTCAATTGTCGTTACAATTATTAGTAACATATTACTCACATTAAGCACTCCCTATTTCATCTCTAATACAATAGATGTTAAATACACCAATCCAGAACACATATAACAGACGCAACATATATGGAATGAGAAAATGACTTCCATTTTTCTAACATTGTCGGGATAACCTTCAAATATCTTAGTTTCTTTTTAAGAATGCATCGAGATAACAATAATACCAAATCAAAACAGCTGTTAACTCCACTTTTTCGATCATCGTTGGGGAGGCATTATTATCTGGATTCATTTTACTCAAGCTATTGATAGAAAACGGCATGACACATTAGTTGGCTTCCCTCTTTTGATTATCATCGGGAAGACATTCAAAACCTCATTCATTTTAATATTTCAATTAAAAAAGTTTAATGTTGCATTCAGATTAATCAAACAAGCATGGACGTAAAACAGGGAAGGACACATTGAGTTTGCTCTCGATTTTAGCAATGAACAAGTATCTTCTTTCTTAGCGGCAGTCGACTATGGTACATATTTTAGGCCTTGAGTCACTATTAGTCACTATTGTGTAGCACAATAGCACAACAACAAGGAGGGCTCATTGTTTTTTGACATATTTTAGACCTTGAATGTATCATCGCGATTTGAGGGCAGGGGAACCTCACTTAGACAATTTTTGTTATGAGTAGATCGAACACGACGTCAGAGTGGCTCCATCGAAGTGAACCCTACTTTAAATGTGTGAGGCTAGATGCTGGAGAGAGCCTAGACATCGGTGCCACACTGATGAAAGCTATGAACGGGAAGACTACTCCCAATGAAGAGGGGACTCCCATGTCCCTCAGCCTTCATCGGTAGTTGCCAGAGAAGGTGTGGTTATTCCTCCGTCCCTTCGGCTATCGATGTTAGTTATCATTGTCTTGTAGTATCGATAGGAACCCCATAGTGAGCGCCAAATTGTAGATCCAAAAATCTACAATTTGTCAGGATTTGGGCTCCGGGATCTACAAAATAATGACAACAAAACGTGAAGCTGAAAAACTGTCAGGGGGTTGACGATCGAACGAACTCTAACGCTCTCAAGTCAGAATTGATTTGATATGCAAAATTCTAAATGAAAATGATAAAGTGAGAAGAAGAATGAAGGATTTAGATAGAATTAGAGGTTAAAAGTGAGGTCGAAGGTCGAGTCGACCGTGTGTGTTAGAGGTCTCAAAAATTATATATGTCCCCCCCCCCCGAGATTGTGCTCGACTACATCTTTTTATAAGAATTGATTTGATATGCAAAAAATATAAGTCAGAATTGATTTGATATGCAAAATTCTAAATGAAAATAATAAAGTGAGAAGAAGAATGAAGGATTTAGATAGAATTAGAGGTCAAAAGTGAGGTCGTAAGTGGAGCCGACCGTGTGTGTTTTAGAGCTCTCAACAAATATATGCCCCTGAGATTGTGCTCGACTACGTCTTTTTATAAGAAAACTTTCAACAAACTATCCCCATTTTTCAGGATTAGTTTTCTAGAGACCGGGTCAAACCTTATCCGTTGAAGGGTTTTGACTTGGTCTCTTTCCCTAAAATTTTGACCCAGTCTCTTTTTCTGGCGGATGCTTATTTTAGACCTCCTCGATCTTACTTTTCTCATTGACCTCTGACCTCATGCTCGAGGTCGTATCGTTATTTTGGGCTTTACGAAAAACTGCATCTATAATGTACAAGTCCATGCGTTAGCGTCAGACGAATGCAATGCGAAAGTCTTTAGATAAAAAAATTGAATTAATTCACTTTTAACTTTAAGGTTAAATAACTTTATTTTAAAGTATATATTTATTTCAAAAAAAATAATAGCCGAACGCAGTGCACAAGCTCAAACGTTAGCGTCAAACGAGTGCAGTGTACGAGAGCTGTGATATAAATTTATTTTGAAAAATAAATTAGGCAAAAGTGGTGAATCAATTTTTGGATTTAATAATTCCATTTTATGTTATATGTTTTTTTTTGAGAAAACGACTATTTTTTTTTAGAAAATGTTAAAAAAAATTCAAAAAAAATAAAATAAAAAATAAAACTTTGGGATTCTTTATTTTTTTTTCTGGATTTGGGCGGGCCCGGCCCATCCGAGAGGTGCATTGGGAGACCAATCATTTTTGTTATCCGTTGCCTAATAAGATTTACTTATTTTTTTTTGTTTTTTCAAAAAATTTCTTATTTGGTTTATTTTCGGCAATAACTCATTTAATATTGACAGGAATGTAAGTTGTCTGATAATATGATATTTAGAAATATGATTATGTGAAAAATAAATATTAATATTCTTTTCATCCCGATTATATAGTCCTTATTTTTATTTTGAGGTGTCCTGATCATATAATCACATTATTATAAGTAGTGTTATTTTTAATATGAATGTACAATTATACCCTTTTTAGGTTTTGAAAATTTTAAAAATTAAGCATTTAAGTTTTTGAAAGTTATAAATCTTAAATATTTTTTTTTTCAAAAAAAGAGGAACATTAATTAAAATTGACTATTTTAATTAGCATGTAAATTGAATTTGATCAATTCTATCGATGTTCATTGTATTTTCATTTCATGAAAATAAAAATAAAAAACCAATTTTCTTTCGTGGCATGTTTGGTTTTTGGCGCATAGTTTTTTTTAAAGAAAAATAATGAAATTTTGGTGCAAAGTTTATAAAAATTTAAAATTGAATTTCATAGAAAATTTGTAGGATGTGAGTGACCGTGTGATTTTTGGAGAAAAACTTTTGAGCTTTAATAGTATAAAATCATTTAGACTTTTAAATATTGTTAGTTTTGATTTATATCATTACTTGTATATTTTATTTGTTTAAAAAAATATATATATTAACATTGAGCTAAAATATAAGTTTTATTATTTTTCATTAAATAAGGGTAAAGTGAGAAGTTTTGCTTTTGTTTCTTGTTTTCATAAATATTTTTAATCTACATGCGAATAGAAAATTGACTATATGATCAGGACGGAGGGAGTGAATTCTTTATCTTATATTTGAAACATAACAAAAATATTATCAGAATTGTTATTTGAGATTCAAATTAATCATGTAAGAAATGAAATATCAAATTTAAATTTATTAAAAATAAGTTAACAACACCATAGACTTGTAGCCTAATGGTATCTCTATACATATATTAAGGCAAAATCATGTGCTAGACAATAGTTCTGATGTAAATCGTTGTCTATTACACATTTTGTCTTAGACAACAATTTTGAATTAATAGACAACAATATTGACATTTATTGTTGTAAATTATTATTATTATTATTATTATTATTATTATTATTATTATTATTATTATTTGCATTTTCCACGATGGTTTAGATTACAACCATTGTATTTTAAGAATTTGTTGAAATCTTATTTATTATTATTTTTACTTGAAAATTTGGGATTTGTAGGATTTTTTTTATGTATGGATGGATGATTTCTAGCACTCTACATTTGTCGCCTAAAAAAATAGCTTTCATTCGTATTGCACTATAATAATAATAATAATAATAATAATAATAATAATAATAATAATAATAATAATTTGCAATAATATGTTATTTTTTCTATTTCAATTTCATCATTTAAAATAACTAAATAATTATATTTTTTTATACATGTCATATATTCAAAGAAACTAAATGTTCTATAATCATGGACAATTATACAATGTTATTTATAAAATCGTGACGTTGGAAATATTTCAATTCGATCTTTCTAACATGGATTTTCATTTAGTTCCTAAAAGTTAATTTTCTTTTTGTTTGTCGTAACTATACAAAATTGACCTTCTTGTCTAATTAATTATTGCATATGCATATCATTTTATTAATTTTAAAAATTGAATACAGCATATAAAATTAAAAAATAATCAAAATATTACAGATCTAAAAAAATAATAATCATTTGTGCATCGCACAGGAGAAATACTAGTTCCTAAAAAATTAAATAATTAAGAAAATATATAAATATTAATTGTAATAATACAAACACAAACCATTGATTAAAAGTGATTGCATTAATTAACAAAATTAATTCTATCATAAATATTTCATTCTTCATCATAATTTGAATGCAACATTATAATTGGAATGCAACATCTTAATTATACTGAAAGTGATTGGCACAATGATAGAATTTTAGTTGAAATTTTGTTGACAAAAATATCC
This sequence comes from Perilla frutescens, assembly GCA_026008535.1. NCBI lineage: Eukaryota > Viridiplantae > Streptophyta > Magnoliopsida > Lamiales > Lamiaceae > Perilla > Perilla frutescens. The sequence goes on along the minus strand of BRKX01000013.1, from coordinate 7,842,378 downwards.
AGTTTTTCCAATTTGTTTTTATTGAAAATTTTTAATCTAAGATTAATAAGAATCCATAAAAGAATTATGATAATGAAAAATATATAAAACTTGTTTTGAAAATTTTAATTTTTTGGTTGAAAAATTATGAATCCAAAATTAATAATAATCCATGAAAAAAAAAGATAATTGTTAAAAAGATCTAAAAATGAAATGATTTGACACAAAATTTTCTAGAGACAAGTAAAAAGAATACCTACCCCGGGTAGGTATTTAAAATCCAAGAAAATTATATCAAATTCATTCTAATAGTATGATTATTTATTTATTTTCCACAATCCTCAAAAATTGAATTGAATACAAAAATTTAAAAATTAAAAATCATATTACTTTTCAGACCATTTCTTCCCAGCTAAATTAGATATAGCGATTTTTGTGCAAAAAATTCACAAACTGGGGGTGGGTGGGGGAGAGGTTGATGGTTAGGTTAACGTTGTCAACCTAATTAAAAAATATTGAAATTTATCAATATATTACTTTATGATTTTTAGGTGATATGTATAGTTTATCGCGCGGTTAATGAGATTAGTTTAACAACTGATGGTATTTGAGAATTGATGAGTCACGGATCTTAGGTTGACTTAGTCCTAGGTTAATTTGTTACTGTTTTGGAGAAATATTATTTTTCAATGTTTTTACATGTAACAAACATGCAGGGAAGCTGTGGACCTCGATCGTAATATACTAGTGTAAATGTATAAATATAGATAAAATGAAATAGTAATTAGAAAAAAAAGAGATATAGGGATAGAGAGTTATTTGGGCAATTTGGAGTGTAAATGTCTAACACTCTTATGACACACTTGTTCCCACACCCCAATCATTTGTAAGTGTACATTTTACATTTTTTTAATAACCAAACAATAAATGCCCCCACACCTAATACTCCCTCCGTCCCATTTATATAGTTCACTTTATCCTCGCACGTAAATTAAAAATAATTATGAAAACAAGACATTAAAGCATAACTTCCATTATTACCCTTATTTAAAATTTATGACTTTTAAGAATTTAATTGGTTAAATTTTAATTTTCAATACATACCAGGGTATATTTGTATATTACTATGAAAATTAATACTATTTATAGCTATGAGACTATATAATTGGGACACCTCAAAATAGTAAAATGGACTATATAAATGGGACGGAGGGAGTATATAAAAATTAAAAAGAGAATCGATCTCTACCTTAAATTCATGTAACGAAAACTGATAATAAATAATGATGGCCATAACGATAATTTTTTAGAAACTAACATTATGCAGTAACGAAAACTGATAATCAAATAATGATTGCCATAATGAAATTATTTTAAAAACTAACATTATGCATTAACAAAATCTGATAATCAATAAGGATTGCCCTAATGATTTTTTTAAACTAGCGTTATGCATTTAACGAAGTCTGATAATCAATAATGATTGCCCTAACGGTTTTTTTTAAACTAATGTTATGCATTTAATAATCCATAACGAAACTTTTTTAAAAACAAACGTTATGCATAATGATTTTTTTTAAAACTAACGATATGCATTTAATAATGCATAACGAAAATGACAAATAATTAATGATTGCCATTTTTATCTTATTCGTTATGCCATAACGATTAGGTATTAGTTAGCCAACATTAAAAGAACATTAATGCATTATTCTTTCTTTTTTTTTTCCGGCCAAAATGAGGTAGGTAAAATGCATAAATGTGTATTTGTATAGGTAGGTATTAGTTGACCCAAATTAAATAAAATTTAATGCATTTAATTTTCTGTAAGAGAGGTTGGTGGTGTAATGTGCATATATTGAAGGTATCCGGAACACCCAAACGAAAAACACCAAAAATGACGAATTCCTTCAAATAAAAGGGAAGAAATATATTGATAGCTTGATACAAAAGATTATTGAAGAAAGCAACGTCGTCTTCATTAACGAAACACCCTCAACATTTTTCTGTAAAAGTTCCTAAATTTTTAAAGATATGTTTCAAGTTTATTCTTGCAAGAAGCGTAGATTTTTTTTTTAGTTTAGGCTATCTATTGTTATGTTTCTATGTTCTTAAATATCTGAATTGTTATGTTTCTACGTTCTTAAATATCTGAATTTATGAACTAGTGTTATGGTTTCTTGATTTTAATTCTGTAACATTAGGTTATAACGATAACGATAGAAATAGAAGGTATAACAATAAGGCATAAATGATATCTTGAACAATAAGGCATAACGTTTGTTTCTAATGTCTATAACGATTAAATAGAAGGTATACCAATAATTAAAAAAAGAGTCTAACGATAAAGCATAACATTAGTTAAAATGGACATAACGATAATTAAAATAAAGCCATAACGATAATTTAATTAAAGTCATAACTATAATTAAGATAAATGCCTAACTTAATTAAAAGAAATACATAACGATAATTAAAAAGCCATAACGATAATGTAAATATATTAACGATAATAAAAACAGAATAACGATAAGTAAAAAATGAATAACGATAATTTAAATATAATAATGATTATTAAAAAAAAGAATAACGATAGTTTAAAAAAGAATAACGAAAGTTTAAATTAAATAACGATAATTGAAAAAATAATGATAATGCTTAATAATATCGTTATACCATAAAAAGTAAATTGATTATCATTAGGCATTATCGTTTTTCCTTTTTTTATCGTTATTCATATTTTAATTATCATTAGGCATTATCGTTATCCTTAAAAAAGTAAATTGATTATTGTTAGGCAATATCGATAATGCCTAATAATATTGTTATTCATATTTTAATTATCATTAGGCATTATCATTTTTTTAATTATCGTTAGTTTTAATTTAATTTAATTATTGTATCGTTAAAGCCTATTTTATAAATTATTTTGGATTATCATTATGAATGATTTTGAATTATCATTATAAATTATTGTATGACATAGTGACCGATGGGAGAGAGCTCAATACGTAGATGGTGAGGAGGAACTGATCATCATGTCATCGGAGGATTTTTGTTTTAGTTCACTAGTCAGAGAGATTCATGATTTATGGGAGACTGATCCCATATCTGCCGAGTACCAGTTATCATGGCTGTCGAGCACCAATACTGGCAGGCAGATCAAGACAAGATTTAAAGATGATGCAGGTTTGCTTGACCTGCTCCACAAACAGAGCTTAGAGATAGTTGTATATGTTACTCAGAGAGGCTGCAACAACTCCAAGGTCATCCCTGACACCGTGCCAGAAGAAAGAGATCTGGTTAGAGATGATTTTCATGATGATACACACCACTATGAGGCTCCTAAGCAGAATGTTGATGATGATGCAAACCCGCATGAAGGAGAGGAAGAAGAAGAAGTCGACGAAGAAGAAGAGATGCCCTCTACTGATGAAGATGAAGAGGAGAACGATATATCGACCTTGTTCAAATCATTGTATACGGAGTTTTGTGGCTGGATTCGTTCGACAGGGGATAGAGGGCGATTGATGGGCATGACGGGAGGAGCAACATCATCGAATACTAGGGCTGAGGATGTTCCTGAGAGGGCGTTGAGCAATTGGGTTGTTTCGCTTGCCAATCTTGACATTGCAGACCCACTGAATTAGGATGAGCCTTCAGCAGCACATACAGATACACTTTACAAAGGTGATATTTTCCATACGAAGGATGATTTGGCCCTAGTTGTGGGACTCTATCACATGCAGAATCGAGTTGAGTATGTCGTGTATTGATCAAACAAGACACAACTGGTCTATATGTGCAAGCATGGCAGGGTGTGCCCGTTCAGGTTGTGTGCTGTTGTTGATAGAGTTGTGTGGAGAATCTGCAAGTTCCACGACACTCACACTTGCCACATGGATATGAGCCGAATTACTCCACGCCAGGTGCCTGCACGGGCCATTGCAAAGCATTTTGCACGCAAACTGGTGGATGAGGGGGTTGTTCTGAAGCCCAAAGAGATAAAGTCTGAGCTTTTACGTGAGTACGGGATTCAGATCGATTACAATTTTGCTTTGCGCTCGAGGAACATTGCTATTGAGATGATTTATGGAGACTATGATAAATCGTATGCGCAATTGCCTGTGTTTCTGCACATGGTACAGCTATGGAATCCCGGGACATTGTATGAAATTCTGACGACCTCTGAAGATCAGTTCCAGTTTATGTTTTTGGCACTCGGACCGTGCATCAAGACTTGTCAGGAGGGTTCACGACCAGTGGTCGTGATTGATGAGACATACTTGAAGGGGAGGAACAAGGGAATTTTGTTTGTTGCTGCGACGAAGGTCAGGAACAAACAAATATTACCTATTGCAATTGGTCTCGGTCTGATCGAGAATGATGATTCTTGGAAGCGGTTCCTGAGTCGATTGGATATCACTTTAGGGGAGACTGAAGATCTCCTGATCGTGTCAGATCAGCACTAGAGCATTAAGAATGCTGTCGCGGCCGTTTTTCCAAGAGCGGCACACGGGTTGTGCTATTATCATTTACAAAACAAGATGGCAAAGCGCGGTGCCCATGTGATCACTATGTTTAAGGAGGCTACCTATATTTCTATCGTACAGACGTATTCCAGAGACATATGTCAGTATTGGAATTGGTGAGCACACCAACATAACAGAAGCTTTGTAGTATTGGTCCAGAGCATTGGTCCCGATTACAGTGTCCCGTACGACGTTTTAGCTTCATGACATCTAATGCGGCTGAGTCACTCAATGCTCGTCTACTGTGGGCTAGAAGATTGCCTATTTGCTCAATGCTTAAGGTGTTCAGGAGTATTCTGGAAGAATGGTTTGTTGAGCGAAGGGCTGCCGCGCAGAGTTGGGATCACATGTTGACTCCAGAAGCTGTGAACAATTTATCGAAGAATATTGAGCATGGACAATGTTTTCCCGTTCGATGCACGACATTAGCACACCTGCGGAAAGTTGAGTTTGGCAGGGAGTCGTATATGGTCGATCTTCAGCATTGGACCTGCAATTGTCATGAGTTGGAGCTGGATTTGATCCCATGTAGCCACGCTCCATAGGTCCAATAGATGATCCTCATTCGAGGCCCTCTCACCCACCCTTTGCTCTGAGGGTCCAACACCCTCATTCAACTCATCAATCAATCGATGCGTCCGTGAAGCCTGCTGCTGTGTAGTCCGGGTACTTTTACGAGGCTGTGATGGGCCCACGACGTCAGACGACCTAGTACATGTCCTCGGGATCACACGACAAGCCACGTCAGTGAGTAACTTATTCTTAGAGGGCGCTCAAGGTACGACATACCTCACACCCAGTACACTCTCTCCCTCCAAACTCTGAAAGTATGGTGTGAGAAGCTCCTCAAATGATGGCACCATCAATTGGATATCCAACTGCATCAAAGTATTAACCATGTGAATATTAAAACATATAAATTTAACATTCTAAATTATTTATATAAAAAAAATTAACTTCCCATCAAAAAATCTAGAGAAGTCGACGATTCGGGATGAGAATGACCACCTCAAGCAGCAAGGTGTGGTCATCTTAGCTGCAACGATGCCCAACTGACGTCCAAGCTCGGGTAAAACCTCACAGGCCCATGTCTGTAAAAACAAATTATAATATCTTTTAAGTAAAATATCAAGTACCTAAAATATAAATTTAAATAATTTATAATGATAAATTGAACTAATTACATGAAGTGTCCAGACAGGACCATACCAATTAAATGTTCCATCCCCCTCTCTGCCCATAGCCCGTCGTACTATGGGGATGAGGCTGATAAAGTGCATCATCATCTGAAATGTATAGGCCCCCCATGGAAAAGAATTCCAAGCATCAATATCTTCCACCAGGGCCCACACCCAGCCATCGACCGCCCGTCCCGGGTCAAGGCAAAATAAGATCCGATATACGACCAAGATATTCACAATCTTCACATAATCTGGAGGATGATTGGCTAGCCTCTTATCCTTGAACTTATCATACATCTGAGCCACAGTCGTCTTCTTTCCCTCAAATAATCGGTAATAGATACTTCTGGGCGGAATGAGATGAGCCACATTCGGATCGAAATTCGATGTGCCGAACCGCAAGCCTGACACCAGTGCAAACTCAGAGGGCCCAAAGCGTAGTGTGGATCCATGGATATAGAATCAACACTCACTACCCTCGCGTATAGGATGTTGTACGCGTACCTTACGACAGATCAAGGCATGCATCGCCTTGCATACTATACTACCCCCTAAAATCCAAGAAATATCCGAAGCATCCAGATCTAAACATCTGGATCGTATCATCATCCCCAAATTTATGTAACACCTCTCTAACTTTCTCAACTACCTCCATCTTCAAATACATCATCACATTCGGTTTCAACCTCTGAAGAGGGCGTCTAATCCACTCAATCTAAAATTTACAGTACAAAATTAGATAATTATTAAATTATTATTATGTTAATTTTAAACTTCAAGCTTCGAACACTCAATTATTATTCTAATTTTATACTAATATTATTATTATTTTTTTTAATTAGCGAGAATGAATTATATTAAAATAACACTATTGTAATTTAATTTGGTTCATTAATACAATTTTTAACAATAAATAGTGTAATTTATCATTGTATTAAGGTTAATTATTACGTTAATTATAACGATTAAATTTATCGTTATGCTTTGTGTGATAACGATAAAACTAAAGTTATCGTTATGCTTTAATAACGATTATTAAAAAAATGATTAATTTAATAATATAAGACATAACGATTATATTACAATTTGTAACGAATTAACGATAGGCATAATGATTAGTTTATAATTTTCAATCAATTACTTTAACGATAGGATTAATGTAACGATAGTAATAGCGATTATATTATAATTAAATCATAATGATAGGCATAACGATAGAAATAACGATAGACATAAAAGTAGGCAAACGATATATATTATAATTAAACTATAGCGATAACAACATAGGCATAATGATACATGTAAACGATTAAAGCACAACACAATCATTATATATTATTTCACTATCGTTATATATTTTAAATTATCATTATAGCTAAAACATAACATTATTACATCAAATAACCTAACATTAGAGTACAATTAAGCATATTTATAATAGATCTAACGATAAATAAACTATTGTTATAGATTATGAACTATCGTTATAACAAAAGAATCTATCGTTACGACATGAACTATATTATCGTCAAGATCTGGGTTATCGTTCAACTATTGTTTCATATTTATGCTCTATCGTTATATATTTATACTCTATCGTTATATCTCTTCAACTAATCTATCATTATGGAATATTTCGACCTATCGTTCATCTCTCGATTATCATTCATGTCGTTACTCTTAAACAAGTGTGACATTATCATTCAACAATCGTTATAACGTTAGCAAATCTAACATCTCCCGATTCAGACGGTGGCCGTATATCTTCACGTTGTTCCTCCATCGTCTTCATCTTCAAGTCTCCGGCGATGTATTTTTAACGGAACTTGCGAGAGAGAGATTAATGGAGCACGATAGTTATGAGAGAGAGAGAGAGAGTAGAAAGGGTAGTTCAAAAAATTGAACACGGATATTAATGGAGCACGACAGTTTTTTTTTTCAAACTAAAATCGAGTTTGAATAGACCAAGAGAGATTTTGTTCAAACTAAAATTGAGTTTGGATATATGTTATTCCAAAGAAAAAAACATAATAACCGAGAGAGATTTTATTCCAAAAAATATTTTATTCTTTTTGCATGGAAAGTACAAGTGTGTAAGACACTTTTCTGAAAAAGTGGGGGAATATTCTGATTTTGTTGGTCAAAGAGTATAAGTATAGTACAAATTGCCCAAATAACTTCTATAGTGTTAAAATTTGCCCAACTACCTAAATTTTAAAATTAAAAATTGTCTAGATATACTTTTCTCCCTATACCTCTATTTAAAAAATGTTGGATCTCGTGTTACATATGTCATGTGACATTCTGTATTTCACTATTAAATTATAAGTTTATCCCGGTGGAAATGATCTAGTGGTGGAGTGAGGTTGTTTGGAGATCAAAGGTCACGAGTTCGAATTTCGTCAATACCAATACCACAGATCGGGTGTGTGAGTAAAAAATTAAACTAAAAAATTATAAGTTTAATAAAAGTTATTATAAAAATAAAAATTAGTTATAACGAAACATAATCACTCCTCATCAACATTTATCCTAAAAAAATTGAACTAATAAAATTATAAGTTGTAATTATGCAATATAATAATTAATTATTAATTAAAAATTAAAAATTAAATACTAAAACATAATTATATATCATAATTAATAGTTTTAAAATTCAATTAAGGCACTAAAAAAATTGAAATTAAAGAATTCACACACACACGCGTGAATGCATACAACATATACAATATTAACGTTTTTTTTCCAGTATGCATCTGAACGTTTTGTGCTTCAAAGTAATTTTTTTTTACTCACACACCCAATTTGTGGTCTTTTTCCAGTATACATTATTGAGGAATGATGAGAGGCCCAAATAAATATTAAAATTTAAACTAAGTTATAATAAAATTAAAATAAAAAAATTGAAAAATAAACCCAGCTTGGCACGTGAGATGCGACAAATAATGGCACAAACGATTTGAAATCAGTTATTACCGACTACCGAGAGTAAAATAGTTAGTGGGTAAAATGAATCATATTTAATAAATGTTATATATTTTTAATTTAATCTACAACCCAAAAATTTATCTCATTGCATTTAATCAAATAAATATAAAATTTATTAACACAAAAATCAAATCCCTAATCACAAAACTCTATATCGAATAAACAAGTCATAGAATAATTAAACTTTCTGAGGAAACTTACAAGATGACTCGATAAATGTTTAGATCTTAAATTATTGTTGAATCTTGTACGTGTTGTAGTTGTTACCTAAATGAATAATATCATCTCTGTTTTGCATTCCGTAGAAGAATACATATTGCATGAATGGAATTGTCGTCCTTTGAGGACAATAACTCTAATATATGTGTATGCATTCGCGTGTTTGTAATTTTCAATTCGCTTCCTCAACATTTTAAATATCTTTACATGATATCTACACGTTAATCAGTACAAAAAATGGTCTTTAGAGATAAGATAATTAGCGACGACAAATGTCGTCCCTAATACTAGACTTTTGATAGCGATATGTGTCACTTAAAAATATTTTTTGCGATGATATCATGTCGTCGCAAATAGAGCGTCGCTAAAAGTTCATCCCTAATGAATTAAAAATTCTTTTAGGTGACAATATTGTATTCACAAAAAATGTCATTAGAAATGATATGCAGTAATTAGAGACGACGTGTCGTTACTTAAGTCTATTATTAGTGAAGATATTTATCGTCACTAATAATATTATCACTAAAGACCATTTTTTTGTAGTGAATATTGATTATTTAATACTTTTAATGATCCAAAATTAAATATTAAGCAAATCACTTTAATTGGATTTCCATAAACAACTATATACATTTTATTTATATACGTGAGTCCACGTACGTATTAGAATTTTTGTATGATATCAACAACTACCCAAAATTATAACTTGATGCAATATTAACAATAAGAATTAACTACTCATCCAATTTATTTAAACTTATATTTTCTGAAAGTTTTTGTAAAATATTTGTTGTGGTTGAATTTCCTAAAAACATTAGCATTTCTCCAGTCTCATCAACTCCCACGAGCCATGAATGTCCGAATTCCTCCATTATAAGTTAATTACTCCCTCCGTTTTTATATGGATGTCGTTTTGGATGAATACACACAAATTAATAAAGTTATCAAATTATCTAATATATCCTTATTTAATTTATCAAATCAAATTAATTGCATTGAATCGTTTAATGACAATTCATGTACATATACATCTATATTGAATCTATATAGCTTTGGAAATATAATTTTCTTCCGATTATTAGTGGGATGAGGGAATAGTTGACTACACTAAATAAGGGCAAATTGGAGAAAAAGGTAAAAGTTTTACCTTGATTATGTAGAATGACAAATTTTTTGAAATAAAAAAAAAGTGTCAAAATGACAGTTATATGGAAACGGAGGGAGTAAAATTTAAAGATTATTATTAATGCATCATAATTATAATTTAATCCAAGTAAAAAATAAAACATTGTAGTACGGCTTATAATAATTATTTTAATAGAATTATTTTTTTTTCAAAATCTCCAGAATATCTAATATTTAATTTTTTTCATAATAGTAATAATATAAAAATAATTTTGACATTTTTTATAAACAAATTATTGTGAAATTGGAGAAAGGAAGGTTAGAAAATTTAAATAAACAGAATAAATTGGTGATCGTTGATGACTATGAAACTTTCAACAATTTTCCTTGGGGGAAGGTTGCTTATCAATTCCTGGTCAAATGGACGCATGCAGTCCGAGGGAACATCGCCCACATGAAGAACTCCTCGTCGAGGCCTTCTACGGACATTTGTGGATTCTCTTTTGTCCTGCAGATCTTTACCTTTGAGGTGATGCCAAGGCTAGCATCCCACTGCGCACACAGAATTCCAGAGACGTTGTTCCCTCGATTCATGTACTGGACCTCCAATCAGTTCTTTAAAGCTTCTGCTCTAGCGCCGTTCTTCAATGACAACGCGCCAGACTCGACGGTACAGTTATTACTTACTTGGTCCTCAATGGTGTAGTAAGCACTCAAATTCATACAAGGTATTTGATCAGAATGAGGCTCTTTCTTAACAGGTGCCCTTTGTGTTGACAAGTGCTGAGATTGCGACGTTGAAAAACGTGGGTTTGACCTACGACGAGTCGTCCTTACCACCAGTGGCGCGACGTTTTAATCTCATCGATGAGGATGACATCACTGAGAATGAGCCTGAGGTGGAGGTCATAGGATCGCGGGCGGCTCAGGCGCTGGAGGTGCGCCGATCACCGAGGAAACACGTCGGCAGTGCGAGTTCTTCGAGGTCCAAGTCGCGGCCGCCATCGAGGATTCCTAAGCCATCTAAGAAGAAATCGACAGCTGATGATGGAGCACCGTCGACCTTAGCGGCCATCTCCCGAATGATAGTTGTAAGGAATTTATGCTATAATTGCTTTGATAAACCTGCGCTTGGTTAATTGCTCATGAAGCTTTCATCGACTTGTCGACATGACTCGAATGCGTTGGTGATGGCTAGGATGGACAGTTTAGATAAGGCCATCAAGCGCGTGGAGCAGAAGGTTGATGCACTCTACAAAGGACAGAAACATCGACATGATAGCGAAGACTACCAGCACGATGGCGAGGACTACATAAGTGCTCGGGATCAATTGAGCTCGAGATCGGAGAACCATGCTGTGGCAACCACCATCGCGGGGCAGAATGCGGATGTGAGACAGGAAGTGGGAGAGAACAGTGGGGGGCATACCAGGGAAGAGGGGGACACGGATGTCGACACCAATATGCCCGATGCCGACATGCGTGGCAATGTTGCCGATGCGCATGGCGATACTATCGATATGTTATCGGGGCCTGCCGACAAGGTAATGGCCAACACGTTCGCAGAGGCGGACGGGAGAAAAGAAACGGCAGTGGATGCTGAAAAATATGATAGGGAAGCCAATGATGGAGTTGAGATGCAGCACTCTGATGCCGACAAGCACATCAATGTTGCTGACATACATAGCCATGCTGCCGACATGATGACAAGGCCTACCGACGTGATAGACATGTCAAAATTGGTGGAGCTTGTTGCAGAAGCATGTAAGGACATTGATTCGGCTGAGGAGGAGTTAGTGACGGAGGATGTCGACGATGATATCTTGCGTGCAGTAGATGCCTATGTGGACGAGGGCAGCGAAGGTGAGGCTATGGACACGAATGTTAACATCAGCTTCCTGAGCGAAGAAGAGACAGATATTTGTCGCATATGTTTTCTTTTTCTTTGCTATCTTAATGGAATCATGTGAAGCCACATGTTTTAGATAAGGTAGAAGCTCCTCCAGCAACCAAGAAGCTGCCCGTTAAGAGAAAACTATTCATCCCCGAAGCAAGACCTTATGAGAGGGAACGTCCGCCACATAAGAAGACGAAGCCATCTTGTGCCAGGGTGAAGCCGAAGAAACACTGAGCCGCCAATGTTGGCCATAATGTCCGGGAAATATGTCGTAGCCAGGGAGTATGAGTGGCCCGTGGTGAAGCCTTTTCACGAATGGTACGAGAAAGGTCTCACAAAACAGCCGTGAGTTCTCAATCACTAAACATTTGATTAAGTATTAGTTTATTTATATACATATCGTCTTACCAAGTGATCTGGCTTCCAGCCCTCCGAGGCTATCATTGCCCGTGGAATGCAAGGGACAATGTGATGCTCCCTAGTTCAAGGGGCTATGGACAGCGAGAGGATGGCTCGATAATGATGTGAGTGACCTTAAATTTAAGAATCCCGTCCCCATCACATTTATAGGGTCTCAACATTACTAAGTCTTACGATGCTTGAGGGTTTCATTACCTTATTCCTTGTTAAAATTCTTTACAGCAATGCGACGTCCTGCTGAATTTGTTGATTATATACTCAACAGAATTTCCCGATTACTTTAAGAAGGATTGGGCTCTTATTGAGTCACTTGGCTGGGTAAGTATGCAATGACTATACCTGTGTATTAATTAGAAAGCTTCCAATTGCTTATTCAACATCGACCATTATTCCATGCAACAAACATTGGTGTTGGAGAACATGGATGAGGTTCGTGATCGCATTACCCCTTATGTCGACGGCAATTATCCTCAGCAGGGCGGGAAGCCATGGCGGGCAGTTGACATGGTTTATGGGATCGGGCATGTTTCCGAAAATCATTGGGTCCTTTACATGCTACACTTCGCACATGAGGTAATTGTTGTGTTCGACCCGATCTCGAAACGTTGCAAGGACTGGTCCGACATCAAGCGCGCCTTTCACCATGTGCAGCGGAATGTGCCACTGCTTTGCAAATACGGTGGTGTCTGCAGGAACATGCCCCTAGCCGGTCCTCCAAGAGAAGTGTGGAAGCTGCTGCGGTTTGAACATCCTCCGCAGCAATTAGGGAACTCGGACTGTAGGGTTTTCTACGTCAAGGTATTGGAGTGCATGCTGACGAGTCAGATGTTTGATGATATTGTGCCAGAGAAGGGGCCGTACTACAGAAAGGCATTTTGCACCGAACTATTCGCCCGTAGCCATCAAATTTGAATATTTGTCTGATTTCTATATATCTATTTATGTAGCTGTTGGTCTAGCTGAACAGATGTGTCTAGTAGGTTTGCAAACATCTAGGGGTCTAATATTTATTGTGTTAAATATTATGCGTGTGCGTATGTCAATATTAGAACTGTCGATATATTAGGAGTTGGAAACAATGACTAGTAACTATAGGATGTTTTTGTATGTGTTTTGGTTAGGCATCTCAAAATGTGCCGATGCTATATATGTTGTATTTTGCTGACTAGTAAATGTAGAATGTTTTTGTATGTGTTTTGGTTAGGCATCTCAAAATGCGCCGACGCTATATATGTTGTATTTTGCCCTAAATTGAAAGATTAAGTTGTGACGTATCTTGCAATTGCAGTTCACACATAATTAAAAAGTAGACAAACACACGGCATAATTAAATACAATACTAATGATAGGAGTATTTAAATCCACCCCTTCAATCAGTGTCGCTCTCGCTCGACTGAAACGGGTAGTAGTCATCATCCCTCACGATAAAAGACTCGCCGGTCTCAAACAAGTTCATCAGGGATCGGTAGTGTGGCTCGCTGTTGCCTCGATAGACCATCGTGAATGGATTAATCTGCGCAGATGAACAAAAGATTTGTTTGGTTCGTTAACCAATCTAAGTTTGGGTGTGTGCAGCATGTGTAATGATAAGTAGACTACCTCTTCAAAATGTGTCCATGTCTCGTCCGGAGCATAGAACATGTTATCCTTGCGATTCTAATAAAACTCGGCCAGAGTGTAGTCCCACAACAACTTCAAAGTCTCGTAGCGTGTCGCTAGCATGTCGATATGCGCTGTATACCACTCGACACCGTACTCCTTAGAGAATTCCTCATTAATGATCGTATGAACGTTGCTAATTGCCGTTGTGTTGTCCTCATACCCGACCACCCACACTCCCTCCTCCTTCTGCTCGAGTAGCTCATTCACGACGCGGGATTCAAGCCTCTCCGTCCAATGAGATTCTTAGAGAAATGCTTCTTAAGGTGGTGCCATTTTGGGTTGTATTTGAGTAGGGATTATGCATTTGTTGGGAGCGAATATGAGAAGGGAGTTCGTGGGTGCATTTGAGAATGGAGTTTTAGCTTTAATAGGAAACCTGCCGACGTAAGATCTTGCATATGGATAAATAATTGTACAAATGGAATATATTCCCTGCATTCTAAAGTTAGCTTTGGAAATAGGTGTGCATGCATCTTTATCAACAAGGTTATAGTCAAGATATGCAACACTCGCACGACTTCCATATCAAGGCACGAAGCCTGAGGTTAGGAAAATTGTCTAATATTATAACGAAGTTTAAAGTAAATGGATTCAAGATCACATAAATAGATGTTTTAATACAACTCAACAGTCAAATAAGTATTAGGCACATCGACAATCGCATACTAGCATACATCGACATTCATAAGAGGACATATGTTTTACTCATCGTCGTCGGAGTCGATTGGTGGTGGCCCGACATCATCCTTGTGCTGGTCATCACCTATAATATCGGGGTGACCCTCAAGATCGAACATCACCTTGAAAAAAATCCAGCAACTTTCTCTCTCATTCATGTAGACAAGTGCGTCTGGGCGCATCTGTATGTGGGACAACTAGTTCAGATAAACCAAATATGATCCAGTCTATACAAGATAAATAGTTAACCAAATAAATACCTCAGCAATACGCTGCCACTCGGCCATGTCGAGATCTAGCCACTTACTCATGGGGTTCATCCGCGTTGGCCCTGCAAATTTTAGTAACCAACCAAATAGTTCGTACATGTCCCTCCAATGCTCAAGTCGTGTCTGAAGTTGCCCGATTGTTATTTCACGCTTACATTGCTGGCGTATCTCTCGCTGCAGATACACGAGGCAAGTCTGGTGAGTTGCGGGATCGGCTGGGTTCCAAAAGCCTTTGTGCGCAAAGAAATATAGCTCGCCCATGCAGAACGACTCCATAGTTCTGCTCCATGGCCCATTGTTGTAAAATACATCATCTTGTGCAAGCGGCACGGATAAAGCCATTTGTAGTTCTTTATGTACAATTTGTTGGTGACTTAGGGTTGCAATGGTGAGTGAATTTATACAAATACGCAGATAGTGACTACCACATACTAAGGTAACAAGACAAACGATTAAGATAAACTCGTAACACGACAAAAATATCAAAAGGATCATGGAAGATCACATGCACGATAAAGTCATCAAAAGAACACGTGTCAGTGGTACAGTCCAAAATGTGTACATAATAGATAAGTCTTCGTACATAAAATTAAAGGAACTCAAAAGGGCACAAGAGCACTGGTACGCCCTTATATGTCGGCAGCATCATCGATAGTGTCGTCGGCATCCACATCGGCAATGCTATCCAGAGCAAACGCACCCTCGTCCATATCGTCTGCATCAATTTCATCGACATCTGGGCCATCCTCAGACAATGCGGGGCTTGATCCACTCGAAGGACCATCCACGTCAAACAACTCCTTCAAGATTACGAAGAATTCCCCCCCTTGTTCTTGTACACCAATACCGCGGGCCGTGTCTTAAAAATAAAAAATTTATAGTTCAGGTAATATAATCTCGATGTCTGTACGTGCATGGTGAATATACCTGCTTAACCCTTCTCCACATGCTATCAGGCAAGTCGACAAAGTTGGTGACTTCGTCATAGAAGCGAGGATGTCCAAAGTCCAGCAGCCATGAAAACATCTCATATCTCTCCGCCCACTGAGCCACCTTAAGCTCGAATTCTTCATTGGAAAGTGCTGATTACCCGCATCTTTCCCTGGGATCCAATTTCCACTCAAGTACTGATGCTCTTGCTCGAGCAGGGCCACCTGCTCGGCATACCTGTTCCATGGCTCTACAAAGAAAACGTTATCTTGTGATATGGCTCTTGGTGCCATTTTGTTGGTCCGGCTAAATGAGATGAAATTAGGGTTGGGAGGGTTATGACCATAAATAGAAGGTGCATTTAAACTGTTAATAACTGATGCATGGGGTAACGTGCATGTCAAACAGTTGATTTTCTAAAATTGTAGGACATGCCACCTTTGTGAAGCGTCTAAATCAGAATCGAATCCGACCGAGAATCTCCGTTTGATGCATCGGCAGACAGGTCCCTTTGTCAAATGCTATGCTACATGTATCGGCAGGATTGATTTGGCAGATAAAGACAATGCAGAGTCATGTGAAAGTAGGCTTACCTTGAGAATTCATGAGCTAGATGGCACTGCCGATATG
Organism: Perilla frutescens; assembly: GCA_026008535.1. Classification (NCBI taxonomy): domain Eukaryota; kingdom Viridiplantae; phylum Streptophyta; class Magnoliopsida; order Lamiales; family Lamiaceae; genus Perilla; species Perilla frutescens. Next base: position 7,825,868 of record BRKX01000013.1, on the reverse strand, counting down.
GAATTGCTCAAATTTTAGTGGAGCCTACACCCACCAAGATCTGCTGGGCCCAGCCCTAGCTTCGCTTATCGACTGTCCAGTTAGTGGCTTGACCAATGACAAATTTAAAAAATTCTCATCATCCACGTAAATAATAGGGACATGGAAAATAATATGAACATCGTTAGGCGTGATTTATATATAGCTAGAGCACATACTTGAAATAGTGAAGACACATCTAGCGGCTCGTCCAGATTAACATCACGAGAGTACTGAGTCAAACTTGCATCTTTGTCCTGAATGAGCATGGGTTAGGGGAGTGCAGTTAATAATTTAATCTAAATTGGGAGCCGGCTATGGAGTAAGTGTGAAGAAACCATACTTCAAATGATGTCGTAGGGACGTAATCATGCGACGCCGGCGGCTGCCTTGTCACGGAGTCAGTGTCGTCTCACTCGTTAGATCACTCGGTGTTTGTTTCATTCTGAACAGAAGGCTCGACATCTGCAAAAGTGACAACCACACTTATAACTATCGAATGACAATCTTGGCATGAAACTAACCAGAATCGAACAATCTTTTGGTACCCGGCCACTTTAGAACAGAGGGTGGGGGATTGGGATTAGGTTTCTTTCGCTTCCAGTGCGAAGTAATTGGTGTCTTGCTCCGATGTTTGACAAGTGAAGGATCCCGAATATTAGCCCGATCAGGTCTCGCACCCGATATATTTCTGGCTTTTTGCCTTTTATGTGGTATGCCTTTGTGAACCATCGTCTGCACATCCCCCTTCAAAGCACGTATTCGATCTAAACATGTTCTCTTGCCTTGTTGGGAGTTCTTCACATCGTGCACCACCTCAAGAGTGATCCTCATCATATAGTTCACAAAGGCCATTTCATCAACAGCCTCGTTACCGTCTGCAATGGAATAGTCTCCAATGTCATTTAAGTGTCGCTGCCTAGCAGATTTGCACCATCGACTCATGATGTAGCATGTCGACAGCCTAGTCACATCCATGTGAATATAAATTCTTAGTATGTGCCGACATAGAACTCCTTCAGTTTCATACATATGGCACCTGCATAGGGCCCGTTTCGATTCACTATTGTATTGGACAACCCGAATCCTCGACCTGAGGGATTGCGAGGTGACCCTAAACTGCAAATCAACACTGCCGACATCATTGGCTGGTTTCTCGATTATTACTACGCTAGTGGCAAGGGCAAATTGTGACTCGAATGCCTTATACACGTTCCTTGTGTACACTTGTGCTACTTGAGACAACAATAGGCTATTGTTCACGAATTGTCCAGGTGTACCCATGTTGAGAGCATCATCGACACTCTCTTTTGTACGCCAATCATGCAGGACCTGCTCGTACTTATCGACAAATTCAGTCAAAGTGGAACTCACCGAGCAGAGGCCTTCAATACCTTGTTCGTAACCTTACTACGAGAGGTCACAAGAAGACCTGCGCTGAAGGAGGTGTTTGTGAACACCGACGCCCACCTCTTCTTCAACTTGTACATATTGGAGAACCAACTATGATCATCAAGGGCATAGTTAGTGATCATGGAACCCCAATACTCCTCAAACTCATCCTCCGTCTCTACCCCACGCATGCAATGATACCACTGCCGCTTGAATTCACTGTTGCTGTTTAATTTTCCAAAATGAGAGGGGGCGTTTCGGCTGATATGCCATTGACGAAGCCGGTGACTCGCTGATTTGAAAGTGGCATCAATCCCATTCATTAGCGCTTGACTTTGATCGGAGAAGATCACTTGTGACTCCTTCCCATGCATGGACTCTAAAAACGTGGCAAACAGTCATTCAAAGGAAGCCGTCATCTCGTTCGACAAGAAGCCCAAACCTAGCATCACATTTCTCCTATGATGGTTGATGCCGATAAAGGGTGCACATACCAGGCTATACCGATTTGTCTTGTACATGGTGTCGATCGATAATAGGTCTCCAAAGCACTCATAATCAATAAGAGCACGAGAGTCATGAAAAAAAAATTCATCAAACGACCCTCATCATCTAGCTGCACGTTCCAATAAAAGAAAGGCTCAATGTTCGATTTCTTGGCAAATAAATTCACCAGAGCATTAGCGTTGACATTTCCCACCATTGTTGACTGCCTTATCCGATTCAAGTGATTGTAGGCATCCCTCATCGTGAAACCGACATTTTGCGGCCCTCCGGCTTCGCTCTCCATAAATCGACATGCCCGACTAACTCCGATACCAACAGATTTAAGCGCCTCAACAAGTAACTATTTTGCATGGCTCAATTGTCGAGCGGAACGTAACAGATAGGCTTGATACATGCCGAGCATTTCGTGGTTATGCTCCTTCACAAATTTATGAACAGTCCATTGCAAATTCTTCTCCCTCCCAATCCGTAATTTCGCTTTACAGTTGCTCCTAGTTATTTGTTTCCTATATGATGCTACTCTCCCTTTCGATCGTTTATCATCAGGCCGACCTTCACACGAGCATTCAAATTCCTTCCATCGAAGCTCATTCACCCCAGAGAAATAGTATTGGTCACCCTTCCTCACACTAAACCCCTAGCACCTGCCGTACTCACAATATAATAAATATGCTTGCTCTACACTATCCACAACATTTCCAATTTCTAAACGATTCTCTAATTCTATTAACATTGTAGAAAGCAAACATCCTGCTTCTGCATCACTACCAGCCCCTTCTCCATCTTTTCTATCATGAGTGCTACCCTCAGAAGATGCCTCAATCTCGATCGAAACATTCAAGTCAATATTCATCTTCGCCATAAATCTATAGACAATTATTGTAATCAGCAAATATAATCAAGTCAGACTATAATTTTACCTTATTAGTGACAACTGAAAAAAGTTTAGAGTTCCACACCACCATATTCATTAATAACTGAAATCATGCATTCAACTACGGCCATCAAACCCACGCAATTTACCACTCAATATAAACGCTTCGTTAACTAGGGTGCCACAAAATAGAATGATATTTTTTTTTTGGAAAACCTGAAATTCTAACAGTCTAACTAGCCAACAAGCTTCATGATCAAAACAGGGGGGAGCCATCGAAATCCATAATGAATTCACAAAATCAATCACCCTAAATCAATACCACAATGTGGGTGCCCATACACTACAACCGACACATTAAAACATTGATAGCTAAAACCCGTAAGAAAAATCCTTCAATTGAAAGCATAAATAGAACCCTAACAATGAATCAATAAAAAACCCCCTAACGTAAGTAAGGGAACCCAAAAAAATGAAACTTTGCATGCCTCAAGATAACCCAATTATCAGAATCGCTCCGACGAGGCAAGATGAACGCAAAATCGGCGACCCCCGCACAAAATACCGTAAAATCGATTTTCAGAATTGGGGGAAATGGTGCATTGGAGAAAAGAATAGAATTAAAATATTAACCAAATTCAAAATTTCCGCCAATTTTCATAAATCCGCCAATATTCATATACACTGTTCACTCATCGGAATCCGTAAATATCCAAACTTAGCATCAGGATTTCTTCAAAAAATTCTGAAACCTTGTCCACGAGTACGGGAATTGCCTCCACTGCGTATCCGTACCGGCGCCGACGTGCAAAGTTCGCCAGAAAACTTTCAGGCGTCGACAACAATCCTTCTGTCGACACTGCCGATACGAACACGGGTCCCACATGCTACTGTTCACAGTAGAAGTGTCCTAATAGCTAAGTCACCTCTTTTCCTATGAAATACGGTCATATACACATCAAAATTAAAGTTAAAGTATTTATAAAAAAATGTCCATGTATCGGCATCCTAACGGGGTTCGGGTAATGCCCGGGGGGTAGCGTATAATTTAGCGTTGGTTGGGAATTGAGAGGAGCAAAAGTTAAAAAGGGTGTGGGTCCATAATTAAACATTAAATTTTATGGGTCAAATTTATTTATAGGCAAAATTATTTTAAAATTGGGAAAAAAAGTAAAATTTAAAATTAGGAAGTTATTTGGGCAAAGTGTATTTTATCTTACATAAAACCCTTTGTTTTGGCTACACAAAATCTGAAAAGTTCTGAAACCATTGTAATTCATCTGCAAAAGCATATCAAAGTGTATATCTTGCCACAAGAGAATAATATCTACAAAAAGTAATAAATTCAAAGCTCCATGGTATATTTATGATTAGGGTTTGAAAAACCAACCACCCACTACCCGACTTCAAAGCTCATGATTCTCTCTCTGTGAAAAAACCAACCACCCACCAACCCACGATTGGAATTGGAAACCCCACTATTCTCTCTCTCTCTCTCTCTCTCTCTCTCTCTCTCTCTCTCTCTCTCTCTCTCTCTTTCTCTCTCTGTTTTAAAAAATAATTGAACACATTAAATTGAATTTTACCCCAACCACCACTTGTCCTTCCTTCCCCTTTCACTCTCGCCAATTTCTTGCAGAAAAAAAACCGTCCAAAGAGCGTTGAAACCTCTCTCTCAGAACTTGTTGCCGTGGCATCGCCATCCATCGAGCACACATTGGAGCAAACACCGGAGATGGAACAAGGACCTGGAGCACCGCCGGAGACGTCTTCATCTTCTCAAGTACGTTTCTAATTTTTTTCCCGCTTACGATTAATTTGAAAGATAATTGTCTAGTTAATATCATTAATCGATGCTAGTTAATCGAGTGTATGTTTGAATTAATGGAGGGTTTGTTTAGATATTAATCGAGGATATTAATCGAGGATTTTGCTATGGTTGGTTTTGTGTTATAAATTAATCAAGTGTATGTTTAAATTAATCGAGGGTTTGTTTAGATATTAATCGATGATATTAATCATGGCTCAATAAATTAATGAGGCTGATTTTATATTAATCGTGGATCAATATATTAATCGAGGTTTGTTTAGAAATAATCATGGTTTTTTGTAAAATTAATCGTGACTTGTTTAGAAATTAATCGAGGCTTGTTTAGAAATAATCGTGGCTCTTTGTAAAAATAGAAATAATCGTGGCTCTTTGTTTAGAAATAATCTTGGATTATTTGAAATTAATTCTAGATAATTTAGAATTAATCGAGGCCTGTTTAGAAATAATTGTGGCTCTTTGTAAAATTAATCGTGACTTTGTTTAAATTAATCGGGGCTTAATCGAGTATAATTTAGAATTAATCGAGCTTTATTTTATATTAATCGAGGCTCATTTTTGGAATTAATTGCGGCTCTTTGTAAAAAGCCACGATTAATTTAAATGAGCCTCGATTGATTTAATAAAAGCCATGAATAATTCTAAATTATCCTTGATTAATTGTAAGCATTGCCTCGATTAATTTAACGATCCATGATTAAATTTCAATAATCTACGATTAATTTAAATGTTAATCGTGGAAATTTTCAAATTAATCGAGACTCATTTTAAAAATTAATCGATGCTCATTTTAAATGAGCCTTGATTGATTTAAAAATATCCATGATTATTATGATTAATTTAACGATCCATGATTAAATTTTAATAGTCCACAATTAATTTAAATGTTAATCGTGGAAATTTTTAAATTAATCGAGGCTCTTTCATAATAATTTGTTATATGCCTCGATTAATTTGCATTTCCTCGATTAAAACATTGCCAAGATCAATTTAAATTTTACAAATTTTCAATTTATATGAAATATTAAAAGTAGGGAGAAAAATTTATTTAGACAAAAATATATTAAAATTGGTAAAAAAAAAAGTAAGATTTAAAACATGGATGTTTTTTGGACAATTTGTACTTGTACACAACCAAACATGTCTAGGGGCCCCACAAAATCTGCAAGAAACCAAAAAAGCTTACATTTTCTGTGCACAAATTCAACATGCAAGAATATTAATTATTAGGGTTTTCAATTTAAACCCAGAACTACCACTCTCCCTCTCTTTCCTTACAAGTCGCCGACTTATCTCCATTCCTAAAAATAAACCCCCCCCCCCGCTCTCCTTCCCCTCTAATCTCGTTGGAGTTTAGATACTGGAAAAAAAACGCTATACTTGTTGTTGTTCATCTCTATTCCCAAACCCTATATCCTCTCTCTCTCTCTCTCTGCTGTATCTCTCTCTCTGATCGGAACTTGGCCGTCGGAAAATAGAACGAGGAGGACAACCGCCGGCAGAGTACTCTTCTTCTCAAGTAGGCTTCTCTTCAAATTGGTTGATTTTTTTTGAATTGGTTGTTTAATTTAAGCATCGATTAGTTTAGAAATTAGTCGTGGTTAGTTTATGTTAATCGAGGCTTGATTTTTGGAAAAAGATTTATGGCTTATTATATTAATCTTGAAATATTATGTTAATTGAGGCTTGTATTATGTTAATTGATGCTTTTGAATTTAGTCGAGGCTCTCATAGATTAATCGAGGCATGTTTAAATGTAATCGAGGCTAATTAATCGAGGCATGTTTAAATGTAATCGAGGCTAATTAATAATTTCATAATTATTCATGTTTAGAATTAATTGAGGAACTAATCGAGGCTAATTAATAATTTAATACTAATCGAGGCTTAATCTAAAAAAAAACTAATCGAGGCTTGTCTCGATTAATTTTAAAAAAAACTAATCAAGGCTTAATCTAAAAAAAATTAAAAAAACTAATCGAGGCTAATTAATAATTTAATACTAATCGAGGAACTAATCGAGGCTTAATCTAAAAAAAATTAATCGACGCTTGCCTCGATTAATTTTAAAAAAAAAACTAATTGAGGAAGCCTCGATTAATTTAAAAAAAAACTAGCCTCGATTAATTTTAAATATTCCTCGATTAATATTAAATTGTCCTCGATTAATATTAAATTATCCTCGATTAATTTTAAAAGTACCTCGATTAATTTTAAAAATTGCATTTTCTAAGATTAATTTAAATTTTATGAATTTCCAATTTATATGAATATTAAAAGTATTTATTTTAATAATTGTTACGGAGCCTGAGGCCCTCGGTCGTGGTGTATGTCCAACCCGAGGTCGTTGATCTGATTAGAGCCACACTGCATACGATAGGTGATGATGACACCGTCCGGCTGTTTAGATCCGGCTGTTTCGGACATTTTCTGGACTGCAGGGGTGGTGACGTCCAGAAGACGGTGATTCACACTTTGATGACGTATGAGGTGCACGTGTTGGATCGTGCATGAGTGGGGCGGGAGGCATGGTTTCATATTCATCACTTCCATCTGCGTTTCGGTCTGAGTGAGTACAACCTGGTGTCAGGTTTACGATTCGGCGGCTCAACATTCAATCCGAATATCGATCATATTGTTCCGTCGAGATTTGTGTACCATCGTTTATTCGAAGAAAAGCGCAAAACCGTCCGTCAGATGGAGGATAGGTTCGAACAGATGAGGATGGCCAGAGACGCTCTGGATTATGTGAAGGTTGTGAACATATTGTTCGTATACCGGATGATTCTGTGCCTAGATCAGAACCGGGTCGTGGATCCATGGGTGTGGGCGCTAGCGGAGGATGTGGAATGATGGACCTCATTTCCATGGGGTGCATATTCTTACCAGACGCTGATACACTTCATCGGTCTCCTCCCCAGGATTGGACAGGCTATGGGCGGAAAATGATCCGGGCAGTATCTTATTTACGAGCCGATCTGGGCACTCCAGGTAATTAGTTTAAATTTAATTATTCTAAATTAATGATGCAAATTGAAATCAAGTGAATATGTAACTAATCCATTAATCCACTTTACAGGTATGAGCTTTTGAGATGATACCGGAGTTGGCCCGTGAGACTGGTGTGCATAGTGGAAGCTCACTGTGCCTCAATGTTTGAGGTAGACATTCATTCGCCCTGCCACTGAGCCAGCCACCTTATTACAGCGAGCGGTACATTTTGAGGTTTCTTTATCTATTTAGAAAATTCAATCTATATTCGTTAATTCATCTTAATGATATTATTATTAATTCCATGCAGTCACGTGTGGTTACGTTGGTACCATCTCCCGAGGAGACGGGGACTTCATATTACCTGAGCATTCAGTTGGACCCTGGTGCTTAGAGCGTGAGATTTGTTCCATCTTGATCCAGGAACAAGAAGAAGATGCTTGCAAATACAGTATCTTGTTATTCCACTTCAGCAGAGGAGGTTGTTCCCCCATTAGCCCGAGGCACTAGAGCTGCTCGGATACCACAGAAGGGTCGTCAGGTGACCAGTCGACCCTCAAGTCGGGTATTGAGGGACGAGCCAGATCCAGATCACATACCTGGTCTCCGGCCCCCCACAAGAGCATAGCAGATCAGTATATACAGACGGATAGCAAGAGTTGCGGAGTATGTATATGAATGTATGTGGATCGTCTGCTGGGTAGAGGCCCTGGCCTTAATTTATCGGAGCCCGAAGTACATGCTTATCGGAAGGTGATAGAGGCTAGGATATACTCGTTGACTTATTCTGGTAGGCCTACTCTTTGAGAATGAGACATTGAGGATATGTATGTTTTAATGTACCATTTTGACATTTCTTATATTATCGTATGCTGTTATATTATGATTGCTTACAGACATTTTTCAATATTAGTCAATAGATTTCACATAAGATCCAAATATCAAGAAATTCAATAGACTTCACATAAATCCTAGATAATCAGTCGATAGATTTCACATAAGATCCAAATATCAAGAAATTCAATAAATACTATCGTACCGACAATTAATTTAAAAAAATTACATCGATTAAATGTCTTCGGTCGACAATCGAACCGGAAATGTGGGACTTGTATGCTCCGTACTACTGCAAATGCGGCACTTCTTAGGCGCCCTTCTCCGCGGAACATCTTCGGGCGGTGAATTCAGATCAACACTGCCAATAGGCAAATGGGTTGTGCATACACGCCTGTTGTGTCCCTGTCCATGGCATCTTGTGCAAAACTGCCTCCGTGCACTGGATGAGGCCTCAAACGGGGTTCGAGCTCTGGATGTAGATGGACACCCAGCAATTCGTTTGATCTCTGGTGCCAAGACCACTCGTGATCCAAATGCATCGGGCATAATCCATTGTTCTGGATGAGGCAGACCCCTGATGACCGAGTTATACATGCCGACCAAGCTCTCCACCTTGTAACACCTGTCCACATAATCATATATGGCTGTCCCAGTACAACTGCGAAAGGAAAAATAAAGTTAAACATAGTTGATTAGGTACATGTAAAAAAATAAGAACAAATAGAGGTTTAAATGTCATACCAGATGACCGCTGCCGCGTGGCATAGGGGATCAAATCCAACTCGAACTCATGACAGTCACATGTCCGGTTTTGAAGATTGACTATATAGACCTCCCTCCCAACCTCGACTTTCCATAAAGTTTCTAATGTAGTGGGCCGCACGGCATAGCAACGTCCCTTATCAATGTTCCCCGAAAGCTTCAGCGCGATGCCATCAGTCAACACATGATTCGAGCTCTGTGCTGCCGCACGTCGCTCAACGAACCACTGTTCAACAATTGATCTAAATATATCAAACAGTGAGCAAACAGGTAACCTCCTCGCCCACAACAAACGAGCATTGAGACTCTCCGCCGCATTAGATGTCATGAACCCGTAGCGCTGTACGGGACAGTGTGAACGGGACCAATGTACTGGGCCAATATTACACAACTTCTGATAGGCATTTGGACAGACCTGCTCCAACGTTGACATACTCTCGTGGAAGGTGTCTCTTCGATATGCATAGGCAGCCTCCTGAAATAGCGTCATCACGTGTTTCCCTCTCTTCGTCATCTTATTCTTCAAATGGTAGTAGCACAGTCCGTGCGTCGCTCTCGGGAAAACGGCCTCTACAGCATTTTTAATGCTCTGATGTTGATTCGAAACGATGAGAAGATCATCTATATCACCCAGAGCCATGTGCAAATGGGCCAGTAACCATATCCAAGATTCAACGTTCTCTATCGGTCCGAGTCCAACTACAACAGGTAAGATCTGTTCGTTGCCATCCTTTGTCACAGCCATAAAGAGAACCCCTTTGTTCTCTAGTATCAACATGCGTCTCTGCTTGTGCTTCTTCATCAACAGGGTTACTTAAAACCTCATAGTCATGTGGAAAGTAGGGAATATAGTCGTCCCTCATAGATGGCCCGGCTCCAAAACCTTCCAATTGTCTTGAAATCACGACACGACTATCTCAGTAGTCTGCTCGTGAAGCAAAATCAAGCAAATCTCTATCATCTTGCAAAGATGCTCTAATCCGTCTGCCAGTATTGGTGCTGGTGAGGTAAAATATTTCATACTCGATCCTGTTCGGGTCAGTCCGCAACAACTTGTGAACCTCTCTCACCAGTGAGCTAAAACACAGCGTATCGTATGACATCGTCATGAGTTGCTCGTCCCCATCTACATATTCTAATCTCTCCCATCGTCCACTGTGTCGTACAATAATGCGACGTCTAACCATCTGCAATCTATAAACAATGCTACATGATTAAACCCTAAACCCTATTAAACACTACATCCTATTCCCTATTAAACCCTAAACCCTAAGACCTAAAACTATTAAACCCTAGAAGAAGTCGCGATTAATACATTTAAAATTTAGCCACGATTAAATTTAAAATTAGACACGATTTAAATCCAAATTTTGAACTCGCATTTTTATAAAGAAAATTCAAATATAAATAATCAAAAGAATAATAAAATAGCATCGATTAATTATATTAATTCCATGCCTCGATTAAGTTAAAATAGCATCGATTAATTAAATTAATTCAAATAGCCACGATTAAGTTAAAAAATTATCCTCGATTAAATAGCCACCGATTAATTATATTAAGTTAAAATAACCACGATTAAGTTATAAATTAGCATCGATTATCATCGATTAATAGTTCAAATAGCCACGATTATTGATAAAAGAAGCCTCCATTAATTTAATACTAATCGAGGCTTGCCTCGATTAATTTGAAAAAATAACTAATCGAGGATTGCCTCGATTAATTTAAAAAAATAACTAATCGAGGCTTGTTTATGATATTCCTTGATTAAGTTTAATTATCCTCGATTAAGTTTAAATATTCCTTCCTCAATTAAGTTTAATTATCCTCGATTAAGTTTAATTTTTCTCAATTATTTTGAAATTGACCTCGATTATTTTCAAATGTCACGATTCACGTAATACAAGCCTCGATTAATTTAAAATATTCCTCAATTAAGTTTAATTATCTTCGATTAAGTTTAAATATTCCTCCCTCGATTAAGTTTAATTATCCTCGATTAAGTTTAATTATCCTCGATTATTTTGAAATTGATCTTGATTATTTTCAAATGTCACGATTCACGTAATATAAGTCTCGATTAACATAATAGGCCACGATTAACATAATATTTAGCTCTTAAAGTCTACTATTAATGTAATTAAAGGCTATGACATGCAAAATTCTCATCTCACCTATTCTCTAACAACACACATGCAATATAATCAAAACAACAAATAATTTACAAAAGAATTTCACGAAAATGGAGAGTTTTGAACTGACCTTTCAAATGATAGAAATGAAACACTGCTTTGCTTTCTTCTTGATGAATAAAAATTTTGCACCCTTGATCCAAAGGAAAAAATTCTACTCTTGCTAAAAAAAAGGATTTCTGTAAATTTTACAATAGGTATTGTGAATATGTGAATATGCTCGAGTGTTGTTGTCGATTTATTCAAAAAATTTACCTACCACAGTACACAGTAATAAAACCATAATAAAAGCATGTAAATTCGGTCAGTAACTTCCCTTCTTTTTATTTAATGAAGCTCCAACTTTTTATTTAATAAAGCTCAGTAACTTCCCTTCTTTTTATTTAATGAAGATGAGTAACTACCTCACTTACACAAGAAATAAATGCATTCAATGAAAGTCAATCATGGATCATAAAGAAGACACACAATTAATCGAGGTCACCTCATTTCATAATCGATGCCACCATTTATTGATTATAATCGAGGCCACTTTCATTAAACTTAATCGGTGCTATTAATCATAATCGAGGCCACTTTCAATCATAATCGAGGCCACTTTCATTGAACTTAATCGATGCTATTAATCATAATCGAGGCCACTTTCATTAAACTTAATCGATGCTTTCAATCATAATTGAGACCACTTTCATTTAATCGAGGCTCCTTCATTTCATTTAATCGAGGCCTCGATTATTCAAAGTTAATCGAGGCCTTCATTTCATTTAATCGAGGCCTCGATTAACTTTGAATAATCAAGGCCTTAATCGTGGCCTTGTTTAATTTAATCTAGGCCTTCTTCATAATTAATCGAGGCCTTCTTGAAAATTAATTGAGGCCTTGTTTAATTTAATCGGGGCTTATTAATCATAACCGAGGCTTGGTTCATTCAATCGTGGATTTAAAATTAGGGTTTCGGTTTTAGGGTTGTGTATTGATTGATAATATCCTGACAAAAATACACTGAGCTAATGATTGGGTGTGGGGACCAAGTCTATTATAGTACAAATTGCCTAACAAACTGCTTGTTTTTAAAAGTTGTTGTTTTTTCCCAAAAACTATTTACTTTTATCTATTTAGACTTAAAAGTATATATTTTAATTATAATTTTGTAAATGTTGTTAGATTGATTGGTTTAGACATCCACTACAGCACCTGAGGCCTTTGGTCATAGTGTATGCGAGACCGGAGGTAGTTGACAGGATCAGAGCCACACTACATACGATATGTGGTGATGCAGCTGTGCAGTCGTTTAGATCCGGATGCTTCGGCCATTTTCTGGACTACAGGGGTGGTGACGTCCAGAAGAAGACGATTCATGCTTTAATGACTCATAAGGTGCACGTGCATTGGAGGGACAGGAGCATGGTTTCAGATTCATCACTTCCATCTGCGCTTTGGTCCGACTGAGTACAACCTGGTGTCAGGTTTACGATTCGGCAGCTCGACATTCGATCTGAATGGCGAGCTGCATGTTGTTCCGTAGAGATCCATCTATCATCGTCTATTTCAAGGGAAACACACAACCGTGAAGCAGATGAAGGATAGGTTCACAGAGATGGAGATGGCCAGAGATGCTCCGGATTATGCGAAGGTTGCGGACATATTATTCATATACCGGATGATCTTATGCCTGGATCAGAAACGAAACGTGGATCCATGGGTGTCGGCACGGGTGGAGGATGTGAAGAGATGGAATTCATTTCCATGGGGGCCATACTCTTACCAGATGCTGATGCACTTCATCAGCATCCTCCCCATGAGGCGACGGGCTATGGGCGGGAAAGGTGACAGACAATATCATTTCTATGGGCCGATCTGGGCACTCCATCTATATATTTTGATCTCTCCTATCGTCCACTGTGTCGTACAATAATGCGATGTCTAACCATCTGCAATTTATAAACAATGTTACGAGTTATTATATGAGGCTGCGATTAAACCCTAAACCCTAATTACTAAACCCTAAAACCATAAACCCTAAACCCTAAAAAACCACGATTAATTTTAAAAACGATTAATAAAGGCCATGATTAAACCCTAAACCCTAAAAGCTAAAAGCCACGATTAATTTAAAACGAAGTCAGGATTAATAAAATAAAGTCACGACTAATATTTTATAAGGGCCAAGATTAAGTTTAAACATTACCATGATTAATTTCATAAGTCACGATTAATTTTAAACGTTGCCTCGATTAAGTTAAAAAAGTCACGATTAATTTTACAAATAGCCACGATTAATTCTAAACAAGCCTTGATTAATATAAAGGGATCCTCGATTAATTTAAATTATCCACGATTAAGTTTAAACATTTCCACGATTAATTTCATAAGTCACGATTAATTTTAAACATTGCATCGATTAAGTTAAAGAAGTCACGATTAGTTTTACAAATAGTCACGATTATTTCTAAACAAGCCTCGATTACTATAAAATGAGTTTCGATTAATTTTAAATTATGCATGATTAAGTTTAAACATTGTCACGATTAATTTTAAATTATCCTCGATTATTTTCAAATGCCACGATTAACTTAATATAAGCCTCGATTAACATAAGAAGCCACAATTAACATAATATAAGCCACAATTAACATAATAATTAGCTTTTAAAGTCTACTATTAAGACTACGACATGCAAATCTCTCCCTCTCGCCTATTTTCTAATAGCACATATGCAATATAATCAAAATAAGAAATATTTACAAAATAATTTCACAAAAATGGACAGTACAAAACATACCTTTGAAAAATGATGGAAGCTTTCGTGCAGTACTTTTTTCTTGATGAAAATAGTTTCGCACCCTTTCGCCATTTTTTTTTTCTCCTCTTGCTCCAAAAAAAAATTCTCTAACTTTTATTGTAGTGTGAATAAGCTCGGGTGTTCATGTCTATTTATTCAAAAAAATTACCTACCTCCTTACACAACAATAAAAATATGTATTGAATTTGGTCAACAAATTTCTACCTTCCCCTACTTTATATTTAATGAAGCTCAGTAACTTCCCCTTCTTTTTATTTAATGAAGATCAGTAACTACCTTACTTACACAAGAAATAAATGTATTCAATAAAAAAAAACCATGATTAATTTAAACAAAAAAGCCACGACTAATTCAGAAGACAAAAAAAGCCACGATTAATCTTGTCTCATAGCAAAAAAAACCCTCGATTAATTTTTAATGATGAACCTCGATTAAATTGAATGATCCATGATTAATGTAATACATTGCCTACATTAATCGTGGATTATTCAATTTAATCGTAACTTTTTTATAAAATTAATCGTAGATCATACAAAAAGCCACGATTATTTTAAACATTAATCATGGCCTTTTTGTAAAATTAATCATGGATCATACAAAAAGCCACAATTAATCGAGGCCTTCATGTCATTTAATCATGGCCACGATTGATAATACTCTGACAAAAGTACACTGAGCTAATGATTGAGTGTGGGGATCAAGTGTGTTATAGTACAAATTGCCCACAAAACTCCCTACTTTTAAAAGTTTTTTTTTTTTCTCCAATCACATTTACTTTTGTCTACTTTTATCTATTTCCACAAATTTTAATCTACCTCAAATTTAGTTAATTATAAGTTTTTGGGCATTAATAAAATTCTAAACATCTATTGCTTGTTGAAATTAATTTTTGTAATGTTATTTGATAATAGACATTTTTAACTAAATAAAAATTTAAAATAATATAACTAATTTTTAACCATCTACTAGTCAATTTAAATATTTTTTTTCAATTTCAATATGTACTCTTTGGTTATTATTAATGGTTCTTTACTCAATCTTTATGCTATTTGCTAAATATCTAATTATTTGAGGTTGTTTGCTAAATGATAAATCATGAATTTTACTAATTATAATAAAATGAATAAATTGGAAGTTTTTAATTTAAGTTATGATTTAGAATGTTACGTATTATTAAAATATGTTCAAATTTAAGAGTTTATGAATAATAATTTATATTAATATTATTAAAAATTAGAGAAAACAAAGGAAAAGAAGAATATATAACAATGTCATCAACTTTGGGATCAAATAAGAAAAAAATCCACGCATTAGTGCAAAAAAAAATTTATTTATTTTTTTCTATCGTGCAAGTAAACTCGAAAATACAAAACAACAGTCGACTCTGTTAGCCAACAATCTAACCCCAAGAAAAAAGATTATGGATCCGCCACTGTTGATACTACAACTCATTAGCTCATGAACAAACTCGTTAAATGAAATAACATGAAAATATAGAATTATTAACTTGATAAAATTTATATTTTATACTTTAATTAGTAATAAATATATTAAGTGAATATATTATTTTTTTGTGAATAAAATAATTTATTTTTAAAAGAAAATAATGAATATTCATATTGAAATCTAAATTTAGAAAACGTGTTTGGGCTCGATTATGCTCAAATAACTAATGAACCTTGAAGTAATTTATTTATAAAACTCGAAGCTCACTCGATAATACATGAGCCAAGCTTGAGTACAACAATATATGGCTAGGCTCGTTTTGATTACACCCTACGTGTATTACACCTTTATTCCTTAAATAAAACATTCACTCTTGTTTTTAGTGTGTGGGTGTGTTTGTGGGGTTCAAATTTCATATTACACTTATTTGTATTTTACTATGTGTTTCACTATCAAATTTATGATTTTAATAATATTTATTATAAAATAAAATTTAATTCTAACATAAATAATCATAGCCAATATTTATCAACAAAAAGATGAATTAAAAATGTTATAAAATTTAATTTTGAATTATTCAACCATAATATGAATTATTAATTAAAAATTTAATACTAAAAAATATTATAAACCCTAATTGGATGGGGTGAATCCTAAAAAAAATCTTAAAATTAAACTAAATCATAAAAAAAAATTGAAAAAAAAAATGTAAATAAATTCATAATTTAAATGTGTAACACAAAATGTAATACAGAATGTAATAAAAAATCTCAAGTGTTGTTTGTGCATGTATTTTCACAAAATAATTGCGACACTAATTTTCTATTAAATTGCTCACTTGTCTTACTCATCAATATTGTCTTGTAAGGAGCTGAAAAAATTTAACCCGCCAGATTGTGGAGGCCTAGCAAACATTACAAAAAAATGGTCTTTAGAGACAAGATTATTATCAATGGTATTTAATACTATAATTTTAGTAACGACGTGTCGTTTCTAATCATCACATGTCAACTCTAATAAAATTTTTGTGATGACATTGTTGTCGCTTAAAAATATTTTTTGCGACGACAACATGTCGTCGCAAATTGAGCGTCCCTAAAAGTTCATCCCAAATAAGTTAAAAAATTATTTTAAGTAACAACATTGTCGTCACAAAAAATGTCATTAGAAATGACATGTAATTATTAGAGACGACATGTTGTTACTTGAGTGTATTATTAGTGACGACATTTGTCGTCGCAAATAATATTGTCGCTAAAGACCGTTTTTTTGGTAGTGAAAAATCATATTCGCGTAATTTTCAGATTTCCTGTTAAATATTATGTGTTACGTTGCATATTCTACTACTGAATTATGAATTTAATAATAATTGTTTTAAAATAAAAATTAATTTTAATTTAATCAACTTAGTCAACATTTATTATAAAAAATGTATTAGAAATTATAAATTTTAAATAATGCACTATAATAATAATAATAATAATAAATCATTAATTAACAATTTTGAAAGAATACTAATTAAAAAGTAATTTGAAATCGTAATTAAGTAGAATCAATCCTAAATAATAATTGAAAAATATATATACGTACAAGAAATAGAAAAAAAAAACAGAACAAAAATTTATAATTTAATAGGTAAACATAAAGTGTAACACATAAAATACATTAGCGTGATAGTGTAAGCGTATGAGGGTATATAAATAATAAGTGTTGTAGTTCCAAATGAAATTAATTAGCATATGATTTCAATTTCACCTTATCTTCTTTTTTCTTTTTTCATTCTTTTATTGTATTTTGTCTTTTTTTTTTCTTCAATTAAATTGAATTACATTAAATCACAATTACTGGAGTTTTCAGGAATTGAAAGGCATTGTTTTTAATAAAATCGAAATAGCCACTGCCCACTGGAAAGAAAAAGAAAAGATAAATTGGAAAATAGATGAATTATTAAGGGAAATAAAAATAAAAATAAAAATAAAAATGTGCAGCCGCATTAGTTTAGAAGTGACATAGTTTGTGAATGTGGTGGAGGTCCGCCCTTGGTCGAGCCACGAGAGACAGCGACGTGCTCTCCACCTGCCCACTCGCACGCCACCCCACCATTCCAACCCTAATTTCAATGCCATTGACCGCAAATACACGCACACACATTTTGCATATTACTCTTTAATTTGTGTCTCTAGCCATTAATTGCATCTTATGTTTCAATTATTTTTTCACACAAAATCACGAATTATCAGTAATAACACTCTACGGCCCGAACAGTTGACAACTTTATTATGAGCCAGATCGATTTTCATATATAAATTTTTCAGTTGCTACATTATTTGACCTCCGGGGAAAAAAATGTTCGAAACATTAGTGTGAAATTAGTTATAGTTCATGTCAATTTTGTGAAATTTCTAATAGTTTGAAATATAATCAAAGTGTAATTAGCTAGTCCAGGACATTTTTTATTACAACACTAATAATTTGATACATGATCAGGTGTAATTTTCTTTTTCGCGTACTAGCCACATAAGCTGTATGCATACCCACAAGAGAGATACAAAGAGATGTATATCTACACACACACACACACATATATATAATTAAGGAAAAACTTTTAAGGGTCTCCAAATCACAACAATATATATGAGCATATGAAAACATAGTAAAATATATATAGCATTTAGATTTTAGAGTAGTGGACAACTCTTTTTCTTGAAAGTATTTTATTACCTTACTCTACAAGTCTTTTCTCAATTACTTCTTCTTGCTTTATTCTCTCATATCCTAATCGATTCTGCCCGGCCAAGGGTTTTCATTTTCTTCTTTCTTTTCGATCTCCTCTTATATACTCTTAATTTCTTTCTGTATTAATCTCCATATTCTATTTTCAATTATCTAAAACCTATACTTCAATTCCTTCTCTCTCTCTCTCTCTCTCTCTCTCTCTCTCTCTCTCTCTCTCTCCTTCTTCTTATAGGTTTCCATTCCCTTTCCGACTTAGCATCGGTATGTGAAGAAAAGGTTATATTAGGGTTTGAAATTTTCTTTTTTGGTGATAACAATTCCTCCAAAAACAAAGATCCCATCCCACAAATTTATCTCCCTCCGATTCATTAGAAGCATATATAGAATCCAACAAAATTTACAAATCTGGCAAATCGGTGGTGGACCGGAGTTCAGGCGGGCTTGCCGGTGGTCGAACCGGCACCCGTGATGGAGCTGTCCATCAATGAAAGGAGCGGCGGAGGAAGTAGCAGCCGCGGCGAAGACGAAGACGGAGGAGGCGACGAGCCAAGAGAAGGCGCCATCGAAGTGAGCAACCGCCGCCCCCGCGGCCGGCCTCCCGGTTCCAAAAACAAATCCAAACCGCCGATTTTCGTGACCCGGGACAGCCCTAACGCTCTGCGCAGCCACGTTATGGAAGTTGCCAGTGGCACCGACGTGGCGGAGAGTATAGCCCAGTTCGCCCGCCGCCGCCAGCGCGGCGTCTGCGTGCTCAGCGGCAGCGGCTCGGTGGCCAACGTCACTATACGGCAACCAGCCACCCCGGGAGCGGCGGTTGCCCTCCATGGCCGGTTCGAGATTCTCTCACTGACAGGGGCTTTCCTGCCCGGTCCAGCGCCTCCCGGAGCCACCGGCTTGACGGTCTATTTAGGCGGTGGACAGGGCCAGGTGGTAGGCGGCAGCGTGGTTGGGCCACTGGTGGCGGTAGGGCCGGTCATGGTGATTGCAGCAACTTTTGCTAATGCAACTTTTGAAAGATTGCCTCTTGAAGAGGAGGAGCCGGAGGAGGGTGGTGGCTCCGCCCAGGGAGCGTCGGGAGGCGGCGGTTCACCGCCGGGAGTGGGACAACGGCAGCAGCAGCAGCATGCGATGGGTGATCCGATTTACAATTTGACTCCAAATTTATTGGCAAATGGAGGGCAGTTGAATCATGAGGGGTATGGTTGGGGGCATCCACGGCAACAATATTGAGAGATATATGTAATTGATGAGGTATGTGTAAAATTAAATAATTAATTAGGAAGTAGTATATAAATATGTATATTATATATATATATAACCTCTTCTAGCTGTTGTTATTTCCCAACCTGCGCGCAGCTGATTGCAATAATAAAATCATGGTTTGTTTGGAAGTTTTCTTGTGATGATTCCAATGGTTTAGCACTGAAAAATAGGGGGTTCTAGTTTTCTATACTTGTTTCCCTGTGCTTTATCTAATAATGTAATGATTTCGATCGAGAATTCGAGATACAGACTTACATTATTGTATATAGAAGTCGAATATTAATGTTAATTTTGACCTATACATACATTTGTTTCATTCTAATATGCAAGTTTTCAATTTTTTTTTTCATTTTTGAGGGAAACCATGCATATTAAGATTTCGGAAGATTTATTATTTTGCACTGATTATGGATGAATTGAGCCTGTGTTAGATGAAATTAAGTGATCATTTGTAAAACCTTGTCATATAATATTATGAGCTGGATTTGACTTGAGAGACATATAACAGCATATTGCCTATATACATGGTGTTTTAAAATCACTTGATATATAATATATAATCGCTGACCCTTTCTGTATACCATAGACGTAACTTACAATCATTATTAAATAGCGTGATATTTTAAAATATATATCGTATAAAATAATAGTTTTAGAACAATGATATCATGTATGTGCGATCAAGCTCTGATTAGGAATAATTGTTTTATCATATACTGATATATCGTTAGGGTTGTAAATGAGTCGAACTATTCGTGAGCTATTCGATTATCGATTCAATAAAAGCTCATTTAGTAAAGCTTGTTAAGTGTTAACTTAATAAATCAAATTTGAACTTGATACTACTTAGTTCGGTTAAGTGAGTTAGTTTGATAATATAATATTATTCACTTGATAAAAACTTACAATTTTTACATTCTAATGAGTAATAATTAAGTGTCTAAATAACTTTATTTACTATAAGAAATGAATCAATTTTAATAAATATAATATTGTTTGTGCATAAAATAATTTATTTTTTAAAGAAAATATTGAATATTTAAATTTAACCTGAATTTAGAAGCTCATTTAGGCTTGATTATTGATTAAACTCGAATAAACTCATGCGCCTCCAAGTATTCAACTCAGCTCCATTTGATTACTGGGTGACATCCTCTAATCCAAAGTTGCGTTAATCAATTATGTGTCAACATCAAAATTGCATAGTTTTAATAATATTTTTCATAAAAATAAAATTTATTATATTATAACTAATCCTAATTAATTAATATTTATTGGTAAAAATTTAAATTTTAAAACATTATATATACCCTGGTTTGGAATAATCAACCTTAAAAATTAGTTATATTAACCAAAAAAAATGAAAATTAAATACTAAAAACTAATTATATCCTCTAATGGGATGGAATAAACCCTATAAATAATAATGTAAAATTATAGTAACCAAAAGAAATTAAAATTGAAAAAAAAATGAAAGAAAAATTAATAATTTTTAATATTTAGTACATGAGTATATGATTGATACACACAACTTTCAATTAGAAAATCTCGTATATGATTACACCCGCATTATCTTGAAAGTTCAGGAACAGATGCGCCAGATAATAACATGAGTCAACGTCTTTAGCCACCTAAGATTTTTAAAAATGTATTTTTACCACCAAATTTTAAAATTATTTATTTTAGCAACTTTTGACCAAAATACCTTTAACTATAAAATAAAAATGAGGAAAAAAAAACTTCATCCCTTTCCCTTTCCCTCTCCTCTCCCCCTTCCCACCTCTGCATAAAATATTAGCGCTGGTGCCTGAGCAGCGTCGGCGAGATGTCGATCACTCTTGATTTTTCCTCATCGTCCTTTTTGAGTTTGTGTGAATTAAAGTAATATTCATCGTGTTTGAAAAATTTTATTTTTATATGTTTGAACTCTATATATAATTAGAGGGTGAAATAGATTGTGATTTGTGTTCGTACCCAGACACAACATGCGTTGTAGGCCTGCGCACAAGATGGGGCGCGCGTCAGGGATTGTCTGCAGGGACGACTGTTCGTCATTTTTTCTAGATTTTTCCAAAATTTCACCCTAAATTACATATTCATGTCAAACATAATTTTGGATGAAATTTAACTAAAATTCGCTCATTTGGAGGGTTTAGAAGTACGTTAATTCATGTGTGTTTGACGAGAAATTTTAAAATCAGATTCATTTTCCATTTTTTAAAAACTGACTTCTTCTTGTACCTCATTTTTTCAATTTTTGAAAGGAAACTTCTACTTATTATGAACAACTAACAATAATTAAGAGACCATCATATTTTTCTCAACTATCCTTGTTCTTGTTTTTAAGTTATATTAATCTTATTTCCCTTAAAAAAATAAAAAATCATGTTAATTTTAATTACAAAATGAACGGAAATTTTAATTTTTATGACAATCAACTAAAAAGAATAAATTGCATTTGATTGTCTCCGGTGAACAATGACGCATAATTAACCACATAGAATTTTCTTGTTACACTCTATGTGTTACCCTTTCAAATTATGGGTTTTTCTTGTTTTTTTTTTTTTTTTTTTTTGTGATTTAGTTCAATTTTATGATTACTTTTAGGGTTCATCCTACCCAATTGGGTTTATAATTATTTTTTAATATTTAATTTTTAATTTTCAATTAATAATTTATTATTATGGTTGATTTTTTTAAAATTATGTTTTATAATTTTTAATTCATTTTCTTTTGTTGATAAATGTTGATTATGATTATTTATGTTGTAATTAATTTTTATTTTATGATAAATATTATTAAATTTATAAATTTAATGATAAATACAAGGTGAAACACGAAAAAATGTAACAGGAAATTTCAACCTATAATTAACTGATATCATTAAAAGAAAATACAAATTATAAAAATTCCAGTCCATCACATTCAACCACGGAGCCACACAGGGCCCAGTGGGGGCATTGGGCCCCCCCTAAAATAAAAAAAAATAATATTATAATAGTATTTTTTTAGGAAATATTATAGTAGTAATTTAATTTAATACTAAAAATAGAAAAAATCTATTATCCTACCACCCATGTTCTGTGCAACTTAGAGTCCTGGCTCCATACCGCAAATTCAATTCAAACAATACTAATAAAAAAAAATTGGTCAACTCCTTTTTCATATTTTTTTTCAATTTTACTTTACTATAAATCAACCTCAATTCCATTTATATTGGCAGTTACTTTTTTAATTTAATATATTTATTTCTCGTCTTAGTGTTGAGTTTTAAATTTTAGGATTCATTGAAGATCCGAACATTGTGATGCAATTTTAAAAATATTAGATTTGTATTAGTTAAAAAAATTATTTTTTTATCATTCTACTTATATCTTTTTATATTATGAATGGGGCCGCTGAGCAACATTCTTGATTCTGTCACGGAATCACATTCATCATGCAGCACCGAACTAAAAAGAAAACTAAAATCCAAAATTATGAGCTTGTCGGTTCCGCCATTTATAACACGCCTTCTTTGAATTTGAAAATCATTCTCTCATAATTCACTAGTTTCGTTTACCGCCCTCTCATTCTCTGCGATAACAAATCCTCTCTCGAAACAAAGATGCTTGCGTTCAAGTTATTGTTGGATGCTTCCGTTATGTTTGTTTCCCCTTCCTGTTTTGGTTGCATTTTGAGCAACAGAACTGAAGAGCAGAGCCAGCTGCAGATCATGGAAAGGGAAGAGATCGAAGATGACCAATTGTTCGAAGCTATTGATAAACGTAAACACATTATTTTTTCACGTTTAGTTCATGAATATTTTAGACTGTTTAATTTGGATCTGCTTTTTTAGCGATGAAGTAGCTTCACGAAGTTTTACCTAACGATTTGAATATTTCTTAGTTGCATTTACATTCTGATAAAGAAATTTTCATGTTTAGGCACTGTGATACGACTTATGAGAACTGGCTATTTTGAAAGTTTTGCTATATTTCATTTGATACTCGAATGATTTCATCTTAGTTCTACAATCTTTTCCATATATTTGCTTCTGACTCAGAGTATATATATGTCATTAGAAACTCAAATCCACTTAGTTTCTTTCTGATATTTTACGAGTGCTCTGTTTGTTAATGTTCGCAATTCTGATTTATTTTTCCTGTTTCGTGATTGATGCTCCGTGACAAGTGTAGTAGGGTTGATTTTGTGTGGATTCCAAGGCTTGGTAGCCTTTCTGTTTTTCATATTTTAGTATAATTCTAACTACAGTAAGTTTAGCAGAGTAGTATCGTTGATCTCCATGAAGCAGAATTCATCCAATCTTAGAGAAATGTTTAATTGTTAATTGCCTGTCAATGTTTTAGTGAACTTCATATTTTAAGTGGACTCTCTATTATTAAAATATTAATGATTTCTCATTGAATCAAGTTATCATGTTACGCTTTTTATAGTCTGTTAAGAAATAATGTTTTAATCTTCACCTGGAGCTGGAAGTTGTATGAGAAATCTTCAGTAAATTTAGGTGAATTTTCTGATAAAATTGAGGTATCTTATTGTTAGGTGGTAGGCTGAGATCTTGATGATGTAGATGTTGAGAGCTATTTTATTTTTCGTTTGCAGTGACTACTCATAGAATCAATGCTGGAGGTGTGAAGAAACTGCACACTAAGAAGGTGAATATTTAATTGACTACCTTACTGTTTTGTTGTTATAATTTGCAAGACATCTGAAGCGTACACTCTGATTGATTCAAAGATACTGATATTAAGTTATTGTTGGGTGTGCAGAGAAAATCAGTAGTTCGCATCACAAGTGGAAGCCAAGAGCTGTTGATGAACTATTAGGGGGTAATAATAATCCTCTCTTTGAATTTTCTTTTGAACTCATCTACATAACTCATTCATGCTTGTCTTGTCCTGAAGGTGGGATAGAAACTTCAGCAATAATAGAGAAGCTTTTGGGGAATTCAGGTGACTACACTATTTTCCACTGATTAGATAAAAGCACTTGAGTCAAGCTTTTTCTTAGTTTCATGATGCTAATGAAGTTGTCGAGTGATATCCATCAACATTTGACTCAGATCTAGAAAGACACTGCTTTCTACTCAGGTGATGAGCTATAGGTAAAAGAAGTTTAACCAAAAGTTGTTATTTATCTCTTTTATCGAATGAAATTTGTGTTACAAGGAAACTAATATTTGAATTTCTCTCATTATCATTGAATTTGTAATTCACTAATGCCTTGTTTCTTGTCATTTTCTTCCTGAAATCTCATTATCAGCCTTCTTGAAATTGTGAAAGATCATGTATGCTCGTGCTTATACACATGAGCATCAATACAACCCTGGTTCTTTGTCAAGCAGCAAAAATGGCTGAAGACCGTTTTAGGCTGTTGGTGAGCTATATTAGCACTCTTTCTGTTAAAATTAATCAGATAAAATTGTAAAAGACTGATGTGTTAAGGAACTTTGCTTTCAGATTGTTGATTCAGTCATAGCTCTATTCTCTCGAAGAGAAGAACTTGCAGAATGATAGGTCTGTACCAAAATTACATGATTTTGATTGGTTTAGAATCGCAGATCCTTCAGTTATGTGACTGCTTGCGTGTATTGGTCGTTCCTGTGCTTTATGGTAGAGCTGCCCAAGGTTCCCGTTACAAACCAGTGGTTTACGGTTTCGAAGGCACAATGACAAATCGGAACCACACCGTCCGTAGGTGGCTGCAGACCATAACCACCAGTTTGACAAACCCCCGCAAGCCGGTTACGGTCATGTTTGGGGCGATTTGCGGGTTTTTAATTTTTTTTTTATACTTTGAACTATTAAATAATATCGAATTATAATTGGCATAAATAATATAACATTATAACTTTGTTAACCATTTTATACGGTCCGGTTTGGGGCAATTTGCCGGTGTTTCCATTTTTTTTATACTTTGAACTATTAAATAATATCAAATTATAATTTTCATAAATAGTATCACATTATAACTTTTTTATTATTTCTTTTTATTTTTTAACTTTCTTTCCACTATTAAATAATATTAGTGTAAAATTTACAAAATATATTAAAATTATGTTTTTAGTGTAACAATTTAAAATTCATGTTAAAAACAAAAAACACGAAGACTTCATGGTTTTATAAAAATTGAAACATGTAAAATTCATGGTTTTAGAAGCATTTAATCCATTTTAAAATTACAGTTCTGATTTTTAAATCACAAAATTTTAAGTCCCTTTTTTTTCATTAAAATATCGATCAAATTTTAAAGTAAAATGTATGGTTTGTGATCAACTTAGCCAAAACTAACATCGTTTTGCTTCACACATTGGATATATTTAATAAAAATTATTATTATGTTGTGTTTGTTTGAAACTAGTTTATATAATTTCCAAAATCCAAAAGTTGCAAAGTCGATCAAAGTTTATAGTTTTTATAGTAATTGGTCATCTCCAACAATTGACTTCATTTTACAGCACCTTTATCTCTATTATACAGTAAAGTCTTCACTTCATCTCCAATAATTTACTCTAAATTCTACTATAAAAATGAATATTCCATAATATTTCTTTTTATATATTTATTTTAATCAAGAATTTTCCAACAAAAATAACTATTAAAATTTCTGAAACTAAATAATAATAAAATATGGAAACATTTCATAATAATATTGCAACGAACAAAAATTACATACTAATATTATATTAGTATTTTTAAATTAGCAATTTTCAATGCTTTATTTGTATTTTTAATGCTTTGTATTTTCTTTGTTTTTATGTTTAATAGTTTTATTATGTAATTTTATTAAATGTCATTTTATTTGATGTCATTTTATTGTGATATACAATTTTTTATTTCAATATTTTTAAGAAATAAATAAATTAAAGTATAAGATTAATATATATATATATATATATATAAATCGTAAATAAAAATTAATCTAATCAAAGAATAAGATTTAAAAAAATATCTCGATTTGCATCCAACAATCCCTAGTGAATTAAAAAAAAACTATATGAACAGTAACATACATCTCAGTTTTCGTTAATTAACAAAAAAAATAAAAAAAAATCGTGAACAATATTTTACAACAGCTACAGTGTTGCTTTAAATTTAGAGGAGGAGAGCACCTATCTCTATTTTATATCATGGAATAGAGATTTTGTTGGAGATGGATTTTTGCACTTTTTACTCTAAAAATAGAGTTTAGAATATCTGTTGGGCTTGCCCTTAGAAAATGTTTATTATTCTATAATTCTCTCCAACTCTACTTGAGCATTATTTAACTCATCAGCATTCTCAATTTATTATAGATTGACTCTGCTATATTCCTATTGTGATACTATATTATTCGTGTTTTTATAAAAGTGGTCAATTAATTCTCGTTAATTAATATGATTTAGTTAACTTATTTCAAGAATAATTTAAATTAGTATGTAGCTATATATTTATATTTTTTAATGGGCTAGTCACCTGTACACAAGATTGATGGGCTGACCCATCAAACAGGTCGGCCCATTAGGCCCATCAGGAGCCGGCCCAATCAGCAGCCAACCCAATAAAAAAAGAGAAAAATTGAAGGGAAAGAACCCACACCCGCAACTCGCGATTTCGTCTCCATTCATCGCTGTCGAAGGTAAAGTCATCGCCACCGCCGATCGCGACCACTGTTTGTCGGTGAAATGCCAACACCACCGTCAACATCATGACAAAGAAAAACACGAGGTCAAAATCAACAAATCCAATTCCTTTTGCAGCAACTCTTGAAATTTGAAGGTGTGTTTTGAAAATTCAATCTAAACTTTTTAGTTATGTAGATTTGAGTTCTAAAATTAATTTTTGCATTTCAACAGTTCAATTTTAAAAATTTGAGGGATTTTTGTGCGAAATTTTAAAATTGAAATATATGATCTTTAGTTTATTATGGATGAAATTGACAAGAATATCCAAGATAATACAGAAGCTCTTATCATAATCGATGATTCTGAGAATGAGCCAATGCCTATACGAGCACAATATGGAGGTAAAAATTTCATGTACACCGTTAACAAGTTAATAAGTCAGTGTTTGATACTGTCAAATATTTTAATTGACACTTTAATGAACATTAGGTGATACATTAAGCATGTTTGGATCTTTGATTGGTATTCAAAGACACAACTTTAATGAGATGTACGAATTGTACTGAAAACATGCTAGAGAGGTTGGATTTGGTGTTAGAAAAAATAAACAAAGAACAAATAGTGTTGGCGAGGTGATCGAGAAATATTATGTTTGTTCGAATGAAGGCGTTAATAAAAATACTGAAGTTGGTAACTCTAGCAATCAAGATCAAATTACTGTTCGGAAAAATAACATCACGCATACAGATTGCAAAGCATTCTTGAGGGTGAAAAAAATTATGATGGAATCCTTAAAGTAATTGATCATAATGAAGAGCACAACCATAAGCTTTCAAGAAAACAATGGAACCACATGCATAGATCTCAAAGAAAAATTACTAGTGACAAAATTGTTGTCATTGAAGACACGATTTCTTCTGGAATGAGACCGACTGATTTATATAGATACATGTCAAAAGAAGTAGGGGGCGATCATTTGGTTGGTCAAACGCTAAAGGATTACAAAAATTTTGTTATCGGAATGAGGATGAGTGCAATTGAAGTTGAGGATCCACAAACTCTTATAAACAAGTTATGTCAAAGGGAGAGTAAGATGGAGACTTCTTCTATAGGATTAAGTTGAATAGTGATGTGAGATTGCCTGATGTATTCTGAGAAACTCTATGATGAGTGAAGATTACCAGATTCATGGCGATGTCGTAGAGACTTTGACACAATCTATAGAACGACCAAGTAAAGTCTTATTTGTGCACTGTTCGTTGTGTTGAGTCGTCATAAGAAAAATGTCATGTTCGGGTGTGCATTTATATTAGATGAGAAGACTGAAACATTTCAGTGGTTGTTTGAAGTTTTCAAGAAATAAATGAAGATGAAATAACTAGTCACAATCTTCACCGATCAAGATCTTGCAATTACAAATGCATTATCAAAGGTAATCTCATTATCGTACCATTCTTCGTTACATTTATCGAGCACAATTGATAAATATATCTAACCTTCTAATATATATATATATATATATATGCACATGTTTTCTCAAATGCAAGACATAGATTGTGCATGTGGCATTTGTACCATAATGTAATATGTCGTTTTGGCAAATTGAAAGGTAACATGTCATTCAATGAAGTTTTCCAAAGATGTTTATCCAGATGTGTGAATGAAGAAGAGTTTAAGGCCTATTGGGCTGTGGTGAAAAGACAATTATCTCGCCTACAAACATATCTGGGCAGGCCACAAACCGCCCAATTACTAATCTGCAACTAACACAGGACAATGCAATATAATTGGTGAATCAAGTATCGTATCCACAAGGACTGAAACAAAGATCAACACTGAGTACTAAGCTAACAACTCTCTATTATCCAGGTTATCAAATTCGGGTTTACTAAATCTAGACACGAATTTAAATTTAATTAGAGAAAATAAATATACTTCAATAGACACAATTAAATCAATTAAAATAATTCAACAGACTCAATCAATTAATGAAATTTTAATCCTAGAGAATGCAGTACACATGTATCGACTATGTATCAATTCAATCCTAATAATTCCCACTTTAATCCGATTATTGGTGAAGAATCGAAAATATAACTACCTATCTTCGTCAGGTCTCAAGATAGAAGTAGATTAATAAATTACCTATCACTTTCATCTCTAGGTTAATTTATTAACTCCCGATAGATTAACAAATTAAGTCCTCTAAAGATTCCGAAGAACGTGTATCAAAATGCTCAATTAATCCCACTAGTTAATTACCTCCGCCAGGTCTCAAATTAACTAGTTAGTATGCAATTAATTATGACCAGTAATCAAGCATGAAATAACAACACTTGAACAATTGAAAACAATAATCAGAAGGGAAGAATAATAAAATTAAATTAATAACATAGCATCCACGTGTATGCAAACCCTAGAATTAATATGCGTTTAGTCGCTCATGACAAAATAGAAATCTAAAGAAAATATTGTATTCATTACAAAACTCATAATAGAAATTGAATAAAAAACATAAACAACTTATGTCGGGTGATTAATCTTTGTTCTCCGCCTTCTTCTCCTTAATAGCAGTTCTCTGCTTCAATATAGGGTGAAAAAGTCATCCCAAAAACCGTGCAAAGTAGAGCCTTAAATAGTTGAGGAATACAAAGTCCGAGTAAGAAAAGAAGTCCAAAATTTTCGGAACAGGCGGCACGGTCCGTGCCATCCCACAAAACACATCGTTGAACCTTCGGCGTGGGTCACGGTCCATGCCATCGGTACCGCAAAATTTAGTATGTTGTCACATGGCATGGTCCGTGCTGTCTGCAGCACAGTCCGTGCCAGCTTGCATGCCTTCAACACGCTCCGCCGTTTTGCTCCGTTCTCGCTCGTTTCTTGTCTGATTGACCCGATTCAAGTTGCAAAATCACCCCAACTCGATCCTCTATCTTTCTAGCTTATCTCCCAATTGAATTGGATCTTGTAAGTATCATCTTTTTTAGCTCAAACTTCAACAAAAATAGTAAAACATGAAAGTGCACGAGAAAATCTGAAACAACAATCAAACACTAACTAAAACACACATTAATCTTCAAATATCATCTAAACAACCACCCAAATGCATGCAAAAGCCATGTGATGAATGACTACAACTTGGAAGACAATTCTTGATTTTCACATTTTATGAACTTAGAGAGAAGTGGTGCACTACATACAATAAATCATACTTATCTGTTGTAATCTTGTCTTCACAAAGAAACAAGAGCACCAATAGTGTGATTGGATTCAAGGCAAGCAAGCTACAAACTTAAATGAGTTTTACACAATCTTTAAAAACACGACTCAGAGATATAGAAGTAAAGAAAATGCTAACGAGTTTGAATGCTCACGAGCAATACCGAGTTCACATGTACCATTGATTGGAATGTTAAAGCATGCCTTTGAGGTATACACACTATCAGTTTTCCATGATTTTCAGGATGAGTTTCTTAAATCTATATCATCAATCATCAACACGGTGGGTGAAGAATTGGAAGTAAAGGTATATGATGTCCAGAACCATGATGCTCTGATTGCTCACAGAGTGAATTTCTATTCTGGAGAAAATTATATAACTTGCTCGTGCAGGAGATTTGAGGAATATGGATTGTTGTTCTCCACATTGCTTGAGGACATTGGATAGGAATTCAGTCAAAGAAATACTGAGTTGTTACATTCTAAAAAGGTAGACAAAATTTACAAAACAAAAAGATTTGTGGGACAAAGTTGGAATTGCACTTGATCAGAATATAGAGATGACACATTTCAATGATTGGTTGCATACGATGGCTAGGAACTACTACACTATACTTCTGAGAGCCTAAGCTTCTCGCATCAGTTTTCCCACTTTGAACCATTCCATTCTCCTGAAGTGATCATCTTCCTCAAGTTGTTCTTCTGCTTGTGATATTGACCAAGAGTCATAAATGAAGTTGCAAATCTTGTGACTGTCGGCAAATGCAAAGTTCTTTAACCTTTGAATCTCCTTTTCATGTTCACAAGAGATATATGGTTATATATACAACCACTCATGAAGATGAATTTCTTGAGGGCATTTTTGATCTTTAGAAGTTTTTCAATGTCCTCTAACATCAAGTCCTAACAATGTGCAGCGCATGGAGTCCAATAAAGATGTGGTCTATTAGCCATAAGAAATTTCCCTAACAAAGAAATGAAAATAAAATTATTAGACTATATAATGGAAAATAAATTTAAGAAAATAACGAAAAATAATATAATTTTCTTACCTAGTTTCACATAGTTGGATGCATTTCAGTCACCACTTGAATAACATTTGCTTCTCCAACTTCCTCAACAATTTTATCAAGCATTGTTAACAATGTGACTGTATCTTTCGTAATGTCAGAAACGTCAACAAATCTGAGGAACATCGAACCATTTGGAGAGTTAATAAGAAAATTGATAATTTCTTTATGGGCAACCTAAACGCCATCCATCGGATAAAATGAAACAACCCTTTATTGTCCATTATTTTTTGTACTCCTACATTGAAGATTAATGTCGTCTACTTTCTTCTACAGAAGAGAAACTATAAGCTCATACATAGTTGTCGGGACCAATCCGGAACCACATATTCTGATCTCTTTAACCATCTTCTTGTAATAATCAGTGGTAGCAGCATAGAATGAAATCCCATTATCATAAAAAAAAAAGTTTGATGTCTTGTCATTAACTCTATCCCTACAAGTGTTGTTGCATACATAGGGGTGGCACGGTAAGGTATACCTTACTTTTTTCCTCATACCTTTACCTTATCTTATTTGTACGGTATGGAGAAAATTCATACCGTTACCTTACCTTAAGGTTCGGTATACCTTTCAACGGTATACCTTAAGTTCGGTATGAAACAAATGGCATACCTTTGCCGTACCTTTAGTTCGGTATACCTTACCGACATCGGTATACCTTATCATACCATTACCATCCTGTGATATATCATATATCTCATATATTTACTCAAAATATATGAAACATTCCTAATAACGATCAAAATTCAACAAAATAAAATAAATATTGTAAATTATTTACTTAGAAATCGTAAGAATTATTTACTAAGTATATACTAACAAAGAACACACTTAGCATTACAATGCATTAAGTATAACATAATATTAATTATAAGTGTTAATATTGTAAATTACTAGATATTTATAAATATATAACATATTTACTAGTATTATATATCAATCATGCTTTTATAATTAATATAAATTGTATAAAAATATTATAAACTTACTAAATATTACAAATTTGAAATCTTTTACTTAGAAATCGTAAGAATTATTTACTAAGTATATACTAACAAAGAACACACTTAGCATTACAATGCATTAAGTATAGCATAAGATTAATTATAAGTGTTAATAATGTAAATTTACTAGAGATTTATAAATGTATACCATATTTACTAGTATTATATATCAATCATATTTTTATAATTAATATAAATTGTATAAAAATATTATAAACTTACTAAATATTATAAATTTGAAATCTTTTACTTAGAAATTGTAAGAATTATTTACTAAGTATTAATTAAGAACACATTTAATTATCATTACTATGCATTAAGTATAACATAAGATTAATTATAAGTGTTAGATATTTACATGTATATAATATATCATATTTACTAAGTATTATATATCAAGTATTTATAATTCACATATACATATATTTATATAATATCACAAATATGGTATATGCCGAACTAACGGTATATACTGGTACAACGGTATATGCCGAATTAACGGTATATACCTTAAAAATTCGGTATACCGTCGGTATCGGTATACGCCGGTATACCTCGGTTTTTAAAATTCTATACCGTTACCTTACCGAAAAATCTCGGTACGGTACCATACCTTACCGAAAATATCGGTACACCTTAAAATTCGGTATTCCGGTATTTTTTTCGGTACGGTAAGTACGGTAAGACGGTATTTTTCCCCAGCCCTATGCATACATCAAATATGTCCTTCATTTCATTTTTAGAGCCCGATGTAGGTCGTGATTGTGGATTAGAGCCAAACAACACATCTAGAGGACCTTTTATCTTTTTCTACAGAAGGGTTGATTTGGGTTTACTTGAGCTGCCCAATGTCTCTAATATATCTTTTTCATCTTCATCATCGACAATAAGATAATGTTGATGCATCATCTGACTGCTTACTTTAGCTTCAACTTTCTTCAACATGTAATTCTTGACCTTCTCTCTAACATGCTCGGGACACTTAGGACATTTTGTGCAATTTCGAAAACCTCCCAGGAAGTGTTGTTTCATCTGAAATAACCCTCCCTTCAACACTTTATAACAGAATTGACATGTCCAGTTGTTTTTATTAGTGGGATTCGGTGTTCCATATTTCCTAGTTGGATCACCACTAGTCTCGGTTGATGTCATGTTTGAACCATCAGAAGCCATTTGAAATTAATAAAGGGCTGCATTCATAAATCACACAAAAATATTAAGTTAACAACAAGGTAAAACTTAACAACACTAATTCATAAAGGATATCGACATAAACATTCTTAATTATATTCTTAAAACTAAGGAAACAACATTCCAACTTCAAGCATTCAAATGCTCAAGTAATTTAATTGCTGAAAAAAAAAGAAGAAAAACAAAACTAAAAACGAAACACAGTAGCTGCGTTTGTCTTACCTAGCGGTTGACGTCGGAGTGTGCGAGCTGAAGGAGGGCAACAATAGTGTGGGCTACGACAGCACTGCAATCGGTGCGGTGGAGGAAGCGGTATGGCAGGAGTACGAGAGTAGGGATAAAAGAGAATCGTGAGTTGTGTTGTAATATGATTTTATGTTTTAACTTTTAAAAACTATAATTAAAAAAATAAAAATTGGAAGTTAAGACTGGAAACATGCGCCTTCTGCGTTCTGCGCTTAGTGCTCCTTCGTCTGCTTTGGAGCGCTTGAGTGCACTTCTTATAGGAGGCAATGCTCAATCGTAAAAAAAATCCTATTCGTGCGCCTCGCTTTTTTCCTGCGCCTGGGCATGCCAGGCGCTCTTTTTTAAAACTAAGCTCCTTTGTTTACTTGGTTTCTTAGGTTTGATAAAATATAGCTAATTGATTTAATTATGTAGTCTATTAAATTTATTTCAATTATATAAGTTATAGAATTGCTGGTTATTGATATGAATAATTATATTACTATGAAGTTTTGTAGTCAATACTATGTCGGTTGCTTTTGTGGGCTTCTGCTTTTTCTTCATGGTGTCTGAACAACTTTCCCAAGCCTATTTTGAAGCTCTGAAGCTCTCAGCTTTGTTTAGTTTTGGTGGTGAGTTTACATCGTCTGGGTTTCCCAAGCAACAACATGGTGCATCTTCCTAGATAGGTGAAATCTTATTCGTGTCCCTTGTATGTTCATAGCTAGCACGACCTCTGACAAAAGTCTATTCTTTTCTTATCAAGTAAGAGAACATACATGCTCGATACTGACTTACAAAGCTATGACATTATTGACCATTCCATTCCCACAAGTGGGTCATGGCTTGTATTACTGACAGCTCTCTATTTCACACAATTTTTAGACATAATTTAATATCTTTTATTTTGAGAAGTTAGTAACTCTAGCAATCAAGATCAGATTGCAAGACATTCTTGAGGGTGAAAAAAATTATGATGAAATCCTTTAAGTAATTGATCACAATGAAGAGTATAACCATGAGTTTTCAAGAAAACAATTGAACCACATGCATAGATCTCAAAGAAAAATTACTAGTGACAAAGTTGTTGTCATCGAAGACATGATTTCTTTTTGAATAAGACGGACTAATTTATATAGATACATGTCAAAGAGAAGCAGGAGATATCATTTGGTTGGTCATACGCTGAAGGATCACAATTTTTTTTAACAGAATGGGGATAAGTGCAATTGAAGCTGAGGATCCACAAACTCTTATAGACAAGTTATGTCAAATGGAGTAGAAGATGGAGACTTCTTCTATATGATTAAGTTGAATAGTGATGTGAGATTGATTGATGTATTCTGAGAAACTCTATGATGAGTGAAGATTACTAGATTCATGGGGATGTCGTAGTCTTTGACACAATCTATAGAACGAAGAAGTACAGTCTTATTCATGCACTATTCATTCTCTTGAATCATCATAAGAAAAATATCATGTTAGGGTGTGCCTTTATATTAGATGAGAAGACTAAAGCATTTCAGTGGTTGTTTGAATTTTTTAAGAAATAAATGAAGATGAAATAACCAGTTACAATCTTCACCGATCAAGATCTTGCAATTACAAGTGCATTATCAAAGGTAATCCCATTATCATACCATTCCCTGTTATATTTATCGAGCACAATTGATAAATATGGCATCTGTACCATAATGCAATTAGTTGTTTTGGCAAATTGAAAGGTAACAATTCATTCAATGAAGCTTTCCAAATATGTTTATCCGGATGTGTGAATGAAGAAGAGTTTGAGGGCTATTAGAACTCAATGATAAATGACTACAACTTGGAAGATAATTCTTGGTTTTCATATCTTTACGAACTTAGAGAGAAGTGATGCACTAAATACAATAAATCATACTTTTCTACTGAAATAGTAACATCACAAAAAATAAAAGCACCAACAGTGTGATTGGATTCAAGGTAAGCAAGGCTATAAACTTGAATGAGTCCTACACAATCTTTAAAAACATAGTGCAGAGATGGAGAAACAAAGTAGAAGTTGACGAGTTTGAATGCTCACGAGCAATACTGAGTTCACATGTACCATTGATTGGAATGCTAAAGCACGCCTCTGAGGTATACACACTATCAGTTTTCCATGATTTTGAGTATGAGTTTCTTAAATCTATATCATCAATCATCAACACAGTGGGTGGAGAATTGGAAGTAAAGATATATAATGTGTAGAACCATGATGCTCCGATTGCTCACAGAGTGAATTTCTATTCTGAAGAATATTATATAACTTGTATGTGCAGAATATTTGAGGAATATGGATTGTTATGCTCCATATTGCTTGAGGACATTGGATAGGAATTCAGTCAAAGAAATACCGAGTCGTTACATTCTGAAAAGATAGACAAAATTTTTAAAAAAAAGATTTGTGGGACAAAGTTAGAAGAGCACTTGATCAGAATATAGAGATGATACATTTCAATGCTTGGATGTATATGATGGCTAGGAACTACTACACTATACTTCTGAGAGCCCAAACTTCCCTCATCATTTTCCCACTCCAAACCATTCCATTCTCCTGAAGTGACCATCTTTCTCAAGTTGTTCTCCTGCTTGTGATATTGAGCAAGAATGATAAAAGAAGTTGCAAATCTTGTGACCGCCGGCCAATGCAAAGTTTTTTTGATCCGTAAATCTCCTCATCATGTTCATAATAGATCTATGGTTATATATATACATATATTGTAATACCCCGAAATATTTTAGATGGTTTTATTCAATTTATGTGACACTCTGGTAAGTTACAAAATAAAATGGATCCTTAAAGGATTCAAATAAAAGAAAAACTGTTGTCAAGGAAATTGTAACACCCCAAAAATTGTGCATTTAGAATTTATTTAACAATTTTATTTAGGTAATTAATAAAGAAAAATTATGGCCGTGAAAAAAAAACGTCTAGAAAATTATATTGAGATCAGAAATCGTTTACATTTAATTTTATTTGACCTTTAGGGGATTTATTTTATTAAATAAATTGTACCCAATTTATTTCTTACTAAGTTAATTAAGTTCATATTAAGTTAATCATGATAGTTAAAATTTAAATGCAACTCAAAGTCATTAATTCTCGGATTAATTAGAAAATGCATATATGTATCCACTTGTGGAGCCACTTGGAGGATACCATAGAAATTATATAACTATACTAAATGATTTTAGAAAATGAATAGATGTAACCAATGAACCTTTAGCAATTGAATTATATTTGATAGAGCATGTGTATACGTGTCGACACTTGCGGACCTATGTGTGTACATCTTTAGAGGAGACAAATTTATTTGGAGAGAGAGAGCTATGAATAAAAGAATAATTAAAGTTTGAAGGAAAAGTAATCTAAGCTCAGCCTTCATAAGCTTCTCTATGCATACTCATCGGCTAGCAAGTTTATTTTTTTTATTTGAGGCCGACACGTATTACATATGACTCACCATATTTATATAGCTATTGAACCAGATATACTTTCACCAAAATAAAAGAGGCATCGAAAAAAAATGGGGAAAAAGAAAGAATTTCAAGCTTGCTTCACTACCTCTTCTTCATCAGCAGCCTTAATCGATTCGTAATTTTCCACCTTCAAATCTTTGTCAAGAATTATGAGATTAATACCATAGCATTCCTCTCGCCAAATAGATTGTATCTGTAAAAGATTTCATTCGAATACGTGATCGAAAAGCTGGAAACGAAAGCAAGAAACCGCCGAGAGTTGCTATCCCGCCGCCTTGTGCCTCAGCCCACTTGCGGTGTGATTTTCCGCTGATCCGACCGTCGGATTCATCTCATCTTTATACCATTTCGAACCTCTTCTAACAAACTATGCATATGAAGTCTTGGATTGGCGATCAGACCTCGTTTGATTCTCTATTTTTATGTCGGAAGTTGACGCAAAACTGCTGTCAAATATGGAAGCTCGCAGTTGCTGCTACTTCGACGCTCCTTCTACGACTTTTCTGACGATTAAAATACATCATTCTTTGCATGGTTAGAAACCTCTCCCTACAATCCTTATGTTTATAGTATCGTATTCTAATTTCGACGTCGTTTGGTTGATCGTATTTATGTCGAAAGATGACGAAAAACCTTGTCGGACGTCGATGGATGACTGCAGTTGCTGTCGTTGCTGCATTCAGAGCTTCTTTTCAACCTTTCTCCAGCTGATACTCTGCATATGATTCATGGTTAGGAATCTCCTCTTACGAGCTATGTATCTATCATCTCAAATTGAAGTTTGAACGTTGTTTAAACTATCGATTTTACGTCGAAAGTTGCCGAAAAGCCATGTTTAAAAATGTTATTT
This sequence comes from Perilla frutescens, assembly GCA_026008535.1. Classification (NCBI taxonomy): domain Eukaryota; kingdom Viridiplantae; phylum Streptophyta; class Magnoliopsida; order Lamiales; family Lamiaceae; genus Perilla; species Perilla frutescens. The sequence goes on along the minus strand of BRKX01000013.1, from coordinate 7,787,547 downwards.
TTTTTCCCAGTTGTAACGCCCCGGTCCCGGGAGAAGGGCAGGGGACCGATGCGCTACTTGGGGGAAGGGGGAAGGGGTTGTTGAACAGAAGCAATCATAGAAATAGGGTTAGTGCCCTAAAAATTTGGGCAGCATAACCTCTATAATTGGATCAATCCACGCTTTTAAAGCGTATGAAATGACTCAAACCAGATACCATGACTCTTAGGATGAACCCAAGAAAGAATAACAAAGGCAAACTTCAATGTAAATAATAACAGTTCAAAGGTTAACTGTTAATAGGTTAGGCATGAAAAAGGCCAGACTGATGACTGTCCAAATACTTGAAGTAAAGAGATGTCAGGCTCCCGCCTGTCGTGAAAGCAATATAAAGCCAGGCTTTTGCCTTGACATGGAAAACAATGTAAAGCCAGGCTCGCGCCTGTCTGAATAAGGAAAGTAAATAAATGCCAGGCTTTCGCCTGTCAGGGACAAAAAGTAAACGGGATTCGGAGAACCGAACACTCCGTAACAATAAAGAAAATGGGATTCGGAGAACCGAACACTCCATAACAGTAAAGAAAACGGGATTCGGAGAACCGAACACTCCGTAACAATAATCAGAGTAAGCGGAAAGAACGTAGCGCATTTATTCAGACTCAAAAGGAAGCATGTTCTCAGTTAGACTCCATAGCGGAAAAGGAAACATATACATCAAATGATAGCCCTTCAACCTTAGCACAGCCGTCCACCATCCCGCAGCTCATCCTGAAAATATTTGAAATGATTTTGGGCGTGAGTACTAATGCACTCAGTGGGTACTTTTGAGAAAAACCTTCACAATCATTTTATAAAACAGAATATCCAATCATATTTTAAGCATATCATGGAAAGCTTTCAAAACAGAAAATTTGTGAATTCCATGTATACTAAATCATTTTAGTTCCATCATTGCGCGCCACTCTCCCCTAGAACGCTTACGGTGAGTCGGTCCGTGTACACAACCCGGCTGCTTAAGGTTGGACACTGCCCTGTTTGCTTGGGGCTCGATATCGTGAACCATTGTAGTTTCGTCACCAAAAACGGTAGTAAGACTTACATGAGTCAGGAGAGCACATCAAACACAGTCATGAGTTGGATATTCAATCACGTTCATTTTATAAATATCAGGGCTTAATAACCCGAAATATATTTTTATATAATAAAAACCCACCTGAAAATCTGATCTGGATAGCTAGATCTAGATTCTGGTTCTGGTCTCAACTAGAAGTCTCCTTCTTCTGAGCCTACAAGATTATCCGGCAACTTAGTTTCGATGAAAGACTACCATTAGGTCAAAATCTAACCTTTCTTAGCTATGAAGTAAATATTATAATATCTACAATCTTAACACGCAGCACCCAGGCCATCAAAATATTTTGACTCTTAAGGGAACTTTACTCAGGGCATTTTTATAAAGAAAAACCGTTTAGGAAGTTTTTGGCATACGGGGTGGTCAAACCCGTATCCTAAAATTAATTCGGTACAAATAAATTCATACCGCAAGATCTGCCCATTGGAAAAATATGAAACTTTAAATAAAAATACTATATTTTGACACGGAACAACTTTTGAGTTTAAAAATACGATAGGGCTATCCACGAAGGATAGATCTGAAAAAGACTACAATTTAATAATCGGATACCCAAAATATACCCGAAATTAAAAAGTGACAACATGGAAAATGTATATAAATATACATAGAACATAAAACCCTAAAGACACTTTTTGATTTGATGACCCGAAAGAGTCACCGATTTGAAAGGTGGTGGCGACTTTTGGCGGCGGTCACGATGATTTTCCATCGTGATCGTCCGTCGTGTCATCATTTCAATCACGTATTCGTGATCTATGCGTTGACACCTTCAAAACGACTATTTCGGAAATGAAATAGGAAACTAGAGACGTACCTTCTCTAGAAGCTGCTCGGCGTTTCGATTTTGAAAATGAATGAAAAATGAAACCTTAACCTCCTATTTATAGAAGAAAAATAAATAGGATAATATTTCGAAAAAGAAATTGGATAATGACGGATGTGCCTTAGTTATCCAAATCTATTACCTTTCACCCTAAAATTGTGCCAAGTGTTCATTTGAACTCGAAATTGGAAAATTCAAAGTTTGGCACGATGCTTGAAAATTTTTCTATCAACTCGAGAAAAATATCAGAACATATTTTTAAAGCAATTTTTGACCAAAATAAATTTTAATAGATGTCCCTGGCTGAGATTTTCCTTTATTTGAATCCGTTAAGGACCCAACTTATTTCTTAGATTACCCTCAGGTAACATATATCGAAACATATATCGAATAAAACCTTCTAAAATATTTCGGGGTATTACATTCTACCCTCCTTAATAAAAATTTCGTCCCGAAATTTGCGTACCTCTATAGGGTAAATCAGGATACAACTCCTTGATTCTGCTTTCAAGCTCCCATGTAGCTTCATCTCTTCCATGGTTATTCCATAGGACTTTCACGAGTGATATCTGTTTGTTCCGTAATTCTTGAACCCGTCAGTCAAGAATAACCTCTAGTCTTTCTTCATAAGAAAAATCCTGGTTCAGGATTATCTCCTCATTCTTTATAACGTGTTTAGGATCAAACACATACTTTCTCAACATTGAGACATCAATCACATTATGAACCTTAGCTAGAATCAGCAACATGACTAGTTTATAAACCACCTCATCATTCCTAGCCAAAACACTATTTATCTCGTGTCGCAAATCTTATTGAGACGTATACTCTGCATTGGTTCACTTTAAATTGATGCACATAACTCTTCATACGTTTTTCTCTGCATCTTTCTTCAAATTTCCTTTAGCATCATCCTTTGAGTCGAGAGAGAGAGAGAGAGAGAGAGAATATATATCGATCCACCTGAATCAAAGCATATTATCTTGATCATCGTATACGTCACCTCGAACTTGAGACATCCAGTCTTGCACTTGTCCTTGCTCCTTGATCAAAAACGTATAAAAGTAGATGCAGCGAGAACGGATCTATCTATCGCGATTCTTCATCGACATAAAAATTCTCCCAACATGCTCCTCAAATGCATATATGCACGCGAACGACATTTCCTAGAAATCCATATAACTCAAGCCATCTAAAAGAATATATTTATCCATTCTAAGTTCTTTCTACATTCAAGACTACAAGGCACTACATAATCGTTCCCACCTTTTTAGTCAATTTGTTCTTTATAATCATTCATTAGATTCTCGGTTGAACCGGAATCCAGATGTCCCAGACATCCCATTAAAACCATAGGCGAACCACAGCCTTGCCGTGAATCCTCTTTCATGTAGGATTAAATCCAAACATGACATAATACATTCTTTTGAAATTTCACATCATAACAAATTGACACATTTCAGTGGAACCAATCCATGTGGGCTCATAATCCTGAACGTGGAAAAAAACTTAATCAACCTATGTTCCACAAGAATCTTAACAACCATCAACTTAAAATCCAATCTTGTGAATAAATCACAGCTAGCTATGTTCATCTACATTCTCAATCAAATCATTCTATGTTCACATTCCATCTGCATAAGCATTCTGGATTTCCATCACTTTAACATTCTCACATTTCCAATCACTTCCACATTATCACATTTCTAATCATAGGGCATTGATTACTATCATCACACTTTCTTTGAGAACATATCATGGACATATAGTCTCATTTAAAATATCATATTTCATTTCAAACATAATGGACCAATAGTCACATTCAAAATAATCATTTAGTACCATCTGGGCACAAAGTCCCATAATTTTACCATCATGGACAAGAGTCCCTTTTATTCATAACCATGATCATATGGACACATAGTCCAAAATGATACCATTATCCTTTCAAAACCATCATTGGCGCGACTTTTCATAAATACCATCAAAGTGGAGAATGGTCCTTATCCACATTTCCTTTTTTTGAAATCAGTAAACATCATTGAATCTCAAAAATATTTTAACTCATGTACCTTTCTTTTTGAAGCAGATGAGTGCGGTGCAGGCGACGTGCTAGGGCTATCAGACAATCAATTAAGAGAATACATTGAGAACTTGACTCAATCAATAATATGACAGGCCTGCAGAGTTGCAACCTGGCTCTGATACCACTCTGTAAAGGAAAGGGGACCGATGCGCTACTTGGGGGAAGGGGGAAGGGGTTGTTGAACAGAAGCAATCATAGAAATAGGGTTAGTGCCCTAAAAATTTGGGCAGCATAACCTCTATAATTGGATCAATCCACGCTTTTAAAGCGTATGAAATGACTCAAACCAGATACCATGACTCTTAGGATGAACCCAAGAAAGAATAACAAAGGCAAACTTCAATGTAAATAATAACAGTTCAAAGGTTAACTGTTAATAGGTTAGGCATGAAAAAGGCCAGACTGATGACTGTCCAAATACTTGAAGTAAAGAGATGTCAGGCTCCCGCCTGTCGTGAAAGCAATATAAAGCCAGGCTTTTGCCTTGACATGGAAAACAATGTAAAGCCAGGCTCGCGCCTGTCTGAATAAGGAAAGTAAATAAATGCCAGGCTTTCGCCTGTCAGGGACAAAAAGTAAACGGGATTCGGAGAACCGAACACTCCGTAACAATAAAGAAAATGGGATTCGGAGAACCGAACACTCCATAACAGTAAAGAAAACGGGATTCGGAGAACCGAACACTCCGTAACAATAATCAGAGTAAGCGGAAAGAACGTAGCGCATTTATTCAGACTCAAAAGGAAGCATGTTCTCAGTTAGACTCCATAGCGGAAAAGGAAACATATACATCAAATGATAGCCCTTCAACCTTAGCACAGCCGTCCACCATCCCGCAGCTCATCCTGAAAATATTTGAAATGATTTTGGGCGTGAGTACTAATGCACTCAGTGGGTACTTTTGAGAAAAACCTTCACAATCATTTTATAAAACAGAATATCCAATCATATTTTAAGCATATCATGGAAAGCTTTCAAAACAGAAAATTTGTGAATTCCATGTATACTAAATCATTTTAGTTCCATCATTGCGCGCCACTCTCCCCTAGAACGCTTACGGTGAGTCGGTCCGTGTACACAACCCGGCTGCTTAAGGTTGGACACTGCCCTGTTTGCTTGGGGCTCGATATCGTGAACCATTGTAGTTTCGTCACCAAAAACGGTAGTAAGACTTACATGAGTCAGGAGAGCACATCAAACACAGTCATGAGTTGGATATTCAATCACGTTCATTTTATAAATATCAGGGCTTAATAACCCGAAATATATTTTTATATAATAAAAACCCACCTGAAAATCTGATCTGGATAGCTAGATCTAGATTCTGGTTCTGGTCTCAACTAGAAGTCTCCTTCTTCTGAGCCTACAAGATTATCCGGCAACTTAGTTTCGATGAAAGACTACCATTAGGTCAAAATCTAACCTTTCTTAGCTATGAAGTAAATATTATAATATCTACAATCTTAACACGCAGCACCCAGGCCATCAAAATATTTTGACTCTTAAGGGAACTTTACTCAGGGCATTTTTATAAAGAAAAACCGTTTAGGAAGTTTTTGGCATACGGGGTGGTCAAACCCGTATCCTAAAATTAATTCGGTACAAATAAATTCATACCGCAAGATCTGCCCATTGGAAAAATATGAAACTTTAAATAAAAATACTATATTTTGACACGGAACAACTTTTGAGTTTAAAAATACGATAGGGCTATCCACGAAGGATAGATCTGAAAAAGACTACAATTTAATAATCGGATACCCAAAATATACCCGAAATTAAAAAGTGACAACATGGAAAATGTATATAAATATACATAGAACATAAAACCCTAAAGACACTTTTTGATTTGATGACCCGAAAGAGTCACCGATTTGAAAGGTGGTGGCGACTTTTGGCGGCGGTCACGATGATTTTCCATCGTGATCGTCCGTCGTGTCATCATTTCAATCACGTATTCGTGATCTATGCGTTGACACCTTCAAAACGACTATTTCGGAAATGAAATAGGAAACTAGAGACGTACCTTCTCTAGAAGCTGCTCGGCGTTTCGATTTTGAAAATGAATGAAAAATGAAACCTTAACCTCCTATTTATAGAAGAAAAATAAATAGGATAATATTTCGAAAAAGAAATTGGATAATGACGGATGTGCCTTAGTTATCCAAATCTATTACCTTTCACCCTAAAATTGTGCCAAGTGTTCATTTGAACTCGAAATTGGAAAATTCAAAGTTTGGCACGATGCTTGAAAATTTTTCTATCAACTCGAGAAAAATATCAGAACATATTTTTAAAGCAATTTTTGACCAAAATAAATTTTAATAGATGTCCCTGGCTGAGATTTTCCTTTATTTGAATCCGTTAAGGACCCAACTTATTTCTTAGATTACCCTCAGGTAACATATATCGAAACATATATCGAATAAAACCTTCTAAAATATTTCGGGGTATTACACCAGTCTTCAAGCGATGTGCTATATTCTGGAGCTATTATGAGATAGGTGGATGATGTTGCGACCCTTAAATGGTTGTTTAAAGATGATAACATTTATTCTCTAAAAATCGCAAAAAGGTGGACTCACGATTTTAACACATCTAATTAAACTAAAACCTAAACTATCTAATATATATTCTTATTGAAATGTTGATGATATTTTTGGGCCTGAAGAATAATTATATTTTGTTTTGAATGTGATTGAAAAAAAAAATTAAAATTATTGTGGAATGGGTCGTGTGTTATGTCAAATGAGCATTTGTTCTTTAAATTGGGGTTGATATATAAATGATGAGCTGTCAAAATATTGAATTGTTTTAATATCTTAAAAATAGGTTGAGGGTGATAAATTGATTATTTTTACAAAGTTTTGGATTAAAACGGAGGTAACCAAAAAAATACCATTTGTTTAATCCCTAAGTTTTTGAGAATGTAAAATCATATGTAAAGTGTTTTTGTTCTAGATTAATTCTTTAATTGGTTAAGGTCTACAATCCTTTCACTCATTAATATGGAAGTTCGATATTTGTAGAATGAAAAATATATACCAATTATTCGGTTTAAGCTCATTGAATCTCGACATTTAGAAATATGTTTATTTATATATTTATATATTTTTAGCTATTAGCTAATAACCAAAATAGGTTCTCAAGGTTAGAATCTCGATAATTTGTAGGCTAAAGAGCAACAAGTGCAATTTAGAGATTTTCTGCACTACTCGTCGACTGTTGATTATCAAGACCATTAAGGTGGGTTATATTTTTCTCAAATTATGTTCAGCTATTAAGCTCAACTGTTTTTCAATTGTGAAGCATGAATATCTGTATCAAAATGATTTAGCTCACTGTTCGCGTTCGCCAATATCCTACCAAAACATTGAGTGCTTAACTAGACTAGAGTTCGGATCCTTAAAGCTTTGGGACCGTATACACTATCCTTTATTAGACAGCTGGGCTGGAGAATGTGTATATAAGTTAAGACACTGTAGGAAGGGACAGTTGAGATAGAGCGTGCAAGTAAGGTTAAAAGAAGCTTTGTATACATGGAATGCTTTTGAGATTTGAAACATTTCCATTGTTATACTTGTGTGGATACGATATTCATATTTATAAAATGTTTGTGAACTGTTTATCAAAATCTACCCAGTGGGTACGCTAGTACTCAGTCCAAATCTCTTCTAAATATTTTCAAGTTGAAAGACAGGCTGGAAGATGATGGAGCTGAGGCGAGGGCTTACTTGTTGTTATATGCTTGCTCTTTTTGTGTTGTTCAGAAATCTTAGATACTCTAAATCAATTAAGTACTTGCAAAAACATTTTACTTGAATTGTGCTCCGCGCTTGTTCCGTTCACTCTGATACAACTTGTCTTCAATTGTTTGAAGCATGTTATGATTTCAGCATTATGCTATGATGTTCCTTTACAGTTATTTGGTGGGATAAGTTCCCTTTGATGATTGTTTATTGATTCAAGTTCCTTCTAAGACGCCTTAGAGCGTGGTTTAATTCTAGTTACAAAGGTTATGCTGCCCAAATGTTTGGGGCACTAACCTTATTCCTTCTGAACACTCTCGTGGGTGGTTCTATTTCAGTTACAAAGGTTATGTTGCCCAAATGTTTGGGGCACTAACCCTATTTCTATAATTATCTTTATGCAACAACCCCTTCCCCCTTTTCCCAGTAGTGCACCGGTCCCTTGTCACTATTCTTCCGGGATTGGGGCGTTACATATATATATATATATATAACCATTAATTAAGATGCAACTCATGAGAGCGTTCTTGATCTTTGGAAGTTTTCCAATGTCCTCTAACATCAAGTCCAAACAATGTGCAGCGCATGGAGTCCAATAAAGATATGGTCCTTTACCCAATAAAATAAAATAAAATAAAATTCTAAGACTATAATGTAAAATAGATTTAAGAAAATAACGAAAAAGAATATAATTTTCTTACCCGGTTTCACATAGTTGGATGCATTATCAGTCACCACTTGAATAACATTTGCTTCTCCAACTTCCTCAACAATGTTATCAAACATTGTTAACAATGTGATGATATCTTTCATAATGTCAGAAATATCAACAAATCTAAGGAACACCGAACCCTTTGGAGAGTTAATGAGAAATTTGACAATTTCTTTATAGGCAACCTAATCACGCCATCCATCGGATAAAATGGAACTACCCTTTATTGCCCATTCTTTCTTGTACTCTAAGATTTGAAGATTAATGTCGTCTACTTTCTTCTAGAGAATAGAAACTCTAAGCTCATACAGAGTTGTCGGGACCAATCCGAGACCATATATTCTGATCTCTTCAACCATTTTTTTGTAAGAATCAGTGGTAGCAGCATAGAATTGAATCTCATTAGCATAAAAGAAGTTTAATGTATTGTCATTAACTATGTCCCTACAAGTCTTGTCGCATGGATCAAATATGTCTTTCCTCTCATTTTTAGAGCTCGATGTAGGCTGTGATTGTGGATTAGAGCCAAACAATACATATAGAGGACCTTTCATATTTTTCTATGGAGGGGCTGATTTGGGTTTACTGGAGCTGCACAATATCTCTAATATATCTTCTTCATCTTCATCATCGACAAAAAGATGATGTTGATGCATTACCTGACTGCTCACTTTAGCTTCAACTTTGTTCAACATGTAATTCTTGACCTCCTCTCTAACATGCTTGGGACACTTAGAACATTTCGTGCAGTTTTGAAAACCTCCCACCAAGTGTTGTTTCATCCGAAATTATCCTCTCTTCAACACTTTAAAACAGAATTGACATGTCCAGTTGTTTTCATTAGTGGGATTCGGTGTCCTATATTTCCTAGTTGGATCACCACTAGTCTCGGTTGATGCCATGTTTGAACCATCGGAAGCTATTTGAAATTAATAAAGGGTTCCATTCATAAATCATAAATCACAAATCATAAATAAAAAATCACATAAAAAATTAAATTAACAACAAGCTAACACTTAAAAACTCCAATTCATAAAAACTGTCGACATAAACATTTTTAATTACATTCTTAAAACCAAGGCAGCAACATGCCAACTTCAAACATTCAAATTTGCAAGTTAATTTAATTGCTGAAAAAATAAAAGAAGAAAAACAAAACTAAAAATAAAACATAGCAGTTGCATTTGTCTTACCTAGCGGCTGACGGCGGAGTGGGTGAGCTGAAGAAGGGCAACGGTAGTGTGGGCGGCAGTGGCGTTGCAGTCAGTGCGGCTGGAGTGCGAGAGTAATGGATAAAAGATAATCGTGAGTTATGTTGTAATATGATTTTATGTTTTAACTTTTAATAACTATAATTAAAAAAATAAAAATTGAAAGTTAAGACTGGAAACACGCGCCTTATGCACTTTGTGCCTAGTGCTTCTTCGTCCACCTTAGAGCGCTTGGGTGCGCTTCTTAGAGAAGGCAACGCCCAATCGTAAAAAAATCCTACTCGTGCACTTCGTTTTTTCTTGTGCCAGCTCCTTTGTTTACTTGGTTTCTCAGTGTTGATAAAATATAGATAATTGATTTAAGTATGAAGTTTATTAAATTCAATCTCATTATGTAAGTTGTAGAATTACTGGTTATTGACATGAATAATTATACCACTATGAAATTTTGTAGTTAATATTATGTTGGTTGCTTGTGTGGGCTTTCGCTTTTTCTACATGGTGTTTGAGCAACTTTTCCAAGCCTATTTTTAATAAATAAAGCTCTCAACTTTGTTTAGTTTTGGTGGTGAGTTTACTTCGTCTGGGTTTCCCAAGCAACAACATGGTGCATCTTCCCAGATAGGCGAAATCTTGTTCGTGTCCCTTGTATGTTCATATCTAGCACGACCTCTGACAATTTTGTCTATTCTTTTCCCATCAATTAAGAGAACATACATGCTTGATCTTGACTTATAGAAATATGACATTATTGTCCATTCCAAGCCCACAAGTGGGCCATGGCTTGTGTTACTGACAACTGTGTCATTTACATTACTTTTGGACATAATTTGATATCTTTTATTTTGAGAAGTTGTGTCATTTACTAGCTTTTATGCTTAAATTCCTATCATTTGGTGTATTTGATGTGTTTATGAGTTTTGCAGCTAAAGTGACGAATTGGTTGAATATTCGGCACAAAATGATCAATTAAAGTTTTGGAGAGCTAAAGGATGATTTAATTAGACTTTGGAATTAATTAATGACTTGTTTAAAGCTTATTAGATTGGATTAAATGATTAAAGCCCATTGAAATCCGAAATTCAACTCGAAAATGGAGTGGGTAGATCCGGAAAGACTCGACCGACTCACCCATAAACAATTTGTAAAGGCCTGAGTCGACCCGACGCAGTTCACTTGGGTTGATCTAGTATAAAATTATTCCTTTGGGTTGACCCAATTTACTCACTTGATCTAAGCTTGTTGCTTCGCGGATTGATGAGTTTTTCATCTATAATTAGGGTTCCAAACCTAATATATAGACATAACTCGAGAGCCACAAGGAGGGGACGCCACATACACTTAGAAACACTCTCAATACACTATTCAAACCATTAATACACATCCATACATCTCGAGAAGATGGAGGAGGCTACCAGTACAATCTACACTCGGAGAGAACGTAAAACCATTAGAAAAGAGGATTTCAACAGTGTTGGAGAGAGAGTTCATCATAGAACACGATCGAAAACTACAGAGGATTACCAATGTCATCTATATTTATTTTATGATGTTTCAATCTACACTCCGTTTTATTTCATTCATTTCAAACTATTATGAATTGAATGATTTAATTTATTGAATTATGTTTTCCGTTCATTATTAGGCATTTGATTACCTAATTTGAATTTCTCATATGTATGTTGATGGCCACATCATGTGTATGTAAGGTAATTAATTAGAAGATTCTAGTCGTGACTGATTAATTAGTGGGATAAAATAGGTGAATCATTTTATGTAATGCTTGGAAGGATCGAATAAGTAAACAAGTGTTGCAAGAAATTTGAGTCCAAGGAACTTGGTTGTGAGTAATAACGTGTGTGAAGAACCGAGCGCAGTGGAGTGCATGATTATTATTTCTATGTTATGACATGTGTTCTATGAACAGTCTGATAACAAATTAGTGATTTTCCATCTTTAATGAATTAAAGAAGGCTAAATAAGCAATAAATCAATCACGAGTCTGTTGTATGTACATTATCCATGGAATCTCTTATTTCTATTATTTGTTAAGTGCTAAGCTTTAATTATTACATTTTATGTTATTCTCTTGTTTTACAGTTTATTATTTCTCTCCTACTATAAATTTAGAGTCTAGATATTGATAAGGTATTTGCATTTTAGTTTTGTAATTTATTCAAGCTTTAGTCCTTGTGGATACGATACTCTTGCTCACTACTATTTACAATAGCACTGTGCACTTGCAGTTGATTATTTGTTAATAAATAGCGTGTCAGTTATACAAATATGTGTCCAAAGAAGTATTGTGTTTCAACGGAAGAAAAATCATTCTTCTTTATTTGCCTAATGTGTCGTGGGGTTTTGGAGTGGTCCTAATACGTGGTAGTTTTGTGCAAGATCCAGCTAATGAATGCCATGTATTTTAGTTGGAATTTGGCGGTGATAATATGATGCTTACAAAGTTATTTCATTCAATCAAAAATGTCTGGACTCAAGAAATTTATTGGGAACACACCATAAAATAAGATACTCAATAATTAACTAAAACATAAATAATTAATAAGGCACACAAAGAAAATAATATAACCACACATACAATACATGAACAATACATGAGAGAGAGAGAGAGAGCTTGATTAACCTTAGTTTTAAAAAATGACCACCTAGGCCTATTTATAGTTTCTAATTGAATATTCATGTGGCGGTGTAACTCTTTAGAAATTGGGTGTTGTCACCAACATCCAATGAGCCTGGTCACTACTGCGTATGGATTTAGTTGTGTTGATATTAACAATGGAAACTTAATGACATTTGAAAGATATTGGGAGGAGGACAATTTACTTCCCGTAGTGTACATAATTTAGTTATATTTGAAACATCACCTAAGGGTATTTGTTCTCTACTTAATGAGGAGGAATGCTTAAAAGGTTTTGTGGTGATGATAGATATTCTAGATGAGGATGAGTAGTTTCTTTGTGAAGTAATAACGGTATATTCTTATTAGATTAGTTGCATGAAAGAGATGATGGAACGCGTTGCATACCACATGTTCACATCTGAAAAAAAAAAGTTAATATCCTTCTTGAAATTAGAATCCTAGTTTGAGTAGAACTTTTCTTGTTGAGCACCTATTTCCTTCTTTAGCATCCTAAATATTTCTTTGTTGATCTTGGAGATTCTTTTAGGTCTCTTCCAAGACAAGTTATCAACATCTCTTTCTTCTTAAATCCTTCTAGATACAACCTTTAATTAATCTTCAATTAAATTTTGAATTTCGAAGTAGAATATTAAGTCTCGTAGTGAACAGCCGATGGAACACCAAGCCTTGAAGTTTTCCGTATTCAACTTTCTGGTTTCTTTTGCACAACGGAATTACGAATATTCATCATCAGATCTCCATTCCGAATACTCGAAGCTAAATGCATGATTTGCCATAACTAATGACAATCACTAGTATGTGCATTTATGTACTAACACTGTCAAATATGAAGAACATTCAATCCTACCCCATTGGGCTTGTATTCACAGACCATAGAGATCGTTCCATGTCTACAGTTTTGTAAAAATAATTATTTGCGTGACATGATATATGTAGAAATGGTGTGGTAGAATTTCCCCAAACCTGGATCCAACTCATGTTCATTATCATATTTTTAACTTTACATGTGTTTTCATGGTGTTTGAATTTGAATTTTGAATTGTTTATTTGAGATGAATTTGGTGTTGTGGCATGACTAATAACTTGGTTTTATGTTGTATTACACTTAATTCATTAATTAAAATCAAAATAAGACTATTATTTTTAATTATAAATAATTTAATCTAAAATACAACATTTTAGTAATTTGGTGTTCTCAACCGTTCTTAAGAATATCAATTGAAGATTGGAAGGCTTCAGAGTTGGTGTTCACGAAAGTGTTCATTTCGATGTCCATTACAAGATTTAAGCAATTCACTTCAAATTCAACGAAGGATGCTTCCTATAAGGAATTGAAGTTATGTATATAGCTGAGGATTAATCTTTGAAGAAAGTCTAAGATTTCAATAGATCAACGAGGAATCAAATAGGCGCTAAAAAATGGAAAGTCATGTTTAAATTAGGATTTCTATCTCAAGAAGGGTATTAACTTCAATTCAGATACGAGGGTGGTTAAATCCTCTATAAATAGAGACAATTACTAGTTTGATGTGTGTCGACCAAAATATAATTTTAGAGATATAAACTTTTAGTGCTCTGCGTGTTTTGATCTTACGTTTTTTTATCGTAGCTAGAGTTGTTCAATTTAGTTTTCAATGTGAGTTCTAGTGAAGTGTTTGATATTCTGTCAAATACTTTTCTTTAGAGTGATTGTTTAATAGTAGTTCAGGAGAGTTTACTTGTGAGAATTAAAAGGAATCTAATGTGTGAGAGGATCTCATACATCAATTCACTAAAAAGATGGTGCAAAGGTGAGAGTTTTCTATGTGTAATTATCACAATATGTTTTTTTTAGATTAATGGATTGTTTTCACTAAGCAAGACCTCCAGATTAGGTTGTTTAACCAAACTAAGTTATTACTCTTTGTTCTTTATTGGTTTATATCTTGAATTGTTGTTCATATTATTGTGCTAACTCTATATCGAACACATGCAAAGAACGTCATATAATTGCACACTAATTTAGCAATTTCATCCTCAATTCAAAAAATATCAACATTTTCACATTTTGCAAAAATGAGCCCGAATTCAATTGATATCAGATTGCTGATATATCACACCTGATAAAATATGTTTTTTTTACGTTATTCTATACGCTTGACTCCAACATGCATTATCAACAATCCGACATTAAAAATTGAATCATATATTATTTTTGTAAAAATATGAAAAGTTTGAATAATTTTTAAATAATTTTTGAAGTTCAGAATATTTTTACAAAACATACCCATGTTTAGGATGTAAGTATATGCTTGGTTTAATCTATCTATCAAAAGCATGTCATTCTTAATTAAGGAAATATACCCGCCTTAACAAATTAATAGGGCATAACATGTCATGACCTTTCTCAGTGAGTATAATTTTATTATTATATCAAATTCAGAGCCCTTAGCCACAAACTCTTTTAATTTTTCAATTTATAAAGCAAAAGATAAAGTTTACATCATTCATTCAATTTGACGTATGCAGATGCCCCTTGTCCCTCTCAACTCTCAAGTCAAGTTGGTGTAATTTAAATTAAAAATTCATAATAAATGCATCTCTTGAAAAGACGGCAGTAATACTTAATTTGGATGCAGAGAACTTGGATACATTTCCTTCAAACTCCATAGTTGATTATCGTGTGAGAGCATTGTATATTAATACAGACAAAAGTTAACTACGAACATCACGACATGCTCCCATTTAAGCGATAAAAATTGTTAATCTCGAAATTTAATTTGGGATAAGAAGTCATCGTACATATCTTTATGAGGTTGAGTTTGGGTCCAATCCCTTGACTGTCTATTAGACTACCTATGACTACCTATATCAGTGACACTCATCTAATCTAACATTCAAATAAAATATTAATTTCTCTCACTTTTACATGTACAACCTCCTAACCTTTCAAAATATACACTTATCTAACATGATCTTTAAATAAAATATTAACTTTTCTTTCTTTCAATTTAAATAAAATATTTATCATTTTATTCTTTTTAATATCATATTATTAATAATAATTTTTACTATATTTAAAAAATCCTAATTAATTTATAAGATATATTTTTTGAATTCATAATTACAAAAAAAAAAACTCATACATTTATAAATTCTTAATTTACTTGACAATAAAATAAAAATTACAAGAGTTAAAATAAAATAAACTATAATGAGAACACATAAAGTTCTAATTATCATTTCATAAGTTGTAAAAACATATCAATATTTTTTTATAGAGAAAAAAAATTATGAATTTTGGTATATTTTTTTTAATTTTTGATAATTATATAAAATATTTATGTTTTAAATTAATTTATATAAAATTATGTGGCACCCAATCAGAGGGTGCCATGTGTGCACATCAGCTGGGGCCTGGGGCAACGCCTTTGAGGCGGGCAGCCGCCTCAAGTTACAATTTATCTTGATGGTGACATCTGGGCGAATGTCACCGATTGGGTATGACCTTAGAGATCTATATCACAGTGTCGCCATCCACCGGATCTACATTGTGGTGCCTGGTGGCACAATATATAGATCTACATCACGGTGTCACCAGCAACCGCAGATCTATACCACAGTGTAGTCAGCCACTGCAAATCAACACCAGACACCACACGTACATCTCTATCTCACCTAGACACACTCCCACTATATCGTCACGATTTTTATAATAAGATTGGTGTTACCAATGGAACACCATCTTGAGAGGTATATTAGAGATATATATTATCCACATTTGCTTTCCAATAAATTTTAGGTTTTGTATTCACACCCTTATTTATTAATGAAATACACAAAATATATTTCTCTACAACTCCCACTTCAAAAATAAAAAGGCAAATTACACTTTAATATCTATATTTTGAGTTCTTTTTTTAAAAAAAAATTAACTTTTTCAAAATTAACAAACAATACCCACTTTTTCAAAGAAAAATATTAAATCTAACATTTGATCAATTTTACGGCCCAGAAATCCTATATAATGTAGTTGGTGGCATTTTAATATGTTTTTATTGGAATTTTTTTGTGCCTAGAGAAATAGGAATATTAAAATACAATCATCTTACATATGATTTTCGAACCGTAAAATCAATCAAATTAATGTTAGATTTATAAAAAAAATTAAAAATGTGGGTGGTACTGTTTTGTCAATTTTGAAAAAATGCGTTATTCTTATAAAAGAGCACAAAATATAGGTATCAAAGTGTAATTTGCCCGAAATAAAATGTTGGGACAATGAAGTTTTATTAATTGGAGATGCATACATGAATTAATTTATAATTTGGGGAACATAAGTTCACATACATACACAAAGAAGTAGAAGAAGAAGAAGCAGCAGCAGCGTCAGTCTTTTAAAAGTATGTATCTGATTCCTTGAACTCGTTAAACTAACCATTATAAATGTGCATATATAAGAATAGACGATATTCATTGTCTTTAAAAATGAATCTATGTTTATCGTATTAATTAAGCGGAAGAACGCATTGGTAAATCAAGTGCTATTACGTCAACAACTCTGCACAATTTCTGTAGCCACCATATTTCACTTACTATTTATCAATTCTTTTTTTTTTGAAACAATTGTTTCTAACATCATTTTCCATATATAAACATTTTCCTAATATTTTTTTTAGAAGTCCCTTAAATAATTTTAATATTATACTGCAATAAAGATTAAATTATTTGGTTATATTAACGGCTCATATGATCTAATATTCTTTCTCGTTTAGGTTTACGAAAATAATTTAAAATCTTCAATACTAACATAGATTGATATGAAAAACCAACTAAAAACTTTTTTTTTTTATCATATATAAAGTTATCAGTACTCCTCATTACTAATTATTTTTGTAATTTACTTGTTCATATGAAATCAAATTTAAATGCATAAAAGATCGTCATTTCTAATTATTAATTGCAAAACTTATTGGCTACCCAAACTAACATTTCTTTAAATTAAAAATAGAATAAATGCATGATTATATTAACTCATTTGATACTTTTAAAAAATATTCTAATGAATATGTGGTTGAAGTACTGTAGAAAAATAGTCGATATTAGAACAAAAATAAATTAATTATATCTTGTTCTAAAAACAACAAAAGGAGAAATGTCATATATATTCATTTTTATGTAAACAAATGTATATGACTGATTTTTATATAAGCAAATAATTAGTAATATGATTTATGATAACAAATGTGTCTAGTTGAAATCTATATTGACAAATAAGTAATAAAAAAAGTATAGCAATGTGTTTAGTTTATTTTTAAATAAACAAATGTTAATAATTAATAGTAACGATGATTTTATTTTTTGTAAAATTAAATAATAAAGAATATTTGTAGATAATAAGAGAAAAAAAATTAACAAAATTAGAGATATTGATGTAACACAATTTTTTTTTTAAATTTCGTTCGTCTACAATGGAACCGTGTTGCAACCTATATAGTTGAAAGTTCACTTAATAATAAAATTAGTTAAGGGAGTTTTATATAAGAAAGTTCAATAAATTAAAATAAGGATTGAATAATCTGGTAGATTAAATAGTTGGCCTCTCTGCACATGTGCCATTTTTCCTTCAACGGACATTAACTCATGCTCACGGTGAGTAGAAGAGCGATTAAGTTGTACTCCCTCTATTTCACAATAATTGATATTTTAGGTTTTAAAATAAAAATTAAAAAGTAAAAAAGAGACAAATATACTCTCTTCTTTCTTCACCTCTATCAAATTTTGTAAAGTAAATTTCATCCGTCAAAGATAAGTTATTGTAGGAGATTTTATCGTGTTTTGATAGGGAGTAAAAATTGAGAGAAAGAGTGCGAAAAAATTCAAAACATCAAATAATTTAAGACAAAATTAAAAGACTACTAAAACATCAATATTTGTGAAACAAAGGAATTACTATATACCAGGTATTACTTAATTCATAGCAAAGTTTTACTGTATTTTGAATTTTTAAAGAATTTATCGTCACTAGATATAATTTGATTTACTAGCTAGTGAACAAGAGAAAATGTCATTAGATTGCTATAAAACTATCTCTATGTATGTATGTATAATTTCAGTTAAATCATTTGAAAGCTCCGACCGATCGAAATAACTTATGATGTTACTAAAACGGGAAATAAATTAATTTAATCTATTACTTCATGCATCTTGATCTTTAGTTCTGATGTTTAACATGTTTTCTATTTTTGGACTTATGAAAGAGGTCGAAACTTGAATATTAATATTCAACCCTCAATTGGCAATCCCACTTCATCCACCACCAAACTCCAGTCTCTATGCCCCAAATTCAATTCAAACGGTATTAACTTCAACCCAACATAAAATAAAATAGAATTAACACCAATTCCATATATATTGGCAGCCAAATTCAATTCAAACGATATTAACTTCAACCCAACATATAATAGAATAGAATTAACACCAATTCCATATATATTGGCAGTTAACGTACTTGTATCTCAGCCTAGTGTTGAGTTTTAAATTTTAAGGTCCATTGAAGATTCAAATATTATGATGTAATTTTGAGAATATTATAATCGTATTAGAATTTTATTAGTTAATTTTTTTATTTTTTATCGTTCTACTTAGGAAAAATTACACTTTAATGCCTACAATTTGAGTTCTTTTTTAAAACTAGCTCACTTTTTCAAAATTAACAAAACAGTATCTACTTTTTCAAAAAAATTTGTAAATCTCACTTTTTTTTTAAATTTTACAGCTTGGACATTGTATGTAATTGATTGTATTTTAAGAATTTTTTTATTGAAACTGTGTTTTTACGTAGTTGGAAAAATATAAATATTAAAATAGAATCAATTACATATGATTTTTGGCATAAAATTGATCCAATGTTAGACTTCCAAATTTTTGAAAAAGTGAGTTTTTTTTTTGCTAATTTTTAAAAAGTGGACTATTTTTTTAAAAAAAATTTCAAAATGTAGATATCCAATCCTAATTTACCCATCTATTTATGATTTCTTATATTATGATTAATGGTCCCCCTGACCAACATTTCTGTCTTCGTCACTGAACGCAACAATTTGTGTTTTAGTGACCCAATTTGCGGAGTGCGTGCAAACATGCATGAATCATGATTATAATTTTATATATCAATTTATTTTTTATGGATTTAATTTAATTTGGTCATATCATATTTTGTAAGTCACATACTTATCTAACCAATCTATATGTTATGACCAAAAACATATGTCACGGAGAATCTATGATAAAAATAAAGATCTTCCAAACCCAACACGATTATAGTAAAAAATTTGTAAACACTAATGATCATAATATATGACACATCTTAAATGAGTGATTCTGGAAGAAATTTTATAACGCTTGTACATGTAATGTGTTCTCTCCACACATAATTAAATGGGCTCATTATTTAAAGAATATTATCGTGATTTTGAAAGGGGGTGACTAGGATTTTCATGTATTGGATGTACCAGTTCGAGATATCCAAGTAGCTAGGTTTATCATTCTGGCTTAATTGTAAAGTCAGATACCTCTTGTTTTGCCTTTTATGTAAGTTTGGACTTTGGACCCATGACCTATCATTTTTTTATTTTTATTTTTGTTTCTAAATTTAAAGTTTTCAATAATTTGATATATACACAAATTTAAGAAGAATACAAACGAAATTCGTTGATACTTAACGACAAATATCACTAAATATATATCATCTACTATCAATTGTGTTACATCTCTATAACACAATTAAATGTATTAATTGACCTAAATAAAATATCATTGAATATACGAAAGAGCGGGATGATATCATCTGCTACTAATTGTGCTACATCTTTGCAACATAATGAAATGTGGGAATGGGTCAAAGTAGCCCCTTAAACTTTAAAAAAACTTATTTTAACCATTAACTTTTAAATATATTTTATTTAGTCAGAATTATCAAAATACCCACATATTCATTTTTTTTTAAAAGAAACTCTATTTAAAATTCCTCCACCAGCCGTCCATTCACATTTTAAAATCAGATTTTGAAAAATTTCTTTCTCCTCTACAATCTCATCTTCTTCACAATCTGCAGCAATATCATCTTCTTCACAATATGCAGCACTGATGAAATCTCGAAGAAATCATCGACCACTCTGGAAGATTTCTCCAAATCGTCGACCACTCTGAAACAATCTTCTTCACAATCTCATTTTTCTTTCTCCAAATTTCTCCACCAACGAGCCATTATGGATCTTCGAAAATTCAAGAGAAAAAATAGAAAATATTTCCCCAACACGTGTATGTTTCAAATCTAATTATTAATAATATAGTTAGATTGTTTGGTGTTGTTTGTTTTTGAAGTTTGATTAGGGAAACAATTGAGTAGAAGAATTTTCTAGACATAATAGACATGCTTTGACAATAGGATTACTTAAAAATCATCCCTAATATAGTTGATTTTTGAAAATCTAAAAAAAAAAATAAGTATTTCTGCAACCTTCAAAAAATATGAAAAAATAAAGTTTTTAACTGCGCACTGGAACTGCGCGCAGACCCCAGTGCGCAGTCAATGTGCATGCTCGCGAAGCCTAGTGCGCATGCCTTGTGTGTGCATGCTTTGTGCTCGCATGCGTGTATCCGAGACCAAATCATCAACTGTTATTCTGTCAATGCCTGGAAAATTATCAACCGATGTTATGCCGATGTCTGCAGATGTCTGTCGAGATGTTCTCCTGAGGTCTGCACGCACGAGCATGCTTTGTGCACGAATGCCTTGTTCGTGCAGTTAAGAATAATTCAGCGCATAGTTAAGAAGAAAATCGGGCGCATGCCTTGTGTGAGCAAGCTTTATGGCCACACGCGCGCACCTGAGGCGAAATTATCAACTGCTATTCTGCCGATACTCAGAAATTATCAACTGATGTTATGCCAATGTCTGCCGAGATGTTCTGTCTATGTTCTGCCGAGGTCTACTTTGTACATGCGCGCATGCCTGTGCGCGCAGTTAAGAACAATTTAATGCGCAGTTAAAAAAATCGCGCGTATGCCTTGTGTGAGCACGCTTTGTGGCCACACGCACGCACCTGAGGTCAAATTATCAACTTCTCTTCTGCCGATACCCGAAAATTATCAACCGATGTTATGCCGATGTTTGTCGAGATGTTTTACCGATGTTTGTTGTTATATGCTCGCACAACTTGTGCGCGCTGGGTCTTGAGCGCACTTAAAAATAATTCAGCGCGCAGTTAAGAACAAAATTACTTTTTTCTTTTTGTAAAAGTTGAACTTGGTAGCTCACTGCACTAGCTCGGCATGGTCGAACTACGACGAGAACTATGGCCCAAAAAATGAAGATCGGCGATGAAGATGAAGATGAAAAGCAGATCTAAAGTGTGATGGGTAGGGGGTAAGTGGGATATTTTAATTTATTTTTTTATTTTTTTTAATGTCTAAATGGCATTTTGGTCCAAAGTGGCTAAAAAAATATGTTTAAAATTTACTGGCTAAAATAATTTTTTTAAAAGTCTAAGTGGTTAAAAAAAAAGCCGGCTCTAATGAAATTTATGAGTGTCTTCCTTTTTCTTATTCAATTTCAATTTCTTGTACTCTAATTCAATTTTAAACTTGTTAATTATGGTGAATCCTAACAAGTCAGGGTTAATAACTATTTTTTAATATTTAATTTTCAATTTTAGTTAATAATTGATTATTTAAAGATTAAATACTAAGAAATAATTATAAATGTTGGATTTAATCATAGACATAGATGTTCATTAACACACAAATTAAATCCATAATCATAAAACTCTATGTCGAAATCACTGACACATAAAATAATTAAATTGAATGCAGAAGCGTACATGTATCATTAATATTTAAATATTTAATTATTAGTGAATCTAAGCTTGAATTTGTTATGGATCTTCCGAACGAACGATATCACCTTTGTTTCGCTTTCTCTAGAAGGAATATAAGTTGCAGGAATTGAAGTACTGTCATTTGGGGACCATGACCCTAATTTATAACTGTCTATATCTGTAATTTTCAATTTGATCCATCAATAAATTGAATGTCTCATTATGAAATCTAAAAAATTAATTTCATGATAATGTGATACCTCTTATAGTCTACAGTTAAACTGTAAGTCCACCTAATGGATTTTTCTAATAATAAATCATAATGGGTATAATAAATCATAATTTTAAAAAGTTTAAAATTAGCTAAAGTAAAAAAAAATTTGAAATTAAAAAAAATAATAATAAAATTGATTGATGCAGCACAATTGTTTAGCAAGATAGTTTAACACCCAAAAGCCATGTTGGATCAAGTTGACTAATTAGATTTGGATCCGATCTGCAAAATTCCTTACAAATCTATCAAGTAAGCTCTCTCTCTCTCTCTCTCTCTCTCTCTCTCTCTCTCTCTCATAAAATAATGTTTATTAAATAAATAATATATCTTAAACTATGCAGAAAAGAAAATTGAAGGAATGTCTGTGAAGATAAGAGATAAAGGGGAGCCAAGTGGGGTTGTGGCAAGAAGAAAGAGAAAAATAATGTCCAAATACGTATTCCAGTTCATGCATGTTTAATTTGTACAGTTATTAAAAGACATGCTTCCACTCTTTTCAAAGGAAAATTTCACATTCCTCCTAACACATCACATGTCTCTCACGTGCGCGAATGTCACCTCCCTTTTAATTATACCCCCGTATTTTTTAAGTTCTTCTAATTTACAAGTACTTTTTGTGTTAGTTTGTGTCGTTGAGATTAAATCATTGTATGATGGTGATTGATTTCTAGGATTGGTTCTCATTCAAATAGGAACTAACTCTTTTTGTGAGAAATAAAAATTCATCCAATTCTTGATTGATTTGATATGCATAACCAGAATTTAATAAAAATTTAGTCATACGAACCTTGACAGTGTTGTAATATTTGAGAATGTTAATTAAAGTAGGATTGTTTTTCGCAATTTACAAATTTTATTATTTTTTGAGGTTTTTGAGCTCAATTTTCGGAATTATATAAATAATGCTTTAAAATTGCTGTCTTTTCAGGTGTGTGTATGTATAGATAAGCAGTAAACTAATACGAGATGATTATGATTCTAATATGAGAGAAACATATTTCTAACATGACAAGATCAATTTATTAAATTGATAAGCCTTAAACATCATTCATATAGCATTGTGTAGCATGTTGTGACATATTATTATGATGCTTCTCTTCGTCAACTTTCATTTTACCCAATGCACCAACATTCTAAAAATAAGCAAACGGCCAACCTTCAATCGAAAGTTCAATCGAAAGGTCTTGCAAAGATCGGTGCGTTATATTAAACCCATATTGGGATATTTTTCACAAGCAAACGGCCAACCTTCAATCAAATCCTCATAACATCCTCCATAATTAATTTTTTTTTCCGTTGACAAATAGAATTCACTAGTTTTTCAAATATATATGACTCATCATATAATTAAAATGGCGGTTCCTTTTTTATTGTCATGTTATTTACAACTTCGTCATCACTTTTTGGTATTAATAAGAATTATTGAGAGCATCCAATCAAATGATTGAAATAGATCACTTTATTTGCCAAAAAATATATATGTATAAATATGTACGGGTTCAAATGAGAATCAATCCCTCATGAGAAATAGTGCATGCATTGTCCATCCATGATTTATTAGCGTATGAGTAGGGTTTGGGGTCTTCTAGCATCTAGAGATTAAACGACGAACACGATTTTTTTTTTTTTTTTGACAAAAATATAGTGCCAAAGTGATAGAAGAAAGCCTCGACCCTAGGAAGTCAAATCATAAAAAGAACATTTAAGTTTGATGGAATAAAAGAGAGAGCGATTATCTACCACCACATTTTTTTCTCTAGCTCAGACCTAGAAGACATGGAAAATACGAGGCGGCGCCACCTTATTTTTTATCTGCCGGTGGTTGCCTCGACACCAGAGCTCCGCCTGTCAAAACCTTGTAAATTATATGCCCAACTCTTTCACAAAAGGCTCTAACAAAATTGCATTACCATTCACCTAGAAACATGTTTTTTTTTTTCTTATAATGATCAAGTAACTAGCCACGCTTTGCCCGTCCTCCATCCGGCACACGGCGATTTTTATATAAAGTAGCATTTTGATTAAGATAGAATGTAAGTAGGGTGTAGGTATACTTATACCATACGGATACCAACATCCTGCCTATATCACGTGATCGTAATAACAAAACATACTTTATGTCAAAATCATAACATGACGGAATATGGACACTACATATATACATACATTCAAGTATAAGGACAAAAGAACTCCTCTTACCATAATGGAATATATATGAAAGAAGAATAATAATATAATTTCTATATCATTTTGACTATCTGGGAGGGATTGTATAATAACTACTCAGAGCAATAAATCTGCTGTAGTTTATTCTAACAAAGGTAGAATTAATCACATCATTCAATCCACTAACTATATATATATATATATATATATCTATATATATCTAGGCAAATACTCTATTAGCCTGCAGCAGAATACCCTTGAGCTCACAAGCAATCTCTTGAAATGAACCTGGTTTTGGAATAACCCCGTTCATTCCAACTTGCAAGCATTTCTCCGTCGTTTCTCCATCATCACTTGCAGTCAAGGCCACGATCAGCAGCCAGTTACGGCTTCGAAACTTGCGTATTTTCATGGCGATTTCGAAGCCATCTAAATCGGGCAGGTGGAGATCCAAGAGCACGATTTGAAACGAAGACAAGGCTGGACCGAGAACGCTGAGGCATTCGTATCCAGACGAGACAGCAGAGACAACGCACCCCAGCTTCTCCAGCAACTTCCTTGTTACAGCTCTATTCACATCATCAGCATCAGCTAAGAGAACTTTCAGACCTCTGAAGATTGAGTTTGACTGCACACGCTCGGATGATTGCTCGTGTTCTGATATGCCTTTCGCCATGGATGGCCGGGCTTGGAACCGCAAGACAAGAGCCACGCTTTGGTCGAAGCCCTCTGGATTTGATATCATCCAGATGTCTCCTTGCATTAGCTGTCAATTAATTATTTAGGAAAACATTCCAAAATTAAGATATTGCACAAGAAATGCTGAATGTACCTTGACAAAGAAACCATTGATGTTTGAAGAGTTAAACACATGCAACAGCCACATGAAGATTTTTGTTTGGAAACAAAATCCAAAATAAAGACATTTGTTGTTTCCAAAAATAGGATAATTACTCAAAAGAAATGCTGAAATGCACCTAGACAAATGAACCATTGATGTTTGAGGAGTTAACACATGCAACAGCCACATGAAGTTTTTAGTTTGGAAACAAAATCCAAAATAATGACATTTGTTGTTTCCAAAATTAGGATAATTACTCAAGAAATGCTGAAAATGTACCTTGGTAAGGAAACCATTGATGTTTGAAGAGTTAGCACATGCAACAGCTACATAAGTTTTTAGTTTGGAAGCAAAATCCAAGATAAAGACAAACAAACGAAAAGAGAACTTTCCATAGTATTAGATTGATCATAAGAAATCTAATAATGACATAATTTTAGCAACGGTAAATGACAATGTTCATAAAATTAAAGATGCCCGATAAGGAAAGCATGGAATACATACATATATATATATATATGTATGTATGTATGTATCAAGTCATAATGACCGTGGACAAACCTGGACAAGTTTTTTGCATACGCTAAAGCTCTTGCTTTCCTCACCAACACCACAGCATCTCTGGCCTCCATACTGAATAACAGGAAAAGTGTTGTCCGCTTGGGAATCAGAATGGCAAATACCAACTTCAAGCCTGATATAAGCATATCCATCAGATGAGTTTGATCTCCACTGACCCCGTCTTTGCTCGTTCCATACCTGACTTTCATTGTCTGAATACACTCGTAACAAAAGCAATCCTCCTCCTCTGCTTGCATTCAACAGATTACCAACCATATGCAAAATCACCTGAAATACTCTTCTTTCATCACCCACGACATAATTTGGCATGGACTTATCAACTTCGATTACAAAGTTATAACCACTATAAGCACATAGGCACTTGGAGAGGCAAGCAGCTTCTTTAATCATAGAATGCAGTTGAAAAGGCCTCATATCCAAAGGGAATCTTCTATTATCCTTTGCTGAAGTACTCATTACGTCACTTATTAATGTTGAAAGAACGTTACTAGTCTTGACCGTGGTGTCAATAAGAAGACGCTGCTCATCACTCAACTTTTCATCCTGCAACACTGATAACAGACCCAAAATTGAGTGCATGGGTCTTCTCAATCCATTGCTCATTACCATTTGAAAAGCATTCCGCGCTTCACTTGCCATTAGTGCATCCTGATTGGCTTTCTCCAGTGCCCGATTTTGTTCCTCGAGTTTATCTCTCATAAGTTGAGATTCTTCAAGGATAGCTGCATGGGAAATAGCCACAGCAACTTGATCAGCAACCACCTCTACTATCTCAAGTTCTTGCTGGCTCCATGATCTGCCCTGTCCATCTGGAAGAACCAAAACAAGAATAGCATAGCAGGCTGGAACCATCTCAGGTGTACCGCCTTTGAAATTGGAAACTCTCAGCATCGGCATCCTAATGGCAGCCACAGATCCTGGCTCACCAATTCCCCCACTGCTTGCAAGAGCAAGGGATGATTCAGAATCAAGTATCTTCACTCGATCACTTCCCTTAATCTCTCTCACATCAGGGTCACTGGTAGGGATAATTGAATTATACGTATTTGGGAAGTTATGTTCTTTCAATTCATGCGTTAGGTTCATCTGTGTTCTACCAGCATTTGGCATCCAAACAACACAATTATTCAAATCCAACGTCTTTGAGAGCTCAACCAGAGTTGTGTACAATATAGTATGCCTATCAAGATACTTGCGGATCTCATGTGTTAGCATTCGAACATGCAAGCCAGCTTCTTTCTGCTTCTTTATAATTCCAACTTCCCTATCAAGATCCCATGTCTTCTTCTTGAGCAAAATTTCTCTCACCTTTACTTTAAGAAGCAACGGGATGAGGGTAAACAGAGTTATAGCCGTGGCAAATGAAACCAAGGCAGTGAGGCACTTGAAAATGGTCAGAAAGAGCATGAGCTGAAAAGTATGAGGTCCATAAGTCCAGCCATTCAACAAATGAGTCATCCCACAGAGCACAATGAACGCGATGAACTGAATAAGTACCCATTTAAACGGAATGTTGGAACAACTAACAAAGTAAAGAAGCTCAATAGGGATGGAGAAGTAGGCCACTGCAATCAAGAAATCACTAACTTTTTGGCACTCCAAAATATTCTCAATGCTCCAAAACCCCTCCTCATCACAGTTACAACGGAACTCATTATCTGCAGCCGAAATGGAAATAACCAACGAAAATAACAACATCAACAACAACAACGCAGATGACAATGTCTTTGACATTGCATCCAACGCAATATATTCTTCAGTCCATTTGTTCTTGTTGATTACTTATCTCTTTCAGCCTCCCAAGGCAGCTAATACAGAAATGTAAAACAAAGGACCACTCCTATCACAATCCCACAACAGAACCGCAGGCATTCATTTCCTGTTTGAAAATGTTCCATACATTAGCCAAAACCTAAAACTTCAGAATATTAAAATACAAGATCACATATAATATTCAACCATTCTTTAGATATAGGAAAAATTAAACCAATCGCAGACAAAAAAAGATCTGACCAGCCAACCAGCCAATAACTTACAAAAGAACGATTATAATATTCAATTTCTGCCTTTCACACCTGTACTTGAACTAATCACATACAGAAATTTCAAGTGGCTTAGAAAATAAGAAACCAGATTAACCCATCAACCAAAAAAAGAACAACACGCCAACTGATCCATTAAAAAAACAAGAATCAGAAAAAGCAAAAAAAAAAACCCGAAATAAATAAATTTGCAAAATCAAGAACTTTTACCTGGCAAATCACAGATACACTAATCTTTAGATCTTATTGCTGCATTGAAATAGAAAAAATAAGATTTAATCCCTTCATCTTTGTCTCTGAAGCTGCATTGATATCATCGAGCAGCCGCAAAAACTTTAAACTGCTGATCAAGAAAACCAAAGCCCAACAATAAATCCTTAAAAGAGATCCCCTGAAGGAAATTTTGTGGCAAATAGCCCAGCTATTAGAATCTGAAATTTTAATCTATAATCAGCCAAAAAGGTGGTTCATTTCATAAATTTCCAAATGATACATTCCGCTGCAGGGAAAGAAAATCTGAGAAAAATAATAATAATGCTGCACGTAATCTCTCTACAGCACAAAGTTAACCAGGATTCTGGCAAACATGTTAGCCATCTTTTTCTTCCTTTTTCCTTACTTTTATCGCTGTATGTGAAAATTTCAAAAGAAATATTCTTTTGAGAGAGAAAGATGGCAGTGTTGAGAAAATCGTAGAGAGAGAGGGAGAGGGGGAGAGAGAGCAGCGAGGCGTTTCTCGGCAGTGCCAAGAGAGAAATGAACTGGAACGAGTGGAAAGAAAAGCGAGAATAAATTGTGTGTATGTTTGTAGTGAGAGAGAGAGAAGAGAAAATCTAGAGGAGCGGGGCCTACAAGGGTTTACATTAAGAGAACTTAGACGAATACACATATTTCAATCCTCGGTCCTCCCCTCGACCAATAAAAAGTACGATTTCTAATCATTCTTTATTCTTATTTATTTCCTTCTTACCAATGCATGTGTCTATTTATAATGACCATCTCCTCTACGCTAGTCTGAGAGGCCAGCCATCAGACCGATCTGATCCGATTCAGCTTTAAAAAAAAAATTATTTTCTGCAGGTGCATGCACCACACGTGCAGTACGTGGGGTATACGCGCCTGCTATAATTTTTTTTAATTTTTTATTATTTTTTTGAATTTTTTTTCAATTTTTCAGTTTTTTTTTGTGCCCCCAAATTGTATACTCTAAAATATAATTAGTGAACCCTAAAAATTGAAATGAATTACTTTAATTTTTTTGAAATAAATATAAATATATGTCCTAAAATTAATTTAATGGGTCCTAAACCCCTAAAAAATCCCCAAAAAATACTAAACCCTAAAAAATCTCCCCAAAAAACTATGAACCCTAAAAAACCTAAACCCCCTCCCCTCTCAAAGTCTAAACATTAATTGGAATGAAAAAAATCACAATTTAAACTACATAAACTTATAAAAGATAAATAGTAGACCAGTTACTATTTAATGATACAATTGGTACTTTTTGCACTTTAAATGGTACGTTTTAGTGTAAAGATTGATAATGCATTTTATCATTTTTTTTTGGGCGGGGCGGGTCGGGTCAGGGTTGACCCGCGCGTTGACCCGCGACCCGCCCCCGTCTGAGGCGTCTGATTTCGCTCATTTTTTGTTACAAAGTCTGATAGGAGTTTTGGCGATTTATAATATGTCACCTATCTTGTGTGCACTCACGAATATTACTTACGAGTATTTTAAATTTTACATATAACTAATATTCTTCTATGCGATACTCGTATCATTTTATGTAAATGGATTGAATCGAGCCAAATATTTTGATGTGCGAATCAATTCGAATTTATCTCGATAAATATTTGTCATGTCAGAAATCGGTTCGAACTCAACTCGTAAAATGGTTGAAAATTCACTAATTGAGTGCGATATAGCATGAATGCTCGAAAAAAACTACTTTAATTTACATATTTAAGCTCGAGCTCGAAAAAAAAGAGGTTATTTAATTTACTCGTCTGAAATATTTTATCATATCATGAACATGTTAGCGAACACGTTTGATTCAGCTCGAACTCGAACATGTTCGCAGCCGAATGTACTTTGTTCGAGTTCAATTCGATAATTTTATCGAGCTCGACTCTAGGTTCGAGCTCGACTAGTTTAAAAAATGAACGAGCTTCGCACGAGTTCTTTTTCGAGTTGAACTCAAATAGTGGTTCAATTCTTTTACAACTCTAATTTTCCATAAACTTAAGCAGTCAATTTTTCTATAATTTCCAAGACTTCATCATGAGTTTGTTGTGAGACATAAAAGCGAGAAGAAAAATTGGATTAGAGATCTCGCATGCTCTTTTCAACCCCATCTCACTCTACTTTTCATTTTTTTGAAAAGTGGGTTCAAAAGCATGTGAAATAATATATTACACATTTTATATTGCATTCCTCACACTTGATTTGTTTTTTTATTTTTCATTTTTCTTTAATTTTAATTTCTTGTACTTTAGTTTAAATTTACACTTGTTATTTATGATTAATTCTATTGAATTAGGGTCTATTATAATTTTTTAATATTTAATTTTTCAAATAATATAATAATTAATAACTAAAAAATACTAAAAAAAAAAAAGTATAATGCATCTTAATCGGGTCAGATGAACTACAAATAATAAGTGTAAAATTAAATTAAAACACAAGAAATTGAAATTGAAAAAAAAAATCTGGTGTACAATAGAGAATGCAATACAAATCGCAATAGAGGATCTCATCCCTATTAAAAGCACATGAAACTATTTATGACACATCCTATATTGTATTCCTTATTGCACACTCGATTTTTTTTATTGTTGTTCATTTTTTCTTCGATTTCAATTTATTATGTTTTAGTTTAATTTTACACTTGTTATTTATGATCCACTCTATCCAATTATGGTTTATTGCAGTTTTTTAGTATTTAATTTTTCAAATAATCAATTAATAACTAAAAATAATAATACACTCTAATTGGATAGAATGAATCGTAAATCACAAGTGTAAAATTAAACTAAAGCACACAGTAAATTGAAATAAAAGAAAAAATGAAAATAAAAATAAAAATATTGAACGTGCAATAGAGAATACAACATCAAATGGACATTAGACGGTTTTTATGCAAGAATTCTTTTGTTCGAAAATGGTAAGATTGAAATAAATGAGTCAATAATGGATTAAAATTGCGGAAATCAGTGAGAAAATTGGAGTAAATTGATCACAAAAGTTTTCAACAAAAAATATGTTCTTGTTCCTGCGTTTTCTTCATATTTGAGGTGATATTCTTGGGCCGAAATTTGGGCCCAGAGAAAAAATTTGGGCCATGGTGCAAATGGGCTCTATATATAAAAAGGAAACTTTGAGCTAAAACAAAAATATGTTCTTTTTTGTGACCAATATTTTTTTATAACTTAAAAATTCTAATGTCTACTTCAGACCCGGTTTAAGTCCACAGACTCAAACCATCATAAGCCCTAATCAGGACCACCCTAGACCCAATATGCATAAGCTCATGGCTGGTTTGGGCCTACATATTTGAAAAAAGGCCAGCCCAACCCAACTCAATTTGACAATGGTGGCATGTGTCATCCGAGCAAGCTCAAGCTGACCAACACATTTGACAACTCTAACCAACGATGAAATACTAAATGGAGCATACGTTATATTTTGATGTCTATATTTTAGATTCTTCGCTACGGCACATAAATTATTTTTCGAGAAACATTATGATACTAGAACTAAATTTTGTCCTAGTTAATGTTAGACCTCTAAATTTCATAGTTCGGCCTAGTTTGCCCCCTCTGTTAATGGCATGAGTAAATGCATTTAACGAACATGGGACACACTAAGATCAAGGGCGGAGGGACATGGGTGCCGGGGGGAACTGGGGCCCCTAGGAATTTTTAAAATAATAATATAGTAATAGTATTTAATTTACTATTAAAAAAATTAAAAACCTACTCTTCTCTCCAAGTCTAACTCATGGCCAGCAACTTCATCCCCAAATTTCCAAAATACCAATTCTATTTACAGCCGCCAACTTCATCTCCAATTTTTCAAAATACATGAATCCTGATTCCAATCTTCCCTCCCATTTTCTTCTCCAATTCTTTCATTCTAGTGTTGATGTTTAAACTTTAGGTTCATTGAAGATTTGTAGTGGAGGTTACAAAAATCAAAATTTTAAAATTCTTAAGGTAATATTCTTTACATTGGCATTTATAATTTGTTTTTTGTTGAATTGATTTAATTGTAGAACCTATTATGTATTTTTGTTGTTTGATTCGCTGTTAGTGAACTAAATTAATTTTTTTTATTTTTTGCATTAGACATGTTCATTGTTTAAATTTGTTAAATTATTTCTTAGATAAATGGAACGCTTCTATCAGAAAATATCATATGTGGTAGATGTGGTGGAGGTTTCAGGGCCATCAGTTAATCAACCTAAAAATGTACAACCTTAAGCATCATCAAAGGAAAAGAACATTGAAATTGATTTGGAAAATCTTCCAAGTGATCCAGGACTACGACCTGATATAATGAGCTATCCACCGAACTTAATAGAACATGTGTGTAGAGCTTACTTGTTAAAAGGTTCATGTCAATCACGTGAGCATGATTTTCCTGAAACAACTAATGAAAGCGAAAATGCAAATTTGTTCAGTTTTGGTTTGATGAATATAGTACTTGGTTGGAGTATAGCATTGCAAAAGATGTAATATTTTATTTATATTGTTATCTTTTTTCATTGGGGGCGTAGAGAAAAAGGGCATGATGTGATAGCGAATCAACGACGCTGAGAATTTATCGTCTCCGTGGATGTGATTGATTAATTGATTTATTTTATTTTTCCCGTTGATTTGTTATTTCCTTTTTTATGTTTATTTGCGATGGTTAGGATGCACCACAAGCCCTTCTTCTTCATGAGTATCTTTTATTTAAGTAGGGTTATGATACCTAGGATCATCGTAAAGAAGTTTGAGAATTCAGCCGTGAGGCTTGTACAGGCTTGCCTGAGTGTTTTTTTTTCTGTTTCATTTCCCTTTCTATTAGTTTGTACAATTCAATCATTTTGTTCTGTTCACTCTGTCTTGTTCCCTTGACTATACTAAATTGGTCCGACCTACCATTGTTCATGCCTAAAACCCGTCAAGACACTTGCATGGAGACTCGTATTGATTCCGTAGAGAAGGGCATCGCAGAGTTGCGTGAGGACTTGGCTCGCCAGGCTATGTAGTTTGACAAGTTGGACAAGATTGATCGACTGGTAAAGATGCTTTTGTCTATTACGGAGGACAAAAGCCCTGCTGATGTCATCGTTTATGTCTCTATGACATCATCAGAATCTAACAATCCCCATCGGCTGCTTCACTCCCCATCCCGACAGCCACCTTGTTACCTGCACCAACGATGACCAGACTAGTGCGTAAGATTGATTTCCCGATCTTCACGGGTGAGGACCACCCGATCTCTTGGATTACACATTCTGGGTAGTATTTTTCTCTCCAAGCTACGTCTGTCAATGAAAAAGTGGGTTTTGCAGTGATAACCATGGATGGAGACGCACTCGCTTAGGCCCAGTGGCTGCTCCACTGTATCCCGTAGGTCGAATGGGATGAGTTTTTGAAAGAATTGCTCGGTCATTTTGGCTCCGATTCCATGATCCATCCTTTTGAGATCCTTGCTATGACCCGCCAGACTACTACAGTAGATGCATATGTTAACTTATTTATTGCACGACGGGTGCCTCTTCTTGAGTTGCCCGATGTTTATGCTTTGTGTTTTTTTCTGAGTGGTCTCTCCGATGATATTCACTTACGTCTCCGCACGCATGACACTCTCACTTCGGCATCCACATTAACTCTTGCACGTGAAATTGATCATGAAGTTCGTGGCCTTCATGACTTTTGGCCACAACCTACACTTACTCGCTCCGGCCAGCCATCATCTTTTCCTAGTCCGTCTTTACATGGTCAACATGTCCCTGGAGCCCCTCGTGCGAATTCAGCGATGGGTTCCCAGACATAGCTTGGTTTG
The DNA here is from genome assembly GCA_026008535.1 of Perilla frutescens. NCBI lineage: Eukaryota > Viridiplantae > Streptophyta > Magnoliopsida > Lamiales > Lamiaceae > Perilla > Perilla frutescens. Next base: position 7,753,377 of record BRKX01000013.1, on the reverse strand, counting down.
AATTTCTCGGTTCTAGCTCTGTCGCAGCTCCCTTTGCACACTGCCATGCCCCCTCGACCAGCCCCGTCCAACCGGACACGCGGTACTAGTCAATTGACTCACGAAGAGTGCCTTGACCATCGCGCCTGCGACCTCTATTTTCACTGCTATGAACCTTTCCACCCACTTTATACATGCGCCAGTAAGTCTTTGCGTGTCCTCATTGTGTCGCACCCTATGCTATCTCGCAAGAGCCAATTTCACACTCAGACCCGACTTTTGTTGAGCTAGATGATTGTCTTCAATTGGAAGATTCTCTTTCTCTTGATTACTTAGAACTCTCTACCCTTTCAGCCGGCGGCTTTGATGGTCTGCCAACGCTAAAATTGTCTGGTACAGTTGGTGCAACCAAGCTAGTGATGATGGTGGACAGCGGCACCAACCACAACTTCATTTCGGCACAAACTGCTGCCCGATTCAATTTAATGATCTCTTCCACAGCTCCATATTTCGTACGATTAGGTAATGGTAATCTTGTCAGTACCCAAGGCATCTATACAGTCTTGCCCTTGATCTTAGGTGATGCCACATTTGTTCTCGATGGTCATATGTTCCTTCTACGTGGCATGGATATTATTTTGAGAGTTTCCTGGCTAGCAACCTTGGGTGATGTCTTGGAAATGAGAGTGAAATTAGTGGGGGAGTGATTGTAGAACAAAGCAACGTGTGCAAACAACCATGGTGAATTGGATAGATTCTAACATTTATCGTCAACAATTATCTTGTGATGTTTTTATTTTATAGGTTGCTAAGGATGTGCCACCAGACTTATCCATGATTCACATGGTCAAATATTCTATGCTGTTGAAGTTACAGTTGTTTGACACAGGTTGGATGAGTTTGAAGCAACGTCTTGAGCAACTTATTTTGAAAGATTTTGATGACCGATTCGTGTAATATTTAAAATATTTTTAGGCAGGTGTATTAACGTAATTCAATGATTCTTATAAAAAATATGAAGTAACTATCGTGATGATAATTAAAGTTTTCTAATAGTATTAGTGAAAGATATATTCTAAAAAATAATTATAAACCTAATTTGATTCAATAAACCCTAATTCGATGGAAGAAACCCTAATTGAATGAAATAAATCATAATTGAATAAAACAAACATTAATTGGAAGTGATAGGCCCTAAATGAGCTCGAACAAATCATAACAATTAATATATGTACTACGTTAACATTATGATCTTGCTTCATCAGCACTATGAATATATTATGTTAGCATATGACAATACTCCAGTAACATACATTATAAACCACAATGGGATGTAATAAATCCTAATAATCAATTAGAAACTTACAAAGTAAAATTAAATTAAAAAAATAATTATTAATCATAATTAGATGGAATAAAAAATAATTGAGATGGAATAAACCATAATTGAGATTAAATAAATCATAATTGAAATTGAATAAACCAATAATAAATCTATAATACACAACATTATGATAATTCTCTGTTAACATAATGAATACATTATTTTCGCATACACTACAAAAAATCCGCATTTTAGCGATGGATTTTTCCGTCATTAAACATAAAAAATCCACCGTTAAACCATTTTTAACAACGGATTAAAGACGGACCCAGTCCATTGTTAAACATCTAATCGTTAGTCATTTTAATGATAAAATCAAGGACGAAAAATTTAGCGACGGAATTAGTGACGAATTTTTCCGTTGCTAACTTATTGCCAAATTCTGTCGTTAGAAAATAAAAAAATAAATAAAAAATTAACGATGTATTAGCGATGAAATATTTCCGTCATTAAAAAAAAGAATTGAGCAGCCAAACCCAAGCCATTTAGCGAGGCCAGCCGAAGCCCATCGCGCATCTAGAGCCAAGATGTGATCAAGAATTAATTTCAAAGAATTGGCATCATGGTGATTCGAACTCAGGATCTCCTGGAAAAAGCCTTGCACCTCTAACCATGTAAGCTAGTGGACATTTACATTAAATTATAGAAATAATACACACACACACACACACACACAAAACACTTATTTTAATTATATTTTTATTTCTAAATTAAATAGTTATATATTATTCATTTATTTAAATATTTATTGTAATTTTATTATTATATGTTTATCATAAAATATAATTATATTATATCATTATTTAATATTAGATTATTTTACTTATTTTTCTCAAATATTATATATTTATAATTAATACTACTTTTTCCTCAAAAATATTAAAAATAATATGAAATATTAAAAAAAATAATTTTTTTAAAATAAAATAAATCAGAAAAAGTAAAATAAACAATATATTAAAAATATTTCAAAAATCAATTTTAAATTCATAATTCATTAGTAATTGAAAAATAAAAAATTATTTAAAATAATATACAATATTAAAATATTAAAGTAAATAAAAAAATTCAAAAATGTAAAATAAATAAAAAGTACTAATACTAACAAGATTAATTTCAAATTTGTAATTAATTACTAATTGAAAAATAAAAAATATAAATTATTATAAAATAAAGTAAAATATTAAAAAAATATTTAAAAAAAAGAAAAATAAATAAATAAGGAAAAATCAAATAAATAAAGAAATAAGAATTTTTAAAAAATTGAATTTTAGCAATAAAGAAATAAAGTAACAATTGGAAAATAAAAAAAATGAAAAAAAATAAAAAATAAAAATGAATTTTAGCTACAGAATTATTCCGTAGCTAGTCCGTCGCTAAAATTAATAAAAAATTCAAAATTAAAATAACTATTTAACGACGGATTTTTCCGTCTCTAACTTAACGACGGAAAAATCCCGTGATTATGATAAAATAAATAAATTTTGAAAATTAATATACGACGTGTAACGACGGATTTTTCCGTTGTTAACTTAACGATTAAAAAATTTGTAGTTAATCCGTTGTTAAAAAAAATCTTAATATGTCGTTAATTTGTCGGTATTTTAACGATGAAATATGATCCATCGTTAAATATCCATCGCTAAACTGCGTTTTTCTTGTAGTGATATAACAAATGATTCATTAGCAAATGTTATCAAAATGTTGATGAAGCATTATATTATAAGCTAACGAAAGCATTTACAACCTGGGTATGCGTAAAAAATTATCTTTTGTATTTTTAGTCCATTTTTTTTATTTAAACATCGCCTTCCGACATCTTGAATGAAAGAGCATGAAGAGACATTGAATTTGATATATCTTTTTTTTTTGTGTCAATTAGATTAAAAATGAGTAAGTCATGTACGTTTAAAGTTTTTAAGATTTATTTTTTAAATTGTTGACATCATCATTTTTAAAGGTTTGAACAAAAATAACCCACATTCCTTTATTTTTTGTCTTGTTGTTCATAAAATTATCATTACCTATTATATTAAATCTCAACCATTAGATCATTTAATTGAATGGTATAGATGTAGTCCTAGTTTTCACACCAAGAAAAATATCTTATTTGATCCATTCCATATATGTATGTGTGTGTGCGTGGGTGGGTACTAGTATTTTGTATGAAAACTAGGAAATGTAATTATTTGTTATGATTTTATAGTTTACCTTATTGAGCATTAACACTAAAATACAACAAGATAAACTATAATATTTTTTTAAAAAAATTAGCATTAAAATATAAAAAAGTAAGCAGTAAAATCATAGTAAATAAGCACTATTCCTAGTTCTAATATGAAGCACAATACCTATTTGAACCAAATCATATACATATATATTGTTCCCATTATCTTAGTATGTTTAACTAAATTCCGCATAGTTAATTAACACAAGTTGTTTATCAATAAATTAGGAATCCTAAAGAAATAGGAGATTTTCTTTTAAAAAAAAGAGATTTGAAAGATTGTATAAAGATAATCAAATGACTAATACCCTTTTATAAGAAAGTTTAACCATTGTCCTTAATTTTATATAGAATCAATGTGGGATAAAAAAACTTGCCCTTATTTTTGTGTCCTGCATTGATTTTATATTAAAAAGAAATGATTAATTTTTTTCTATAAAAGGTCCATTCCATTGTCATTTGCCTTTTTTTTTATCCAACAATTGAATTTATATCAAAGATAATGATAAGACATTTTCTATAAAAGAGGCATTTGGTCATCATTGCGTTAATTTCTAATCTTTTATAAGAAAATTAAATCTCATACATATTTTTTGGAGATTCCTATAAAAGAGTATTATGAAAAGTTAAAAAAAAGGTCAAACCAACGGTTTGTTATTTGACAAATGGTAATCGGCCGGTTATGATTTCATTTCTACCCGAAACTGTGGTCAATGGTTTGGTCTGACCAAATTGGAAGAGATGATTTGTAACCGTCGGTTCGGTTATGTTTGGGCATCTCTACTCTTGTACTTCAATTCAAAACTTGGAAAAACAATGGAGTTTGAGTGAGGGCTTCTATCTTCCACCAAACACAAACAAAAACGTGAAGAAAGTGATCTAAGCAAATTATCACACACATATAGGCGACAAAGCTTTGATAGTTCCTATGTAATTCACTATTCTACTCAACCCCTTTCATTCAATCTCGACAGAAAAGACATCAACCAAAGAAGAGGATCTTTTAGAGAGTGCTAATGAAAAGGGGGGCAAAACAGATTATCTTTCTTTTAGGCAATAGAAGTTTTAAGCAAACTCATAATTCTGCTTTTATATATTACCTCTTTTCATATGCATAAATAGAAATCACTACTGTCCCCTTGGGGATGGCCTAGTGGTGGAGTGGTGTTTCTTGAGGCCAAAGGTCTCAAGTTCGACCCACCACCAACACCGCTAGGTGTGAGCCTGTCACATCTGGCTTGCCAAGTGTGGTTTACCTCCACACTTGCCAAGTGTGGTTTACCTCCCCTGTGTGGTTTGCAGGCTATTACACAGGGGCGGGGTTTACCCAGTGCGCACCACGGTAACGGCTGCGGGTTACCCTTGATATCAAAAAAAAAAAAGAAAAAGAAATCACTACTCTATTAATTAGCTTCCACCTGCACTACCCTAGTTCTTGATCATTTTAATTATAATAGAAAAAAAAAAGAAAAAGAAAAAAAGAGGAACACAAGGAGATGGATTCATCCGTTGTAAATAATGAATTATCTTGATAATGTTAATTTTACATACAATGCTATACATAAGAATGTAAAAAATTAATGTAAGTTTGACGCTCTCAAATAAATATGAATATTCATAAAGTGTTTTTTTAATCAAATAGTATTACATCTCTTTCTTTGATATTGTCACCATGTCATGTGTGTAAGATAAAAGGACCAAAACTCACCAAATTATTAATGCATTTGAAATAAGAAATTGAATATATTGGTTGTAATATTTGATACACTAGTTCCATAATATTTTGTGTGTGCGTAATTGACTGTGGGTAAGCCCTGCAATATCGGCAGTGCAACCCTACAAAAGTGCTAACTATAAATAGAATGGGCTCTTCAAAAAAATTGAAATTAAAGTACAAATTTGATGCCATTGGCCACCAGTCATTCACAAAATCTAAGCTAAATACAACACAATCTTTTGCATATTTCTGGATTCTGATAAAACTTGGCATATTTTTATAGAGAGGAAAATGGCAAGAAAATCTTCTCACTCAGATACACTTTTCTATGATATCTAGGGGGGTATGTACCATTGATTCCTTTTATTGGTTTCTGATCTCAAGAACAAATTAACTAGAATCAATTAATGAGACGAATAATTATATAAATATATGGGATTAGTTTTTCTTTTATATATATATACCCTAGCACCCATGGCGAAGTCCAAACTCTCTCTCTCTCTCTCTCTATATATATATATATATATATATGAGTCTATGACTATGTCTAACGTGAATACGAGAAGAGAAATATCATTAGGTATCGAAAAATTAGTTTCTACATGATAATTGATAAGTGATGAAATTATAGCTTTTGATATATATATATATATATATATATATATATATATATATATATATATATTATAAACCCTCATGAATTATTTTAGTTAGCGAAATCTTTATAGTAATCTACCTTAATTCAAAACTCATAATTATTCTAAATTTAGTTAATTAATTAAGTCACTAATTACGTAACATGTATATGTCGAGTAAAGAGAAAGAGATGAGAATGATTTAGCCATCTCCCTTTTGTTATAGTACTTTAGAGCAGATATGAGGAGCCCGTTTGGTAGGGATTTACGAGGTTGATTTCTCATATATATTATTATAACAAAGCCCCCTACATAATCACACTAACTTTTAGATAATTGGTCAATGGGAAATTATCTGATATGTCATCAAAGAAAAAAGTCGGAAAAAAGTTATTTTGTTACAAATTTACCCCTCATTGTCAAATATACACCGGGGTGTTTTTTTGAAAAAAAAAATGGCAATAGGAGGAGTTCATATTTGGAGGTGTTGTTTAACTCATTAAAGCCGAGGATTATCGCAATCAACTTCCCATATTCGAGTTAATTTTGATTTCAATCTCATAGGATATTGGGTATTCCGATTTTGGTCCCGATACGATTATTTTTTGTTCTTTTTTAAAAAATTCATTCAGTTTTAATCCCATATATTTAAGAATATCATTTTTGGTCCATGATTTTAAGGCAAAAAAGAGACCAAAATCGATACTAACTCTGTTTGGCACAAAAAATGATAGTCTCGGGACTAATATCAGAAATCCCTGATGTCCTATGGGACCAAAATCAATATTTTCTCTCCCATATTCTCGTATATTTTGTGTCGGATGAGATCCTTTATTTCAGATTTGGTGTTTCAATTCGTGTTCCATGATCAAATTTATGAAGTTTTCTTTTATTTTTTTCGTCAATTTTAATTTATTTATATTTTAATTTAATTTTATGATTATTTTTCAGGTTTACCCCACCCAATTAGGATTTATAATTATTTTTTAGTATTTGATTTTCAAAGAAATGATTATTATGGTTGATTATTTTAAAAATATGATTTATAATTTTTAAAATTTCAATCTTTTATTGATAGATTTGACTAGGTTGATTATGTTATAATTAATTTTTATTTTTGTAATATCTATTATTAAACTTGTGAATTCGATCGTGGAATACGAGTTGTAACACCAAATCTGAAATATAGGATCACATCCCCTTGTGTGTGTGTGTGTGAAAATGACAATCATGACGATGTATCCATATAAATCAAAATAGCCTTCACTTAGGGCCGGCCCTGAGATTTTGAAGGCCCCGTACGAACATAAAAAATGGTGTCTCTAATTTATTAAAATTAAAATTTTAAAATACGAATAAAATGAGATAAAGTACACTTTGATGCCTATATTTTGAGTACTTTTTAAATAATGACACACTTTTTCAAAATAAACAAAATCGTAACCACATTTTCAATTTTTTTTTTTGCAATTCTAATATTGAATCAATTTTATGGCCCAAAAATCATATGTAATTGTTTTTAATTTAATATTTATTGATTGGATGAATTTTTTCCACGTGACTGAGAAAATGTGAATATTAAAATACAATCAATTACATGCGATTTTATGACCGTAAAATTGATTAAATGTTATATTTGAATTGTTTTTGAAAAAATATGTATTTTTTTGTTAATTTTGAAAAAGTTGGTCATTTTTGAAAAAAATATAAAAAATGTAGATAACAAAGTGTAATTCCTATAAAATGCACCTAAAAATATTTGCTTGATATGTTCAAATCATTAAAAGTTTCCATTCTTGAAAATTTTAAAATCATGTGACTTGTGCGCGCTCACTGATATTTGAAAGAACCTAAAACAAAAGAAAAAATATTTTAAACAATATTATGAATGCAAACTACAAAATATTATTTAAAGATACTTCCCCTAGCATTTTCAAAGCAAAGTCATGTATAATTTTTTCAAAATCAATATTTTCTAGCAACTCTTATTCAATGAATATCAAAGCAAGCCTATTCAATCTTTCTTGTGACATGGTCAATTGCAAGTAACATTTTAATAAATAAATAAATAGCAACTTTGCAGATGCAACTGTAACAGGTATGGTCAATAAAATTCTATAAACATTGTATGCATTGGGACAACTATTCAACCTCTTCAAGTAAGCTAATATATCTAGCGGGTGTTTGGTTTGTGGGTTTAGGTGGGATTAGGGTATATTGATAAAATAATCTAACCTAATCAAATGTTTGGTTCGCGTGATAGGAGCCCGGTTTTGATGATAAGCCCGGGCTCCTATCACCCATTTAGGTGATAACTAATCACCCCAAAAATGGGGTGATTATTTTCATCCCACTTTTTAATCAATATAAAATTACTTAATTATCTATATCTAAATTATTTTTGAATATTTCAAATTAATAATGAAAATTTTATGAAATTGTATAATTTTGTTCATAATTTCATAGTTTCTACCATAAAAACCATAATTTCAATTTAATAATAATTATGAGGATACTGATATATAAATATAATATTAATGTGAAAACTAATGTATAATTAAAAGAGGATTTCTGATGAAGAAACTATTTTTGATTCGTTCATTATTTCTCAAAATTGGGTAAATTATTTTTGTGCATCGATTAATTCCAATTTCATGATTTCAAATATTTTTAAATAAAAAAATATTAACTTTAATAATTATAAATAAATATCTTATAGAAATGACAATTTAGGTATTTTTCAACATTTTAATCCTAATCATTCAATCCAAACATAATATTGACAATCTATCCTAAATCATTAAAATTGCAATCAACCAATCCAAACAAAAGATTATTTTTATCCAAACAGTGCAATCCTACATTATCTCATCAATCTTATCTATCCCATCAACCGAACCAAACGGGCCCCTAAAGTTTTATGTTCTTTTGAGTAAAAGATACCGCAAAGTTTTTAATTCTTGAAACACCTCTTGACCATCAAAATCACTAAATTCTTCATGCTTTAGAATATTTTCAAGATTTTCACAAATATTGATTGGGTTAGGCCTAGTATTATTTATAAAATATTGGGCCAAATATTGAACTGGTCTTTCTTATATTATTTTTTAAAAGGCCTGAATTAATTTTTATAAACTAAAAGACTATTTTTTTTTGTAAATTAACATATGTTAATAAGACTACTAGTACTAAACTTAATGTTAATTTACAAAAAAAAATAGTCTTTTAGTTTATAAAAATTAATTATTACTCAAGTTTCTCACACTTATAAAAAGAAAAAATACAGAGTAAGTTACGTGCTAGTCACCGCAGACGAGATCTTTAATTCCAATTTCGTGTTTCATCTATATTTCAACCATTGGATTCATACCATATGTATTTGGCAAAGACTTACATGCACAAGGTGCATGTAAGACTTATTTCAGATGGGCGGGTCGAATTCGCGGGTCAACCCGCAAAAAAATTCCGGTAAAATCAGTATCAACAGTAACATTAAAAAGTATCACTCAAAATTCAAAAAGTATCACCAGTATCATTAAATAGTAAGGGGTCTGCCACTTATTTTAGGGGTTTTTGGAGTGTTTTTAGGGATTTATTTTGTGTGTTTTAGGATTTTTTAGGGGTGCTTCTAGGAGTTTATTTTGCGTTTTTTGGGGGGGTGTTTTTAGGATTTTTAATTGTGTTTTTAGGGGTTTTTTGGAGGGTTTTATTTTGTGTTTTTTAGGGTTTTTTGGGGGTGTTTTTAGGGTTTTATTTTGTGTTATTTTAGGATTTATTAATTTCATTTTAGGGTATAAATTTATATTTATTTCAAACAAATTATATCAATTCGATTTAATTTTAGAGTTCACTAATTTTATTTTATGATATAAATTTTATTGGGAAAAATTAAAAAAAAAAAATAGAAAAAAATAAAAAAATCACCAGAAAAACAAAAAAACTGACAAGTGCATGGGGAGCGCGTGGACGCGTGCGTGGCTGCCACTCGCCTGTCGGATATAGTCTGATACATGGGTGTTATGCACATAAGTGCTTCTCTATGTATTTAAACTTTTTTAATGAATAATTATTTATTTATTTTAAATACGCATATCATAATTTCAATGCATGGAATACAATATAAAACATGAGTCACCGACTATCCATTTATGAGATCTCTACTTCCATGTATATTCTTCGGCCAAGTTTATAACAATGGCATTCGTGAGGCTGGAGCCCATTGAAGTTGTTTGTATCTCAAATCATTAGTTGGGCCTACTCTAGATTAATTTCTATATCAAGTAATATTGTATCAAAACAAATATTAATCTTAATTTCTTCTCAAAGCTCAATTAAAGTGCATGTGTGTGCATATATATTTAGACTATGGTGTCATCAAATTAAATGATGATTTTATAAGCTAGCTAGCGGTGATGTTAAATTCGGTGGGGCCATACGTTGCCCAAAACTTGATAGTTTGCATGCTCCCGACAAAGTCGAGGTGTCTAATGACATAATCACAATCCCACGAATGAATTGAAACTAGGTTTTCTGTTCACTTTCAAAAGCTTTGAAGAGACAACTCACCCTCTCTTTGTTTCCCAAATTAGAAACAAAGGCTTTTAAATACTTCCAAACACACCCATACTTAGAGAATCCACTATGGTGCTACCCATAGTGATGCCACACGTGTGCTACATTATCAATCACTTTTTTTTAATTAATCAATATTTTCTTCACTATGGTGCTACCCCACTTTTAACTATTCATGAACCCCACTATTTAATTCAAGAACCAAAAATATAAAAGGGGAGGAGAGAGAAAGCACCAAAAATGCAAAAAGGGAGAAGAGAGAAAATTTTTGGGCCCACTATTTAATTCAAGAACCATGTACTTGCACAAGGGACTCATTCCTTATTTTGCTACCTTAACTTGTGTTCCACTATGGTGGAACTTGGTGCTTATTTTGCCACATAGATATAAGCACCCCCATAGTGGATGCTCTTAGACTACCATTATCAGCAACCGGGCAAACACCCCAACCGGGCAACCACCCTCAATATTTAATTAATTTCTCTCTCTTCCACATCACCATTATCTTATCCAACCCAACCACATACAATTTGATAGTTTATCAGCAGCCATCCCAAACACCCAACCACAATATTATATATTATTTTTCTTTTCTTTTATTAATAAATATAATATAATTAATAATAATTAAAATAAATAATAATTATTATTGAAAATTGTAATAACATAAAATAACACACTTTTATAAAATAGACAATATGATAAAATACAAAATAAACAAAACAAGAACATAAATAACAATAAACCGAACATGAATTGAAATAAATAAACGAAGATTAAAATAGATGAAAAAAATATAAATTTAGTACTGATGGCTGAATTTTTGCCATATGTGCTCGATCAAGTCGTCACGAAGAATGGCGTGAGCTTCTCGATTGTGAAGTTGTGACCTAGTTTTCATATAGCTCAAGAAGCTTGCAATCCTCTCCGTAGAATAAATGAGATCGTTTTCTTCTTCTTGATCTTCACTTCGTTGATTATTCTGTCTACATCGATCTTCTATAAATTCGGTCGGATCATGATAGTTTAGGTAAGTGCTCCTTTCATCCTCCACTATCATATTATGCATGATGATGCAAGTGATAAACTGAGATTTTACACTAATTTTGGTACACTTTTGTGTTGAGTTTGAATTGTTTCGGGTGTGTTTCATCCCAGTTTATTTGTGTTTTCATGCATTTGGGAGTTTGGTATTACGTGTTGGAATTGTGCAGGAATTGTCCTTGAAAAGATGGTGTTTGAACAAAGTATGAAAGTCTCGGAAAATACACGCAAACTGGCCGAAAACTGCGGCTGACGTGGCAGCTCGCGAGTGAAGATCCCAGCCTTCGACTGTGAAGCCGCGACAGAGGCTGGGGTGTGCAGAACAAAAGTCGCGACCAGCTCGCGACTCGCGAGCGAAGTCGCGAATCACCAAGAGGCCAGTGACTGTAAGATCGCGACAGAGAGGGGTTTTTGCTTTGTATTATTCGCGATCCGGTCGTGAATACCCGAAGAACCCGTGAATATTTTGCCATCTGGAGGCCACGTGGAGTCGCGACCCAAGTCGCGACCGACCTACTCGGGAGCGAGCGCGCGAATTTCAATGGCGGTGCAGCTTGTGGTTTCCTACTTTGGATCAACTTCTTACTTAGTATTTAAGGGTTGAAATAAACGAAAATCACAGATGAAAAACCCCACCATAAGCTTTGGAGCAGAAAAGAAGAATAGAGAGAAGCCATCGCGAAGAACGAGCTTTAGGAATTCAAGTTGTACAAGATTAGAGGCAGATTTAACCTTCCGGGTTTTGTTTATTTTTATTCTTTTTTGGCTATGGATTTTTGGATTGGATCTTTACTTGTTTGTTTGATTATGGACAACTAAACCCTAGTATTCTAGGGTTGATTATGATTCAATTATGAAGCTATTTAATTAATTCAATTCTTTTGTCTATGATTTTTCATCACGCTTAAATTATTCTTGCTTTAAATGTTGTGTTGGTTAATTGGCCATTAATTGATGCAGTTTGACGTGTTGATTCATAATTCGAGAGATGAGTTTTGACATGAGTTCCAGAGTAATTAACTTGATAATTAATAACACTCGAGAGAGTTGAGATTATTCGAGAGAGCACGTAACCTTATGATCATTTAGGAGTTGCATGTTGGATAATTAATGGAGACATTATTATTTAATTTGTAATCAACATTTGCATTACTCTGAGAAGAGATTGTGGATTATTATGTGGTTGCTCTAGTATGATTCAAATCTGAGCATAGGCATGGCATTGTGTTAATTAGATAGGTGGAGTAATTGATGATTAATCAATCCTAGAATGCGCTTTTTCTCCTGATAATTTTCTTTGTTATTTTCATTTGTTTGGTGATTTATTTATTTATTTGTTTAGTTTAGTTAATCTCACACTCATAATTTTGTTAGTCTAGATAACAGCCGTGGGATAAATAGAATAACTAGTAATTAGATATTGAGTCTCTGTGGATTCGACCTTGTTCACTACTATACTAGAAGCCTCACTGTACACTTGTAGTTTAGGTGAAAATAAATACCGAACAAGTTTTTGGCGCCATTTCATTATTTTTCCAATAATGTCATGATCCCAAATAAGACATGGACGTTTGATAAAAGCAAAACGAGCTTGTAGAACACCAAATGCTCACTCAACATCTTTACGGGCTGCCTCTTGATGTTGAGCAAATAATTGATGCTTTCGAATTTGTGGAGCAAGAATAGATTTGACAAATGCTGCCCATTGAGGATATATGCCATCAGTCAAATAATATCCCATATTTTTTTCTTTGCCATTTACAACATAATTGACCTTTGGTGCCCGACCTTCCAAAATATCATCAAATAGAGGAGATTGATCAACTACATTGATATCATTTTTTCAAACCCGGAGTTTCGAAAAATGCATGCCAGATCCATAGGTCTTGCGATGCAACTGCTTCCAAAATTATTGTTGGCCTACCGCTTCTTCCTGCATATTGCCCTGCCCATGATGTAGGACAATTTTTCCATTCCCAGTGCATGCAGTCAATGCTTCCCAACATACCTGGGAATCCACGTTGTTCTCCGACATGAAGAAGAGTTGTGATGTCTTCTTCAGTGGGCTTTCTGAGGTACTCATCACCAAAGTTGGAAATTACACCTTCAACGAATTTGATAACCGATTTACGAATGAGTTGTGCGCTCATTCGTAAGTATTCATCATGCAAGTCTGTTGATGATCCATACGCCAACACCCTCATAGTTGCAGTACATTTTTGAATCGCAGACATACCTAGACGACCAGTGGCATCAGACCGTTGTTGGAAAAATTCATCGGTGGCAACGAGTCTGCTCATTATTCGTTCGAACAATGGCTTTCGCATGCGATACCTTGTTCAAAACATCTCTGGTAGATATATTGGATCTTCTGCAAAGTACTGCTCGAACACACCTTCATGACCCTTCTCGCGTATTCGTTCAATGTAACACCTTCGAGCTCTAACAAGATGATTGGTAGGTTGTAACGATAGTTCAGCAGCATGAATGACCACATCTTCAATGATGCGGTCGACTCTCTGATTTTGTTCAGTAATGCTTGCTTCCCATGTATCATCATCGAGGAAATTGTAAACATCAAAACTCGAACCTGATGTCATTTTTTTAGGGTAGATTCAATATTTGAGTTGGAGAATAGAAATGAACTTTATGTGCATCTTCTATAAGGTATGTGTATATATATAGGGTAAAACTATTATTATTTCTCATATTTTTTTTGAAAGTGACATGATCACATGCACATGGATGATAGTGAATTATTTTATCTCACATCCACGTTCTTAAAGTAGTAATTGATGAGAGTGACATGACAATTGGTGCTTGGATGATAGTGCACTCACATGCACATTATTAAAGTAGTAATTGATGAAAGTGATATGACAGTTGGTGCTTGGATGATAGTGCACCCACATGCACATTATTAATTGGTGTTATTATTATGAAAGTGACATGACAATTGAGGCTTGGATGATAGTGCAATCACATGCACGTTGTTAAAGCATTGTATTTTTCTGACACTTACATCAGTTTCTCACATGCACTCCAATAAAGTCACATACATGCTAGGACATCATCATAATTGGTGCTTCACAAAATAATTGAGCAAATAATTGATGCTTCACAAAATAATAAGACATAACTACATTACATAAATTGAAAATTACATAGACAATATGAAATGAAAATTACATAATTAAATATTACATAAGTGACATTAGGGAGAAAACACACAAGATCACATCCCATATAGTTCAACCATTAAACGACGTTTAGATCTTCTTCATCAAGGGATAATTGGCCTTTTCCTATCAAAAGCATTAGCATATTTGTTTTCATTTTTTCCTTCTGCAGATCAATTTCTTTTTCACGTGTGATCCTCAGTTCACGAAGTTCTGCAGTGAAATCATCAGGGAGTATGGAAGATTGTGATGCTACTTCTTTTCCCTTTCTTTTAGCCTTACCCTTAGCTCTGTCTCTGCCAATTGGACGAGAAGATAATGATGCATCGCTACCGGGAGTTTCTGGAGTAGATGCAGGTGGAGGATCCCCATCTTCATCAGTTCTTGATTTTTTGGAGCTTTCGTGACTTTCTTCGACACTATCATCATCATTTGGGCGGGAACGTTTGTACCCAGTGCTGTTCAAATTCAACTCCCACTTGTGATAATGACGCATCACTTTCTCAAACACCTCATGGTGAGTAAACTTGAATTTCCCATATAATGTTTGAGCAACTTTCTCAATATCCTCTCTGGACTATCCGCTTGATCTTCGCTCATACGCTTTTTTGTATGCAGCAGTCCATGCGCTCACATTTTTGTTAAGGCGTCTGAAACGTTACCTCAATGATTCTGTTGATCGAGGGCCACCAACATTGGGATTTTCACTTCGCATTTTCTCATACAAGCTTTTAATTTTTGACCAAAATGAGTCATTATGTTGATTCTTGCCAGAAATAGGATCATTACTGATGTAACACCAAGAAGACATACGCCATATATCTTCTTGTTCTGACCAGCTTGAGGGTGCATTTTCAGAGATGTTTTGAGAGGTTTGGTTTTCTGGATTAGGAGAATGGGTAGGATTATGTGAAAACTGGGAGTTCATATTGCCGAACTGTGAGAATTCTTCAGAGTTTGGAAGATTTTCGAGGTTGGGAAAATAATCTTGGGAGTGATTTTGATACTGATGATCGTAAAAAAAATTATTTTCTCGATCCATTGGGAGATACAGAGAAAAATACTAAACATTATAGATTGAGATATTGAGAAATTTGTGAGGTATGAAAATTTAGTAAAAATGGTCTCTATTTATAGAGAATGAAAAATACGAATTTTGATATTTTTTATTTTTATTTTTATAAAATTTATTAAAAAAATATAACCATTAGTATATCTAGATATCCAAAGAAAATTTACATATCCAATAAAATAGAGACAGGTGTCTTAATACAATTTACATATCCAATAAGATTTAGATATAATGGATACATTTATTTTTAATAATCATTATTGTTGAGTGATGTATGACATTGAGGTTCAATGTTGCACTCGATGTCAGACAGACTTCCTGTGACATTGTCTATGACATAGTCGTAACTAATCTTATCCTTTCCTAGTTTATTTATTATTTTAATAAATAAAATAACTTTATATATATCTTAAAATATACGTGTATATCCATGAAATTAATATTTCAAATAATTGGATATATACATATTAGATATATTATTTAAAATAGAGTTTGACAAAGTTAAAACTCTATCTCCTATTTTTTAGGTCTAGCGGTTTCTCTATTTAATTCTTTTTCTTTTTCAGAAAATTATATTTGCTGGATATTTAGAAAAAGAGCATGAACGTGGGGAAGCTATTAACCACGCCTTGGAGGCGGTTTCTTCCATCAACGGTGAAGTCATGGAGTGAAGCGGTTATTGTCAACCCATGTTCAAGAAAGAGAAATTGTGGACCGTGTTGGATTCAAGTGAAGAAGCATATAAGGGATGTCTTCGACACTTGAAGACTTATTCAAGCCCAATCTATTTTCCGCTGTGTGAAGATTGAAGAAAGCTTGAGTCACAAACTTAGTTTAGGTTTCGTTCTTCGTTTCTTCTTCTATCTTAATGTTTATTGTTGTTCAATCCTTTCACGGAATAGATTGTACAAGTTAGGATAGATAGCAAGGTTGTGAAACCTTTACTAGTTTGTATACAAATTGACGAGATGTCAATTTGTTTGTTTTAGTAGTTGTATGAGTCGACGGGATGTCAACTTGTATGATCTAGTTTGCATATAAATTGACGAGATGTCAATCTGTATGTTGTAGTTTGCATATGAATTGACGGGATGTCAATTTGTATGTTGTTGTGTTCATGTGAACTGATGGGATGTCAATTTGTATGTTGTTGTTTGTATATGAATTGACGGGATGTCAATTTATATGTTTTAGTTCTTCTTAGTGATAGTCTAGATTAGAACTTGTAATGTTGCTGTAGTGTTAAGAACCTTTGCGTCTAACATTAACAACTTGAAAATTTTGTACTCTTAATAGTATAATTTCGCCCTGTGGCAATCATACACATGTTGTGTATGATTTAAAAATTATATCGTGTATTTTTGTGCATTTTATTTCCAGCATATTTGTGTTAAGATAAGTTGTGTTAACTGTCTTTAACATTGAGTTTGACATTACGAATCTGTGTCTAATTTCAGTGTTTGTGGCAACAAATTCCAACAAGTGGCATCAAGAGCCGCTACTTAACACACTAAGTATTCGAACCTTGGTTTGTTGACTCACTGAAAGATGGATATTCAGATCAATCAATGCCGTCCTCCGGCATTGGATAGTAATGGTAAGAATTATGCTATGTGGAAATCGCACATGAAGATGTATATCAAGTGCATCGATGAGAGGGCTTGGTTGGCGGTAATTGAAGAATGGTCTCCACCAAGGATGGAAGGACCAAATGGGGTGTACATTCTTACTCCGGAGACTCAATGGACTAATGATGATCGAATCATTTTCAACTTCAATTCGAGGGCACTCAATGCTATTTTAGTTTCGGTTGATGTTCCGTGCTTCAAAATGGTGTGCAATTGCACCACGGCATATCAAGCATGGAGCATACTGCAGGAACATTGTGAAGGATCGATCAGTGTACGATAAGCAAAGCTCGGCTACTCACTTCTGAATTCGAAACTCTGTGAATGTTAGAAGATGAGACTATTTCAATGTACACTGAACGATTGTGTGAAGTGTCAAACGAATCTACAGCTCTCGGATGTCCGATCTCGAATGAAAACATGGTTAGCAAACTTCTTCGCACACTTCCGAAGAGATTCAACATGAAAATCTCAGCAATTGAAGAAGCTCACAATGTATCAAACATGAGTTTGAGTGAAGCAGTGAGCATTCTACTCACGTTTGAGATGCATCTTGAAAATCAGAAATCAAACACCTCCTCCAAAGGAATTGCACTTCAATCAGTAACATCAAGTTCAAATGTTGAACTTGATGTCGAGAACATTCAGGAGATTACTGAAGATGAACCCCTGAGTGTTGCGCTGCTTACCAAGAAGTTCAATACCCTTGTTTGGTCAATGAAAAAAGGTTCCCCAAACTTCAAACCACGGAGATTGTTTGATTCTCCCTCGTCGACATCATCTGGATCGACAAAATCTTCAAAGTCTCCAGATATTGCAGTAAAGGACATTGACTCAGTTCAATGTAGGGGATGTTCTGGTTTTGGACACTATGCCAATGAATGTCCTACTGTCCAAAGGAAGCAAAGAAGAAATTATAGTGCTGCCATGTTAAGCGACGAATCCGGTGATGAAGAAGCTGAAAAACAAACTGTATTGTTTGTAAAAGTCAATGATGACTTAGATGAAATGATTGGCGCTTTAATTGACATGGAGAGTGTTGATTATGACTATGATGCTAGTCTTGATCATGTGACTCCAGATGTTCCAAGAAATGTTATGGAGAATGTTACATAAGAAGTCTCTAACATTCCTCCAAATACCACTAACTGGTATGAAATGACATTGCTGGATGAATTTTGCAACACTGCTGAAGTGTCTCAGGTGGAAGAAGACAAGTCCGAAGTCAGCCACCAGGAAGCTCTACAATAATTGCACAAGGTTGTAGATGAAGTTTGTGTCCAATGGACCGAACAATCAAAAGAATTTTGGATTCTTGTGGAAGAAAATCAAACTCTAAAGCAACGAGTACTGGAACTTGAGATTCGACTCACTAGAAGTGATCTTGAGCTGAACAAGTTCAGAAAGGAAGTAGAAGCTGCTTCAAAAACCTTTCGACAACTCAATCAAGGAACATCTACTCTGAACGAAGTTCTGACACTGGGACAGAACACAAAAGCAGGCTTGGGATATTCATCGAGTTCAACAATGTCTATCTCAAATCCTATCAAGTTTGTCAAAGGAGAAAGCTCCAAGGATGTTCCAGTCAATGTTGACGGAAATGTCAAACTGAATGTCAATGACAAGTCCAAGGAGAAGAAATTTGTTTGTCATTATTGCCAAGAGCCTGGACACATCAAACCTTATTGCTTTAAATATCATGATGATATAGCAACAGGTAAGATTGTCGTGGAAAAATCTTCTAAAACTACCAAAAAGATGAAACGTTCAAAGAAGGCAAAGATCACGTGTAATGTTGTCTACACATCGTTGAAAGCCAACATTACTAGTACTTGGTACTTTGACAGTGGGTACTCTCGGCACATGACAGGAAATTCTAAGTTTCCCAATGACTATACCACGACAAGCAAAGGAAAAGTTAGTTATGGTGGAGGAGCACAAGGTAACATAGTAGGAAAAGGAACCTTGAATGTCAAGAACTTTCCCAAGTTACGCAATGTGCTTCATGTCGAAGGTTTAACAGCAAATCTGATTAGCATAAGTCAGCCATGTGATGACGGTATGCATGTCAGATTCAATAAGAACACCTGTGAGGTTTTTGATAGCGAGAATAAATGCACTATGTTCGGAAGTCGGGCATTGGATAATTGCTATCATGCTGACAAAAATGAAAAATGCAATGTTTCAGTCAATGTTGACACTCAACTCGTACATCAAAAACTGGGTCATCTCAGCTTTCGAAGTTTGAGCAAAACTAATTGAAGCTGATGCTGTTCGGGGTATTCCACCTGTGAAGATCAATATTGATGTTGTTTGTAGTGCATGTCAAAAAGGCAAACAAGTAAGAGCTTCACACAAAAGTTCCTCAGCTTGTCAAACCACGAAGTGCTTCGATCTAATTCACATGGACATCACGGGTCCCGTTGACACCAAAAACATGAGTGGAAAAAGATTCATTCTGGTGATAGTTGATGATTTTTCGAGATTCACATGGGTTGAATTTATTCAAGAAAAATCTGAAGCCTTCAGAATGTTCAAGAAGTTTTACAGGTTGGTGTCAAGACAACATGAGTCTAACATCAAATGCATTCGAACAGATCATGGGCTTGAATTTGAAAATTCAATATTTAAAGAGTTTTGTGAAAAACGAGGCATCATTCATGAGTTTTCTGCTCTGAAGACACCTCAACAAAATGGGGTGGTTGAGAGAAAAAATCGAACTCTTCAGGAGATGTCAAGAGCAATGTTACAAGCTCAACGTTTGTCCAAGAAGCTGTGGGCTGAAGCAGTTAACACTGCTTGTCACATCGGAAATAGAGTGATTCTTCGCCCAGGCAGAACTGTGACACCGTATGAACTCCTGAAGGGAAAGAAGCCCAATTTGAAGTACTTTCATGTGTTTGGATGTGTATGTTACATCCTGAATGACAGGGATCATCTGGGAAAATTTGATTCCAAAAGCGACAAAGGGATTTTCTTAGGTTACACATCTGACAGTCGTGCTTACCGTGTGCTTAATCTTCGGACAAAAACAGTCCAAGAATCAATTAACATTGTTTTTGATGACCACACAGGTATTGCTTCAAAATCTGAAGAGGATGATGTAATTGATCTCATTGACACTGATGAAAATGTCAAGTGATCAGGCTGAAAGTGATTGTGAGAACAAGACTTCCACTGAGAATGTCAAAGTCAATGTTCCACAGAATGATGAAGCTTCAGTCAAAACATCAACACCAAAATTCACTTCAGACAGTGAAGATGATCAGGTGGTGACTGCCGAAGATGAACCAAGAAGGGATCCTCCAAGTCGAATTCGGAAGAATCATCCAGATTCACAAATCATTGGTGAGCAATCCGAAGGAGTTCAAACTAGAAGCAAGAACTCAGAGGAATACAAAGAAATGATGAAACTGGTATGCATGTCTTCTTTAAATGTTTGTATGTCAAACATGTGTTTTCTGTCTAACATTGAACCGAAAAACATTAAGGATGCACTTAATGATGATTTTTGGATGAATGCTATGCATGAGGAACTAAACCAGTTCGTAAGGAACAATGTATGGGAATTAGTTCCACGCCCCAAAGATAAAAATGTGATTGGGACAAAATGGATTTTCAAAAATAAAACAGATGAGTCTGGCAATGTTGTTAGAAATAAAGCTCGTCTAGTCACTCAAGGCTACACCCAAGTTGAAAGGGTAGACTTTGACGAAACATTTGCTCCTGTTGCAAGGATTGAATCCATTCGTCTTTTATGTGCAATTGCATGTTATGTGGGTTTTACTTTACATCAAATGGATGTTAAAAGTGCTTTCTTGAATGGTTTTTTCAATGAAGAAGCATATGTCGAACAACCTAAGGGCTTCGAATGTCATGAGAAACAATTGCACGTGTTTAAGCTCAAAAAGGCTTTGTATGGTCTTAAACAAGCCCCTAGAGCATGGTATGCTAGACTGACCGAATTCTTACTCCAATTTAGTTTTGAAAGAGGTCAAGTCGATAAAACATTGTTTATTAAAAAGAATCAAAAACATATTACTGTTGCTCAAATCTATGTTGATGACATTTTTTTTGGTTCGACGTGTACTAATCTGCTCAAAGATTTTGTAGACTCAATGTGCAACACATTTGAAATGAGCATGGTTGGAGAGCTCAACTATTTCCTTGGTCTACAAATCAAGCAAGATAAAGATGGAATCTTCATTTCTCAAAGCAAATATGCTAGAGGATTGGTCAAGCGTTTCGGATTAGAGAATGCTAAACCTATGAAGACACCCATGGGATCTTCTGAAAAGTTGAGCAGAGATGATGTTGGTAGCAATGTTGATTCTTCAATGTATAGATGAATGATAGGCAGCTTATTGTATTTAACAGCTAGTCGTCCTGACATTATGTTTAGTGTTGGTGTTTGTGCGAGATATCAATCTCAGCCTAAACAATCTCACCTTAAAGCTGTTAAACGTATCATTCACTATGTTTCAGGCACAATTGGGTTTGGTGTTAAATATTGCAAGAGTTCTAACATTCATCTTGTAGGTTATAGTGATTCCGATTGGGCAGGTGATGTCGATGACAGAAAAAGCACTAGCGGAGGTTGTTTTTATTTTGGCAACAATCTGATTTCTTGGTCAAGTAAGAAATAAAATTGTATCTCACTATCCACGGCTGAATCGGAGTATGTTGCTGCCGCTAGTTGTTGCTCTCAACTGTTGTGGTTAAATCAAATGATGTTAGATTATGGTCTGGATAGTCCTTCTTTGACATTGTTATGTGACAATGTCAGTTCCATTGAAATTTCGAAGAACCCAGTCCAACATTCTCGCACCAAACACATTGACATCAGACATCACTTTATCCGTGATCTTGTGGAACGAGATATCATTAAATTGGAATACATTCCTACAGAGAATCAAATTGCTGATATTTTTACTAAACCTTTGAATTTTGAGAGATTTTCTTCTCTAAGGAAATCTCTTAGAATGTATGTCTGTTAGTCAATGTTGACATCCTGATGTTAAAGTCAATGTTATGATTTTTGACATCAGGTTCTGTAATTCTGAAATTAATAAAAACTATGGTACGATGTTATGATTTGTTATTATGAATTAATTCATGCGAATTTATTCAATCATGACTCGTCTTCATTAGTTTTATTTATTTTCAGAATTTGTTTTTTTTTTAATTTTTTAATTTTTTTTTATTATTTAGTGTTTAAATAATAAATAATTGAATTTTTGTTGATAAGCAGATATACTTATCCACATATCTTTTGATATGATAAGAGAGAGAGAATGAGAGATATCACTTTCATTATTTTAATATAATAAAGTGGTTTATCTTTATCTCTTTTTCAATTCAAAACCCTCTCTCTCTCTCCATATCTGATTCGATTTTCTCCCTCCAAACGATTCATCTTCTTTATCTCCTCAAAACGATTTTCTCTCCTTTTTCTTCCATGGCGGACCAAAACCCTAATCATCTATAAGCTATGATGATGATGTTGTAGCAAATGATGGAGCTCACAAAAGGATCCCCATCATCGGCCTCAACTCCGGCTGCTGCAGTACAACCCCCACTCTCTGCAACATCAACTCAGACCCCTGACATTGCACCTCCAACTGCTCAGGCTGAACCAACTACAGCGAATGTCGCTGAGCTTTCAACATCAAAGGCGATGCCAACTGAAGCTGAAGTTCATCCCGATCTCATTATTCCTCCTAGAACCGAGATCCTAAACCCTAAGCCAATTAGGATGAATGTGCTTGGAGATTCCACAAATCCAATCGACCCGGAAGCCACTTCACACGTGCAATCTTTGTCAAAGATGACGAAGACTTCTCCTCCGATAAGAAAATCCAAGCGACTTCACAGTGATGACACTGACAAACCTGAGGTCGTCTCCTCCAAAAAGGTGAACAAGGAAGGGTCAAAGGCTACCTGCAAGTCGCTGAAAGATGAGTCCGACTCCACTAGTGAACAAGTTCCTACTTCTCCTCCTGCTGATGTTACACGGAATGTCAGTCCTTCTGCTGAGCCCTTGGACGAGGATTCCGGCACAGATGAGGACTCTCCGCTTGATGTCACGCAAGCCTTCAGTAAGACTTTCTATTCTGAGGAGGCTAAGAAATCCCATGCTCTTTATGTTAAGAGAACTCTTAAGGTTGAGAAAATGATAGATGTTCTTAGCTTTAAAAAATATGGGATGGATGTGTTTCTTAAGGAGAGAAGTTTATGGAAATCTGTTACGTCGCTAGTGTAATATGATCCTGATGTTATTCATGAATTTTATGCTAACATCATTTCTGATATGGGAGATCCCTCTAAACTGTGTTTTGGAACTGTGTTTCTTAGGGATAAAATCTATAAGTTTTCCCCTAATGTTATTAACACGTTTCTTGAGTTGGGCAATGAGGATACAATTATGTCTTTGGATCTGATTGATGATGTGGTGAATGTTATTACTGGAGGTATGGTTTCGAAATGGCTCAACAAAGTGCCTTCTTCCAAGTTAACGTTCTTTTATTCAGTGTTATACAAGCTTGTAGTGTGCAATTGGCTGCCCACATCGAATGCCTCTGTCATCACAGTTGATCAGGCCATTCTCCTGTATAAGATAGGAACTCAGCTTCCTTTCAACCTTGGTGCATACATCTTTGATGCAACGTTGAAGGCTGCCTCTAAGTCCAGTTCCTCAAACTTGCTTCCTTTCCCATGTTTGATCTATGGGATCCTTAAGAGCCAAGGGTTAAAGGAACGCAAGAAGAGTGTGCTGTCTGAGCAAACCACCTTCTCCATAATGAAGCCCAAGGGAAATGATGACAGGATCATTGATCTTCCCTATCCTTATGATGCTGCAAATCCAGTGCCTCATTCTGCCGAAGGTACCCCTGCTCCTTCCCAATCTGATGTCTATCCTGATGTTGCCTCCATGCCTTCCATTCCCATTGTCATGATGCCGCTGGAGTCTCTTCAACATCAAATTGCTCTGCTTGATCATATGATTGGTCAACTCACCAAGGCTCGAGATTCTTTTCTGACTCTCCTTTCTACACAAAAAGGGGGAGTGGATGATGATGCTGATGGTGATGATGCAGATGTTTGAGACACGGATGCTGGACCGAGTATTGCTGGTAAAGCAAAGGAGAGAAAAGATGTAGCCAAAGGAAAAAGGAAGATGATGTAAAGCTTAATGTTTAAGCTTCTGAAATTTAAAACTTTTTTGTTAAAAACAATGTTTATGTTTTCTGTTTTTATATGTGCTGGACACATGGTTTTTGATATGCATTCCATGCATATCTTGGTTTTTGTTGTTGAATGCAATTTATAATTGTGTTCTTGATTTTATATGCTTATTCAGTTGTTGATATTTGTGATATATCATTATGATTAGGCATATTGAGTTTGTTTTGAGATATTGAATGATCAATATGTGTTGATTATTGTGTGTTGAACGTTGAGTTCAAAATTGATATTATGTGTTGAATGTTTAGTTCAACATTGATATTGTTGTGTTGTACTTTCTGTTCAACACTGATTTTATAATAGGACAAGTTCCTATTATATGATGATCTAATTAAGGGGGAGTAACCCTTAAGGGGGAGATTTTAAGATCTCCATTTTCCGCTGCGACTCTAATTGTACAAAATACATTGAGTTGTATGTTTTGTGCAGAAATGCTAAGATTAAGGGGGAGATTGTTGAGTGCTGTATGACATTGAGGTTCAATGTTGCACTTAATGTCAGACAGACTTTCTGTGACATTGTCTATGACATAGTCATAACTAATCTTATCCTTTCCTAGTTTATTTATTATTTTAATAAATAAAATAACTTTATATATATCTTAAAATATACGTGTATATCCACGAAATTAATATTTCAAATAATTGGATATATACATATTAGATATATTATTTAAAATAGAGTTTGACAAAGTCAAAACTCTATCTCCTATTTTTTAGGTCTAGCGGTTTCTCTATTTAATTCTTTTTCTTTTTCAGAAAATTATATTTGCTGGATATTTAGAAAAAGAGCATGAACGTGGGGAAGCTATCAACCACGCCTTGGAGGTGGTTTCTTCCATCAACGGTGAAGTCATGGAGTGAAGCGGTTATTGTCAACCCATGTTCAAGAAAGAGAAATCGTGGACCGTGTTGGATTCAAGTGAAGAAGCATATAAGGGATGTGTTCGACACTTGAAGACTTATTCAAGCCCAATCTATTTTTCGCTGTGTGAAGATTGAAGAAAGCTTGAGTCACAAACTTAGTTTAGGTTTCATTCTTCGTTTCTTCTTCTATCTTAATGTTTATTGTTGTTCAATCCTTTCACGGAATAGATTGTGCAAGTTAGGATAGATAGCAAGGTTGTGAAACCTTTACTAGTTTGTATACAAATTGACGGGATGTCAATTTGTTTGTTTTAGTGGTTATACAAGTCGACGGGATGTCAACTTATATGATCTAGTTTGCATATAAATTGACGGGATGTCAATCTGTATGTTGTAGTTTGCATATGAATTGACGGGATGTCAATCTGTATGTTGTTGTGTTCATATGAACTGACGGGATGTCAATTTGTATGTTGTTGTTTGTATATGAATTGACGGGATGTCAATTTATATGTTTTAGTTCTTTTTAGTGATAGTCTAGATTAGAACTTGTAATGTTGCTGTAGTGTTGAGAACCTTTGCGTCTAACATTAACAGCTTGAAAATTCTGTACTCTTAATAGTATAATTTCGCCCTGTGGCAATCATACACATGTTGTGTATGATTTAAAAATTATATCGCGTATTCTTGTGCATTTTATTTCCAGCATATTTGTGTTAAGATAAGTTGTGTTAACTGTCTTTAACATTGAGTTTGACATTACAAATCTATGTCTAATTTCAGTGTCTGTGGCAACAAATTCCAACAATTATATCTAGATATCCAAAGAAAATTTACATATCAAATAAAATAGAGACAAGTGTCCAAATAAAATTTATATATCCAATAAAATAGAGACAAGTGTCCAAATAAAATTTAGATATCCAATAAGATTTAGATATAATTGATATACTTATTTAATAATCATTATATTTAGATATCCAAAGAAAATTTACATATCTAATAAAATAGAGACAAGTGTCCAAATAAAATTTACATATCCAATAAAATGGAGATAAGTGTCCAAATAAAATTAACATATCCAATAAAATTTAAATATAATGGATATATATTTATTTTAATAATATATAAAAAAATACAAAATATCAAAAAAAAAATTCAAAAATGAAAGAGGAGAGAGGGAGACCAGTGTTCAGCTGGCCTCCCTTGGTCGAACACCCAACATCAAACACCTCTTTTTTTTTTTTTTTTTTTTTAGTTTCCACCCTGGCGGACGACCGTTGGGCTATAATTTCAACCTATAATCTTAGTATTAGGGTGGTAGTAATGATAAACCCTAAAAAGCAACTTCAACACTTCCACATAAGCGCCATGTCAAAAGTTAAAATCCACCATCTTTTATAAACATATCCCCAATAACAATAAACCTAAAAAGGCAACTTCAACATGGGTCCCATTAATATACACATCTATATATATTTATATATGTTTTTCTTATACTATAGTTGATGGAATTTGTTGCCATAAACACTGAAATTAGACACAGATTCGTAATGTCAAACTCAATGTTAAAGACAGTTAACACAACTTATCTTAACACAAATATGCTGAAAATAAAATGCACAAGAATACACGATATAATTTTTAAATCATACACAACATGTGTATGATTGCCACATGGCGAAATTATACTATTATGAGTATAAAATTTTCAAGCTGTTAATGTTGGACGCGAAGGCTTTCAACACTACAACAACATTACAAGTTCTAATCTAGACTATCACTAAAAAGAACTAAAATATATAAATTGACATCCCGTCAATTCATATACAAACAACAACATACAAATTGACATCCCGTCAATTCATACATAAACTAGATCATACAAGTTGACATCCCGTCGACTTGTATACAAACTAAAACATACAAATTGACATCCCGTCAACTTGTATACAAACTAGTAAAGGTTTCACAACCTTGCTATCTATCCTAATTTGTACAATCTATTCCGTGAAAGGATTGAACAACAATAAACATTAAGATAGAATAAGGAACGAAGAACGAAACCTATACTAAGTTTGTGACTCAAGCTTTCTCCAATCTTCACACGGCGGAAAATGGATTGAGCTTGAATAAGTCTTCAAGTGTCGAACACATCCCTTATATGCTTCTTCACTTGAATAGACAAGGCTCAAGTCTTCTCTCTCTTGATTGTGGGTTGGAGATAACCGCTCTTCATCACTACTCCATCGTGTGTGAGAAGAGAACCGTCTCCTTGGCATGGTTGAAGCCATCTCCATGTTCTCACCTATTTTCAAAATATTCCAGCAATAAAAAACTGAAAAAGAAAAGAGGTTATATAAGAGAAAATAAGAAACCTTAAAAATAGGAGATAGAGTTTTGACTTTGTCAAACTCTATTTTAAATAATATATCTAATATGTATATATCCATTTATTTGAAATATTAATTTCATGGATATACACATATATTTTAAGATATATAATCAGATTTTGATGCAATAGTTGTGTGGTCATAAAAAACAATGTTAATTGATTCTTAGACTGTTTTTGTCCGAAGATTAAGCATACGGTAAGCACGACTGTCAGGTGTGTAACCCAAGAAAATTCCTTTGTCGCTTTTGGAATCAATATTTCCCAGATGATCCCTGTCATTCAGGATGTAACATACACATCCAAACACATGAAAGTACTTCAAATTGGGCTTCTTTCACTTCAGAAGTTCATACGATGTCACAGTTCTGCCTGGGTGAAGAATCACTCCATTCCCGATGTGACAAGCAGTATTAACTGCTTCAGCCCACAGCTTCTTGGACAAACGTTGAGCTTGTAACATTGCTCTTGACATCTCCTGAAGAGTTTGATTTTTGCTCTCAACCACCCCATTTTGTTGAGGTGTCTTGGAGCAGAAAACTCATGAATGATGCCTCATTTTTCACAAAAACTCTTCAAACATTGAGTTTTCAAATTCAAGCCCATGATCTGTTCGAATGCATTTGATGTTGGACTCATGTTGTCTTGACACCAACCTGTAAAACTTTTTGAACATCCTGAAAGCTTCAGATTTTTCTTGAAGAAATTCAACCCATGTGAATCTCGAAAAATCATCAACTATCACCAGAATGAATCTTTTTACACTCATGCTTTTGGTGTCAACGGGACCCATGATGTCCATGTGAATCAGATCGAAGCACTTCGTGGTTTGACAAGCTGAGGAACTTTTGTGTGAAGCTCTTACTTGTTTTCCTTTTTGACATGCACTTCAAACAACATCGAGATTGACCTTCACAGGTGGAATACCCCGAACAGCATCAGCCTCAATTAGTTTCTTCAAACTTCGAAAGCTGAGATGACCCAGTTTTTGATGTACGAGTTGAGTGTCAACATTGACTGAAACATTGCATTTTTCATTCTTGTCAGCATGATAGCAATTATCCAATGCCCGACTTCCGAACATAATGCATTTATTCTCGCTATCAAAAACCTCACAGGTGTTCTTACTGAATCTGACATGCATGCCGTCATCACATAGTTGACTTATGCTAATCAGATTTGCTTTTAAAACTTCGACATAAAGCACATTGCGTAACTTGGGAAAGTTCTTGACATTCAAGGTTCCTTTTCCTACTATGTTGCCTTGTGCTCCTCCACCATAACTAACTTTTCCTTTGCTTCTCGTGGTATAGTCATCGAGAAACTTAGAATTTCCTGTCATGTACCGCAAAGTACCACGTACCAGCAATGTTGGCTTTCAAAGATCTGTAGACAACATTATACGAGATCTTTGCCTTTTTTGAGGGTTTCTTCTTTTTGGTAGATTTAGAAGAATTTTCCACGATAATCTTACCTGTTGCTATATAATCATGATATTTAAAGCAATAAGGTTTGATATGTTCAGGCTCTTGGCAATAATGACAAACAAATTTCTTCTCCTTGGACTTGTCATTGACATTCAGTTTGACATTTCCGTCAACATTGACTAGAACATCCTTGGAGCTTTCTCTTCTGACAAACTTGATAGGATTTGAGATAGACATTGTTGAACTCGATGTATATCCCAAGCCTATTTTTGTGTTCTGTCCCAGTGTCAGAACCTCGTTCAGAGTAGATGTTCCTTGATTGAGTTGTCGAAAGGTTTTCGAAGCAGCTTCTACTTCATTTCTCAACTTGTTTAGCTCAAGATCACTTCTAGTGAGTCGAATCTCAAGGTCCAGTACTTGTTGCTTTAGAGTTTGGTTTTCTTTCACAAGAATCCCAAATTCTTTTGATTGTTCGGTCCATTGGACACAAACTTCATCTACAACCTTGTGCAATTGTTGTAGAGCTTCCTGGTGGCTGACTTCGGACTTGTCTTCTTCCACCTGAGACACTTCAGCTAGGGCTAGGAAAAAATACCGTTATACCGTCATACCGTACTTACCGTACCGAAAAAAATACCGGAATACCGAACTTTAAGGTATACCGGTATTTTCGGTAAGGTATGATACCGTACCGAAAAATTTCGGTA
Organism: Perilla frutescens; assembly: GCA_026008535.1. Taxonomy (NCBI): domain Eukaryota; kingdom Viridiplantae; phylum Streptophyta; class Magnoliopsida; order Lamiales; family Lamiaceae; genus Perilla; species Perilla frutescens. The sequence continues at coordinate 7,723,303 of BRKX01000013.1, read as the reverse complement.
AGGTAACGGTATAGAATTTTAAAAACCGAGGTATACCGGCGTATACCGATACCGACGGTATACCGAATTTTTAAGGTATGTACCGTTAATTCGGCATATACCGTTGTACCGGTATATACCGTAGATGCAGTATATACCGTTAGTTTGGCATATACCGTTGTAACGGTATATACCGGTATATTTGTGATATTAATTATATAAATATATGTATATGTGAATTATAGATACTTGATATATAATACTTAGTAAATATGATAAAGTATATATATGTAAATATCTAACACTTATAATTAATCTTATGTTATACTTAATGCATAGTAATGATAATTAAATGTGTTCTTAATTAATACTTAGTAAATAATTATTTCAATTTCTAAGTAAAAGATTTCAAATTTGTAATATTTAGTAAGTTTATAATATTTTCATACAAATTATATTCATTATAAAAACATTATTGATATATAATACTAGTAAATATGTTATACATTTATAAATCTCTAGTAAATTTACATTATTAACACTTATAATTAATCTTATGCTATACTTAATGCATTGTAATGCTAAGTGTGTTCTTTGTTAGTATATACTTAGTAAATAATTCTTACGATTTCTAAGTAAAAGATTTCAAATTTGTAATATTTAGTAAGCTTATAATATTTTTATACAATTTATATTAATTATAAAAACATGATTGATATATAATAGTAGTAAATATGTTATACATTTATAAATATCTAGTAATTTACAATATTAACACTTATAATTAATCTTATGTTATACTTAATGCATTGTAATTCTAAGTGTGTTCTTTGTTGGTATATACTTAGTAAATAATTCTTACGATTTCTAAGTAAATAATTTACAATATTTATTTTATTTTGTTGAATTTTGATCGTTATTAGGAATGGTTCATATATTTTGAGTAAATATATGATATATATGATATATCCTAGGATGGTAATGGTATGATAAGGTATACCGATATAGTAAGTTATACCGATGTCGGTAAGGTATACCGAACTAAAGGTACGGTAAAGGTATGCCATTTGTTTCATACCGAACTTAAGGTATACCGTTGAAAGGTATACCGAACCTTAAGGTAAGGTAACGGTATGGATTTTCTCCATACCGTACAAGTAAGGTAAGGTAAAGGTATGGGGAAAAAAGTAAGGTATACCTTACCGTGCCACCCCTAACTTCAGCAGTGTTGCAAAACTCATCCAGCAATGTCATTTCATACCAGTTAGTGGTATTTGGATGAATGTTAGAGACTTCTTGTGTAACATTCTCCATAACATTGCTTGGAACATCTGGAGTCACAAGATCAAGACTAGCATCATAGTCATAATCAACACTCTCCATGTCAGTTAAAGCGCCAATCATTTCATCTAAGTCATCATCGACTTTTACAAACAATACAGTTTGTTTTTCAGCTTCTTCATCACCGGATTCGTCGCTTAACATGGCAGCACTATAATTTCTTCTTTGCTTCCTTTGGACAGTAGGACATTCATTGGCATAGTGTCCAAAACCAGAACATCCCCTACATTGAACTGAGTCAATGTCCTTCACTGCAACATCTGGAGAATTTGAAGATTTTGTCGATCCAGATGATGTCGACGAGGGAGAATCAAACAATCTCCGTGGTTTGAAGTTTGGGGAACCTTTCTTCATTGACCGAACAAGGGTATTGAACTTCTTGGTAAGCAGTGCAATACTCAGGGGTTCATCTTCAGTAATCTCCTGAATGTTCTCGACATCAAGTTCAACATTTGAACTTGATATTACTGATTGAAGTGCAATTCGTTTGGAGGAGGTGTTTGATTTATGATTTTCAAGATTCATCTCAAACGTGAGTAGAATGCTCACTGCTTCACTCAAACTCATGTTTGATACATTGTGAGCTTCTTCAATTGCTGAGATTTTCATGTTGAATCTCTCCGGAAGTGTGCAAAGAAGTTTGCTAACCATGTTTTCGTTCGAGATCGGACATCCGAGAGCTGTAGATTCGTTTAACACTTCACACAATCATTTAGTATACATTGAAATAGTCCCATTTTCTAACATTCGCAGAGTTTCAAATTTAGAAATGAGTAGCCTAAGCTTTGTTTGTCGTACACTGGTCGATCCTTCACAATGTTCCTGCAGTATGCTCCATGCTTGATATGCCGTGGTGCAATTGCACACCATTTTGAAGCACGGAACATCAACCGAAACAAAAATAGCATTGAGTGCCCTTCAATTGAAGTTGGAAATGATTCGATCATCATTAGTCCATTGAGTCTCCGGAGTAAGAATGTACACTCCATTTGGTCTTTCCATCCTTGGTGGAGACCATTCTTCAATTACAGCCAACCAAGCCCTCTCATCGATGGACTTGATATACATCTTCATGCGCGATTTCCACATAACATAATTCTTGCCATTACTATCCAATACCAAAGGACGACACTGATTGATCTGAATATCCATCTTTCAGTGAGTCAACAAACCAAGGATCGAATACTTAGTGTGTTAAGAACCTGGCTTTGAGACCACTTGATGGAATTTGTTCCCACAAACACTGAAATTAGACACAAATTCGTAATGTCAAACTCAATGTTAAAGACAGTTAACACAACTTATCTTAACACAAATATGCTGGAAATAAAATGCACAAGAATACACGATATAATTTTTAAATCATACACAACATGTGTATGATTGCCACAGGGCGAAATTATACTATTATGAGTATAAAATTTTCAAGCTGTTAATGTTGGACGCGAAGGCTCTCAACACTACAACAACATTACAGGTTCTAATCTAGACTAGCACTAAAAAGAACTAAAATATATAAATTGACATCCCGTCAATTCATATACAAACAACAACATATAAATTGACATCCCGTCAATTCATACATAAACTAGATCATACAAGTTGACATCCCGTCGACTTGTATACAAACTAAAACATACAAATTGACATCCCATCAACTTGTATATAAACTAGTAAAGGTTTCACAACCTTGCTATCTATCCTAATTTGTACAATCTATTCCGTGAAAGGATTGAACAACAATAAACATTAAGATAGAAAAAGGAACGAAGAACGAAACCTATACTAAGTTTGTGACTCAAGCTTTCTCCAATCTTCACACAGCGGAAAATGGATTGAGCTAGAATAAGTCTTCAAGCGTCGAACACATCCCTTATATGCTTCTTCACTTGAATAGACAAGGCTCAAGTCTTCTCTCTCTTGATCGTGGGTTGGAGATAACCGCTCTTCATCACTACTCCATCGTGTGTGAGAAGAGAACCGTCTCCTTGTCATGGTAGAAGCCATCTCCACGTTCTCACCTATTTTCCAAATATTCCAGCAATAAAAAACTGAAAAAGAAAAGAGGTTACATAAGAGAAAACAAGAAGCCTTAAAAATAGGAGATAGAGTTTTGACTTTGTCAAACTCTATTTTAAATAATATATCTAATATGTATATATCCATTTATTTGAAATATTAATTTCGTGGATATACACATATATTTTAAGATATATAAAGTTATTTGATAAGATTAGTTACGACTATGTCACAGACGATGTCGCAGGGAGTCTGTCTGACATCGAGTGCAATATTGAACTTCAATGTCATACAGCACTCAACAATAGTTATTAACAATATTCAATTATATATTTAATTTAATTTAATAAAATTCGAAATCCAGTGAGATAATGAAAAAATTAGAGGAAAAAAAATATTATTAAAGACTAAAACTGAATTGAAAAAAATAACTGTTCAATGTTTAATAAATGCTACAGTTTAAGTTTTTTTTTTAAAAAAAACGGCTGAATTGATAACAAACAACCATTTTCTAACGGCTAAATGTTAAAACAATGATATAGATATATAGTTTTAATATGACATGTATTAGATGATAAAAAAAAAACTGGCCGACAACTTCTTCCATCTTGGGCCCACCTCCTCTTCTCTCATTAGTTCTTTCTCCATCCATCCCAGCTCTATGCAGTTGCACCCACACCATTAACCTCAACCCGAACCCAACCTCTCTAATGGGATGAAGTCAGAAAAGTGGGTTTAATGGGTTGGATGAACCTCCCATTACAACCACCCTTATATCGTCTTTCACTTTTACAAGTTACAATTAAAATGATATGTCAAATTAACTCGTGAGTAGTCATGAGTTCATTAACACTTATAACTTAATTGGACGAAGTATATATTGAGAAACCGAATTCATCAGATTGATCCTAACTAAGTATGTATTATGTATATCTCTTGTATTTGTAATTATCTTGAGTCCTATCTCTTCCTTAAATATAGGACAAGGTTGTTGTAGTTCATGTATTTGTTCCACTGTCCTGTACCTATTTCTGATTCATTCAATAAGAATACAAGAGATACATAATACATGCTTAGTTAGGATCTGATGAATTCGGTTCCTCAATAGTATATATTCGGAAATGTTACACAATAAGCCCAATTTTAAATCGAATTCTCAACTAATTAAATATTTCAATTCTCAATTTATTTGTTTTTTCATTGATGATGTGGGAGATTTTATCACTACTGGTTAGGACAAATTTTATCCAAAATGTCGGTCACATAAAATCTCAAAATTTTAATAGCGCGCAGTTAAGCGGTTGGCACAGATATATGTTAAACAACTAATTGAAAGAAATCCATGGATGGAAGGAGAGCCAGGAACGTAAATATATCTATATGGTAAGGAAAATCTCCAAACAGCAAAGAATGTTCTCTTTTTTTTACGATTTAAACACAATAAAAAGATAAAGAGAAAATTAGGGTCCAAGAAAACAAAACTATATATCTTTAACAATAAAATAGGTAATAAAAACAAGATGTCGCTGCGGAACATTGATAATTAATTTGTCAACCAAGAAACGAAAACGAGGAGTTGGAAGAGACTTAGTTAACAAGTCAGCACTTTGTGATAAAGAGTTTCATGTTGAAGATGGTGGTCAATGAGGTGATAATCAATCTGAATATGCTTTGTTCATTCATGAAACACGAAGGTGTAAGCAATTTAAATAACAATCTTGCTATCATATTACATGGGAGTGAGATCAAGAAAGGAGAATCCCATATTGGCGAGTAATAGAGGTGACAAATTAGACTCGACCTAGCCTTATTTTTGGCCGGGTTGGGCTAAGATATTGTTAGCCCGAAATGCATCCAGGCTGGTCCGACCTGACCCAAAAAAGAAAATGGTCCAAATGGGCCAGACTGTCTACCCCAAATTATAGGAAATACGATAAGTGCCACAGGCTGCCCGATTCGGCCCACTTTTTCACTCTTGGCCTGGTAGGCCGAGCCGAGCTATCCATTTTGCCACCCCTAGTTCAGAGTAGCCACAACCAAAATATCTCATGATAGTAGAAAACATAGTTTAATAATATCAAAGCCCAAGACAATTTTTCCTTCTAACCTTGTCCAAGGCCCACTACTATGAACAAAACAAAGAAAAACATCTGTGTGTGTGTGAATGAATGGGTTACAATAAGAATCATTTCTAATATGAGAACTAGGAACACATTTACATTATCTTAGAGGTTGAAATTTAATACAGAAGGGTATTGACAATCTCTTAATTATCAAGAGCGCAAAAAAGAGCAGAAGTGTATATATAATTGTCAAGTTCTTGAAAAACAAAAAAGAGCAATTGCATTTTCGTTAATACTAAGTCTGTCAAAACGTATGCTAAAGATTCATTATTATATATATTGCTAACATTATGTTTTCATAATGTTGATGTAGTACATTATATTGATATCACAAAATATACTTGTCCTTTCACGACACCTAACTTTGAAAAGAAAATTATTTTAAATATCGAGTTTCATATGATTGGAAAGCTAGCCGAGTTTATTTTAAATATTATAAGTTCAAAAAAGTATTAATAATGGAGGAAATTATGATTGTTTGATTGAAAACTACTAGTTACATACGAAGATTGTTTAGATTCTGGTTCAATAATGCTTCATTAGCAATTGGATTAGACATAACAATATTATTATGATATCAAATGCACAACGTTTGGAATGACAACCTTTTTTTTTACCAAACCGTTGTATTTTGTTATAATACACCGGTTTAAGGCATTTGTTATAGAATATATAAAAAATTGGATCGTGCTATAGAATTGAAAATAAATAAAAAATTTGGGTGAATTACAATTTCTTATCTTGAACCTTCATTAAATTAAAAATAATTCCCGGAAAAAATATGGCATTAACCATTCATTAAATTAGCAAATAAAAATTCTTGACTGTTTGACCAAAGACTACGAAAACTAATGAGACGCTTTTGTCTCGATGAATAAATAATATTATTTCCGTCCCAATAGTAAGTTCCCCTTATTATTAGACACGGAGATTAAGAAGGAGTAGATTAGTTGATAAAGGGACCTTGCTATTGGGATGAAGGTAGTACTATATATATCGTCTCTTCATTTAATTTCCATCATAAATTTAGTTTAATATATACAAGCATAAATAGTTTGTGCGTAGGAAAAACCGCATTACGTATACCGTATATATACTACTATATGTCCACGCTTCTGAATTGAACCACCCTTTCATTTAGATATCCAAAATTAGAAAGAAAAAAAAAAACAGCAGAGAAATAATAAATTATAATAATGATGGTCATAATAATGACAGTAATTCTTACATCAGCTAGGAGCTAAAAACATGGTAGCTTGTAGTTCTGTGATTCATGCCAAGACTTTTAATTTGCATTTCAAGTAATGCATATTCCAATTAATTATAGATCTTCTAACATATAAACATGATAATTCAAATCCATAAAAAAAAAACAAAAAAATAAGTAAATTTGCGAGAACGTTTTCCTGGAAATGTCAAATGCATGAGAGAGAGAGAGAGAGAGAGAGAGAGAGAGAGAGAGTTCTGTATCTTCGTTAATGCAACAGAAATTCCTAAAGTTAACAAGAAATTAAGGAGTAGCTGGATGCATATGATTAACTATAATTAATGTTTGCAGATTAATTAATATTGCACTAACTTCTGAACAAGTTTTTGGATAGCAAATAAATGCTTAAACTAGTTACCAGTGTTACTAGTCTCAGGAAAAGGAGCCAGAATATGGAATTGTTCTACCTAAACAAAACACTTTCTCTACACCAGAAATTAATTAAAATTGGATATCATCACAACATTAATTTTATCATATGTATGGAAAAAATGAAAATAATCATAACTCGTCAAAAGATGCAGCTCTATAATTCATGTACTGTATTTGATCAGAAGGTTTCTATTAAATACTGCAAATAAAATTTCACACTCCAAGAAAAGAGATGAATCAGAAAAGAAATTAATTTATATAGTAACTTATGAAACAAATGACTCGATCAAATTCTAAAATGAACTGAGGAGAACAATGTAGCAATTATACTTATCCCCTTTTATGTAACTTAATTTCTCTAGGACTTAATATAAAATAATTAAATTCCCTAACAACATGAATATGCAAATTCCAAATTAAGATTAACATAGATAAATAATTAAAACAAACAATCAAGATATATAGTAGATATATATATATCGTCCATATAAACTCACTTCTATACACCATGACTTATTCGAATCGGTCGATCATCGTCGAAAACTTGATGATCTCGATCGGTCACGGATGATGGCCGAGGCGGAGCTCCAAATCCACATCATTCTCCTTCACATTGCCCTCTCCATCTTCATCAGCTGGTGGCGATGATGCTCCGATCCTCAGGCTCAAATTCGCGTCGAAACGATTGGCCATGTAATTTCCAGTTTGGAAATTAGGGTTTGATGAGGGCAAGTAAACTTGATAGTTAATTTGACCTCCTGCAGCTCTGTGATAGCTTGTTTGGTGCTGATGATCAGCAGATGGAAGCGGAGGAGACCTCAAATACCTCGAATTCGGGTTCGATGATTTAATCGAGGCCTCCTCTTGATTCTTCTGCTTGGCTTTGGCTTTGGCTTTGTCTTTCCGGTGGATGTTCATGTGGCCTCCCAACGCTTGCGCGTTGGTGAAGCCACGCTTGCAGAAGGTGCACTCGTACGATCTCCCGACGCCGGCGCCGGCGCTTTCGTCGTTGGATTTCTCTTCGTTTTGATCAGGGCTTGATGCATCGGAATTGCCATGTTTTCCGGGGTCCATATTTTGATGGAAAAGTCTTGTTAGATTGAAAATTACTAGAGCAAGAGATTCTTGAGTGAGAAGATTTGTTTGGTAATAGTGTTGAGAGAGAAGGAAAGGGATGGAAGGAAATTATCTGATTTTAAGATTATTGGGCCCTTTGGTTTTTGTATTTTGTGTGTCTTCATCTTCGGACACAATTTATTTTTTGTGATTATTTTCTTGGTTATATTCGTCTGGCCGGCATCGAAAATGAACTCTTCTTTGTGATTTTTAATGTTATTGTATATTGCCTCCTACACCACATAGCTCCCGTGAGATGAAACATTAATTAGAGACTTAGTCTTTCAACATATACTGGATTAAATTAATGAAATTGAACTTTATTTTTAAAAAGTGAACTGTCACGTTTCGAATGTTAATTATGAACATATATGTATATATTAAAGATTCTGCAACGCCAGTTTGGATCCATGTGGACATGTTTAGAACTTAGAAGATGGAGATTGTGACATAGCAGATATCATTAAAGCTTCGCCTTTTCTGGGCAGGTCTTAGGGTTAAAAAGGAATATCGTATCAACTACAGCTGCAGAAATTTATTTGCAGTTTTGTAAGAGATCACTACATTTATATCCTTACTTATCATCACAAAGATGTGGAAAAAGGTCATATATATATATATATATATATATATATATATATATATTCTCGTTCGATCACTTATTACCAGTACATGTTACATATGAAATTGAACATGCGCGCACAATATCATAAATGTTTAATTTACCTCTATAGATGATTCATATATGTACTTTCTCAAAAATTAATTAAAAATTTATTTCATTTCAAGGAATAGGTGCTAAATAAAAAGTTCGCACATATCCCCTAAAATATATATTTTACATAAATAAACATTTGAAAATTACTCTTTCGAACTATTTTTGATATGATCAAATGATACTCATTTTCAAATAACTAACACAATAAAAATTAGTATATTAATAAATTTTAGATTAAAATACATGATTTTATAAATTATCTCAATGTATCATATATATTATAAATATTGAATTGTTCGTATATTATTATTATTATTATTATTATTATTATTATTATTATTATTTTGTATACATTATTTTATTAATCATAATTAATTAATTTATAGCAATTTTTTTTAAATGTAAAAATTTGTGTTAGTTTGTTTAAAATTGTGCATGAAAGTGTATGAAAAGATCATAGTGTGTTAGAAAAATATGGGTTGGTGTGTCTTTGCTAATACGTGGTGTTAAAATTTAGATTCTTAAAGGGGGCAATGTGAACTATTTTAAAAAGTCAAGGTGGTTAAATGAGATAAATAATCAAAGAGAAGACAATGCCAACTTTGAGGAAAAATCAAGCTGGTGATGAGCTATTTGACCCTTATCCCATTACTTAATTAAAAACGACAACTAAGTGAAGATCTCCTAATTCGATAGATGCATTTAAAACGGTTAGAATTTCATATTGCACTTTTCATGTTTCACTCCACTTTTCACTATCAAATTTATGATTTTTAATAATGATTATAATAAAAATAAAGACTAATCATAACATATATAGTGTACAATATTCAACCTTTATCAACCTAACAATCAAACTAAAAAATATAAATCACAATTATGATATAATCAACACTAATAATTAATTATTTACTAAACACAAAAAATAAATGCTAAAAATAATTAATTATAATCCCTTACCGGATGGATCCTAATTAATAATTATAAAATTAAACTTATAACCACAATAAATTGAATTTGTATAAATTAAGAAAGATAAATTGATAAATTTGATTGTGAAATTCGGGGTGGATCAAACATTACTTGCGTAACATATAAATCGGTGGGCATGCATAAGCTAGCAATTAATGAAGAAAATGAAACAACCCTTTTAGCATCTTGAGGTCATGAATACAATTTCAAATTTGATTACATGTGAAAAAGATGAACACATATATCTAGATATAGGGTGCCAATTAATAAACATTATTAATATATGATTTTGACTCGGTATAAGAATTACAGTACATAATGCTTCAATGCAAAAAAACAAATTAATTGTCCTTGTTGTTTTATTATATTAATGCAAGCTAATTTCCAACTTAGCAGGTTTTAACATCACGTACATGAACTGTGTAACACCCAAATAGAGATACAAAACGTTTTTGTTGGATTATATAATCACTTATATAATAATTATATTGGATGCATCTAAGAAACATATATGTCGAAAGAATGAAAAGATGTAACACATCAGCATATTTTAAAGGGTTAGTTGCAAAAAAATAAAAAACTATTCATCCTATTTATATTTTCAATATCAGTACTTTTGAAACATTACAGTAATAATATTATTTTTCAATTTGTAGCAAATTTGACACCCCAAATTTTTTCTGACGATTTGGAATTAGATGTGGACATTTTTTTCCAGTACGTATATGAACGTCGATGAATTTAAACTACTTGAAATATGAATGATATGTCGATATTCATCATATATAGAGATTCTAACTCATTTTAAGTTCGTCGAAATTCATGCCTACATTGAAAAAAATGTCCATGTCGGATTTTTGATTGCCGAAAAATAATTAGGGATGTCAGATTTAGTGCAAATTAAAATGTGGTATCATTATTGCAACGGTTCTGAAATAGTTTTGAAATTGCAAATAGGGTGTAAGGTGGTTTTTTTTTTCAATAACCCTATTTTAAACTAAACATAACATATGTCTTGCTATGTTTTAAATTTATTTATCGCTGTTCCTTCCCTGCGTGACAAACGAAAGAGACGGCTAAATTACGCGTTAATGCAATGAAAATAATTAAACTCACTCTACTTTTTGAGTTTTGACCATGTCTATTTGAAATATGATACAAATCTGTACTTGCAGACGGCCGATGTTCTAGAGATTAATTTTGTAAATTTTAAGATTAATGAACATTAATTTATTTAGTTTGTTCTTGGTTTCGGACAAATTAAAGTACATTAAGCATCAACGAAAACAACATTAGTGTAGCTACCGCACTCCCCACTACTACAGCCAGTTCATCCAAAGCATGATTTAGTATTAATTAAACTTTTTTTGATTAATTAATTTCATTGGACTTGACCAGAGAACAATGTACTGTGCACCAATGCTGGTGTTCACATTATAATATATAGTTTTGCCTAGCACCAAAAGAAAAAAGGAGAAAAAAAAGAAAAAAAAGGAAAACGCATATTAAAATTATCAGAGCGTGCAAAAAAGTAATGCAATTTATAATTTTGGATTAATTGCAATTTAATCATATTTTTTTTTTCTCAGTTTTAGCGAATTTTGAATATGTTGTAACTTATTACACGACCCCTATTTTAAATGAAATATACTATGTTGTGAACTTGAATGAGAGGGTTTTTGAGCCTAAGGAAGGAGGAGGGAGAGTCTCGCGGAAGAGAAAATCAGGAAAGAAGCTGCCGAAGAGGTTGAGGGAGTAAAGATCTCCTATTTTTAGGGTTGGAAAATTTTGACTCTCAAATTAGGGAGAAATTGCGATCAGGTTTGACCAATCATGCTTCATTGGAGTCGGTTTGGGTTGGATCGGGTGAAGAAGAGGCACTGAGCTGAATGTTGTTGTTGGGCCATACTGTTGTTGGGTTTCTTTTATTAAATTAACGACATTGGTCTAAAGCTGTATTAGGTTATCTTGATATTCCCTAAATGGTCCCAACTTATCTTATAAGGTTTAAATAGCATGTTTGCCCTGTTATTATGCAATGAGAAAAATATCAAAATTTCCTCCTTCATGTTCTTTTGCTAATTCTCCCATTTCTTCTTAAAACTCCTCCAATTTCTAATACCAGAATTCTATAAAGATAGCTACTTTATTACAGATCCATTACATATTTGTCATATATATATCAAGATCAATATAATTGGTCGAAAAAAGTCTAAATCTTTCAAGGACACAATCAAGAACATTGCACCTGGTATCCATAGCCACCGAGCCTTGACCATGGCTAAGAACACAAGGTTGAAAGAGCTGCAAGAGGCACAAAGAAAGTTGGATCAGACATGTCACGCATAAACTGTAAAAAGAGATGCAGCTGAATCAAGACTCAAAGAACATATTCAATATGTCACTAAAATGCGAGACAGTATACTGAGTAAGTTAGATCACCTATCATATCTAAACTATTTAACTCATTGTAAACTTAAGCAAAAAAAAGGGCCAGCAGATGGTGACTCTATCTTAGAGAGACCTTCCAGTACCTATGCAAGAGAGGGTTCTTACTCTAGAACTCAAACCACTGTGGGTAATAGGTAGTTGAGTGACCCCCAACCCATGCAAGCTATTACCCAACTGCTTAAAATTGATTTCCCCAGATTTGATGGCTTGCAGCCTAGGGTTTGGATCATAAAGTGCAACAATTATTTTAAAATGATTCTCAACATTCCCGATGACCAAATGATAGCATTAGCCACTATGAATTTTGAAGAGAAGACATCTTTGTGGTATCAATCATATAAGCTAGCTGATCTAACTTGGAAGCAGTTTGTAGAAGTGGTGGCTGCTAAATTTGAGGATTTAATTAAAAGAATCCTATATTGTGGTGGAGTTCAACAAGCTGAAGCACACAAGAAGTTATGCAGACTATGTTGACAAGTTCATTGAGCTTAATTAGAGACTATAACATTTTTTAATCAAACTGAATACTCTGAAACTTACTTTGTGGCCAGCTTCCTAAGTAGACTAAGTGAAGAATTAAGGGTGGCTGTACAAGTATTCAACCCTTCTACTTTTGAACAAATAATTGAAATAGGTCAAACTCAACTCATTTATGTGGAAGCATTCACTAGGCAAATTAAAGTTGGGAATAGACCCCATCCATTAGTGTTGTAAAATGCACCCTAGGCGCTCGGTGGTGGATAGCGGTGGTGAAAAGGGCCTAGTCGGCACATTATACGATTAAATATAATTAGTTTTATATTTTTTGATAGAAAGCTACCTTAGTGTAGATGGTAGTGCACACTCCCACTGTCCCTATACTTCTTTGTAGCACACTGGTTCGAAATCAGTTATTGATAATGTTTTTTAATTCTTCATTGTTTTGACCATATAAAAAAAATCTTGAATAACTAGTGTTTTAAGAATCGAACCCAAGACTTAAAAAGTGCCAGGAATAATATTTAACCACTGTTCTAGACTTCAATTCATTAAAGGATGTGGTTTTTATAATATAAATATCTATAAAACATAATATATTATAAAAAAATAAGAATGCCTAAGCTCCTACTTAGAGGTGATAGGCGCCCTCCGATCGCTCGACTAGCGTCTAGTGAGTCCTGTATTATGGGTATCACCTCTTGGGCCTATTCCACCAATTACCTTTACTACAAATGAAAACCTATACACCAAGACATCAATAAAGTGTCCCACATCTGAACAAATGGTAGAAAGAAGGGCTCAAGGACTCTGCTATAATTGTAAGGAAAGGTATATAGTTGGGCATATATGTGATAGCATGATTAACTATATGATAATGACAGAGTGGGAAAAGAAAGAGTTAACTCAGTCTACTCCTAATCCATACCCTAAACTAAGACCCATACTAGAAGAGACAATGGAAGAAGTACCAGTCACTCTCAACTCCTTACAAGGAGAAGAAAGAGCTACTATTATGAAGTTTGTGGGTAGCACCTGATGTGATCCTAACTAGCGTGGTACTTGATGTAGTTCAAGTGTTCGTGGGTTAAATTACAAAATCTAGAGCCAAGAAATTAAATAAAGTGTTAATTGGGCTTATTCAATAATTATGGATCCCAAAGCTATAATATTTAAGAGTGATATTTTAATTAGGAGAGTTATTTTATTATTTATTTAGTAATTTTCGGATTTATTAGGTATTAGAATTATGGTTTTTTTTTTGGCAGATTTATTTCCTTATTTTCTAGAATTTTATTTATGAAATTTATTCTATAATATCCCTATATAAAAGGGGGCTAGGGTGGACAAAAATTAACACCTTCGATTAATATATTTTGTGAGTTTTTTCTCTAGAGATTTTATCTGAATTTCAAGAGAAGTGACGTGAGTTCAAAATTGACTTATCAAATAGAACATCACATCTATTTGTGGTGTCTTCATTCTTATTCTAAGGTTCTTATTTCCAATCACAGTCGAGTTATAGATTCATATATCTACGGTTCATCTGCGCTGTGAGATTTGGGTCGAAGAATTCCATTATTTATCCTGTTGTAACCTGATACTTCTGGTGTAAATTCCCGTCATCAATCATCCACTGACGAGGATCGCATCAAGTGATATCAAAGCTAGGGTTTAATTTTCTGTATTTAGTTTTCGCAAAATAATAATAATAATAATAAATTGAAAAAAATGAAATCAGTAACAAAAAAAACAGAAGAGAAGCTGATATAAAAAAAAGAGGAGATGAAGAAAAAATGAAAAAAAAAGAATCAGTGCAAAAAAACTTATTTGAAAAAAAAAGATTTTATTTGTTTTTTTGTTGAATTTTGTATTTGATCTTTCTTTTAGTGTTATTTAAGTTGTTATTACTTGTAGTAGAGTAAAAAGAATCATTCAAAAAAAGGCTGACCTAAAAAAATCTACTATTTTTTCTTTATTCAATTTCGTATTATTTGTTTTAGTATTATTTCAGCTGCTATTATCTGTATTTGAGATAAAAGTGCAAAAAAAAATGTCCAAAATAAAAGGGGGAGAGACGAAAAAAATAAAAATGTCTCATCATACAAGCTATAGAGGTGGATATGGTTACAGAGCTAATCGAGATAGAATTCATGAGTCCGATATTTTGTACATCCAAGAAAAGAGTGATCCTGAGTTGTATCTAGCATGGGAATGAAAGATGGATTTATTATTTGATTATTATAACTACCCTGAGTGGAAGAAGGTCAAGGTAGCAGCCACTGGATTTTGTAACTATAATATCAGTTGGTTGAATCAATTTACATCTGACAGATGACGTAATGGGGAGCCATCGATAGAGACATGGAGAGTAATGAAGAAGGTGTTGAGAATATGACATGTGCATGCTTACTACTATCGGGAACTTGAAAAGAAGTTGCAAAAGCTGAGGCAAGGAAGAAGCAGTGTAGAAGAATACTATACTGAAATGAAGAAGGCCATGAGGCGAGCCGATGTAGAGGAATATCCAGAGGAAACGATGGATAGATTTTTGGTAGGATTACGTATGGAGATTTGAGAAAGAGTGGCCTTGCATCACTATGAGGGGTTAGGTGATATGGTGCAAAGGTAATGAAAGTGGAAAAATGACTTAGAAGGTGAAGTGATAATACTACACAGTCAAAATCCTTTATCTGGGATTTTAATTTCAGTGCTATCACACATACGCTGGAATCAGATTTAGAGATGGCAGAATCCTATAATCCAGAAGTTTTTTAGGGATGAAATGAGATTGTTGTAGATGGGGCTGATCCGAAGGGGCTCGTTGAGGAGGATTCAAATATGGGGAAGATAACCGTAGACGAATCAATTTCTACAGCCTTTGAGGATGAAGCAATTCCAGAAAAGTCAGTTCCCATTCATGTTGATGAAATTATCCTAGAGGTGCCCATTCTAGAAGTTGCTAATAATCTGGAGATGACGAGTGTAGAAGAAGCAGTTAATGTAGAGTTTACAATAGAAGATAGTTAATCCTTAAGCTCAAAATTAAATGAATATGAATGGTGTAGAGGTAAAAAAATTTCTACAATTAATCGTACTTCGAGTTCAGGCTCCGGCGATCTACACGACAAAGAAAACACGTGAATCCAAAGAACTATCAGGGGGTTGATGATCGAACGGACTTCGACGCTCAAGTCAGAATCGATTTAATTAAAGATAAAATGAATAAATTGTGGAATTATAAGAGCTATTTAGTAAAAGAGAGGGGGTCGAGCTTCGTTGTTATGGAGCCTTATCTATGGATTGCTTGCGTAGCTGTGCGATGAATGTCTATGATTTGATTGAAGTTGCAAGTGTTGCCTGTATAGTGTGTATTATATGTCTCATCCCCTTCTGCCGTTTACGAAGAACATATATATACTGGTGAGATACTAACTGAATCTCGATATTTTAGGGATCATCTCTTATCCATTTTAAGGTTTTTGACGGGGTCATGGCTATCTTTAACGGATATCTTGACCCAGTCTTCTCCCTGAGTCTGTTCGATTGTGGAATTTTACTTCTAGACCCCTGGACTTTGAAGATTAAGGTATCGACCTCGAGACATAGATCTCAAGAGGTGGACTTCGAGGCATGGACCTCGAGACACTTGATCGTAAGGCGTCAACTTTATCAGGTTCTTTAGACTTTCATAAATGGGCGTGGGCCTAGCTTTTGGGTCTATGCAGAAATATGGCCTCTGCAGTTAGCTCCTCATTACTTGATTCTTGTATTTCAAGGATCGAGTAATGAATTCTCTTTGAACGTTATTTCGATTTATCTCTGAATTCTTGTTTGGTTTCAGACCAAAGCCAGAAGTTAAGTCCTTAGAGGGATTCTAGATTTGCTAGATCCTGTTCCGTGAGTTCTGGTCTTTAAGGTAGGTCCGAGGAGGCTTACAAATTTATTAGAGTAGACCTTTGAGAAGCTCCAGACTTGAAGGTAGGTCCTGGGAGAGCTCAAGAGACCGTGAGAGCAGACCTCGTGGAGCTCCAGACTTGAAGGCAGGTCCTAGGGAGCTTAAGAGGTCGTGAGAGCAGACCTCGTGGAGCTCCAAACCTGAGGCAAGTCCTGGGGGAGCTTAAGAGGTCATGAGAGCAGACCTCATAGAGCTCCAGACCTGAAGGCAGGTCCTGGGGGAGCAATGCCTTAGGTACAGATTCTAGTTTTCCCACTCCCTAGGCCAACCCTCGCTATCGGATCATGACACGTGGGCTAGGATCACGTTATCCCTTCTTCCTATGTTTCAAATCTCGACGGGAAAAGTTCCCCCCATTGCCTTTTTCTCAAAATTCCAAACGTTCCTTTTTATTTTAATCATATCTCTTTTGATAATCCTCATCAGCCTCTCAAATCTTTGGAAGAATCCTACCCCATATTTTCCGCTAACTGCCTCCATTTTTCACGGGACCGGAACTGCTCGGAGACTCTATTACGGAGATTTATCGACTATCCGCTTCGCCATTCTTCAGGTTACCATTTTGTTCCCTTTTTTTTTAACATCCGCGCCCTAAAAATACTTTCCCGGTATGGTTTTCTGGAATGATTGAAATATTTCTATGGGTATTTGTTAGAACCACAGTGGTGTGTTGACTTTTCTGGTGTTTTACTTGATTTCTGGATCATTTTTAGAGGGTTTGTTAAATTTTCCGACAGGTTCTTCCTGGTGAGATTAGGGAATTTTAGGAGAGAAACAGTTAGAGTTTTCTTGGTTTTAGGCTAGTCTAAGTTTTGTCCTTCTGGGTTTTTGAAAGAGGTACTTTGATATCTCAAAGCTTTTAGGTGGGCGAAGAAATTCTAGGACTCGGGTTCAATCTTGGGTCAGCATTCCTTTGTTGTAACTCTAGAAATACCATCATCATGAGTGCGAGTGGTGATTCCAACACTGAGGAGGTGAGGAGTTATAGAGGTGAAGAAATAGAGTAGGGCTCAGTGCCGGAGCAATCGGAGAGTTCCGATTCTCCCGTGATCGTTAAGGTCACGGGGAAGATGAGGAGGAGGAGGCCTTTAGCTGTTTATCCTCGGACAGTTGGTCAATCGGTGATTAGTAAGCGCGAAGTAATGATGGTGAGGAGAAAAGGGAAGCAGCGAGTTCAAGAGATCAAAGTGGCTGAAGAGAGGTTCAAAGCCTCAGATATCGTTTCCAAGGTTGGCGACGAGCTTCTGTAGATGTTGACTTCACCACCGGTATTAGGTGCGGGGGTAGAGGTCCAATCTCCCGGTCCAACCGACTGAGCCGATCGGCCTCCATCAGGTTTCACCGCCTTCTTTATACTGGTAGCAGAAAAGGAAATCGGGCTCCCTATACACCATTTTTTCATGAAAATGGCCCATTTTTATGGCATAGCTCCTGCCCAGATCACCCCGATAGGGTGGTTCCATATGCTGGGCATGTATTTTTTGTGGAAGGAGCTGGGCTTCGGGGAACCCAGTGTTGGAGAATGGCATGCAGCCTATCGATTGGTGGCCAATACAGGACAACCTGGCTATTATTACTTTACAAAATGGGTGGGAGATCGACCTCCTTTGATATTAGATTTGCCCACAACTTCTGGAGATTGGAAACCCAAATTTATCTTCGTGCTGGCTTGGACTTCTACTGACGCGATCGTGCTCGCTGAATTTTACAATACACATGGGTTCCTAAGCCGGACTCTAGTGTTATTGCTTCGACCAGATGTCACGGGTGACTTCTTCATTCCTATTATGTTGTTCTCTTTTTTTTTAAATATGCTTGGCTTTCGACTTCAGGTCCTTTACAGCTAGTTCTTGTTACGAGAACGTCTTGCCCACTATGAAGAGGGCCTTGAGAAGAGAATTGTCAAGCTATCTGAAGAGCTTGAAAAGATCACCGAGGAAAGGCGGGACATGGAGGCTCGAGAATCTTCCCTGTGGGTTGAGAGGGATAAAGCGCGGGCGATGGCGGCGGGGGCCCAAGTACATCTAGAAAAAATTCTCGACCTCCAAGTGAGGACCGAGCGGGAGCTGGCAGTTTCTGAGGCGAAAGTGAAGGAACTTGAAGCATCGCTCAGAGTTGGGGCAACGACCGATGAGGCCCCCGACTTCGATAGATGGGTTGACTCTGCGGAGTTCGAGCCTTACAAAGAGGCCTTCTACCAGAAGGGTGGAGCGGCGGTGGTCGAGGATATTAAAGCCAAAATGCCAGACCTTGAATTATACTTCTTGGAAGCAGAGGAGGAGGTCGAGGCTGAAGCCGAGGACTGCGTTGCTATGGCCGCTGTCGATATGGAGAAAAAGGCTGAGGTTTGAGGGGAGGGCAACGTAGCTGCTGAGGCTGTTGCTAAGGTCGGGGATGAGGCCTCAACCTAATCTTTTATGAACAAACTTTTTTTCTTGAACACTTTATAACAATCATGTCTGTAAATATTTATTTTTTGAATGTCTCTCATGAAGACAATTGGACAACTTAGCATTTTGCCAATTTTAGTTCGAAGATTTCGATCTTTTTTACCTCTACGCATGCTTATTTAAAAGTTTTTGCTTTATCTTGATGTCTTTGATATGATGCGAGCTCTATGAGCTGGTACACATGTGGAATCGAAACTAAATAAGACCAGTAGTACTGGTTTTGGAAGTACCTTTTAAGATCACAGTCAGGGTTCATGAATTACTCTATACTTTGGGTTCATTAGCTTGAATGTCGAGGTCCTCATGATCAAGATTATTCTCGGCATCGAGTTCGAGATTTTCGAGGTTGGGACTTTGTTGAATTCTAGGGGTTTGGGACCCATGCGCTTGGGGTTATTACTCTTCGTTTAAGAGGCTGAGCTCGAGGTCGGAACCCCGTCATCTCTTTGAGGGTCGGGACCCCTTGTGCTTGGGGTTCTGTTAGTTACCCCGACGCTCAAGTCAGTAAACAAATCTTTAAATAGATAATAAGAATCCGAAAAGCAAATGACAAACAAATACATTACTCTTTGTTTATGAGGTTGACTTCGAGGCTGGAACCCCGTCATCTTCTTGAGGGTCGGGACCCTCTATACTTGGGGTTCTGTTAGTTAGTCCGACGCTCAAGTCAGTAAACAAATCTTTAAAGGGAATAACCATAAAATGAAAAATGACACTGAAAGTTCTAGAAATGATACTGTTTTAAATGCAACGTATTCCAACTGTTGCGTCCATTTGCTCATTGATGTGAGGCAATGGGAATGAGTCCTTTGGACAGACCCGATTGAGGCTGGTGAAATCTATGCAGAGTTTGTCTTTGCCATTCTTTTTCTTTACTATAACGATGTTGGCCAGCCGCTCGGGATACTGTACCGCTCTAATGTGTCTGTGTTTGAGTAGCTTATTGACCTCTTCATCCACAATTTTGTTTCATTCGGCTGTGAATTTTCATCTTTTAATTTCACCGGGGTCTTGTCTGGATCGACCTGCAATTTATGTGTTATAACCGAGGAGTCAATACCTATCATGTCTTCGAAGGATCAGGCGAAACAGTTGTGGTGTTCAATGAGAAATCTTATTAGTTGTTCTCGTATCTCTGCAGTGAGCCTCGATCCAATTTGCACTTTATGGTCAGGAAAATCGGGATGTATTTGGACTTCGTCGAGGTCTTCTACTTCGGGTTCTTCATAACTGTGATTTTCGGTGCTAGCTGAAGATGATCTGGTCTCAATTTGGTTGACCTCCATAGCTCCTTTGTGTTTGAAGGTGGAGACGTAACACTCTCGAGCTATTATCTGTTCACCTCAAACTTCGCAAACTCCCCAGGGTGTAGGGAATTTCGTAAGCTGGTGATAGGTTGACGGCACCGCTTGGAGTTTGTGGATCCAAGGTCCTCCCCATTATGACATTGTAGGCTGAGGGAACGTTGATTACTTGGAATTTGGTGAAGATATTCATTCTCTCGATATAGATGGGAAGTGTGATTTCACCCATTGTGGCTTTATGCTCTCCACTGAAACCGATTAGGGTGGTTGACCTTTTAACGATTTCGGTTTCTTTTATCGGCATGCCCTTTAAGGTACTTAAAAAGATCATGTTAGAGGAACTCCCATTGTCTCTATTGGTGAAATCGAGGGTGACGAGGTCTTTTGGTTTAGCATGCTAGAGGATGTTTTCATTATGCTTTATTGAGTGATAATGCCTCTTTGCCGAGGACTGTGAAATTTCGCTCACTTCTGAACCTCCTGTTATACAGTTCAAAGTGCGATCGACCCTTAAAGGTTCAGGTGGCTGCGTTTCTTTTTTATTTTCCCTTCATGACCAGGTTTCTTTTTCTTTGGGAGCTAGGAGATCGGTGAGAAATCCTCACTTTAAGAGCTCCAAAACTTCGAGTCTCAAGATGATGCATTCGTCCATTTTGTGTCCTTGGTCATTGTGGAACTGGCAGAATTTGCTCTTGTCACGTTCGTTGTTTGGGGCTTTCATCTTTGCGGGCCATTTCATATTATGATCGAGTCCTTTGAGGGCTAGGACTGGTTCTGATGGTGATATGCAGAGGCTGTATTCTGAGAGTCTTCTATCAACCTAGGGTTCTTGACCTCGCTTATTTCACGAATTAAATCGCGGTTTCCTGGATAAGGGTCTATTCTGAATCTATCTATCCTGTTATTTTTTTGTTCTTTTCTTGGATGCTCACTTCTGGTACGAGATCTAGATGAGTTCGCTTCGTCTTCTTCCCATTTGATTTGGGCCCAGACTTTAGCAAGCACGTCTTCCATTATTTTGCAAGGATATTTAGTTAACTCCTTGTAGAGGTCGGAGTCTCTCTTAAGGTCTTTTCTGAAAGCTGAAATCACGGTATCGATGTTGCAGTTAGGGATCGATACTTTTTCTCTATTAAACCTTCCGACGAAGCTTCATAGGGGCTCTTCCGTCCTTTGTACGACTGTGTAGAGGTTGTTAGCATGTTTTTCAATCTTGCGACTACTAGCGAACTGTTCGAAGAAGAGATCGTTAAGCTGGGTGAACGATGAGATCGTTCTGTTGGGGAGGTTGATGAACCATTGGAGTGCTAGGCCGTCGAGGCTGGATCCGAAGCATTTACATATGTTGGCTTCTCGGGCATGTCGGGGTATTGTGGTGGTGAACATTATTTGTTTATATTGGGTGATATGATCGTCGGAGTCGGATGCGCCATCAAACAATTTCATGTTTGGGAAGGTAAACTTTAGGGGCATCTCTACGAGGCTGATCTCATCGGTGAACGGAGAATTTGCAAAGCTTGTTAGTGCAGTCTTTCTAATAGGAGTAGGGACTCCCGATATTCAGGTTAATATGTCTTCCAATCACTGGATCTTTTTCTCGACCTCAGATTCCGATCCAGATTCATAATCTTCAAACCCGGAAGGGGGTCTTATGGAGAGATCTTCTTTTTTCTTGCCCTTTAGTGTGGGTTCTTTGCTTGTACCTTCATTGAGATGGTTAGTTAATTCATGTGTTGAGTTCAGAAGTACCTGCTCTCAGAGTTCATTTGACATATGGGGTCGTGAGAGCGAAGACAGTTGAGTTCGCGTAGATCTATTCGGAAAAGGTTTCGCTGCGAAATAGCTTCAACTCTAGCTTTTAAGGCTGAGTTCTCAGTTCGGATCACTGCGGGTTCAACTGTGGTGGTATCTAATTGACGCTGGATCGAACGCAGAAGCCGTGAAACATCACCATCACCTTCAGGAGAAGGGGTCGCAGTCGCCCCATCTTTTCGAGCTTTCTGAGGAGTGATCGTTGTATCCTTTCAGCTGTTGTTCATCATCTTGAAGTGATCGATCGAAGCTCCACGGTGGGCGCCAAACTGTAGAGGTCAAAAAATCTCTATGATTAATCATACTTCAAGTTCAAGCTCCGGCGATCTACAAGATAAAGAAAACACGTGAAGCCGAAGGACTGTCGGGGGTTGATGATCGAACAGACTCCGACGCTCAAGTCAGAATCGATTTAATTAAAGATAAAATGAATAAATTGTGGAATTGTAAGAGCTATTTAGTAAAAGAGGGGGGGTCGAGCTTCATTATTACGGAGCCTTGTGTATGGATTGCTTGCGTAGCTGTGCGATGAATGTCTATGATTTGATTAAAGTTGCAAGTGTTGTCTGTATAGCGTGTATTATGTGTCTCCTCCCTTTCTGCCGTTTACGAAGAACATATATATACTGGTGAGATACTAACTGAATTCTGATATTTTAGGGGATCCTCTCTTATCCCTTTTAGGGTTTTTGACGGGGTTATTGCTATCTTCAACGGATACCTTGACCCAGTCTTTTCCCTGAGTCTGTTCGATCGTGGACTCTCACTTCTAGACCTCTGGACTTTGAGGATTAAGGTATCGATCTCGAGGCATAGATCTCGAGAGGTGGACTTCGAGGCATGAACCTCAAGACACTTGATCATGAGGCGTCGACTTTATCAGGTTCTTTAGACTTTCATAAATGGGCGTGGGCCTAGCTTTTGGGCCTATGCAGAAATATGCCCTCTACAAATGAGCAGTCCAAGAAAAAGATGATAGAGGGAAGTTAGAAGATGATGGAAAGGAGCTTGCCACATAACTATATTTGTCTCATGAAAGTGGAATTAGATGGGATGTGGCTGCAGATCACATTAAGATAACACAAACCAACATGTTGGTTCTACTTAGTTCTAACATCGATTATCAAACCTTCTCTGTTGATATGATGTTTTTATTTTACAGGTTGAAAAGGAGGTGTCACTCAAAGTTGACGTGCCACCAGATTTATTTGAGCTTTTTACGTCAAAGCATTGTGGAGTGGTGAAGTTGCAATCATGTATCACAAGCTGGATGATTTTGAAGAAGTGTCTTATACAGTTTGTGCTAAAAGATTTTGATGATCAGTTCGTGTTAGTCTTTGATCTAGGTGGTTCAGATTTGAGGAAAAATCCCTTTCAAGAGGAGGGGAAATAATGTGATCCTAACTAGGGTAGTACTTGATGCGGTTCAAGTGTTCATGGGTTCAATTACAAAATCTAGAACAAAGAAATTAAATGAATTATTAATTGGGCTTATTAAGAATTATGGATCCCAAAGCTATCCAAGGGGCCCATTGAAGAAGTTGACTCGCCGTGGCTGAAAACCCTAGTTGGATAAATCTAACTTTCTATAATATTTAGGAGTCCTATTTTAATTAGCAGAGTTATTTTATTATTTATTTAGTAATTTTTGAATTTACTAGGTACTAGAATTAGGGTTTCTTTATTTTTGGTAGATTTATTTTCTTATTTTCTAGAATTCTCTTTAGGAAACTTATTCTCTAACATTCCTATATAAAAGAGGCTAGGGAGGATGAAAATTAACACCATTGATTAATATATTTTGTGAGTTTTCTCTTTAGAGATTTTATCTGAATTTCACGAGAAGTGTCGTGAGTTCAAAATTGACTTATCTAATAGAACATCACATCTATTTGTGGCATCTTCATTCTTATTATAAGGTTGTTGTTTCCAATCACAGTCGGGTTGTAGATTCATATATCTACAGTTCATCTGCGTTGTGGGATTCTTGTCGAAGAATTCCATCATTTATCATGTTGTAACCTGATACTCCTGGTGTAGATTCACATCGTCAATCATCCGCCGGCGAGGATCGCATCAGCAACCATGGGCATCCATTACAGATTCTCATTAACACAAGGAGTTCTTTAAGATTCATAAAAAAGTAAACTACATAATCCTTAGGGTGTGGAATTGTTGCATCCACTCATCTGTTAATCAAGGTTGCTAATGAATAAAGATTGGTCATCTCCTCTCAAATTGCAGGGTTTGGATGAGACATGCAAGGGCACCAACTCACATACTCATTTAGACTTTTGCAACATGAGGGCTGCTATATCATATTGAGTAGTGATTGGCTAAGGTCATGCACACCAATAGTGTTGTACTATGAGATAATAGTAATTATTGTTAGATATGGTGGAAAGAAGATTAAGATGGTCTAGATTTGGTCAAAGGGCGGTGGCATTATTGTAAATAAGAAGAACTTCAATAAACGTTGTGGCATTTTGGTAATTTCCCCATCTAGGTTAAAATTTTAAAAGTAAAGAAAAATAGCGTACTTCCAGAACGTGGGCTAACGAAGACACATTCATATGCTGACAAACATATAATCATATGCTAACGAAGAAATATCACTTCATTCACAACACCTAACTTTAAACACAAAACTAATTTTGTTAGGAAATTATTAAATGGCGAGTTTTATATGGTTAGAAAGCTAGTCAAGCACAATTTTCAACAAAAATTAATTTCAAAAAATATGAATTGTGGAAACAGTTATAGTTGTTTGATTGGAGGTTATTAATTGCAATATTTGGCTTCAATCCACAACATTATTGCTTTTGTTAGCATTGTGTATTACTTTTCTTTAGCATTACATAATACTTCTGTCAGCGTACGATAGTGCTAACAACAGCAAATGATAAAATTTAATAAAATTAAATTGTTGAACTCTAAAATTGATGTGATAGCAATATAATTAATCATGATACTAGCGAATCATCTGTCATATGCTAACGAATCATGCTTAATTGATATAGATGTTATACATTGATAATACACATGCAATATTAAGCACATATGATTCTATTACCTGATATAATTATACTACATTAGCATTTTTATAATATTTTAGTTAGCATATGTCAATGTTAACATTAGCATATGTCAATGATAATGTTAGCAGTGCATTAGCATTCTCATATAAAAAATATCTTAATGCATTAATGTACTGTTCGATGTGAATATAATTGGTAATAATGAAATATTTGTTATATACTAATGAAATACGTCCTACTTGGGATTAAATAAATATTTATAGCAATATAATTGATGTCAGTGAATCATATATTAATTGAGATGTAATAAACATTTACAGTAATATAATCGATGCTAATGAAATATTTTGCATATGCTAACGAAACATTTGTCATATGCTAATGAAATATTTTTATATAATTACGAAGCATACCTAATTGTGATTGAATAAGTTTTTATCGCAATATAACTGATGCTGGCGAAACATTTGTCATATGCTAACGAAACATATGTCATATGCTAACGAAGTACTCTGAGCTTGAATACGCGTGAAAAATGAAAATTTTGTATTTTTCATCCATATTTTTCTAGATAAACATGTACTTCACTGATCCTAAATGAAAGAGGATTAAAAGACCTTTAATTTGATATATTATTTGCGTTAATCTGATGAAAAATGAGCAAGTTATGATCGTTTGAAGTTTTTAAGAATTTTTTTAGATGTTGAACATCAGTTTTTTTTTTCAACAAACAAATGAAAATACCCCCCATAGACTCAAAAAAGTTGCGAAATTTATAAAATTACCACTGAATTTTTCTCCAAATCTTGACCGTGTATTTTTTAGTTGGATGGTAGGAGATTCGTTTACAATTTACATACTAGGAATTGGTTTACATTTGATCCATTCCATATATATATATATATATATATATATATATATATATATATATATATAGGGGATGAATCAAATGAGACCATTTTCCTGGTGTGAGAAATGAGACCTCATCTTATACTATCTAATTTAATGATCTAATGGTTGATATTTAAGGTGGCAATTTCGTAAATAATAGAGCAAAAAATAAAGCAATGAGTGCTGTTTTTGTCCAAACCCATTTAAAACGATGATGTCAACAATTAAAAAAAATCTTAAAAACTCTAGACGATCATAACTTGCTTTGTTTAGATGAAAAAATATGAACGAAAAATAAAAAAGATAATTTTTTACGCGTGCCCAGGTTGTAAATGCTTTCATTAGCATATAATAATTTTTCATTAGCATTATGATAACATATGATAACGTATGCTAACGAAGCATTTGTCATATGCTAACATAATGTATTTGCTATGCTATCAAAGAATTATTATAATGCTAGCGTAGTACAAATTTATTAGGGTTTATTCAATCTCAATTATGGTTTATTTCATCTCAATTATGGTTTATTCCATTCAATTATGATTATTTTTTTTAATTTTATTTTTCGTTTATAGTTCCTAATTGATTATTATAATTTATCTCATCCAATTATGGTTTATAACGTATGTTGACAGAGTATTGTCATATGCTAACATAGTGTATTCACAATGCTGACGAAGCAAAACTATAATGCTGACGTAGTACTAATATATTATTATTAGGGTGGTTGCAGTCATGCACCCAGAAAAAGCAACTCTAATATTGCCACATCAGCGCCACATCAAAAGTTTAAACTCACCAACTTTTTTAAACCAATATCCATAATCATAAACTCAAAAAGTAACTCTATAATGGTCCCACCACTACACATCATATATATATATATATATATATACATATTTCATATACTAAATATGTTTATTTATTTCTATTATTAACTTTAATATTTAATTTAATTTAATAAAATAAATTTCTATGAAATACAAAAATTTACAATAAATTTAAATTTATCTGTTTTAAATTGAGGATTTTGATTAGTAAGATAAGAAATTTGAGAATATTGGGGGATTGAGACTAGAATGAGTTTGAGAATTTTCGGAACTTGAATTGCTTTGTGTATTTGATGAACCAAGAAAATTTGGAAATGATCCACCATGTTTATCACTCATTTTGAAAATTATGATATAACCACACAAGAAGAGAAGAGAAATGAAAGAGTGATGAATAATTGAAATGAAATGATTTATTTATAGAGAACTTTTTTTTTACCGTAAATGATGCAACGGTCATATTTGAAAAGATTAATCACTTATATATATATATATATATATATAGATGTTAACGTTAATGTATATAGCAATATAAATGGAAATTTATATATATAGATGTCAACGGTAATTTGAGAAGAGATGAGAGAGAAGAGGGGAGGGAGGAGGGAGAAAGAGAGGGAAGAGGAGTGAGAGAGAGGAAAGAGAAAGAGGTGGGAGAGGAGTGAGAGGGAGGGGAGCCGACCAAATAAATAAGGTGGGGCTCAATTTTTTACTTTTTCTGAATTAAACCTAACTTGGACTGTATATAGTTGGTTTAAAATTTTTTCCACCTTAGCGCCTCCACAATGGTGATAAAAAGTGGTTTGATTTTCAAAGTTGCTAATTTTTTCACCATTGTAACTACCCTTATGATTTGTTTCAACTCATTTAGGATTTACCACATCTAGTCAATGTTTATTTCATTTAATTTGGTTTATTTCATCCAATTATGATTTTTTCCATTTAATTAGGGTTTATTAAGTCAAATTAAGTTTATAATTAATTTTTAGAATATATTTTTCGCTAACAATATTTGAAACTTTAATTAGCATAATTATAAAGCTTCATTAGCATGATCATAATACTTCGTTAGCATGACGATCTGTTATCAAATCCTCTGCTATTTTTATAAGAATTATCAAATTATGTTAATACTCCCTTGTGAATTTTTTTTCAAATATTACAGAATTGCCACCGTCTTTTTCATTAAATTTGGGCCTTTGATTTTTGAGGATTGTATGGTATTAGATGTAGTCTCATTTCTCACACTAGGGAGTGTTTTTATATGACCCCTCCCCTATATATATATATATATATATATATATATATATATATATATATATTATGAGAATACATTGTTTGTGTGAAACATGAGAACACATCTCACACCACACATTATGATGAAATCTAGGGTCCAGATTTAAGCCAAATCTCGGTGGCATTTTTGTGATTTTGCTGAAGTTTCAGCCACCAGGGGCTTTTCTGTAATTTAGTAATTATATTATTTGATATCAGATGAGATATTATTTCCAAACTTATCGTTGATTGCCATATCTCACACGAATTTCGCGAGCCCTTCTTCTACGATTTCTTCGTTTGCTTTCGATCGATAGTTGCTATCTTTCCCGATTGTCGTGATGGATTTGATGGATTCGACAGGTATGTTTTGTCCAATTTTATTGTCCGATTGATAATTTTATATGCTCGATAATTTTTTATTTGATTAGAGCTAAGCGATGATCTTTGTGTTTTGCTGGTTATCGATGTCTTTGATGTTGCGTGAGGTTTTGTTTTGTTTTTTTTTTGCTTATGCGAGTTGTATGTATGAATTATTATGTATTTATCATGATTTTTCAGTTTTTGATTTCGATTTTGATATGTTTGATTTTCTGATTTCTATGTTTATCGATGCAGTATGATCTCCGATTTAGTGGTTATTAATTGTTTGTTTAGTGTTTATTAGTTTTGTGTTTTTTGGAATTTTGTATATTAGGTGGATGTTGTTATAGCATGATAAATATTGTAAATATGTTGATTGAGAATGATTTATGTGCTAACGATGCAATTTTATGTTTTCCATTGTTAAGTGGTAGAGTCTGATATAATAGAAGATAGTGAATAATTAAGTATATGCTGATCAACAATACATTACATGCTAACTATATATTTTTCTATATTCTATTGCTAAGTGGCTGACTCGGATTCAGTTAACGATTGTTCAGATACTAGTATAGTTATATCTTTTAGTTTGACACAATACTACGTACCTAGGTGTGATTCTTTTATAAAGCCAGTTGTTGGAATGATGTTCAAGAATATGTTGGATGGTATAGAGTTCTATAGGATTGGTGTGTCGTTTTGCACCAAAAATAAATGTTCCGACAGCAGTCGGTTTGCCCAAACTGCACAATACAGCGATGAGCGAGATCGTCTCCTAAGGGACCGGCGAGAATTATTCTAAATCTTCAATTTGCTTAACTTTAAAAGGGGGGAAATTTATGGGTATAAACTGTAGTGCACGAAAATAATTAAATAACAAGGAATTAAAATACACACACACGAGCAACGGGTTTAAACAAATAATTAGAAATATTCCGGATATCAACTACTCCACTCTGGCACAATTATACTGATCCTCGATTCAAGAATACAATTAATTATCACATGTAAATCAGTTGCGGATGCCGAAGACACTTACTGACACATCCCTATTTCTCCGTATTTTCTCGAATGGCAGGAAGACACTTCACCACACATTTTCTCTAATCAACTAACAACCCAAAAGAGACACTCTTATAGATTTAATTAGCCGATTGCTTTATGCTCGAGAGAAACCCGATTCTAATCTAGCGAACTCTGACACAGGATCACTGAACCAGGTTATTATCCCCACAGTATTAGCTACTGATTTTACCACTAATTAATCCTAAACCACGATTACGTATGGCCGAATTAATTGGCTAGTGATTAATTCCTATACTCCGAATATTCGCGACTACTCGGTTTAATCGAAACAATCACGACTCGAGTTACGGAGGATAATAAATACACATGCATGAATTAATTGAGAAAATGGCCAGAGCTTCGTGAGTTGATCCCGGAATGAAGAAAGTCTAGCTCGAATTCATAATTGAATTCGAACTACAAAAATGGTTTGAAAAATATATCGATGAAAAGAATGAAATAGAAGAATAAAATCTGCTTTTTTGCGTCCCTCTGCTCTGCTTCGTTTTCTTGCTGCTGTGTTGCGTTGATATGGATGGATAAATCCTAATCTATGTTAATATCCTTAAATAAAATAGTATCCAACATGGAAATTAACATCCTCATCTAATCCCAACTAGGAAAGTGATAAAATAAGGACTGCAAGTCGGTGGAACAGCTGTGAGACGCGTCCAGACCATGGGCTTTAGTTAAAATCCGTGTTCCAGCCCAAATTTGCGCTCACAGGCCCAGAAACTGCTATCTCTGCACTCGGTCCCGGCAGTATGCCCAAATGGCATGGTTCTCCCGAACTTCCAGCTTCAGCTTTTCTTTGCACAGCTTGATCTCCTACCAAAAGCATGCCACTTTCTTCATCTTTGTATAGATTACCTGCAAAACCCTCAAGGCATAACATTCTCCTAAAACGACATCATTATACGGCAATCAACACGATGAAATCTCATCAAATTAGCCCAAACTATTAAGTAGAAATGGCCCAATCAAGGATTTATGTGGCTCGTTGTAGATTTGATATTCGATTTTCTACTGTTAGAAAGTCTAAAGATGGTACGATTACTTGGAAGTATATTCTTTGCAATCATCCGGGTGAAAAGAATGCAGATGTAGATTTTAATGCTACTGTCGATGGTGCTATGAAGAAGAGACATAGAGTTTCTAGGAGGTTGCGATGCAGGGCACGTGTAGTTCTTAAGTTTAGTGGTCTGGATGGATATGCAATTCACTTTTTTCAAGAACGCCATTCACATCCTTTAGTTTCTGATAAACATAAGGGGTTTTTGAAAGTGAATATAAATATAGAACATGTACATCAAAAATTTATTTTGGACTGTGTTCGAGCAAATATTGGTTCAATGAGTTCTTATAAACTATATAATCAAGTAGTTGGTGGACATTCTAATATAGGATGTACAAAGAATGATGTTAAAAACTTTACACGTGATCTGAGGGCTTATATTCTAATTTGTAGGAGGAATTTTACTTCATTTGGTGATTCAGTGTCATTTGATGCTACATATAACACAAACATGTTTGTAATATTTTTTTTATTTTTTATTTCTTAAGTTTAAATGATATATATAATTATGTATAGATTTAGTTTTGTTTCTAAATGATAATTAAGTGGTTCAATAATGCTAATGAAGTGGTTCAATAATACTAATGAAGTAGTTCAATAATGCTAAATAGTAGTTTTGTTTCTGAATGCTAATGAAGTGGTTCAATAATGCTAATGAAGTGGTTCAATAATGCTAAATAGTAGTTTTGTTTCTGAATACTAATGAAGTGGTTCAATAATGCTAATGAAGTTGAAGAACGACACTCATATCCTTTAGTTTCTGATAAACATAAGGGGTTTTTGAAGGTGAATAGAAACGTGATTTGAGGGCTCACATTGTTGATGCAGATATAGTTGGTGTTCTAATATAGGATGTACAAAGAATGATGTTAAGAACTTTACATGTGATTTGAGGGCTTACATTGTTGGTGCAGATGTTCAAATGATGATTGATAATCTTTTTAAGAGGAGGGAGTTGTGCTCTGCATTTTATTTTGAGTATTTAGTTTATGGGAAAGATCAGTTGAGGCATATTTTTTGGCAGATCCAATTTGTATGAAGAATTTTACTGCATTTGGTGATTCAGTGTCATTTGATGCAACGTATCACACAAAAAGGTTTGCAATATTTTTTTTTTGTTTTTTGTTTCTTAAGTATAAATGACATATATAATTATGTATAGATTTAGTTTTGTTTATGAATGATAATTAAGTGGTTCAATAATGCTAATGAAGTGGTCCAATAATGCTAAATAGTAGTTTTATTCATGAATGTTAATAAAGTGGTTCAATAATGCTAAATAGTACGTAGTTTTGTTTCTGAATGCTAATGAAGTGGTTCAATAATGCTAAATAGTAGTCATGTTCATTGGTGCGTCGCTTTTCACCAAAAATAAATGTCCCAACAAACCAGTCGGTAAGCCCTTACTGCAGAGTACAGCGATGAGCAGGATCGTCTCCCAAAGGACTGGCGAGAATTACTCCTTATTTCCAATCTGTATAACCAAACTTCAAACGGGGGTTTTGAGATTTTTTAACTGAATTATACGACGGCAATAATAAAATTAAATTAACTAAACAAATACGCAGAGAACAGATTCTAACAATAATTAAAGAAATATCCCAGATTCCAACTAACTCCACTCTAGCTCAATAAACCGATCCTTGATACAAAGATTAATTTAATCAACTCATGCAAACCAGTTATAGTTGCCGAAGACACTTACTGACACGACCTAATTTCTCCACAATTTCTCGATAACCAAGAAGACACTTCACCAATTATTTCCCTAATCGACTGACAACCGTAAGAGACACTCTATAGGTATAATGAGCCGACAGCATTAAAGTCTAGAGAAACCCGATTCAAATCCAACCGACTCTGACACAGGACAGTTGAAACTTGACTGTTATTCCCCTGGTTCTGAAGAACTGTTTTACCACTGATTAAACTTAAACCACAATTACGGATGGCCGGTTTAATTGGCTACTAATTCATTTCGGATTACTAAATATTTGCAACTACCTAGCAACTCCAAAACAATTAACGACACGAAAATTAAGAACAACAGATACATGCATTCGATTAAATGATAAAGTAGTTAGTTCTCACGATTTAGTTTGCTAGAGCTTCGTTAAGTTGTCACCCGAGATATGATCAAACTTTTAGCTGGAATTCATAATAAAACTTGATCGCATGAAATCTTGAAAACTTCGAACACGATGAATTAGAAAAGAAAATATGAAACTGAATAAAAGTGCGTCTCTGTGGTCTCGTTCTCTTGCATCCGTTCTGAATTCTTCATTAAAAGTAAATTAGATCCTAATATATCTAATATCCATAAAAGAGTTTGTCTCAACTAGGAAATAAAAATCTATATCTATCTAAACTAGGTAAGTTGACCAAAAAGACTCCTTAATGCTGTAGACTTCTTTGTATCCGCTTCCACATTAATTTCCAGATTGTAGTTCACGTCTGGGCCCACTGGAAGTCTCAAAAATACTGGATCGGCCCAGTTCTAATTGTTGAAACCCACGAACTGCGCCTAGCATTTTTAGCTCCTGCAGTATGCCCTTACTGACTGCGACTTCAAATTTCCTTACGTCCGAATACGCAGCTTCAGTCTAGAATCTTGGCTCTTCCTTCACTGTTGAGCTAACTACCTGCATTCAACTCAAAAGACCACTTCTTTCCACAAAACAAAGCAATTGGGTAATTAACATAGCAACAATAGACACAAAACAAACCCTAAAACTTAGGAAAATATGGCCCAATCATTCATGCTAGCTAGTTGAATTTTTTCTTTAATTTTTAATGTTGTGTCTATATTCTTTAAATAGGTATAAGATGGTGTTTATCCCTTTTACTGGGAAAGATAATTATGGGAAGTGTGTTACTTTTGGTGCTGCTTTGCTGTCAAGTGAGAATACAGAGTCATATTGTTGGGTTTTAGAAAATTTTAAGGGTTGTATGGGTCGGTCTCCTAGTATGTTAATAATTGATCAGGACCCTGCATTGAAGAATGCGGTGAAACATATATTTCCTGACATGAGACATCAGTTATGCATATGGCATATCATGTTGAAATTTTCAGAAATAGTCCCTCCTCATTTGAAGAATGATAAATCATTGAGGGAAAAGGTAAACAAGATTGTTTGGTCTGATGTTATAGAGCCTGCTGTGTTTGAGGAAAAATGGCAAGAAATCATGTCTATGTATGGTTTGAATGATATAGCTTGGTTCAAGTCGATGTATGATCTTCGATATAATTGGATTCCTGTTATTTTAGGAATCATTCATTGAGTGGGTTGTGTAGGACTACATCAATTTCTCAAAGTGCCAACAGCTTTTATGGTTCATTTGTAAATTCCAACTGCAATCTTGTTAAATTTTTTATGAAGTATGATAGCGCAATTGATACTCAGAGGCATGCATATGCTGAGATGAATAGTGTTGATGAATCAACAGTTCCTTTGTTGCAGACTCTGATTTTATTTGAGAAACATGTTGCAGCTGTATACACTACAAATATTTTTGTTAAGGTTCAGAAGGAAAATTATTCGGCTTGTTTTAAGAACATATAAGAAGTGCAATAAAAAATGCAGGCATGATTCTAGGAATTCTGGCAAAGTGAATGACTAATCTTGAACTATAAAGCATGTGATGCTAATGGAGAATCTGTTTATGTTGATTAAGTTTTACGTATATTCAATTTTATTTATTTATTCTAAATCATGAACCCAATTATATTTATATTTTATTTATTCTTTGCAGGTACCAATCTAGTGATAATGAAGATGTTCAAACCATTAGTTTTATTAATAACAGAAGTCTTAGGTGAATGACTGGTTTGTGGTTATGTGAAAATATTGAATTGTACAAGTTCTATATTTTCATTTGGATTTTTTTTTAATTTGTGATAATGATGAACAAATCATTTCATTTTTAATGATAGAATCAAAATGTAATGGTTTTTTATGGTTATTTTTAATGAGAAATACCTTGATGCATATAAGATATAAATAGATAATTCTGATTCTATAATCATGTATAAGCTTATTTTACTTTGTTGGTTTGCGCTGACGAAGCTTTATTATATTGCTGATATAGGTATGTATTTGTGCAAACGAAGTTTGATTGAAGTACATTTTTTTAATTTGTTGATACATTTTTGCTAGAAAATTTATTGCTAGAAAAAATTATTTAGCTAATACAAATAAATCTTTATCGGCAAAAAAACATGTCTATATATGAAACTCAATTCAAGCTTCGTTAGCACAAAAATATATACAGTCTTCATCAGCACAAGGATATATATATATATATATATATATATATGAGCAACAAATCTAAACTTCGTTAGCACAAACGCACAACTATATCAGCAACACAATCAAAGCTTAATCAACACAAAGACTTATATATATATATAAACATCAACTGAAAGCTTCGTTAGCACAAACACATAACTATATCATCAAGACAATGGAAGCTTCATGAGCACAAGGACTTATATATATCAGCAACAAATAAAAGCTTCATTCGTTAACACAAATGTATAACTATATCAGCGACACAATCAAAGCTTAATCAGCACCAAGACATATATATGACCATCAAGTGAAAGCTTCGTTAGCATAAACACATAACTATATTAGCGACACAATGAAAGCTTCATGAGCATATGGACTAATATATATCAGCCACAAATAAAATCTTCGTACAAATAACTATATCAGCGACACAACTAAAGCTCCATCAGCACAAAGACATATATATATATATATATATATATATATATATATATCATAGTAGTAACACCCTACAAAATGCTTGATCATTGACATATACAAAAGATAATTACTTAAGTAGTAACACCCTACAAAATATTATTTTAATGTATCATTGTAGCAAGCATTCATACCCTACAAAACATTGATTTAAGATGTCATAGTATTAAGCAAGATATTGTTTGAATATAATATTATTTTAATGCATCACCGTATCATTCATCACTTCTATTTATTGAGATACAATCCTGCAACATCAACGGGACCATCTTCTAAAGATTCTCTGTAATAGAGCTTTGCCTTTAGTGCATTCTCATCCCTATGAATGTTGGTGTCAAAATTCAGAATAGTAGTGCAGTACTTCATCCTCAAGTACCTCATCTGCTTTAGAGACTTCTTTTTCAGCCCTGTCTTTCAGTTCTTCACCCTATTTCCCATGTATGTCTTCATATGTTGCATGACATACACCCCGCAATCACTCTTGTTCTTGTCATCTCTCCAGGGCATCTGCAGACGTTATAAGGATGTAATATACTTCTTGATCTTTTTTGATCTCTGAACCAACCCAGCTTTCTTAGTGTATTCAACAAAATACTTAATTTGTAAGTACAGTCAAATAAAACTGTAAGTATACAAATAATATTATAATGGTTTTTAATCTGTAAGTATCCATTACCAGGAGACTAGGAATATCGCCATATTTCAGTTTCAGTCCATCATTCTCTTTCTCTATGACAGTTGAATTATCTATGATAACCGAATCCGTGTCTTTCAAATCAATAGAGATCAAGAAGAAGATATTCATCTGGTATATTGGGAAGAAAAACTGCATATATATTTTGCCAGAATTAGTTACTGATATGAATAATCTGTGAGATTAATGAAATTTTTAATAAGATCATACCATATCAATTTCTGGAAATAATAGTAGAGATTATAAAAATCAGTAACAAATAAAAGCTTCATTAGCACAAACACATAACTATACCAGCAACACAATGAAAAGCTTCATCAGCGTGCGCGCGCGCACACACACACACACATATATGAGTAAGAAATTTGGATATTTATTAGCATAAAGACAGATATATACAAAATGTATATATTGTGCTATATGATTCGAAATTAATAGTTAAGAAACTTAAGCAAATATATATATATTGTGTTAACCATATTCAAAGTCCATGCTAATAGTATACA
Organism: Perilla frutescens; assembly: GCA_026008535.1. Lineage (NCBI taxonomy): Eukaryota > Viridiplantae > Streptophyta > Magnoliopsida > Lamiales > Lamiaceae > Perilla > Perilla frutescens. The sequence goes on along the minus strand of BRKX01000013.1, from coordinate 7,686,435 downwards.
ACATCTACAATATCTGTCTTATGTATAGATATGATCGAAAATGATGTGTTTCTATTCAAAATGAAACATTAATAAACAAGAGCAGATATGTATACGCTATGCTAACCATATTTGGAGTCTATGCTAATAGTGTGCAACATCTCTGCTCTCTGCCCTATTGATACATATCATGAAACATGATTTATTTCTACTTAGAATGAAACGTTAATAAAACTAAAGCAGATATGTATATGTTATGCTAACAAAAATCAGAGTCAATGCTAATTTTGTACAACATCTATGCTCTTTGTCTTATTTATGCATATTGTTGAAGATGTTCAAATTATACTCAAAATGAAACATAAATAAACAAGAGCAGTTATGTATATGTTATGCTAACCAAATTCAGAGTCCATGCTAATGGTGTACAACATATACGTTCTCTGCCTTATTTATGCACATTATCCAAGAGGATCAAGTTCTACTCAAAATTAAACTGAAATAAACCAGGGCAGATTTATACATATTATGCTAACCAAATTCACACTTAATGCTAATGGTGTACAAAATTGACACTCTCTGCCTTATTTACGCATATTATTAATGAGGATCAATTTGTACTCAAAATTAAACGAAAATAAAGTATAACAGATAGAAAGATATTTGCTAACCAAATTCAGTGTCCATGCTAATGGTGTACAACACATACGCTCTCTGTCTTATTTATACATATTATGCTAACCAAATTCAGACTCAATACTAATGGTATACAAAATATACAGTCTCTGCATTATTTAGACATATTATCAATAAGGATCAATTTCTACTCAAAATTAAATGGAAATAAAGTAAATTCATAGTTCATGCTAATTGTTCACAACATCATTCGTCTAGCTTATTTATGCATATTATCAAAGATGATCTACGTAATACTAAACAGAGAACGAAAAACAGAGTTTTTGCACGAAGAAATTCAACTTGAATGAAAAAAATTCTCGATTAATTTCTATAACATTACCTTTTTTCGAAGTTTCAACCATTTTTCTCTTGTCAGGCATAATGTCTTCAGCAGCGTCTTCTTCTTCGTCGATTTTCATCTTCAGCAACGTCGTCTTCTTCGTCGATTTTCATTCTCAACAACGAAAACCCTAGAATTCTTTGATTTCGTGAGGGGAGGAAGTTATGAACTCTGAAACGACGTGAGTTCTTATGTTTCAAATTTCTTCCGAAAATACCCTTAATGATTTCAGGGTTTTTCATGAGTTCCAGTTAATTACGATATTGCCACCGCCTATTTTAATTGATCTGGGCCGTTGATTTTTCATGGATGTGTGGTGTTAGATGTAGTCTCATTTCTCACACTAGAGAGTGTTTTTATATAATCCCTCCCATATATATATATATATATATATATATATATTTCTATGGAATATTAAAGAATTCGATCCATCTCTAAGATTTCCAAACACCTCAAAAATTATACAAGCATCACATACAAAATTGTAGCCAAAGATCTAGTTTTGAAACTCACGTCACGTCTCAGCACAAAGTTCATATATACTCACAAACTACCAAGAATATATTACCATCAACCAAACTTTTTTTTTTTGAGATAAAAGGCAAATACATTAGAAGGAAACCCGCTCCAACAGCGGAATGTCAGATAAAATAACACTCGGCAAATGACCGGTGTAATAGCTAAAACATGAATTGCAAACAGCAAGATTAGCTAAAGCATTCGCCGCCTTATTAGCCGTTCTCCGAGCTCATCTATGGATCACTTGCTCAAAATGAATTGCCTCCGTCTGGATTGACAAACAAAGCGCTCCTATGTAGGACCAGTCTTCACTATCAGAAGTCAGCTTGAGTTGGATGGATTGACAATATGTTTCAAGAATAATCTTCTTTCCACCAGCTTCCTTTGCAAGCATAAGGCCTTCTTGGCATGCAAGCCCTTCAGCCACTTTTGGATTTGGGACTCTCAACACACGTCTACATCTAGGCAAAATGGTGGCACCATTCTCTTTTCGAATAATAACTACAATTCCAGCTCCTTCCTCTCCTTTCCATGTTGCATCAACATTAACTTTCCAGAAATCACATGGAGGATTTTGCCAAGCTTCTTCCTCTAGGACCTGCCGTGGGTTAGGTGGTCTTGACAGAGACTGTTGGATGTCAGCAAAAAGTTTTACAGCTGCCTCAGTAAGAAGTGGTGGGGGGGTTGTCTTTGCTCATAGGCCAGCGAGTTTCTATTTTTCCAAAGCACCCAAAGCATGACAGCAAAAAGACATTGATACTGGGAATCATCAACCTGGGTAATCTTACCCAACCAATCCCTCAAAGATAAGCTTCTATCGATCATAATTCACCAAAACTGCCAAAACATGCTTCACACACACCCAATTTGTATTGCCACGGAATTTAGAACTAAATTATAGATTTTCAGAAACATAAATAAATAGAAACAGTACATATGTATTATGTATATAAGTCCAAATATTGGAATTTTTCCAATATTGCGCACTACCATGGTTAAAATAATAAAATGGGACACATGCATGTCACGCATCGGAGATGATCACGCTACATGTGCCCATACTGGCTACAACATTCTGTAGGCTGATTGCATGCAACCTGCAGCCAATTTTAGTCTCGGCCCGCCCAATTTAGAATCTACTAATTTCAACAAGGACATCATTTGTTTAAATTTATTTTTAAATTATACATATATATATATATATATATCAATTGACTATTGACTAGACAAGTTAGGGAGCTTTCCCTTCGAAAAGCTAGGGCCATGTGCCTAGTTTTATTTAATGTTGGGAATAACCATTGCATGTATTCTAGGTTATATATGAATACGATCGTTTCGCTCTATACAACTATTTCCATTACAATCTAATACCATATTCAATGGTATGTGAAATTGTAAAATTGGTTAATTTCTAAGTATATTTTTGTTCGCTTTTGATGTGCTAATTAAATTCAAGTGTTACAAAAATAGTACGTACTGTACAATTATTACAAATTCAATTACGTACGTATATTGTTAATAAAATTTGAGGTTTCTTAACCCATTAAAAATACAATGTGACTAAAAATTTGGAAAAAATATCCCTCAAACAAATAAACAAAATGACATAAGAACCAAATTTAGTAGAAATTATCACGATATACCCACGTTGGCCACAATATATTTAGCCAAGTAGGAAAATTCCACAATCAACAAGTCATCGAAGCGATAAAAGAAGCGTGACGAGCCAAATAATGAGCAACTTCATTTGCTTTTCGAAACATGTGGAAGAAGCCAAATGACATGACCTCCTTGGACGCTAATGAAAATTGTTCATTGTTTATCATAAAGCAGGTTGTCATGTCCGTCCGGATCTACAGTCAAATGGAATGTAAAGCGAGTTCGAGAACACTTTAACAAACTTGATGTTGTTCACAATATACAAAATAAGTCCATATAAAATCATCATAAGCTCAGCTCCCAATGCCATGTAGGTTGTATAAGTGGTCTAGCATAAAATTGAGCGTGAAGGTTCCCCACATTGTCAAAATTGAAAAGAAAAAATAGAATTAATAAATTTAAATAGTAGAGAAAGGGACTAGAATGGAGTTTTCAACATTTGAACCGCATTTTGGATCGCCACAAGCCAAAATCACAAATAATTCGTCCAACTTAATGATAAATTCAGTTGACGACTCACAAGTTTGACTATTTTCATGTTGTACTTTTGTAAAGAACAGAAAAATGAAAAACGATAAAGGCGTGTTTGAAAGTATTTAAAAACCTTAATTTGTTTTTTCTAATTCAGGAAATAAATTTAGGAGGGTCTTTAAAAAGTGGGCAGAAAACCTAATTCCATATGTGGGGATGTGATGATGTCATTAGACACCCGGATATTGTCGGGAACATGCAAACTATCATGTTTTGGGCAATATATATGACCCCACCAAATTTAACATCGCCGCTAACTTACAAAATTAAATCATCATATTTTTATTTTTATTTTTGGATATAAAATCATCATTCGATCATATAATACTTTAAAATATAGTACGAAATCTACACACGCATGCTACATTTTCTAAATTAAATTTATTAGTTTTTTATTATGTTTTTTCTTTCATTTTAGTTTTTATAATTTAATTTAATTTTGCACGTGCATTTCAACCATTTAAAATTTATGATTATGTTTTAGTAGTTAACAATTGATTTTTTAATTTAAATTAAATTATATTTTTAATTTGAAAAATAATTATAAAATCTAATTGGATTGAATGAACTATAATTAATTAAAAAAATATAAAATTAACCCAGACTGCAAGAAATTGAAATTGAAATAAAAAATGAAAGACAAAAACTAATGGCAAAGACATGCGTACAACTCTTGTACATAAATCCTTATATGAAAATGAAAATGATACTTTTCATTGTTAGAAGTTATATTTTCAAGTATTAGAACTATACATTTTTCAATAAAAAAGACATAGCAATAATTACAAAAATATTACCGCATTTTTTCGCAATATTTTTCGTTAAAATAAACATGATATTTTTCAACATTAGAAGTAGATGTGATAATTTCGGCTCGACCCAGACCAACCCAATTTTTGGGCCGGGATGGGCTTTCAAAATGTTGGCCCAAACTATTTTAAGGTCAGCCGACTTGGCCCACTTTTTCACTATTGGCCCATAGGACCGGTCCACCCATTTTGCCACCCCTAATTAGTGATATTTTCAGCATTAGAAGTTGTATATTTTTCAATCTGATATAAACTATTGTGTACAATATTTATCAATTGGTGTACACAAGACCGGCCAAAATTAATATATTTGATTATGTTGGTGAGGATGTAGCATAAATGTATAATAGATGATTTCATGTGCTAAAATAGAGAAAATATTGATTTTGGTCCCATAGGACATATGGTATTCTGATTTTAGTCCCGAGACTATCATTTTTGGTCCCAAACAGAGTTAGTATCGATTTTGGTCCTGTTTTTGGCCTTAAAATCATGGGACCAAAGATGATATTCTTAAACCTATGAGACTAAAATTGGGCGATTTTTTTGAAAAAGGACCAAAAATAATAGTATCAGGACTAAAATCGGAATACTCGATATCTTATGGGATCAAAATCGAAATTAACTCTGCTACAATAATATATATACGTATATACAATGCTAACTGCTATTGCGATTTTTTTTGGCGGAGGGGGGGGGGCTCAATAGAGACAACATGAATGATAGGGATTTCTGATATATATGTTTGGATGTATATGCATTAATTTGGCATATCGATCTGTTCCTAAGTATTCATTCAATTTGCAGAGATTATTGGACCTTTCTTACAACTATTTATTTATTTATTGCAAATACATTTTGAACTTTGAGAAGAAAGAATACTGCTATTTTTTTAAAATTTTATGTACAAAGCTCGATATAGAAATTACTCCAGATTGGGCCCAAAAAGGATCTAATGATTTGAGATGGAAACAATTTGGGCTCCTGCCGTCCTTCATGAAAGCTATATATTGGTATAAACTTGGCGAAATTATGGTAGAACTCATAAATGTATATATAGCCTACCAATCTACCAACGACATGCTAATTAACTTTTAATTTCAACCATCATATATATGTGTGTAGGAGTTGGTTATAATGAGTACTACTATTATTTCGTGCGAGAACTAGAAAAAATGCTTATTTAATAAGATTTTATGCCTTATCTTATTGTATTTTAGTGTTTTTAACACTCACATTAAAATATAACAAGATGAGCTATAAATTTTTAGGGTTGCTCAACTACTCTATCGTCCGACATCCAATTGATGAGGGTTTCATCATAAAGCCCATGATGAGAGCTTTACATCCATACCCACATGGATGATGTTATCGTCCGAATCACTCGGAATTGGATTGTACACTACAAGAAAATCAATTTAAGGTGGCAGAATTAGCGACGGAAAGGGTTTCCGTCAACCATGTTGACGGAAGGCGACGGACTAGCAACGGTCACAATCGGCGACGGACTGGGCGACAGACAATTTTCGTCGCCTTCCTTTTTTATTTTATTTTTTATTATTCTAATGATACTAAAATAAGTCGACGGAATAGTACCGTCGCCTTTTTTATTTTTTATTTTTTTTCTCGAAATAATAAGGCGATGGAATAATTCCGTCGTCTTATTTTAAATTTTTTTTTTTAAAGAATGGGCGACGGAAATGTCCATCGCCAAGTCTGTCGCCCGGTCTTATAATAATCGGGCAGACACCTTCTTCCCCCATTTTTCCCCAATTCGAAATCACCCGCCCTCCGTTGCCCTAACCACCAGCCGACGAGCCCCCCGCCGCCCTAACCCCTCTGCAACCGCCGAGGCTTCGCCGCCCTAACCCCCATCGCCGTCGAGCCCCCTGCCCCTACCTATCTCTCTCTCTCTCCCTCTCTCTCTCTGCCGCATATCCTGCCGCCTGCCTCCTCCGCCACCGCTGCCGCCTGCAGAGAGGACTCCCGTCGCCGTCGCCTGCAGTTACGACACCCACTGCCGCCGCCTGTAGAGAGGTAAGGTTTCTATTTCATTTTTTTAATTTATGCTTTAATTCATTGATTATATTGATGTGTTTATGTATCAATCATGTTAATGATGTGTTAATCGATAATGTTGATGTGTTTAAGACAAGAAGAGCTATTTGGTTATTTGATGTTTGAGACAAATTGATATTATTTATGTGAAATTATTGAATAAAAAAGGCCTTTGTTAAATCTGATTATGTAAAATAATTGGTTTAAGGCACCTGCTCCAAATCCATGAAGTGAGTTTGTAACAACCAACAAAGAAGACCGTCTATTAAAGGCACACGGTGAATATTAGTGAATAAAAATTATTAATCCATAATGTATACCATCAAGAACATTTGTATTATTAATTTAGAAAGCAAAACAAAAAAAAAACTATACATAAATGAGCAAGGGTGGACCACGTTCCCTCTTCTTTAATTTCCTATCAAATAAATGAACATAAGGTAAAATAAATTACAAAATATTTCTACAAATCATTCCAAAAACTTTCCACAATTATATCCTAAAAAATGAAGGAAAAATACCGTTTGCACATTTCTTAAGAAAGCATGTTAGTTGAATTAATTATTGCATTTTTCTTGAATTTATTTAAGTATGTTACTTTGGGGTTTATGAAAGCATGCATGTTAGTTGATTTTTTGAAAGCATGCTAGTTGAAATTATTAATGAAAAACCGTAATCCGTGTTTTTAATGTGACTATAGTTTACTGCGTGCAAGTGTTCCTCGATATGTTGGGGACAGAAGCAAGAACAGATAAAATAAAGCAGTAAAAATACGCATGAGATTGGTAACACAGTTCGGTTAATCAACCTACTCTGGGGGGGACTTCGCCCAAAACTTGAAAATCCGTTTGCTACTCCTTCATGAAGTGTATTGAGGAACTTACACATACAGGACTCCCTCCTTATATCGTCCGTTCTTCTTCAAGAGCTCCCTCGCTAAACGAAAGCTATGAGATCCCCTCACAACTGTGACACTAGACTCCCTCTAGCTACCCACAACTTCAACTTACAATCTCTCCCGAGATTGCATACAAAACAGTTTAACAAACCCCTCACATGTTTCACTCAAAACACTCAAAAACTAGTCTATCACGTTGAACTGTTTAAGGTACAACTACTAGTTGATACATGGGACACAAATCACAATGACTCTCAAATAATATGCAAGAGAATCTAAACAAAACGTCCACCGATTGTTGTAAAGAATCGGCTTTCATATAGTCTTCACTTCATGATTGGCGTCGGTCTTCATCCTCCGTCAATATGAAAGGTGAATGATGGTTTGTAATCTTCCCAAATGTGTGTAGATACTTTCCTTAGATAAGAGGGTTGTTCGCAGATCAAAATATATCAAAACAAGCGATATATTTAAAAACTGTCTCGGACAGTTTTACACACTCCCCCTGAATCTGAACTGGGAGTGTCTTCAAAACTTGCACAGCGGGACTTTTATCTTCAGGCACCTAGTCTGAAACATATTGTCTTCTATATCTCGCCAATACAAATACGAACCAAACATTAGTGCATAATGATAGCACTAACAATTAAAGCATGTTAATTTGAATTTATTAAAGCATGTTAACTTGAATTTATGAAAGCATGTTAGTTAAATGGGACGAGAGCCCCTGGATCCCTCTATATTAATTGTACGTAGTTAGAAAATGGGACGAGGGCCCCTGAATCCCTCTGGTGTTTGATTTTTGCTAGTTAATTCCAGAACCTAGTTAAGTTACGTCGATTACTTGGTCAAAATATAGGTTTCACGTCGTTATGCTGTCGAATTTTTTTTCTAATCAATTTTATAATTTAGACAAGTATGAATCGAGTCCATAGTCGAGCTTGGATGTATCAACGGAGTCGCGATGGATCTGATTTGTTAGAATTTGCACAAAAGATCGAAAGTTTTATAGACTTTGCCACTAGCCATCCAGCATTTTTAGATGGGGAAAATATGAAGTGTCCATGTGCAAAGTGCAAGAATCGGCCTTATAGAAATCCATTTGAGGTCTGAATGCACATTTGTCAGAACGGTTTTGTGCCGAATTATTACACATAGATCTTTCATGGAGAGATGAGTCTGGCTGAATCTTTAGTTGACATGTATGAACTGAATACGTATCACACAATGGTGATGGATGTTGTTGGGCTGGATTTTGTTTTTGATGAGATGAGTGGTGTTGAAGAAGCTCCCAATCCTGAAGCTCAACGCTTTTATGATATGTTGGCTGCTGCAGGCAATGAACTGTGGCCGGGCTGTGAGAGTCACACACAATTGTCTCTCGTGGCCCATTTGATGGCCTTGAAGTCTGAGCATCACTTATAGAGAGGTGTTTTAACCAATTTACAAGTCTTTTGAAGTCAGTTTATTCACCCCCCCTTTAAACTGATATAGACTCGCACCGGGACCAACAATATTTATTTCAATAATTTTGTTATAATTGAACTCTATTATATAAAATTATCCCACCATAATAACAAACTTATTTCTTTAATAAGGTATATAGATATAAGATTAATGTTCGGCCGCCCCAAAGGCATTGTCAAAACTTCCCTAAATTAATCTTTTTTTAATAGCAAAAAAAAAACAAGTTGTTTTATACTTTTTGTGATTACCAAAATTGAAAAGCCACTAGCTAAATAAAATTGTAAAGATTGTGAAAATAGAATCGATTAATATGACTGCAAGTTTGCAACTGGTTGGCCCACTATATGATTAATGACTGGGTATTTTTCTCACTTCATTCCGTTTTTTGTGCCGTTCAGTATTATCTATTTTTAATAGTTAATTGATTTTGTTAATATAATTCTTCTCCTAATAATAATATAATTCTATAATGTTAATATAATTTTTCTCTTAATTATAATAGGACTCTAAAATTATCTATATAAATAATTGAATTTCAACTTGCTAATTGTTACGAACAATAGTTCAGAAATCCATTCTTACTTTACAAATTTCATCGCCAATTGTCACAAAAATTCAATCACTTCAACATAACACATTCATTATTTTGATATTTTCACAATTATGAATATTCATAATGCATCATCCACATCAAGTTTATCTTCAGGTAATTTTTAAATTTATTAAAATCTTATTTTGATGTAATTGAACTCTATTATATAAATTTATCCCAGAATAATAACAAAATTATTTCTTTAGTTTAAAGGGGCCAAACATATTACATGTTTGATTATTTATTTCACCTAAACTGCAAGTGTACATCGAGATTTCTAATATATTGATGAATAAGGTTAAATCCACAAAGACTTGATTTTTAATCACTAGTATATATCTATATATATATATATATATATATATATATATATGTATATGTATATATATATATCATTATGAAATGAAATTATATGTATATATTTTTTTGAGTTGGAGAAAGGGATAACAGTGGGTTTTGAAGCCAAGATATCTCACTTGGGTGTCTATGAGAGGACATTGAATGAAATTATAATTGAATTGGGTGAAGGGGAAGTGGTATGTCTTAGATGTCTCCCTTTTTACATAGATGTCTCCATCGCTTAGGTATCACGAGAGAACTTGGAAAATGTTTGGATTGATTTTCTTAGTTTAGTGGGTTTTTTCAAGAACTTCGTATAAATTTATGATAAATCTACATCAATGACCTTTTTGACTGTTTTCAAGAAGTCACTAAGCCAAAATAAAATTTGATTATTTATTTAATTTGATTTGGGGGTTTCAAGTGAAAACTCTTTAACATAAACACGTTAGTCAAATTAGTGGGAGTTTGTCTCCCACCATTTATTAAATGAGCAAAGAAGGGATCAAAATGATTAAATAGGGATTAAAGTGATCCCAAATAAATAAGAAATGGAGCAAAATGAACCTTTTGCCAACAATTTATTATAGTGTCGAAATGATCTTATTTTGATGTCTACTTTCATAATATGAGCTCAAATTTTTAATTTGGACGCTAAATTAAAGTGCGTCTCTACTTTCTTGGTTTTACAATGTGCCACTAAGCCCATAATTGAAAGCTTAAAATATATTGGGTTCCTATTTTCATAACATTTCATGTTATATTAAACTAATTATAATAGAGTTAATATTTAACTCATTGGAACCCATACAAAAATATATATATGCACACACACATATATTATGTGATATTGATTCAAATATGAAAACTTTTTTTCACGCACATATATACTGTATAAAATTATTGGAATCAAATAATGTGAGACATTGCATAAATATCTTCTGCATATTTGCACCAACGAAAGAAAAGCAAAAGTGCAACAGCGATGTAACCGAAGTAGCTAACACATTTCTAGTATATGAAAACGCGCTGAAATTGATCATGACAGCAAGATATATAGAGAGAGCAAGGGAAAGTGCCCAATTTCTTTCTTTTTCAACGATGATTAATGTTCTTCTCCAAATCAACTAGAAACCTATCGATTGATGAACTGCTTAGAGTTTAATTAGGCAAAAACCTAATTGCATCCGAGGCGGAGTTCGAGATCAAGCTCCTCCATAGATGGACTAATCAACCCCATCCCCAACTCCAAACTCACAAATCCTTCACATCCTTTCTTGAACCGTTCGACGCCACGAAGCCCTTCGGCTGCTTTGAGCTTCATCAAATCCGCGGTTATCGGCCTGCCATACTGAACTGGAACTACATCTCCCCCAGATGGCGGGGGCAATTTGGAAGTGAATTGAGGAAATTTTGTCACAACTGATGATAAAGTTGGAGGAGAAGATGGGAAAAAACTAGGGCAAGAATTAGGGTTTAAACATAAACTAGGGCTAGGTTCGAGATTTAGGTTTAACAGAGAATTAAACTGACCACCATTATTGTTTCCACCATCTCTCGCCGGTGACTGCCTCAATCTCGCTCGATCTCTCCGGTGAACGTTCATGTGGCCGCCGAGAGCTTGAGCAGATCGGAATTCCCTTTTGCAGAAGCTGCAGATATAACTTCTGGGAGGCCATGAAAACCCTGCAGCAGCCAAATCTCCATCTCCCAAGTTACTATTGTAATCGAACGATGAAACCTTAACCTTAAAATCATGCATATGCTTCATGTTTCGAATGCTGTGTTGCTTCGTGTAGCTGGCCTTCTCCATTAATTGAGTTGAGCAAGAGCTCAGAGAGAGAGAGAGAGAGGCCAAAGAATAGGTGAAGGTGAGATATAGAGCGGGAAGAAGAGGATGATGATGAGTGTGTGTGTGTGGTGTATGAGAGAGAGAGAGAGAGAGAGAGAGAGTGAGAGAGAGAGACCAAAGAATAGGTGAAGGTGAGATATAGAGTGGGAAGAAGAGGATGATGATGAGTGTGTGTGTGTGGTGTATGAGAGAGAAGCTAAGGGGAATTATATTGAAGGCATCTGGAAATTGAAACCAAAAATAAGAGAAATAAGTGCATGTTCCCTATGTTAGGTCACTGCTTACTAAATGCGGAACCTCGTCCTTCCAAGCCATCCCATTTTAGGAAACTCATTTACTACATGTTCTTTATTCCTCATCACATTTTTGTGTCAATCTCTGTCACACATTTTCCAATAAAATTATATTTAATATTTGCGTTTGGTGAATGTATCATGTGTTTTGTATCACCAAAGAGTTAGTTTTTGTGTAATTTAGTTTGGGGCCACGTGATTTGTACATTTCTTGTGAGTGGATTGGTCCAACTTGAATGATCATAAATATTGAAGCTATATACATTGCTTTATATGGATATTCACAGCTAGAAATTGGAACTTGTTTGCTTGCTAGAAAATACGTTGTCATGATTATCAATTTTCACAGAAAAAATAAATAAATATATGTACTAGAATATTGTGGTCGTTGGTCGCAATAATTCTTGGCTTTAATAACGAGTTAAACACAAAACCTCCAAATATGAACTCCGAGACGGCAGTTTGGTGTCGAGGCTAAGCATATTATTTTATTTAATTAAATATCACATATGCATATGGTAAAATTAACTAATATGTACATATCGGGTTCATTTACTAACAATATTATATATAGATAAGATTAGTATAAGACAACTAGCAGGTCAAAATTCATCAAACAAGTCTTTTAACCTAGATTCAATATAATTAAAAGATAGTGGATTTTTCTTAATTATTTGGTACGAAAAAAAAATTGTACCCGGTAGAAATTTATAATTATGTAAATCAGTAAAAATGCAATGTCATTTTTGTAACTATTAGAATAGAAAAAACTATCATTTCTAATAATTAAAATTATGATTTTTAATGTTGAAAAATATCATATTCTGGATCGAGATCAAATGGAAGGATCCGTCTGATAAATAAAGTTTGTGACACTGTCTCACATAAGTGTGTCTCTAAGTATAAAAGAGATTTTAATATATGATGATAAATTAAAGATCGTACTTATTTTATTATAACTTATATATATGTGTGTATATATATTAACGTGACTAAAATAATACCCTTTTTTTTGGTCATTTAGTTTTTTTTTTTTTTAAATTTCTCTCTTCATTAATTAATTGATTTTAGTTTGTTCTTGGCATCAAAACCCAATAAAACGAATTGCAATGATTACTAATAAGTAGTAATTCACTTTATTTGAGAACAGCAAAACTTTCATTTAAAAATCTCTACATTTTGGAGAAGAGTACAAACCCTTAGATATCATAGAAAAGTGTATCTGAGTGACAAGATTTTCTTGCCATTTCCATCTTCATAAAATATGGCAAGTTTTTTCAGACACCAGAAATATGTAAAAGATTGTGCTGTATTTAGCTTAGATTTTGTGAATGACTGGTGGCCAATGGCATCAATCCTTCCCCATTCTATTACTTTGTAGTTTCTTTTTTATGTTTTGGTAAAATCTCAATCTATTTATAGTCCCCAAATGCACTGAAAATACGCAGAGACGGAGTAGTATGAATGCCATGCACTCCTATACATGTATAATTGTGTTACTACATTTTACTTCCATCTCTTATTTCAAATACATACATTTAATATGCACTAATTTTATTATGGATATTTCAATTAAAACATATTTGATTTCCAGCACTTATTTTAGCCACAATATAATTGATTTTAAAACAATGAGAGTATCAGAAAATTCAATGATTCAAACTAAAAATTCAAATACCAATCGAGAAAAATTGAAGAAGAAGAAGAAGAAGAAGAAGAAGGAGGAGGAGGAGGAGGAGATTAAAAATTTGACGAATATTTTCAAAACGAGAATAAGAAGAAGAATGGGATTTTTCATGTTAAAGAAGATAAGTTAGAAGGACTACAGGGGAAAGTCAAACTTAGCCACAAATTTAATTTACAACTTCTTGTACTGATATATTCTCATACTTCTATTACAACTTTCGTCCCATCTCATATTGCAAATGCATCTATATACATAAAAAACTCTATATAAGAATATCCTATAAAAAAATAATTTTTTTATAGTAATAAAAAGTTATGGTCCCAATTGAGAACGGGATATAAATAAGAATAATATCTATATTGTAATATTTTAGTATTTTTTTAGGATCATTTTTAAGAAATTTACCTCTATATAGTAATAAAATGATATTAAATTTCAAACATATTTAAATATTTATATAAAATATCTAAAATTATTTAACTACATATATTACATTAAACTTAAGATTGTATGAAATACTTATCTAAAGTTGCACGTGACAATACTTTATAATTTTTTGGGTTAACACTACATCATTTAACTTGCTCATTCAAAGTAACTCGTCAACACAATCACCTTTTTGTTGAATCCAAAACATTTCTAGCTTGTCCAACATATTTAAATTTTCTTGACACGAGACTTTTTCTATGTCTACACTAGCATTTTCTGGATTATCATTTTGCGCTTCTTGCCTAATTCTTATAATGATGTCATCTTCGGTAATTAAAGCACATGAATGAATCTTATTATATACCTTTTAAATTCATGTGTTTTAAAATATGAAGGGACATTTCCAAATGTTGTATAATATATATTAATTTTAAATAAAAAATAATAATATAAAAATAATCTCTCTATAATAATACTTTTATCTAATCCAACGATATTATTATATAGATATTTTACTCTAATAGAATATACACTGTGTATGTTATAATCTACCTTTTCTTATAAATATGATGGTGATAATTATTTATAAAAAAATGGAAGATGAAATATTATTTAAAACAAAAGTTATTGCATATCATTTCACATTAAATTGTCTATTGAAATTTGAAATTGTATCTCATGTGCATATTCTCATTTATATATATATATATATATATATATATATATATATATACTGATGTATAAACTGACATTATCGATATGAGGTAAATGCCCCCAAAAATGTTCAAGTATTATCTAAATTTTGCACAAAATTCCATTGCATTTTTTAAAAAAAATTAATTACACCAAACTCCCTTGTATGTTTTTTTTAAAATGCACAACTTCTTTTTTTTTTTTCTTTTTTTCTTGAACAAAATACCACTATTGCCCAAGCAAAATTGAAGGGCTCAAAGGGTATATATTTTATCTAAAATTTTTAAAAAATGAAAGTTGTGCATTTTCTATAAGACAAGGGGTGACGCATTTTAGCTATATATCAATGTATATAACACGTATTATTTGATTTATAATTGAAGAATCTGGCCATGTGCATCCGATTTGTGTAATTCGTTTTCTCATATTAAAATCAAGAACTAGGCTAGTGCTGGTGGAAGCTAATAGGGTAGTTACTACTTATGCATATGACAGAAAGAGGTAATAGATGAAAGCAGAATTATGAATTTGCTTAAAACTTTTATTAGCTAAAAAAAAAGCTGATAATCTGTTTTGCTCCCCTTTTCATTAGCACTCTCTAAAAGATCCTCTTCTTTGGTTGCTGTCTTTTCTGTAAAGCACTTCACTTCGTATAATTCTCTCTCTCTCTCTCTCTCTCAAGATTGAATGAAAGGTATTGAGGAGAACAGTGAACTACATAGGAACTATCAAAGCTTTGTCATCTATGTTTGTAATAATTTGTTTAGAAAGTGGCAGAGGAATCATCCACAGACCACACTTTGTTTCCCAACTCACGTTTTAGTTTGTGATTGGTGGAAGATACAATCCCTCACTCAAAGCTTGTTTGTACACTATGTTAGCAAACAAATAATCCAACTTCAAAATGTTACTAGTAGGAATCAGATCTAACGTAACTCCTAACAAGATTGAGACTATACATAATTTTTTGGGAGAAATTTTTATCTAGACAATAAAATGTTAAAATTGGTATAGTTGGACAAGTTTTAAGGGGGTAGAAGTTTCATGGGCAATTTGTACTACATTGACTTTAAAAAAGCTGAATATTCTTACCTTTTCTGAAAAGTAACTTACACTTTTGTACTTTCCATGCATAAATTGTTTTCGAATAAAATAAAATTTTCATGCATGGAATAAAATCTTGGCATATCACGTCTCCGATCAAAATTTATCTAAACTCAATTTAAATTTGGGAAAAAAAAATTCAGTGGCTTGTGAAAGTAAATTTTAAATATAACGACAATTAAATTCATGCATAACGAAAAATAAATTTCAACATAACGAAAACTTTATAATATAGACAATTATAGACAATCTAATTCTCATAACGAAAGTTTTATAATATAGACAATTTATAATAACGAAAAATAAATATGAACATAACGAAAAATAAATTTCAACATAACGAAAATAAAAATTTAACACACAACGAAAATCTAATTTCATCAATAACGAAAGTTTTATAATATAGACAATTATAGACAATTTATAATAACGAAACTTTATAATATAGACGATTATAGACAATCTAATTCTCATAACGAAAGTTTTATAATATAGACAATTTATAATAACGAAAAATAAATATGAACATAACGAAAATAAAAATTTAACACACAACGAAAATCTAATTTCATCAATAACGAAAGTTTTATAATATAGACAATTATAGACAATTTATAATAACGAAACTTTATAATATAGACGATTATAGACAATCTAATTCTCATAACGAAAGTTTTATAATATAGACAATTTATAATAACGAAAAATAAATTTGAACATAACCGAAAAATAAATTTCAACATAACGAAAATAAAAGTTTAACACATCAGAATTACAGAATATTCCACCACTTTTCTGAAAAGTGTCTTACACAAACTGGTATTTTCCATGCAAAAATAATAAAAGATTTGTTTGGAATAAAATCTCGCTAGTCTATCCAAACTCGATTTCCGTTTGAAAAAAAATAGGGTTGTGGAGAATCAATTTCATTAATATCGTTATTAAATTCTTGTAACTACCTATCTACTCTCTCTCTCACACATCTCTTCTCATTCTTGCCTGTTTTTACTTCTCTCTCACTGAGCCGTGAGCCGTGTTCGCTGAAAAGAAAAAAAAATTAATTCTCTGAAAAAAAAATCTTCGCCGGCATCGGACTGGCTTGAAGACGATGGAGGAACGACGTGAAGATGTAGACCGACCGTCTGAAGCCAAAGCGGGAGAGGTTAGTCGAGTATTTACAGCATATCTTATGTCGAGTATTTACAGTTATCGATATGTTTTAGTAGATCGTTATGGATTATGTTAGCAATCGTTTCGTTATGACATTCGTTCATCGATATGCTAATTTGAAAAAAAATTATGGCTTTCGTTATGAGTATTTTATTAATCGTTATGGTAATTTGTAAAGTTTCGTTATGACATTTTAATCGATATGCTAATTTGAAAAAAAATTATGCCCTTTCGTTATGAGTATTTAAGTAATCGTTATGGTAGTTTAAAAGTTTCGTTATGAAATTCTGTAATCGTTATGCTAATTTGAAAAAAAAAATATGGCCTTTCTTTATGAGTATTTAATTAATCGTTATGGTAATTTGAAAAAAAATTATGACATTCGTTAATTAATCGTTATGGTAATTCGTTAATCGTTATGCTAGTTTCGTTATGAGTATTGTTAGTTAATCGTTATAGCTTTTTGAATTAATAGTCAAGCAAATTTTATTAAATCGTTATGCTAACTTTATGAAATCATTATGGCCTATTTCTAATTAATCGTTATTGCTTTTTTAATTATTCAGTAAGCTATTTTTATTAAATCGTTATGGCACATTTTATGTGAAGTTTAAATATTGTTATTGTTATTAGATTTTCGTTAATGTTAAATTTTTATTTTCATTATGTTGAAGCTTTAATTTTCGTTAATTTTATGGTCATCTTAGATTGAAATTTTCATTATAGTTAAATATAAATGTTCGTTATATTTAAAATTAACTTTCATTATGTTAAATAGATTGAATGATAACTTTAATTTAATTAGAATTGATATAGTCATGCTCAACCAACCCATATTGTACGGTTTTTTTTAATAATAATATTAGTCTAAATAATACTATTAGTAAAAAATAAAAAAATTAATAATAATAATAATATTAGTCTAATTAATACTATTAGTAAAAAATAAAAATAACAAAAACATCTAATATAAGCAATAACACTTTTAATAATAATAATAATAATAATAATAATAATAATAATAATAATAATAATAATAATAATAATAATAATAATAATAATAATAATAATAATAATAATCGTGTAAGTAATCATAATAGTAAAAAATAAAAATATAAAAAACAATTAATATAAATAATTATACTTTTTTAATTTAGATCGTTATTGTTCCAGATGCACCTCCCGGAGAACAGAGAGCTGGGTCAGAGGCGTGATCGAGAGCTGCTACCGCTCCTACATCTACTGCTACGCGTCATGTGGAGTGCTGGTTTTTGGAGAGGTCGGAATAGGCCAGATACACATCTCTTAGCCATGACACTAGACAAGACTATCCAAGAGCAGATTGCGTAGTTCGACAGCATCAGTTGTGGTGTTTATGCTATGATGTATGTGGATCGTTTGTTGTTTGGCACTCCTGGTCTTGATGTCAGGCAATATGATATTCAGAGATATCAGCTTTCCGTAGCAAAGAGGATCTTCTCACTTAGCTATGGCCGTCTAGAGTGACTTATGATGTATTGCATTTGACATTGACATTGCTCGTTCATTTTATTCATGTATGTATTGCATTTGACATTGCTCGTTCATTTCGCTCAAATATGTTTGTTGACTACATGATTTTTAAACAAATAAAACCAAAGTAGACATCATTATCATTTTAAACAAATACAACCAAAGTCGAGATAAACCATATTATCACTGCAAGCCAACGACAATAATGTAGACATGATCAATCTAGGTCCTCCGTCTGTCTACTCGGACACCTGGGACGGGTATGAGACGTCTCACCACAAATACCACACTTCTTAGGTGCTCTTCTACGTGCAGACTCCGGTGGTGCGCTCTCTGGAGGTGCATTTAAGTCCACACCGATAATGGGCACCAGGGCTGTGCATACGCGTCTGTTATGGCCCGGGACATGACATCTAGTGCAGATCTGCCTCCGCTGACTGGATGACGCCTCAACACCCCCCCGAGCTCTAGACATTCGAGGACGACCGGCCTGTTTTGTTATCACAGGAGCGCGCACAAGTGGAAGACCGTCAGGCGGGACAATCCAATCTTCTGGACTGGGTAAGCCCATGATGACTGAGTCGTACATGCTGGCAATTGTCTCCGTCTTGTAGCATCTATCCACAAACTCGTATATGTTTCCACCGAAGAATCTACGTGTGAACACGAATTATAGTTAAAAAACATGATTACTCACAACAATGATAGTGTTAAAAAATTTAAACAAGTATGTACCTGATCGCTGCTGCAGCGTGGCTACACGGGATCAAATCCAACTCGAACTCACAACAGTCGCAGGTCCGATGATGAAGATCGACCATAAAAGACTTCATGCCCACCTCTACTTTCCACAGGTGTGCTAAGGTCGTGCATCGAACGGAAAAACATCGTCCTTGCTCGACATTCTTGGATAACTTGTCCACAGTGGGTTGTGTCAACACGTGATCCCACGTCTGCGCTGCAGCCCGACGCTCAACAAACCACTCTTCCACAATTTTCCTGAACGACTCAAGCATTGAGCAAATAGGCAGTCTCCTAGCCCACAGTAGACGGGCATTGAGTGACTCAGCCGCATTAGATGTCATGAATCCGAAACGCCGTACGGGACACTGCGATCGGGACCAATGCTGCGGACCAATATTACAAAGCTTCTCGTATGCTGATCTACTCAACATTTCCAATGCTGACAAGTGCCTCTGGAATACATCTGTCCGATATGCATATGCAGCCTCCTTAAACAACCCAATGACATTGGACCCGCGCTTTGCCATCTTGGTCTGTAGATGATAATAGCACAATTCGTGTGTCACTCTTGGAAAAACAGTCGCGACAGCATTCTTAATGCTCTTGTGCTGGTCGGACACGATCAGGAGGTCATCTATCTCTCCCAAAGTGATATGTAATCGATTTAGGAACCAGATCCAAGTGTCATCATTCTCGATCGGACCGATACCAACTGCAATAGGTAACACCTGTTCATTGCCGTCCTTCATCACAACAACAAACAAAATCCCCTTGTTCTTCCCCTTCAAGTGTGTCCCATCAATCACGACCACTGGTCTTGCACCCGCATGGAAGGCACTGATACACGGTCCGAGTGCCAAAAATGTATACTTCAGCTCATGTACGGTGTTCGTCTGAAACTCATACAATGTCCCGGGATTGCGTAGCTGCAACGTGTGTAGAAATGTGGGCAATTGCGCATAGGACTTATCAAAGTCCCCATAGATCATCTCAATTGCAATGTTCCTCGAGCGCAGAGCGAAACTGTAATCAATCTGGATCCCGTACTCACTTAGAAGCTCGGAGACCATCTCTTTGGGCTTCAGAACAACCCCCTCATCGACCAGTTTACGTGTAAAATACTTTGCAACCACCCGTGCAGGCACCTGTCGTGGGGCAACTCGACTCATATCCATGTGGCAAGTGTGAGTGCCGTCAAACTTGTAGATTCTCCAAACAACTCCATCCACAACGGCACACAGCTTGAACGGGCACTCCCTGCCATGCTTGCACATGTAGACTAGCCGTGTCTTGTTCGATCGATACACGGCATACTCCACTCTATTCTGCATGTGATACAGTCCCACGGTCAGGGCCAAATCATCCTTGGTGCGGAAAATCGCACCCTTCTGAAGTTCATCCGTATTGGCTGCTGAAGGCTCGTCCCAACTCAGTGGGCCTGCAACGTCAATATTCGCGAGTGGAACAAGCCAATTGCTCCCACCCCTCTCAGATACATCCTCAGCCCTAGTGTTCGACGATGATGCTCCTCCGGTCATGCCTATCAATCGTCCCGTACCCCCTGTAGAACGAATCCATCCCGTGAACTCTGTGAACACTGATTCGAGCAAGTCCGTTCTCACATTCTCCTCCGCTTCTTCATCTGTAGTAGGAATTTCTTCTTCTTCTTCTCATCCTTCATGCGGGAATGCATCGTCCTCTGGAGCCTCATAGTGTTGTGTATCATCACGAACCTCCTCTCTGACCGGTTCTCTGTACTCAGGGATGACCCTTGAGCTGCTACAGCCTCTCTGAACAACATACACAACCATCTCTTGACTCTGCTCATGGAGCAAGTCTAGCAAACCAACATCATCTTTCAGTCTTGTCTTGATCTGTCTACCACTATTGGTGCTCGACATCCATGATAACTGGTACTTGACACATGTGGGATCGGTCTCTAATAACTCATGTATCTCTCTGATCAGTGACCTAAAACATAAAGCATCCGATGACATGATGATCAACTCCTCCACACCATCTACGTACTGAGCTCTATCCCATCGGCCACTATGTCGTACAATAATACGACGTCTAACCATCTGCCCTAAAACAAATTTAAAAATAAGCATAACTATACATAACAAAAATTAATTTTATACCTAACAAATTTAAAAATAAGCATAACTATACATAACAAAAATTAATTTTATACCTAACAAAATATAAATTTAGCCATAACTAACATTGAATTTATACAATAACGAAAATTTATTATTAACATAAGGAAATTTAAATTTAACCATAAAGAAAGTTAATTTCTAAACATAAAGAAACTTTAAATTTAACAATAATGAAAAATAAATTTCAACACCACACGAAACTTTAAATTAAACAATAACGAAAGTTTAGTTTTAAAAATAACGAAACTTTAAATTAATAATATCTTCACAAAATTTAAATACAACAATTAACCATAATGAAATTTTTTTTAACATAAGGAATACTCAAATTAAACAATAACGAAAGTTTATTTTTAACAATAACGAAAATTTAAATTACACAATAACGAAAATGACATTTTAAGAATAACAAAAATTTAAATTCCACCATAACGAAAATAAAAATTTTAAGAATAACGAAACTTAAATTTAAACATAACGAAAATTTAAATTTAACCATAACGAAAGTTAATTTCTAAACATAAAGAAACTTTAAATTTAACCATAACGAAAGTTAATTTCTAAACATAAAGAAACTTTAAATTTAACAATAACGAAAATTAAATTTCACACCACACGAAACTTTAAATTAAACAATAACGAAAGTTTAGTTTTAAAAATAACGAAACTTTAAATTAATAATATCTTCACAAAATTTAAATACAACAATTAACCATAATGAAATTTTTTTTAACATAAGGAATGCTCAAATTAAACAATAACGAAAATTTAAATTACACAATAACGAAAATGACATTTTAAGAATAACGAAAATTTAAATTCCAACATAACGAAAATAAAAATTTTAAGAATAACGAAACTTAAATTTAAACATAACGAAAATTTAAATTTAACCATAACGATAATTCTACTAAACCATTAACTAATTCTTATGATATTTCTATTTAACCATAACGATAATTAAATTTAACCATTAACTAACCCTAACGATAACCATTAACACAAATTAAATTTCAACATTAACTAACCATAACGAAAAAAATTATTTAACCATAACGACAATTCAATTGGACAATAACGAAAATTAAATTAAAACTAGGGTTATACTTTAACAATAATTGAAACTAACCATAACGACAAGAAAATTAAAACTATCATTTATGCCTTTGTTATAGCCTAATTGCAGGAACATAATTTTGGCTAAATAAAACCTAAAATAATTTTCTAAGTAAGGAACGTAACAAGACTTGAAACGTACCTTTCAATTTTGGAGAATTTTTCCGCGAAATTTCACCGATGTTGATGTTTTGTTGATAACGATGATCTTCTCGCTTGCACGATCAAACATTCATTTTTTATATGAATTCAGAGATTTTCTTCACCAAACTCTCAAACTATTTCTTCTATTTGGGTGTGGGTTGAATTGATGCATCGGTGTAGTGTAAATATAGGAGAATGACACCAATCTCTCTTACACAAAATTAAATGCATTAAATTTCATTTAATTTGGGCCAACTAATACCTACCTATGCAAATACAAATATTTATGCATTTTACCTACCTCATGTTGACCACACAGAAATGACAGAATAATGCATTGATGCATAACGTTATAAATGTTTTGTCATAAGTTTTCGTTATATATTGATAAATTTTCGTTATATGTTTTCGTTATATATTGATAAGTTTTCGTTATATATTGATAAATTTTCGTTATTCTTATCGTTATTACTTTCGTTATTCTTATTATCATAATTTCGTTATTCTTATTATTATTACTTTCGTTATTACTACATCGTTATGTTGAAATTTATTTTTCGTTGTGTTCATATTTATCTAGAAAGGGACAAATTTTTATATAATATATAAGCAATCACATTGACTTTCGTTATATAAGCAATCACATTTTTCGTTATATAATTTTCGTTATGTTGAAATTTATTTTCGTTATGTTCATATTTATTTTTCATTATTATATATTGTCTATATTATAAAACTTTCGTTATGAGAATTAGATTGTCTATAATTGTCTATATTATAAAGTTTCGTTATTATAAATTGTCTATAATTGTCTATATTATAAAACTTTCGTTACTGATGAAATTAGATTTTCGTTATGTGTTAAATTTTTATTTTCGTTATGTTGAAATTTATTTTTCGTTATGTTCAAATTTATTTTTCGTTATGCGTGAATTTAATTGTCGTTATATTTAAAATTAACATTCGTTATGTTAAAATTAAAATTTCGTTAGAGTTCAATTTAAATTGTCATTATGTTAAAAACCAAGATTTTGTTATTGATAAATTAAATTTTTGGGAAAGAGAGAGAGAGTGTGGATCGAGGATGATTACCAAAATTTATTAGGGTATTAAATATGAATTGATTCACAGGCCACTGATTTTTTTTTTCCAAATTTAAATTGAGTTTAGATAAATTTTGATCCAAAAGAGACGTGATATACCAAGATTTTATTCCATGCATGAAAATGTTATTCTTATTATTATTACTTTCGTTATTCTTATTATTATTATCATTACTATTAATTTGGTTATTATCATTACTATTAATTTCGTTATCCTTATCGTTATTCATTATTATTAATTTTAAAAATAAATTGTCTATAAAAAACTGGTAGGGATCGATCATGTATTTATTTTTATATGTTAGGGTTTGTATATGTTAGGGTTTTTAAACTTTAGGGTTTGTGGTGCATTTAATGTTAGTTCTGAAAAAAACATAAAAAGTACATTTCCCCAATCATTGGGTGTGGGGCCAAATGTGTCATAACTCCAAATTGCCCATGAAACTATTACACTCTTATATGTTGCCTTTTTTTCCCTTTTTTAATTTTTTTTGTCTATATTTATAGATTTACACTAATTTTTTAGTCTTCTAATAAACTAACACTACCCTCCTCTGGTCTTCATACCATCTACATTATGCCCTATTGTTTTTCATTTCTTTGATGTGTTAATTTCGTCTCAATCCAATATCTCTGACTTGTTTAATTAAATCTATCATCACATTCAATTAAACTATAATTATTTTAAAATAATAAAAACTAAATTTTGTATTTCCACCACATATTTTCTTAAATTTGAAAATAGATTTTGTCACGAAATATATATACTGTTTTTAAAGTGAAGTAAAACTACATTTTTTTAAGAAAAACAAAAACCATAATTTTAAAATTCCAAAATTTAGTGAGGATTAATACCCGTTGGAATACTTTTAGATTCCTTTTTTTCAAAAATATTATACTTGTTTGTATTTTTTAAATTAAAAAAAAAATCCAATATTTAAACAGGTTGTATAACCAGTTGGAGGAAAATTCTAAATATAGCCCCCAATTTACTCTCTATAAACCACAAAAATTTTTAAAATAAAAATATAATTTTAATGTTCTTTTTCTCCCTTTAACCTAAATTCTTATTATTGTACGTAGTTGTAGCCCCCCCCCCTCATGTTTATGTTTAACTTCAAAATTCTGAAAGAAGAAGAAGAAGAAGAAGAAGACAGTAACAACAATTTTAACAGCAATAATCGTCTTCCAATATCAATTTGCATCAATCTTTGCACACTTTCATTCAATTTGTTATAGGTTCCTCTACTAGATCTATTTTCTTCAGCATCTTTTATGTTGCATATATAAATCTTTATTTTCTTCACTTTCTATTCCTCTCCATTGCTACAACTTCTCTACGCCCTCCATTGTTTCAATGATTCGCCTGTCACCACCTCTCTGACGGCACACCTTTAAACTTATTATAACTCATTGTTGTCAACAATGATTTTCCGTCAATTCATCTCATTCTGAAAAGTAGTAGTTCACAACCCCTTCACATTGAAGTATCAAACTTACATTATATTGGTTAGATTACAATTTAACTAGGATGATTGTTGCTCGTTTGTTTTTTGTGAAATGCATTAATTCACCAAACTTTTATTGAGTTTTATTGGTAGGGGATTTAATTATGATAATAAGTTTTTTATTCTTTTCCCATTTCTTGTTTTTGAGATACTGAAGAAAATTAAAAAGAAGAATGAAGGAAAAAAAAAAAGGAAATGAAAAAAGATATTGAAGACGAATTGGGGGCTATATTATATTATAATTTGGTGTTTTTCTTTGCAATATTTTTAAGTTGAGGAGAAATAGGGGCTGAGGGATAAAAGAACATTCAAATAATATGTTTATATTTTTAAAATATTGGGGTTACAAAGAATAAATTGAGAGTTGTGTTTAGAATTACCTAGAGCTGGGAAAAAATACCGTCATACCGTTATATCGTACTTACCGTACCGAAAAAAATACCGGAATACCGAACTTTAAGATATACCGGTATTTTCGGTAAGGT
The DNA here is from genome assembly GCA_026008535.1 of Perilla frutescens. Lineage (NCBI taxonomy): Eukaryota > Viridiplantae > Streptophyta > Magnoliopsida > Lamiales > Lamiaceae > Perilla > Perilla frutescens. Next base: position 7,660,564 of record BRKX01000013.1, on the reverse strand, counting down.
ATGATATCGTACCGAGATTTTTCGGTAAGGTAACGATATAGAATTTTAAAAACCGAGGTATACCGGCGTATACCGATACCGACGGTATACCGAATTTTTAAGGTATATACCGTTAGTTCGGCATATACCGTTGGTGCGGTATATACCGTTAGTTCGGCATATACCGTTGTAACGGTATATACCATTACAACGGTATATGCCGAACTAACGGTATATACCGGTATATTTGTGATATTATATAAATATATGTATATGTGAATTATAGATACTTGATATATAATACTTAGTAAATATGATATATATGTAAATATCTAACACTTATAATTAATCTTATGTTATACTTAATGCATAGTAATGATAATTTAATGTGTTCTTAATTAATACTTAGTAAATAATTCTTACAATTTCTAAGTAAAACATTTCAAATTTGTGATATTTAGTAAGTTTATAATATTTTTATACAATATATATTAATTATAAAAATATGATTGATATATAATACTAGTAAATATGTTATACATTTATAAATATCTAGTAAATTTACAATATTAACACTTATAATTAATCTTATGTTATACTTAATGCATAGTAATGATAAGTGTGTTCTTAGTTACTATGTACTTAGTAAATAATTCTTACGATTTCTAAGTAAAAGATTTCAAATTTGTAATATTTAGTAAGTTTATAATATTTCATATAATTTATATTAATTATAAAAACCTGATTGATATATAATACTAGTAAATATGTTATACATTTATAAATATCTAGTAAATTTATAATATTAACACTTATAATTAATCTTATGTTATACTTAATGCATTGTAATGCTAAGTGTGTTCTTAGTTAGTATATACTTAGTAAATCATTCTTACAATTTCTAATTAAAAGATTTCAAAATTGTAATATTTAGTAAGTTTATAATATTTTATACAAACTTTCTCTATCATTTCCACTTAGTGTTTGGTATAACTTGAAAAGTAAGATTATGTTTTTATATATTTTATTTTTTCATTTTGTATGTTGTAACTTGTACCTAGAGTACTAATATAATTTTTAATTTTGCAGGTTTCTTGAGATTCAAATTTGAAGATTGTATTAGTTTTTGGGAAACATTCTAGACTCGATTTATTTTTATTTCTTGTATTTGTTGGGATATCACTTGTTGTTTTTATTTTAATTGTTGCATTGGAGTGTTAAATTTGAATTATTATATCTATTTTATTTTATTGGACTTTAATTATCGTGACATGAAGATATTTATTTTATTTTATTGAATTTTGATCGTTATTAAGAGTGTTTCATATATTTAGTAAATATATGAGATATATGATATATCTTAGGATGGTATGATAAGGTATACCGATGTCGGTAAGGTATACCAATATTAGTAAGGTATACCGATGTTGGTAAGGTATACCGATATTAGTAAGGTATACTGAACTAAAGGTACGGCAAAGGTATGTCATTTGTTTCATACCGAACTTAAAGTATACCGAACCTTAAGGTAAGGTAAAGGTATGGATTTTCTCCATACCGTACAAGTAAGATAAGGTAAAAGTATGGTGAAAAAAGTAAAATATACCTTACCGTGCCACCCCTAGAATTACCCCAGTTGGAATATTCAAAATTTATAAATATTTTCAACATTCCGGTGAGTATTAACACTTGTTTGGAAATTTTGAAATTAATTAATGTTTTCCACCCATTGGTCCGAAACCAGAATATATAAGGCTTCCAGACAATAATACATCCAAAAGTATTAAAATTTAAAGAATTCAAATCGTAAATTCAAAAATAAAAATAAAAATCATAGCATAACTTATAATTATGTAGCATATTACATCTGATTTTCCAAATATAGTTTACTTCTTCTGTGTGCTTTGTAGACAATTACACAGGAGCAGTGTTTACCCAGTGTGCACCTTGGTAACCACTTACCCTCGACATCAAAAAAGAAAAGAATTGATCTATTATCTTGGTTAGAAAAGATCAAAATTTATTATTTCATTGGTCACTTTAATTTTTGAGATAAAAATTAAAATAACCAAAAGTAAAAGTAATTTTTTTTTTCTAACCAAGAATCCAAAACTATTCTTTTCGAACCAAAGTTAGATAGAAATGACCACTTTATTAGGGGGTGTGCAAATGGTTGGTTCGGTGCAAAACTGAGCTAAACTAACAAAACCAAATAAAAAATTTATTAAAAAAATTCAAACTGAACCAACCAAAATAATATATATAACCGAACCAAACCGAACAATAATTCTTTGGTTAATTTGGTTTGGTTTTCAGTTTAACCGAATTTTCAATTATTATTTTTATTTTTCCGAACAATTACATCTAAAAAAATAGCATGCACTCAATAGATAAAAAATGATATATTAAATAAGTAAATGTTTTAAAAATTCTAAAACTAGAAAATTAAAACTAAATATTAGAATTACTAATATTATTTAGGTATACAATACCATTTAAATTTATTAATTTTGGTATAATTAATATTTTAATTATAAATCATAAATTATATATATATATATATATATATATATATATATATATATTTTGGTTGGTTCGATTTTAACCAAAATATTTTTCACTTAAACCGAAACTGAACCAAACTATATTTTGGTTTTAATATTCATAACCAAACCAAAATTAAAGAAAAAATGATCAAACCAACTAAGCCAAATAGCTCGGTTTGGTTCGATTTTTTTATTTTGGTTCGATTTTGCACACCTCTACCCTTTACCCTTTAATTATCAACTATTTGAATTAAATTCAAATAACATTCAAAATAGATCCAAATTAAATCCAAATAACATTCAAAATAATACCAAATAATGTCCAATATAATGAATAATGTATGTACTGTACATGTAACTCAATAGTAAAAATTCCTTATAAAAAATGAATATAAAAATGGTTGAAAAGTGCTCACTTTTGATAACAAAAATAAAAATAAAAAGACATTACCCACTTTAATATGCATATTTAAGAAATTGTGAAAATTAAAATAGGCGATTTGATTAAAAAAAGAAAGAAATCACGAAAACTTGCCACTTTAATACAAATGTATTTCATGTAGCAAATTTGATTTAAAAAACAAAATCCCTCAATTAAATTAAAATTTGAGAACTAACCTGGTATTCAACTTCAATATTAAAATTTTGTTGGAACTTGTTTTGATGAATATGATAAAATACACTCAAGCATAATTATATAGTTTGACATGATTAACAAATTTTATTAAAATCAACATAAATATACTGAATAATATGAATTTACTTTCATCATACAAATTAAATAGAGGACATAAAAGGATATTTAAAATTAAATATTAATATTTAAAAAATAATAGTTTCATCAATGCATATCTTAATTTGCTTAAAAATAAAGTTATGGTTGAAAATAATTGAGAGAATTTTTTTTTTTACTGGTCCCACTTCTGATTTGGGGTATTTAATTTGGGGAAGTAAAAAAGAATTGTACAAGTTGATGTTGGTCAGAAAGACATATTGTCACTTAATTTTTCTCTCTAATTATAATATATATTATATTACTTTTTTAAATTTAAATTAAGTATAAATTTTTTATATGATGTTTAAATCAAATTTTGTAAGATTTAAGATACTTTTTTAAGGAGAAAATTTAAATCAACCAATAGGATAAAACAATTTTTTTTTTCTAACTAAGATTCTTTATTCATTCTTTTCTAACAAAAAAGAGTCTTAAAAGTCATTTATACACTTACTAAAATGTTGGAAGTCGAATGAGCACCTTCAAAAGCAATGAATCGTGTCGATATGAACACGGTTGCTAAAATCGTGTTCAAAATGAACACGGCGTATAGAGTCAAAGCGTATGAATATGGCTCATAGTAACGGTTGCAAAATGAATATGATTTAGACAAATAAAAATTTAAAAACTTTATGAAAATATTAACATGATTCAAAAATTAGTCCACTTTTCCATAAATGAACACGGTTCAGACTACACAGCGTTTTAATCTTCACGCCAAAAATTATATTTGATTTAGGATCTTGGATTCTTGGTTAGAAAATAAATTTTCTTTTCTATCTTGGTTACAAATTAAGAACCATTCACACTTTTATATAGGTATAGATATAAATAATTAAAGTATATCTTCACAAGAAAAATCCACAAGATGCCGGGGAAATTAATTTCTTAAATTAAAGTCAAGTTCTGTTAGGTGGTTAATTTGGCCAACCTTCTTTCCCTAGTTCGGGCTATATGCTAATATGAAGGAAAATTATCAACTGATGATAATTGATGAAGAAATAATAAACATGAAATGATCTTGTACAAGATTTATAGAGGTAAATAATAAGAATAGCTATCTGAAGAGGAGTAATCAGATCAATGCAGGAAAGTTGTATTATATTTTTATATATTCATTTTGAGAAATCTGAATATTTCTGATAATCCATTAAAATTGAACCAAACACATAATTTAGAACTAAGAAATGAGATTGTTCTCAGGTCAGATTCCATGCAATCCAAATTAGGCCTAAGTAATTTGAATAGCTAATTAAGTACTCCCTCAATCTCAATTATGCGGTCTCTTTCTACTCGCACGTAGATTAAAAATATTTATTAAAACAAGATATTAAACCTAAACATTCAATAGTACCTTTATTTAATATTTATGACTTTAAAAAATTTAAGTGATATGTTTTTTCAATTTTCAATATTTAATAAGAGCGTATTGTACATACTATAAAAATTAATAATATTTATAATATTGAAATTGTATAATTGAGACAGTCTAAGATAATAATGAGAATTATATAATTGGAACGAAAGAAGTATTAATACACACGAATACAATTAACTTTGAGAAAGGATGAACGCAAATTTGGCTAGTACAGAGTTGACCTTTGAATATTATCTATAAATAACTAATTCAGTAATCACTTGAGAATTGTGATAACAAATTTTTTAATGGAAAAAACGTGCTTTTATTTTCTGACAATTAGGGTGCCAGCATGATGGCTCTTCTAATTAATAACCGTTGAAAAAAACCGTTGAAATATGCTGAGTGGCCGATGGTTTAAATTACAGAATTGCCGAACTCAAAAGCAAAATACTATAGAATTGCCACGTGAACGATCAGTGTCGGCCTGAGGCCGTGGGAAAGGTGCGCCACGCAGGGGCCAACAATATATAAGGACACTAAAAAATAAATAACTTACGTAATTAGTTATGTTAATTATTTTACGTTTTTTCCATATATAAATAATATATACAAATCCACTTCATTTTTTGAAGTACAAATCATTTCTAAACTATTACTTAAGGTTTAAATTTATTATAATTTTTTACATTGATTACAAAGCATTTAATTGTCCAATTACAAGATTTTATTTTTTTTTTATTTTTTTTACTCTTCACATGTGTGTTATATCAAATTATTAAATATTTTTTAGTAAACTATTTCAAACTTGTACAAAGTATGTGCATTTTTCTAGTTTAATAGTAATGTTTTAATATAGTGTAGACTCTAATAAAATAATTTTCAACCAATATATTTTACATTTAAAAATATCTATTAATAATAATATTAAAATATTTATATTTAATAAGATTGTTAAATACTCCGTATCTTTTTAGTATAACTATTTTAAGCACGTGCAAAGTACGTGCATTTTTCTAATGTGATATAATATACGCTCTAATACAATAAATTTCAACAAGTGTACTTCACATTTTATTTCATTTTATATTAATATTTATTATATTTATGCAAATATTATATTTGAAATATTTAATAATATGATATTATAATACTTCTCTTTGATAAAACTGTTAAATGGATTTTAGTAGAGCTAGTTTAATCATGTGCAAACTACGTGCATCTTTCTAGTATAATAAATATATTCATATGTTCACATGCTAATGCTCCTTTATATATATACTGCATGTATATATATATGTACACTTTAATAACATATAATAAGTATATTTTATATATTATGTAATTTGTATATTAATATTTATTATTTTACACAAATGATATTTCTAAAAATATAAATAGTAGATTTATTTATTATTTGAAATAGTTATTATTATTGTCCAAAAACCATTTCTCATGCCATATTTTCTCAATGCATTTTGAAAAAAATAAACCAATAAAAAAGTAGGAGAAAACTAAAGTTAACAATGAAAATAAAAATATTTGAAAAAAATAAATAAATATTAATATAATAAAGCATTATATTTTTCATAAAATATAATACATTATCTTACAATATTATTTAATAGTGATATACTTGACAAACTCAATTTTTAAAAAATAAAACTATTTTATCAAAGTCATAATAAATAGGGGCACCATTTTTCTTTTTTGAACAGGGCACCTGAAATCTCAGGGCCGACCCTGTGAATGATATGTTCCTCGATCAAAAAGCGCAAGCCTATAGCTCCTTAATGTATTTATATATAACATTAAGTGTTAATATGAGAAAATAACCATTATGATTTAGTAATTAATGTAAATAATCATATTTTTAAAAAATAATATTTTTAGTTTTTTAGGATTGGAGTATACAGTAATATCCGTACTAATAATATACAATATTTTTATATCATAAATAATTTTAAACATTAATAACATACTAATCCTAATATATGAACAAACAAAAAGATTTGTGATTACATAAATCTATATATTGCCGTCTTCCAAAAAGATTTGCAGTTACGTGAATCTATATTTCTCCGCTTTCTACATCAAGTCTTTCGCAAGTTTTTTGCGCTTTTCCTACGTCAGAGTCACTCGTCACTTTCAACCACCATCTCTGTCGTCGCCTTCATCTGCCGTCTCGACTTCAACCGTCGTCTCCGTCGCTGCCTTCAACCGCCGTCTCTGCCAGGGTTCAAGCGCCCTCGTCGTTGTACTATTATGGACGATGATTTTGAACAACCTCATTCTCAAATTGAACAATTTCTTGATGAGGTAACAATATTGGTGTAGGGTTATGGCTATTCACTTGTTGGTATCTGTAACATTTTTCTGGTTTGGTCGAGAGATCTGCAATATTGGTGTAGAAGTTCATTTTTATGTGATAGTGTAGTAGTTATAATTATAATACAATACGAGTATACGAGCACGAATAGTCCAACTCGTGTTATCGTACATTAATTAGATCAATAAATAATTAATACATGAGTACATGATTACTTCATTGTGGTAGTTAAAAAAAACTATACACGAAAACACGATTAAGATCATTCGTGTACACGTGCAGCAGTTGATCAATACATTGATACACGACTGCATGAGTGAGTATGTATATTGGTGTAATCGTGCACTATCTAAAAATGTATAGTTACACGAGTGCATGACTCGGATAATTCATGCTCTCATGCAACAATTAAAATTGAGATATTGCACGAATACACAAATAAATTGATGCATGAATAAACTTCAATACTTGTGTACTGAACAAAATCAATTCATGTACCAAAGAACATTCAGTTTTTTCCAACCAATTCCAAAGAAACTTTAAAAAAAATTGAATATAGATCGATAAAAAGAGTGCAAATACGTAAGTATCATACCTTATTGTCGCAAACAACAACACGCTCGATGTCAACAAAACTTCAAAACTTCTCAATGAGCAATGAATCCCTATTTTTCGATAATGAATTAGATAATTTATGGTTGAAACCGGGATTAAATAGAGGACGTATCGTAATAATCTTCAAAAATCATTACTTCGTGCTCTTTCTCAATGATAGTTTTGTTTCAATTGATAAAACGTACATGGATTAGAAAATGAGGGAGGACTACAAAATGGCACTCGCAGATGGGGAGAGAGAAATTTATAATATTTTTCCAATATATATATATATATATATATATATATAATAATTCTTAATAATAAATATAGAACTAAGGGTATTGTAGTACTTTTTTTCTGATAATGGCTAGAAACATTATTTTTTTAAAAAATAGCCATTTACATGATTTACTAAGTAATAATTGCTATTTAGAAATTCTCCTCTAAAATGAATACATCAAATATTTTAGAATTTTTCCTAAATTATGATTTTAAATTAGTATGATAAAAATGTTGGTTTGTGATAGATATATTAAAGAAAATGAAAATAGTTTGTGATATAAATGATAGCTCAAATGAAATCCTCTATCCCACTTTTCTCTAGCTCATTTTGTGTCCCATTTTGATTTTTATTCAATTTTCTTCAATTTCAATTTGTTATGGCTTAGTTTAATTTTATAATTATTATTTAGGGTTCCTTCCACCCAGTTAGGGTTTATATTTATTTTTTAATACTTATTTCTTGTTTTTTACTTAATATAATTGATTAATATGGTTGATTGTTCCAAAAATAGTGTATATAATTTTTAAAAAATTTAATTTTTAGTAATAAATGTTGATTATGATTTATAATACTATAATAAAACTTATTTTTATAATAAATATTTTTAAAATATTAACTTTAATAGTGGGACACAATAATAGAATATGAAATGCGGACTAGAGGATTTTATCTCAGGATAGCTTAATTACCCTTTCATTAATTGAGTTGTACAAAAGTCGTGTGCCACATCAAATAGAGTATATATACCTTCTAGCTAGCTGCTACTAGATGAATAGCCTCCATACATCTACACTTTGACAATTTCTTCCAAATTAACTATATAAATAGTGATGGTTATGATAAGAAAATCTATCAGAAACTTCAAAATGAAGATCACTTATATTACAAAATGCATAATCCTTGGTATCCTATCCATTTCCATGAAGCCCAGAATACTAATTGAGGGACAACAACTAGCTCGTTGCTTCTACATTTTTGGAGATACGCTATTTGATAATGGCAACAATAACAACCTAGACACATTAGCCAAAGCAAATTATCTCCCTTATGGGATTGATTATATCTATGGTAACACCGGAAGGTTCACCAATGACGCTAATATTCCTGATTTTCTCGGTATGCATACATTTTGAATTTATTATTGCCCTCTTCATCATTTTGAGCTAGCTACATTATTTATATATATATTTGAAGTGTGTCATATTATACATGCACGTTATCTGAAGTAATTAATTGTTTCTATCTTGAAATATATATGGAAAACAAAAATGTTGATTTTATGAAGTTTATTTTTCAAGTATGATCATTGTAAATTAAATACTAATTAATCTCATAATTATATAACTGATGGTGCAGCTCAACGCTTAGGGTTTTCTCGTTCAATGCCCTCATTTGCCACTGCAGGGGGCACCAACACAATTGTCCGAGGTCTAAATTATGCATCTGGTGGGGGTGGTATCCTGGATGAGACCTCATATCAAGTGGTAATTAATTAATGATCGAAGATATATATGATGTAAATTTTCGTTAAATATATAATTTATCACATATATTTTATTTTGTTTATTCTCTTGTAGGGCGATCGAATGTCCATGAACAAGCAGCTAAACAATCATCAAGGAACAGTTGATCAAGTCGCCGTAATACTGGGAAATCAGACAGCAGCCAAAAATCTACTGAACCAGTGCCTTTACATCGTTAACATGGGCAACGATGATTACATACTTAACTATTATTTTCAACCACCAGTTACCTTGAATAAGATTCTATACACACCAGAGACGTTTGCACAAAAGTTGATACAACAATATTCTCAACAACTAACGGTCAGTCCCCTCTTCCCAAATTTATTTCGCAAAACTGTTTCGATCAAACAGATATTTGTCATATTTTTTTGTGTGTTAGAAGTGATACTTTTTTAAATCGAAAAAATACAGTCATGAAAATGTCACCACCGGTACCTCTTTTGTTTTAATTAGGAGTAATTTCCAGTAAAGTAAATGTAATAATTATTAGTGTTAGAAGTGATATTTTTTTGTATGATATATAAGTGCTAAAACTAATGAAATTAATTTTGTTTATATATCCTGGAAATGAGAAATATTGGATCGATATGATTTTGCAGCGGTTGTACAACCTTGGAGCAAGAAAAGTTGCGGTTTTTGGGATTTTTCCGATAGGCTGCATTCCTAATTCGTTGTCTCAATATCCTACCCAAGGATCTGCATGCGTGGATTCCTTAAACAATGCTGCGCAAATATTCAATAACAAGCTCATTTCACTCATCAATAACTTGAATGCCAATCTGCCTGGTGCCCGCTTTACCTACATAAATTTCTATGGCATATTATCTACAAATCTTTCTTCCATCGGTATGTCCAATACTAACTTCTTCATTCATACATATATACAATTAGTATATTCTAAGAATGAGAATATATATATATATATTTCAGGTGTTAGAGTTCCAAATTCCCCATGTTGTAAAGTAAGCCTATTAACGCTGGGATTATGTGTTCGAGACGGAGGTGTATGCAGCAACAGAAATGAGTATGCATATTTCGACAACTATCATCCAACAGGGGTGGTGAATAATTATACAACTTCAAGAGCATACAATGCGCAGTCCTCATCTGATGCTACTCCCACCGACATTGCAACTCTTGTTGCACAGTAGAACTCTCCAGTTTTCTATTAATTAAATTATAACATATATATCAATAACTTTAACCACCACTCTTGTATCTCAGTACTATTATATATAATTATAATCGATGTGTCTCTATAAATAATGACATGTAATAATTAGTAAAACTTGTTTATGGTGTTTTATTATAGGAATATAATCTGTCCTCATCATGTCCCTCAACACTTCAGGGACTTACCACTTCCCCATTGTGGTAACTTGTAACTTGTAACAGTCCCTTTTTAAGATAATAATTTCCAATTAAGTAATATTTTTGTTTATGTAGCATTCAAAATATATTTATTTAAATTGTGGAAGTCGAAATTATATAATTTTAAGATGGGCCAAGTTATTTTCTAAAAAGAAAAAGAAGCCCATTTACGTTATTTTCTTGGAAAAGAAGCCCAAATGTTTTATTCTCAAAGTCCAAGCTATGCATGTGGGGGGGTTTCGGTAAAGACTATTAGTGGCAGCAGCAGCAGTTTCCGGCGATGAACGGCAGCAATGACGCCGATGTATTCGGCATTGGCGAGGCTGTGTCTGCAGCAAGTAGATTCTCTTTGATCGGTCGAGACGAGGAGCGAGAACATGGAAAAGGATGGTTGGTTTGTTACGTGGTGGTTTCAAAGGAGCTAGGAAGGCTACGGCGGCGGAGCAGCAGCTGCTGCGTTTCTCGTTCTAGTTTCAGAAGCATATTAATTTGATCACTCGGACGGAATCTTCCTGGCAGCAGTGTTTCAGCAGTTACGCTGCTTACGCTTCTGTCCGGCCGTGCACTCCCACGGAGCAGACGATGAAAGTCTGGCGGAGTACACTACAAAAAAAGTTTTATGTTTGCTGTTTGCTGAGTTTTTGTTCACGCAAACAATGAGAGAGTGGCGTTGGTGTTATTTTGCTTTTAATCTTTATGGTAGGCCAAGGAGCGCATCAGATCCCTCCTTATTATATTCGGTATTTCATAACTAAGGTCTCATTTGGTGGGTTGAAATTTCATGTCATATTTTTCCGTGTTTCACCCATGTTACGTAATCAAATTTATGCGTTTAATAATATTTAATATATAATAAATATTAATTATATTATAAATAATCATAGTCAATATTTATCAACAAAAAAAATTGAATTAAAAAATTATAAAACATAATTTTGAAAAAAAATCAACCATGATAATGAATTATTAATTGAAAATTGAAAATTAAATATTAAAAAATAACTATAAACCCTAATTGGGTGGGGTGAACCCTAAAAATAATCATAAAATTAAACTAAATCACAATAAAATAATTGAAGAAAAAATATAAGAAAAACTCGTAATTTGAAAATCTAACACAGAGTAAAATAGAGTATAACATAAAATTACATGCGCATTTGGCTGGCAAAGAATCTGGCCTTGGAAAATAATCCTATTCCATATTTTTAAATTTTTGTATTTGGTTCGATTTATGAGAATTTTAGAAATTAATCAAAATTCTCAAAACAAAGAAACTAATACAACTTTTCTGAATTCTGAATACCTACTTAGAGTGGGTATTCTATTTATTTAACTCTAGGAATCTCGTGTTAGACAATTTTTATTATTCAATTTTTTTTCATCCATTATTTTTATTATTTTTATAAATTATTATTATTATTGTATTTATAATTTTTCAATTAAAAAAAGTTGAAATTTTTGAAAATATATTTTAACCATAATTTTTTTGTGGATTATTATTAGTTTTTCATTACAGAGTTTAGAATTTTAACAAAAAAATGTTAAAATAAAAATCATAGTAAAATTCAATTATTATTATTATTTGCAATTAGTGGTAGAGAATAAGAAAAACTCGAAACAACGAGGAATTCAAGTTTAGAGTCAACAACAAAATTCTACATCAATAATAATTTATCTTCGAATGATGTTGACCACACACACACATATATATATATATATTATTAATCTATCTTTATTTTTTTTAATTATTAACTTATTTTCTTTTATTTTTTAAATTGGGAGAGAAGAATGATGATCGAACTTCAGTCTCTCGCCATAAAATGGGTAAAGAATATAACCCATAGACTACAAGTCTACATTAATATTATTAATTTATCTTAATTATAAAACTACTTGATTAATATGAATAAAAATACTAAAATGAGAATTCTGATAATTTCTTTGTTATGTTCCAAACACATGATAAATAATTTGTAACATTAATTTTCCTCAGAATCACATTCCTAGAAATCATATTGACAGACAATATTTTACTAAAACCAACCCGCAAGTGTATGGAGTAATTTATAACAAATAACGGTGAGTAAGAGTATCGTATCCATATGGACTCAATTTAAATGACAACTAAATACCCAATTTACAAGTTTAACTTTATTTAGAAAATCATGAAACAATTTTGTTTTCTTTTAAATAATTAATTAAAGGAAAAAAATAAATAGAAGCACGCACAAATGATACCAAAGAAAATCAAGATAGAAGTGGATTTCAGGATCGTTTCATTCTAAGGTATTCATGCAAACAACTAATTAATAAATTAATTTTAATTCCAGAATTTATAAGAGCAGTCGTAAATACAAGTATAATCTCTCTCTTGAGTAAGTTATAAGAGGAGATTAGATTGTAATTATTACCCATCGGTCTCAAAATTAATAATTAAATTTCTAAATAGCACAAAAGACTGATTTCTCTTCACAATACCTACGAATCATTCGATTTAGCAAAAGTCATGTCATGCAATCTTGTATTCCATTAATTTACTATTTTCTCTCGCACTCAAGTAATTAACTAGCATACAATAATTATTAGCCAAATAATCATACGTGGACAATACAAAGCATGATGCATGAATAAATAAAGGAAAGGAAAAAAATCAATTAATCATTAAAACTTGAAATCCAATGAACTACTCACAATCCTAGAATCAAAAAGTGATTAGCTACTCATGTCTTATTCAAAATCCAAAGAAATTAAATAAAACAATGTAGCAAATATAATTAAACAAGAAAGGAAGAAAGTTATGATATAAAACTTATGCCCAAATTCGTGCTCCTTCAATCTTGTATCTTCTCTTCAATCTTCAATCCAGGTCATTTCTGTTCTCCAATATATCTAATTTGTTGTGTATGGATGGAAATGGGTGTTATGGGATGATAATAAATGATATTGGATAGTGATAAATTCTTATTTTCGTACCCTAAGACCTCTCTATGTAGCTGGAGAAGTCCAAGCCCGAGATGGGAAAAAATCCATTCCAAAAAGAGAAATCGCGGAAAAAAAAGGGTCATGAGCACGGTCCGTGCGTCCCTAAACACGGACCATGCCTGAATGGCATAAACTTATCGTTAAGAACAATAAGAATAACACACACCCTACTAATTGGAGCACGGGCCGTGCTATATTTCTTTCACCGACACACTTCATCGTTTTGCTCTGTTCTCACTTGTTTCTTGTTCGATTGACCTTATTCTTTTTGCAACGCGCTCCTAACTCGATTCTCTATCTTATTGGGCACTTTTAAGGCTCAATTGAGTCTCATAACATAATTGGCATTAAATTCTTTCAAAATGAGAAAAAAACGTGATATTGCACAAATTATAGGAAAACTACACGCAACTTGTCAACTTATCCATGCATCGTTCATCAAGTACCATCTAAATGAACATCAAAGTACATGAAAATTATGAGTTTATCATGTCTCTAACCTCTCATAATAAAGAAGGTAGAAATATCTCTTATATGTTTTTCCATATAAATAAAAACATAACTACTATCTTACATATGTCGATTAAGAAGTGGAGAACGAGTTAAAATACTAGATGTAGAATAGAGGATTCCATCCGGAGAAAGAGCATTCTTCTTTTCATGTGTCAAATATTGTTTGAGAAAATAATAAGATATATTTATACCATTCTTTCAAAAAAAATTCCATTATTAACCATTGTTTATAAAGTAAAATCAGAATTAGTATTCTCATTAACAGCATTTAACCAACCCGACAAAAATATAGGATGTTGGATCATAGAATATTTATCTTGACAACAAATTATAGACATGATACAATATGAGTTTCCAATTCGGGGGAGCCGGGTTTCCATGTGTAATATATGCTCCTAAAATTAGGTGGGCTAGGCCGAGCTTCAGGTCATATATAGTATTAATTTTCCAGGCCAACTCGGCCCAATTGAAGCCCACATGACTTTTTTTATCGGGGCGACAATTTTCTATAGGCTGCTAACAGTAGAGTATGCCCACCCTTGGGTCGGGTCGAGTCCGGTTCGGTCCCTTTTCACATCTCTAATATACTGATTATAGTATTTATCTCCACGTGATATCATAGTTATTTCTATTCTTGATTCATCATATCTTCCATGTACACACTATGTATATTAAATATCACCCTAATTTATCACACAATATTTATTCACATTAATGAAACATGAGAAGTTTTAAATTTTGCTATTGAAAAATTGAACAAATATTTTTCCTTAGAATGTGCAAGTACAACATGATCGGTAACACAACTAATGTATAATCTAGTGTAGCAATTCCAAAACTACACAATACATACATTTACAATTAAACTCTATCGAAACACAAAATAAACAAGCATCTATTATTATTCTCATTCAACAAAGACTTGCATAAGCTAAAACTATTGAGGCAATTACAATTGAAACAAGAGAAACAGATGTCGAGACTCTTCCCTTATCATTCCTCAAAACCATTCCTTCGAGCAATGGGAAATTCAAAACTATGCCAAATAGTGGTATAAATGCCTGCATAAGCATATCATTTCTCTTCTCATTCTCTAAAAGTTTTTCCAATCCGACGACAAATGAAGCAAGATTTAGTATATAAAGGGTGCACAATTGAACCATGAAAGAAGCGGACGCTTGAAAGTTGTATTTTCCCATCTGATAAAGCTTGGCTCCTTCATCATCCATGACTTTGTTTGTTGGCACAAAACTGACTTTGATCAACCCAATTTTCTCCATACTAGTGTTCAAAGCAGCAAAAAAGTAACATGTCAACGATTTGATCATCCACATCCTTTGTTCGTTCAACCAAGTCTTGATTGAATGCCCCAAAATCAACACCTCATGCATGTTTTTCAGCTGCGACGACAAGAAAATAAATGGAAACACAAGGAAAAATGGGCTCGAAACCTATCACGACAATAAAAAAATCGCATGTTAGAGAAGTAGGCTAAGTTGTATCATGGTTTGAGGTTTGATGGTCTAGAGACGAGATCCTTCAGTCTAATTTCTATTTGTGTCCCACTTTGTTTCTCACTATATGTCGAATCTATTATTTTATTAGTAATTATTGTAAATGAAAAGTAATTATAGTGCATAATCGGCAATAATAAACATTTATTACCAACGAAGAATTTGAATTACAAATTAAAAAACATAGATAAACACTAATTATGAAATCACAAATTGTTAATTAAAACTGAAAATCAATACTAATAATTAAAAAATGTTAAACTAAACTATAAGAAATTGAAATTGAAGAACAAATTAAATGTAAGAAAAACTAACAAGTTTGATAGTAGAACACAAAACGTGGATTAGAGAATCTCATCTAATCTAGACAAACCTTCCAAAGCATACCTTAGGGTAGAGAGGAATGTTGCGGATCAGACAAAGCGGAGGAACGATGGCTAGAATATAAACAGGGAGGAAGTAAATCACGTAATATGACATTTCTGCATAGATCGCGCTCTGCAAAATCGACATTCTCAGTGATCCATATACAAGGGGAGAAAATTTGGACAAAGCAACCTTACTCAATCCCATAAACCATCTTGTGTTTTGAACAAGAACTTCTCCTAGGTTTATTGGAGATGCCCCCAAGAAACATGGTCTGGACGGCTCATAATACACTGAAATCCATCCTTCACAGTGCAGATTAAATCCTGTAAAATAATCTTCAACTACTGAATAATATCTAAATCCCACCTGCATTTTACAATTTATATGTCAACTTTGTAATAATGGATATATCAAGAAATGAATATGATATTGGATAACTTTTGCATCATAATAAAACATGCCTCTTTCCCCCACTTTGTTTCATTGTCATAGCTAGATGATGCTAGCAAATGTAGCTCTTTCTTCAATGCATCATCGGCTAGCATTCTATCAGTTGGATAACTTGGTCTGTAATTTCTATAAATCGATTTGATGAACTCGTTGGAGGGACCATAATTCTTCATGAGATGGTTAAGATCAACATCTATACAAAATAAATGAATGAATACAAATTAAAGGAAATCAATTATGCCTTATGTCTCAAACTATTAAGAATGTAACAAAATTGTCCTTAACTATGACTAATTACACCTTATGTGATTATGTGCCAAACTATTGAGAAATTAACAAATTTGTTTAATGTAAGCAATTGGAAAACGAGATAAATTTGTCAATTTGTCAGTTGTTCATGACATAGGGTATAATTAATATTAGTTCACAACATTTTTAAGAAAATCTTAATAGTTTGAAGGGCAAATTTCATATATCTCTCCTATATTTTTCAGAATAAAAAATACACCGTGTTAAATAAATAGAATGTCCCGTTGTAGTAAAATTTAATGGACTCATCTCAAATACCATAATAGTTTAATAACATTATTTTTAATATATATTTTCCATTATAACATTTTCATATTTGAAGATTAAATATTTAAAATATTATACAAAACATAGGTAATTATCATAATGAAAAAAATAGTAGTTTGACTAAATACTTTAATTTTTAAATAATATAAAATATATTTGTATTTAATAAAGTGGTTAAAATTATCTTTTGTATTCGAAAAAGGCAAAAAAAAATATACTCATTTTTTTATTAACTTTATCATAGCAGGGGGATTTTAGACGCTTAGACTATTTACTAAACATGATTTTTTTTTCTGAAAAACACATGGATTATATGAATTTTAAACTAATTCGGAACATATAGTGTTAGTAGTCATAGTTTAGAATATTTTTACTAAAACCTTAACAATTTGATAAAATATAATTTTCCTCAAAATTAAATTATGCCCTAAAAAAATGTTGTGAGATGGATCAAATTGATCACAAACCTTGTTGAAAATTTTGAGCTCCATAGAGTACTTCTCTCTTTATATACAACCCCGACCCTGATAAGACTGGCCCTCTAATACCATTGAAGCCTTCCCATTTAGTCTGAAATGAATTCGTATCAAAATGTTAATACAAAATTATTGATAGTTATAGCATGAAAATTATATTTTAGCTAGCATTACATACCCATAGAAATCTCATGGCGCCATCATAGATATCATTGCTATTAATGTTGTAAAATCTTTGTGGAAACTGAACAAATGCAAGCTTTGGTGATAGTTTTGGGTCAAGATGGAAGCACATTGCTTGACGGGCTGATTTCGGATCATTACAATACATGTCGCAGTCTAGCATTAGAATGTATGGTGAGTTGCTAATCATGGATGATACTCGAAGCTGCAAGTCCAAAATAACAATTTGAGGAATTTGGTGTGAGATCAAGCAATGGGTTAAGATCAATAAGATAATAGTTATACTAAAATCCACATATGTACAATTGGACACCATCATAATTATAATTACATTACTTGATATCTATTCAGATCCTGGGTAAGAGTACTATTTTTAAGATCTTCCGTGATATATGGTGTCGTGTAAATTGAAAAAAAAATTGAGATAGTAAATGTGAATTTACAAGAACATTGAGGGCTCCGGCTTTGAAATTGTGCGGACGAGAGGACCTTTTCTCGCGAGCAACATAAACAACCAGAGGCATCTCTTGATTATCCGAATCGGTGATTACCTGTCATTAGCTGTCTCTTTAGAGGAAACATAGACAATTATTGAACTTGTCCAAAAGTTCTCTTTTTTAAAAAACAAAAAAAAAGAAATATATTTTTTAAAATATTTTAATTATATTAACAATCGTTCATTCGTTATTATATCTGATTCAATCAGTGGAGGATTCAGAAAGTTTTTTCTGAGGAGACGAGGGCATATTATTATATGTGATGGAGGGTCGTTGCTTGGTTTCAAGTTCAATAGCGTGGTTGCTTGTTTTCAAGTTCAATAATGTGGCTATGTAAGAACATTGAGGTGATTGTCAACCTATCTGTATTTAAGTTATATTTTTTATATGCATGTTAGCAAAAAGATTTCACTAATGTGCTATACATATTTTTATTATTCCTAGAATTGATGACATTGCTCTACTTCTTATTTTACTTCTATATACCCCATAATTTTAATATTGTAGATTAATTTGTAACGTCCACTAATCATAACTTAACTAAAAACTTGAACACATTATAATCTTTAAAATTCATAATATACACCCATTTATTATTTGGCAAACAACCTCCAATATTAATCTAATAAGAATAAAAAAATAGTGACATTAATCATAATTCACAATTAATATTAATTAAAAATGAGTTGAATAAACAAATAATCTAAATTATTGATCAAACTAAAATCCTAAATTTAAAATTTACAAAAAATAAATTGAGAATATTTATTTTAAAATTTAAATTTAAATTATTATTAAATTACATAATCATGTACGTATATTAATTAAAATCCTCAATTAAAACTACTAATTTAAATATCATATTCAATCAATTTTTTTTGGTATCACGTACCTTAAAAAGATGATCTTATTAATAAAATGAATGACAAATTAATATATATTTTTGTGTGCGACTCACTAACCCACAAACTTTTTTCTCTCTCCTCATTTATCCTCTCCCCGACTGTTCATTTCCTTCTTCTTCTCCATGAGACCATGACTACATCTCTCCTCCCCTACAACCCATTCCACACTAGAGCACTATGTAAGAAGAAAAAATGTGGTGGGGGAGGGCCTCCTGCCCCCCTTGGATCCGTCCCTGGACTCAATCAAGATTTTACATTTTAAAATTATACAAGGATGTTTTGGCTCAGTATATTTGAAATAGGTTAAAAACTCATATATCTTATTACTTAGATGTTTTTAGAATTGGCAAGATGTATTGCTTATTTTAAAAATAGATTTTTGGACTGTTGGAATGCTTAAGCAATAATACATGTTAGGAATGATGATATATAATTATGATAATAAAAAAGGGGAAATCTAGTGTTAGGCCATCATTTCACGAGTCAAAATTTATTAGTTGGGTCATGATTATGATCTAAATACTAAAAGAATACAAGCAAAATCACAAAGTATGTCGTCGGATATGAATTTTGAATTCAAAGCTTAATCCGTCTAATTAATTTTGACTCATCTAACTGTGCATATACATGTGACAAAAAAAATTATGTAATTAAAATATTTGGAATTTAAAAAAGCCTTAGCTCTGTATAAAGTTATCATAAGTCAACTATAAAAAATTAAGCGTTCCGGTGGAGATGACCTAATAGTGGAGTGAGGTTGCTTAGAGATCAAATGTTACAAGTTCAAATCTACTCAATACCACTAGATCGGGTGTATGAGTAAAAAACAAAACTATAAAAAATTAAGCTCCTAACGTATTAATAATTTAGTGAAAAAATAAGATAGTTTCATAAATCGATTGTCAGACACTATGAAGTTATTATGAGCTCTAAAGTATTTCATAATTTGTTTTGAAAAAAAAAACAAAAAGCTCATTCAATTCAAACACTCTAACACACTAAACTTCAAATTTGATAAATTGAACCCTTCCAATACGTACGTTTTAAACTTTAATTGAACTCTAAACTTTATTAACTAAGCCGATGAAAAATTATATTGTTGCTCGCATATTAAATGCTATTTTGAATAGCTTATAGTATGACAAACTAAAAGATGATGATGTTATAAAGTAAAATAACTTAATGGGCCAATGGTAGTACATTTTTTTGTCCAGAAATCCCCACATATATATACATAGTTGATAGCCCTGCATATAACCTTTCTTACAAGTCGACCTCCACATTGGATAAAGTATTTATAAAAAAAAAAAAGTTCCAATAATTGACTTGGGTGGTGGACCACCATTCTAATCCATGGCTTCTCTCCAAAACCTCCACTCATGGCTAATGGGATGAATACACTTAGTTCCATTCTATTGGTCGATAAAATGTTTAAATATATAGATAAAATTGATATATCTTTTACATAATATAATAAGAATAAATAAAAAATATACCTTCATATTTTTTCATTCTTTCTAAATGGAGATCAGTTTTACTATATTTAAATATGTACACTTTAAAATTATCTTATGTTTCTCTACATATTACATCTACTCTTTCTTTCTCTAGTTTTCTATGTATCCGAAGAATTATATAATTTTTCTAAAAAATAATTATTATTTTTATTATAACTAATATTTTAATCTTAAAAATTAAATCAAATAAAACAAAAGAATTATATAAAATGATGTGGTTGTGTGGTCATTGATAAACCATTCAAACTATGCGTGGTTGGGTTGGGATGAATATTGGTGATGTGGAAAAGAGATAAATTAATTAAATATTGAAGTGATTGGATTATTAGGGTGGTTACTGCTAGATGAATTAATATCGATGATGTGGAAGAGAGATACATTAATTAATCCCCATATAACGTTAACTACAATGATAGAGATAGAACTGATTATATGAAATTCTATCAAAATACTTGTAGATCAATCACTGTTAGACATGCATATAATAGTGAATTCATTTTCTTTTTCCCAATTTGTACTAAAATTTAATACTAGATTTTCCTTGTAGATATAATTTCCCTTATATTATTTTAGTTTCTAACCAAAGATTTGACATCTTATACCATTAGCAAAGGTGTCAAGACTTTCCCTATTATTTTGGAAGATTTTCTAACCCATATTTTTTGTGTACTATTATTAAATTTAATTTTTAATAATAATTATTAAAATAAAATTATATAACTATCAAGTGTTTTCCAACATGTACTATTTTACGAATTATACTTTTCAGGAAAGTGACTTGAATATTGTAGAGGTCATTTTTCAACAAGGCCCACGACAGTAAGGGCCGAGCCCAAGGGAAGGAATATGAAGGCAGTTAGAAACGAACCCGAAAAAAGAGGAATGAGACGTTAGTCCTCGGGGATAAATAGGTGATCGAATTTTCAAGGGACACATGAGAAAATTGGAAATCATATATCAACCTGGAATTATCAATCTACCGACCTCGAATATCTGCATATTTTTGTCACTTACTTTTTCGAATATCGTTGTATAATTTAGAACAGTCGATATTCTCTGATTTGAGCGTCAGAGTTCGCTCAATCATCAAACCCCCGACGGTCCTACGTATCTTACAATTTTCATCTTTGTTTCATAGATTGTCAAAGCTCGGATCTCGGAATAATTTAATTGCAAAATTTTGGTTCTACATATATTATTATGACAATTTATATTATAAAAACACAATTTTAATTAACATTTTTATTAAATATAAATATATTTTATATTTTGTGTAAAAAAAGTATTTGGTCAAACTAGCTACTACATTTTTTTATTTTTACTATTGGGAGGGGTTCCCTATGTTTTTATATTATTTTAATATTTTATTTCCTTAAATATATATTTTAAGGAAAGTAATGTTAAAGTTAATAGAATTAGTTATTATGGTATTTGGAGAGAGTGATTAATTTATGATAACATATGGGTTTTTTTAGAGTTTTTAAGGGTTATTTTTTTCAGTAAAACACGAAGCTGGTTGTATGAATTTTTTCCCTAATTATATTAATATAGAACTTATATATAATTAACCACATTTAGTATTCATGAACATAGAATTGAGGCGAAAATTTTATAAATCCTAATTACTTAATAATCAATATATATCATAATATTGAAATTTGAACTAAACTTTAAAATTGAAAACTAAAAAATTAATATAAACACTAACTTAATACAATTAATTAAACTTAAATAATAATGATGATGATGATGATGATGAGGAGGAGGAGGAGGAGGAGGAGGAGGAGAAGAACACAAGAGAATAAAATTGAAAGAAATAATAGGAGAAAAAAATTGCAAAAATTAATAGTACATGTATACAAGTGGTTCACTAAAGTTTAGGATAGATGTCATGTTGTTTGCGAATCAGATCCCCATGCCCTCCCTACATTCCGTGTGTCATAACTAGTTTTTTAATTTTTTTTTTAATATATCTTAATTGAAGAATGATGGATCTTAAATAAAAATAAATAAATTAATTTATTATAAATTAAAAAAAAAATAACAAAATACAACAAAAGTATGGCACAAGAAATGCCGAGAATGGTACAGGGAATCTGGTGTGTGTTGTTTTGTTTTTTTCATTTTCCCCATTTTTTCGGTTTTTTTTTGTTTTTATTTTGTGGATTAGCAAATTCTACATAGTAGTTTTCAGTACCTCAATATTTGGTGGGTGGTCTCTGCTGGGGCGAACGTCTTCTTCAGCCACAATCTTGCCCAAAGAGCTCTTGAAATCCCCGTACGCTTTCTACATATATTGCAAATAATAATAAATTTTAGGAATAATTCAATATTTTCGGGATAAGATGGAAACAATGGAATGGAATAAAAGATTAATTGATTACACTTCACTACTCAATATTTAAGATCAATAAATACTTTAATTTGATCAATAAATTACGTACATATTGATACCCAACCACGTTTGCATGCATAAATCAACAAATTTAGCATCTAAGCAAATTTCAACATCCAAATCTGGTATATATTACTTGATTCCAGCAAATCAAATTAGATTTGAGATGCTGAAAATTTACTCACTTACATGCTAGATTTGTTAGATTATAAAAATATTAGGTATAAATATGTAATTTTTAATTAAAACTTTGATATAAAAGTGTTAACAATTCAAAGGTTACGTGCTAAAATGTAATGAATCAATTGCCCAAAACGACAACAACGAAAACAAGTCAAAACCTCAATATCCTTCTTGTGAACAAAGAAGTGATGACTGCCGCCAACTTCACCCTCATAAAAAATCTCTTCTTCCCTGAAGAAATAAGCCTCAGGGCACCTGTTCTTCACCGAATACTTCCGGCAAAACGGGATCCACAGCTTCGCAAAACTACAGGCCCGTTTAAGGGCCCGGAGCGTAACGGGGGAGCCACCGTCGTCGGAGAGATAGACATGGAGCTTATTATGAGGATAGTCGAGCGCCATAGCCGATATAACGGTGTTCATAACCGCCAAGCTGGGCTCCTTGCTTGGATCAGCAGTGCAGACGAACACATCAATGGAAGGGAGATGTTCGTCTCCGGGTAAACTGTCGGGATATGCGGTTCGAGCAACGGGTCGCCAGTTGGAAGCCTGGCAGAGAAGCCACATGAAGGAGAGGATAATCTCAGCTATGAAGATTAGAATATGTGGTAGGATTAATGAGGAGCTGTTTTTGGTTAATATTGCAGCAATGGATGTGATTCTGTAGTGAAACAGTGCTGCTAGAGCAGCTGCATGTGTGAGAGTGTGGAGCCTGTTTATCACTATCTCAGATTTCTTGGCCTTCCAATCATTTAGAGGAACTGATGATTTCTCCATTTTTTTTCTTTCTTTCTTTCTTCTCACTATAGATTTATAAATGGGGGCAAGTTCTGCTGAATTTATAGCGGTAGACAGAGATATTTTTGGCGATAAATATAAAGATTAAGACTGATGATTTATTTTGCATTCATAATGAGCTTATAGACTTGGTCTGTAAATAATGAATGAATTTTTATTTTGGAAAATTTAGTCTGAAAATTTTGAAAATTAAATAAATAACTAAAAAATATTTTATCATTTTGATCTGACATATGATTAATTTTTCCATTCATATCCACGTACGCATTAATTCGACGTGTTGCACTAAGTACCCTTTTATAAATTGAACAATATGTTTACTTAATTGATTTGATGAAAATCTGATCGCATTATTATATTTTGGTTAAAATCAATCATTGTACAATCATTTGGTTCTGGATCGGAGGACTTGATTTTTTTTACAGAAATGGAAATATAATGACCTAATTTTAAGTAAAGTAATAATACACGGACTTAATTTGAACCAAAGAATTAAAGTTTAGGGTTCCAAATAAAAAAAATAAAATTGTGTAAGGACCCTGCATTATTAATATAATAATATGGCATTTGTAATCGCCTGGCTTTAAAACTGGAAAAAAGGTGAAAAAGACTATTAGCTCAAGTTTCATGTTTTCGTCAAAGAGTCTTCGCATGCACGAATTGTATGATTAGGTAGAGACATGATGGATTTCAATATAATTGGATTGATACACCAAAACATTAATATAATATTACATACTAATTATTCATTAATTACAATTGGGTGAGACAATAAAATATTGATACACCAAAACATTAATATTATTGAGACAATTAGCATAACACGTGATCATGTTTTAATCATAAGTATTATTATTGTTATCTGTATCCCATTTCGTAAAGAAGATCAAAATAATGTTGTCCATTTAAAAAAATTGAACCAAAAAAAAAAAGATGAAGAAGAAAAAAGGAAAAAACACTATTATTCATAGTAACTTTTGCAGAGTCCACGAACAACTTAATTAAAAACGTATATAATTTCATTTTAAATTTTAAATGAAATTTTCAGTACCCTATTTTTATCCTATCCAACAAGTAACATCGTCTCAAAAATAGGATAGTAAAAACTTTATTTTAAACTTTCACGCAAAAGTTATTTTAGTGTCAATATAATATTGAAAACTACCTACTAAATTTCAAAAATCTTATTTTCCACTAACTTTTAAACTACTTATTTCACTCTTCAGTCTTACCAAAATACCCCTCAACAACTACTTTTATTTTATTTTTAATTTGTTTAATTTTGAAAATAGCATCCTCTCTCTCTCTCTCTCTCTCAAAAATAGCATCCCGCCCCCCTCTCTCGCACACACGGACGCACACAGAAATCTTTCAATCTAGCATAGAAAATCCCATGCCTACTCAAATATTGTGCCTGGTTCAAAATTGTTCCATAATAAATAATAGAAAAATTATAAATTAAAACATGAAAGATGAGTAGTCTATCAATCATGGATTTGAAAAGAAGAAAATTCTCAATCCAGAATCTGAAAGATGAATATTGTCAATATAGGATCTCAAAAATCATGTATTTCATTTTTTTTTATTTTAATTATATTACTTTTCAACGAAAAATCCTTTATTAATTATCTATTAAATCTAATAAATAAATTATTAAAAAAATATTAAAAAATTAAAATAAATCGAAATACATGATTTTTGAGGTTCTAAATTGACAAGCTTCATCTTTTAAGTCCTGAATTGAGAATTTTTCATCTTTTAGGTCCTGAGTTGATAGATTGCTCATCTTCAGATCTTGAATTGATATTCTCTATAATAATAGTTACTTTCCAAAAATTGAAGAAAACAGTGTAAAAAAATCGTGGGTTTTAAAAAAATAAAAAATGAATTTGATTTTTAAAATTCTAGTCAAACAAGCGTGAATTAACATATTTCTAAATCATCTAAATGAACGAAGTTGATTATAATTTTATCCAAAATTATGTTTAATTAACATGAATCTGGAAAAATCTAAAAAAAAAAAAACATTAATTTTCATCCCTGCGTGCCAGACCTGGAGCGAATCCCCATCGAGCAAAAATGAAACATGGTGAGAATTTCCCTAAGTTTTGTATTTTTTTTAAAATATTTATTAACATCATAGTTTAGCACACAATATTATTTATTCATATTAATGTAACATGAGCCGCTTCTAAATTTGACCCGAAAATTGAACAAATATTTTACCTTCGAATGTGCAAATACAACATGATTAACTAATGCATAATCTAGGTAGCATCTCCAAAAGTACACTGTATATATATTTTATAATTGAACTTTATTGAAACACCAAATAAACAAGTCTACATTATTATTCTACTCAACAAATGGTTACATAAGCTAAAACTGTTGATGAAATCACAGCTGAAATAAGAGAAACAGATGTTGAAACTCTTCCCTTATCCTTCCTCAATACCATTCCTTCTAGTAATGGGAAATTCAAAACTATGCCAAATAGTGGTACAAATGACTGCATTAGCATCTCATTTGTCTTCCCATTATGCAAAATTCTTCCCAATCCGAGAACAAATGAAACAAGATTTAGTATATAAAGGGTGCACAATGGAACCATGAAAGGAGTAGGTGCTTGAAAGTTGTATTTTTCCATCTGATAAAGCTTGGCTCCTTCCTCGTCCATGACTTTGTTTGTTGGCACGAAACTGGCTTTGATCAAACCAATTTTCTCCATACTAGTGTTCAAAGCAGCAAAAAAGTAACATGTCAACGATTTGATCATCCACATCCTTTGTTCGTTCGACCAAGTCTTGATCGAGTGCCCCAAGATCAACAACTCATGCATGTTTTTCAGTTGCGACGACAAGAAAAGAAATGGAAATACTAGGAAAAATGGACTTGAAACCTGTCAAGACAATCCATGAATAGCATGTTAATTAGGCAAGTAAACTAAGTCGTATCATACTTTAAGGTTGACTTGTCTAGAGACGAGACTCTTTAGTTCACTTTGTATGTCCCATTTTGTGTCTCACTATATATCAAATGTATTATTTTATTAATAGTTATTGTAAGATAAAACTATAATTATAGCGCATAATCAGCCATAATCAATATTTATAAAAAAAATTGAAATTATAAAAAAATAGATAAATATTAATTATGAAATAAATAATTATAAATTAAAACTGAACTAAAAATTAATACTAATAATTATAAAGTGCAAATTACACTAAAACATTAGAAATTGAAATTGAAGAATGAGTTAAATGTAAGAAAATATAATAAATTTGATATAGAACACAAAAAGTGGATTCATGGATCTCATGTTATCTAATCAGCATTGCAAGTTTGCAACGCTAAACAAACCTTTCAAAAACACATACCTCAGGATACAAAGGAATGTCGCGGAGCAGACATAGCGGAAGTACGATGGATAGAATATAAACGGGGAGAAAGTAAATCGCGTAATATGCTAGTTCTGCATAGATCGTGCTCTGCAAAATCGACATTCTCAGTGATCCATAAATAAGGGGAGAAAATTTGGACAAAGCAATTTGACTCAATCCCATAAACCATCTTGTGTTTTGAACAAGAACTTCTCCTAGGTTTATTGGAGATGTCCCCAAGAAACATGGTCTGGACGGCTCATAATACACTGAAATCCATCCTTCACAGTGCAAATTAAATCCTGTAAAATAATCTTCAACTACTGAATAATATCTAAATCCCACCTGCATTTTACAATTTATATGTCAACTTTGTAATAATGGATATATCAAGAAATGAATATGATATTGGATAACTTTTGCATCATAATAAAACTTGCCTCTTTCCCCCACTTTGTTTCATTGTCATAGCTAGATGATGCTAGCAAATGTAGCTCTTTCTTCAATGCATTATTGGCTAGTATTCTAGCACTTGGATAATTTGGTCCGTAATTTCTATAAATCGACTTGATGAACTCGTCGGAGGAACCATAATTTTTCATGAGCTGGTTAAGATCAACATCTGTACAAAATAAATAAATAGATAATGAAATACAAATTATAGGAAAAATTACACCTTATGTCTCAAACTATTAAAATTTTAACAAAAATATCATGAACTATGACTAATTACACCTATGTGGTTATGTGCCAAACTATTAAGAAATTAACAAATTTGTCTGATGTGGCCAAACTCTAATAAATGGAAATCGAGAAAAAAATTGTCAAATTTTCAATAGTTCAAGACATAGAATATAATTAGTCATAGTTCAGTACATTTTCATGAAAATCTTAGTAGTTTGGAGGGTAAACTTCATAAAATTCCCCTATGTTTTATAGAAAAAAATACGCCGTATTTAATAAATAGTTTAAACCTGTCTTAGTTAGAGTAAAATTCTTTACACTCTCCTTACATATTTTAACATATATTTTCCATTATGCTCTTTTCATATTTACAGAGTTAAATATTTAAAAAATAATACAAAACTTAGGAAATTATCATAATGGCAAAAAGTAAATAGTAGTTTGATCAAATACTTTAATTTTCAAATAATATAAAATATATGTATATTTAATAAAGTGATTAAAATTGTCTTTTTGTATAACAAAAAAAAAATGGTAAAAAAAAATATATTCTCTTTCTTGATAGGAGTGATTCATTCTGCCCAAAAGAAAGTTTTTTTCTTTTTTTTTTTTCCTAAATTTTACCATAACAGGGGAGGGTTTTTAGAATATGTATTAAACATGGGGTTTTTTTTATTTATTTTTCGAGAAAACACAGAAGTTATATGACTTTTACCCTAATTTGGAACATAGAGTATACGTAGTCATAGTTTATAATATTTTTGCTACAACCTTAATAGTTTGGTACAATGTAATTTCCCCAAATTAAATTATGTCTTCCAAAAATGTTGAGATTGATTAAATTGATCACAAACCTTGTTCAAATTTGTGAGTTCCATAGAGTGCTTCTCTCTTTATATACAATCCAGACCCTGACAAGATTGGCCCTCTAATACCATTGAAGCCTTTCCATTTAGTCTGAAATGAATTCGAATCAAAACAATACAAAATCATCAATAGTTCTAGCATGAAATTTGTAGTTTTAGCTAGCGTTACGTACCCATATAAATCTCATGGCGCCATCGTAAATATCATTGCCACTAATGTTGTAAAATCTTTGTGGAAATTGAACAAATGCAAGCTTTGGTGATAGTTTGTGGTCAAGATGGAAGCACATTGCTTGACGGGCTGATGTCGAATCATTACAGTACATGTCGCAGTCTAGCATTAGAATGTACGGTGAGTTGCTAATCATAGATGATACTCGAAGCTGCACGTCCAAAATGACAAAAAATGACAATATGAGAAAGTATTGTGTAAGATTGAGTAATGGGTCAAGATCAATAAAACAATAGTTATACCCAGATTCATATATATATATATATATATATGTCCTATTGCACTCCAACATACTTATGATTATGCCACTTGATGTGTTCAGATCATGGGTATGTGTACTATTTTAAAGATCTTGACCGTGATTTGGTATCATGTAAATTGAAAAAAAAAATTGAGATAGTAAAGGTGAATTTACAAGAACGTTCAGGGCTCCGGCTTTGAAATTGTGTGGATGAGAGGGCCTTTTCTCGCGAGCAACATAAACAACAAGAGGCATCTCTTGATTGTCTGAATCGTTGATTACCTGTCATTAGCTGTCTCTTTAGAGGAAACATACACAATTATTGTACCTGTCTAAAAGTTATTTGAAAAAAAAGAAAAAGAAAAAGAAAAATATTTTTTAAATCTTTTAATTAACAATTGTTTGTTCTATATACTGACTCAATCATGATTTTACACTTTTAAGTTTATTTTGCACGAGGGTGTTTGGCTAAGTATATTTGAAGAAATAGCTTTAAAACTCGTATATCTTATTGAGTAGAAGTTTAAAGTTTACAAGATGTTATAGCTTATTTTAAAAATAGATTCTTGGAGTATTGATTGCTTGAGAAATAATTAGGAATGATAAATACGTCATTATAATAACAAAAAAGAAAAGTCTAGTATTAGACCGTCGCTTAACAGGTCAAAATTTGCTAGTCGAGTCATGATTAGGATTTAATTAAATATTCAAACAATACAAATAAAAGTATGCCGTCAAATATAAATTTTAATTCACTCTTAATCCGTCTAATTAATTTCGACTCGTATAATTGTGAGACATAAATTTTTATGTAACTAAAATATTATGAATTTAAAAAACTAGCCTTAGTTTTGTATAAGGTTATCTTAAGTACGTCAACTAAAAAAATTCTCTTACCTAACATATTATTTAGTAAAAAAATATAAGATAGTTTCTTAAACTGATTGTGAGACATTATGAAGTTATATATTATGAGCTCTAAAGTATCTCATAATTTGTTTTGTAAAAAATATAAGCTCATTCAAGGAAAAGTCTAAACACAGCCCCCATTTTACTATTTACAGCCCCCACTATTTTATTAAATATAAATATTAATACGATAAAGACTTATTTACCCATAACCTCAACATTTAAAACTACTATAGCCCCTAAACACGGTAGCCCCCACCCTTTAAATATTACTCCTACTATAGCCCTTGTGTTGTAGCCCCTGCGATCCCGTTCTTATTCATAATTTGAAGAAGAATGAAGAAGAATTTGCATTTTTTTAGAAGGACAAAAACCCCAATTTCAACAACAACTAGGCACAAATTGAATATATAAGAACGATACAAATTAAATAACCAAAAAAGTTAGGAAAATTTGAAAATGTTGTATTCAATTGAATATTACAGTACCGACTACAATCCGAACTTGCAGGTAATAATTCCCCAAACTTTTGTTTACGTTTGGTGAGCATGGTGTATATGAAAGAATGCATTAAAAACCCTGAATAGATTCTTGAAGCTTAACGAAAATACTAATTATTTTCTCATTTTTTTAAGATTATATTGAAGAGTTTTGCATTGATAATCTGATAATAGAATCCACACACACATATACATAGAAAGAGAGGTAAAAATGGGGCTGGATTATTGTAGAATACTGATTCGAGAGAGACTGAATTAAGAAGCATCCGAAGAAAACTTGGAAAAAAGTGGCGAAGAGAATGATGAGAATATGCGAAGCCTTCATTCATGTCTTCTGTTTAAATCCAAAAAGTTGTTGGTTATATTTTAATGCTTTAGAAAATGGAGGTTTGATGTTTCTTTTCTTTCTTGTTCGCAAAATCTGTACATTATTGTTGAAATTGGAGGTGGGTAGTTGTATGTGTACACACACACACACACACACATAATTTTCTTCTTTGATCTTCAAGTTATGAATAAAATTTTAGGATGGGCTACGATGCAAAATAAGGACAATCTAACTAAAAAGGGTTGGGGGTTATAGTATACAAGAATTAAGGGTAAACAAGACTTATCATATTAAAATTTATATTTAATAAAATTACAAAGAATAAAATGAGAGTTGTGTTTAGAATTTTCCCACATTCAAACAACCTCTGAGACCCTAAACTTCAAATTTGTTTAATTGAACCCTTCCAATGCGTACTTATTAGACCATTTTTCTTTTCGAGGAACTCTATTAATTAAGCCCATGAGTACTTCTATTGTTGCTCGCATATTAAATGCTATTTTTGAATATCTTATAATATGACAACTAAAACATATTATGGAATTACAAGTGTTTGGAAAATAAAATTTAAAATATCAAGAACATGATGATGTTATAAAAGTAAAATAATGTATACAGCTAGCTTAATAATGGGCCAATAGTAGTACATTTTTGTCCAGAAATCCCTACATATAGTTGATAGCCCTATTCAAAATAATTGTATGTTGTCGATAGTTTATTTTGTAGTTTACCTGTTGATTGTCACGTGAATCTGCAATCCATAATCACTATGTGTATGTAACGTTAACTACAATGATAGATATGGGACCGATTACGTTAACTAGAGTGAGAGATATGGAAAGGATTATGTCATTCAATGTCGCACATGTAGGTAGCACTCCATTCATTTGCGCCCCCCCCCCCCCCCCCCCCCAAACAATTTGTACTAAAATTCAGTACCCTGTTTTCCTTGACGGTATACTAATAGAAAAGTATTGTGAAAGTTAATACTTAATAGTGTTAGAGTATTAGGGTATTTGGAGAGAGTGTGGTGAAATTATGATAACATATGGGGTTTTTAGAGTATTTTGGGTAATAAAAACACATAAGATTGTATCAAATTTCCATTGATTATTATAAATATAGAACTTAATTAAAATATAATTAACAACAATTAATATTCATTAACAAAGAACTGAAGCGAAAAGAGAAATATAAATCCTAATTATATAATAATCAATCAAAATAATAAAATTTGAATTAAAGTGTAAAATTAAAAATTAAAATATAATTATAAACAATAGCTGAATATAATCAATTGAAATTAATAATAATGAAATTAATTAAACTAAAACACAAGAGACTAATATTAATTAAATAGGGGAAAACAATTAAAATAATAATAATAATACGTATATAAGTGGTACGCTAAAGGCACATGTTGATTTTTTTAACTCACACACCCGACCTGTGGTATTGAGAAGATTCGAACCTATGACATTGGTTTCCAAGCAACCTCACTCCATCATTAGGCCATCCCCATCAGAACGAATTTTTTATTTATTATTATTATTATTATTTAGTTGATTAGCATAGTCCATATAGTAATATTGTATACCTCAATATTTGGTGGATGGTCTCTGCTGGCGCGAACGTCTTCTCCAGCCACAATCTTGCCCAAAGAGCTCTTGAAATCCCCATACGCTTTCTACATGTATATCATACAAATTATTGCAATAATAATAAATCTTCGGAATAATTCAATATTTTCGGACGGGTAAATTACACTTTCATACTTATATTATACTTTTTAAAAAATATTACTTTCTTAAATTAACAAAATAGTTTCCACTGTTCAAATTTTTTGCAAAAACTAAATATAAAATTTGATCATTTTTTTGCCACGAAAATCATATGTACCTGGGTAAAAAATTCTTTAATTAATAAATCTTAAAGTATAATCAATTACGACGATTTTCAAGACGTAAAATTAATAAAATGTTTTGTAAATGTGGGTACAATTGTTTGTTATTTTTTAAAAATGAGCTATTTTTTAGATAATAAAAAAATATAGGTATTAAAGTTTAAAAAATTACTTATGATTCTCAATATTTGCATAAATTAATAAATCTAGCATCTGAGCAAATTTTCGGCATCCAAATGTCACAGGACTTGATTGCAATCTCCCTGATTCCAACAAATCATGTGAGATTTGAATTGCAAAAAATTTACTTACGCACTAAATTTCTTATAAATTATAAAAGCTTTGGATATCAATACGTAATTCCGAAATCTTTAAACTGAACGTATTAACTATCCAAACGTTGAATACTAAAATGTAACAAGAATACTGACAACGAAAACAAGTCAAAACCTCAATATCCTTCTTGTGAACAAAGAAGTGATGACTGCCGCCAACTTCACCCTCATAAAAAATCTCTTCTTCCCTGAAGAAATAAGCCTCAGGGCACCTGTTCTTCACCGAATACTTCCGGCAAAACGGGATCCACAGCTTCGCAAAACTACAGGCCCGTTTAAGGGCCCGGAGCGTAACGGGGGAGCCACCGTCGTCGGAGAGATAGACATGGAGCTTATTATGAGGATAGTCGAGCGCCATAGCCGATATAACGGTGTTCATAACCGCCAAGCTGGGCTCCTTGCTTGGATCAGCAGTGCAGACGAACACATCAATGGAAGGGAGATGTTCGTCTCCGGGTAAACTGTCGGGATATGCGGTTCGAGCAACGGGTCGCCAGTTGGAAGCCTGGCAGAGAAGCCACATGAAGGAGAGGATAATCTCAGCTATGAAGATTAGAATATGTGGTAGGATTAATGAGGAGCTGTTTTTGGTTAATATTGCAGCAATGGATGTGATTCTGTAGTGAAACAGTGCTGCTAGAGCAGCTGCATGTGTGAGAGTGTGGAGCCTGTTTATCACTATCTCAGATTTCTTGGCCTTCCAATCATTTAGAGGAACTGATGATTTCTCCATTTTTTTTCTTTCTTTCTTTCTTCTCACTATAGATTTATAAATGGGGGCAAGTTCTGCTGAATTTATAGCGGTAGACAGAGATATTTTTGGCGATAAATATAAAGATTAAGACTGATGATTTATTTTGCATTCATAACCAACAGAAGATTTTGTCTGTTAATGATTGAATTTTTCTCTTAGAATGCCGTTCTGGGTCTATACATGTAAACATATTCTTCTTCATAATAAATATCACTTTGATCCCCATGTTGTTTTTTTAAGTGATTTAAATCAAAATTATTAATAAAATAACCCATTTTTTTAATGCTTTTGTGAATCATCATATATACATACCACTATTTTTTCGATTCCGGAAATGTAACGCATGTTGGGTTGGCGTGGGTGGATATATATGATGTGGGAATAGCTAATCATGCATAGGACTAAAATAAAGTTGTTTTTATATGATTTTTTTTTTAAAATAAATTAAAAACTAAAAAATGTCATTATTTTGGTTTGATATATATGTAAGTAACTATTTCCATATTATATCCATGTGCGCATTAATCGACGTGTCACATCAAATTTTCGGAGGTGAAAAATGTCATAGGATAAATTTGCAAAAGTTTTAAGAAATTGATGGCGCATTTTTATTAGTAATTTTTATTTGAGTCATTTTTAAAAAAAGTTCAAAATATAGTGATTAAAGTCATATTACACTTTTATGGATTGAGTATTTTATTTTATTACAATCAGGTCCCTAGATTTTATTTTGGTTGAAATAATCAATCATTTGGTTTTGTACGGGTGGACTTGGTTTTTTAATGTAAATGGTAATATAATAACTTTATTTTAACTTAAGTAATAATACAAGGATAATTTAATTTGAGCCATTTAATTAAAGTACATGGTGTCATTTAAAAAAAGAACCCAAACTACATTATTAACTGTTTTTATTTTAATATGGCATTTGTATTGCCTTGCCCGATATATTGCTCACATGCACACAGGGATGAGACTCAGTAATGAAACGGCAGCATAATGGATTTCGCTAGTAATTACTTGATATTGGATTTCGAATTGTCAAAATAGTTAACTCAAATTGTTAGAGAGTTCGTCAAGTCCACTTATATAATCATCATATTTTCGTTCTTCTACCGATATGGAGCATTACATTCTCTCCCGCTGAAGCCACAACGTCCTCGTCGTGCTCCTCCTTTATAGGATCATCCATGAGGTCCATTTTAGCACACCTGAACTGGATACAAGGCCAAATCGAGCGCACTTAGAGCATTTTTAATGCTAAGCACTTATTTGGTGCAGATTCTGCACCAAATAGGTGCAATTTCAGCACCAAATGTTTTTTATAGTTCCAATGCTCTGCACCAAATTTTACATCAAATAAGAATATTCTCTTAAATATTTCATTTTGTTTTATAATTGAAATATGAATATACTTAATGATTTAGTATTTTTCTAAAAATGATAAATTATCCAAAACTAATAACTTTTAATTATAAACTTTAAAAAAATATAATATTAAAAAATTTTGTACTATTAAAAAATATAACATATAATAGCTTGGAATAATAAAAGTACTTTAAATGATTATCAAACACTTACAATTAGTGAAATATTAAAAGATTACAACACTTTTAAAATACATTTGAGGTGAACAAATTAGAATTATATAAAAAAGAAACTAAACTCATAAATCTCAATCGTCTCCTCATGAAGAAGAATTTTTACAATTCAATCAATTTGGAGGTGAAGGACAGATGTTTGAGGACTTCAAACGATTTCAGCCAACAGTATAATTATGTTAGAGGATTTAGAAATGATTTGTAATCAATTTGTCTTTTCAAGTAGTTTTAGTTATTTATGGTGTGTTTTTAAGTTAATTTGTAGTAATTTGTAATATGTGTGACTTCATTATATCAATTATGTTTAATTAATTGTACTTTTATTAAAATTATTTATTTATTTAGATGATTTATAATTTAAATTAAGTGAATATATAATTTATAAATTAAATTATATTTATCAGATAATCTATTTAATAATAATTTTAAATAATAAAATAATTCATTAAATATTATGAGACACATCGTCACCAATTTAAAACAAAATTCGGGACAGTACTGAAATGAATTTCTACATCAAACTATTGAAGATAATCTAAGGATCACCCCTGTACCAAAAGTCCAAAACTAACAAAAAAAAGACACGATTAGTCATATATAGAAACTTGGGCAGGGTCCACAAACAACTTACAAACACAAATTTAAAATGAAATTTTCAACATCCTATTTTTGTCTTATCTAACATCGTCTCAAATATGATAAACTTTCATTTTAAACATCAACTTCAACACAATTTTTCTAGCTAACATGTCATACTTCCCATATATCATTCATAATTTTTTTAACATTATATATTTTTCTTTATTTTTTCTCAACAATTTCACTTTCTTCTCCAATGAAAATTTTGATTTAGTTTCAACAAGAAAAAATTCTTCTCCCGTGTTGAAATCCTTTCATTGTTTTTGCTCACATATCTTGTTCATTTTGAATTTTAGGATTTAATTAGATAGTTTGAGCCGGCCATGCCAGTTGAAACAATTTACAATGTATCAGTGGATTGAGCGCATTTTTTTAATTTCTAACACAGTATAAATAAAATTAAAATATAATATTAATAGTAAATGGTGTTCAAAAGGATATATACCACATAAATGATTACGACAACTTTCTTTTATAAAAAAATCTAGAAATTTTGATATGTAAGATGCGGACACACGTACATTGCTAATTTTGTGAGGTTTATACGCAGATAACACAAAAGGAAAGAGATGCGACTCGCGCCGGCTCTACCGATGAATTTTATATATGCAGATATTAATTAAATCTTTCTATAAAATATCCTACATATAAATCGGATTTCTTTCATATAAATTCTAATTATTAGAATTTGATATGGGTGGAGTGGAGAGAGAAAAATGATGAATATTTATCACATTTTTTACATCTTAATTTTTATGAAAAAAATCTAAAAAATCAAATAATATGAAATGAAAAGGAATAAGGATATTATATAAATTAAATATGGAAAATTCTATAACTCTGATGGAGTACTACACCAACCCACACAGACACGTACAAAAGTTCAAAAGGAATAGCAATAAATAAAGTTCCCTTTGAACTTTTTTATATGTATCTAACGCATAAATGTTATCTAATTCCCATATAAATATATAAGTATCAAATCACTTTTCAACCGCCCAGTCAATTCACTATTATGAGACCTTGTGAGTAAGTATTAGACCATCTTTATCGGTTGGGAAATCCAAGGAACGTTCCGCCGCGATGTTGGAAAGTAAGTAAAAAATAAAATGAAATGGTTGGTTTGGACCGTTCGACCGAGGGAGGTCAGCAGAACGCTGGTCTCTCCCTCTCCTCTCCTATTATTTTATTATTATTTTATATTTTGTATTTTTATGTATTATTAAAATAAATATATCCATTAGATATGTAAATTTTATTTGTTTCTATTTTATTAGATATGTAAATTTATTTGATATCTAGATATAATGGATATAGTTTTTTTTTAAAAAAAATATCAAAATTCGTATTTTTCATTCTCTATAAACAGAGACCATTTTTACTAAATTTTCACACCTCACAAAATAAGATTGCAAGCTTGTCGAGTTATATGAAAACTAGGTCACAACTTCGCAATCGAGAAAAGAAAAATAATTATTTATTTTAATTATTATTAGTTATATTATATTTATTAATAAAAGAAAAGAAAAAATAATATATAATGTTGTGGTTGGGTGTTTTGGGGTGGTTGCTGATAAACTATCAAATTGTATGTGGTTGGGTTGGATAAAATAATGGTGATGTGGAAGAGAGAGAAATTAATTAAATATTGAGGATGGTTGCCCAGTTAGAGTGTTTGTCCGGTTGCTGATAATGGTAGTCTTATGTATCAATTTAAAAGTATCGGCCGAAGATAACTCTAAAGTGTTGTTCTAAGCATATATAATATATATAGCTTATATATATCTATATATATTGGTTGATGAGAATGAACACTGTGTTTGATTTGAAAACTAGACATTATGATTATTTACTATAATTTTAATATTTATCTTAGTGCATATTAGTGCTAATTAGCATCGAAATATAATAATAAAAATAAAAAATTAGTAATAAGATAAGTATTAAAATTATAATAAATAAGTACAGTACCTACGTTTTTACATCAAAACTGGTGCTCATTTGAACCAAATCACATATTGGTTCAATGTGAATCTCATTCTCTTTAGAAACTCAGAACCAATTTTAGTCATTCATTTATTTGTTTTCATAGTCATAAACTAAAGATTGATCTAAAATTGATGGGATAAAAAATGTAATTTATTAAAAGTTGTATAAATTGAGGATATGATAATAATTTAATTTCATGTGTAATATGAAATCCTACATTTTATATCTTCATCCCACATTTTATGGCATATCTATCAATATATTGTTTTTTTAAAGTTTTTTGGATTTGATTTGTGAAATTACATACTAAGTTATTGTATTCATATTTTATATGATATGAATTTTATCTATTTTTGTGATGGGGCATCCGATTTATTTATATTTACTGTTCATGTTGTATGACTTATATCACATTTTATATTTTACTTGAGCAACTAGATAATATAATATTAGCATATATGGTAGTGAGTTGAACTCACTGAGTTCGAGTAGATATTGTGTGGTGGGATTTTTATATTAGACTAGCATTTCGTCCGAGTGTATTATATTAAGTTGGAGTGACAAAACAGGACGTCTGTATTTGCTTACCGGATCATTTGTGAAAAAGCGGGTTGGATGACCCTAAAAGAAGTTCAGCCCGCTATTTCGGAATCCCAACCTAGCCAAAAAAAAGGGGTCAAATCGGGTCGCCTCGGGTCTAAGGCCATTTTTTATTTTTTGGGATAGACGGCTTGGCCCATTCAAGGCATTCTCTTTTAGGATGAAATATGTAAGCTTATTATTATTGTATTAGGAATTATAAATATAATAAAAATATTTAAATAAAATATTGCAGATCTTATAGAGATAAGCTTTTATTGGGTTCTTCAGCAACACCCAAACAGTGTAGGCTCAACTGTAAAACAGAGATGTATTATATTTAAAACCTACCAGTCCCTCCTTTCCCCAACTAAAATGAAGATAAGTTATTATTCTGTTTATCCCGGTGGGGATGACCTAGTGGTGGAGTGAGATTACTTAAAGACCAAAGATTCGAATCTCCTCAATACCATCGGGTCGGGTGTGTGAGTAAAAAAAAATTATTATTCTGTTTTTAATTTATTTTTTTAATATAAAAAAAGTTATATATGTGTGTGTGTCTATGTTGATTTTAAAGTCTTTTTCTTTTTAAAATTCTATGTAAGTTTAAATATCTTAAATGCTTAAGTGACCATACAAACTTTTATTATAAATTTTATGTTGAATATATTATAATGATGCACGTCTATTATTTAAAAACAATGGAAATATATTTTTTGTAATTTTAAATTATATGATGAAAAATAATACATGTTATCATATTTGCCCTCAATATGTTATTTGAAATACGAATGGAAAAGTTACAAATATTATTCATTTAATTTTTAATCAAAATATGAAAGACATTATTTAATTATATATTTTGAGATTAATCAAAATATATGTATGTATGTATGCATGCATGCATGTATAAGTTTTTACCAGGCGAAACATATTTTTACGTCCCTGTAGTATTACCTTTTGTTTCGTTAAGTGCCTACATAATTTTTTCATTTTAATAGGTCCTTATACCTTTTCATTTGATTTCAGTAGGTCTTTATTTAACAGATTTAATGAATTTGTTATCTTTTCCGTTAATTTATCATAACACATAACTCATCATGTCATAGTTTAGTTGAGAAAAAATCACAATCAAATGTTGATTATCCAAACGCCATAAACGAAAGAAAAAAAAATTGAGTCGGCAAATTGGAAAGAAATCTCGCTGCTCGTCCAACCTACGGGATGTGGCACGAGAAAATTCAATATGTTTGGATGGAGG
The DNA here is from genome assembly GCA_026008535.1 of Perilla frutescens. Taxonomy (NCBI): domain Eukaryota; kingdom Viridiplantae; phylum Streptophyta; class Magnoliopsida; order Lamiales; family Lamiaceae; genus Perilla; species Perilla frutescens. Next base: position 7,620,243 of record BRKX01000013.1, on the reverse strand, counting down.
AGGGAATTGCAAAAAGGTGAAATGAATAGATGGTGATGACTGCAAAGATGCAAAAAAAAATAAAAATGCACGTCTGTAAAATTATTAAAACTATTTATGCAAAATTCAAGGTGTAAATATTTCTGTCAACCATTTCACTTGTATCTCATCACTTTTTTTCATGATAATACCCATTTTGATTATAAGAGAAATTTAACAAAAATTTGTTTTCGACTGAACTCCTTTACTTACACACACACAAAAAAAATATATATATATACAAAATTTCAGAAAAAATCATATCAATATGAATTTTATGTATATATTTAATGAAAAGAGGAGGCAAAGGGCCTAGAGTTGTGGTGGAACAGTGACAACAGCGGTGGCAACCATTGTTTTATCGGGAGGACTGTAGGGGTGAATACAAATCACATTAATTTTCTAGTACTGCAACTCTGAGGTTAGATGAGCATGTATATCTTTTTTTAACTTGCTGATTAATCTTTTTATTTTATTTATGATGTTTGTAATTTCATCACCGTTTGATTGATAGTCTTTTGTTTTTTTTTTTCAATTTCCAAATTTCCAAATTTCCAAATAAGATATGACGTGGTGGGTGGTGTGTCATTTAACTAATAGAAAAATTAACCAATCCTTAGAACCATTAAATAAGGACATAATAAAATCAAATGTAAAAGTATAAGGACTTAACAAAATGAAAAAATTGTACAAGGACCTAATGAAACAAAGAGTAATAGTATGAGGACCTAAAAATGTGTTTTGCCTTTTTACTACACAAATTGAAGGCAATAAAAAATATAACATTTTTTCTAATACTAAAAAGTATAGCTTCTAGCATTGAAAGTATCGTAATTTTTCGTCTGAGAGTCTAACTCTAATCCTATTTAACAAAGTCATTGCAAGACTGCGTTTTATTATTCATGATTAGTTCCTTTAATTTCATCGAGTTGTCAAAGATTTAACCTTAATTAAACTGCAACTTTTTGAAAGACTAGGATTCCATGCCTAATTCCAAACATCGCTAAAATCTAGTCAAAATCTCGCAAGAAACATGTGGAAATGATGCAGCTTAAAAAGGTGCATGTATATTAATTCCTCATGGATTCTGTTTGACTAAGAGCTCAAAACTCCAAATTAGAGCATCCACTATAGCACGAAATTTTTGGTACAAATGAGTTTGTATGTACCATAAATTAGTACATACTATAGTGGAACAAAAATAATCTGGTACAAAGTTAAAAATTAAATGAGCTGCATGTACCATTTTTCTAAAATTGAAGAAAAACGCATGGATAAGCGCGTGAGATACACCGTTGATGGGAAGATGGTGCGTGATTGCAAACACAAAAAAAAAGAGGGTGGCTCCCTCTGCAAATACCAGACCCCTGCCCCTTCCCCTTTTTTATTTTTATTCTTTTCATTTTCTCTCTCATCAAATCTTCCCCACCCCTTCCTATGAATTCGATGGATCTCATTTTACTTAATTCATTTTTTCTCTTTTATTTATTTTTTATCTTTAATTCATTTTATTTAATTTTTTATTTTCGGTAATTATTTTTAAAACATAATTTTTATGTAATGTATTAATTTTCACATTTATTTTGAATTGACACGCATAAAAATTAAAAATATTTAATGATAACTTTAAAATATTTTATTTTAATTTTTTAATTCCTATCTTCAATTCATTTTTCTTTGATTTTATTTACCACCTTTTGCAGTCATACATGCATCTCAATTAGACAGTCATATGACATTTATCAACTTTGCAGACACATATCAATTTTCAATGTGATTAGTCTGCAAGCATCTATCAATTTTTTCAACTGTATACATCAACTTTACCAGTTGAATTGTCATAGTGGGTGATCATCTCAATTATTATCAAGTGAAATGTTAAGAAAAAATAAATCTATAAGTAGAATCATTTGCTTGTTGATTTATACACATCTAACGAAAATTATCTAGCTATCCTTTGTAGATTGTCATCTCTAAAATTTTCCAAATTTCAATATGGATCGAAATCTTATGAAGATTTTTTTCAATTCTTCCAATCAAGAAGAAAATTTCAACTTTCCACCACAAAATCCAAACCCTCCCCCACCAAATTCCAACATTCTCCAGCAAAATCTCAATTTTCATCCCTCAAATTTTTATTTTAACCCAAACTCTCAAATGAATCGAATGGCTGCTTCTGGAGCTAATCCGTATATGATGTATCCACCAGCTGATTGTTATCAATATCCCTCTTATCCTCCTTTCATGCCATCTCCTCACGGATTTTCCTAAGGAAGTCCACCTCAAATGCCTTCAAAATTAACGAGAATGGTTAGTAAAGATGGAGGGAGCACTCCGAGTTCTGGGCATGGTTCATCGCCACCAAGGATCGAGAGCATTAATCTTGAAGCAGATTTTGATGCTGAAGCTGAAGCTGAACAAAATATTACAACGCAAAGAAGGGTAAGATGGATCCCTAAAGAGAATGATATTCTTGCACATTGTTGGGTGAGTACAAGCGAAGATTCGGTGGTCGAAACTGATCAGAGACTAGAACAATTCTGGAAAAGGGTAGCAATGGAGTACAATAAAAATCTTCCTCCCAACACTCCGTTGAGACTTTGGGAAGCAATGAAAACGCATTTCTATATGGCACAAAGAAGTGTCAGTGCGTTTAATGATGAATACATTCCTGTGAAGCAAGGTTGAGGAAGTGGTCACAATGACCAGGATATACTCATGGAGGCACTCAAGAAGTGGGAGTATAATCACAACGGACAATCTTTCAAACTTTTAGGAATGTGGCAAATTCTTAAGGATTGTCCAAAGTGGAACAACCCAGGAGATCGTGATCACCGCGGTAAAAAGAAGATGAAAACTTCCATGTCAAGGGCATACACATCATCATCCAATAACGATGATGGTATTGAAGAACGTGTTCATCCCATAGGTCAAAAAGCGGCGAAGAAGAAAGAAAAGGGAAAAGGCAAGATAAAAACTGGTGATGCTCCCTCTTTGCATGATGTTCAATCAATGATCGAGTCAAATATGGATAAGTATATCCATATTCAGGAGGGAAGAAATGAGCAATTTAAATACCAGAACAAAATGAGTGAGTATTTTATACTCACTAAAGATACTTCCGGGATGGACTCTAATGCTCTTTTAGCACACAACATCATGGTTGAAGAGATTAAGAAAAAATGGGGATGCAGTAATTCAATCTTTCATTTATGCAGTGTGTTTATTTGAGTTTACGTAGTGTGTGTTTTTTATTTTTCATGTAGTGTGAGTTTATGTAGTGTGTGTTTTTTATTTTTCATATATCGTGGTTTGTTAAATTTATGTATGTGTTGTTTAATTTATGTATTTTTATAATTTATGTATTATTATTTACTTTGTTTTTTTTAACGCGTTAACTATCTAAAAAATTAAATGATGTTAAAGCAAAAGTTGCATGCCAACTTGTTCCATGCCAACTAATGCCAGCTATCATTGACAATTAAATGCAAACTATCCTCTACAAAGTTCATTATTTAAGACAACTATCATCCACTAAGTTTTATCTATATATATGAGTGGTTCATTATTCACATCTCTCACAACTAAAACTTCTCAACAAATCACCACATCTCTTCTCAATTATCTTTTCTTTCTAATTCACATTTTGTTTTCTCCGTTCTTTTTTTTTTGCCTCTACAATGTCTAGTGAACCAAACCTCAATTCTCATTTGGCTTTTCTTAATAATTTTTTAGCTGAAGAAGCAGAAGATGATAAAATGCTTCTCGAGATACTCGAACAACAACACAAGGTGCTTCAAAGCGTAGCAAGTTCTTCCACCATACCCAACAAAAGAAGGGTTATTAATCGGGATCGTGAAGCAGCCAATGCTCGTCTCTTTGAGGATTATTTCTCTGAAAATCCAAGATGGCCAAGTGATGTGTTTCGGCATCGTTTCCGAATGAGGAGAGACTTATTTGTCCGCATAGTCAATGCCCTGGAGAGTCACGATGAATATTTTCGTTGATGCATCAGGTCGAGTAGGTTTGTCACCACTTCAAAAATGCACTATTGCAATCTGCCAATTGGCATATAGAGGTCCAGCCGACCATTATGACGAGTATATTCGTGTTGCCGAAACAACTGCGGTAAATTGCTTGTTTAATTTTTATCGTTGTGTAATTAATATATTTGGTGAAAGGTACCTAAGAAGATCGAATGCCGATGACTGTCAAGGCTTGATCCAAATGCATGAACGGAGACACGACTTTCCTGGGATGCTAGGTAGCCTTGATTGTATGCACTGGAATGAAAGAATTGTCCAGTCGCTTGGAAATGTCAGTTTACCCGCGGTGATCATGGAAGTCCAACGCTTATACTTAAGTAGTTGCATCTGCAGATCTGTGGATATGACATGCATTTTTTGGAGTTGCAGGTTCAAATAATGATGTAAATGTTCTTTACCAATCACCATTGTTCAACGAAGTCATAGCGGGGAAAGCGCCGAAAATTAATTTTACAGTGAATGGTAGACATTATATCAGAGGATACTATCTTACAAACGGGATCTATCCGGAGTGGGCAGCTTTTGTCAAAAGCTTTCATTCTTCGTATGACCCCAAGAAAATGTTGTTCAAGCAAATGCAAGAGTCTGCAAGGAAGGATGTCGAGCGGGCATTTGGTGTACTTCAAGCTCGGTGGGCAATGATTAGAGGTCCTGCTCGTTTTTGGTACCAGAGTAATTTGAAGGATATCATGTATACTTGTATTATTCTTCACAATATGATAATTGAAGATGAAGGAAGTGCATCAATTGAGTGGTCGGAGACAGAAGAATTCACCAATAACGAGACCAATCTTGCTACATCGGGAGCTCCATCTGATTTTGCTGCTCGAGTAAATATAGAGGCAGAGTTACGAGATAAGATTCAACATCACAAGCTTCGAGCCGACTTGATTGAGCATATTTGGGCAAAATACGGCAATAATAATATTAATAATTAGTTTGTTTAAGAAGTTTTTATTTATTTTAATATTTTATTTTATGTAATCTTTGTGTTTTATTTCTTAATGTTGTTCTCATTGTTCTTGTATGAATAAAATTGTTGGTTTTTTTTTTATTTGGTGAAAAAAGTGATTCACTTTAATTTAAAAAAATTAAATAAAAAAAATATAATGATGACTTTGAATTAATACCTAAAATTAATATTTAAAATTAATTACTTAATTTTGTATAAAAGTAATATATATGTATATATATATAAGTAAATGATGTATTGGTGGGACTCTCAAAGTTATGTATGTACCATATGTGATATATGATGTTTTGAAGGAGAATAGATATTTAGAAAAGTAGGTACATAACTTTTAATGTGGCGGAGTTATGTACCAAATATTTGGTACACTATTGTGGATGCTCTTAGGAGCAAAATATTGAAAAATGAAGGTCCAACTGGAGCACTATTTCTTGCTGGGAAATTCATACTGCTACAGTGCTGATTCATTTTTGAAGCAGCACTATAGCACGGCTGTATCAATATTAATGATTTTTGTTTTCGTGTATTTCATTTTCTTTTCTATTTCCTCTTTAATGTCTTTACTTTGATATGTTTTTGTGTCTGCATTGTCTTAATTTGCTCCAAACTAAAATAAGCCCGTATGCAAAAGTCTCAAGCCTTTAGACTACCATTAGCAGTAACTGGGCAACCACCCTCAATATTTAATTAATTTTTCTCTCTTGCACATCACCAATATTTTATCCAACCCAACTACATACAATTTGATACTTTATCAGCAACACCCAACCACAACATTATATATTATTTTTTTCTTTTATTAATAAATATAATATAATTAATTTGAATTAAAATAAACAATTATTATTATTATTAAAAATTATAACAACACAAAATAACAAATTTTTATAAAATAAACAATATGATAAAATACAAAATAAACAAAATAAGAACATAAATAACATAAACTCAACATGAATTGAAAATAAACAAACAACAATTAAAATAGAAGAAAAATATAAATTTAGTGTTGATTTTGAATTTTTTTAATTTATTATTAAAAAAATATGCATTATATCTATTTATCCAAATAAAATTTGCATATTCAATAAAATAGAGATAAGTGCTCAAATAAAATTTACATATCTAATAAAATTTAAATATAATAAATATATTTCTTTTTAATAATACATTAAAAACATTAAAAAAATGCAAAAAAAAATACAATAAATTAATAATAATAATAATAATAATAATAATAATAATAATAATAATAATAGAGAGAGAAGAGAGAGGGAGACCAGCGTTCGCTTGGCCTCACTTGGTCGAACACCAAAATCCAACCATTTGATTTTTTATTTTTATTTTTATATTTTTTTGGCCCTGTTGGCGGTCGAATTGAGGACCGTTAATTGTAGTCTTACGACTACCATTATCAGCAACCACTCCAACCACCCAACCACCCAACCACTTCACTATTTAATTAATTTCTCTCTCTTTCATATCATCAATATTCATCCAACCCAATCACATCCATTTTACATATTTTATCAATGACCATCCAACCACCCAACCACACCATTATATATAATTATTTTATTTTATTTTATTTTTTATTTTTTTAAATTAAAATATTACTTGTAATAAAAATAATATTGTTCGGATAAAATAGTCAATTCCAAAAATATTACAAACTAATTAAACGACATTTTATAAAATAAAAAAAAATTGCACTCATTAAAATGTATTTCCTGAAATTACATGATTTTTTATTATTATTTGGATATATAGAAAATTAGAGAAAAAAAAAGATAATTTTAAAATGTGTTGAAATATAGCAAAATTGATGTCTATTTGTAAAGAATAAAAAAAGTGTCAATATAGAAACCTAGCCACGTGAAATTTTAAAAAACTTTTTTTAACCACAAATTTTTAAAATTATTTATTTTAGCCAATATTACTAATATACCCTTCCATTTTTATTTTTAAATATTTTATTTATTATATTTAAAAAAATAAGGAAAAAAACAAATAAAAAAATTTATCCTAACTGTTGGTCGTCAACCCAACTGCCGACTGCAACAGACGAGAGCAGCGCTGCGAAGTTGAACTAGCGCGGATCATACCTCTTCTTCCTCTAAGCCACCCCGTCACCGTCGTAGTCAGCCCGTTCCTCTACCCAGCCCCACGCCGTCGTCGGAGAGGTCCTCCCCCGCGCGTTCGTCAAATTCCAACAAGAACTCCGCTGCCGAATTGGCATAAATAATGGAAAGACTTGAGTAGAGCACTCGATCATTTAACAACTCCTTTGTTTCCGGCATGATGATGACTAGCAGTTCGTTGGATTCTTGCTGTGCAGCAGAGGGCGGGGACTCAAGGAAGGAAGAAGGTGGAGGGGCTAATGGGTCCTGGTTCTACATTCAGATCTGGAGGTGGTTGGAAAATTTGGATATTGGATTTTGATGGTGGCCGGAAAAATGGCGTTGTGAAGTCTCAGTCACGTAGACCATTGCGCGCATGCCCGGCGGCGCACAGCTCTTGCGCGCAGGCCCGGCGCGTAGCCCTCGCGTGCAGCAGCAGCCACGCAGCACCCGGCGTGCAGCCCAGCGCACAGCCTCTGCGCGCAGCACCCATTGTACACCTTGTCACGCAACCCCTGCGCACAGCACTCGACGTGCAGGTTCGACGCGCAAGGAGCCTGTGCGTAGCCGCCCGGCCAGTCGCCGGAAACGAACCCCGACGGCTTTCCCCAGCGCCGCCAGTCCCCTCTCCTCCCCAATCCCTCTCCGTCGCCGGAAAGACCCTTCCCCTCCGCTTTTGTCTGCACTTGATTTTTCGTTGCAGCTCGCTCGTCGTCAAATTTCGACAAGACGATGCTGCTGGAGATGATGGTGTCGGAGATGGCGCTGGTGAAGATGTTGTTGAAGAGTGGAGATGTGTGGTGGGGGAAGAGGGTGGGGGTGGGGTGGCTTGGAGAAGTGGTCGTGAAGATGAAGAAGACGATGAACAGTAAACTCAAAAAATCTATTTAGTTTTCGTTTTTTACTTTTTTTCTTTTATTTAATTTTTATTTTATAGATAGGGGTATTTTGGTCTAAACCGGCTAAAATAAATCTGTTTAAAAATAGGTGGCTAAAATAAGTTTTTTAAAGTTTTATGTGGCTATAAAAAAACTTGGCTCATAAAAAAATATGAATTTTGGTATATTTTTTTATTTTTTTTATTATATTTTATATAAAAAATATATCAATTTTATATATATTTCGTTACAAAATTAATTGGTCAATAGAATGGAGACAAGTGTCTCCATCTTATTGGCCGAAGCAATGGGTTGGCAGGAGACCAAGTGGTTGAAGGAGGGGGGCTAGTCGACCTGCATTAATGTGGCAACAACCATTTTTTTTTAATGATGTGGCAGATGACAAGGGAAGTGGTCGCCGTTAATGCCAGTCTTAACTGAACTGTTTCACGCCATACCAATCAAACACTTTCAGTCTAACTGAGACAAGTAATCACTCATTATTATCCGCAAAAAATTTTAAGAATATTCTAATATGAATATCTAACATATACCTTGCGCTAGGGTCGAAAGCAATTATTATATAAATGAGGCTATTACGTACTTTATCATCCATCATTCATTCATCGAAGTTTTATAATAACATACTACATTTAAAAAAGGAGTAGATATCCAAAGCACAAGAAAATTGTCGATATCACAACAGCGAGCCAAGAAGCAAAGGGCGGAACACGCCCATTGTCCTTCCTCAACACCATTCCTTCAAACAAATGGTAGTTCACCACTACCCCAAACAACGAAAGCACCAACTGCGCGACCAATTCGTCGGGCTGTTGACAGATTCTTGCACCTCCAATGATAAGTGACACCAAATTGAGTATGTAAACGCTGCATAACGGAGCAAGCAGCCACGTCGAAGCTTGGAAATCATACACCCCCATCTCATGACGCCTTGCTTGTTCATCATCAACTATCTTGTTTGTTAGAGTGAAATTTGCTTCGTGTAGGCCGATCCTGTCCAAAATCGCGTCTATGAGGCCGAAAATGTAACATGTTCCGGACTTCATCATCCAAACCCGCAGTTCATACAAGGCAGTTGTGAGTGAGTCTCCATAGGAGATCACTTCTTGAACATGCTTGAGCTGTGATGAGAGGAAAATGTAGGCGAACGCGATGAAATAGGGCTCCGAGGCCTATAAAACAGAGCAAAAACGTAGTAGTTAGAGACATGTATGATGCAGAGAACATAATGGAAAATGTTTCACCTTAGGATAGAGAGGAATGTTATAGAATAGACAGATTGGAGAGAGTAGGCCTAAGGTGTAGAAAGGCAGGGTGTAGAGACAGTCTAGTATAAACGCGGCATAGCTCATGCTTTGAAGAGTCGGCATTCTCAAAGGGCCGTACACGAGAGGTGAAAAACACGACAGACCAATCTGCATTAGGCCAAATGACCAACGCGTTTGTTGAACTAGCATGTCGCTTAGGTTAGTAGGCGATGCACCTAAAAAACATGGTCGTGCAGGGTCGATTAGCACGGATATCCAGCCACTGCAGTGCAGCTCAAGGCTTGTGATAGTGTCCTCCACAACTGTAAAATATCTGTAGCCAACCTGGATTTGGAATCAAGAATCAATATAGAAGCAAATTGTGATCTCTAACTTGTGCATGCCAATTTTTTAGAGTCATTTTTGGTTCAGTTTAGTACTTTTAATTTGTACATAGAAACTTGCCTTCTCTCCCCATTCTGTGCCAATGTCATAAGCACAAGAGGCCAGCAGTTGGAGCTCCTTCTGCAATACGACAGAGGGGTCTCTGCCTTCGCCTAACTGCGGCTCGTAGTTTCTGTAAATGGACTTGATAAACTCATTGCTTGAGCCGAAGGACTTTCTCAGACGGTTAAGATCAATATCTGCACACAAAAATCATAATATATATACATAACATAACATCAAGGCTAATAAAATGTAGTTTGTAGATCATACACAAATAAATGTACCCTTTTGAATTTTTTGTGTTCCATAGATTGCTTCTCTTCTCATATAAAAGTTGCAGCCGTATATGGTAGGTCCTCGCAGCCCATCAAGGCCTAGCCCTTCTCGCTACATAATTTTCAAGTCGAATGCATCATGCTTGCTATGATAATTGATAAGCAGTCATGTAGTGCAACAAAATGTGAACGACTTTGTACCCAAATGTGATGCAGCCTTCCACCATAGACGTCGTGCTCGTTTATATTATGGAATTTCTGGGGGAACTGCACCCAACCTATCTGTGGAGATAGTTTAGGATCGAGATAAAAACACATTGCTTGACGAGCAGATGATGGATTATCGCAGTACATGTCGCAGTCCAGCACCAAAAAGTATGGAGCATTGCTTATCACTGCAGATACTCGGAGCTGCGCAGTTTAGAATGTGAATGATTGAAACTATCAATTCAAGATTTAAAAAAAAAGACCGTGTATAGAAAAGCAGAGGTGTGAAGAAAGTTTACTAGCACGTTGAGTGCACCTCCTTTGAAATGGTGTGGGTGAGTGGACCTTTTCTCTCGAGCTACGTAGACAAGAATAGGCATGGAATTCCTATTTCCATCTCTCATTACCTGTCAATGTAATCTTATAAATGTTCATGAATTCTTTTTTTTTTTTTTTCTTGGCTCTCAAATTTAGACATGAATTTCAATGTCAATACCTCTATGGTAGCTGAATGATCTCTGCTAACAGAGGCACTTGCATTTACCGAATTCTTCTCCAAAGCTTCACGGAATTCGCAATACTTTTCCTGCTCCCAAAAACACCGATCAGATCCAAATATAAACTAAATTATAAAAATTACGAATATATAGACTTGGATCCAAACTCAGACCACCTGACATAAGTTTTTATGATTATGAAACAGATAAATAAGTGGGCAACCTCAATTATCTTCTTCTCAGCAACGAATTCACCAAACTCATCATCATCAACAGTTTCCTTAGCAGAAAAATAAGCTTCAGGGCACCTGCATTTCAGCCCATATTTTCTACAGAAAGGAACCCAAAATCCGGCGAACCTCCACGCTTCACGAACGGCATGCAACGTAACGTGGGAGCCGCCGTCGTCGGAGAGGTAGACGGCGAGCTTATGCGGAGGGTAATCGAGGGACAGAGCCGAAATCACGGTGTTCATCACCCCGAGCGGCGGCTCTTTGGTTGGATCCGCCGTGCACACGAACACGTCCACCAGCGGCAGCTCCTCCTCCTCCGGCAACCTCTCCGTGTACACGGTTCGTTTCACGGGTCTCCATCGGGTAGCTTGGTGCAGAACCCAGAGAAATGTGAGCACGATCTCCGCGATTACGACGAACGTGTAGAGCAGCAGCAGCAGGGGAGTGAACTCTGTTTGGAAAAATGTTGTAGCTCTGTAGTAGAAAACGGAGAGAATTGCGATCCCGTTCAGAAAGATGTGGAGTCGGTTTATGATGAGATTCTTTGTCAACACACGGCAAGTATTGAGAGGTGCTGAAGCTTCATCCATGAATTTGACTTCAAATAGAGTGAGGTAATTTAAATTGTTCAATATATATAAAATATAATTTAATAAAAAAAAAAAAAAAAAGATGTAAACGTGTAAGACTGTGGGTACTTCAGGTAAAAACGTGCTGCACCATTCCACTTTAGGAAGGAACCGTGAAAATTCATATGCCGCCGCCGCCTAGCTAAGTCCCCATCGACTTTGACTGATTTTACACCAAAGTTAAAAATTTCAATTATTAGTGATATATGACAATTAGGATTTTGTTGTAAATATATCTAATAGATATATATGATATGAGTGATGGCCAAGTTACTAACTCTAAAACCCTATCCCTTGTACTATTATAAATAGAGGCCCTTTGGTTCTCATATTGGATACATACATATAATTGATATTCTCTCTTGTCTCTCTCTAGTTTACAACACATTATCAGCACGATTGTTCTACGCTCCTTCAATTCTAGAAGTCCATCAATCCTAGAAGGTACATGTTTTTTTTTTTACATCATGTTTATTGGCTTTAATATATTATGTCTGTTTTTCTTATTGTTATAATAATCGGTCTTTTCCGATTTAATCTTGAAAAATTAAATATTGATGCTATTCGAGTAGCACAAGTAATATTCATGAATAATACTACATTCAAGATCATAAATTGATGCTATTAAAGTAGCACAAGTAATATTCCTGAAGAATATTACATGCTCTAAAGAGCAAATAAATTAAACATATGGATAATATATCCTTGATTCTTTGTGCAGAATTGCACAAATGGCAAACATAGCCAAACTTGAGTTCATCGCCCTTGACATCTCGGGCAAGAATTATATGCCATGGACTCTTGATGCTGATGTTCACCTGATCTCAAGGGGTCTAGGGGAGACAATAAAAGAAGGAAATAAAGCATCTCAACAGGATCGCGCTAAGGCGCTGATTTTCCTTCGTCATCATCTTCATGATGATCTAAAGACGGAATATTTGACCGTCAAAGATCCGAGTGAGTTGTGGACAAACCTGAAAGAAAGGTTTGATCATCAAAAGACTGTCGTCCTTCCTAAAGCTCGTTACGAGTGGATGCATCTTAGACTGCAAGACTTTAAGTCTGTGAGTGCTTATAATTCTGAATTATTTAGAATTATTTGAAAATTGAAACTTTGTGGAGAAAGTATCACTGATGCTGACATACTTGAGAAAACATTCTCCACTTTTCATGCTTATAATGTGCTGTTACAGCAACAATATAGGGAGCGTGGTTTCAAAAAGTACTCAGAACTAATATCTTGTTTGTTGGTTGCCGAGCAAAATAATGAATTGCTCATGAAAAATCATGAACTCCGCCCCACTGGTTCCGCTGCATTGCCTGACTTCAATGCAACTTTCAACCATGACAATGGACGTGGTCGTGAGAACCAACGTGGACGTTGGCGTGGACGTGGATATGGTCGCGGTCGTGGATGCGGTAAACCAAATGATGCAACCTCTAGCAACAAAAGGCAGAAAACATCCAACGAGCACAATTCATCCAAAAAGGAAGCTGCATGTCATAGATGTGGCATGAATGGACATTGGTCACGTACTTGCCGAACTGCAAAACATCTTGCAGATCTATATCAAGATTCAGTCAAGGGAAAAGATAAGAAAGAAACCAATGTCATTGACTTTGACGGCCCAATTGATACTACTCACTTAGATGTCTCCGACTTCTTTGACGATCCAAAATGAGATAATATGGATCAGTTAATTGGTGGTGGTGTGCTTGAAGACGATCATATGGACATTGTTTAGTCATTTATTATTTATTTCTAGTTGATAAAAAGACATTGCTTATTTACTTTCACATCGTTGTTTTTCCATTAAAAACAATTTATTTATTTTTTCCTTTCGTATTTTTACTCAATAATAATTGATCTTCTGTTAAAAACGTCTTAGACATTCAAATGGAATCTTGTGATATTTGTCTTGCTGATAGTGCCACTACACACACCATTCTCTAAAATAAGAAATATTTTCTTAAGTTGACATTAGCTGAGGATAATGTTAACACAACATCAGGTGCATCAAACATCATTGAAGGCTCCGGAAGACCTTGTATCATTTTACCAAATGATACTAAATTAGATATTAAAAATGCCCTGTATTCTAGTAAGTCCAGAAGAAACTTACTAAGTTTCAAGGATATCCGCTATAATGGATACCATATCGAGACTATATCAGAAGGTGGAAAAGAATATATCTGCATAAATTCTTTTGTATCTGGCCATAAGCGAACAAAAGAAAAATTATTAACACTACCTTCTGGGATGTATTACACATTCATAAAAGCAATTGAGACAAACCATGTCATGAACCCGAAGTTCAATGACACAAAAAGCTTTTTGCTATGGCATGATAGGCTTGGACATCCTAGAGCAACTATGATGCGCCGAATAATCAATAATTCATATGGGCACAACATGAAGAATCAAAAGATTCTTATGACAAATGAATTCCCATGTGATGCTTGTGCACAAGGCAAGTTAGTCATTAGACCTTCATATACGAAGGTTAATATTGAATCTCCATCTTTCTTAGAGAGAATTCAAGGAGATATTTGTGGACCTATACATCCACCATGTGGCCCTTTTCGATACTTTATGGTATTGATTGATGCTTCTTCTAGATGGTCACATGTATGCTTGCTTTCTACTAGAAATGCAGTATTTGCTAGACTACTTGCTCAAATTATAAAATTACGAGCTCAATTCCCAGACAATTCAATTAAAAGAATTCGTCTTGATAATGCTAGTGAGTTTACGTCTCAAGCATTTGAAAATTATTGTATGGCTATTGGAATTGAGATTGAACATTCAGTCGCTCATGTCCATACTCAAAATGGTTTAGCAGAATCGTTTATTAAACGTCTTCAACTTATTGCTAGACCGTTACTTATGAAGTCAAAACTCCCAACTACTGCTTGGGGTCATGCCATATTACATGCGGCAACATTAGTTCGTATTAGACCATTGGCCAACCATGAATACTCCCCAATGCAAATTATTTTTGGTCGAGAACCAGATGTTTCTCACTTACGAATTTTTGGTTGTGCGGTTCAAGTCCCAATTGCACCCCCACAACGAACAAAAATAGGTCCCCAACGAAGGCTTGGGATATATGTTGGATTTGATTCACCTTCGATTATAAGGTATATTGAACCTTTAACGGGTGATTTATTTACTGCACGTTTTGCAGATTGTCATTTTGATGAAATGACATTTCCAACATTAGGTGGAACAAATATACATCCAGAAAAGCACAAGGAAATATCTTGAAATGAGAAAAGCTTGTCACATTTTGATTCTCGAACTAATCAGTGTGAACAAGAAGTTGAAAAGATTATTCATTTTCAAAAGATTGCAAACCAACTTCCTGATGCTTTTGTTGATACAAGAAAAGTGACACAATCTCACATACATGCTGCAAATACTCCAGCCAAAATTGATGTCCCTGAAGGACAAATAGCTCTGGCAGCAAATGAGTCTAAAATTCGTCAAAAACGTGGTCGACCGGTTGGTTCCAAAGATTCTGTGCCTAGAAAAAGAAAGGGGCAAGATGGAAACCAAACAATGACGAAAATGATTAATCAATCAAATGAAAGTGATGTAATTCCTGAAGAATTACAAGTATCTGAAAATCATGAGATCTCAATAAATTATTTATCTTCCAATCAGATACTGGAGAGAGAACATATCATTGTAGATGATATATTCGCCTTTCATATAGCTCATCAAATTTTAATTGAGGATCCTGAACCAAAATCTGTTACAGAATGTAAACAGAGAAATGATTGGCCAATGTGGAAAAGAGCTATGGAAATGGAATTAAATTCCTGTGATAACCGGAAAGTATTTGGACCTATAGTCATAACTCTGGAATCTGAAACCCCTGTTGGATACAGATGGATATTTGTTAGAAAGAGAAATGAGAAAAATGAAGTTACGAGATATAGAGCAAGACTCATAGCGCAAGGTTTCTCTCAAAGACCAGGAATTGATTATGAGGAAACATACTCTCCAGTAATGAATGCGATTACTTTCAGATTTCTGATTAGTCTGGCTGTGTCACAAAGACTTGTTATGCGCCTTATGGATGTAGTAACTGCCTATCTACATGGATCATTAGATAATGACATATATATGAAAATCCCTGAAGGATTTAAAGTGCCTGAAGCATTAAAGTCAAAACCCAAAAGTATGTTTTCAATTAAACTGCAAAAATCGTTGTATGGACTGAAACAGTCTGGTCGTATGTGGTATAATAGATTGAGCGAGTATCTGTTGAAAGAAGGATACAAAAATGATGATATCTGCCCTTGTGTTTTCATAAAGAAAACCGAAAGTGGATTTGCAATTATAGCAGTTTATGTTGATGATTTGAATTTAATTGGGACTCCTGAAGAGCTCAATAAAACTACTGAATATTTGAAGAAAGAATTTGAGATGAAAGATTTGGGAAAGACAAAATTCTGTCTTGGTTTGCAAATTGAAAGTGTCCGAGGAGGAACGTTTATTCACCAATCCACATATACAGAAAAAGTGTTAAAGCGCTTTTACATGGATAATGCACATCCATTGGCATCACCAATGGTCGTTAGATCTCTTGATACGAAGAAAGATCCTTTTCGACCTATTGAAGATGGTGAAACGATACTTGGTCCTGAAGTACCATATCTAAGTGCAATTGGAGCATTAACTTATCTGGCTAATTATAATAGACCAGATATAGTTTTTTCTGTAAATCTTCTCGCAAGATATAGCGCTGCACCCACTTTGAGACATTGGAATGGTGTTAAGCACATTCTACGTTATCTGAAGGGTACCATAGACCTTGGATTATATTATTCAGAAAATTCTGATTCTTCTCTGGTAGGATATTCGGATGCAGGATTTTTATCCAATCCACATCAAGCCAAGTCACAAACTGGCTATGTTTTCACATGTGGTGGAACTGCTATATCATGGAAGTCTGTGAAGCAAACCTTGACTGCAACATCCTCAAATCATTCTGAAATCATTGCAATCCATGAAACAAGTTGAGAGTGTGTATGGTTGAGAAATATGACAAGTCACATCCAAGAGTCGTGCGGATTAGCTTCATCAAAGATCAATCCAATTGTTTTGTATGAAGACAATGCTGCCTGCATCGCGCAACTCAAGGAAGGATACATCAAAGGTGATAAGACGAAGTACATTTCTCCCAAGTTATTCTACACACACGATCTCCAAAAGAGTGGCGATATCAACGTTCAACAAATTCGCTCAAGTGACAATTTGGCGGACTTATTCACAAAGTTATTCTATAATAAAATTTATTTTTATAATTAAATATTATTAAAATATTAAATTTATAGCGGGATACTAGATTGAGAGCTAGAAGATTTCATCTGCATTAATTATGTGTAATATGTTTTATTAAAAACTTATGTAGTTTATATTTTATTTATTTCTTTAAGTTCAATTTCTTATGGTTTATAATTGTTTCTTAAAGATTAATTTTATTAATATTTTTTTATGTACAATTACGGTTTTTAATTATTTTATTGATATTAAATTTTATTTTTGGTTAAAAATTAATTAATTATTATTTTTTATTATTTCATAATTATGCTATATAATTTATTAGAATTTCAATTATTATCCATAAATGTGAAGTATGATTGATAATATTATAATAATTTTTATTTTGCACCTTCGTAGGCAAGTGGAATTTTGCTTGCTATATTTTTTTACCGTCATAAGGATTTTTTTTTCTTTTTTCAGTTAATGATATTCAAAAAAAAGTTTACAACTTTTACCGAAATAAGAAATGAAAGCTCTCTGCATCTGTCACTCCATTTCCATCTTATATAATATGCACTGTATTACCCGTGCGTTGCACGGAGAATATATTATAAATTTAATTTTTTTTTTAAAAAATGAACATAAAATATTCAAAATTTTTGGGAATTGTAAATAAAATTTTCTTTCCATATATATTAAATGTCTATTTTATAATAATTCCTATTTTTAAACGAAATAAATTAATTTTGACTTTAATTGTTTATAAATTTACAAAATTTAATTTGTTACTTCTTTAATTATAATTCATATAAGCTGGATTAAAAAAAGTACATTGAAAAATAACATACTTCCAAATATATATATATATATATATATATTATAAATTTTGAATAACTTGCTTGTATACAACATTTGTAGTGGATGATGTGCTATCAACATCATCATTTTTACATACTAAATTTTTAGACCTGCACGACTTGTGACTCGTGATACAGCAACATAGAGTTGCCCATGAGTAAAGACTGGATTTTTCAAAAATAATCCAACATGGGAAATTGATTGACCTTGAATTTTATTTATCGTCATAGCATAAGAGAATAATATGAAATTGTCATCGTTGGAATTTAAAAGGCAACCTTGGGTCTGATGGTGTGAGCGACATCCTTGGAATCAAAATTTTGTTTCCTGCATTATCACCAGTAAGCACTTTCGCTTCCAAAACATGACTGTCAAGTCTTGTAATCACCAATCTAGTGCCATTGCATAATCCATTTGCATGATCTATGTTTCTTATTAACATGATCGGAGTTCCCACATCCAAATATAGTTCATGATTAGGCACCACAGAACATCTAAGACTATTCAAGAATTCTGGTGTGTGTACCTCATGGAGAAAGTCATCATTTGAATCTGATCTACAAGTGCTATCAGAACTTAGATACACTTGGCCCTCAGCAACATTCAACGATGTCATGTACTGATTTATGGACTCAACCACCTCAAGAATTGGAGCAATAATGGCTTATTTTTATAAATAACTTGACTCATCAATGACATTATGACACATAGGATATGTGCTTTCCACAACGGCTGCAATAGGATCTTCAGAATATTTAATCAATATATCATCAGATAATTCAATGGTTGCTTCTCCATTATTGGGTCCTCCTATTATGCCATCTCCTATACTTGAAATCCATTTTGAAAATTCTTTTAACTGAAGTGATTCATCATTTGAATCCATATTTTGAAGTCTCATATTCTTTGTTAGTTTCAAAATCATGCAACTACTCCATAAATATGATGAGTTGATTGTTGCATACAAAACATCTTGTCTATTTCCCTTAGGAATAACCGGTAGAAGTTGCCTAAAATCTCCTCCAAGCACAACAGTCTTACCTCCAAATGGCACATCAAAGATCATAGGATTGCAAAAATGCATTATATCACGCAAGCTTCGATCTAAAGCTTCAAAAAAGTATCTATGCATCATCGGAGCCTCATCCCAAATTATAAGTTTGGCTTGTGTAATATATTCAGCAAGTGTACTTCCTTAATTGATATTGCATGTAGAGTCTTCATTAGGTGATAAACATGGCTTTTCCATGCATTTGAGTAGTTGTATGGCTCATATTCGTAGAGTAATGCATGCATTTGTTGAGTTTTTATGCTAGTTTCGAGTTTCCTTGTGATTTTTGATGTTTTGTTGTTTCTTGTGCAAGTTTGAGCTGAATTTGAGATTTATCCAAGATCCAATTCAAGGAGGAAAGTTGTTAGAAAGATAGAGGATCAAGAGAGGGTCGCAACGCAACTTGAATCGGGTCAATTGGATGAGAAACGAGGGAGAACGAAGCAAAACGGTGGAGCGTGTCGGAGAGTGCACGATGGCACGGACCGTGCTGTCAGACGGCACGGCCCGTGCCATCAGACAAGTGAATTTCGGAGTCTCGGTAGCAACGGCACGGTCCGTGCCGCCTTGTGCTGAAAATTAGGCTCTTTTTCCTTCCTTTTTGGGCTCTGTTTTTCCCCAACTATATAAGGCTCTATTTTGCACAATTTTTGGACGTCTTTTTACAGATACTTTTTACTTATTATTTTAGAGTTCTCTTATTATTTTACTTTCGAGGTTTGCTGTGAACATTCAACATTGAAGAATTCAAGTTTTAATCAACGAATCGTCATTCCGGTTTTTCTAATCTATTGCATATTTATATTATGTTTATGATTATTCCTAGTTCTATTATTTCTATAGTTTTAATTATGCGTGAGTAGTCTTTTATTAATTCTAGGGTTTGCAAAGCATGATTGAAGCTATGTATTTAATTTAATCTTGTTATTTTTCCCTTCCGATTATTGTGTTCAATTGTTCAAGAGCTTTTGATTTCATGCTTAATTACTGATCACAATTGATGCATGCTAGCTAGTTAATTTAAGTCCTGGCGGAGATAATTAATTAGTGGGATTAATTGAATAATTTGATACACGTTCTAAGGAATCTGTAGGGGAATTAAATATGTGGTTCTATCGGGAGTTAGTAAATCAACCTAGAGACGAAAGTAATAGGTTGTTTGTTAATCTACTTCTACCTTGAGACCTGGCGGAGATAGGTAGATATATTTCTGATTCCTCACCTTTAATCGGATTAAAATTGGGAAAGATTAGGATTAAATTGAATCATAGTGGATACATGTGTGCTGCATTTCTAGGATTAATATTTCATTAATTGATTGAGTTTGATTATTTGTTTAATTAATTTATTTGTGTCTTTTGAAGTTTGTTTATTTTCTCTTATTTTATTTAAATTCGTGCCTAGTTTTAGAAGTCTTATAGTTGGTAGCCTGGATAATAGAGAGTTGTTAGCTTAGTACTCAGTATTTATTAAATATTCAGTCCCTGTGGATACGATACTCGATTCGCTTGCTATATTGCATTGTCCTGTGTTAGTTTCAGTTTAGTGCATAATAAATAGTGCATCAACTTTTTGGCGCCGTTGCCGGGGATTGATTTTGATTTATACACTGATATTATTACTAACAACAATTTATTACTTCAGGTAAAAAAAACATGGAAAATCTTTGTGGGAATGTGGAAGAGATGTTTAGATCTATGATGCACCAAATGAATGAGCAAACTAGAGCATGGAGTGTTCCATATACTTTGCCTATGAATCAAATGCATCAACTACCCACTGAGTGTCAATGGTTTGAGCAATATTATCTTCCAGTGAGCACGTTGAAAGTGCAGATGGAGCGAATGATCGACAGTGCACCAACTCTTTGGGACACTAATCAAGTATATGAGCCAGAGTTGACCAATTTGGAGGATCTAATGCATCAGATGGATGCAAATATGGTGGCTTTCAATGCTAGATTGGACAAAATAATAGATTCTACAAAGGAGATGGAAAGTTCTTTAATTAGAAGTTCACAGCATGTCAGTTCAATTCTTCATAATTTGAGCCTCCAGCACCAACCAGAGCAGTGCAATGTTATCCAAGTGGAAAGTGTTGTATCATTTGAAGATGACTCAGAAGTGCTTATTGTTGAAGAAAAAGAAGCTGAGATATTTGTTGAAATTGAAGATCTTCCCAAAGATATGGTGAAACCCCAATGATTAGCTCAAATATTGCCAGAGAAATCAAAGAAGCTGCAAAATAAAGTTGTGGAATTTAAACATTCACACAGTAAAGAAAAAATGTCTCAGCAGCCTGTCAAGAATGAACAAGCAATGGAATGGTTCACAAGGATAGAAAAATGCATTGCTTTATTTCTTATAAATAAAAGCAAATTTTCTGTGGAAGATACTCATAGAGATGGAACTAAGTTGAAAGCTTCACATATTTGGAGTATGCAAAAGGAAGAATAACTATCTGCAAGGTTCTACAATGCCTTTGATGATAGAGTGTCGCAATTGTTTTAAACTGCATTAATTATTGAGGTATCGTCTAGCTAAAGACGTTAAATAAAGCACTGGATGGGAGATAACCCATCAATTTTTTTTATCTGCGTTGTTTTCTTTCTTTTCTTTTGTTTTGTGTCTTGTTTTCGTGTGCTAACATGTAGAAAGACATTTTGGAACCCAAAGCTAGTTCAATATCATCCATGCCGGTTTCAAGGTTCTTTTCTCCATATTAGTGTACGGTGAGTTCGTTCCAAACACATCTTAATTTTGTTCCCTCCAAACTTATTCTCTTTGCAGTTGAACAAGTTTGGGGGAAGGGGATGGATTCGATATGTTTGGCATGTGTTTTGTTTCTTAGTGTCTTTTGCCTTTGTGTTTTGTTTTCTTTGTGTCTTTTGTGTTTTTGTGGTTGAAAGCCATGTTTTTTGTGAACTCGTGAAATGCTAATGATGAAAAGGAGCGTTGTTTTGAAAAATATTGCATGAATTTGATGGATATTGACTTATTTGAATTGATGTACTTGAAATTGAAGTAAATGAAGCATGAATAGTCCTGTGAGCTTTTTTGAGCCTTAACTGTATATCAATGCACAGTTTGATTTCCTTCATGAGTGTTTGTCATGCATGCTTTGGTGTGTCTAGAACTTGCCATGGTTTCTATTCGAATAATCTCGATTATGTGTAGAATTTAGAAGTGATTTGAGGCCATCTTTTCATAGCCACATTAATTTCTAAACACTAACCGAAAAATCGACCTTTGCTAGCCAATTTGAGCCATAATTGCCTTTTGTTCATGAACTTGGATGATAGGGGGTTCGGAAGGTGAATAAGGGTATCTTGTTGTGGAAAATAGTGTTTTTGTGGGGAGAGAATGGAGATGTTGATATTGGGGTGAAAGATATTCTCATAAGCTCGAGGGTTGAAAAAGAAAAAGAAAAAAAATCAAAAATGAAAAAAAAAAGAAAAAGAAGAAAAGAAAAAAAATTGTGTGGAAAAGAAACAAAAAAGAGTCAAATATTGAAAGGTAGCAATTGAGAATGTTTGCTATTTGTTGGCTTGCTTGTATTTTTGTTGTTGAGATGAACATAAGAGAATAATGTTTTGAAGTGTGAGGGAGTTGGAAAGAGTTGGAAGATGGATTTTGGATCCATACTTGTGGTTGGAGTTGAAAAAGGTTGTGAGTGTGTTGAATTTTCGAGTCACTTAGCCAAAAATTCCTAACCTTAACCAATGTCCCGACATTACATCCTAAATCAAAGACCTCATTGATCTTTATTCTTCTATGATTGAGTATATGAGTGTTTTAGACGATTGGCAAGCCTATGGTTAACACTTTTGCATTTGCATTTGATTCGATGAGCGTTAATTTATACACTTGTGAGACGAGCGATACACATATCGGTGAGGTTCATGCTTTGTTTATGGATATTAATTGTGCTGAGATTTGGATGAGTTTATGGATGTTAAATTTATGCAATTAAAATTATTTTGAGCATATTCGTGAAGCATTTATGATCGAGTTACTTGTTCTCCTCCATGTTTATATTTTCTTAATGTTCTTCTCATTGTTCGAGGATGAACAATGGTTCAAGTTTGGGGGAATGATAAACATGGCTTTTACATGCATTTGAGTAGTTGTATGGCTCATATTCGTAGAGTAATGCATGCATTTGTTGAGTTTTTATGCTAGTTTCGAGTTTCCTTGTGCTTTTTGATGTTTTGCTGTTTCTTGTGCAAGTTTGAGCTGAATTTGAGATTTATCCAAGATCCAATTCAAGGAGGAAAGTTGTTAGAAAGATAGAGGATCAAGAGAGGGTCGCAACGCAACTTGAATCGGGTCAATCGGACGAGAAACGAGGGAGAATGGAGCAAAACAGTGGAGCGTGTCGGAGAGTGCGCGATGGCACGGCCCGTGCCATCAGACAAGTGAATTTCGGAGTCTCGGTAGCAACGGCACGATTCGTGCCGTCACACGGCACGGTCCGTGCCGCCTTGTGCCGAAAATTAGGCTGTTTTTCCTTCCTTTTTGGGCTCTGTTTTTCCCCAACTATATAAGGCTCTGCTTTGCACAATTTTTGGACGTCTTTTTACAGATACTTTTTACTCATTATTTTAGAGTTCTCTTATTATTTTACTTTCGAGGTTTGCTGTGAACATTCAACATTGAAGAATTCAAGTTTTAATCAACGAATCGTCATTCCGGTTTTTCTAATCTATTGCATATTTATATTATGTTTATGATTATTCCTAGTTCTATTATTTCTATAGTTTTAATTATGCGTGAGTAGTCTTTTATTAATTCTAGGGTTTGCAAAGCATGATTGAAGCTATGTATTTAATTTAATCTTGTTATTTTTCCCTTCCGATTATTGTGTTCAATTGTTCAAGAGCTTTTGATTTCATGCTTAATTACTGATCACAATTGATGCATGCTAGCTAGTTAATTTAAGTCCTGGCGGAGATAATTAATTAGTGGGATTAATTGAATAATTTGATACACGTTCTAAGGAATCTGTAGGGGAATTAAATATGTGGTTCTATCGGGAGTTAGTAAATCAACCTAGAGACGAAAGTAATAGGTTGTTTGTTAATCTGCTTCTACCTTGAGACCTGGCGGAGATAGGTAGATATATTTCTGATTCCTCACCTTTAATCGGATTAAAATTGGGAAAGATTAGGATTAAATTGAATCATAGTGGATACATGTGTACTGCATTCCCTAGGATTAATATTTCATTAATTGATTGAGTTTGATTATTTGTTTAATTAATTTATTTGTGTCTTTTGAAGTTTGTTTATTTTCTCTTATTTTATTTAAATTCGTGCCTAGTTTTAGAAGTCTTATAGTTGGTAGCCTGGATAATAGAGAGTTGTTAGCTTAGTACTCAGTATTTATCAAATATTCAGTCCCTGTGGATACGATACTTGATTCGCTTGCTATATTGCATTGTCCTGTGTTAGTTGCAGTTTAGTGCATAATAAATAGTGCATCAGTCTTCATTAGGATTGATTGGAATTTTGAAGCGAGAATGAGCAGTTCTTCCACCAGGCAACAAAAGAGATGCTATACTACTGGAAGCCACATTCAATACAATTTCCCCTTTGGAACATATAGCAGCGGATAATGTTCTCCAGACAAATGTTTTACCAATGCCACCATATCCATAAACAAAGAACATCCCTCCTTTGTTTGATACTACTGCATTCATTATCGAATCATAAACATGGCATTGTCCGTCCGTACACTTACTTAGTAATTCTTTGAGCTCCTCTTGAAGAAGTTTACAATCATATCGTAGCTCATCATTTATCAATCTATTTTGATTTGATTGGAAGAATTCTGCACTTGGAAACGGCATACCAACAAAGTCGTGTAAACTCCTCCCAAAACTTCTCAATAATTTCTCAATCTCCACCAAACAATAATTTTTGATTTGCTCTTCATTCAAGATTAACTCTGAAAAATAATACTATATATTATATTCTGAATCATATATTATATTAAAATGTAAAATTAATAGATGATGTATATGCTCTAGTAAATTATCGTACCCGGATGTTGAAACAATATTCTTTGATTGTACAGGATATCGTCTGAGATGTAACTCCAGCAATTGTCCCAAACTATTTCTGGATGTGATAAAGAGTCTGATAACAATAATGTAACGAAGAGATTTCTCAATGAGTGTGCAGAAGCCCACTGACTTGCTTCTATAATTCCATCAATATATTCTCTATCATCATCCAATAGTCCTAAGGCATAACACACATCTCTAAATGTAGCATATTAAATCCCATTGATGCATCTTATGTCTGCATGTTATATATATATATATATATATATAATTTGTGTGTGTGTGTTATATAGTTAGTGATGTGCTAAATATCATATATAATTAATTATTTGTTAGTATTCAAGGTACATTTTGTTCTCAACTTTTAGATAAGCTTAACATGGATAAACACATTGATATTGATGATACATAAATTGAACGGATGAATTTTGTGTAATCCTAAATACATTGATAGCATTAAATAACTTGCAGAAAAGCATCAGTTTTATGTCTGTTTTTTTTATAAATATTTATCAATACTTGAATTAGATGGTTTCATGTTAAAAATCATAAATATAAAAATTTATGATTATTAAGGGATATATTTATATATGAAAGATGAATATTATAAATAAATAAATAAAGACACAAATTTAAATGCTTTTTAATAGCATATAACATTAGATCAATGATACTCCAAGACTGAATGACATGGATCATGTCCTAATAATTAGTACACATGTCTTCTATGCTCCAAGACTGAACACTACATAGATAAGGTTCAGTAATTAGTACACATGCCCTCATGTGTGATACAAAAAGTTCAAAATAGGAGCTCTCATACACATAAAATATATATATGCATCATATTAATACAAAAAAACCTAAAGGGCCCAAAAGTCTAGATTAAATATCCAATCTACTCTTTCTCTTTCTTGATAAAGACCCTAGTCTTCTTTGATGCATCTGTAGATAAAAATGAATCTGCGAGACATCTTTTGACTGATCCAATTTCCTTAGAGCTGCTGCAGGTGTCTCACCTACCAACTTCTGAGTAATATTTCACCAAAATAAACAACACAACATATTATTAATGCTAGTTAATTTGTCAAAAGATAAATTATAATATAGTGTTTACAGCGTGTTTAACCTTCTCCTCATCCCTTGAGCTAGAAGGGGGCTCAATGGTTGTATCATGTTCAAACTGTCCAAAAAAAGTCTGCACAAAACATTATTAAGATTAGTAGAGTTTAAGCAAATAGCTTTAAAATATTGTAATTTATCATGAACTTCAGTTTAACCTTCTCGTCATTCACTTTTGATGTCTCAAGGTTGGAGATATAGTTTGATTCTTGACTATCCAATAGATGGCCAGAATAAGTGTTTACAATGAGAGGGTCAGTTATAATCTTTGCAACAGCATAGGCCCCATTGGCACCCATAAACTCTTCACCCCTTATATTGACCTTAAACATCATTTTTTTATCTACCAAAGCCTCCTCATTTTCTGAAAGAATATTAACTTCTTCCTCTCCCTGGACAACATCAAATTAAGTCTATCAAATTAAGTAATCATAATAATCTATCTAATATATTCAAATGTGATCTTTAAAGCAAATAGACAGAATTACCATTACATTTTTAGTGTTCAACTCTCCAGCACTTCTTCCAATTAACTGCAAACATTCGCTATCCCATAACAGAAACAGTGCACTTCTGGTTTCATCAACTACATGGACCTTCAATTTATATCTAAGATTGCCAGACACATCGTATCTGTTGCATTTCCCACAGAAGAAACGATTTTCAATTTTTTGAAGCTTCTTAGGACACTTCTTACATGAAATGTAGTACCAGCCACCATCACCATCAACCGCAACTATAGTCCCACATAACCAAAAGCTTCCATTCTACATATGAGAAGCCAGTTAGATTATTTACTAACAAAATAAAAACAATATATTGTACTACATTCTGATGACTAACCTCGGTACCATCAAAGAGTTGTGCTATGGTTTTGAGAACATTCTCCCCTGCACACAGCTCATTACTGACTGTAGAGGATGATCCATTTGAAATACTACTAATAACAATAGTATCCAATAAGCTGGAGTCATCTCCAAGTCTACCAAAATAGATTTAATGATATTATTAGATAAATCAGAGAAACTATAGACATTTGATGACAAACTGTTGTATACAAAATATAATTACCTCTCCTTGAAATATTTGATTTCTGGAACATCAGAATCCATCACTACTTTAGTAACATGGTATGTATTGACAACTTTAATCTCCCATATTGTACAGACATCATATGGGTAAGCAAACATACATTCATTAACATTAAAAATAAGATTAATTATTGCAACAACTAACCTCTATACATGTTTTGTTTTGCCATTTGCAATATCATTATCTTTGGTGCCCTACAAGTTTTTTCACAATATTTCAGAAATTAGTCCTTATACTCTTCCCACAGTGTACATGGCAGCCTGTTCCCCCTAAATAAATTTACAAATATATTTAGTTTTCATTTAATCCACTATTATAATAAGAATAAACATCATACTTCTAGTCATATTTCTTACTCAATGTCTTCCAACATCAACTCAATGAGCTTTGATTGCTTCTCATTTGAAGATACATGATTTTCTGGTTGTCCCATCTCTTTCACTACTCCCACAACATCTACAAAATGAAAAATTATGTTACAAAGATATATTATCCTTTGGTACTGATAAAAGGAAATTTAGTAAAACAAAATACATAGTAACATTACCAAACAACCCTGCATCATAGATGTTTTCCATAGATTTAATTACTTCAAAGGATTTGAATGTGTACACGCGTCTTGAAAATGCATCGTCGAACAACTTACACACATGGGTCCTCTGAAGAAATATGATCATGTACTTGTTTTCAGTTGTCTTGTATTTATCGGCATTTTGAGTGACGATAAAATTTTTAATTCCATACACGCATCCTTCTTCCAATAAAGGCTTGAAAGTTGGGATTAAAGTATTTTGAATGGTTCCATGAATGTGATCGCCCTGTTAAAAAATGTCCAACATTAATGATATAAACAGTAGCAAGAGATACAAAATTTACATACAATGCACTTTATTTTTACTTTGTCATGCATATTATACCTCAGAATCGTGAAAAACACACTTATATGTCTTTGTTTCTCTTAGATTTCCAGGCACCGAAACTGTAAAAGCACGCACCAATCGAACCTTCAATGCCGATGTCAAACTTGCTGGATTTAAATCTCTAATGAGGCAAGCCACTAGTGCCACTGTTGCTTTGATTCAGAATGGATTTTGCAAAAGAAAAGTGATCCTTGACCGTAGCCGTTGATAGAGAGCTGATAGAGAATATGTGAGAATTGGTATGCAACAATTGTGTATGAACACACAATATATAGAATGCAAAATGGCTCCAAATACATAAATATTGAGCGGTAGTTTTTACTGTTTGAATTAGAGCTACAATTGTAGGTTAATAAGTAGCTTCAACATAAAAAAATTCAAATTGTGTTGTATATTTTTAGTTTCAATTTTGGGTGCCCAATTTGTGTTATATATTTTTAGTTTCAATTTTGGATGTCCAAATTCTGTAAGCATATCCTGTCAAATATTTGTGTGGAAGTGTGCATATCTACAATTCTGTAAGCATATCCTGTTAAATATACAGACTATACAACATATATGTACTATATTTGTGTGGAAGTGTGCTAGAAAAGTAAGCAAAATTCTGGCAGCTTTTGACTTTGTTTTAAAGCTGTAACATTTTTGGATTGTTTATAAATTAAAACTAGCATAAAGTATTGAAAATGAATATCTGATTTTAATTAGAAAAGTTACTCATGCATGGGACATGCACATTTGGACGGGAATATGAGGCAATGAACAATAGGAAGAGATTGTGTTTTAATATATTAGATAGATGTAGTAGAAGAGGGAAAATTAAAATCCATAAATATCTAAAGGTTCAGCATGCGCTAACAACCTTTCACGTGTGACATATCACACATCCCATTCCCATCATTATGTAAGAGTTCCACATATACTATTAACCATTTATACATGACATATCGCACCCTAATTAGGAGGTGGGATATGTGTACTAGACATAATTATTAATAATGATTAAAATTTGTATAAGACCGTCTAAATGATCTATTATATTAGACTAGTTAAATTGGATTCAAACCATCCAAAATAACCCAAAATCCACTCAGGTCGATCCCTAATCAGCCTAGGCTAAACTATTGCCCCACGTCAGGCCCAGATACTTTCATATTTTTTTTCCAATTTTGCTTTTAATTAATTAAAAAATCATCTATTTTTTCATCCTAATTAATTATCAAACGTAGTGTACAAGTCCATGCGTTAGCATCGAGTGAGTACATTGCGTATGCGCGAGACTCCGGACAAAAAACCAATTTAATTCAAAAAATTAATTTAATTCATATTCAATTTTAAAGTGTTCACTAATTCAATTTTTGGTACATATTTATTTCAAAAAAAAATAATTATTATCGAGTACAGTGCACAATCCCACGCATTAGCATTGGACGAGTACATTGCGCGAGACGTGTAATATAAAAAATAATTCAATTTAATTTTAAAGTTTACTAATTTCATTTTAGGGTATATATTTATTTTTAAAAAATTAATTACCAAGCGCAATGCACGAGCTCATACCTTAACATCGAGTGAATGCACTGCATGAGACGACAGATAAAAAAATTAAATATATATTTATAAAAAAAAAGAAGAAATTAAAAATTAGAACAAAAACTAATGAAAAGAAAAAGAAAAATGGAGAGGGAGGACCACTAAAAATAAAAATAAAAGAGAAAACAGAAAAGAGAGAGGACCACCTCCTAGATCAGTCTTAAAGGAGTGTGTCCCAGCTCATTAATAATTTTAGATCAAAATACCCTTTCCTAATTAAAGTCATATTATAGAATACTCATACAATATATGATAACTAATTGAATGATATATATTTTAGGAATTGTAATTAATTATATGGATAATTTTAAATACACCCAACAAACAATATATTAATACATACATACATACATACATACATACATACATACATACATATATGTATGTATGTATGATTTTATTCAAATTAATGTGCCCTAGTATTTGGTTTGAAAATATATGCATGCATTATGCTTATTTTCTATAATTTTATTGCTTATACCATATAATGCTTAGCGAACGAGACCTAAAAGTCAAAAACTCAAATTTTTAGTTGAATGTTATTATCGGAATTAATTCAACTGGAAGCAATAACTTATATTGGTTCTATTTTATTGCCGAAAATTCGACTAAAAAATACAAGAATTGTAAGAAACATGGGTTGTTCTTTCATACACAAACAAGGTGGCAAATTATATGGTGTGACTATCACAGGCCAAGAGGAATATTGTTTGTCTGTTTGTCCAAATGGCTGGAAACCATCAATGGAAAGACTCAATCTAACATACCGACTTTCAGCTGCAAAGCTAGGAAATGTCATGTCTAGGTGCTTCCACGCAGGTGAGTCGGCTGGATGATGCATAACCCTGTCATCAAGTGATCTCGCATGCCAATGCATCTCTTCAGTGGTAGCCTTCGATGCGTACAACCTCTTCAGTCTTTTCTGGGCAACTTTCTTCACACCCCTGTTCTGGTTAGAACGTCTTACAGTGTGGTAACGTTCTTTATTACAGTGTTTGCATCTCATCAAGTCAATGTCATCCTTCCAATACAGCATGCAATTGTCTGTATAACAATCGATCTTCTCCATCGGCAATCCCATACCACACAGAAGTTTCTTCGTACCGTAGAAATTAGTGGTGAACATATTATTTTTCGGCACAACCTCTTTCAAAATACTTGTAAATTGGTCAAAACACCTCTCTGAAAAGTTAAGCTCAGACTTCAAGGCCATCAAACGGGCCACGAGAGACAATTGTGTGTGACTCTTACAGCCCGACCACAGTTCGTTGTCCGCAGCAGCCAACATATCATAAAAGCGTTGAGCTTCAGGATTGGGAGCTTCTTCAACACCACTCGTCTCATCAAAAACAAAATCTGGCCTAGCAATATCCATCACCATCGTGTGATACGTATTCGGTTCATACATGTCAACTAAAGATTCAGACAGACTTATCTCTCCATGAAAGGTCCATGTGTAATAATTCGGCACAAAACCGTTCTGACAAATGTGCATTCGGACCTCAAATGAATTTCTATAAGGCTGATTCTTGCACTTTGCACATGGACACTTTATATTTTCCACATCTAAAAACATTGGATGGCTGGTGGCAAAGTCTATAAAACTTTCGATCTTTTGTGCAAATTCTAACAAATCAGATCCATCACGACTCCATTGATACATCCAAGCTCGACTAGGGACTCGATTCATACTTGCCTAAATTATAAAATTAATTAGGAAAAAAATTCGGTAGCATAACGGCGTGAAACCTATATTTTGACCAAGTCATCGACGTAACTTTACTAGGTTCTGGAATTAACTAGCAAAAACCAAACACCAAACACTAAACACCAGAGGGATCCAGGGGCCCTTGTCCCAAACCAAACACCAGAGGGATCCAGGGGCCCTCGTCCCATTTTCAACTAATTAACATGCTTTCATAAATTCAAGTAGTAAAATGCTTTCATTTCTTCAAATTAACATGCTTCAATAAAAACTCAACTAATTAACATACTTCAATAAATTAAACTAACATGCTTGGCGCGTCGTTTTTCACCAAAAAAAAATCCGACCAACAGTTGGTATGCCCACACTACCCAGAATAGTGGCAAGCAAGATTGTCTCCCAAAAGACCGACGATAATTATTCCACATTTTCAGATTGCAACTCCTAGAGTTTCTACACAAATTTTGTTGTTGTAAAGTAAAAATGAAAATAAACAAATAAACAGAGAGTAGTTTTTTTTAACAGATTATGAAAGGTATTCCGGTTTTCAATTAACTCCATCCTAACTTAATTATACCAATCCTCAATACAAAGATAATTCCAATTAATGCATGCAAACCAGTTATAGCCATTGAAGACACTTCTGATGCAGCCTAATTTCTCCTTAATTTCTCGATAATCAGGGAGACACTTCACCAATTATTTCCCTAATCGACTGACAACCTTAAGAGACACTCTATAGATTTAATGAGCCGATAGCTTTGAGCACTAGAGAAACCCGATTCTAAACCAACAGACTCTGACACAGGACCGTTGAGTTTAGACTGTTCTTCTCTCGATTCTGAAGAATCATTGTACCACTAATTAAA
This sequence comes from Perilla frutescens, assembly GCA_026008535.1. Classification (NCBI taxonomy): domain Eukaryota; kingdom Viridiplantae; phylum Streptophyta; class Magnoliopsida; order Lamiales; family Lamiaceae; genus Perilla; species Perilla frutescens. The sequence goes on along the minus strand of BRKX01000013.1, from coordinate 7,588,107 downwards.
CTTAAACCACAATTACGGATGGTCGGTTTAATTGGCTACTAATTAATTCCAATCTACTAGATATTTGCAACTACCTAACAGTGTCGAAGCAATTAACAACTTTAAACATCGAGATTCACAGATACATGCAATTGATTAAAATAGAAAGAATAATTAGATCTCACAGTATAATTACGCCAAGGCTTCGTTAATCTTCACCGGAATAAGAATGAGTTTAGCTTGATTGCATAACTAAATCAGAACTTCAAAATATTGTAAAGCAGTACACCATGAAAATAATGAAAAAGATGAATAAGAATTGCTGGAACACATCTCTGCTGTTGTTTGTGAGTATGGAATAGATAATTCCTAATCTATCTTAATATCCTTAAATATAAATCCTTAATTATGGAAATAGAATCCTAGATCAACTCCAATTAGGAAAGTGATAAAATAAAGACTCCCAAGGCGGTGGAACAGCTGCTAGACGCGTCCAAATCATAAGTTAGGTAAAACTCCCGCTCCATCCCAATTCCGTGTGCACAGGCCCAATAGCTTGGTGTCTCGGTATTCCTTCTGCTCAGTATGCACATACTGACTGATTTGCGAACTCTTCTAGCTTTCACCTCATCCATACTTGACTGCATTTTCCCCAAAGTCAAGCCAATTCCTCCACATTTGTGTTAATTACCTGCGATCACTATCAAAACACACTTTCTTCCACAAAATATGGTTACGAGACAATTAACATGATCAAAATATACAAAAAATGGCCCAAAAGAAACATGTAAAAATAGCCCAATCAAAACCCCCACACTTAGACAATACTCGTCCTCGAGCATATCTAAACAGAAAACAAACTCGAAAATAAAAACATAAAACGACAAGTCAAGCATTGGCTGCCTTAAACTGTAAACACTCAGAGTCAGGATTACAACATAACCAACCACAACCAACCGACCCTTTCTCTTCTTTCATGAAATGTACACATGCCCTTCATTCAAGTAAAAAACGTGCAACTTAATCCAGCCTCACCAGGGTTCGCTCAATTTCTCTCAAAAAGTAAGGACAAATTTTAAATTCACACAAGTCATGATTTGCTGCTTTCAAACATAAACTTGCCCATATGTCAAAACTATAACCAACAACTTGAGATCAAACATGAATCAAAAGGTCTTTTCAGCAGGTTGAAATGGGGCTAGGGTGCACAGGTAGGATAATTTGGGTAAAGTGGCTCAAATAAGTGAAAACATGTAAGTACATCAAAATGCAATCCTCAAAGCCGGCTGCAACTTCTCAAATATCTCAACACGTTCCAAGTTTAGTGCTAGTCTCCAAAACAATTTGCAACACAGGGCAACAAAATTTATTTCAGCTAATCACATCTCTTATCTCCTCTCTGTCCTATTCCTTATTTGCGTTTCTTTCTCTTTTTTTTCTTGGAATAGGACAAGAGCATACATATTTATTCTCAATTTCCCAGCACTAGCTATCTTTCAATGCACAAGTGAATGCAGCTCAAATAAGTACGATGATACTTACATGTTTTCAAGAAAAAGAGCAGGCCAAAAATAAGCTAAGGCTAAATATTTAGTGACTGTTAACAACAAAGAACAAAAATTGGGAATTAGGCTCAAACAGGCTCACTAGTGGTCAATTAAGGGTAGGGAATTTGTCTTCAGGCCAAAGCATAAGTTAATCATACATGCCTTAATCATATTCATGCAGAGGGACTTAAAAGAGGTATAGGCATGGCAACTGGGAAAATTAAGAATCAAGCAATCAAACCTGACACACTCAACAAGAGGAACTGAGCTTTCTATACATATAACATGCTCAACAGGCTCAAATCTCATGTTTATGGGCTCATCAAAAGTTGATCAAATCACAAAACAGCAACCAATTCAAACCAAGCAAAACCATGTCATAACCCCTCCTCCTCGTGTACTTCAATTTCAGACAGCCAATACTCAACATAAAACAAGTAAAACACAAAATATTTTTCTATTTTTTTTATATATATCCAGAAAAACAACCAAAAACACAATAAGTAACAACTTTGCCCCCACACTTAAACAATACAGTGTCCTCACTGTGCAGGAAAGGAGAGGGACTCAAGAAAACAAATAGACATAACATAAAACATAAAAAAAAATAAAAATCAAAAGAGGAGTAGAGAGGGCAAACTGGCAATCAAGGAGAGCGGGCCATATATCGCACAGCCTACTCGATAGCCAAGAGGCGCTTATCAATAGTGTCCAGGCGGTGCTCCAGCCTCTATGTGAACTGCTCGAGCAAGACCTCAATCTTAGAAAGAATGAAAGCAATAGTAGATGAGGTACCTGCACTAGAAACATGACTCGGGCCTTGCACGCCCGGTCGAGACAGCTGATATTTCCCTTGGGCATTAACAAAAAGTAAACGCATGACAGAGAGATCCTCAATAGTAAAATAAGTGGCAGGTAAAAACTCAGGCTCAACAAGAGGGACATGAAGAGGCTGGGCTAACAAGGTAATGAAGCTACCTAGGGGGCCTTGCAAAGAAAATGATTGGCAGTAAACTGCCACTGCTTAGCTAACCAACATCCAAAATTCAATTTTTCACCCAAAAGCATGCTATCAAGTATAAATAATTCCCGGACAGTCACTATATTTAACCCATCAATACGACCAAAGAAATTAGAAGCAAGGAATCGATGGCACAAACGCAAAGCATCATCCTTGATGTGAGCACCCCAAGAGGTACGGCCGTACGGGGCACAAATTCAGAATTGATAAAAAGCACACTCCACCGTTCATTCACATGCGAGGAAAACGAAGAAGGAACCTCACGATAGGTAGACTCAGAGACCTCATCATGCAAGGATTCTACAGACTCAAAACCCAACAAAACATTCAGCGAATTAACAGACAAATTAAACTTGCGACCCCCCAAAGCAAATAAAATAACATGAGCATCATCTAGGCCTCTCGACGCATCAAACACATAAGATGATAAAAACTCAAGACTTAATGCTCTATAAACAGGCAAAGAAATATCCAAGACACCAGACCAACCAATGCGAGCAAAGTGATCATGAATAGCAGCATTTACTCCCAACATCGCTATATTGTCCCAATCAAAAACTCGTGCGCCAACTAGATAGCGATCGACATTTCTATCGGCACGCTTTTATACCTCAGATGATGGCAGAAAAGACGGCTGTTGAACATAAGTGCGGCGACTGGAAGATAAAGGGTCGGCGGCCGGAATATTGACCGACGGAGCAGAAGTTCCGGCATGAGCCGTCTGAGAGCGAGTACGGCGGGTAAGTGGTGCAGGTGGTAGTGACGGTGTGGTCGATCTCTCCGAGGCCCTGTCGGCAGTTGGAGAGGAGAGTTGGTCGGCAAGAGGAGACGAAGGAGCCTCGGTTGATTGAGGAACGACATGAGACGTCGGCTTTAGTGGGGAGACCGTCGGTGACTGAACGTCTTTCGGCGATACGGTGGTAGAGATGGAAGGCGATTCGGGGGCAGCTATTTCCTCCAGTGGCTGTGGTGGTGCTTCAGTGGGCTTCAGAGGTGAGTCGAGGGCCTCAGGGTTAACAGTGACCGCAGGAGATGGTGGCGTTGAGGTTGTGGTGGATTCGATGGTAGAAGAGGGCGTCTTGGTTCTCCGACGCTTGCTCATAGGAGAGGGAGCGGGCTCAGACCGCTCAGGACGGCACCGACTTCGACGCAAGAAGGGAGTGATCATGGTGGTAGACTGGGCTGCCGGAGTTTACGACGTGGTGTTCTCTTACGGAGGCGGTGAAGATGGAGCCGCCGTCTAAGAAAGCGGCGAAAAGAGTGGCGGCTCAACGGTGGTGGCTGTGTTGGCAGATTGCCTTTTTTCCATGGCAAGAGTTCCGGTGACACGAGCTTGTCGAAGGAGATGAAGGGACGGCGCGAAGCAGTCGGCAGTGAAAATCTGAGAAGGTAGTAGAATTTTGAATCAGAGGGGGGTAAAAAGAATAAAAGGGGAAAGAGGGTTAAGAAAATGCAATTAGGGCTTGTGCTAAAAAAATCCCAAATTGAAGTTGTGCTAATTGCAATGTAGCCCCTGTGTTGCTAAAAATTAACAACTCTCCCCCCCCCCCCGAGACTTAGAATTTGAGCACAGAGTCCCCCTGCTAGCCTAATCGGGTATGCACTTGTGTATCAATAATTTTTTTTATTTGTTTATATATATATATATATAGCAACGAGAAATGAAATAACCAAAAATGGAAATAACCAAAAAGAATAAAAACAGGGAAATAAAAACACACAAAGAAAATGGAAAAAAGAAAAGATAAATCACGGGTTGCCTCTCGAGAAGCACCCTGTATTTAACGTCGGAGGCTCGACGTGAGAAGATACGATTAAGTTGCAATAGTTGGGATCGCCAAGTCGACCCCGTCGAAATTGTGCAGCTCCATTTCAGTAAAATATAGCTTTAGCAACTGGCCATTTGCTTTGAACAGCTTGAGATTCGTAAGACTTTGAATCTCGACAGCTCCATGAGGGCTAACACTCACAACTTCATATGGGCCCGTCCAACGGGACTTCAACTTGCCCGGCATAAGTCAGAGACGAGCATTAAACAACAACACTTTTGGCCAACTTCAAAGTGTTTTCTCCGAATGTACTTGTCATGTAAAATCTCTGTGCGTTCTTTGTAAAAACTAGCACTATCATAGGCCTCCAATCGAATCTCCTCGAGTTCTTGTAGTTGATACCGTCTTTCATGGCCCGCCATTTCTGGATCAAGACAACATTGTTTAACAGCCCAAAAAGCTCGATGTTCTAGCTCCACAGGTAGGTGGCATTGCTTTCCAAAGATCAATTTGTAAAGTGACTTCCCGATATGCGATTTATACGCTGTGCGGTATGCCCATACGGCATCATCCAGACGTAAGCTCCAATCCTTTCGATTTGGGTTCACTGTCTTCTCCAGAATATTTTTTATCTCTCTGTTCCAGACTTCAGCCTGTCCGTTTTTATTGAGGATGGTAGGCGGTGGCAACTCAATGATGAATCCCATATTTCTTGAAAAGGGCCTCCAAATTGCGGTTGCAAAAGTGTGAACCTTGATCACTTATGATAGCTCGAGGAACACCAAATCGCTGAAAGATATTGGTCTTGAGGAACTTGGAAATCACCTTAGAATTGTTGGAGTGAGTAGCCTTGGCCTCGATCCACTTGGAGACATAGTCGACGGCCAACAGTATGTAGAAAGTACCGAATGAACTAAGAAAAGGGCCCATGAAGTCCATGCCCAAGACATCAAAAATCTCACATACTAAACTTGGAACTTGAGGCATCTCATTTCTTAAAGAGATATTACCAGTGCGTTGGCATCGATCACAGTTCTTGCAGAAGTAGTAACCCTCCTTAAAAATTGTTTCCCAATAAAAACCGCAATCAAGGATTTTACGGGCTGTCTTTTTCGGCCTAAAATGGCCTCCACACGCATGGGCATGACAAAAGCTCAAAATGGACTCTATCTCATCATCCGGTATGCAATGTCGAATCACTTGATCAATACAAGTCTTCCATAAATAGGGATCATCCCAGATGAAGTATTTGGCTTGGCTCTTCAATTTGTTCTTCTTTGCAGTTTCAGTTCTTTTTAGGAACATCTAGTAGTCAGAAAATTAACCAAGTCCGTATACCATGGGGTCACGCACGCGGCTGCCAGCAAAAGTTCATCAGGAAAATCATCCAGTATGGGCATACCATCGGACTTTATCAGCAGTCTGCTTAAATGATCAACAACATTATTCTCAGCCCATTTTTCATCCTTGATTTCCAAGTCGAATTCCTATAGTAGAAGCACCTAACAGATGAGACGAGGCTTAGATTCCTTTTTGGAGAGTAGATACTTCAAAGCCACATGGTTAGAGTACACCACGACCTTCGATCCAACAAGGTAAAATCAGAATTTTTCACATGCAAAGACAACAACCAGAAGCTCTTTCTCCATCGTCGTGTAATTGCATTGAGTAGGATTAAGAGTCTTCGAAGCATAGTATATCACATGGCTATTCTTTCCACTCTTTTCCCCAAGTACAGCTCCAACAATAAAGTCACTCGCATTGCACATGATTTCAAACGGTAGCCCCCATTGAGGCGGCTAAATGATAGGCGCAGAAGTAAGTTTGTTTTTCAACAAATATAAAGCTTCTTTACATTTGTCGTCGAAGATGAACGAGGAATTTTTCTGCAGCAACTTTGTCAGCGGTTGTGCAATCTTCAAGAAGCCTTGGATGAAACGCCTGTAGAAACCCGCATGGTCTAGAAAAGCTCGAATTTCCTTCTCATTTGATAGGTAGGGCAGCTTCACAATCAGATCAACCTTGGCTTTGTCGACTTCGATCCCTTTTGCAGAAATAACGTGGCCGAGCACAAGTCCTTGCTTCACCATGAAGTGACACTTCTCAAAATTGAGTACCAAATCTGTCTCCAAGCACCTCTGTAGTACCTTGTCCAGATTACTCAAACATTGGTCGAAGGAGTCTCCAGGAACTGTAAAATCATCCATAAAAATATCGATGCATCTCTCAATCAAATCTGAAAAGATACTCATCATACACCGTTGGAAAGTGCTAGGAGCGTTACATAAACCAAATGGAATTTTCCGACAAGCGAACGTTCCAAACGGGCATGTGAAAGTCGTCTTTTCTTGGTCTTTCTGGGCTACGAAAATTTGAAAATAGCCCGAGTAACCGTCCAGGAAGCAAAAGAAGGATTTTTCCGCCAAGCATTTGAGCATCTCATCAATGAACGGCAAGGGAAAATGATCTTTGCGTGTGGCATCATTCAACTTCTGAAAATCAATGCACATGCGCCAACCTGTTTGCAGCCTCATCGGAATCAATTCATTATTCTCATTCTTGATAAGCTGGAATCCGGACTTCTTTGGTACGACGTGCACTAGACTAACCCAAACACTGTCGGAGATTGGGTAAATAATCCCTAGCTGAAGTAGCTTGAGGATTTCTTTGAGGACCACTTTTTTCATCACCGGGTTCAATTTTCTTTGTGGATCTCGAGATGGCTTGCAATCCGGCTCAAGAAAAATCCGATGCATGCATATGTCAGGGCTCTCTTTGATATCGGCTAATGTCCAACAAATTGCTCCATTGTGTCTTTTCAACAGCTCAACCAACCGTCCTTCTTGCTCTGTGCTTAGATCTTTGCTAATGATGACTGGCAGCATATCTTGCTTTCCCAAGTAAGCATATTTTAGATGCTCGGGAAGAATCTTCAACTCCAGTATGGGGGCCTTCACATGTGATGGCAAAATCGGCTCCGAGTTGGTCGGTAGAGGCATACGGCCTGGCAGATTTCAAGCCGGAAACTCACTGGTGGCGTACAGCTGCTGGATGATTTCTCTAATGGCCTTTTCTTTGTCTGTATTCGCAGCAGTTTCAGTTACTTCGCCAAAAAGTACTTGTTCTAACATATCTTCTCTGAAATTTTGCTTAACAAATTCGTCAACTAAAGAATCAACAATATCAATCACATAAAGAGCTTCAGGATCCTCAACATGCTTCATAGCTTCAAAAATATTAAATGTAACAATATCACCATCAAATTCAAAGCTAAGCATGCCTTTATCAACATCAATTTTTATTCTTGCTGTTTTCATGAATGGACGTCCTAACAAAATCAATGATCTATGTGCAGAAAAGGAGTCATCCATGTCAACAATGTAAAAGTCCACAGGAAAAATCAAATCATTAACCTTAACAAGAACATCTTCTACCACACCTTTAGGATATGCATTAGACCTATCGGCTAACTGAATGACAACACGAGTTTCTTTCATAGGTCCTAACTACAAGTTTTTATACATAGACAAAGGCATAACATTGATGGATGCGCCTAAGTCTAACATGACTCTTTCAACTTTCTTACTGCCAATAATGCAAGGAATAGTAAACATACCAGGATCCTTACATTTTTGTAATAACTTTCTTTGAATGACAGCAGAAACATTTTCACCCACTTTAATCCTCGCATCTTTCCCATATCTCAACTTTTTAGCACACAATTCTTTCAAAAAATTTGCGTACCTAGGAACTTGCTTAATAGCATCAATCAAAGGCAAATTGATTTCTACCTTCTTGAACAGCTCAATGATCTCCTTTCATCATCCTCATTTTTATTTCAAACCAACCTAGAAGAGAAGGGTGCTACAACCAAAGAGTTAGAAAATTTGGATTCAAGACTGACCTTAGGAGGAGTAAGCTCAGAAATTTGTTCTTCATTTGCTCTGGGTTTGTCGCTTAGTTCTATAGTATGCCCTTCCTGCTCCTTTTCTTTTTTCTTAGCCTCCAACTCGGCTAGTTCATTTCCACTGCGTAAGGTAACTGCACTAACATTCCCTTTCAGATTTTGCTCAGCTTGGGAGGGAAGTTTGCCTTAATTCCCTTGCAGCTTGTTCATTTGAGTGGTAAACTGGGTGATCTGGGTGCCCATACTCCCCAGAGCAGCTTGCGTCTCTTGCTGGAATGCTTTCTGGCTCTGCGCCAGATTGTTCACGAGGGCACTGCTCTGCTCCAGACACTTCATAATTTCACTCATACTGGGCGCAGACTTGTCAGTATGCCCATACTGACCACCCGGCGGCTGCCTCTGAGGTAAAACTCTGGGTACTTTTTGATTGGGCTGTCTCCAACCGAAGTTTGGATGGTCCCTCCAGTCTGGGTTGTAAGTATTAGAATACGGATCATACCTCTTCCATCTCAGAGCATCTTGTTGTGCATCGCCGGATCCATAGCAGGCTTGCTCTGTTGGAGAATCTTGCAAAGTTGGGCAAGCATCAGTAGGGAGTCCATTCTCTAGGCACACTCCGTAATGGCCATTTAGGGTATGTGCTGCAGCAAGACCTCTGACCAGAGAAGTCAGAGCATCGATCTTCTCATTGACACTGGAATTCTCAGCTCGCTCAACTCCCTTCACAGGTTGATACCTATCGTCATCCTCATCTTCATACTGTTGATCTCCAGAAACCATGTCGATGATAAGTTGCTTGGCCTCGACTAGTGTCTTGTTGGTGAGAGATCCCCCACTAGCAGCGTCAATAATTTTCTTGTTAAAAGTAGACATTTCACGGTAGAAGTAATTAGTCGGCAATTGATATTCAGAGAACCTGTGGTCTGGGCACTTGCGGCACAATTGTTGGAATCTCTCCAGTAATCAGCCAAACTCTCACTTTGCTTCTGCTTGATGCTGCTAATCGCCATTCTCAGGTTTGTAGCTCTGGACTCCGGGATGAACTTGCATAGGAATTGTCCTTCAAACTCATTCCAAGTGGTGATCGAACCAGATGCAAGATCAAATAGCCAATCCCTAGCCCTGCCTTGCAAAGTATGAGAAAAAGTTAATAGCCTCAGATTATCAGCAGGAAAACCTTAAGGACGAAGAGTAGAGCAGACTATATCAAATTCGACTAAGTACTTATGTGCACTTTCTCCAGGCAGATCGCCGAACTTAGGCAAAACCTGAATGAAACCAGGTCGTATCTCAGAATTATTTGCAATCGGAGGTAGCATGATGCAAATAGATCGATCATTTCTGTGGCGACCCAGCTCTCTAATTGGTGGTTCATGTTCAACAACATTTGCGAGAGCAAATTGTCCATTGTTGGCCATGTTTTCCTCGAACAATTGATCAAGATCAAATGTTCCCAGATCATATTCAGGAGCCTCCCTTGACTCCCTGGCAGCTTCCCTCAACTTATGTAAAGTTCTCTACGGCTCTAGATCAAAAACTAGCTTTTCTTTTTGTGAGGATCGAGTCATGCACTGTAAAAATGAAACAAAATAAAAAATAGCAAACTGAAAATATTAGAATAATTACTGCTTAAAACTGATCCCCGACAACGGTGCCAAAATTTGGTGCATCATTTTTCACCAAAAATAACCCTACCAACAGTCGGTTTGTCCACACTACCCAAAACAGTGGTGAGCAAGATTGTCTCGCAAAGGACCGGCGAGAATTATTCCACACTTTCAGATTGCAACTCCCAGAGTTTCCATACAAAATTTGTTGTTGTAAAGTAAAAACGAAAATAAACAGAGAGTAGTTTTTTAACAGATTATAAAAGGTATTCCGGTTTTCAATTAACTCTACCCTAACTTAATTATACCGATCCTCGATATAAAGATAATTCCAATTAATGCATGCAAACCAGTTATAGCCACCGAAGACACTTCTGACGCAGCCTAATTTCTCCTTAATTTCTCGATAATCAGGAAGACACTTCACCAATTATTTCCCTAATCGACTGACAACCATGAGAGACACTCTATAGATTTAATGATTCGACAGCTTTGAGCACTAAAGAAACCGAATTCTAAACCAATAGACTTTGACACATGACCGTTAAGTTTAGATTGTTCTTCCCTCGATTCTGAAGAATCGTTGTACCACTAATTAAACTTAAACCACAATTATGGATGGCCGGTTTAATTGGCTACTAATTAATTTCAATCTACTAGATATTTGCAACTACCTATCACAGATACATGCAATTAATTAGAATAGAAAGAACAATTAGATCTCCTAGTATAATTATGTCAAGGCTTCGTTAATCTTTACCGAAATAAGAACGAGTTTAGCTTTATTGCATATTTAAATCAGAACTTCGAAATATTGTAAAGCAGTGCACCATGAAAATAACGAAGAAGATGAATAAGAATTGCTAGAACACGTCTCTGCTATTTTTCGTGAGTATGGAATAGATGATTCCTAATATATCTTAATATCCTTAAATATAAATCCTTAATTATGGAAATAGAATCCTAGATCAACTCCAACTAGGAAAGTGATAAAATAAAGACTCCCAAGGCGGTGGAACAGCTGCTAGGCGCGTCCAAATCATAAGTTAGGTAAAACTCCCGCTCCAGCCCAATTCCGCGTGCGCACAAGCCCAATAACTTGGTGTCTCGGTATTTCTTCTGCTCAGTATGCCATACTGACTGATTTGCGAACTCTTCTAGCTTTTACCTCATCCATACTTGACTGCATTTTCCCCAAAATCAAGTCAATTCCTCTACATTTGTGTTAATTACCTGCCATCACTATCAAAACACACTTTCTTCCATAAAATATGGTTACGAGGCAATTAACATGATCAAAATATACCAAAAAGGGCCCAAAAGAAACATGCAAAGATAGCCTAATCAATGCTTCAATAAATCCAACTACACACGCTTTGATAAATTGAACTAATATGTTATTGGAAAGATGATTGGATTGAGTTGGTGGTGATGTTATGATCATCACTAGCTTTATTTTATTTTTATTTTGATTATTAGAGGACTAATAATCTTTATAATCATAGTAATTAATTAGCCCAAAACATCTTTCTTTTTGATAATGTTTTGATTAATTATCCAAATTAAACTCTTCCAAATTAAATGAATTTCACCTAAATACAACATAATTAAAACATGTAATAAAATCATGTAACATGTAATAAAATCAAAATCAAAATGCAACATAATTAAAATCATATTCAAAATCATAATTAAAATCATAATCAAAATGCAACATAATTAAAATCATAGTCAAAATGCAACATAATCAAAATAAAATCATGTAACATGTAATTAACTAACATGAAATAAGATCAACTAACATAATTAACACATAATTAATTAACATAATATAACATATACTAAAGTCAAAATACAAAAAAAGAAAAGAAAAAACTTACCTAAGAAGTAGAGGGAGGCGGCAGGCCGCGGCGCGACTCTTGCTTCTGGGGTCTAGATCGAGCTCCCAGGGGCAGAGAGAGAGGGAGAGAGAGAGAGGGGCATGGCGGGAACAACGACGGGGGACGACGGCAGGCGTAGCTAGGGTTTAAAATTGAAATTGGGGGAAGAAGGTATCGCACCCGTATATTACCTAACGGGGCGACGGACCATTCTGTCGCCCGTTCTTTTTATAAATAAAAATAAAAAATAAATTAAGGTGACGGAATAGTTCCGTCACTTTATTTTTGTATCATTAAAAATAATAAAAAAATAAAATAAAAAACGAAAAGCGACGAAAATTGTCCGTCGCCCATTTTGGCGATAGCTATTCCGTCGCCAAGTCCGTCACCTATTGTTGCCATCACCAGTCCGTCGTCTTTCCGTCGCCCGTGTTGACATAAATCCTTTCGTTGCTAATTCTGTTGCCTTAAAATGGTTTTCTTGTAGTGAATATTGTAAAATTATGCTAAACCTAAATAAATTAAAATTGAAGAAAAAATGAATGGAAAAGTAATAATTTTAAGGTTTAATACATGATTGACACATAAAAGTTGGAAATAGAGAATCTCAAGTTATTTTACAGTACCATAGTACATTTCATTCAAAAAAGGAGTAGATATCCAAAGCACAATAAAACTGTCGATATAACAACAGCAAGCCAAGAAGCAAAGGGTGAAACACGACCACTGTCCTTCCTCAACACCATCCCTTCAAGAAAATGGTAGTTCACCACTACCCCAAACAACGAAAGCACCAACTGCGCGACCAATTCATCGCCCTGTTGAAAGATTCTCGCACCTCCCATGATAATCGACACCAAATTGAGCATGTAAACGCTGCATAACAGAGCAAGCGGCCACGTCGAAATATGGAAATCATACATTCCCAGCTCATACCGCCTTACTTGTTCATCGTCAACTAGCTTGTTTGTTAGAGTGAAGTTTGCTTCGTGTAGGCCGATTCTGTCCAAAATCGCGTCTATAAGGCCGAACATATAACATGTTCCCGACTTCATCATCCAAGCCCGGAGCTCATACAAGGCAGCTGTGAATGAGTCTCCATAGGAGATCACTTCTTGCACATGCTTGAGCTGTGATGAAAGGAAAATGTAGGTGAAGGCCATGAAAATTGGCTCCGACGCCTATGCAACACATCGAAAGAACACTAGTTAGACAGACATGTGCATTCAGTGCTTGATGTGGAGAACAGAATGGAACATTTTTCACCTTAGGATAAAGAGGAATGTTATAAAGCAGACAAATTGGAGAGACTATGCCCAAGGCGTAAAAAGGAACTGTGTAGAGGCAATCTAGTATCAATGCGGCATAACACATGCTTTGAAGAATCGACATTCTCAAAGGGCCATACACGAGAGGTGAGAACCGCGATAGACCAATCTGCATTAGGCCAAACGACCAGCGCCTGTTCTGACCTAGCATGTTGCTTAGGTTAGTAGGCGATGCACCTAAAAAACACGGTCGTGTCGGGTCTATTAGCACAGATCTCCACCCACTGCACTGCAGTTGAAGGCTTGTAAAAACGTCCTCCACAACTGTGAAGTATCTGTAACCAATCTGCATTTGGAATCATAGAAGCAAATTCTGATCTCTAACTTGATAAGTCCAATTTATTGAGTCATTTTTAGTACTTTAATTCCAAATAGATATATACTTGCCTCTTCTCCCCATTCTGTGTCAATGTCATAAGTACAAGAGGCCAGCAGTTGGAGCTCCTGCTGCAATACGATAGAAGGCTCTCTGTCTTTGCCCAACTGTGGCTCATAGTTTCTGTAAATCGACTTGATGAACTCATTGCTTGAGCCGAAGGACTTCTTCAGCAGGTTAAGATCAATATCTGGACACAAAAAATCATGATATATAAACATAACATAACATCAAGGTTTAAAATGCAGTATGTGCGTAGATCATACATAAATAAATGTACCCTTTTGAATTTTATGTGTTCCATATATTGTTTCTCTTCTCATAAAAAAGTTGCAGCCGTATACATTAGGTCCTCGTATCCCATCAAAGCCTAGCCCTTCTCTCTACATAATTTTCAAGATGAATAACTTGTGTTAGCTATGATCAGTACTCATGTAGTGCAACAAAGTGTGGAAGATTACATAATATTGATGAAGCCTTCCACTATAAACGTCGTGCACGTTTATATTATGGAATTTCTGGGGGAACTGCACCCATCCTATCTGTGGAGAGAGTTTAGGATCGAGATAAAAACACATTGCTTGACGAGCAGATGATGGATCATTGCAGTACATGTCGCAGTCCAGCACTAAAAAGTATGGAGCATTGCTCGTCACTGCAGATACTCGGAGCTGCGCAATTTAGAACGTGAATGATTGAAACTATCAATTTAAGACTTAAAAAACTTGTGTAGAATAGCAGAGGTGTGAAGAAGGTTTACTAGCACGTTGAGTGCACCTCCTTTGAAATGGTGTTGATAAGCGGGCCTTTTCTCTCGAGCTACGTAAACAAGAAGTGGGATATTATTTTCCCCATTTCCATCTCTCATCACCTGTCAATTAATGTAAGCTTATATATACCAACTCAATGAAAGGAACATATACACAAAATAGAAAAAGTTTACTAATTAAACATATCACATAAATACGAAAGTCAACAATATATTTTGAACTATGTAATATCAGTTTCTTCCAAATTAATTAAAACATGAATTAAGGTGCCATTACCTCTATGGTAGCGGGATGATCTTTGCTAACAGAGGAGCCTGCATTTACTGAGTTCTTCTCCACAGCTTCTAAGAATTCTTTGTACTTTTCCTGTAAAAGAAAAGAAAAAAGGCAAGACCAACAATTCATCTTAATCTAAAAACTATCGAACACCAATAAAATTACAAATATGTCATTGAATATTGACTTGCATCCAACTGTGGGTATGTCTGATACATCTTGACCAAACACTTTGTCCAAGTCTTTGTATACAGGCTAAAAATGCATGAAATATCCTTATGTTATCTACATTTTGCACGAACTAGTCTCTTGTATTTTTGAAATTGCACCAAATTACACTCACTCATTTTTTTGGAAATATGCATAACTTTTTTTTTTTCAATTTTTCTAACCTTAATTAAATACTCTTATTTCCACACAAAATTGAATCGAAGACCAAATTAATAAGTGCCTTTTTGTTGTTTAGTGTTTTTAATAATGCAAGAAGGTTCATGCAATATTTCTGCAATACAATACAAGGTATTTGACGCTTTTTAGTTTATTACATAAATAATTCGGTAACCTGAAGTATCTCCTTCTCGGCTACGAATTCACCAAACTCATCATCAACGTGAGTTTCCTTAGAAGAAAAATAAGCTTCAGGGCATCTGCTTTTCAACCCATACTTTCTACAGAAAGGAACCCAAAATCCGGCGAACCTCCACGCTTCACGAACGGCATGCAAGGTGACGTGGGAGCCGCCATCGTCGGAGAGATAGACGGCGAGCTTATGCGGAGGGTAATCGAGGGACAGAGCCGAAATCACGGTGTTCATCACCCCGAGCGGCGGCTCTTTGCTCGCATCCGCCGTGCACACGAACACGTCCACCGGCGGCAGCTCCTCCTCCTTCGGTAACCTCTCCGTGTACACGCTTCGTTTCACCGGTTTCCATCGGTAAGCTTGGTGCAGAACCCAGAGAAATGTGAGCACGATCTCCGCGATTACGACGATCGTGTAGGGCAGTAGGGGAGTAAACTCCGTTTGGAAAAATGCTGTAGCTCTGTAGTAGAAAACGGAGAGAATTGCAATCCCGTTTAGAAAGACGTGGAGTCGGTTTATGATGAGATTCGTTGTCAGCACACGGCAAGTATTAAGAGGTGCTGAAGCTTCATCCATGGATTCCGGGTAGTTGGATTGAGTTTGCTGTGAAAATTACCGTGTAAAAGATGAATAAATGTGGGTGCATTCTTTAGTTTCATCCATGTGTCCCAAAAGCCTCGTACTAAGAATTCCCTTTTATTTGTTTAATTTTCTATTATATATCAAATGTAATTTAATAATAATAATAATAATAATAATAATAATAATAATAATAATAATCAAATATAGAAAGATGACGTAATAGGATGCTAAATGTAAGACTCTCGTAAGTCGATAGAAACGTGCTGCCATTCTACTATACGAAGCATATGGCGACGCCGCCTGCCTAAGTCCCCATCGACTTTGGCTCATTTTACACAACACACCCACCTAATGGAGTAGAGATCCTCTAGTCCCACTTGTGTGTGTCAACCGTGTGTCACCATTAAAATTATATATTGTTAATAATGTTTTTTATAAAAATAAAATTTGTTTTATCATAACTAATAATAATTAATATTTATTGTAAAAAAATTAAAATTTTAAAAAATTATATACCCTAAATTTGGAATAATCAACCCCAAAAATCAATTATATTAACTAAAAAATTTAAATTAATGGGGGAGCGTGTATCTCACGCGCCTGTGCCTTTTTTTTTTGGCAGCACCAGTTTTACTTTTTTTTCTTCTTTTTTTCGTTTCTTTTCCCTTTCTTCTTTCCTTTTTTTAGGGTATATTATTTGTTTCAAAAAAAGTAATTATTGAGCGCGTTTTGGGGGGTTTATTTTGTGTTTTTATGATTTTTTCGGAGTGTTTTTAGGATTTTTTTGGGGGTTTTCTAGGGTTTTTATTGTACTTTTTAGGGTTTTTTTGGGTGTTTTTAGGGTTTTGTGCTTTTTTAGAATTTATTAATTTCATTTTAGGGTATAAATTTATATTTATTTCAAACAAATTATATCAATTCGCTTTAATTTTAGGGTTCACTAATTTTATTTTAGGGTATAAATTTTGTTGGGAAAAATAAAAAAAAATCAAAGAAAATCGGAAAAAAAATAAAAAATTTACCAGAAAAAAATTAAATATATATTTTTTAAAAAACTGAAAATAAAAGAAAAGAGTGGGAAGGGGAAAGACCACTAAAAAAATCAAAAAGAAAAAAAAAGGAGGTGTGGGATCATTTTGTTTGATTAAATAATATCCGTTTATCGCAAGAAATCTGTGAGGAACGTATATAAGTGTGCCAAAAAAAATCCAAAATTTCTCGTCAATTATCGACAATTGAGTGGAGCAGAACTCTAATTTGACAAATTCATTAATTTTCTCATGACAAGAAGATAAAAATTCTAGAAAATGCACAACATGAGAGGGTGAAACAAACAAACAAATGAAAACTTAGAGACGTGATAGAAGAAAGAACAGAATTGTGGCTTTCAATGATTTTTTGTGGGTTTTGTATTAAGTTACCAACTAGAATATATATTACATAGAATTTAATTGAATAAGAATTGTGTGCATGTTAAATTACGGAAAAGTTAATAAATTCATTAGTTTAATTCGTTAAATAGGAATGTGATGATATTAAATTTAGAAGTAGAAGAACTTATTAAAATTAAAAATTTAGACAAGGACAGATCTATCGAAAAACAATATATAAGAATGTGTTTTGCCTAAAATAAAGGTAAAATAATATTTTGGGTCCCGTACCTTTAAATTTTTCGGATTGGATCCCTTTATATTATTTGATTAAAATGGGATCCACGTACTATTAATCTATTTGTATATATATTAAGGTAAAATAGTAAAATGGCAAATAAAAACATTAAAAACAAATTGAGGTTAAAAATAATTCCTTGCCGAGTTATCCTGATATTTATATGTGGACTGATGGTTGTCTAGGCGTGCTTGAAAGCGTTCTACGCAAGTTTGAATCATCTTTCTCTCGTTTTCATGTCTTTTTTTTTTGTTCAAATCCACATCTTTTTTTTTTTTTTAAATTCTCCACTGTTTCACGACTTTTTTTCATTATTTCTGAAATTCTCCACATTTTCATCATTTCTATGATTTAATATTTTCTAGATTAAATTGTTTTCATAAAATCTTCAAATTCAACCATCATTCCAAAATTTAAATTTAATGTGGACTGTTAATATCCACGCATTATTATTTATTAGAAATTTGCAGTTTCAAAAAAAAAAAAAAACTCGTTGTTCGTGGTTTTATTACTCTATTGTAAGTGCACAATGTGGTTTATAGTGTAGCGGTGGACAAAAGTATCGTATCCATATGGATTTAGTATTTTAATTATTTGAATACCACAATTTAATCTTCTTATGCTATCTAGACAATCAAATTGAGTAAAATAAATAAATAAAAGCAAATAAATATGGAATCACAAAGTATAAATCATAGAGAAAATCAGGGGATAAAGATGCATTCTAGAGTGGTCGAGTCATTATTCATTTCACCCAATTAATTTGTCAAATAATTACCTATGTTGGGACTTATATTTTGCTAGGAGAACCACATAATTATTTTAGACCTCCTCTCGAAGAACCTAAAACATAGATCATACAATATCATTAACGTCTTCGTTCAATTAATATCATGCAACTCCTAAAAAATTATGAGGTTTATTGTCCTCTTAGTTAACCTCAACTATCTCGAGTATTATTGATTAATAAGTCAATTGTCTTAGATTTAGTATTAAAATCACCATTTGGGAAGACTTTTCAAATAACCAATCGCAAACATATTTCATAAACGACTAGTCAATGTTGAAAGTTAAATATTTGAACGAGTCCACAATAATGGCATAACATGTAAGATTTTAATATTCTGAATTATTAAAAACATTCAGCAGAAGCATATTACCATAAAATATTGACCAAAGTCAATATTCAAAATACAATTTTCGACATAGTAAAAAATTTAAAGAATCCATATGTCCACGTCAACACTCAGTGGGCTTATCGTGTTCATCCACACATGTAAAGATTTATCCTATCAAAATTCAATAATCTAATATTTATAATCATGTTAATGTGCTTAACAATATATATCCAAAAGCTAATAAATTAATATTCATTCTAATGCACGTGCGCTTAAGAATAGTTATTCAAAAGAGAACAACTTAATATTCATTTCCATGCACATGCGCTAAAGAATATTTATTAAAAAATGAACAATTCAATATTCTTTCCCATGTCGACGCGCTTAAGAATATATTTATTCAAAAGCCAATGCGCTCAATTAACCATGTGTAGATACAAACCCTATGTGATCAAATTATTAATTTTCAATATATTTGACCATGTCATAATTCATCATGCAGGTCAAATCATATCCACAATGAGCGAAAATGGCTGTAAATCATATATGAATGAAAGCATTGTAAAAATGAAGGTGTTAAATAGCAAAGCCCACCTTATAGCTAACAATATATAGCTGAAGTCTTTACCACGATCCTTGTAGTTTTAAGTCAAAATTTCTCGTATATGGCCTATAAGGAGGGCTATTGATGAGTGCATAAATTGCACTCATTTTGAGTGCATTTGCACTTGGTTATCATGTATATATGTTGTAAATATTGCTAATTTTGATTTAATCTTATGTATTATTTAATGTGGCCAATTTAGGGAATTTATGGGTTAGAACAATGCAAAACAAAGTCAAATTGATTATGGGATCAACAAAGAGTGTACAAGGTATGAAATGACGAAGAAACGAGCAAGAAATGCCTAAGTATTGAAGACGCGACCCCCAAACGCGACCTAAGGGGGTCGCGCTTCACAACACAGCGCGACGCGAGGGAGAAACGTGACCCAAGGGGGTCGCGCCTCGGCCTTGAGCCAAAATGTGACCCCCAAACGTGACCAAAAGGCCGTTTTGCAGAAGCTTCAGAGACCCGAAATCCTTTAGGCGAAACGCGGGTGTCAAACGCGACCTTCTTGGGTTGAGTTTCGGCCTTCAGTCGAAACGTGACCCCAAAACGCGACCAAAAGCCCGTGTTGCAGAGCCGTTAGAGACCTGACTTCCTTTGTTCCAAACTCGACCCTCAAACGCGAGTTTCTAGGGTCGAGTTCCGCACAGACGAAAATTAAAATTGACTTTTGGCATCCAATTATTGGTCCACTCCTTTATATATCTATTGGGATTTTTAACCCACACAACTACCACCCCTTAAAGTCGAAAATATACAAGAAGAACACTACATTTGGGGATTTTTGAAGATCAAGAAGAAAAGGGAGGATTCAACCATCTATTTGAAGATTCAAGCCATTAGATTGAAGAAGAGTGTTCTACATTTGGTTCTATCATTTCTTCTCTTCTCTTAATCTTGTATTTAGAATGGGTTTTTGTTCCTCCATTTGTATTCTTGATGTTATTGTGAATATGGCTGGCTAAGAGCCTTAGGGCTCTAGGATGTGGTGAAACAATGTGAATATTGATCTTGATTTGGGTTTTATATATGATTATGCTTTGTCAAGGTTTTAATCCATGCTTGAGCTTGAATGATGTTGTTTGAGTGGCCTTCTTACTAGCATCATATGTATGAATCACTTGCATCTAGTCAATCCCATGATCATAAGCATGCTTGGATTAAATCTTCATCATTGTCTTCTTAGTCGAATGTCGATCTTGTGGAAGGAAATGTGACCTTTAGAGCCTTTGATAGGTGTGACCTTGGAATACGTTAAAGATAGCTATCCTTGTCGCATTCAGAATTTAGGAGATATTCGAGAGATGCTCCTTCTATATTCGTGGTCTTCCTATCTATGAACTTAGCATGATTGTGTGTGTGAACCCTTGTTTGATCAATAGGAACATTGTGTATCCATATCCTAGAGTTTTGCCCTTATTTATCATCTTCAAATCTCTCTCTCTTTTGTTGGTATTGCTCCTTGCATCTTATTTAGATTTATTAGTGTTCTTGTTTGGTGTTGAAGTATTTCTTTTATGTTGGTTTTGTGTTATGATAATCACCCTTCTCCTTATCATAGTCTAGATATTCCGCTCGTCTATCGTCGTGGTACTTGTATTGTCAAGTTTTATATCATTTTCCCTGTGGATCGATCTCGTTTCATCATATCTACGATTATATGCTTGTATACTTGTGAGCATGACTCGAGTTTATAAATATTGAAACCATATAAGAAACCAAATCTCTATCAAGTTTTTGGCGTCGTTGCCGGGGAAACGGAATTTATTTGATTTATGCAATATTGTGATAACGATTGAGTGGATTAGTTTAGACATTTTACTTTTATTTTGTTTGTAAAATTTGCATTGATTTTTTTGTCTTTTTTGATAGGAAACACACTCGTTCTCAAGGAGAACCCCCTATCACATTGGACTTGGAAATTGAAGCAACGGTTCGCCACAACAATGCACGTAGAAGGAGGAGAATGGTGGATAATCCTCCACCTATTCAAGACCCGATGATTGCCCAAATGCAAAGGCAACAACAATTGAGAGCCCAAGAGGAGGCTCAAAACGTAGAGGCACCAATCCGAAACCTCTTTCAACCCGTTGTTGATCAAGGGGTAGCGAATGGCCCACCCATTCAAGCAAATACTTTTGAGCTCAAGACATCGCTCATCCTTATGCTCCAACAACATCCTTTTAAAGGAACGGCTATGGAGGATCTGAATGAGCACATTCAGAAATTTCTTGAGTACAGTGGGACCATGAAGGTGAATGGAGTCCCGGAAGATGCTATTCGACTTAGGCTCTTTCCATTCACCTTGAACGACAAGGCGGAAACATGGTGGTTGAGGCAAGCCCAAGGGTCATTCCAAACTTGGGACCAATTGGTGACGAAGTTCTTACACAAGTTTTTCCCACCCGAAAAAACTCTCAAGCTCAAGGGTAAAATCACCATCTTCAAGCAATGGGATGACGAGAGCATGTATGATGTGTGGTAATGCTTTAGAGAGATGCTAAGAAAGTGTCCCGGACATGGGTATGGCACCGATCATCAAGTGTGTCTATTCTATGGAGGAAGCAAAAACGAAGTGAGAACACTCATGGATGCGGCCGCGGGAGGATCACTTTTAGCAAGAGGATCGGAAGAAGCCTTGAGAATAATTGAAGAAATGGCCTTAAATTCATTTCAATGGCCGGTGGCAAGAGAGGGAATCCAAATTCTAAAAAAAGTGGCTTCTAGTTCAAGTTCAGATGCACTTGGGCTCTTGGCGGCTCAAATGGCAACCTTAAACTCAAAAATTGAAGCCTTTACAAATCCAAGAGCCGAGTCCTCTCAAAGTCAATTTGAGGAGGTGAACTATGTGAACCAAGGAGGGTTCTCGAATTAACAAAGGCCATTTAGTCCGGGGTACAAGCCTCAATATGGAGGTCAATATGGTGGAAACCATGGTTACCAAAATAGAGCTCAACATCCAAACTTGTCCTATAGTAACCCGAACAATGCTATCCAACCACCTTCCGATTTTTCAGTGACTAATGGTGTTATTGATGAGGAGAAGAAGCCTAAGATGGATGACCTTTTAATGGCATTTATGGGGAAGATGAAGAACTCATGAAAGACTTTCAAGCTCATATTGGGAAGTTAGAAAATACCGTCGGAGCAATTGGCAGCCAAGTCAACACATTGGAGAAGCAAGTGGGACAATTTGCTACTATCTTGGGAAGCCAACATCAACAAGGCAAATTCCCAAGCAATACAACCATGAATCCGAATGATCAATGCAAGGTAATCACCTTGAGAAGCGGAACCGCCTATGATGATGCCGGATGAAAAAGAAAGCCAAGAAAAGGTTGATGAGCAACCTAGAAATGAGAAGAAAGAAGAAGGATGAAGTCAAGAGGACTTGAGTCTCAAGTTGAAGAAGAATGATAAAATCGAGAAAGGGAAAGAAAAAGAAGTACCAACAAGCAAGATACCGGAGGAGTACAAAGTTCCAAAACCATACCCACAAAGACTCTAAAAGGTGAAGAGTGATGAGCAATTCTCTCGGTTCCTCGACATCTTTAGAAAGGTACAAATCAACATCCCTCTTGTTGAAGCACTTCAACAAATGCCAAACTATGCAAAGTTTTTGAAGGATGTGATTTCGGAGAAAAGGAGATTGGGGGAGTATGAGACGGTCAACTTGACCGAGAATTATAGTGCTCTACTACAAAGGAAGTTGCCTACAAAGATGAAAGATCCGGAAAGCTTCAACATCTCGATCACCATTAGAGAAAATCATGTGGGAAAGGCATTGTGCGATATAGGGGCAAACATCAACCTGATGCCCCTCTCGTTCTTTTCAAAGTTGAAAATGGGAGAAATCAAGCCTACCACAATTTGCCTTCAAATGGCCGATCGATCTATAACATATCCTAAAGGGGTGGTAGAAGACGTGCTAGTGAAGGTCAACAAGTTCATTTTCCCGGTTGATTTTGTGGTGCTTGACATGGAAGAAGACAAGGAAGTTTCCCTCATCTTAGGGCGACCGTTTTTTAACACGGGTAAGGCCTTGATAGATGTGGAGAATGGAGAACTTACCTTGAGAGTTAATGAAGAAAAGATCACTTTTTCCCTTCCAAAAGCAATGCAACATGCCGATGAAGAGGCAAAGATCGTAGAGAAGTGTAAGGTGCTCCAAACGGTGGATGAGTGTGTAGAAGAGAAGGATTTGTTTAGATCAAAAGATCCCCTTGAGATTTTCATTTCTAACTCTATCTTTAATTCTTTGTCTAATGATGATATTGGTCTATTTGATTCCGTCTCTATGATGAATTCATTTCAGGAATCGTACTTGAGGAAGCCCAAATTCCTCCCATTGAGAGACGAGGACCAAACATTAAAGGAAGATGAGTCGAAAGTAAAGGAAGAAACCATGGAGTTGAAGCCCCTACCTACACACTTGAGGTACACGTATCTAGAGGAAAACAAGCAAAAATCGGTAATTATTTATTCCCTCTTATCTGATGAACAATTAGGGAAAATGTTGAGGGTGTTGAGAAAGTTCAAAAGCACTATAGGGTGGTCAATTTCAGATCTTAAAGGCATAAATTCTTCTATTTGCATGCATAAAATTTTATTAGAAGAAGATTATAAGCCTAAAGTGCAAAATCAACGTAGACTTAACCCCATTATGCAAGAAGTGGTAAGAAAAAGAGGTGTTGAAATTGCTTGATTCCGGGATAATTTTTGCTATTTCGGATAGTGAGTGGGTGAGTCCAACCCAAGTGGTTACTAAGAAAGGGGGAATGACTATTGTTGAAAATGATAATAAAGAAACAATTGCGACTCGAGTGGTGATCGGTTGGAGAATGTGTATAGATTATAGGACTTTGAATGCTTACACTAGGAAAGATCATTTTCCTTTACCCTTCATAGATCAAATGCTTGATAGGTTGGCGGGTCATGAATTTTATTGCTTTCTTGATGGTTACTCGAGATATAATCAAATCATGATTGCTCCCGAGGACCAAGAGAAGACTGTCTTTACTTGTCATTATGGCATATTTTCATATAGGTGGATGTCATTTGGGTTGTGTAATGTACCCGCCACCTTTCAAAGGTGTATGGTGTCTATTTTTCATGGATTGATTGAGAATATAATGGAGGTATTTATGGACGATTTTTCCGTGTTTGGTGATTCGTTTGATATGTGCCTTGATAATCTAACACAAGTCTTACAGAGGTGTGAAGACACCAATCTTGTGCTTAATTAGGAGAAATGACACTTCATGGTAAGAGATGACACTGTTCTAGGACACAAGGTGTCGGGTGAAGGTCTTGAAGTAGACCGGAAAAAAATTGTTGCTATTGAGAAACTACCTCCTCCAACTAATGAAAATGGAGTTAGAAGCTTTCTGGAACACGCTGGATTCTATAGACATTTTATAAAAGATTTTTCCAAAGTTTCTAAACCTCTTTGTCGTCTCCTTGAAAAAGTCATTGAATTTAACTTTGATTCTAATTGTTTGCAGACTTTTGAAACATTGAAGAAGGCCCTCATAACGGCACCCGTACTTATCACACCCAATTGGAATGAGTTGTTCGAGTTGATGTGTGATGTAAGTGAAATAGCTGTAGGAGCCGCTCTTGGCCAAAAGAAAGACAAGCTCTTCTGGGTGATCTACTATGGGAGTAGGACCTTGGATCCGGCTCAAGTAAACTACACCACCATGGAAAGGGAACTCTTGGCAGTTGTCTATGATTTGACAAGTTTAGGCCCTATCTCATTGGGGGCCTGAACTATTGTGCACACCGACCACGCTGCTTTGAGGCATCTTTTTGCCAAAAAGAACGCAAAGCCGAGGCTCATAAGATGGATTCTCCTTCTCCAAGAATTTGATGTGGAGATCCGAGATAGAAAAGGATGCGAGAATGTGGTTGCAGATCATTTGTCCCGGTTGAAGCATGTAAGAGGAGAGGAAGAGAACACATGGCCAATCAATGAGAGCTTTCCCGATGAGAGAATAATGTCGGCATCAACAAGAGTCCCATGGTTTGCGGATATTGTCAACTATCTAGTTGCCAAAGTAGTGCCCGTGGAGATGTCAAGCTACCAAAGGAAGAAATTCTTCCATGATCTTATGTTTTATATGTGGGAGGAGCCCTACCTTTTTAGAAGATGTGCCGATTCCATCCTTAAAAGGTGTGTGCCAGAGGAAGAATGGATCGAGATAATGAAGGCATGTCATGATTTACCTTGTGGAGGCCATTTTGCATCCAATAGAAGCGCTAGAAAGATTCTACAAAGCGGGTTCTATTGGCCCTCCATATTCAAAGATTGTGGAGAATTTGTGAAGGCATGTGAGAGATGCCAAAAGATGGGTTCTATTTCAAAGAGAGATGAGATGCCGATGAGCGCCATTGTTGAAGTTGAATTATTTGACGTATGGGGGATCGACATTATGGGACCGTTTGTGGCGTCCGAAGGAAATCTCTACATACTCTTAGCGGTGGATTATCTATCAAGGTGGATTGAAGCAATTCCCACCAAGACAAACGATTCAAAGGTTGTGCTCAAGTTCCTTCAAAGGAACATTTTGACAAGATATGGGATTCCAAGAGCCTTGATTAGTGATGCGGGCATTCACTTTTGCAATAAGTGGATGACAAGTCTCATAGCACGACATGGAGTGAAGCATAAGGTGACAACTCCTTACCACCCACAAGCCAATGGGCAAGCCGAGCTTGCAAATCGAGAGGTGAAACAAGTTCTCCAAAAAGTAGTGAAGATGAACAGGAAAGATTGGGCAAGCCACCTCGATGAAGCACTTTGAGCCTATCGAACGCCCTACAAGACTCCATTGGGAATGTCTCCTTATCAAATGGTGTTTGGCAAGTCTTGTCACCTTCCTATTGAGCTCACTTACAAGGCGTATTGGGCCACCAAAAAGCTCAACCTCGACTTTGAGATGTCAGAAAAGGAAAGGATCTTCCGCTTGAATGAAATTGATGAATTTATGCTTGAGGCCTTTGAGAATTCTTCTATCTATAAGATGAGGACCAAACTCTACCACGATAAGTTCCTGACAAAGAAAGAACTTGCACTGGAGATGTCGTGTTGCTATTCAATTCGAGGTTGAAATTGTTTCTCGGGAACTCAAAACGAAGTGGGGAGGTCCTTACTTGATTTCAAGAATCTTTGAAAGTAGAGCGGTGGAATTGCAAGCCAAGGACGGAAGTAGATTTGTTGTCAATGGGCAATGTGTGAAGAAGTTCTACAATGCGGAGGAGCAAGTCGGGGTGTTTGTCCTCCATTTGAAAAATGTTTGATGAAGACCATATCCCGTCGAGCTCACGACGTTAAATTAAGCGCTAATTGGGAGAAAACCCAATGGTTTTTAAGTTTTTGTAGATTTAAGGTTTCTTTTTGTTATGATTGTCTATGGTTTAATTGCCTAGTTAATTTAATTAGTTTCCATGTTTGTTCTTGTTTAGAAATTTTTGTTTTTGGAGTGAAATATTGTAGGAAATGATGTTCGAAGTTTGGGAATGTACATAGTATGAAGGAGGAGCCCAAAAAGGCTCAAAAATGCAAATTCAATGAAAACTCGAGGGAGAAACACGACTTCCTCAGTCGCGTTTTGACGAACAGCCAAAGCGCGAGCCTTGAACGCGAGCAATAGGGGTCGTGTTTCACCAAGAGGCCGAAAAATAACCCTAAAATGGTACCCATAAGTCGTGTTGCAGAGCCTCCAGAGCCGAGCTTCCCTTCAGCTCGAATGCGAGCCTAAAGTGCGACCCCTGTCGCGTTTCGCTGGACTCCAGACGGGTTTTTAACCATTTCTCTTCATTTTTACACTCACATTTCATATCACTCTTGCACCCACTCGCACAACACACGAAATTTCACTCATCCACCCTCCATCCCACAAGGATTCCAGGTAAAATTCTCAACCTATTCCATCATATCTTTTGCATTTTATAGAAAGCATGTTTCTTTGAATTAGCAATTCCATATGCTTTGAGATTTGGGGATTTTTCATATTAAGAACCCTAGGATTGAAATGGGCAAAATTCTCATGAATGTCTCTCAATTATGCTTACATTGTGCTTACATTTGAAGAATTATACAATTGATGGTATGGGTTTGACATAGATGGGAGCAATTTCTTATTTATGGTGGAAATTGTTGAATTTTGGTGATTTTGGTTTGAAATTGTCCATGAATTTGGGCAAAGAACATTGTGAACTTAAAATTTTCATTTTTATTTGCTTGTTCTTGTCCAATTATTGTTTCAATGGTGGTCATTTCATAAAGCATGAACTTTAGACCATTTGTGACTCAAGTGCAAATATTTAGGTTGGTGGAGAATAATTGTTGAGATGATTATGCAAATGAAGTACACTATGCCAAATTGTTGTACCATTTGCCTTTCTTAATGAAGTTTATATTGCATTTTCATATCCTTTTAGTTCTAAGCCAATTCATGAGTATGAGTATTGTTGAGAAACATGTTTTTGAGGGAGCTACTTGTTTTTGACATTGTCATATGTGTTGGAAGCCCTTATATCACGTTGAATGAACATTATTGATTGCATTGAGCAAATTGATCGAGTCCTATGAGTTTTGATTTTGTCACATATTGTTTAGGACCATTGTTTTGTCTTAATGTCAACAATGCTTATGTTTTGGAGGCACTTTTATCTTGATTTATTTTTTATATTGTCACACATGGCTTTAGGACTCTTTTGTCAAGATGAATTTGTACTCCATTTTTGTTTTGATAATAATAATGCGGATGGTTTTTGGTGCATGAATGATATTAGAAGGCATGATTTGCTTATGAGGATTACAAAATTTTGTTCAACAAAGTTAAATGTGGAATGTGTTAGATATTCTCATATACTTGAAACCACATTCTACTTTGTTGAATTGAAGAAAATGATTTCTACTCCTTTGCCTAAACCTTGTTCAACTCTTTTGTAGGTACCACTTCCACATACCAAAAATGGGATGAAGATGTAGAAAATCTTCAAGAAGAGCCGAACCCGAATCCGAGTCCGATCCGGAGGTAGAAGCCCAAGAGGAAGAACAAGATGAGGATTTGGCGGTCAATCATCCGATGAGATTTCGCATCTACCTCGGAAGTGACGAATACTACAAGAATTGACAGTGGCTTTTCAATGTCAACCTTGTTACAACAAGGTTCATGTGCAGTGAAACATGTGAGGCTCTCAGGATCAAAGACGACGTATGGAGGCTTTTGGACCAAATGGGATAGCTCTAAGCCATGGATAGGAACTGCATGATATTTCTTCTCTTGGTTAGAGAGCTGCTGAGCACGTTCGAGATGAAGAGGATGATAATGAGGGGGCCTGTCAAATGCACCTTCCAAATGGGTAACACAGACCGTGAGCTTACTGTTAACCAACTGAATGAGATTTTCAATGCTCCTACTGACGGTATCTATCACCAACCTCGAGAGTACAATCAAGATGTTGTCTACTGCCTCCTATACCTCATAGAGTCGGACACAGAAAAATACAACTTCAGCACAGCAAAGGCATCTGCAATGCCTAACCCGGTTTTCCGATACCTACACCGCATCTTGGCGAACACAGTTTTTGCTCGAAGAGAAAACAGCGGGTTGAGGACTTCGGAGCTGTTTGCACTTTGGGCCATGTTGAATGGGGTCCATTTGAGCTTTGGTGCGTTCCTCATGGAGCAGCTTTACAGACAATCACACCTTGACAGCGGGCACATTTGCATTGGAGGGATGATCACTTCGATTGCCGAGCACTTCGGCATCAATCTTGAGGATTATCTTGATAATAGAGGATCGAGGTTGTTGAACCTCAACTATTTGAGAAATGTGAAGATCCTGAGCTCATATTTGAACACATATCTGCTGAACATGAGAACTGAAGGGACATTCCCATTGCCCAACACGGCACTTACTCATGTGTCGAACTACCAAGAGAGGGCAAATTGGAAGAGGAGATGATGGCTCACTTGGCGGCTATAGCTGTAGCTGGAGTACCAAGGGGGATTCGAGCCTCCGTTGAGGACCAAGGAGAGGTCGGTGGTGATAATGGGGGAGAGGGATCCTCCACAGCCACATTCAAACGAGGGCGGCGCTACACGGAAGAGCAGATTGCTGGTCATTTTGACACGTTGGATGGCTACATGACTTCGATGGATGAGTCCATGCAGAATTGGATGAGTGATGTGCACGATGAGTTTGGGGCGCTAAGGCAAGACATGTACACAAGGTTCGATGATATCCGGCACGATATGTATGGTATGATGGGACAGATTCAATCCAATGTTGACGATATATTTCATGCCATACAAACGGATATTGACGAGAGGTTCACGAGCCTTAGAGGTGACATCAGGGGTCTAGCTGATAACATGGGCTCATTTCGATCTGAGATTCAGGACCTAGTCGGACTCTTCAGAGGGATGAACACCGAGTCGGGGTCACAACAGCAGCCCTACACTCTATCTCATCATCATCAACAGATGACTCCCTACCACTCCTACCAGCCACAGCAGCAGTTCCAGCTGCAGCCGTTCCAGTCGATGCAACAGTTTCCGACTGGACAGTTTTTGGCGTCCTCATCCTCCTCTCAGCAATTTCAGCAGATGCCGACGGGCCAATTCATGGCTACCTCCTCTCAGCAGTTCCAGCAGTTCCAGACCTCTCAGTTCATGTTGTCATCCACTTCATAGTAGTTTCCGCATCAGTCTCCGCATCACCAGCAACATCCGTCCCACTGAGCAGTTAGTGCTTCTTGCCACCATCTTTTTGCCTCTAAACTTATTTCCTCACTTGGATCAAAATAAGTTTGGGAGAGGGGGAGAGTAGTAGTGGCAAGGATCTTTTCCTGCTCATTTATCGCTTTATTTTAAAACAATGCCTAGTTAATTTGTTTATGTTTTCGGATAATTGAGCATGCTAACATGCTTATGTTTTATTTATGTTTGGATTATGTTAGGATTTTATTTAAGTTGTTTTATGTATGTTGGATTGATTGGATGGAGGCAATTGATGGATAGTCGATCGCATGCCATTTTGATTCATGAGCATGTGATGTTTTATCTATGTTTTTATTCGATTGTCTTATGATACGTGGTTCGGGGATTTTTGTGACTTAAATAGGTGTATGTTCTCGTAACATGATAGGAGTTAAGAGAGCATTTTTTGATGAAATTGGAATTGTCGATGAGCATGAGCTTATGTTGAAATTTTTTGAAAAATGTAATAAAAGGCATGATTTTATGGCATGATAATGTAAGCAAGGTTCTTGTAGAAAGTACAATTATTGAAGGAAAAAGCTTACCTTAGGAAGATTTTGATCCAAAGATTACACAAGTGTAATCTTTTCTTTGATGAGTGATTGATGGTCTTCATAGTGCACTAGTCTTTCTCTAGAACTTGCTTTGTGACTTAATTGAGGTTACAATTATGTGTTTGATTTCTTAAAAATGACTTAAGGCCATTTGTTGTTTAAACCTCATGATAATCCAAATACTTTACCTTCTTATACAAATTGAATCTCTTGCAAGCCCTTTTGAGCCTTGAAATGTTTCCTTGATATTGTTGGGTTTGGGATTGAAATAAATGACGAGATTATGTTTATTCTTTCAAATGGAACCCTTGAAAAATCTTGTAATTGGAAAAAGGTAAAATGTTGAAATACTCTTGTGTTGGAAAAAGAATAAAAAAGAAGTGAACTATCTTGATTAGAATTGAAAATTAAGAAAAGAAGAGATAATTGTACATTATGGTCACGCAATAAAAGAGTAAAGAAATGATGAAAAATTTGGAAAAATCTTAAATAATTGGGTTGTGAATCAAAAAGGGTAGAAGAGAACTTTTGTGGTTCTTCTTGCTTGGTAATGTATTGAATTTGGCACTATGGGAAGTCACTTAGCCAAAAATGTACCTACCCTTCCAAAAAGCCTTAACTACAACCCGAAAAACCCTTAATGATTCTTGTTTGAGAACACATGTGGAGTAGTGGAGATTGTAGTCACTTTGCAAACTTATGGTAGGATTCTAGTGCACTCTTGACCTTGAGCGATACACATTTAGCCTATACACTCGAGAGTGAGCGTTTGTTTATCCTTGAGAGAGCTTGAACTTCTTTAATTGTATCATGATGATTTTTAGGTTCTTTGTTTATGTTTGATTGCCATTATCATCTATGCAATGTTTATCTCTTGATTTTTGAAGTAAAATGTCATCTTAGTTCCAATATGCTCATATACTTTGCTCTTTTTACTTTTTTTTGTTTGGGGACAAACAAATATTTAAGTTTGGGAGAGTTGATGAGTGTATAAATTAGACTCATTTGCACTCATTTTGAGTGCATTTGCACTTGGTTATCATGTATATATGTTGTAAATATTGCTAATTTTGATTTAATCTTATGTTTTATTTAATGTGGCCAATTTAGGGAATTTTTGGGTTAGAACAATGCAAAACAAAGTCAAATTGATTATGGGATCAACAAAGAGTGCACAAGGTATGAAATGATGAAAAATTGAGCAAGAAAATGCCTAAGTATTGAAGACACGACCCCCAAACGCGACCTAAGGGGGTCGCGCTTCACAACACAGTACGACGGGCGGGAGAAACGCTACCCAAGGGGGTCACGCCTCGGCCTTGAGCCAAAACGCGACCCCCAAACGCGACCAAAAGGTTGTTTTGCAGAAGCTTCAGAGACCCAAAATCCTTTGGACGAAATGTGGATGTCAGACGCGACCTTCTTGGGTCGAGTTTCGGCCTTCAGTCGAAGCGCGACCCAAAACGTGACCAAAAGCCCATGTTGCAGAGCCGCACAGATGAAAATTAAAATTGACTTTTGGCATCCAATTATTGGTCCACTCCTTCGTATATCTATTGGGGTTTTCAACCCACACAACTACCACCCCTTAGAGTCGAAAATACACAAGAAGAACACTACATTTGGGGATTTTTGAAGATCAAGAAGAAAATGGAGGATTCAACCATCCATTTGAAGATTCAAGCCATTAGATTGAAAAAGAGTGTTCTACATTTGGTTCTATCATTTCTTCTCCTCTCTTAATCTTGTATTTAGAATGAGTTTTTGTTCCTCCATTTGTATTCTTGATGTTATTGTGAATATGGCTGGCTAAGAGCCTTAGGGCTCTAGGATGTGGTGAAACAATGTGAATATTGATCTTGATTTGGGTTTTATATATGATTATGCTTTGTCATGGTTTTAATCCATGCTTGAGCTTTAATGGTGTTGTTTGAGTGTCCTTCTTACTAGCGTCACATGTATGAATCACTTGCATCTAGTCAATCCCGTGATCATAAGCATGCTTGGGAAGAAATGTGACCCTTAGATAGATCATTTGGTAGGTGCAACCTTGGAATGCGTTAGAGATAGCCATCCTTGTCGCATTCACAATTTAGGAGATATTCGAGAGATGCTCCGTCTATATTCGTGGTCTTCCTATCTATGAACTTAGCATGATTGTGTGTGTGAACCCTTGTTTGATCAATAGAAATATTTTGTATCCATGTCCTAGAGTCTTGCCCTTATTTATCATCTTCAAATCTCTCTCTTTTGTTGGTATTGCTCTTTGCATCTTATTTAGATTTATTAGTGTTCTTGTTTGGTGTTGAAGTATTTCTTATATGTTGGTTTTGTGTTATGATAATCACCCCTCTCCTTATCATAGTCTAGATATTCCATTCGTCTATCATCGTGGTACTTGCATTGTCAAGTTTTAATTCCTTTTCCCTGTGGATCGATCTCATTTCATCATATCTACAATTATATGATTGTATACTTGTGAGCATGACTCTAGTTTATAAATATTGAAACCATAGAAGAAACCAAATCTCTATCAGCTACCTTTTAGCATTATCATAAGGGCCAAAAATTGCTTCTATAACATAAATACAAGCTTGAATAAACTTCTCATAAAAATTGGACAAGATAAATTTTTTTCTTAAATTGGTATTTCACCACTTGCATTTCAATTCATAAATTTGTTAAATTATCAAATGATCACCAATCACCTCTTTAAAATAAATAACATCCCTCAATTGCTTTGGAAATACATCAAAATAACTTCCTAAATTGAAGAACAATACAAAATTCACTTAACCAAAACTCACGGCCAACTCCACCATTCAGCCAACACCTTTTTATTTCAAATCCATTCAAATCATATTCTATTTATAGATATCATATATGGTTCATGCTTCAACCCCCAAAATACCATTAACATGTAATATAGTTGAAGAGTTTTAGTTGAAGAAAAGAGTTAAAAACGTGCAGCAGCAGCTGCGGTCATCGACATCTAACCAAGATTTTTCGTCAACTTTCGATACAAAAATGATAGATCAAATAATGTCTAAATTATGAACTGAAACCATGAATGAAAGGCTCATATGGAGAGGTTTCTTACCGTCTATGACATGATAACTTTTGCCAATCAAAAAGGCTAGAAATGTGCAGTCGAAGTAGCAAGAGCATCACACTTTGACGTTTAATAGCAGTTTTACACTATCTTTTGGCATGATTTTGGCCGAGCTAATGAATATTGATTTATGATCGGGAGCTATTTATGTGTAGCCCGTAAGAAGAGCTTCTAAACAATATAAAGTTGAAGCAAATCGAACGGTCGGATCGTCCGAAAATCACACCGCAAGTTGGCTGCGGCACATGGCAGCGGGGCAGCTGGTCTTGACTGTTTCTTACTATCGTTCTTAACTTTCCGGTCACCTATTCCTATGAAATTGTGTGTAGCTACATTCTATTTGATGAGATGAAGATCATGGTACAAAATTTAGCTAAGATTTAAAGGTGGAAAATTACAAAGCAAGTGAAGCTGCGGCGGTGGTTTTAAAAAATGGAGGAAAATTTGAATAATGAGAAGCTTTGGACTAATTTGCCAGATTCTTTATTCTTTTTCTCATGTACCAACAGTTGTACATGTACGTATATATTGGGATTATACGTGTAAGCCTTACAAGGTTGTTCAGTGGTGGGTAAGAGAGAGATAAAGATTGAATAATTGTTAGAACTCAATACCATTTTCAAAGATTATATATATGCTTCTTTTGTGGTTTCTTTGTTTTTTTAATCTAAGGCTATGTACAATTACATACGAATATTGTTCGGTTATTTTTTTCACCTAAACTGCAAGTGTACAGTGAGACTTCTAGTATATAGCAGTGAACAAGGTCGTATCCACAGAGATTTAATAATTAATCTACTAATTATCTTAATCTAATTTCCTACAGTTATTTAGAATACCGATCATGGTTGAATTTAATTACTAAATAAACGAAACAACTGAAATAGTAAATGTCACCACAGAAATAAACATAGATGAAGAAGTGTAACACCCCAGATTTTTGAGTAAGGATTAGAGGATTATTGAGAGTAATTAAGAAGCTAAGTAAGAAGTTTAATTAAGGATTAAGTGAAGTCAGATGTCAGTCACGACTTTAGGGGTCATTTTTCGTGAAAATATTATTTTTCGAAAATCTGATCTTAACTCAGATATGGCCGATTTTGGTCTTTTTAGAAAGATTTTAACTCAAGGAGTGTGACGGTGTTCCCGAAATTTTATTCTGAAGTGATTTGAGGTCCCGGTGATGAAAAACGTATTTAAAGGATTTATGAATAATAAATTTTGCGAGCGTTCGTGATTTGAAAAATTTACAAAATCCTTCTCGTTGATCTGAGTCTTGTTCTATCGAGCCCCTCTTATGTATTTCGACTCAAGGAATCCGTTCACATTCACGGATTTTCATTTTGAGGTCAATTGCTCGTTCGGAAATTTTATTTGTCTCTTGAAATGAATAGTAAAAATACCTTTTGAAAAGGAATATTTGCTCGTCTTTCTTCTAACGACTTGTTTTTCATCCTGAGACAAGTTGGTTCAATAGTACTCGAGTCAACGAACATCTCGATATTTTTAGATTGTGTCTGAGATCATTTGGACCTCGACATCAAATAAAGCAGCTTTTAACCGAACCCGGGGTAACTTTTGCAGTATTCTCGCACTGCAATGGCTTCCCTTGGAAGCCAAAGCTTTTCCCTATAAATAGGGATCTATCCCTTCTCATTTTTTCCATCCCATCCCCTCATTTCTCAAGTTCTAGAGAGAGGGAAAGTTAAGTCGAGAGAGGAGCGCTCTTTGTGAGTGCTTCCGAGTCGACGAGCAGAATGCCGGGAAAGATATGCTACAGGGGAAGGTGTTAGGGGCGCTGTTGGGATGCAGTAGGCGGCTCTGCCACAGCTGCGACTCGACGAGACGCTGATCTAGCCACCTTCCTTCGACGCACTCGACTCCGTCCATTCTTTTTCGACGACGTCGGATCCAAGTTCTTTCTTCTTTCACTTTCGCATTTCTTTTCCGTGTTTTATTATTGTAAGTTTGTTATTATGCTCCTGGTATTATTATTTGTATTCTCGTTATTTCATTCAAGTTCCGTTTAAGTTCGTATTTAGATTTCATCGTTATTTCTAAATGTTAAAGGAGATAGTCATGTTTATTCTGTTATAGTTTTAAAGTTTTAAAGCATTGTTTTTAAGTTTAAAATGTCGAGAAATGGGAGAGGCGACCGAGTAATGCCTCGACGAACACCTCGATCAAAAGTTTTCAAGGTTCGGAGAGTGCATGGACCGTGCAAGGGTTTCACGGCCCGTGCAAGGTAGTGCAAAGCTCTTAGAAAGTTTTTGGAGAGCTAGCACGGCCCGTGCAAGGTTAGCACGACCCGTGCTAACTTAGCACGGACCGTGTCGGCAAGTGTTGGCATGTTTTTCTCGCCTTAAGGTTTAGCACGACCCGTGCAAGGCTTCTGTAGCCAAGTCTTTGCTTCAAGCTTGTTCTAAACTCGAGTTTTTCAAACCCTCATATTTTATAAAGGTTCTAAAGTCATGCAATGTGTGTTTAAATCCTAGTTAAGGGAGGAAAGGTTAGGTGTTGTTTGATTTCATGTTAGATGTTAGAATTCTTCGTAGGAGGCCGCTAAGTCGATGATTCGGCTTTTGTAGGAAGAGGTGAGCCCTGAGGAGAACCTGAAAAGGATTTTCGGTTCATTGCTTCATCCACGTGCTCGTCATTAAGTTGCTCGTCATCGAGGTGGGTAATTCTAAACCAAGTATAAAGTTTGAGCTAGTAAGCTCTAGAAGCATGATAGAGCAAAGGTGAAATATCCAATAAAAGTATTTTATGCTCTGCCTGTTTAGTTTCTGTACAAGGAAAGGAAAGGAATGAAGGAAGTTTTATGCATGATTATGTTTAATTGTT
Organism: Perilla frutescens; assembly: GCA_026008535.1. Classification (NCBI taxonomy): domain Eukaryota; kingdom Viridiplantae; phylum Streptophyta; class Magnoliopsida; order Lamiales; family Lamiaceae; genus Perilla; species Perilla frutescens. The sequence continues at coordinate 7,551,805 of BRKX01000013.1, read as the reverse complement.
ATTTGAGTTTGATAAAGTAAAGGAAGTTGTTATATGTTAATGAGTTCTCAAGCAGGTTTAGATATGCTAGAAATGTTTAACTACTGTTTATGCTAGCATGAGATACTTAGAATTTCTTTAGGTTGCAATCTATGTTTATGCACGTTCATTTCCTCATATTTGAATGTTGGATTTTGCTAAAGCTTATTTAGCTAAGTATTGCCTTCTAGGGTAGTGATAAATCCCTTATAGGCCAAGATCATGCTAAAATAAAGGTTTAGCCTTAGACGATTGTTCTAGGCTTGGTATTTGCTAGGAAGGTTAAGTAAGGAAGGAAGTTAAGGAAGGATATAGTTTCTACCGTAAGCAGGTTATTGAGCTCAAAGAACAGTTTAATTGCATTATCATGCTGTGACCTTCATGTCACTAAAGTTGAATCTTGATTAAAGGGAGTTACTGTTGGGTAATCCCCTCGCATACTCAGGAGGATACTTGAGGTAACTCCTCTCTTATCGTGAAGCAGGCCTAAGGGTGCAGTAGACAACGGGTTTGAGCCAGTAAGGGTGCCAGAAAAGGAAGTAAAAGGTTTTGCGGATATGGAGAGGGCTTTTGCGTTTTGCTCTCCATATACCGCAAGTTATTAATTGTAATTTTTGGGAAATCGGATTTGGGATTTAGCTTAATTTATTTGTTGATAGGTTATTTATAGTTTTATTTTCTTTCATTTTATTTTTGTGATTTTTTAAATTTGTCTATAGTCAAACTCACATTGTTTGTGAAAATTTATTTCATATTTTGTATTTCTTCTCTTTTTTACATTAATTTTAATTTTATGATCAATTTTTATTTTATTATATTTACATTCTAATATTGCTCTATCTACCATGTGATTATTTTAAACATTGTCTATTATTAGTTATGCTATTATATATCCCACAATAATGTTAAATTGTGCTTTGTTTATATGTGTATGTGTGTATATATATATATATTGCCAATTTAAAATTAAAACATATATGATGCTGTATATATAAAGTATCAATTGATAAAATTAAAATTATTCTATATTTTATTTTATTACTATTACATCAACATATCACCTAACTTCAAATTTAAATGAGTAGACTAATTTATGTACGTCGTACGAAGGTAATATCATATCCCTGAGGTCCCCGAGATAAAAATTGATAGTATAGGGATATCAATTAGAAAATAAAAATAAAAATTGAGTTCTTTTTTTAAAAATAAATGTGTAAAAATTGAAAAAATAAAAAATAGATATCAATTGAATTGTTTAATTAAAAATTTATTTATAGAATAAATAATAAATAATAATTGAAATTTTTAAAACCACTGCAATTTATTTATTTTATTTTATTTTATTGAAATTCAAACAATATTTTTTAAAAATAATTTTTATTTAATTGAGTTTTTATTTTATTTAACTATTGTTTATTTTTTTTATTTACTTTTTCAAATAAAATAAAATTACATTTTCTTATAAAAATTATTTAATTTTTTTCAATTTTTATTATTTATTTTTAAATAAAAATAAAAAAATCGGACAATAGTTTTTTTTAAAAATCTGATTTTGAATAAATTTTAAATTTTTATTTATTTAAAAAATTAATTTTTATTTTTGTTTTGAGGTCCATGTACTATCAATTTTATTAAAATCGAGTCCCTTTGAGAATAAAAAACTTGAATTTAACCAAAGTTAATAGTACCTGCACCTCATTTTGACCAAATAAAATAAAGGGATCCAATCTGAAAAAATTTATAAGTATAATAACTCAAAATAGTATTTTGCCTAAAATAAAAGATGTACATTTATATTAAATTACTCTATAGTAGATAGAGATAAAAAAGATTCTGCTTGTGCAAATAAGAGTTTCCTTATTTATGAATTAAGGAACTATAGAAACTCATTAATTGCACTACAAGAAAAATGTGTTTTAATTTAATGATGGAATTAGAGACGGATTATATTACATCATTAAATTAGTGATAAATTAACAACGAATTAATTTCGAGACTTTTAACGGTGACTTTTTCCATCACTAAATTAGAGATGGAAAAGTCCGTCGTTAAACTTCTAAATTTTTCATATTAATGACAGATTTTTCCTTCTCTTGCCTAGTGATGAAAAAAATTCATAGAAATGAAAAAAAATCGTCATTAAACATATAATTTTTATTTTAAAAAAGTTATATTAGCGATGATTTAGCGACATAAATGATTTCATCTCTAAATAATTAGAGAAATATTTTTTACATCTCTTTCATTTTATTTTTACAAGTATTATTAATTATAAGGGTTAATTGCATATCATATAACAATCTTTCACCAATTTTTGATTTTGGGGATGACTTTTAAATTTAGAAAACAATACACAATTTTACATCTTCTTGCAATTAAAACATTAGTGACTGTTCAAATAAATTAAAACTAATGAGGCATTAAATATTAATACATGTGTAATTATATGACGTGGATATAGTAAGCTATTAAAACAACACGTTGTTATAATGTTTGTGAATTTTAATTAATTTGATCAGGTGTACTGTGCAATTCCAATAAGAGAAGCAAAATCGTATCTCTCTTTTATATATACATCTTATTCACAATTAATTTCTTGAATCACGAAGGTGCTTTTAGGGAGTTAGTATCAATTTCTTGAACCAAAGCAATCACACTTGATCACAGTGCAATCAGCTGAATATTTTTTATTACCTCCGATTTAGTAATCAGACCTATAGAAAACCAAATTCACTGAGTTTCCTCATGTTTACTGAACCAAAATATTTAGTAACATTTTTTAAACATGTAATTATCTATAACAAATACATGTTACATGTTCTATCCTACGCAATTATTCTTAAATTATAAATTAATATAACATAGAAATTAATTAATTAAGCAACTCGTGCATTATGATAAGACTTAAAGAATAAAATTACAACATGCTCTGCGCATCTATTATCCAGCCTATCACATAACTCTGCATGAAGATAGACTTAAGCATCACAATTAACTTCCACATCAGTTATATTTACACGTGTAATATTAATATATTGCTCTATTACTTACAAAAGTGCTCTATTATTCAACTGAAATCTTCATAAATAACTTAGCAAATACACCTCCACTACACACATGCACAACCCTCAACGACAAACTTACAATCAAGAAACCAAACCACAAAGAAATTCAAACAAAAGAACTCAAATCTCACTTTCCAATTTTGGGAACAAGTCCTTCAAGAATAGGAAGACTAAGAACAAGAACATATAGTGACAGCAGCCCCTGCCCAAACATCTCCGCCGCGTTCCCTCCGGCGATCAGCCCTTTCACACCGCCAATGAAGCAGCCCAAGTTGAGCAAAACCAGCATCGTCAATGGTATCATGAACATCTTAGCTCCCTGGAAATCGAACTTCCCTTTCTCGTACTTTTCGAGCTTTTCTTGATCAACTGCCTTGTTTGTCAACCTGAAATTCGCCTTCGCCATGCCTGCATACTTCATCAAAACATCGAGGCATCCAAACAGGCAAGCCGTCACTCCTTTTATCAACCAGATTCTCTGCTCGTTCCACATCGTCCTCATCGAGCCACCACTCGACACGACTTCGTATAAATGCTGCAACACTGAGGAAGCATACACGGCTGCAAATGTGGCAAACCAGGGGCTTGTAACCTGGAAAGGATCAAAGGGCATGGAAAGTTATCAAATTACCACGAAATTCTTGTACAGGGGCATTTTAATAATTTCATAATATTTAATTTACAAATTGTGCACATCTTTTTTTTCTAATTATTTATTTACAGATGAAATCCTCTACAACACAATTTCGCTAAAACCCTGATCAAATTTATTAGTTTTTCTTTCATTTTTCTTCTTCAATTTCAATTCATTGTGATTTTGTTTAATTTTATACTTATTATGATTCATTCTATTCAATTAGGTTTCTAATTATTTTTATTATTTAATTTTAATTTTTAATTAATAATTGATTATTTAAAAATAAATACTAAAAGATAATTATAAATTATTTGTGCTAATTAAATTTGTTTAGTACTTGTGTGCCCTTAATTAAGTATTAGTGCGTTACGATACTTAATTAGGGCAATATTGCTCAGACACACTCAACATTGAATGCAAAAAAATTGACAATTGTAAATTTATCGAGATTAATGTTATTAAGACTTTATCGAAAACTGTGATTTTATTTTGAGTTAGTTATGTCATAAAGTTTTAAGCGCCCTTAAATAAGAAGAAATTGCATAAACGTGATGTGGGTTTGAACATACCTTGGGATAGAGGGGGATTCCATAGAAGAAGCAGAGTGGGGGGACTATGCCATACAACACACAGGCGACGGAGATGAGGTGAGAGAAGGCGAAGTATCCGTAGCACAAGCTTTGAAGGAGTGGCATTCTCGACAAGCCATATGTGAGAGGGCTGAATCGAGAGAAGCCTACTTGTACCAACCCCGACGCCCATTTCATCAGCTGAACGAGGGCGTCTTTCATGTCGATTGTTGCACACCCGAGGAAGCACGGCCTGTCCGGGTAGAGGTAGACGGACTTCCACCCCTTGCAATGCATCAGATACCCAGTGAACGTGCTCTCCAACAAACAATCGTACGAATAACCAATCTGCTTATCATCAAGAAATCAAATTAATATTAAAAATGGATATTGGATCTAACTCACCCTAGCTAGGAATAATCAATCTGTCTATCATCAAGAATTGAACATCAGGCTAAAATGGATATTGGGTCTAACTCACCTAGAAATAACCAATATATTTATCATCAAGAAAAAACCGTCTTTGTTATGAGGAGGGGGGATACCATCACTTTTATAAGGTAGCATTACTATTACTATAGTAGAAATCACAACGATGATGTAGCACCCAATATTGAAATTGATACAATATTAGAAATGAATATCATACCTAATTCACTCTCATAAAAACTAATTATAACATTTATAAAGTGTCATACGACTATCTCAAGCCAATGTGGGACAATTTTAACATCGAATTTATATCTATATCTATATATATATATATATATATCAGTTTTTTTTATCGTTGTGGAAATTAATCGGTTTTTGTGATGTGATAAGACTTACTTCTTTCCCCCATTTTGTGTCGTGTTCGTATGCGCAGGATGCCAGTTTGTTAGCTTCTACTACTGTTGAATCGGATATCATTTCGTGTTCCTTCACGTAGTTTATGTTGAGGGCTTGCACTGAGTTTATCACCTTTTTCGAGGAGCCGAAGTTCTTTTCTGGTTCTTGGAGGTATTCATCTGGCCAATCCAAGTAAGAAATTTAGTTTATTTCTCACTTATCACTTACATACTTATCCGTCAAACAATATCCATATCCGGATATAAAACTCATATCTGGCAGCATATTTGTAATTTTTCATACATTGTGTTTGGATCCGACGGGTACATATTGTGCGACAGATGTTGACTCGACAATCGATTGAAGTATATTTAGGAAAAGTAGTATACCTTCTTGATAGCGACTGCAAAACAAAGCCTTTTTCCTGATGTAGTAGCCAGTACCAGCGCAAACTGTGCCGCCTTGCCCGTCCATGCCTTGATATTTAGTCTGTCGATTAAATTCATCAAGAATCAGACAAAAAAAAAACTTACAAGGAAAAAAAACAAATATATATATATATATATATATATATAGAGAGAGAGAGAGAGAGATACCTTAAAAGAAGATCTTGCCTGGCCATCATAGATGTCATTTTTACTAACATTGTAAAAGATCTGAGGAAACTGTGCAAGTGAGAGAGAATCTGATAATTGTGGATCAAGATGGAAGCACATTGCTTGCTTGGCTGAGGTAGGATCATTGCAATACATGTCACAGTCCAAGACCAGCGCATATGGAGCATTACTCATTATCCCCGAAACTCGAAGCTGCAATAATATTAATACATTCAACCATTACCATATATATGTCGCATATAATTTTCAAACAGTAACATACTAACATATATAGAAATATGCGTTGTGCATAGATATATGTTGCCAGATTAATTTCACTTTTGATCCTGAAAAAATAGGGTCCGGACATATGTACTCCAAAATCGTATATTTTTTGTCCTAGGTGTTATTTTTTCGAACTTTTTGGTCTCGGATTTTATTTTTCACCTTTTTCATTTTTTTCGTCCCAACCAAAATGATATTTTCAGTCCAAATAATTAAACTTGTGGGACTAAAAATATCATTTTTCTGAAAGTTGAGACAAGAAAAGGAAAAAAAAAGATTTTGACCTACATATATTTGGATCATATTCTTATAGCACAAAAGTGAAATTGACTTGTATGTTGCCTAGGAGTTACCGACTAGCACATGAATTGGCTTGGCTATATGATTATAACAACATTCCATTCGGTTTAAGCTTTAGGGCTATTATTTCAACTTTTCCAATCATTTAGATAATTTCTATAAGTCTTGTGTCAGACCGTCTAATGGATCAAAATATGTGAAACCATGTACGAGTATTCTCTGAACGAGACAGTTTAACAAAAAGTTTTTTTGTGCATCGTAAATAATGTAGTGCGTGCAAGAAAGAGTAATTACGACATACAAGGACGTTGAGAGCTCCAGCTTTGAAGCGATGAGGGTGGGATGGCCTTTTTTCACGGGATACATAAACAAGAAGTGGCAGCTTAGATCGGTCATCCATTGTTCCTGCATTCTTCTTGTTATCATATATCACCTGCAACAATTAATGGAGATAATTAAAAACAAAACAAAACGACACTATCTCTATTTCAAACTCTCGACATCCCCTATTTTAATATTTAACATCATCACTACACCATGGCAAAAACATCAGCGGGCCGTCTCACGGGCGCCTGACCCTCGCTGCCAAAAAAACTCATATATAACGTAACACGTACTAAACGTTAACGTATCATATCACTCATATAGCCTCAAAAGTATCATTTATACATTCAAATTTGAGTTTAATACATCTAAATTAGAGTTTATATTTATTTCAAAAAATATATATAATTGTCAAGCGTAGTGCACGAGCCCATACTTTAGCCTTTGACAAGTAAGTTGTCGAATCAAAAAAATTAAATTAATTTACTTTAATTTTAAAATTCATTTATTCAATTTTAAGTATATATTTTTTCGCACAAAAACTAAAAAATCAGAAAATAAAAAATATCAAAAAATTTTAAAATAATAATAATAATAATAATAATAATAATAATAATAATAATAATAATAATACGGGCACGTACCTCTCACGCGCCAGATATATGCCATTTATCTATTTTTTTTATTTTTTATTTTTTGAAAAAGCCAGTTATCTAGTATTAAACCAACTTGAGGTTGAGGAACTAAGAAAATATAAGAAAGACGAAAAATAAATATTAGTAATTTAATGTTTAAAATTTTTACCTCAACATGAGGAGGTCTGTCGTCGTTGACAGAGTCTTCAATCTCAGCAGCCTTCTCCACGTTTCTCTTGAAAACTTCATATTTTGACTGCACAGTTGTAATTGATTAGAATCAATGTGTTATTAACATTACCCACAAATCACAATCGATTTTGCTAACCTACAAAAATAATATTTATACTCCTTTCGATGATTGTTAATAAATAGGACGGGTCAACATCAAAATAATATTTATACTCCTTTGAATGATCGATTTTGTTTGATTTTGAATTTTTTTTTTAAAATACCATGATATCATCACCACACATCTTTTAATATACAATTATACATATCTAATTTCCAGCACTCAAATCTCTCACCAATTAAAGTTTTAATTTTGCTCTTCAAAATATAGTAGAAATACTTTTTGTTTCCCCACGGACTATTTTATATCCTTTAAACTAAAGAAATAATTTCGTTTCTCCATGGAAAAATTAAAATTTATCCATATTAAATGATCAGTTTAAATTTTTGTGGGTATCAAAATTATAGTTCATTTTATTTATTAAATGTGCATTAAATTTGTATTTTCCCTAATATATACCCTTAATCTTTGATAACAATCATTTTATTTTGAATCATTAAGTGAGGGTATAACATGAAATTTTTATTTAATTTTATTTTTTCCGAACATTAAATATATATTTTTTAATATTTGTAAAAATCAGAAAATGACTATAATTATGGGAGGAACGTAGTATTATTATATGTACCTCGATTTTATCTTCTTCCTCCTTGAATTCGTCACTCTCCAAAACATCCCTTTCAGCTTCACCAAAAGATGAGAAAAATGCCTCAGGGCACCGAGTTTTGATCCCATATTTCCTACAAAACGGAAGCCACGACTGAGCAAAAACGCAAGCCTCCTTCATCGCATACAACGTCACGGCGGCGCCACCGTCATCCGACAAGTACACCGCCAGCTTCTCCTGCGGGTAGTCCATTGCCATGGCCGACAGAACCGTGTTCATCACCTCCACCACCGGCTCCTTCTTGGGGTCCGCCGTGCATACAAACACGTCGACCCCGGGAAGCCTCCCGTCCGTGGGGAGATTCTCCGGCGCCACCGTGCGCACCACCGGCCTCCACCGGAAAGGCTGCGCGAGGATCCATAAGAACGAGAATATGAGCTCCGAGAGAGTGATCAGACCCCACGAGAGAAGAGGCACCGAACCGTTAACGAGGTTCGAGATTCGATAGTAGAGCAAGGCCGACACAGCGGCGAAGTGGAGGAGCATGTGGAGGCGGCTGAGGGCGGCGCGCGGCTGCTGCACCGTGCATGTGTTTAGAATTGGCGCCACTTCGGAGAGTCTTAGGTTGTAGCTGGAGTGGAGAGAAACGGCTGCCATTATATTGTTGAGAGAATTAAATTGATTTGCGTAATAATAAATTGTGGTTTGAGGTATATATAGGGATAATATTGAAAGTAGAGAACAAATAAGGGAACATTTGAGTATTCAGAGATTGGATAGATACATCGGTTTGATTTGGGTTTTTTTATTTTATTTCTTTAAGTATTCCTGAGCACTACTTTGGCCGATCGAATTCTACCCTACAAAATGACAAAATGAAGAATTCCCACCTACTTAAAAATATAAAATTTTATAGTTCTGGCCAAGAAAAAGGTAAATACTATATTTTAGTTTGATCTTAGAAGTAATTTAAAAAAATGCTATATGACCTTCATTTTTTTTTTAAATGCCCTACAAATATAAAATTTTATAGTTCTGAACGAAAAAAAGGCAAATGTCATAATTAGCTTGATCTTTGAAGTAATTTAGAAAAATGTTATTCTCTTTATAAATTAAAAAATGCCCTACTCTTTTAACAATTTTACAAATCTAGAACCGAAATAATTTTCAGTGTCTGAAATGTGTTTCGGCTAGCTTGATCAGATGCTGCAAGAAATTTTTGCCTGTGATAGGAAAATAGTGTAAAAAAAATGATGATTCGGCCCACATCAACATTCGGAGCTAAAAATTCATATAGAATCCTGACTAGCTATATATCATATTTCAGATACAAAAAAATTACTTGAATATTAGATTTGTTAAAATGCTAAAAGATTGGGATATAATTTTTTAAAGATTAATGGAACCTTTTTTTTTATGTAGAGGGTAACCCGCAGCCGTTACTGTGATACGCACTGGGTAAACCCTGCCCCTATGTAATAGCCTGCAAACCTACATAGGGGAGGTAAACCACATTTGGCAGGCCAGGTATGACAGGCTCACACCTAGTGGTGTTGGTGGTGGGTCAAACTTGAGATATTTGGCCTCAATTAGAAACACCACTCCACCACTAGGCCATCCCCAAGGGGACAATGGAACATTTTTTTTACTCCATTCAATGGTTAGACTAAAATATGATATATTAAATATATTTTATAATTCTAAAAAGGGATAATACGCCTAGTAATAGAGTGGTGTTCTTTTGAGGTCAAAAATCTCAAATTTGAATGTCACCGTCAACACCATTCCCTATCTAGTCTACAGGCTATTTCATTGAAATCCGAAATTTAATGGCATGAATACAATAAAGTCCAATCCTCAAACATAACTCGATGGCCGTTAACTATTTGTATTTTTTCCATTTTTTTATTTTTTTATTTTGTGGATCCCATCGATCAACACAGCCACCCTCCGTACAGTCGTGACGAGAAATCCTAATTAAACATTACACAATTTTGAGTAGAGATTCTCACTAATTATAATTAATATTTATTACTAAAAATTACAATTTTAAAAAATTATATACTCTAAGTTTGAAATAATAAATCAGGTCCAAAAATTAATAATATTAATTAAAAATAAAAATTAAATATTAAAAAATAATTATAAACCTTAATTGAGTAAATAAATCCTAAATAATAATGTCACATTATACTAAATCAAAAGAAATTAAAATTAAATAAAAATTATGAAAAAAATGTAATAATTTTATTATTTGGTATATGGTCGGCACACAGAAGTTGAGAGTACTAGAGTACTAGAGGATCTCAATTGCATTTTGAGGTTCTCTTGTAAATTAATTTCAACACAATTTCAGAAATTCAAACAACGTGCAGTGCATCTAAATATATATTCACATGTAATTACAGGCGACATATATAACAAGTCAGAGACAATGGGCAGAAATATTCATGATAAAAAACACACACATATATTTGCAATTTTTGAATTAATTTATTTTTTTTATCTGACGCCTCACGCAGTGCACTCGTCGGACGTGTTAATGCGTGAACTCGTGCACTATGTTAGATAAGTAATTTTTATAAAATGAATATAAATTCAAAATAAATTAGTCAAGTCTAAAATTAAATTATTTTTTTATCTGACATCTCGCACGTAGTGCACTCGCCCGACGTTTTGTCTAAATTAAATATTAGATTTTTTATCTAAATTAAATCTTAAAGTTGTATAAACACCTTTGTCTTATTTAAAGGCATATGAATTTTTAAAATATAAGCAGGTAATTTTAAAATGAAGCCCAAACTTGATATGTACTATAGGCAAAATAGTACAATTTCATCCGACATAATTTAAGCTCGATTTTTTTGGATTACACAATTTTTATACAATTTTGAATTTAGACGCGCATATTAAAACAATGCAATTCAATTGCACAATTTTGTAATTTGTTGCAAAGGGCATCCTCAAATTTTTTTTTTCCGGTGAATGAAAAAACAATATAGAGCATGAAATATTATAAAATTGTACAAATATATGTACAATATTATATATATATATATATAGCACAATTATGATTTAACATCAACACAATGAAAATCGATATAAATATTATTTTGTTAGTGTAACGTCGTATCTATTTTGCAATGAATTGTAAAATTATGTTGTAATCATCATGTTTCACAAATGAATTAATGTATCCCACTTTTCTCTATCCCATTTGGTGTCCTATTTTGATTTTTATTCTATTTTCATCAATTTTTTTCTTTAATTTCAATTTGTTATGGCTTAGTTTAATTTTATAATTATTATTTAGGGTTCATTCCACCCAATTAGGATTTATATTTATTTTTAATATTTATTTCTTATTTTTTAGATCATATAATTGATTAATATGGTTGATTATTCTAAAAGTAGGGTATATAATTTTTAAAAAAATTAATTTTTAGCAATAAATGTTGATTATGATTTGTAATACTATAATAAAATTTATTTTTGTAATAAATATTTTTAAAATATTAAATTTCATAGTGGGACATGAAAAATGGACTAGATAATTTTATCCACATGTTTCAAAGTTTGTATCTAAATTTTTAAATTATGTCAAAATCTATGTATTTTTACGTAATTATCCCGTGGAGATTATACCCACAGGAGATTCACATCAGGTCCTTGTGACATTTCCTATGGCATCTCTTGTACCAATTTTTTTTTATCTTTTTTTTTTAGATTTATCGTTCTTAATTAATTAGGATATATTAAAAAAATATATAACATACAAAATATAAAACGGTTGGGTATGGAGGATCAGATTCGTAGGAGATTCAAGCGGGTACTTTTAACAATTGGAAATTCCTGCTGCCATTCAGCTTATTTTAGCAGGATATATAATTCGGTTATAATTTTTTAAAATAATTTTATTTGAAATTACAGCGGGCTTTGGTAGAGTTAATTTCGATTTTGATTTCATAGGATATCGGGTATTTCGATTTTGATCTCGATACCATCATTTTTGGTCATTTTTCAAAAAAATCGCCCAGTTTTAGTCCCATAGATTTAAGAATATCATTTTTGGTCCCATGATTATAAGGCAAAAAAGGGACCAAAATCGATACTAACTCTGTTTGGGACCAAAAATGATAGTCTCAGAACCAAAATTGAAATACCCAATGTCCTATGGGACCAAAATCAATATTTTCTCGGCTTTACATTCCAGGCTTCCAGCGAACAAATCCTGTTGGAATATTTTATTCTTTTTAATCTGTAATACTGTAGTACCATTACTATTTATTAAATATTCACTTTTTTAGGGAAAATATTGGATCTATAGTTTGGTTTGGATTATGGATTTTTTTTTTTTTAAAGTTGTCGATCGAGCACGACGTACGTTGGCGGAATTCTACCCTACAATATAATAGGACAAAATGAAGAATTCCCCACGTACTTATAAATATGGAATTTTATAGGTCTAAAAGTTTATATGTATGGATCCAATCGATCGTGAACATAACCACCCTTCATCCTAAACATTGCACATTTTGAAGTTCTAGAGCATGTAATGAATTATGAATCACACAGCACAAAAAATATTTCAACAAATTAGTCAGAAAGTACTCAAACCAAAACTTCATATTCACACACACACACACACATATATATATATATAATTTGCAGGAGAGAGAGCAATTCAGAGACGGTGGACAGAAATTCAAAGTAAAAAACACTTATGTATTCCCACATATATATATATATATATATATTTGCATTTTTAGACAAAAATATATAGCAAATAAAATGAAGAGACTTAGTTAAGAACAAACCAGGCCTCCATGCATCAGTTTTGGATCCCAACTTCTTCATACAAGTTATTTCTCAGAAGTTCTTGCACAGATCTTCGAGCAAGACGTACAGATAATTAAATAACCCTAATTTCTTCAGCCTCTCTCTCTCTCTCTCTCTCTCTCTCTGCAAAGTGAATATAAATTGCAGAATCGTACGTCCGCGCGCGTTTGCAGCTAGATGCTCGAGTTTCTTATAATCTCATGAGAATCAAGACTGCAATGAATGCAGCAAAATGGACACACTACTGGGTTGATGATTGAAGCTGTATGACTGCACAGCTAGCTCCATACTGGTATTCCTAATCCTAATTATTTCCTACAGCTCTCTAAATCAGTCCTTAAGTTGGTATATGCATACATACATATATATTATATAGTAGACTAGTTGACTTTTATGTATCTTGCAGTAGGTCATGTAGTTGTCATGATCCTTAAATTTTGGATCTGACTTGTTTTATATATAGCTTCTAATTAAACTCATTTAACAACCTCTCATGATTTTTTCATGTTTAATATGGTATATATATTAATATTATCATCTTCTCACTTTCATCATAGTATAAGAATTCAGCTGATATTACAATATTCCTCCTACAGCTAACCTTGTTGACAGCAAGTCGTCATCTATATTAGCATTACGTTTGCCAACTTAATTTCTGATATAGAGATTAATTTATATATATATATATATATATATATGCACACTCAAGTGCTATATATGCTAGGGAAGTTTGCTGGTTTAATATCTTGGATCAAAAACCAAAATTATGAAATAATTCCATGTATCATTTGTGCCCCCTGTCGGCACAAGATGGTGATTTTTGCCAAATGAATTGAATATTATTAAACCCCCCAAAAAAACAAAAAATTACAGTAACAAACCAAACTTCATCCTAAACTAGCAATGAAGAAAAATAAAAATAAATAACAAACCAAAGACAGATTAATCATTATTCGTAAATCTAAAATATCCTTTACCAAAAAAATCTAAGTCCACCAATGCATGAATATCTGGAGGAGGAGTCTGCCACCACTCCACTGGGAAATTAGGATTTGCCAATCTGTCCGCCACCTGATTGCCCTCTCAATCTATAAATATGCGATATCCGAATATGACGTCCTTGCAAAAAATGCATGACTCGCAATGGTGATTTTTGCAATTATAATTTTTCCGATGAATTAAAATTGAATTAATTAAACGATGCCGTTTTCACATTTGTACTTAGCCCATTGAATGATGTCACTTTAATTTTATATGTGGAATAAACATATCATATATACACATATATTAATGTTTAATGTTTCATTAGTTTTAATTCATCGAAATAGTCACAGATATGTGAATTGGAAAAAATATATAGTGTTTTGGTGTTATTGCTAATACTTAAAAATCATGTCTAAAATAAAAAACTATTAAAAGATTTGGTGCAATTAACCCTTAGAATTCACATAGCTAGCTTACTCATGTATTGTAACCCCCTGAATCTCGATATGAGAATATAATGCTATCCAAAAATATTAAAATAATATTTTATAAATAGTAAATAGAATAACTATGCATATACAATGGTTTTAACCAAATATTTTCCGAAAAAAAAAACTCAACTAAATAACGAATAGAGTGTTAGCAAGACTATTAAGCATTCATAAATGCATTTTCAAAATCCAATTCTTCATTCACATAAAAAAGCCTGAAACTGAACCCTTAACATAACAAAGTTTTACCTAAACATTACAAGCGGAAGATTTTATAAATATGAACAGTCATTAAGCTCAAAATAGTACTAGATAATATATACAACAAAAAAACATAATGACCAACAGCTAGAAAAATCCGATTTTGGTCCCATAGGATATGGCCTAGTCCGATTTTGGTCCCAACCCTACCACATTTGGTCCCAAATCGCTTGAATTATCAATTTTGATCCCGCCGTCACAGTTTCCATTAAAAAAATTATCGATTTTGGTCCCATTTTGGTATCAATTTTGGTCCCATACAGAAAAATTCCAGAAATTTTTTTGCAAGTCAATTGGAGGCAAAATTGAACTGATTTGGAGGGAAATTTAACCTGATTTGGATCCAAATTTCCCACTAGCATGCATCTATATATATCTACTCACCAAATCATCAAATTACAACTACTATGTTTCAAAAAGGCCATCAAGAAGGCAGGAAATTTTTTTATTTAGTTTAATTTTACAATATTGCTTATGAGCATTCACCACATCTAATTAGATTTTATAATTATTTTTAAAAATCTTGGAAAAAATAGTAATTGAAAAATAAAAAATATATAATATTAAAAAATAGTATATATTATAAAATTAAAAATAAAATAAATATTAAAATGTAAAATAAATAAAACATTAATAATATTAAAAAGATTAATTTAAAATTCGTAATAAATTAGTAATTAATAAAACATTAATAATATTAAAAAGATTAAAAATTATCATGTAAAATAAATAAAAATATTAAAAAAATTTATATTTTGTAATTAATTAGTAAAATTGAAAAATAAAAAAATATATATAATAATAATAAATAGTATATAATATTAAAAAATTATAAAATAAAATAAATTTTAAAATGGAAAATAAATACAAAATTAATAGTATTTAAAAGATTGTTGGGAAGAACTATCAAGGTAGCCCAACTGATGGTTTTGATGAAATGTCAAAACATATGCAAAAGTTATATGAAAAACTGTAGGTTATTCAAGCTGGAAGTCGAATTGATGACCAAGTGAGACTTTAAAATTCACCTCAGCTGAAGCGAAAGTCAATCACCTTGAAGCATGGTCAGCCAACTGTAGAGGCTCAGTTTACCTTAAAACCTACTGTGATATGTTTCAATATTTATTACTCGTGTCAATGCCTACAAGTGTACAAGCATGTGATTGTAGATATGATGATACGAGATCGATCCACAGGGAAATGGAATAGAAATTAGACGATACAATTACTACGACGGAAGATGAGTGAAATATCTAGACGAATAAACGGAGGTGGTGTGTTTTAACTATATTCAAATGTCAAACAAGAACAAAAAAACATAACATGTAAACATATAAAATTATTAATATATTTTTCACTCAAGAGGCAATACCAAACAAACGAGAGCTTTGAAGATGACAAATAAGGCGAAACTCTAGGACATGGCTACACAATACTCATATTGACCTACAATGTGGGATTACACATACATTGTTGCAAAGTTCATAGATAGGAAGACCACAAATATAATAAGAGCATCTCTCGAATATCTCTTAAATTGCGAATGCGACAAAGATGACTATCTCTAACGCATTCTAAGGTCGCACCTACAAAAGGATCTAAAGATCACATTTCCTTCCACATAATGACATTCGACTAAGAAGACAAATATGTAGATTTGATCTAGGCATGCTTATGATCACGAAATTGACTAGATGCAAGTGATTCATATATGTGATGTTAGTGAGATGGCCAACCAAACAACATCATTCAAGCCCTAGCATAGATCAAAACCTTGACAAAGCAACAACACATATATACATCCCAAACCAAGGATCAATATTCACATTGTTTCATCACATCCTAGAGCCCTAAGGCTCTAGCCAACCATATTCACAATAAAATCAAGAGTACAAAATGAAGAACAATAACCCATTCTAAATACAAATCAAAGAAGAGAGAAGAGGTGATAAAACCCAATGTAGAGTATTCCTTCTTCAATCCTATGGCTTGGATTCTCAAGTGGATGGTTGAATCTTCAATCGTGTTCTTGATCTTCAAAAATCCCCTTTCTTGATGTTTCTCTTGTGTATTTTTCGTTCTAGGGTTGATTGGGGTCATATTTTGAAATGCCCAAATGATATATAAATGAATGGACCAATAATTGAATGCCAAAAGTCAATTTTTGAAATCCGTCAAGGCGAAGCGCGACTCCTATTGATCGCGCTTTGGGGTCGGGTTTGGACTGAAGAAAAACAGCTCTCTGAAGCTTGTACAGAGCGACCGAAGGGGTCGCACTTTTGGATCGCGTTTGTTTCTGCCTTGGAAGCGCGACCTGAGGTAGTCGCGTTTCCAGGTCGCGCTTCCCTTTGCTTTTGAAGCGCGACCCCAGGAGCTCGCACTTTGGTGTCGCGTTCCAGCTGAAGAAAACACCGTCTCTGAAGTGCCGAAGCGCGACCAAACGGGTCGCATTTCAGGGTCGCACTGTAGACCGGCTGTGGCGCGACCCTGAGGTTCTCGCTCTTTTCAGTCGCGTTTTGGCCCATATTTCGTTTTTCTTGTCTTTTCTCGTCTCTGTGCACACGTTGATCGATCGACTCACAACTTGACTTCTTTTGGCATTTGTTTTCCCCAAAAACTCCCTAAATTGGTCACATTATACCAAACAAGAGATTTAAACATTATTAACATTATTTACCAAATATACACATGAAAACCAAGTGCAAATGCACTCAAAAATGAGTCCAAATGAGTACAATTTATGCACTCATCATAAAGCACAACATGAAGCATTTACGCGTTTGAAGCATATTTTATGTCATGCACCTGTTTTGTGTTTATCTGATTTTGATAATGTTTTTGAGATTGAATGTGATGCCTTCAGGATAGGTATTGGTGCTGTTTTGATGCAGGAACGGCGTCCAGTCGCCTACTTCAGTGAGAAATTAAATGGTGCAGCTCTGCGTTATTCTACCTATGACAAAGAGTTGTACGCATTGAAGAGATCATTGGAGATGTGGCAGCATTATTTGTGGCCAAAAGAGTTCGTGATTCACACGGACTATGAGAGTTTAAAGCATTTGAAAGGCCAATAAAATTTGAACAAGAGGCATGCGAGGTGGGTCGAGTACATTGAGTCCTTCATGTATGTCATCAAATACAAGAAAGGAGAAAAAAACATTATAGCAGATGCCCTATCTCGAGGTTACACGTTGCTGAATTTGATGCATGCTAGAATGCTTGGTTTTGAGTCGATTAAGAGTCTATATGCATGTGATCCATTTTTTGCTTCGATTTTTGATGAGTGTTCAAAAAAGTCTAAGTCTTTTGATGGGTTTTACGTGCATGATGGATTTTTATTTCGTGGTTCTCAGTTATGCATTCCTAGTTGTTCTATGCGTGAGCTACTTATATTAGAATCGCATGCGGGAGGTTTAATGTGTCACTTTGGTGTAAATAAAACATTAAGCATGTTGCATGAGCATTTTTATTGGCCGCATATGAGGAGAGATGTTGAGCATGTGTGTAGTAGATGTGTTACTTGCCATAGGTCTAAGTCTACTTCACACTCCAGCTCCTGCGGATCCCGATCCAGATCCAAATGCACCCACGCAAATGACCTAGATCCCGCAGATCCCGATCCAGATCCAAATGCCCCAGATCCTGCAAATGCTCCAGCCAAATGCACCCGCGCAAATGCCCCAGATCATGCAAATGCTCCAGCTAAGTGGGGAGTTACAAATTTTGAATGCTTGCTGGAGCCATCCACCGATAGCCCACGTGCCCCAGATCCTACAGACCCTACAAATGGTTGCTTCAGCCAGGTGAGGAGTTACAAATTTTGAATGCTTACTGGAGCCATCCAAGCTAGGCCCCGTTAGCCCACGTGCCCCATATCCTGCAGATCCTGCAAATGCTCGCTCCAAGCTAGGCCCCGTTAGCCCACGTGCCCCAGATCCTACAGATCCTCCAACCAGGTGGGGAGATGTACACCCAAAGTCCAATTTCGACAGCTCCAAGTTGGGAGTTACAAGTTAGATCCTGCAAATGCTCCAACCAGGTGGGGAGTTATAAGCTCTGAATGCTTGCTGGAGCCATCCAAGCTAGGGCCCGTTAGCCCACGTACGCCCAAAGTTCAGTACATCCAAAGTTCAATAAGTTAGATCCTGCAAATGCTCCAACCAGATGGGGAGTTACAAGTTTTGAATGCTTGCTGGAGCCATCCAAGTTAGGCCCCGTTAGCCCACATACGCCCAAAGTCCAATTGCCACAGCTCTAGGTGGGGAGTTACAAGCTTTGAATGAAGCTAGACCCCTTTAGCCCATGTACGCCCAAAGTCCAATTGCCAAAATTTAAGTCCAAGGACTGAGCCCGAGCACTGGCACGGGCGGGCGTGTGTGGGCTCATGGTCCACATCCTTGTGCACTTTCGATATTACACTTAAGTGTTAATACACTTAAATACACTTCTTAATTAGGTCAAGAAATCAATATGAGATCATTAAATGTGCCTTAAGCACATTTTCCCACACACTAAATGCCTAATTATGTGACCAATTTCAACAATTAATTTCTCACTCACCGAAAATCGGATTTGAGAAAATAAAAATACTACGATTATCTATTACAAATATAAAACAATCGTACGCTATTTAATTCCTTCAAAATTAAATAACTCAGTCACCAAAAATTGATTAAAATGTGTCGCGGCTCAATTTATTAAATACAATTTTTCAACAATTAAAATAACACAAGACGTTTATATATGTTCACTATTAACATGGATTTCCATTCTTTTAACTAGTTATGAATGTTTTATTCATGTAAATGATACTATATTATATAAGTCTGATCATATTTGTAGATATATTTATATATGGTGATAAAGCTTTACACTTTTTGCAAAAATAACACCAAGCATAACACAAAAAAAAAAAAAAAAAAAAAAAAAAAAAAAAATTGTTTATCGAGAAAATTAACATCATTCTAGTGAGCTTAATATTATTCAAAAAAATGGCACCACGTTTTTTTGTAATTTTGGTATTTACAAAAATATCACTGAATATTACAAAATTGAGAGTCTTTTTATTAAATATCAACCATCAAAATTATCAATTGGAATCAGTTCGTAGTTCTCATTTCTTACAATAGTTCGTTCACACCTGATTCCATATAGATATTTGTACTTTCAATATTCATGAGTCCATGTCCTTCCAACATACAATTTATGAATGATTAAGGATAGAGATATGAAAATAGCACATCATCGAAATTTGACTTGTTTCAACGTACATCTGAAATGGAATTCTATCTCCACCAACATCGACTAAATGACAAAAGCTGTTTACAAAATCATCACCGATATGATGCTTCTTTTCTGCATAGGCAAAGCCCGTATATGGAAACATATTTGGCAAGGGAGCATAAATGTACATTTACACATTCAAATAATTGTGGAATTTTTAGCTTCTCAAAATTCTAGCTTCAATCTGAGGCATATTTACTTTGGAATTTCGAAGGCAGCAAGTCGTCACACAAATTGCCATTAAGGCCTCTGAGCATCAGACGATGAAATTCCGTATTGCAACTTCTTCTTGAGCCATTTAACCTTGTTCAGATATTCCTCCAAGTCCAAGACTGCTGCTTCAAGAGTGTGGGAGTGTGTTGAATTTAAAACGACTCTGTACTTTTTCTGGGAATAATCAGGTTTTAGTTCGTCTTTAGTAACTTCAGCTGCAGGTTCAGCTTCGTTCTGCCCAGAATCAGCAACTGCCCGATTTGCTTTTCTTGTGCTGCTGCCAACAGGTTCCGGGCTAGTGCTTCTGTCTTGTTTTGCCTTCCATTTCTTAGAAACGCTTTTCCCCAGAGAACGTGTCTGCGTCTCTGTTGTTGTTCTGCTCTTTGCTTTATCTGAAACGTCCGAGTTGGAGGGAAGTGGAGAAGAGAGCAATGATCTAGTAGTTAAAGATCCAGCTGGCCTCTGAACAGCCTTAGTTTCTTGACCTGCATTACGCGAATCATCAGCTCAAATCATTCTATCAATAACTGCAATGGCTTTAACGTCAATACTATTGTTGATGGAAATTAGCATGTAATCACCGCTGTGCGGTTTAATCATTAAAATAACCACAATTTTAAACAGAGCTAGAACTTTTTTTTTTTATTTTGCAAAAGCCCTTCATTGAGAATTCACTGCAACAAACAGTTAGAATTTAGATGCCAACCACGCAGACTGGGAAAAGCAACTATAGCTAAATGGCAAGGGTAAGACTAATCATAGGATACATGGCCAATGAACTAGCCATTCCCTTTCGGGATTTGAACATCAACCTAAACCCTGCTAATACTCATCTGAGCTCCACAAAGCACCGTTAAGTCTTTGAAGAGAACATGAAATCTAAACAGAGCTGAATTTATATGCATTAGCCTAGCTTTGAAGAATCATAACCTAGTTTGCATTTCAAGGGGGAGTTTCCAGTCATTTAGTGCTGTACTGGAATCCACAACAAAAATGTGACTCTATCATGCAACATCATAATAAGACATACAGATTCCATGCCTACCTATATTTCATCAAGTAATGTTCTTATGCCACAAATGACTCGAAATGCTAAATCTTATGCTCAGGTATAGAAACAAAAATGTAGAATAGTTTCCCCAACTAAACAATAACCAATGTTCATATGCAAAAACAAACAAGAGGATGATGCCATGTTATAGAAAAATGTTTCTTTTGCATGATAATCTGGAAGTTAAAGTAACAAAACTCTGACCAGACGGAAGCAGCAATCCCAAACCTATTTGACCCACTCCATAAATTTTTAAACTAGCAGGTTGCACGTTGTTGATTCATACCTTGATTTGTAGGTTTAACAAGGTGAGCACAAGGGCGGCCAGTGTCACCTTCCTGCAATATGCAAATAAGACGAAAGAAGTTATTCTATATGTGTAAGAAGGCATCAAGAAATGTATGGCGTTGTATTGTACATGTATGAGACAGCATCCAACAAACTCAAATGATCTGAAAATGGTGGATGATCTAGAAACACAAATACTACGTTCACATGAAACTATATATGATTCACATTCTAAATTGTGACTTTTTCCCTTTAGTTAATCCTACTTTCAGACCTTAAAGCAAATTGAATACATGAAAAAATTATGAACAAAAACTTCGAGGATAATTGAACCTTAATGTTGAAGGTGTATATAGAAGAATATTGAAAGAATTACTAGAAATGAAATAATAAAAGTTAAATGGCAGAGATAATCTACAAATTAGAAACAAAGGGCTTTCGCCGCCTTGCCTTGTATCCAATTTATCTTCATCTTGACAGTCAAAGTCACGACAAACGTATTATTGCAATAGCACGGGATCAACCAGCATGAATATTTAGGCAGTTACTTCATTAAGCCACATCTTAGGAGAAAACAATGCAACTAGAAATTAATATAAATGATTTTTTTATACCACTCAAAAACTTCACTGAACATAGGCCTCTTCTGTGAACCCAATCTAGAACAACGATAAACCAACCGAGAACAGTAGCTATGGATTCTGTACTGAGCAAACCATAATCATTTCTTCAAATTTTTAAGTCCCCGAAAGTTCTATGACAAGTCATAACAGCACCACATGGAAAACACTTCAGAATAGAGGAATCCTAAGAAATCATCAAGTTCCTTGCAACGAGCTTTAAACAACTCTAAGAAGCAACAAAGTGTTGCCACTTTATACAAGGTGTATAAGATTAAAAAACACAAGCAGAGCAAAATAAAATAATTATGCAAAAATCTTAAGAAGATATATGATATTAAAGACCTTTTATCAGCACTATGCAACCTCTGACAACCAAAATACTGCATTATTGAGTTATCTTTCTTGAACAATGAGTAAGCTTTTGAATATGATGTAAGATCTAGAGAGACATTTTGACTTGATACAAATTTAATAGTTTGATAGAAGAGCCAGGCATGCAGCCATTTCAGAACAATGTATAACGAAAGTGCATCTTGTACTGTGCTATTACACCCTTCTATCCCTTTAAAAAGCAGAAAAAAAAGTTTGCATTAAAAAATGGATGCTCAAGGCACAAACTCAATGATTTTGTATGATGATCAGCCAGGCTAAATGAATGAGGTCAGAGAAGAAGTTGTAGGTGCAGTTAAAGTCTTTGCAGATTTATTCCAATCCTCCCCTTACATTACCCCAAAAGCCTAATCCCATGCAACCTAGTCCAAGATATGATAAAAATGAGCCTACCTTTTCCCTTGAGGGTTCTAGACCAAACACTCAGTTAGATTATGGATCAAACAAGAAATATAATAAAGTATTTAACCATGAACAAGATTAGATGTTGCAATATTCCCTGTTGATAAAATATAAAGATACGTGTGATTCTAGAAATAGAAGTTCATGACAGGATTTTCAAGGTGAATGTCCAACCAAGTTCAGGACACCATTGGAAGAGAAGAGATGACGAACCTGAGTAGGCACTGTCCAACCAAGTTCAGGACACCAGTCCAATGATGGGCGTAATTCCTTGAGAAGTACTTTGTAAGATAAACCTTCGCCATGAGGTAATGGTTTCAGGTCAATCTAAAGAAACAACCTCCCAAATAAAGAAATAGGTTAATATAAGTAGCCTGACATAACCATATCACAGTTTATCCGGCTAAAACTAACTAACTTTTTCATCCTTGCATCATTTGAAATGCTTCTATTCAATCCCCATAACTAAAATAGACCCAGAAACTGCAACAATTTCAAAACAAAAGCTCACAGGTAATAACTGGGACCTATTAACATTTAGTTGTACTCTATCCTCTTTTCTTTTCCCTTTTTATTTCCTTTTTCTTATTGTCGAAGATCGGAGATTATAAGAGGTGGCCTGACTCAAGTATTGAATTATGAATAGAACATTAACTAAGCAGAAGATATTGGGACTAACTAACATGGTCACCACACAAAAACAAGCCTCGAGATATTTATACCTGGGCCTCATTATCACCTAATAATTGAGTTATTCTTCCAGACCAATAACAGTCAGAATTCCACCAGTCCACCAAATCACCCACCCTCCAGGAATCGGCAACAATTACTGTAACTTCTGAGATCTCACTGACATGAGGCATTTGCTTCTCATTATAGATAGGTGGGTAGTGTGGCCTCAGCATCAATTCTTTATGTTTCTCTCTTGTGTTCCCCTCATTACGAAAGGTTGCCTGGTAAAGCGTTGTCCATTTTAATTCTGCAGAAAGCAACAAACCCAAATTGAAAGAGGTCATATATACATTTATAAGAATGATAACTGCATTCATAAAACATCCAAGGAAATTGCAGCTTCTCTCTATTACAGTAGCATGAAAATATGTGCCAGATATCTTCTACAGCCATATTCCTACTTATAAATAAAATGTATCATGTCTGGACTTGTTTCAACAAGGCAATAAAATCTGAAGAATTGAGGCCAATATATAAGTAGAAGAAAATAGCTTCCAGTGCGAATTTTTCCGAAGAGCCATAACTACAACTTGAAGGCAATAAATTGACAATCATCATACCTAGTGAATTTAATTGGAGAAACTCAAGACAAACCAACATGGCAACATACATGATACTTAATTAACATTCATAACTTGACACAAGTTCCTAAGTTTTTCACCATAGACTTGCAATAATATCTTTCTACAATTACATATACAACACCTAAAGATAGGAAATAAGGATTATTTTTCTCTTACTTATATGTGCTTGAACAGGGATCCTTGCTTCTCCAAACAACTACATGATACTGTCTCTCTAGTCTATATATGACATTTATATGGAATGACTGAATAAACGACAACCTCAAGAGATGACAACAGAGGTTAAATTTATGTAAGGTAAAAATTGAAACCCTCTATATATCTGCTTCCTTCCCAGTCTTCATATTATATGTGATAAATGACTTACAGGTTTTTCTGCATGTAGACATGTAGTGTACCTCCCAGGCATTCATTAGAGTTGCATTTTTCTAGATGAAGTACAGGAAACAGAAAGATCCCTCATTCACAACAGCTAAGAGCAAGATTTTAATCTGTATTGCCCCCACACTGTTTCATATCACAAATCTTACTTCAGTCTCAATTACGATTTAAAAAGAAATGAAAAAAAAGGGAAAAAAATTATTACATTGTAGAGTCAACTTTCATATAACTAGGTCGCTACCTCATTTTCAGAATAGAAATAAAATAAATTATTTTTCTCATCAAGTCAAACAATTACTCCCACACTCCTTTTGATGGGGCTATTTTATTTGCATAATCTGGATATGCTTTCACAAATATATGGCTTAACATGCACATTTTCCTGATACAGGTCTCCTAATCTGCAACATGATTTGAAGGAAAGTCAAGTAAATATATATTTTGGTTAGAGGTGAACAGTAATGAACCATCTAAAGAGCAGAATTACCAAATCACACAACAAATTACTGCTCAACTTTTGAACAAGTATAACCGACTATAACTCTGACTTCAGGACTTGAGCCACAAATATGAAGGGTTCGAATTTATAATTTGCACAAAATGCTATAACCAAGTTTTATGGGAAAATAAAGTAAAGTTCAAGCCTACAGCTCCCGTCACAACCTACATCTTTATCAGATATCCCAGTGGTTACATTTTTTTAACTAACTGATGCCAGGGGTAGATTACAAAGCTGATCACAATCTTAACCACAGATGGAATATATCAACTAGATGCAACTGAGAGACTTACCCTCATCGGGGAAGTCCAAATATTCTAAGATATGCCCAAGTCTTCCCTTTTTCATGCTAATTTTTTTAATCTGACAGAAGGAAATAAATATACATGTCAGTACCAAAACAATATGCAGAAAACTAATCAGATAATACATGAACATGGTTATTAAAGACAGAAGGTACATCACGATCTAAAGGTTTCCTGGAGCTTAGGTTCTCTACTAAGGCACGTTCCTTTTTGAAGTGAGTGAACAAAAAATTAGAAATAAATCTCATAATAAAGTCAATAAAATTCATTACATAAAGTATGCATAAAGTCATATTTTAGACATGAATATCTTTTAATTCTACAATAAAATGCATCCATCAGATCTTCTTTTCCCCCCAATAGTTTCATACAACCTAATTCATTACAACTCCATAATTACTTGTAACATAAAGCCAGATTTCCCCGAAACACCTCCTTTAAGCATCCCAAAGGAAAACCAAACACCGCATAAACATTTCCAATTGAGTCCGATAGTCCGTACAACATGGAATTCAGGGCCTGAGCAGCTCAACTTTGCAAAAGGGTACAGGCAACATTTTCACCAACACAAACAAATATTTTATAGAAATTTTTGAAACAGCAATTCTTAAATAAATCAAAATAACAGGAAGCAAGGATATATTGACAAAATTCATTAAAACACATTTTACGACATGGAAGTTTTGTCTGCATCATGAGCTTAGACACAGTCATGAGACATACACTAGCAGATAAAGAACCTGCAAAACCTCTTGAGTTGTTCATCAAAAGTAAAAGTTCAATCACAATTCGAGATTTAAGCCCACAAACATAGCCAGTCCCAAACATATGTCTGAAGAACAGAACATCGGAGATGAAATCTGTAATATGACTCAATCCACACAATTAAGCCTATCCCACAATTAAATGACTGCCCATGACCATGAGTGTACAAGACTAGAAATATAGTTCATAACTTCATAGCACAAAAATTTGACATTCCTGTGGTATTGAAGCTAGGGATGTTCAAGAACCGTAGCAATTTATGGCATACAAACTTCTGCAACTTTAATTTAAACCCACGTCCATGATACTTACGTACTATGGAAAAATATGAGATGTGCGTGAGATAATCGTACACGTAGATTCATTATATACATTCTAAATTCACATGAAACGGCCTTTTGCGTCACCATAAAAACTAAGATTGAAACACACCGGCAATTCTATTTAAAGGAAACTGTATTAACCACAAAATGACTGATCTCAGCTAAAATAAATTTCATTTTTTTGAGAAGATCGGCTAAACGAAACAATATGACGACTAACAAACATCAAAACCATACCTTGCATCGGAACCACGCACCGCGAAAACCCTTCTCGAAAGTCTTAACTTCGGTCATTTGCCCAACCTCGAATGGATGAATCTCAGGCTCCATCACAAAATCTAAACCCCCCAAATCTCTAATTGGAAAGTATTCCAGTTCAAATCAGTTTCAATAAGTCGGGAGGGAGCAAAAGCAGTCGAATTTCAAAAATAATAAAATAACTCAAAATTAATTATTTAGAGAATTACTTAAATATCCTTTATTAAATCAAAAATAAAAATAATTGAAAAAAAATAAAAAATAATTTTTTAAAGAGTTGGACTTCCGTGCATCAGCCTTATTTAAGGCGTTATTTGCAGCAGGCGCCTGGGTGTCACGCGCCTTTTTTTTCTTTCTTTTTTTCTAGGCGTTTTTTTACTTTTTATTTTTATTTTTTTATCCGATTTTTTCTTTGTTTTGTTTTTTTGTTTTGTTGCCCAAAAATATATACCCTAAAATAACATTAGTAAACCCTAAAATTAAAATAGATTGATTTAATTTGTTTGAAATGCGTATAAATTTATATCCTAAAATAGAATTAATAAACCCTAAAAAACACAAAATAAACCCCTAAAAACACCCCTCAAAAAATCCTAAAAAACACAAAATATACCCTCTAAAAAAACTAAAAAAAACCCCGAAAAAACCATGAATCCTAAAAAAAAACCCTAAAAAACATGAACCCTTTAAAAAATCATGAACCCTAAAAAAACCTTAAACTACTAAGCTCTAAACATTAATTCGAATGGAAAATCACAATTTGAACTAAATAAACTAGTATAAAATAACTAGCACACCCCTTACTTTTTAATGATACTTCTCGAATTTTTGGTGATACTTTTTAGTGAGACTGTTGATACTGATTTTATCATTTTTTTCTATTTTTTTGCTGGTTGACTTGGTCGGTCAAAGCACGGGTTGACCCGACCCGTTTTAAATAGCACTATTTAAGACCCCTGCATGGAAATGTTTGCTTTTTTTAAAATAAAATCGGCAATCGTCTTCTTCCCCACCGAACCGATAAGCAGAATATGCAACAATATATCTTCTACCCAACCTCCCGTCGGTCACCACCACCGGCCACCCTCCCCTCTCCTACTCTCACTCCTCACTCATCCCCATCCTCATCACTCCTCTCACGCCCCCTCCTCCCCAATTTACCTCTCCCTCTCATTTCTCTCTCCTCACCCATCCCCATTTGCCGGTCAGCCACCCCAGCTGTCACCACCACTGCTAGCTCGTTACTACCAATGTTAGCCCCGCAACCAATCTCCATTCAAAAACAAATTCCGAAGAAAAGGCCTAAGTTCGAAAATTTCTATCCGATTAGGAAGGGATTTCATTCAGAAAAAATTCGAGATTTTCAAATTATTTTTACCTTCTTCTCCAAATCGACTGGTCGGGATCGGAGTTTATTGGTGGTCGTCAATGACAGGTAATGGACTGGTTGGTGGTCGTTGCCAAAGCTGGAGAGGAAAGTAGAAGAGGTTCTATCGTCTGTCTTCTGGTTTTTTTTCAATTGACATTTTAAAAAGTGAATATATATATCCTACAAAGTTAGTAGACAAAAATTTGTATGAAACCGTCTAAGTCTCTTACGTTAGACGGGTCAAACCGTCCAAACTCGTCCTAAAACCCGCCCCACGCGCAGGCGCGTGAGCTGCACGCGCCCCCACGCGCCTGTATATTTTTTTATTTTTTTTGCAGCGCATTAGTTTTTTTCCTTTTGTTTGGACCTGCGCTGCTGGGTTGTTTTTGTTTTTTTTTCATTTTCTTCTTTCTTCATCACGACCCAATTTTTGTAATTTCTATTTCTTTTTTTTTAGTTTCTTTCTTCCTTTTTTTTAAATTAATTCAATTCAATTTTAGTGCTCACTAATTTCATTTTAGGGTATACATTTATTTTTAGAAAAATATAGTTGTGGGCTGAAGTATCATTACCTGTGAAGTAGAATCTCCTTACTATGGAAAAAAGTATCACTAATTGCAAAAGAAAGTATCACTAATTAGAAGAAAAGTATCACTAATTGCAGAAGAAATTATCACTAATTAGAAGAAAAGTATCACTAATTAATTGCAGAAGAAAGTATCAATAATTAGAAGAAAAGTATCACTAATTGCAGAAGAAAGTATCACTAATTAGAAGAAAAGTATCACTAATTGCAGAAAAAAGTATCACTAATTGAAGAAAAGTATCACTAATTGCAGAAGAAGGTATCACTAGTTGAAGAAAAGTATCACTAATTGCAGAAGAAGGTATCACTAATTAGAAGGAAAGTGTCACTAATTGCAGAAGAAAGTATCACTAATTGAAGAAAAGTATCACTAATTGCAGAAGAAAGTATCACTAATTGAAGAAAAGTATCACTAATTGCAGAAGAAAGTATCACTAATTGAAGAAAAGTATCACTAATTGCAGAAGAAAGTATCACTAATTAGAAGTGTTAGGAAAAACTATCAAGGTTTTTCTGACTAGAGGTTTTGATGAGATGTCAAAATATGCAAAGAACTTTGAAAAACTGAAAGGAAATCAAGCAGAAAACTAAGGATGATCATATAAGAAAATCGAGCTATCAAAGCTAAAAGAAATGATCAATCCAAGTGAGAAAAAGAAAACAAAAGAGAGAAAAGAAAAGGAGAGAAAATAAGAGAGAAAAGAAAAAAACCAGCCAAGAGCTGAGTAAAGAAAAGAGAGAGAAAAGAATAGAGAGAAAAGAAAATATACAGCCACAAAGGGCTATGAAAAAGAAACTGTAGCTTGCTAGATCAGTTAGCAAGGAAAACTAAAAGTTGCAGGTACCATCAAGAAGAGTGCTAAATGCCACCAGTCTACAGTTATGAACTGAAGAAAAATACCAGTTCAAGGCACCAGCCCAGAAGTGCCCAATACCAGCTGAAGAATGTTCCAGCTGAAGGAAAATTCCAGCTGAAGAGAAGAACTAAAGGAAATGTCAGTTCGAGACTATTCCCGACTGAAGAAATACCAGTTGAAGAACACATCAGTTTGAACTGATGAACATGCCAGTTCAAGATAATACCAACTGAAGAAGACTACCAGCCGAAGAGAGGACGATTCCAGCTGAAGGAGAATACCAGCTGAAGACCACATTAATTTGAGCTGATGAAAATACCAGCTCAAGAGATACCAATTGAAGGAGAATACCAGTTGAAGAAGTGTACCAGTCCAAGGTCCGAGCTGAAGAAAATACCAGCTCAGAAAGTTCCAGCTGAAGGAGCATACCAGTTGAAGAGAAGACCAAGGCACAAGCTGAAGGAAATGCCATCTCAAAAGTCAACTGAAGAAGTACCAGTTCGAAGGATACCAGCTGAAGACACATTAGTTTTGAAGTCCAACTGATGAAGCGCCAGCAACCGAACTGAAGACCAATCTAAGGAAGTTCAAGCTGAAGGGACACAAGTCCAGAATGCCAGTTGAAAAACACCGGTTCAAACTGCCAGCTGAAGCAAATCAAACTAGAGCTCAGAAGGCATCAAGACCAAGCCTAGAACTGACGGCTGAAGATGATCTTAACTGAAGCTTTCCAAACTGCCAAGAGATGCGCAGAACTGACAGACGAGAAACTGAAGACTCCAACTGCCAGACAAAGCTCAGAACTGAAGATCAAGATTGAATCCGTTACTGAAATTCAAATTTTAGATAAGTCAAAGAAGATCTTGAAGTTAATGCAACCGAGATCTTGGAACAAAAGTTCGTCAAAAAAGCAAAGGCTACTCAACGGTTATCTTAAAATGAAAGCCCCTCAACGGCTTTATCATTTATGATCACACAGTGACCATCAACGGTCACCAGCCACTCATCTATAAAAGGTGAGCAACCCAGAAGGTGACTGTTGACTTTTGACATTCTACTCCTGAGAGAACTTTAGCTAAGACTTTCTGTGAATACGTTCGCCAAAGCTCTAAAGCCTCACGCTCAAAACTCGGAAGAAGCAAAAGTCTAACTGAAGAAAAGGAGCCAGATCGCTCATCAAGCTAGATGTTGAAGATTTCCAACCAGAGCAACTCTCTCAGTTCAAGCTCTACAACGATCAACTACCCAGCTCAGCCGCAGATGCGCAAAGGAGCATATCAGTTGATACCAGTTTCAAGACTATCTTCTTGAAGATCGAAAAAGATCTAAAACCTTGTAAAGACGGACAATAGCACCTAAAGTCTCAACGAGCAGTTGAGATCAGTAAGTGTGAGTTGATGACCCAGAAACCGACTGAGGAGGTTACTTGCGTTGGTTCGTTGTCTCCGGGACAGCAACAGTTGGAAAGGAGTCCGTGACTTGTAAAGTCACTGATAGCCAAGTCCAACATCTATCTTCACTGTGTAACTGTAATAAAGGAACTTTACACTTGTATAGTGAATTATCCTTCTGCGGAAGGAACAGAGGACGTAGAAGTTGAGATTCGAACCTCTATAAACTGCTTGTGTGCACTGCTTTACTTTTCAGTTTCAGTTGCATGTTTTAAACTGCACACTTCAAGCACACACAACACTCCGAGCTAGCAGATCACTTCAACTGATCTCCACAAAGAACGGATAACTCAGCGAGTCAAAATGCGCCCTGTATATTTCGCAATTATTGTTCAGTTTTGAAATCAGTTTATTCACCTCTCCCCCTCTAAACTGATTCTGACTCCCCCCGAGACCAACAAGTGGTATCAGAGCGGTTGATTCTAAAGATCAGCCATTTCTGCAGATCAACTGAATCAGATCTTATTATCTATGCTAATCTGTCAGCTATGGAAAACCATAAGCTATCTATCTTTTTAGTTGAGAACTACGATAACTAGAGTAGGAGAATGAAGGCGCACCTCTGCTCAATCCACGAGAATATGTGGGAAGTTATCGAAGAAGGTCAAATCATGATTATGATAGACAATGAAGCCCACATTGCTAATGTCAATCAACCAATAAGGATCCCGAAACTAACTCATCTTCCCATGAGTGAAGAGAAGAAGTTGAAGAACCTAGAGTTCGTGGCCCAAGACGCGTTGTTCCAATCTCTAGATGAAGATCGCATGAAGGACATATAGAGCTGCAGAACTGCCAAGGAGATATGGACTTACTTTCAGATCTGTGCAAAGAGTTCGAGGCCATCAAAGGATACAAGCTCCAATTAGCAGTGGACAAATATGAGTCCTTCAAGATGTACTCAGATGAAACCATCTCTAGCCTTGAAATAAGATTTCTAGGTATCATTAGTGAGATGAACAATCTGGGAAGAACATATCCCAATAGTGAGATGAACTCCAAAATCTTGGACAATTTCACAGAAGAATGAGATATGAAGGTGATTGCTATAAAAGAGTCAAGAGACTTGAATAGCATCACCCCATCTCTTGAGGCTCACGAGTGTAGCCTAAACCGAAAAAGAAAGATATCTACATCATCATCAGGCTAGGATGCAGCCTTCTATGGTGAAAGAAATCGGTTTAGAGAAACTCGAGGAAGAAACGTCTTCCGGCCAAGAAGTTCTCAAGCCAGAGAACAATCAGTAAGCTCAACTGATCGAAGAAGAGAAGCAGCGGAGAAGAAAGAGAGTCTGACTGAAGATATTAATAATCAAATCCAGTTAGTTGCCAAGCTGCTAGAAAAGCTCAAAAGGATCAGAGATCAGCCATCAGTTATGCTTCAAACTGATGAGGAGCCCAGAGACGAGAGAAACCAACCGCCTGCTGAACAACCCAGGACAGCCAATAGAAGCATAGGAGAATGCTTCCATTGCCACAAGCAAGGACACTACAGATATGAGTGTCCAGAGCTCCCTGAAAACAAGAAGGCCAAGGTGAAGAGAAGCTTTTTCAAAAGAAAAGCTATGATGGCCAACACAGAGAACGCCGTGCTGGATAACTCAGATTATTCATCGGGAATCGACTCTGATGGCTACAGCTATGAAGATGAGGCATTGTTCTGCCTCATGGCTGATAATGAATAAGAGGTTAGCACATGTGATTCCTTAACCTCTTTTTATCACATTCATGAAACTTCCATTTCTAGCAATGAAAGTATGCATCTACGACTGAAGGAAGAAAATGATGACCTAAGAGATGAGGTTAAAAGACTGAGAAGTGATCATGACAGAACTGAATCACTTGAAGCTCAGTCAGTTGAATGTGAGAAGTTGAAGCTCAAGTTTGATGAGCTAAGAGCTGAGAATGAGAGGCTCATGCAGGAGATCCAGGAGAGAGAGGAGATATCTCTCAAATTTAGAAAGGGATCTCAAACTCTTGATGAGATTCTAAGCCATGAAAGAGTTGAAACTGGTAGTCCAGGGTTAGGATACAACAGGTACACTGCCGCTGAGAAAGGAAAGACAGTTATTCAAACCAGTCAAGAAGGAATCATTCCTGGTTTTGTCAGACCTGCACCAACCAGTTGAAGAGACCGAAGGTGAGGGAACTAAAAACATGCCTACAGATCAGCCAAAGCAGTCCAGCCAATCCTCCCAACCGGTTCAGCAGAGGAAGCCATCTTAGAGAAGGCCACACGCTCAAAATAGGCAGATCGCCTATCAGCAAAGGCCACTAGCTCAGCAAAGGCATCCAGCCTATCAACAGAGGTCGTCAGTTCAGCCAAGACCTCCAGCTCATCAGAGATAGTCAGTTTGACAGAAGTCACCAGCTTTTCAAAGGCCCAAAGCTCAGAACAGACCTATGGTGAACAGAACTGACTGGCTAACTGGAGTAAGGAGAAATACTCTGTTTGGACCACAGTCTCATGAGATAGGGCATCAGTTCATGAGAGAACTGCTCAGCTAGCCTATCCTCGAAGATACCCGGCAAGTCAACCTAGAAGAAAAGTTAACTCAAGAAAGAACGTGCATACAAAGCTATATCAAGCATGTCAACATATTCAGATCCCTCTGGAGAAGTTCACTCCATCGGATCTCGCTACTCAGTATAGTGAGTACTTGGATTCAAGAGATGAATCAAGAATTAACTCTCACTATGACTGGTTTGCTAACTGGCCATACCACAAGAGCGACAGAGCTCATGGTGTTAAAAAGAATTGGCCATAGAGAAGAGCTAGAAAAGCTCAAAATCAGAGAATTATGATCGAAGTGATTTATTATAGCACTCCAAACCCGGAGGGATCGAGGTGCTAACAGAACACATACGAAAGAAGAAAATCCCATAGAAAAATTTGCACATAGAGCAATCAAGTTAAGACTTGCTATGCCAAAGGAGCTTACGTTTACTAGTCAAACACCAAAAAATAATATATTTGACTAGTCAAGAACCAATAGAAATAGACCTTAAGAAAACTGACTGGTCAACCGCATCAAAACAATAATAGTCAACTCATGGAAACATAACATGATAAAAAACGCTCATAGGCGTACATGTGGCAAAAGTCAAGGTTCAGCGGAAGCATAAAAATTAAGAATAATACAGTTGCCATCAACAAAATATACAGCGGAAACATATGAATCATATAATAGTTTGACCATAATCAATTACCTGAAAAACATTTTAAATAATGGGGCTGAGTGCCAGAAAACACTCTGTGGACATACTCATACATTCATCCCATGTTTTGCATTAATGATAACAATAATCATAATAACAATTTCACATTTGCCGTCATAATTCATACGCTCATTAAACATAGTGGAGATCGACCCTAATGTTATCACATATAATCTATAGCATATTCATCACATATTCAGATATCCTCGTATGAGTCATATCAAATCCACAATGAGCAACATAAATATAAATCATAATTCATTTTATTCATAATGGACGAAAGTTTAAATACATTTTCGAAAGAATTTTGGTAAGTAAGCCCATCTTCTAGCTAAATGTAGTTGTTGCTTTAATCTCAACTTGCACGAGCTAAGCTTATTACCTCGGGTTAAGACCTACACATAAAGACTATGTCTTAGAAGCTTATTAGGGTAATTAACATATTCTATAATCTAAATAAGGGTATAAGGTACATCTATAGAATAAAGTCGTGAAAAGACGACGTCTAAAGATCAAACGGGTAATCCTAGCTTTAAGCTATACTCGAGCCCTTGATTGAGTATAATATATGGATTAAAATCATAATAATTAAAGTAAGGCTTTAATAATAATAATAATAATAATAATAATAATAATAATAATAATAATAATAATAATAATAATATTTCAATATCAATAAAGTATCACTTATAATAAAATATGCTTAATTTGAATTAAATCCAAAACTAAACAAAAATAGAAAAAGAAGTAAAATAATTAAATGCATAAATAAAATTGTGGTTAAAAAGAATTGAACCCATGACCTTAACTATAAAATAATGACAACTTAACCATTATATTAAATGATTTTATACAATATAAAACGAACTATTTTAATTAAATAGCTTCATACTGCATCAAATGGTTTTGAACCCTGAATCCCCTAAACACAAACAGAACACTTAACCATTAGGCTAAGCCCAATTTTCGAAATTATTCATCCGTAATTATATATATATATATATATATATATATATATATAATCTCCAGAAAGCTATATAAAAGATTAAAAAGGAATAAAAGTTACTTCAACAAGATTCGAACCATAGACCTCTCGAGTATTAATCTGAACACTAACCATTAAACCATATGTCATTTTTGAAATTTAAATGATGTTATTAATTATATTTAAAATCATCTTAGATAAAAATGATTAAAAATGAAATAAAACTACATTAAGAGGGCTTGAACCCTTCCACTTTTAATTAACAAATCTAGACATATCCATTAAGCCAGTTACCATTTTTGAAATTTATACATGATTTTTAATTAATTTAGAGTTGAAACAGAGGACATTAATTAACAAATCTAGACATATCCATTAAGCCAGTTACCATTTTCAAAATTTATACATGATTTTTAATTAATTTAGAGTTGAAACAGAGGACATTATTTACAAAAAAAAAAAAGAGATTTAAAAATGCATGCAAGAAAATTTGAACCTTAGACCTTTTAGTATTAATTTAAACATCAATCATTGGACTACATAACCTTATGGAAATTTTAACCTATACTCTTTATTAAATAGTTTCATAGATCTAAAAGAGAAATAAAAAAAATAAAAAAAAATAAAAATAAAATAAAAATAAAAATAACACACACACAAACACACGCCCAGAACACACACACATCAACTCACGGCAAATACGCATATTCACACATATCACATTCCATTTTTTTTCTTTTCTTTTCCTTTTTATTTCATCAATCAACCATTTAACATCTAAAGTGTTCAAGAACACAAAGAACACCACAAATAAAATTAAAAATATATTTTAAAGTCATCCATCCAAAACAGCCCCTTAAATCACAATATATATACTAAAATCGAAAATAAAGTTGAAGTATAAAGAAAGAAATGAGGTATTAAAAGGCTAGAGATTAAACCCATTTTTAGATCCGAAAATCGGAAGCCTAAACCTCAAAATCTCTTAAAAATAATCGAAGAACAAGAGATAGGAGAAGAAGAGGAATCCAAAAATGTAATTCTGTCTCCAAGTCTTCTTCTTCTTCTTCTTCTTCCCCATGGAACGTTTCAATTATTTCATCAGTATCCTTGCTGGATAATTCATCATGGAGAGTCCTCTGAACAGGCTTCTTGTAAGATGATTCTCCTCGAACCTGTCTATCGAACTCATCTTTCTCATAAAACTGGTCCTCAGGCTTGGAATATGTCACTTTTCCATACCTCATTATGGGCTTCATGACTTTCTTAGGATGGACGAGTTTACGTTTTGGTGCTATTGAAAATAATACAGAATTATTCAAGAAAGATCAGCGAAAAAAATGACAAAATGATGGAATGATCTCAGAGAACTCAGAAGACAGAAAGAGAGAATGGTTTATGATTTCAAAAATTTGAAACGAATAAGCAATCTCTCTAAATGGCTAAACATATATATAAGAGGGTACTCCATTTAATACATAGGCTCAGGTTTCCGTTAGACTAAGAAACCGGAGGAAAATCGCGAAAAATCAGAGATGACAATTGCAAACCAGAACTAGCCGTTGACAATGATGTACTCAGGGTTTTTGAAAAATGTTCATGTACATCTGGATGAACCTTTATGGGAATGTTCAGTCCCTTTGTGCAGGAATGTTTCTTTCCTGTTGAGTATGAAATAGACACACTCATACCCCTCTTCTTGGTTTTACTGAATCAAGCATACCCCAAGGGATGCTCTAAGTTTCTCAAATCGAGCAGCATCCAATCCCTTGGTAAACATATCAGCTAGTAGGATGATCCTTAATGATCTGTTTTGAAGGCTTTCTTTGCTTCACTATCTGTTCTTCAGATTCTCTGTTTGTATCATCATGTGCCTTCGGATGTTCAAATACATCTGTGTGAACATCTTCTTCAGAGGCATTGACATCATTATTTTGATTATCAAATCTTACATTAATTGTCTCAATGACAGCCTTTGTTTCTTTGTTGTAAATCCTGTATGATTTACTATTTCTGGAGTATCCAACAAACATCCCTTCAACTCCTTTGTTGTTCATCTTTTTAAGATACTCTCTATCATTGAGTATATAGCATGTGGTGCCAAACACATGAAAGTACTTCACTATAGGTTTCTTTTCATTCCAAATCTTATATGTTGTAGTGAAAGTACCTGGTCTGAGATGAACTCTATTGCTGATATGACATGCAGTGTTGATGGCTTCTGCCCAGAACATAGCAGCAACTCCTTTAGCAGCAATCATGGTCTTTGCCATCTCTTAAAGAGTTCTGTTCTTCCTTTCAATAACTCCATTCTACTGAGGAGTCTTGGGGGCTGAGTACTCATGACTAATTCCATTCTCACTGCAGAAATTGTCAAAGTACTGATTCTCAAATTCCTTGCCATGATCACTTCTGATTCTGATAATGTGTTGATACTTCTCAACTATGATCTTGCAGGCTAATCTCTTGAATATTGTGAACGCTTCACTCTTGTCTCTGAGAAAGTTTACCCATGTAAACCTTAAGTAATCATCTATGCAGACAATAACATACTTCTTTCCTCCATAGCTTTCCACAGCCATAGGCTCCATTAGATCCATATGAATAAGATCTAAAATTCTCTTAGAAGTTCTGTCTTGCACTTCTTATGCTGAGATCTGGACCGCTTCTCAATTTAACATGGACCACAAACTTTATCTCTGTCAATTCTGATCTGAGGTAGTCCTCTGACAACCTCTTTGCTAATAATCTTCTGGAGATTTCTGAAGTTTATATGTCCAAGTTTCTGATACCAGATCTTTGACTCTTCTATCGATGTTCTTTGACATGTTAAAGAACATTTAGCAGGAACATGTAGCTGATAGCAGTTGTTAGCTGATCTTTTTCTTTCCATGAATAAGTCATTGTTCTTATTCATTACCCTGCAACTTTCTTTGGTGAAGACAACAGTCATGTCATCATCACACAGTTGACTGATGCTAATCAAATTTGCTTTGAGTCCATCAACTAGCGTAGTCTTCTTCAGTTTAGGTATTTCTTTAACAATCAGCTCACCTTTACCCATTACTTTTCCCTTTTTTCCATCTCTAAAGGTGACAAAGTCTGAAGAGCGAGCTTTTAAATTCTACACAACAGAGCAATCTTCAGTCATGTGTCTTGAACAACCACTGTCAAAATGCCAGTTGCCCTTGTCTTCAACTCTTAGAGAGGTATGGGCAATCAAAGTGGTCTTCTTGACAACTCATTGCTTCTTCTATGCAGGCTTCTTCTTTTTTCTGAATAGCTGGTCTCATCTTGGTGTTGCTGGAATGCTTAGCCACAAACCCTCTTCCCCAAAAAGATACTTTTCACAATAAGGACGAATGTGACCTTTTTCTTCACAATAATGGCAGATGATCACTTTTCTATTGCCATTATACTCAGTCATCTTTTTGTTAATGTTCTTCTGAATATGAGGAACATTATGTTGCACATGTACTGGTTGGCTTGTACTTGCTTTGACAAACACTGTCTTGGATTGTCCATCATTGTATCCAAGACCTGGATGACTCTTCCCAGAATGTCCTGGAATAGTGAGAATCTTATCAAGATTCTTAGTTCCATTGTTCAGCATGTTGACATTTTTCTTGATGGACTTGAGTTCTGCAGATAACTCTTCAATCTCCTTCTTTTGTTGTTGGATGATGACCTTCTGTCCAGCATCAGATCTGGTCAATTCCTCTTTTTCTTTGAGTAGATCTTTGTTGTGAGATTGCAGAGTCTTATTGATTTTAGCAACTTCAAGCCATTTTTCATATATCTCTTTGTATGTCTTGACAAACTCTTCATAACTGAAGTCTTCATTGTCTGAGTCTTCATCTTTTGTAAGTTTGAAAGGATCCTGGAACTCTGAGATTTTGCTGTAAAAGTAATTATGTCTTTATCTGAATCACTGCTGCTTCTATCAGAATCATTGTCACTAAGAAAAGCATTGTAATTCTTTTTATTTTTCTTCAGAGTATTTGCACACTCAGCTTGAATGTGTCCAAAACCATCACATTCTCTGCATTGGATTCCTCTCCTTGAGTTGATGATTGAAACTCTTTCTAATCACTGCTGGAGTTTCTGTCCTGCTGAGAGTTGCCAGATGGTTGTTTTCTGTTGTTGGACCTTCTGGAAAACTGTTTGTTTACTCTTTTTAACATTCGACTGAAGTTCTTGGTGATAAGGATCATATTGTTCATTGTATCTGAATTAAGTACAGATTTTTGTTTCTGTACATGTTCAGGTACATCCTCAGAGACTTCAGTTTTAAGAGCAATACCTCTCTTCCTTGAGTTATTGTCTTCATCTTCCAGGTTCATCTCAAACGTCCTTAACGACCCCATCAGCTCATCAAACCTCATATTCTTAATGTCCTTGGCTTCTTGAATTGCAGCAACTTTGTAAGCAAACTTTCTTGGAAGAGATCTGAGAACCTTCCTTACAAGCCTTTCATTGTTGATAGGCTCACCAAGAGCAAAACTCTTGTTTGATATACTCCATCTGGCATTAAACTCACCAATGGACTCTGATGAGTGGTGTTTTTGCACAACATTTTGTGGTTGAAATAAAGTGATTTGAAGAGTATTGCATGCGCTTTAAAATAATTTGCGCTTTTAACCCCCGGTTTGGAAGTTTTGTTTCTTATTTGAGTTGTAAAGGAAATGGAGAATTAATAAATGCATTTTTGAGTGATCAAAATACATAATAAGATAGATAATCGAATGAGAAATGTGCTGCTAGTTGAATTACCTCAATCGGATAAGAAACGAGGGAGAACGGAGCAAAACCGTGAAAGGTATCGGTGCAGAACCGTTGGCGCGAGTGACAATGCGAGTGAGGGCGCGAGCGGAACACTCACGCCAAAGACATGTTTTTTTTCGATGGGGGCACGACCGATGGCGTGATCGGGGATGTGACTGAGCCCGTGTCGCCCCTCCCAACCCAGAATTTCAGATTTGTGCGGCTCTTTCCTTTTTTATTTGATTTTTCTCTCATTTTATCCACACAATTCATTTTGTCCACAAAAATCCCCAAATTTCCCCCAACACCAAAACCCTTCTCTCATCTCCCATCTTCAACCCTCATCCATCAAACCTTCACCCTAGCTAGGATTTCCACCTAGCTAGGGTTAATAAGAAGTTATGGTTTGGAGACGGAGCAAAGAGGAGACGAGCGGGAGCAAGAGATGGATTTGATGCCCAACTTCCAGGTTGTATCAAGTTTCTTTTCTTGTTTT
This sequence comes from Perilla frutescens, assembly GCA_026008535.1. Taxonomy (NCBI): domain Eukaryota; kingdom Viridiplantae; phylum Streptophyta; class Magnoliopsida; order Lamiales; family Lamiaceae; genus Perilla; species Perilla frutescens. The sequence goes on along the minus strand of BRKX01000013.1, from coordinate 7,511,251 downwards.
TGTCTTTGATTTTCTTTGAGAGAATTTAATCCTTGCATTTATGTTGATGTTAGGTTAGATTATCTTGTATTTTGGGACTGAGAATATTTTAATATTTATGCATTTCTATTTCTATTGGTTGTTTATGGCCTCATTTCATTTCTTGTGCTTATGCTATGTTGGGTGTTGATTAATTGATCAATAATTTGCACAATTTTATCTATTGATTCAAAAATTGAGAGATGAGTCTCAATAGACGAACCACAGGCACGAGATACCTATGTCGATAAATTCGAGAGAATTGAGACTTAGTGTGAGGGCTAGAATATTTGGAACTTTTGGTAAGTACATGTGTAGGATTCGATCAGAGTTGACGAACCTAGCGTGTACCCTACAACTTAAGTATCTCGAGAGAGCTTAGGATGCATTAGAGATTGCCCTAGTGAAATTTGACACCAAAGTAGACATTCAATAGTCTCATTAGTGCTAAGTACCCAAAGAAATCAATCCCGAAAGTACATCTACCTTCTTGTCATATCTCTATTTATTTATCCCATTTATTTATTGCTTTCTTTAGTTTAGATTAGTTAATTATCTTTCCGTTTTTTTAGCATCTAGATAACGATTGAGGTCCGATATTTTAATACACATAATTAGGTCTAATTAGTCTATGTGGATACGATACTCTTGCTCACCATATTTATTATAATTGCATCGTACACTTGCAGTAAGTTTTAGTGGAATAAAAAATCAATCAGACTCTGTATTCTCCATTCTAAGATTTTCAAACTTTGAAGTGAGATTTTGAAGCCTTGATAGCCTCACTAAGCTAGTCCCTTCAAAGGTGGTTTTCAGTATATCCATGCAGCTTTGGCAGTTTCACACGTTGAGATCAGGCTGAAAGTTTCCAGATTCACTGCAGAGAATATTGCATTGAGAGTTTTAGAGTTAACATTGTACCAGTTTTTCTGTTGTACAGTCCATTCTCCTTCTTCAATCTCCACATGCTTTCCTTCTTTGGCAATAGTTGGCTTTTTCCATCCTTCAGTGACACTTTTCCATGCAAGCTCATCAATAGATCTCAGAAATGCCCCCATCCTTGCTTTCCAGTAAGGATAGTTGTTGCCTTCAAGCAATGGTGGTCTGACCGTAGATCCTCCTTTGATTGAACTCATGACTGAATTGCAACTAAAACCTTCACGCAAATATTTACTTTTCAGGACTCTTTTCGTACTAAAACCAAAGGCGACCCGCTCTGGTACCAATTGTAGTTACATAAATTGTGCGATCATGTTCATTATCATGTACGTGTACATTGTGGTGAACATTCAAGGTCAGAATATATAAATTGAAAGCAAGTAAATGGCACAAGGTTGGTAACCCTGTTCGATCAATTGATCTACGTTAGGGGGACTTTATAAGTTCATGAGAAACAGTTTACTACTCCGTTGAATGGTTACAAAGGCTATTACACGAAGACTCTCGTCACTTGATCCCTTTCCTACCCACTACAACCTCTTTCATTGAACTGAATTGCGAGCTCCTCTCACAACCTAGAATCCATCTAGTTCCCACAGAAAATCTCTCCCGAGACTCCTCTAAGTGTGTATGAAATAAATTCAAACACAGACTAGAAAAACAACGATCAAAAGATCAATTCTAGTCTAACAATACCAAATATCTAATGCTTCAGATGTGAAGTCTTTTAGACTCTCTAAATCAGTTCTGTGTATTCATGTATGTGCACACTAAACTAGTCTGATTCCAGGCTATTTATAGATGAAAGACATAGCCTTAACAAGGTAATCAGAAGTCTTAATTTAACTTGGAATCAACAAGGAAACTTTTCTTAATTAATTTGGACTTTCCTAGTTTAGATCTTTTTCTTGAATAGAACTCTTTCTTTCCTTCTTTGATCTTCATCACGAACAAGACAACTTCTATTCTGAAACATCCATCTTGATTCTGCAGCTCCAAATTTTTTATTCTAGCATGGCACGTCTCTTGTAAACTCTCTGGACAACCATGTACATGATCATGATTATGTACATGTCTTGATCTTCAATCAGATTGGCAGCGGAATGTTCACAGTAATGTCCAGAACATGTTATTCGAACATGAATAACCAAAACCTTTTGTGTTCTTTTGATATGACCATACAGATCATGACAATCTCGAACACTTGAGTGCAGATGGCACTAATATATAGCTTATAGCATAACTCCTTCAAAGTTGATCTCTGGCTGAAGAGCTTTCCCAATCGAGACTATGGTGCTAGTTAACCTTCTAGTAGAAATGCACAAAGTTGTTGTAATTCTCTTTGCATCTGCTCAAATTGTTGATATTTATCAATTGTCTCGACCATTTTCTCAATTCAAACTATTTATGCTTTTCTTTGTCTTCTTGTAACTTCAATTTCTAAATCCAAATGTACTAAGTTTTGTGTATGCTTAGAACAAGTGATCATAAACCTGTAAAAACACAAAAAAAAAATATCATATTTAAACAAAATAATAAAAAATATGTCTAAATTAAAGCGCAACTAGTAAATCAAATATTAGTTGTCAATTATTTTTGTCTTGATAACGACGTCAAAAAACTTGTTCTCTGATTTATTTCACATAAATGAACCTGCAAGCGTATGGTGAATTAATGGCGAATATCATGTGAGTAAAAAGAATATGGTATCCATAAAATTAGGGTTGTGCAAGGACCGATCAGACTTTAAAGACTAGACCGGACCACTGAAAATTAGGTCATTCGGTCAATTTTTATATGCTATTCGATCGGTCTGGTCCCAATTTTAATGGACTGAATATTTTGTCGGTTGGTCCAGTCCTGGGAATAAATGAAAACGGACGGACCAGATTAACCAAATAAGGATATTATATTAGTAATAATTTAATATATATATATATATATATATTATTAGATAATAGATATATAATTATATAATTATATCATATAAAGTATAAACTATTAAAAAACAAAGAGTTGTAGATTGAAGAAGGGTGAAACACTGAAACTTGAAACTTGAAAGTCTGAAGAAGAGAGAGTCGTCAACCCGTCACAGATGCCGACCGACCCTCCGCCAACCCACTCTCTACTGACCCATCCTCCATCCACAACTACCACTCTCACCCTTCCACCATCTCGCAGTCGCCAATAGGGAGTAGCCATCTCCAACGAGCTTCATCAATGCCCTCAAACCTTCACATGACACCTCTATTCATCACCGTCAGTGCCAAGAGTCTAGTATTTCAATTGGATTTTTAATTCTATATTTTTATTAACATCTTACATATCAATACATCAAAAGGAGGGCTTTTGAAGAGGATGCGAATTCTCAGACAAGTTTGAATTTTGATGAACTACCATTGCCTAACTAGCATAACTGATTGTTTATTCTCATGGGTTTTCAAATTCAGTCAAATATGAGTTGTTTTTTTTTCTTGATTATTTGTTTGTCCGTAGTTAACAAAATTGGATTTTGATGGAGCTTGTTGGATGAGTATGCCTCTAGCTATTTGTTGACTACTGATTTACGCGTAGATTTATTTGAGCATTTTAGTGAATATATTTTGTACATGACGGACAACCGAAAATTGAATTGCAGTTTGCTTAAATAAGAAGTAGTGGAAGTTCGATCTATCTGAAAAGTTACTTAGAAAGTTTAGCTCTGCTCATTTTTTAATTACCATAGCCATATATCTTCGAATCATACTCTATTGCCAGGATCAATTAGTGAGTATATCCTGATAAGTAAACTGTTAAAAATGGTATCATTCTTGCTATCTCAATAGTCTTGAATTATGCAATTATTTTTTAAAATCTTATATCTAGATTTTTGTGGTGCCCATAAGATTTTAATTAGTTTAATTTGTTAATACAATTTGTGATTTAGAGATTTTCTTCTTTGTTATTTATAATAGGAATCTGTAATTAGAATGTCTCAAATGCAAGAAAATCAATATATGGATTTTGATGGTGAAATGAATCCAGTCAAACCACTTTACAACAAAAGTATTGAAATAAGCCTTGTCAATGAATCCAGTCAAACCACATTATAACAATCTTGATTGTTTAATGTTAAATTTTCTATGTACTTTCTAACTTCTAAGTTTCTAGATCTAGACTTTAGTAGTTTCTATGAACTTTCTAACTTCTAAGTTTCTGGTATCTAATATGGATTGGATGGAAAAATTGATCTACATCTGATGATGATATTCAAATTCTAGCTTTGGACTTTTGCGCGTGGATTTTCTAAATTTCTAGCTTTGGACTTTTGTATATGGAGTATGGATTTTCTAGGTTTCCACTTTCCAGCTTTGGACTTTGGACTTTTGTGTTTGCAGCTGAGTGGTGATATTCAGATTCTAGCTTTTAGACTTTTATTGACTTTAATAAATTGATTTTATTAAAATTTAGGGGGAAAAATTCGATCTATTCGGCCCTCCCTTGTCGAGTTTGCACAACCCTAAATAAGATTGTCTGTGCCGATCCTGTGGGACGAGCGAGATGCCCCGAGATGTAATTTGACCTCTCACGGTGAGTTCTCTTTGACTTCTGCTTGGGAGCTATTGTCTGACCCCTACCATGTCCATATTTCTTTGGCATCTATACTTTGATCGCATACCTATCGACGCCAAGCTTCTGGCTAGAGAGATCCCCCTAGTTTCTAGGTGCCCCTACTGTTCTATTCCTAGTACTGAGTCCGTTCATCACCTTTTTCTTCAGGGAGAATCTGTATATACGGTTTGGATGTACTTTTCTTCATGGCTTTACATCACACCACCGCACTTTACACAGATTTCACACGCACTTAGTTTCTAGAGGCACACCATTCCACGTACCACACACCGTCACATCTGTTTTCTGATCCCATGCCTGATTTTATGGTTTACTTGGACTGAGAGGAATGACCGCAAGCACAGAGGTTTTCCCTTTCGGCCATCTCATATTATTTTTCAGGTTACTCGGCATCTTCATCAGCTCGTGCTTAGTGGCAAGCTCCTGCCTCCCCAGTGGGTCGGTTGCTTTCCACAGGTTCATTTCATGCCGGCCGTCGAGACTGTCAGGCGACCCATCAGGTCCCGTGCAGTCACTTGGCAGCCTCCTTCAGAGCCGTGGGTGAAGCTGAATTCCGATGGATAGTTCAACCATGCGCAGCAGACTGCAGCGGGGGGCGAGCTCCTTAGAGATCATCGTGGTAAGCTGCTCATCTCTTATTGTCTCCCGCTGCAGGCCAGTTCCAGTTTTGAGACGGAGCTCCGGTCTCTCCTTCAGGGGCTTCTCCTCCTTCCCCAGACGGCTTTCCATGTTTGGATCGAGCTCGATGCAACGGCTTTGGTCACAGTCATCATATCTGGTGCTCGAGGTTCAGGTCAACTTAGGGAAGTCTTCTCCAGACTACGTCTTCTACTTCGAGACCGTCATGTTCGAGTCACACACATCAGAGGGAAATCGCCCTACTGATTTCCTTGCCAGACTCGGTCATGAGGTTGACGGCTTACATATTTTTTATGCTCACATGGCCCTGAGGCCCCTTTCTTCCCTGGTTAGGATGGACCAGTTGGGCTATCCTAACTTCAGGTTCCGGTGTTGATTATATTTTCTTCCATGTCATTGTATATTTGTTTATGTTATTGTTTCACTTTACTTTGTTATTTTCCTCCTTAGGTCCAGCTTTGGAGTCCTGTAGTTTAGTTTTAGTACTTAGCTTATTTCTCTATGTTACGGTTTTACCTTACACAGGTTCATATGTATGTTCTATCTTTTTGGAGGGGGAGTCACTTTTGGGCTCCCCCGGACGATGTATTAGTTCCATTATGTTGATATATACAGGTTGGGGATCTGCCTAATCCCCCCCCCCTCGTGAGGGTGTTTTCTTTAAAAAAAAAGTACCCAATTAACCAATTTTACTTTATTTAGAAAATCATAATTGAATTTTTTTTAATGGCATATAAAAAAAAAGCAAATTCAATGAGCACAAAGAAACATAAGAAACTTGACATATAAAAGTTGATTCCAAGATTGTTTCATTCAATATATTTTATGCGGATAATTAAGCAATAAACTAATTTAATGTCAATATTTGTAGGAATAATCACGAATATAATTATAATCTCTCTCTAGAGTAGTTTATAACTAATTAATTAATTAATAACTAACTTCATAAGCACATAAGATTGATTTCTCCTTGTGAATTATACCAATCATTCGATCTATGAACATTCATGTCATGCAATTCTATTATTCCATTAATTTATTGTCTTCTCTCGATCTCAAGCAAATCAACTGTTTCGAAAATATTTTTTAATTTTAAGTGATGTCAACTAATGAGAAGTTTAGTATAGAAATAAGTTGATCAAAAATCCGACCAATACAGAGTTATTTATGTAAAACGAGTGACCAAGTTAATAGTTCGATCAGTTAAAGTGAAGACATCTCAATCGGAAAACTAAGTATTCAAGTTAAAGAGGAAGCTCAATTGAAGAATTAAAGTTTGATCCGTTCAACTAGAGATCAGTCTAAATCAGTCGAAAACTGAAGACGAGCTGTATGTTGAAGAGTGAAGATCCAAGTTGTAATCAGTTTTCGATCTACACAGTTGATCAAGTTCAAGTCATGAGGATTAATTGAAGAACTGCTCAAATGAGAAGCTAATGAATTGAAGTCGATCAGTTGCAAGGCAAAGTCAAGTGAGCTAACAAAGTAGCCGTTCTAAAGGAGTTGCAGACTTGACGGGAAAATGGCTAAACATTCAGAGCTAAAATCAACCTACAAACTTTGAAGACAAAGGGCAAAGACGACTATCAGAGCCTTCATTGACCAATCGAAATGGTCTAATTTTCTGCAATAAATGACAAATTCAACATTCATTTTGAATCAAGCATGATGAAGCCATGTTGATCAGTTTGTGAGAATATACAAGCGAGAAGATTCGGTTAGGAAGATTCAAATGGGCACTATAAAAAAAGAATGATCAATATTTGAAGAAAGTTACGAACTACAAACTCAGAAATGAAAAGCGTGTGAACTTAAGCGATTCAAAACATTCAAGTCTTCAATCATTCTTGCATTCCAAACATAAATTATAAGACGATTCAGTTGTTTCTGTCTTTGCAGATTGTTTCTAAAGTTACATAAACTGTGCATACATATTCAACATCATGTACATGTACATTATAGTGAACATGCAAGATCAGAAAGATAAACTGAAAGCAAGTAAATGGCACGAGATTGATAATCCTGTTCGATCAAGTGATCTATGTCAGGGGGACTTCACAAGTCCGTAAGAAAAAATCCACTACTCCGTAGCAAGGTTACAAAGGCTATTACATGATGACCTCCCGTCACTCGACCCCTTTCCTACACACTACAATGTCTTTCGATGGACTGAATTGTAAGATCCCCTTACAACCTAGACTCCCTCTAGTTCCCACAAGAAATCTCTCCCGAGACTTCTTTAAAGATGTGAATGAAAGAATTTCAAATACAGACTAGATACACAATGATCACAAAGATCAAACCTAGTCTACCCGAATACTATATGCTTCAAAGATGAAGTCTTTTAGACTCTCTACCCTTTGTGTATTTGTAAACTCTCGCATACTAAACTAGTCTGATTCCCAGGCTATTTATAAACACAAGTCATAGCCTAAATAAGGTAATCAAATTGTCCTATCTTGACACAAACTCTACAAGGAAACTTTTCTTGTTTAAATCAAACAATTCCTAGTTTAGAATCATTCCTTGAATAGAACTCGCCTCTTTCCTTCTTGATCTTCATCTTCGAACAAGGCAGCTTCTATCCTGAAATGTCCATCTTGAAAAGGCAGCTTCAACTCCTTGAAATCAGTTTGGCACGTCTCTTAGAAACACTCTGGACAATCATCTACACGATCATGTTCACAAACATGCTCAAGTACATTCTTCAATCTTCAATTAGATTAGCAGTGGAATATTCATAGCATAATGTCCAGAACATGGTTCTCAAACTTGAAAAATCAAAACCTTTGTGTTCTTTGAATTGCCATGAAGATCATGACAATCTCAAACACTTTATTGCAGATGGCACTAATAGTTTCCAAGCTAAAAATCAAATGCCAATACAATCTTTTGGAACATCAAAATCCTAGCCTTTAGTTGTACTCCAACAATAGCAGTTGAAGCTGAAAGTCACAAGTGTGAGTAGCTGACTTGAGTGTATCCAAGTACATAGTGATTGGTGTGTCGTTTTGCACCAAAAATAAATGTTCCGACAGCAGTCGGTTTGCCCACACTGCACAATACAGCGATGAGCGAGATCGTCTCCCAAAGGACCGGCGAGAATTATTCTATACTTCCAATCTGCAGAAACCAACTTTAAAAGGGGGAAATTTATGGGTATAAATTGTAGTGCACGAAAATAATTAAATTACAAGGAATTAAAATACACACACGAGCAACGGGTTTAAACAATTAATTAGAAATATTCCGAATATCAACTACTCCACTCTGGCACACTTATACTGATCCTCGATTCAAGAATACAATTAATTATCACATGTAAATCAGTTGCGGATGCCGAAGACACTTACTGACACATCCATATTTCTCCGTATTTTCTCGAATGGCAGGAAGACACTTCACCACACATTTTCTCTAATCAACTAACAACCCAAAAGAGACACTCTTATAGATTTAATTAGCCGATTGCTTTATGCTCGAGAGAAACCCGATTCTAATCTAGCGAACTCTGACACGGGATCACCGAACCAGATTATTATCCCCACGGTATTAGCTACTGATTTTACCACTAATTAATCCTAAACCACGATTACGTATGGCCGAATTAATTGGCTAATGATTAATTCCTATACTCCGAATATTCGCGACTACTCGGCTTAATCGAAACAATCACGACTCGACTTACGGAGGATAATAAATACACATGCATGAATTAATCGGGAAAAAAATATTTAGATCTCACAGATTTAATTGGCCAGAGCTTCGTGAGTTGATCCCGGAATGGAGAAAGTCTAGCTCGAATTCATAATTAAATTCAAACACCAAAATATCGTGTAGCAGAATACCATAGAAAAGTGAAGAAGATGAATAAAATCTGCAGCAGCGTCTCTCGCTGCTGTTGCTGCATTTTTTGAGATGGAATATCCCTTCTAGTCAAAATAAATCCTAATATATCAAAAGCTATCCCTAAAATTAAGCATCCAACAAGGAAATAAATCTTCTATATCTAGACTAGGAAGTTTTCAAGAATAGGACTCCTTTTAGGCTATGAAGATCATAAATCCGCGTCTAGAACATGGGCTGGATCAGATTTTCGCACAAAATAGGCCCAAGTCGCGCATAGCTTCAGTTCTGGAATTTTCTCGGCCCATGCCTCTGGCGGTATACCCATACCGACTGTATTGCGAGCTGCTTGCTTGCATTCTTCAAAAGATGGAGAATTTCTTCACTTCATTCCTTCCACCTGCACATCTCCTAAAAACACATCAAATATTTCCAAAACATGCAGTGAACGAGTGGTTAAGGCATGAAATAGCATAAATGAGAACAAGTAGAATAAGCCCGATCAAACCCCCCCCCCCCCCACACACTTAGACAATGCTCGTCCTCGAGCACATATAAGCACAACACAGACTCAAAAACCAAAATAAACAAAAAGCTGAGGCTGCCTTAGACTGAACACACTCAAAGTTAGGATTACAACACAACCATCCACAATCCACTAACCCTTCTCTTATTTCATGAAATAAACACATGCTTTTCATTTAAGTCAAAAACGTGCAACTCAATCCTGCCTCACCAAGGTTCGCTCAATTTCTCTCAAAAGAAAGTAAGGATAGAATTTAATTCACACAAGTCACGACTTGATACCTTCAAACATAGATTTGCCCATATGTCAAAACCACTACCAAGCAAGTAAGAACTATGCACAAATCAAAAGGTCTTTGAAACAGGTTGTAATGGGGCTAGGGTGCACATAGGTAGGATAATTTGGGTAAAGTGGCTCAAATATGTGAAAACATGTAAGCACATCAAAATACAATCTTCAAAGTCGGCTATAACTTATCAAATAGCTTAATGAATTCCAAGTTGAGTGCTGGTCTTCAAAAACAGTATAGGGCAACAAAAATTAACATCAATTGGGTGCAACCCTATTTCCTCCACGTCCAGTATGGGCATACTGCCCATTTTTTTCTTTTTTCTTTTTTCTTTTTTCTTTTTCTATCTCATTGAGTACTCTTTTTTTTATGGAATAGAACATGACTTTACATTTTTTTTTCAATCTTCCAGCACTAACTGTCTTCAAGTAAATTTCGAACTCATCTCAACACAATCCAATATAACTTGCATGCTTTCAAGGGACAAGAGCAGGCCAAAACAAGCTAAGGCTGAAATATTTAGTGGCTATCAAGAAAGAGAGGATTCAGGCACAAACGAGCTCACTAAGGGTTAGTGTCGGGTGTGGATAATTTATTCAGGCCAAAGCAATGGTTAATCCTACATGCCTTTATCATTTTCATGCAAAAGGAAACTCACAAGCAGTATGACCATGGCAACAAGGCAAATCAGAAATTCAGCATTCAAATCCGACATACTCATCAAAAAAATGAAATTGAGCTTTCAATATATATAACATGCTCAAAAGGCTCAAATCTCACGTTTACGAAGCTCATCAAAATTTGATCAAGTTGCATATTTCGTCTTCCAAGAATATATACGAGCATTAGCACAATTCAATCACAAGAGAATCAATCAAACAAACCAAGACAATCCATGTTATAACCCGTCCTTCTTGTATAATTCAATCTCAGGCAGCCAATACTCAACAAAAACAAGCAAAATAATTTATTTATTTTTTATTTTTTTTATTATTTTTTTTGGAGAAGAACCAGACACAAAATAGCAACTTCCTCCCCCCCCCCACACTTAGAAAACACAGTGTCCTCACTGTGCAGGGAAGAGAGTCAACAAAACGAACACAACATAAATGAAAGAAAATAAAAACAAAGGGAGAGAGAAGGAGAGCAAACTGGCAATCAATGGGGGAGACGGTCAGTAAGGGCATACAGACGACGCTCAAGTGTAGTAGCTCAGCTTGGTGTGTAATGGTCAAACAACTCCATGAGCTCGGCAAGGTTAGGGGCAGCGCTAGAAGAGGTACCTGCACGAAAAAGCTGGACTAGAATATTTTTTATTTATTTATATTTTTTTTAAAGACAAATAAGCAACTAAATGAAATAAGAAAAACGAAATAAAGCAAGAAAAGCTCGGGTTGCCTCCCGAGAAGCGCCATTATTTAATGTCTGAGGCTCGACACAAGTATAACTCGATCACAAGGCAATTTCACGGGTAGCAGATCTACCCCTATCAAAAGGAATCGTTTCCATCCCCACTCTTTTTAGTTTCTTCAAAAGCTCGACCAACCTTGCTTCTTGCCCCTTCAGCTCCAGTATGGGGGCCTTCACATGAGATGGTAAAAACGGCTTTGAGTTGTTCAGTAAGGGCATACGGCCTGTCAGGTTCTGAGTTGGAAATTCATTGGTGGTATACAGTTGCATGATGACATCTCGAATCTCCTCGTCTTCATCTGTTATTGCAGCGGTTTCAGTCAGCCCACCAAAAGGTACCTTCTTGAATAGCTCGAGGATCTCCTTCTCATCATCCTATTTCTTGTTTCGAATCAACCTGGATGGAAAAGGTGCTGTAACCAGAGAGTTAGAAATTTTGGATTCAGATTTCACCTCAGTAAGGGCAGACTCGGCAGCTGATTGTTCTTCTTCTGTACTGGATTTGTTTTCAGTCTGTGCAGTATGCCCATACTGCGGGTTCTTTTTAGCTTCCACGTCATCCAACTCATCTGCACTTCTCAAAGTGATAGCGCAAACATGCGCTCTTGGATTCATTTCAGTTTGGAAGGGGAGTTTTTCTTGATTCGCCTGCATCTTGTTCAATTGAGTGGCAAGCTGAGTGATCTGTGTGCCCATACTGCCTAGGGCAGCTTGTGTTTCTTGCTGGAAAGCCTTCTGACTTTGTGCCAAATTGTTCACCAGGGCACTGCTTTTCTCCAGACACTTCATGATATCTGTCATGCTCGGTGTAGATCGATCAGTATGGGCATACTGACTGCCCTACGGCTGCCTCCAGCCGAAGTTCGAATGGTCCCTCTCACCTGGATCATATGTGTTATGTGTCTGCACCATAGCTAGACCTCGGACAAGAGAAGTCAGAGCATCAATCTTCTCATTAACTCCGGAATTTTCTGCTCTCTCAACTCTCTTCACAGACCAGTATCTGTCATCATCATCATCATCCTCATATTGCTGGCCACCGGAGACCATGTCGATGATGAGCTGTTTCACCTCTGCTAGAGTCTTGTTGGTGAGAGACCCTCCGCTAGCAGCATCCACGATCTTCCTATCAAAAGTTGACATACCACGGTAAAAATAGTTAGTGAATAACTGATAATCAGAGAACCCGTGATCTGGGCATCTTCGGCACAACTGCTGAAATCGCGCCCAATAATTAGCTAGACTTTCATTAGATTTTTGCTTGATGCTGCTGATGGCCATTCTTAGATTCGCAGTTCGTGACTCTGGGAAAAATTTGCATAGGAACTGCTCCTCCATCTCATCCCATGTAGTAATCGAAGCTGGTGGGAGATCAAAAAGCCATTCCCTTGCTTGGCCTTGCAATGTGTGTGAGAAAGTTAACAAGCGTAGGTTGTCGTCCGTAAAGCCTTGAGGACGCAGGGTAGAGCAAATCCGGTCGAACTCTGCTAAATGCGTGGGCGCACTCTCTCCAGGTGCGTCACTGAATTTGGGTAGCACTTGTATGAATCCCGGCTGAATCTCTGCATTGTGGGCGATGGTAGGTCGAACGATGCAAATAGGCCTATCGTTTTGATTCGAACCTCTACATTAACTTGCTTCCATGTTTAATTGTTTAAGTTAACTGATTGTTTATTTTGCATGAGTTGAACTCCGTGTCACATGCTTTCAATTGATATATCTTTCAACTATACAAAACCAATCGAGTCTGAAAACTTAACAAAAAGTTAGTTGTGTACAAGTCAACGTTGACTTCCAGTTGAGAAGCGTTTTCCGTATAACTTGCTAAGTCCGTTGTGACTTAATTTCTGTAAATTTTGATAATTTGATTAAGTGATTGACCGTGAGTATTCACCCCCAATCACTTATTTGATATTTTCAGGACCAACATTAACTCTTATTATTGGCCAAATAATCATATGCAATAAACAATCAAATCAAGGATGCATGAACAATTTAAAGAAGGGAAAATAGATTAATCTTAACTCATTAAATTCCTTAAACTAATCACAATCATAGAATCACAAAGTGATTGGCCACTTGCATCTTGTTCCATACCAAAAGAAATCAAATAAAACATTGTAGATATCATGTTCAAATAAGAAAAAAAAACAATAATGTAAAACTTAAGTCGAACATTCAATCTGGAGTTCTCTCTTCAATCTGTAGGGTTTTTAGGGCTCTCCAATATGTATTGATGTGTAGATGTTGTAAAAATTCAAGTTCCCAAGGTCTTATAAATAGGAGGATAAACCTAGTTGAGAAATGAAGCAAAATCAGAGAATTGATGGAAAGGATGGGAAGCACAATAGTGCCTAATTGCCGAGAGAAATTTAAATTTGGGGAGTCTAGGTGCACGATCATTCTCTATCTGCCCTATTGAAGCATGACAGTGCTTCACATATCGCCATTAGGGTACAGTTCTCAGTTGTTTCTCATTCAATTAAATTGATTCTTTTTACAAACTTCTTCTAACCTGATTCTCTATCTTCTTAGACTTCTTCTTAGATCATTTCTATCTCAAAAACACATTTGACAATAAAAACCTTCACATTGAGCAAAAACAAGACATGCCACAGAATATGAAAAATTATACTTAAATGTCAATTAATACATGCATTGTTGATCAAATATCATCCAAGTAAACTTCAAAATATATGAAAAACCCCATGTTTAACATCTATATTTCTTGATAAATTTTAGATGTTTAACATGAATTTTACAATGATTATTATGTTCATGTGACCACATAAAGTCATTCTCCGTCTATTTTTTATTAAAATTCTTTTAATGATTTTTTCCTATTTTGAAAATTTTCTTTGCAAAAATTTAGCTACTTATACAACCAGTTTGATACTCGTGTGTTGTGTGGTGATATATAAGATAATCTTATTTTTTGAGCAATATGATTTAGTCTATAATATCCGATAAAAGAAATTGTGAAATGATCATTTACAAGCTATTTAAGCTTTCGAATTAAATTGCATAAAAATAATATTTTATGTATTTCTCAAATTAATATTCTAATCAACTGAAAAGTGCAAATAATTTTTATTTTTATTTTTATAATTTGATATTTTTGAGTTGGAAATTTTTTCCTTAAAAATTGTGCATTGCTTTGTTTTAACATAGAGTATAGATTGGAAACACATTAGCAATGAATAAGTCTTTAGCATAAACCAAAAAAGGACCAATGAAATCTCCACAAATTTCTAGCTAAAATACAAAGCATATGTACTAGAATTAATATTTTAATCAACTGAAAAGTGCAAATAATTTTTATTTATATTTTTGTAATTTAATATTTTTGAGTTGGAAATTTTTTCCTTAAAAATTGTGCATTGCTTTATTTTAACATAGAATATAGATTAGAAACACATTAGCAATGAATAATTATTTAGCATAAACTAAAAAGGGACCAATGAAATCTCCACATATTTCTAGCTAAAATCCAAAGCATATGCACTCAAGAAGTTTGTGTCAAATCGTTTGATGGGTCAAAACTCATTATACGATATCCAAGTCTAAACGCCAATAACCTTATAAATATGCCATCAGTTATAGACTTAAATCCAAACATGAAGACCGCCTAATGAATTTTGATCAATCATCATTTTTATGCTGACTTTGGAAGTTCTAAAGCACCACCAGAATCTACAAACTCCCACTGAGGTCCCCAACCCTCAAACGATGATATTCCATATTTCAAAATTTTCTTAAGCCATTTAACCTTATTTATATATTCCTCCAAATCCAAGACGGATGCTTCAAGTGTATCAAAGCGTTTCAAATATAGAGTGCCTCCTCCAATGGCACTGAACTTTATGCAATTCAAGTCATCTTCAACAACTTCACCCGCTTGCTCAACTATGCTATGCCTAGAATCATTATCTGCACGATGTGTTTTTCTTGTGCTGCAATCACCACATTCGTGGCTTGCACTTTTTTCTCTATCACTTTTCTGTTCCTCAGAAATGGTTGGTCCTTGAGAATGTTTATGCGTCTCGATTTTTCTACCCTCCACTTCACTTGAAACAACAGAGTTGGAGGAAATAGGAGAAGAGAACGTCAATCCAGCTGGCCGAAAAGCCTCAATTTCTTGACCTGCATTATGGGCATCCTCAACTCGAATCATTGTATCAATATTGCAATGATTTTAACGTCAACATTATTGTTGAAGAGGGTTATAAACTAATTATTCGAAACAAGCATGGGTTCCAAGTAACAAACAAAAAGTGCGTAATGAGCATTATGTTGTTTCATCGATAAAATAAATAACAATATTTTTATTCAATTTTCACAAAAATTTAAAACCTTGCAGTTATAATTACCTTTTATTCTTTTGCAATCATAACATCCCCGAAAATTTCATCGTTTAAACTATTGTTAACATGACATTGTTTTAAGGAAACCCATAGACAAACTTCATTGAAAAAAAAAATTGTAAAAGATTAAAAGTTAATGTTGTACATGTAATTGCAACGTTTTAAATGTCATGTGAAAATTGAATATTCGAGTAAATATTTCGCTACTCGCAGCCGATTAACACATAAAAGAATCACGTTGTACAACAAAACTTCAATTAGATTTTTCATTTGTAGAACCAGATATTTATTGGATCCGCTTTCTTCATTGATAATTAACTACAAAGGAGAGTTATATGCCAAGGTTAAATGGAAAGGACAAGACGACTAATGTTCCAACTGAGTCAATCAGGTTTGGGTTCAAATAAAAACCAAAATCCTGCCAATAGTACTCATCTGAGCTCCATGAAGCATGAAGCATGGAGCAACATTCAATCTTTCAAGGGAACATATAACCAGATGAAAGTCATCTAAACTGAGTTATTTTAATTAATCAAAATAATCGGTACACAAGTTTTTACATAAATCAGTCTAAGTTGAAAATTTTAGCTAGTTTACATTGCAGGGGGGAAGTTCAAGACATTAAGTCAAAGACACCACTATAAAATATTACTTTATCATGCAAAACATCATATGACATACTCTTTTTGGCAGAATAGATTTAAATAAACTCTTTGTTTCACTTTCCACATGAATCAACTAAATCCAGGGCAAGCCCCAACTAAATCTGGATTAGCTGAGAGACCATTTACCAAATGGTAATCAGAAAGAAAGCCCACACTGGTCTAGAACAAAAATTTATGCAACAAGTTCTTCAGATTATCATATCTAAAGCTCAAGTAAGAAACAAAAATGTAGAAAAATGCAGCCAACAAAACAGGAGTCATATTCAGAGACCAACTAACTGGAAGATGACACCATGTAAATTCATGTTGCAGACAAAGGTTTGTCTCGCATGATGGAAACTCTCTACAATCAGCATCACAAACATATTCAACACAGCTCCATAAATTATTAAAGTTAATTGTTGTAGATTCATACCTCGATTAATAGGTTTAATAAGGCGAGCATAAGGGTGACCAGTATCACCTTCCTGCAATTGCAATAAAAGGTTATTATGTACATCAAAGAGGAGATCAACAATTGTAATGCATCATATCGTACATGCATGCAGCAGCACCAACAGACAAATGATCTGAAAATGGTTGGATGATCTAGAAAATATTACCAGAAATGAAATAATAAAAGACAAACAGCTGAGATAGTCCATAAATTACAAATAGGGATGTCGCTGCCTTCTATTCAATATATATTTCTATTGACAATCAAATATCACAATAAATGACATTATAAGAGCAACAGCACAGGATCAATCAGTACAGATATTTAGACGATTTACTTCATAAAGTTACATCTTAGGACATGGCAACCAGAAACAAAACTACATACCACTCAAAACTTCCGTAAAAAAAGACCTCAAATATGAAACCAATCTTACAAAACAACCTCATTATGAAGTGATACTATGCCAGGATGAACCAACCAAAAACAGGAGTCGTGCACTCAGCACGAAGCAGACTAAACTCATTTATTTAAATTTTAAGTCACCAAAAGTTCCTTGAACAAGTCATAACTAGCACAACATGGAAGACACTTCAGGATAGAGGAATCTTGAGAGCAAGTTCCTTGTAAGGAGCCTCAAACATCTCAAAGAAGCAGCAAAGACTTAACATTTTTCAAAAGATATTTCAGATAAAAGCACATGCAGGGATAAAAAATAATGATGGAAAAGCCATCCTTAATTCCTTACCCCTTGAGGTTTCAAGTTATGAACAGTGGATTTAAAAATAACCACCCAGGACAAACCCTACACTCAATTGAACGTATGAATCAATCAAGAAATATAATGCAGTATTTGCACCATCAGCAACTTTACATTAGCTAACTCTTTGTTGATCAAATATAAAGTTACATTAACACATGATTCTAAAAATAGAAATTCAGGACATGAATTTTATACTGGAAAAGACATGCCATTAGAAGAGAAGAGATGACAAACCTGAGTAGCAACTGTCCAACCATGATCAGGAGACCAGTCTAAAGACGGGCGTAAATCCTTGAGAATTACTTTATAAGATGAACCTTCACCATGAGGTCGTGGTTTCAGCACGATCTATATAAATAAATATATTAAAAAATAAATAATAATAATAATAATAATAATAATAATAATAATAATAATAATAATAATAATAATAATAATAATAATAATAATAATAATAATAATAATAATAATAATAATAATGTTAATAAAAGGTGCCCTGCATAGTATCACAATAGAAACTCATGCTACAACTCACTAGCGTTTTCGTACTTTTGTCATTTAAAATGCTTCTATCCAATCACCGTAATAAAAATAAAACTTCAATTTTAAAAAAATTTGCATGTCAAATGTGATGCATCTATGTAAACCTATGGCAGAGATTGCACGGGTTAAGTACTGTAACATAACTAAATTGGGCATATCCAATTTGCTTCCCGCAAACAAAAAATGAAAACATTCTGTAAGAAGAATATAATGTAACTAAATTTGATGGCCTTCACTTTGAACGAAGGTTGTAAAACACATATGTGAGTTTGTGTAGTACTAATGGCTAGTACCACATCCTTCACAATCACTAAAGCATGTGCTTTGAGTACAATGAAGAAATAAAAATAACTCTCTAGTTCAGGAAGGCCATATAGACAGGACAATAATCAAGTTTTCTTAATTTCAATATTTTAATTTCTTCAGTATCTGGACATCATTTCCTAAATTTGTTATTACTTCAAGTTGGTTGGAATATAAGAGAATCAGCATCAAAAACTTTCACGGTGGTGACCTTCTTCTTATGGAAATTGTAACAAACTCAAACCCACAACTAACAACTTACAAGGAATATCTGGGACATATTACTATCTAGTTGTATATTTCCTCTTTTTCCTTATTTTTTGGTAGAGTCAAGGGAACAAGGCAGAGTGAACAGAAAAAAACGATTGAATTGAACAAACTGATAGGAAGGAAAAACAGAAAAACACTCAGGCAAGCTTGTTCAAGCCTCACCACTGAATTCTCAATCTGCTATGATCTTACAACGATTCTAGGTATCATAACCCTACTTAAATAAAAGATACCGCAAAAAGAAGAAGGGCATGTGGCGCAGCCCAGCCAATCGCAAACAAACATCCAAAAGGAAATAACAAATCAACGGGAAAATAAAATCAATCAATCACTCACACCCACGGCGGCGATAAACTCTCAGCGCCGTTGATTCACTATCATTTTTCCTTTTTCTTTTCCATGCTGAAGGTTATTGGAGGTTGTGGACTCAAGTTTTATAATTTGATAGTAGTATTCATTAACCAGACGATTTTGGGACTATTAATGTGGGGTCACCCAAAAAAGGCATCCAAGAACTATTACCTGCGCCTCTTGATCATTGAATAACTGTGTTATTCTTCCAGACCAATAACAACCAGCATTCGGCCAGTCCACCAAATCACCCACCTTCCAGGAATCACAAACAATTACTGCAACTTCTGAGATCTCACTGACATCAGGCATTTGTTTTTCATTATAGATAGGTGGGTATTGTGGCCTCAGCATCAGTTCTTTATGTTTCTGTTTTGCTTTCCCCATACAATAAGGGGGTAGCTGATATAGGTTTCTCCATCGAACTTCTGCAGAAAAAACAAACCCGAAATGAAAGAAGTGGAAATATAAACATTTAAAGAACCAGATCCCCGAATGTAAAACATCCATTTTCATTGCACCTCCTCTCTACTACAGGACCATGAAAATCTGTGTCTGGTTGTGTGTACAGCCAAATCCTAGTTATCAATAATTTGCGTCATGCCGCAAGGCCGTAAAGGAATTCATAAGAATTAAGGATGGTATCACCAATACACACACACACACACAAAGAATCAGAGTTAGCTTCCAATGCAACCCATCATCTCTCATCCATAGACAAATTCCAACTTGAAATAACTGTAACTTCAACTAAAGAAATTGACAAATTATTAGAATACTCAAGATAACCAACACAATAACAAGAATCTCATATTAATCAACACACTGAGGAACTCATGATGCTCCATTGATGCAAGACTTGGATATTATCCCCTTTTTTTTTTTTCCAAATAATCAATAATATCTTCCTATAGTCAAGGTAGACAACATCTAAAGGTAGAAAAGTAAGAGTTTACAAATACATTACATATTTTCTGTTATGCATATATGCTGAAACAGAGGTCTGCTTCCCCCACATGACGAAGTGTACGCTTTGTAAGCACATCTACATGGATAATAAACAAAAGCCCAATAGAGGTCTTAAATTGCCACATAACTTTCATTTACGTTTGGTAAAAACTAAACTTCTATATCTTTGCTTCCGATCTCCATATTGTAATGCATAAACAGTTGCAGGTGTGTTTCATGTAGAGTGCCTCCCAGGCAATTGTTAAAGTTGCAAAATATGAAGTGCAGGAAACGGAGAGGTCTCTCAGTCACAATAGCTAACAGCAAGAGTACATTCTGTATTTGCCGGTCGCTGATTCATATAGAAAATCTTACTTCATTCTTAAATATTTATGGCACACACACGAATATATTATATAGGAGGTAATACAGTGTACGTTGAACTTTCACTTAACTTCGACAGCTACCACATTTTCACAAAAAAAAAAAAATAATCATTTATCCTACTAATAAACAGACTCTGTTATGATACAAATTGATCACAGTCGAGCTTGTAATTATCAGACATGATTTCTCAAAGAAAATTGCTCAACGTACACATTTCATAATACAAAGTTACAAACAACTCTCTTAATCTGCAACACAAATTTGAAAGATAGAAAGCTAAATATATATCCTGATTAAAGGTGAGAAGTTATGCACTATCAAAAGGTTAGAATAACCATATCACACAATGAAGTACTGCTCAACTTTCGGATAACTATGTATGCTCTAACTTCAGGACTTCAGCCAATAATATGAAGGGTAAGAAGTTGCAAGTTTTACAAAATGCCAAAACCCACGGATTTTTAGGGAAAAACAGAATTCTCTTTTTTCAGAGAAATCAGATGAATCTGAAGTAAATTACAAGTTTCAGCCTGCAGCTCCTGTCACAAACTAATCTATAAGCCAACTGATGCCACAAAATTCAGAGGGGTACCTTAGGAAGTCGGTCACAAATATAGCATAAGAAAGAATATATTATATAGAAGCAACGCTAGAGACTTACTTTCATCCGGGTAGTCACTATATTCCGAGATATATCCAAGAATTCCATTTTTCGTGATAATCTCTCTAATCTGATAGAAGAAATATAGACAGGATATAAGTAACAAAATGATATCCAGAAAACTGATCCAGAGAATACATGAACATACTTATTAAAGGCACAAGGTGCAAAGGTCTCCTAGAGGACTAGGCCCAGGCACAAGTCATTGTGAACTTCAACTCACAAATATTAAGAATGAAAATCCCATATAATAAAGTTAGTATATTTCCCAACACTGAAGGGTTTAGAATGAAAATCTCATATAATAAAGTTAATATACAACTAGCAAACGTTATATATTCTCAACATTAAATGAGTTTGCATCCTCCGTTACCTTGCACTGAAACCATGCGCCACGATAACCAGAAACGAAAGACCTCTCTTCAGCTTGTTGTCCAGCTTTAATAGGTATTTTCTCCATGGAAGTTAAAGCCAATAATGTGCATCCCTGTCCAAGCACATTAAACACAAACCACACAACATCTCAAACACACACACCGTGCACAAACAACCACAGAAGAAAACACTCAAAGGAATGCTTGTAAACAGTCTTTCATTATATTTTACGCATCTATTCCATCCTCTCATAATAAAGTTCCAACTACAACCAACAGTCAAACTAATTCCTACTTCGTTCAATAATTACCACTCCACCAGTCCACCTTTTCATTTTCATTTTCATTTTCTTCCACTAAATAAAATTTAGAGTGGCACATATCACTTTAAATCCTACATTTTGGTTGTATTTTAAAAAATGATCCAAATCAAAATTATTGACAGAACAATACCCAAATTTTCAATCTTTTGGCAAATCTATCCCATCCTCATTTTCCGGCACCGAAAAAATGAGGTGGCACGCCAGATTCATAAGTGGACATTCCAGCAACTTTGAACAAACTAATTACACGTTGGACCAAATCGACATCGTTCAGTTCAAGCATATCGTCTTAAGGCGTCGTTTTTTGGCCTAGTTGACTCACGGAGCAACTCCTTGAGTCTTAACCTGGCATCTATTCTGTTATTCTATATTTGCTCAATCAATAAATGACATAGCTAGTTAGTGAACCATGTTAAAGCCGTTCTTTCTACCATCCTTCATAATAGTCAAATATAACCAGAGGTAGGAAAAAAAATGCGGAATGATATGTAATAATTTGTAGTTAATCAAACGGTAAGACAAATTCATGAAAACGGATAAACAATAGAATATAAAGTGATATTTACCATAAAATAAATAAACAAATAATTCGAAAACTTCAACAATACAATGGAATTAAAACCTTGTCTCTAACAGGTGAAGTCGAGTTCCGATTATCCTAGTGTGGAAGAAATTGAATACCGAGACAAGCATCGGCAACGATAGGATTGAAAGGAAAATAAATAAATTTCTGGCAATTTTTAAGAATCTGAAAAAAAAAAAAAAAAACAGTTCATCGTAACCTCATAAGGCAGCCGACATATTAGCAACAAAAAACTACGAAGAATTTCGAAATCCGTCAGTGCTTATACGCAGGCGCAGTACATAATTTTCGAATCCACCGCTCTATCTATTTGGATCGCCAATGAAGAAGATTATATGCTAAGCATAATATATAATACAAATTAACCACAATATTTTGACACGGGAGATTCTTTTATTTTTTTAAAACATATTTATTACTTGGAAGAGTTCAAATATATGATGTATTTTTTCCAACATTAGAATTTGAAAAGCATGGTCATACACCACCGTCTTACTATCTAATACGTATTTTAATGTTGTAAAGGGCATGTGTATTAATTGCTAATTGCTATATTTATTTAAACTAATAAATTTAATGGTGGAATACAAATTGAAATAGTAAATGTAGACTTGATAATCATATCCGTTATTAGAGTGATATCAGTGAATACATTTATTTATATATACACACACACTTATGTGTCTATCCTTGCTATGGTCATAATTTAATGGTAGAATGGATTATAAAAATTATGGTAAATAGACTTTAATATCCTATATTATTGCTGAAATGTATCTAGTGGTATTTTAATACCTGAATTTTAATCTAGTGGTAGAATGTTTTTTTAAAAAAATTATTCCATACTAATGGAATGACATTCTAATATCACAACAATTGAACAACGAAGTAAAACTAACATCATAAGATTCATACCCGATAACGAGGGAGTTCAGAGTGAGCATTTGCACACGCCATCTCCATTTATAGGGGCCATTTTTTTTTAACTTCATGTATATAATTTAAAAATATATATATAATCCATCTATTTTTCTACGTTTCATAAAACAGTCGATATAATATTCTACCTTTGTTTATATTAATTTGAGGTTGTATGTGCATGTTATCAATAATATCAATAAAATATTTAGAATTTTTTTTTGTGTCAAAATATAATTGTGATATGCTAATATTTATATATTTATTACTAAAGGGAACGACTATTTGCACTACTAATTTACTATTTGCACCACGAAAGAAAAATAAAATAATTGTGAAGTTACTTCAATACTCTTTTATTACTTATTCATACCGCTAAAATTACTCAATGCACCACAAATTCAAAATTAAAAAAATAAATAAAAAATAAAATAAATCAGTCGAAGTATTCATCAACTTCCAATAGTTTATTAGAAGTATTAGATGATAATATGGATGTATTGATTGAAAATAATTGAGTTTAGTACGTGTTGTGAATTTTTTTTTTGTCAAAGTCGCGATTTGTTCGAACTATAAATTTCGAATATTTTGGAGTGGTTCGAACTCCATTTTTTGAACAACACTTGGAGAAAAACGGCGTTTAAGGCGTTCTGACTACAATTGAAGTTCGAACTTCAATTTTCGAACATAGTTTGTTCAGAATACAGTTTTTGAACAAATGAGGATTGCTCAAATTATCAACTTTGAGCACCCTTGCACCCTGAAATTTTCTAAGTGTCGTTCAAACTTTAGTTTTCGAACTAATTTTTTCTAAGTATTGAAGTCGTTTGAATTAATATTTTTGAATAAGGTGAACGTGTTCGAAATTGTATTTTCGAACATATTTTATTTAATTTTTTTTAAGTAAAATAAATATTTTTAGAGTGAAGTGTATTAATGTAAATGTATGTGGTGCAAAAAACAAAATTTATAGTGTATTGAGTAACGAAGTGCAAAGAGTAAAATCAATAGTGCAAATATAAATTTCCATTACTAAAATTAAAATTAAATGTTTTTTTTTCCAGTAATAGGAGCCCAATTTTATAATTAGCATAGAAGTCCGTAAATATTTAAGACGCACTGGTAAGATTCATAATGAGTTATGTTGTGCATTTGAGATAACATTTTATTAAACTCATGAATTGAACAATTCATTTTGATAGCTCTCAAAGCACATAAATAGTGCATGTATTATAAATAGTATGAGATAGAATTATAATTTAGTATGAGATGTTAACACATATTTATCCGAAAAAAATACAGTATATAGACATTTGTTTGCATGTTCAATTCCAGGTGCCGGACAAATAGCTCATACGTTAGTTCTGATTAGTTTTTCAATTGTACGAATATTAAAATGTCAAATGTTAAATTGCATGAGATATTTAAGTCTATCTACCTTATGTGTGTGTATATATTTTTCTTTTATTTTTTTAATCGAAATGTATATATTTATATATACGGAAGTAGTCAAAAATATTTTATTCTAATTATTTATTTAATTAAACAATATATTTTTTAAAATTTGGGAAAGAGTGTCGAAAGATGAATCAAAATTACACCGTTTCATTGAATAAAATAATAAAAATTGGAAATGATGTTTTACTAATACTAAATAAAAATAAATTAAATACATAATTATTATCAATAGTTCCTCCTCCACTATTATTTCTTAAGATGCGAGAGCAAGAAGCACATACAATCATTGTTCTGTCCCCTAAAAAAAAGTTTCTAGATCCATCATTATTGATGGCTTATGTGAGAATCCATTTTATCGTTACAAAAATTTGTTTCTTCATTTGGACCCATATATTTTATTTGGCGCAGTTGATTGTTCTGATGTCTTGTTTATGGGAGATTAATTTAGAAAATACAATCATGAGCCAATAATTTCCCAAGTATAAGGAAATGGAGCACATGTGAAATTAGATGTTCCACTTTATGCAACATTCCATACTACACCATTAAATTTATTAGTTTTTCTTTCATATTTTTATTCGATTTCAATTTCTCGCGCTTTAGTTTAATTTCACACTTATCAATTAGAGTTCATTCTACCTAGTTAGGGTATATAATAACTTTTTAATAAATACTCAATTATTAATTAAAAAATTAAATTAAATATTGAAAAATAATTATATACCCTAACTTGGTAGAATGAATCATAATTAACAAGTGTAAAATTAAACTAAACCATAATAAATTGAAATTGAATAAAAAAAATAGAGGAAACACTAATATATTTACTGATGTAGCATGGAGTGTTACACAAAAAGTAGTAGATGATTTCATTTGCTTGTAGCAAAAACATACTTTTGAATGATGTTAAATTAGATACATGTATATAATTTATTTAAATTTTATTTTTAACAATAAAGATTTATTATTATTATTATAAATTTGATAATGAAATATACAAAATGGATTAGACGATCTCATCCGTGAGATATGTGGGTTAGGTTTTTCGTTGTACTAAATTGATAAAATATTTAATTGTATTAGATTTAATCATTATATTGACCAACCTACATCAATTGTTCAGTTTTTAAAAAGAAATTAACACAATCCAAAACTCTGAAAACATACATTTTTTAGGTTTGGAGTCTTTTTGCAAGTTTTTTCATGGATTCAAACCGAAATGCAAAACAAAAAAAACTTTAGTAATACTTTCTTATAAGTTAAACCGTTGAAGATTCAAATTCAAATTCATATTTAATTTAATGATACATTTATAATTATGTTATAGTGTTTTATTGTATTTGAATTCGAAGATACACGTTATACAATTTTGACACATCAATATAACATAAAATATAAGGGATTTAAGATCATATGACGTGGTATTATGCGGATAGGCACATTGATGTGGGTGATATATATAAATACAAAAAAGATATATAGGTAATTCCATGTATTCCGTATCCCGAATATAGAGTACAATTTAGAGGGGTTTACGACAATATGACGTCGTATTATGTAGATAGGCACACGGGTGACATATAATATAAATACAAAATATATATATATAGGTAATTTTATGTCTTCCGCCTCTGCTCTTCCTTCTTCTGCTACTCCCAAATCTCTCTCCGTCTAGCTACTTCTTTTTTCGGGTAATATATCTATCAAATGATCGTCTTATATGTGTTCCACTACTGTTTGTCGATCTGAATTAAACCGTTATTTTTTTCCTTTCTTTTTTGATTAATTTGTGATGCTACTCAATTTCATTTTTCGCGTTTGATTTTGGTTTCTCTTGGTTTCTTGGTTGATGAATTCGGTGTTTTGTGATATAGACGTTTATTTGATGTGGGTTTGTGTGTGATTTCCGCTTACAGTTTCAGTCGAGAAATGAATTGACTTTTTCTAAAATTGTTTAGAAAGTGTTTGGGTCTTTTTTAGATGCGTGTTTATCCTGAGGGATGGCAGTTTTTGTTTGAGGTCTTATTTTATCAATATGTTTATATCAAAAATCAATATGGGGTTATAGGAAAACAGGGTTTAATGGCAGTTTGCGTTTTCTGATATGGGTCTTTGAGTTTGAGAACTTTGATGAGATGGAGTTTCTTGAGCCGATGAATCTGAATAATGATTTTGGTTCTTGTATACTGTAAGAACTTTATTCTGATAGAGCATGAATAAATTTTGAAAATTGAGTTGTCAGAAAAATGCAAGAGTTTCACGTATATGCTAATAACTCAACTTGTCACACTGCAGATTTTGATGCATGTATATAGTTTAGAGATCACTCCATTTGATGTGGATTTATTTTTTGAAATTGCATATAGCACTTTATCTTATATGTACGCAGGTGTGTGGCTTATGCAGTTGTACTTTTGTTCAATCAGGTTGAAGGAGGGGTAGTGTGGTGGGAGTTGAGGACTGGAGAAAATGAGTGGGGCTGCAACTGAGGAGCCTGGTCCTGGAAGGACATTTGAAGGAGATTTGAGTGAGCAGCTGCAGCAGCAGAGATGTCTGTCTGGAGAAGCTTTGGCCGAATGGAGGTCTTCGGACCAGGTTGAGAATGGGACTCCATCAACTTCGCCCCCTTACTGGGATAGTGATGATGACGATGACGGAGGTTTGCCATTTATGTTTTAATGAATGATTCCTTGACAGGTGGTGTCTGTGTTTTCATATTTTGTTTTGCTGACAGTTGGTTGTTTGAATCCTTCAAAATGTGTGGTGCTTCCTTAGGAATTTTACTTAATCCTTTTGAAATGTGTCAATTCGTCATATCTACAATTATTCTATTTATGTATAGTCGCCATTTGATGAAAGACAGCTAATGGGGAAGATCTTCATTCCACCCACGAGCAAATGAAGAAAATTGAAACAAAAGGAAAACTGAAACTTAGAAAGCAAAGAAAAATCTTATGCGGATAGTAAGTGGGGATGCTTATTTAGTTAGTGGTTGTCTTTATAACCAGAAATTTAAAACTTTCATTGGACAGGGCCGTTTCGTAGGAAGTTGATACTTGGTGTGATCAATGAATATAACTAGTCGCTGCTTTGGTTCATCTTCACTAAATTGAAATGACAGCTAATTTATCATGAGATGATCATGGTAAATTGTAAATATATATTTACGAGTGTTCATGCCTTTAGTTTTATTTTCAATGGAGCTGAACTGATGTGGACGGATAAGAGCTTTTATGAGGTGTATCAGAGCAATGGTTCGAAGGTTATTAGTATCCACGGTCATTGTTGGAGTGCCCCTGCTCATTTCTGTTAACCCCTGCTGGATTACTTCAAGATTATGATCATTAGTCTATTTGACATACTTGCCGGGGACAATTAACAATTCCGTTGGATTTCCTTCACATTGAATAAGTATTCATTTTTCTAATCAATCATGCTGTGCGGACAGCCATGTCTGTTTTTTTTTATAGGTCCGTCTTCTTCACATTGACATGATGGGAATTATAACATCGATTAAGCAAAAATCTCCTAGATAACTAGTGATGCAAATACTCCCAGCACCGTCAGAGCCAAGATTTATATGGGGAAACTGAGGAAAGCCAAAGTACAGAATTTTTTATTGAGATCTTTAGATCTGAAAATTTGTTTTAATATTTTGATCCTTACAAAGTGACACTAGTGCTCAATTTATAATAGTTCCAACTTCCAACTTCTATTTTCTTGACATCATAATGCTAGTCTTTAATATTTTATTTCCTAAATGATTCTTGAATTACCATGACTCTTCACTACTATGCCTCTTCACAATCACGATTCTACTTCAACTAGTATAGTTGAACTCAAGGTTTTGCTTGTTTTAGGATCTGTGTGCTCATGTTTGGTGCTTGGGTGGTTGGTGAATGCAGCATTTTTTCAGTCTTGGATCCAGTTATCCATACTTGCGTGTTTTTTGCTACACTTTGTGGATCTTAATAAGATAATAAACTATAAGCTTCATGAGTTTAGATTTACAAATTTGTATATACTATATGAGTGTACAAAGGAGTATGATTGAATGAAGAAAGCTGAATAATATTGAATTAAAAGTACATGATATTGTAGCAGTGAATACATAGAATGTTAATTGAGAGTACACAAGAGTGTAGTACTGTAATAGAGGTAGTTAGAAATATATTTCCTTAAGACTTATCTGTATGCCCTTGAGGCAGTTTTGGTTTGCCAATGTTGACTCTATAGGAAGGTCATTGCCCTTGAGTCTAGATCAACAAGAAGGCTAGTGGCATCATTGCTGTGAAAAACTAAAGTTGGCTTTAGGAGGCCTCTGTGATAAGTTTGCTCTATCATTTGATTCTTTTTATAAAAAGCTGAATTTTGCCATATCTGGAAGAATGCCTTTTAATTCACTTGCTCGATTTAATACTACTTGTGAACATGCATACAATTTTACTATCACTGGAATCATTGTTCATTTTGATCAATTTAATGTTGCAGGTCCTAAACCATCTGACTTATATGGAAAATATACATGGAAAATTGAAAAGTTTTCACAAATCAACAAAAGGGAACTTCGGAGCAATGCATTTGAGGTTGGAGGCTATAAGTGGTAAGTTCTGATTTCAGACTTGTTTTCCCATTTAGTATTGATTTACAACACAAAAAATATAATCTGCAGCTCTGTTATAATTATACAGAATTATGAGAAAATTCATTGGGTTCTGGCAATGGATAATGTATACATTATGCAATGAGGTTTTTGTATGTTCATGGATACCAGTAGAATTTCTGAAAGCTTGTCTATTGTACAAATGCAGTTTGCTGATCATATGTCTTTGGTCAAAATGAGAGCTTAATGTTCTAAGACATAATGGAATATGTTTGTGTGTGAATACCTATATTCTTCAACTCCACTGGTATTTAACTATCAGAAGATTAGGCACGCGAATGGAGAAATTAAATGATCAGATCTGCATGTAAGCAATGAAGTTTGCATCAATTTCCCATTTGATTAAATGATAGATCTTACCCAACCACTTGGTATTTAATTTGTTCTGCCTATCGAACCACCTGATATCTTACATGTAGTTTGAAGTTTTCCGTCAATTGATCAAATTCATTCATTTGGTCTGTAGGTATATTTTGATTTATCCTCAAGGCTGTGATGTCTGCAATCACCTCTCTTTGTTTCTTTGTGTTGCCAATCATGACAAGCTTCTGCCAGGTATGATGACTGTCCATGTGACCTTGATTCTTCCTGAAGTCTATATCTTGAAGTAATTACTATTGAATTTGTTTTGACCTTATGAAAGGTTGGAGTCATTTTGCACAGTTCACTATTGCTGTGGTGAACAAAGATCCTAAAAAGTCAAAATATTCTGGTAGGTGCTCAACTATTATTACCTTTATTATAATATTGATTCAATTTTATTTTATTTTTTTTTAAATTGGAGTGAAACACCTATCCCTAAGTGACCTATCTTGACCTGCTTCTCTAAACCTGAAGATACATTACATCGTTTCTGGAAAAAGGAGCATGACTGGGGATGGAAGAAATTTATGGAGTTATCAAAGGTGCTGGATGGGTTTATTGATGCTGATACTTTGATAATTAAAGCTCAAGTGCAAGTTATAAGGTACTCTACTCTCATAACTTCTTTGTCAAATTCTGTGGTTTAGGCATCTAAGTGCTAAATTAATAGAGTTGAAAAATAGTCTCTTTCAATAGGGATTGTTCATTTGATCACATGTATTTGCTTGTTGGCTTTTCCAACGAGCATTTCCTTACATTTTTTTTTATTTTGCTGATCAAAAGGTTACATAGGTGAACTATTTCCTTCGGCCTATTAGTTGGGGGAAGACCACTGAGAATCATTGTATACTAAGATAATAATTACATATTGATGTATTTCTATGATGTGTTCTTTGAGGAAAAAGAATCAGTGCAGTACAGTTGCGATTATTAGAGAGGTGACTGGTGAGTGATGTCATCTAAACACTTGTTCTGAATGCAGAAGATAGTTGGATATGGGTGTTCTCGCACTCATTCCTTTACAATGGTTCACCAAGGAATTTATGTTATCATGTGGGAAATTTTCTGTTCATCTCGGTTGGATCAGTTGATGCTCATCATGGTTCCTCCAAAACCTAAATATTAACTGTATGTTCTCAGGGAGAGGGCAGACCGGCCATTTCGTTGTCTTGATTGTCAGTACAGGAGGGAGCTTGTACGGGTATATTTGACAAATGTAGAACAAATTTGCCGTCGTTTTGTGGAAGAGCGTCGAGGCAAACTTGGGAAGCTAATAGAAGATAAAGCTAGATGGTCCAGGTATAGTGGGCACAAAGTTCATTTTCCTGTTTCCTTTACTCGTTTTTAGTGAGAGCTTGAGGTTGTCAGTTTTCCCTAATCTTGGACCATAGTGAATTGTTTCGGTTTTTCATGATCTTTTAGTGCCGTTGTTGCAGAACTGATGTTCTTTATCTTTATGTTTAATCTGGCACTAACTCAAACAAGATAACTTCATTGATGCCATGGTACAGAAAATAAAATTTACAGGATGAATGTTAGGTATAATGCTTTGTGGATTATGCTCATTCATATTTTTTTGATTTAACATTAGGGTGGGAACATATTCAGTTGCTTATTAGGGACATCTCGATTGCAATAGTTCAGACATAAAGCTAGTTCTGAAGAGCTTAGGAATCTTCTTTAAGCTTTTTTCTTGTCGATTTGACATCTTAGAAAAGAAGACGAAGTCAAATAGAGTTTTGCATGCATGATTCTTTAACCACAATATGGATTTCCAGTTTTAATGATAACAGTCTAATATCATTTATTTACTTGGAATGAATTTTCAGCTTCAGCACTTTTTGGCTTGGTATGGACCAAAATTGCAGGCGCCGCATGTCTCGAGAGAAATCTGAAACAATATTGAAAATAGTTGTAAAACATTTTTTTATAGAGAAGGAAGTCACCTCTACCCTTGTCATGGATTCACTGTACAGTGGTCTGAAAGCTCTTGAGGGCCAGTATAAGGGGAAAAAGAGCAAGGTTAAGTATGCGGAGGCTGATGAATTACCTGTTCCTGTTGTTCGAATAGAGAAAGAAATGTTTGTCTTGGTTGATGATGTGCTGCCACTGCTTGAGAGGGCTGCTGTGGAACCTTTGCCTCCGAAGGATGAGAAGGGCCCTCAAAATCGTACAAAGGTGAGGATCACAATTTGCAACTTTTTCTTTCCTGAGTGTATCTCTATTTGTCTTGTATTTTTGAGAGTATTAAATGCATCTACTACAACACTAGGCCAGGTTGCATATCTTGGGGAGTTGGCTGGAAATTGTCGATAAAATTGTTCATGTGTGGCATTACCTATTTAATTTCACTTTTGATCAAATGAGTCTTGTAAAATTATATTATTAATGAGTAATTACAGAGGTTCTACTTAGAATGGTAGTTTATGTCATCCTTAGTAATAGCAGCTAATATTGCTTCATAGTTGTACTTGTGGTGACATGCATATTGTTCATTGAAGCAGCAACAGCTGGATGGCTGGATCCATATCATGTTTAGGCATATTGGTACATGCATCTGAATCGTGATATATAAAGATATAGCAGTACCTTATTTAAAGATTTTTCATATCAGGGATTCTTCATTGCTGAAGTATTTCACCAAGACATCACATGTGATATTATGTGTTGCAGTTAACTATAAATATTTAATATGGTCTATTTGGAGCCAAAAAGGAAAAAAGAAAAAGAAAAGAAGTGTCTCAAACTCAAAGTATTCTTAGGCAATCCTGGTTAATATGTATCGAGCAAGTGTTGCTTAGGTAAGAGTTCTGTTGATTATTTTGGGAGCATAGCTCAAGCCTGGACTATGGACACTAGATAACATATTCTTGAAGATAGTAATTTAATTGTGAGAGGAGTTTAATTTGAATCTTGGATCTTCTCCTTACAGACTTAAATTATGTCATAATTATAAAGGATTTAATTTGGGATGCAAGAATTGATAGTCTCTTGACTCTCTTCCATGCATCATGCTTTTATCTGTATGCATATAATCTTTCTTCATCAATTTTGTTTTTGGATTTTACCTGATACGATTAGACTATAATTTTCTGTTATTCACACGCATTACTTTTGATGATCTGTGTTTTCAGGATGGGACTTTGGGGGAGGAGTTTAACAGAGATTCTATTGAACGTGATGAGAGGAGACTTACTGAACTGGGTCGCCGGACTATTGAGATATTCATTTTAGCCCATGTTTTCAAGTGAGTCATTTTAAATGTGCATCTTGGCCATTTTGCTACTGTCAAATGTGACAATTCTTTTTATTTTCTGTTTATAATGATACATGATCCATTGATCTTCTTTCTATTCTGCTTTTGCAACCAAAATTCCTTTGTGAGATATATTTAAAGTTGGAAATTCAATAGTGAATTCATTTTCAAAATTTCTAGCCATATTGCACACATTTTGCAGGTGGTACACCCAAACTAGTTACTGTTTTTTTGCTCTGGTTTATTGAAGTAGATGTTTTGGATTGTGTTGCCAACACTCTTTCTCGGATTGGAGAAAATGAGGGTAGAGAGCTGAAAATGGTATTTGGTCATTTTTTTTAACTCAAAATGCCACTAGAAATTCGAACCTGGATCCTTCTATATACTCTATTCTTTTTCTCTCATTTTCTGCTCAAAAAAATGTTCGGATTATTTTGGCTCTCTCTCTCTCTCTCTCTCTCTCTACACACACACACACACACACAAGCGCCCGCACACACACACATGTATGTCTGTGCGTATGCATATATAATGTTTATTAACATCTCTTAGTTTATCTACATTATCATCTTTCAGCAAATCTTAGCTTTTCTTTTATGTTCTAGCAGTAAAATTGAAGTTGCATACCAGGAGGCTGTTTCTTTGAAGAAGCAAGAAGAGCTCATACGTGAAGAGGAGGCAGCTTGGCTTGCTGAGATTGAGCACAGAGCGAAGCGTGCAGCAGTGGATAAGGAAAAGAAGTTAAAAAAGAAACAGGTTTACACAATCATCTTTCTTTCCTTGCAAAGTCTTTCAGTAGTTCCTGACATTGGGTGATATAGGGATTAGACTTTTATGGCTGAAGTAATTGTGACTTAAAACTAAGAAGCTGGTCAAGGCAATCTAACTGTATATCTCAAATATGGTTCCCGTGGCTGTATGGTACCATTGTGTTTATTCCTACTGTTTTCTGTGCTGTCGTTAATTTGTTCTCAAAGCTGATGGTATGTCCTCATCACTTCACTAGCTTTGTTTGGCTTCTTATGAGCAATTCTCCATTTTTTGCTTGGTGTGTGCTCATGTTGCATGTTAACTAATTGGGTTCAATGTACAATTTCTCAGGAAGATGTAATGATTCTG
Source organism: Perilla frutescens (assembly GCA_026008535.1). NCBI lineage: Eukaryota > Viridiplantae > Streptophyta > Magnoliopsida > Lamiales > Lamiaceae > Perilla > Perilla frutescens. Next base: position 7,477,224 of record BRKX01000013.1, on the reverse strand, counting down.
AGGATAGAAAAAAAAACTTCATAAACTTGATTTTGAAATGTGCAAATAAGAATGCGTACTTTGTTTATATGTGAACATAGTCTTAAAGAAGGTAATATTTTTGGTAAACATTAATGCCGTGTTCACTTTGGTGGATAAGGGTGGATTACTAGAACTTATCCAACATTTTCCACTGCTTTTTTCTTGATTTTAAATGCGTGGATAACCCAATACCCTTGATTGTTTTGGTTTTGATGAGGGATATGTATCCCCTAAAGAGGTGAGATATGATTTATCCATCTCTTTCTTCTTAATGCATCAAAGTAAACATAGCATATATTTATTAAATTTATCATATTCAACTTTCTATTCACTAAATATATCTACCCATCAAATTATAAGAACTCCTAAGAAGATAAAATCAGTCTTCCCTCTGAAGCTGTCCAGCATCACTTTCCTATTTTCTGCTTCCCTAGATACCTGCATCTCTATATTGTGCAGAAGATATTGCCTTCCTGATGTATCACCTGAGGGTGAAAATGGTGTTATTATAATATGCGCCCTCTGATTTTTTTTATTTTTATTTTTTTGTTCTTTTTCTGTTTTATAGTATGAAGGAAGTCAAAAGACTGTCACTGCTCCTCTCACTCTTTTTCTTTCTTTCACCGTATCTCTTTTGTTTAATAAAAACTGAAATCACAAAAAAAGTATAACTTCATCATCCACAATTAAAATTGTAGGCCAAGCAGAAGCGAAATAATCGCAAAAGTAAAGACAAGGGAAAGGACGACAAGTCTGGCAGTATTGCACAAGACAACATTGAGCAGGATATTCGCATTGTCAAGAGAAAAGACTCGTTACCTACTGAGTCACAAGTATTACTTGAAAAATCTGATGCTGCAGAAGACGTTTCAGATATTTCTGATTCTGTGGATTGTGTTCCAGAAATATTACTGCCAGATTCAGAAGACAGAGATGTGAGTCCTGTCAATTGGGACACCGATACTTCTGAAATTCATCCTCCCACAGAAGCCAGTAGCAGTGGGATTAGTGGACTTTCAAGTGTGCAAAACGGAACAGAAGGCAGAAGTTCATCTGTTGTGGATGATAGCTCATCCACTTGTTCCTCTGACTCAGTTCCTTCTGTTGTGATAAGTGTCCCTCAGAAAGGAAATTTCCATTACCAAAAAAACAAAAAATCTCCTAGCAGGTAATTGAAACCCTATGCTGACTTTTACTTACTCTTTTTCTATTTTATGGCGAATGTGACAACTTTTTGCTTCAACTTTCTAGAGGGATGAACCACCAAAGCAACTTGACTTCTGACCGAGATGGTTGGGTTAAACAAGAAGCGATTCAGCCATCTAAAGCTGTGACAGATACAGTGAACCAAGTCAATGGATCTCAAAGGTCCAAGACTGTTGAATCTCTGTCTCAGGTGGCTCATCATTCTTTTCAGGATAGGGTGGTGCCTGGGGCTGAGCGCCGACTAACCAAGGTGGTGTTTCTTACAGTAATTTTGATATATACATTAAAAGGTGTGAAGATAACAGTTATATATGAGCACATCTTATTGTCGTTGTTGCCATGGTAAGGATTATGGTTATGTCAAACACATTGCTTCAGGATCTAAGTTTATCTGTTCCTATCAGTTTATTAAAGGCCTTATGCTGACTAGATTAGTATAGTGCATTTTTCTTGATTGCACCAGTGGTGCATTATTATGCTTTTGGTTTCCGTTACTTTAGGCTTCCATTAAATTGTCAATCTTTGACATTTCAATTACTCCTGCGACTCAATTATCTCGCAATTTTCTTCGGTGGTGCAAAAAATTGTTCACCATTACTATTGCTCTATTGTGATCTGTGTCACTGTCACACCGTTTCTCATTGCAACAAACTAATGTTCTGCATTTTTGCCAGGACAAAGATGCTAATTCCTCTCGAAAGTGTGGCACCAAAATTGTGAATGTGGAAATACCCGGGGATAGGGAAGCTTCTCATCCCAGGAGCCCTTCCAAAAGCATTCCATCTATTGCTCCTCCCAAGTTTGACTTGAGGGTTAATGTTGCACGCGAGAAATCTTCTTCTGACAGGCTTAGCCAAGCTGATAGATCAGTGCGTGAGGCAAATTTATCTGAAAATGCTGCCACGTTGGTTTCAGATAGGCAGAAGTTTGCAACTCCAAAATTTACTGAAAAGTCAACCAGTCATCAAGTGCATGAGAGTGAAAAGCCACCAATACAGCAAGTGATGGTTACAGCTGATAAGCCCTCAATGACCTCGATGCCAGTTATGTCAAGACCCTTGAGTGCCCCTCTAACTCCTGGTTCTGTCCCTGCTGTTTCCGTAGTTTCCATGGTCCAGACAGCACCTGTACTGGCTCGATCAGTAAGTGCTGCTGGCCGCCTTGGGCTTGAACCTACTGCTCCTCCAACTCAGAGCCATGCTCCACAGTCCTATCGGAATGCAATTATGGGCGGTGCTGCTGCTGGAAGTTTGCCTGCCCTTACTCAAAACCATTCTACAAGTTCGGTGGTAAATGCATCAGTTTCGTACTCACAGGCACCTGTCCATGTATCTACGCCCTTGTTCTCACCACAGAGCTCTGATTGGATGGAACCGAATCAAATTAACCCAAGTTTTTCATTTGGAGTGGTGAATCACCGTGATAGATTGCAGAATGGACCTCTCTGGGTAGATTCCTATCAGAGGGAAAGCAGCAGGAACCTACCTACCCATCATGCTTCACCACTTCATGGAATGCAAAGTTATGATTTATATAGTTCATTACGTGCCAGATCGCAGGATCACCTTCAATCTGGGATCTCAGCGTGCACATCAGGTCGTCAAAACAACGTATTGCCAGATGAATTTCCACACCTAGACATCATCAACGATTTGCTTGATGATGAGCATGGAGTTGGAAACTTAGCCATCTCGGACTATGGGAATCAAAGTTTCAGCAATGGGGCTCACTACTTGAACCGACATTTTAGCTTCCCAGGTGACCCTGGCATGACAAGTGGATTACCAACGAGCTCATGTAGGTTCGAGAGGACACGAAGCTATCAGGATGACGTATTTCAACAAAGTTATGGTGCCTCTCATGAAATGCTCGGCAATATGATCCCCCAGACTATCTCGCGACCATACCTGAATGGGCAGATTGATGGTTTGATTCCAAACCAGTGGCAAGTGGCTGGTTCTGATCTGCCCTTCCCGGGTGCACGGGCCACAGATAGCGAGGGCTATCCTTACCACATGGCGGAGTATCAAAACCTCTCCGTCGATGTCAATGGCTACACGGTGTTTCGACCGTCAAATGGATTCTGAATTTTACATATATGCCCCAAGGAATGCTTCCTCCCCTCCCCCGGCACACAGGCAAAGTATTGAGGTTAGATTTGGAGTGAGGTTTGTGAACCCTTGTGGTTGAACATTTTGTAAAGATGATTCTGGTTTCCTAGTTTTCCTGAATTTTTTTTTCGAGAGAAATATTGGCCTCATTTTAGCATTGGATTATCCAACTTTATTTTGTCTATATTTTTCGCTTCAAAATAGCTTCACGTATCTTGCCCGACGCTGATGTTTGAGCTCGATAATTAATTTTTTTCAAATTAAATATAAGTGTTAATTGAATGAAATAATAAGTTTTTGAAAAAAAAAAACAGTAAAAGAAAGGACAAAAAATAAAAATCTGTCTTGTCACGCAAGCGAGTTATTTCAGTTGAAACATGGTGATATGAGGGATTTTTTCCCATATAAATTAAAGTAATATTAAATTTATTGTTTTGAAAAGAATACGTTTGAAATTAAGACATGTGCCCATGAAGAAACTGAATTTTTTGGAAGACTGTGAAGATATTAAGAATTTAAGATGAAAGCTGATACACGTTATTACAACCACTATAGATAGTTGGGATTCTTGGTCCTCAAAATTAAGTTTACACGTCAAAGGTCTAAACATGTGAGGCTTATGCCTGTGTGTCTGAATCAAATTTTTGTTTGATTTCTTGATAACGACACGTAGAATTATATTGCCATCTACTTAATTTATTGGCCAGGCCAAATAATTAATCTTTTATTTAAATGTAAAAGTGTATATACTATTACGACTTCGTATATATATTATTTTTTTAATTTATATTAACTATAATTAAAATTATATATTTAATAATAAAAATATAGTTGAAGTGGTATAATAATAATAATAATAATAATAATAATAATAGTTAATTGTCAAATAAATCACCACGTTTTCACTCTTTTGCAAATTAAACACCACATATAATTAAACATATATAGTCAATTATAACACCACATTTTAATTTGTAAGTGATTAAACATCCCCAATTTTTCAACAAGTTAAGTATGACGTGTTTGGTTTATAAATCACGTTGGCAACCACGTCAACACACACATGTAACAAACAATACCCTTTTTGTATTCTCTTCTTTTTTTGTTGAGAAAATCATATTTTTATATATATATTTTTTATTTCTAAAATAGAAAAGATATTGAGAAAACTAACAAAAGCGACATCATTTGTTAATTGCACATGTATGCTAATGTGGTTGTCAATGTGGTTTATAGACCATACAAATTTGAGATATTTAATCTCATATAAATTAAATTAAAACATGATGTTGTAATTGACTTGGTTTAAATGTGGTGTCTAATTTGCAAAATGATGATTAATATGGTGATTTATTTGGCAATTAACTATAATAATAAGAATAATATAATAATAAATTAATAGTACGAACCATAAAATAAATGAAGTTGAGAATGAGATGGTGAGGTGCAAAAATTGAAAAAGTTCAGAGCCATATATTATCTTTTTGTTAGATTTCCCTTTCATAATTAATAAATTTCCGATTACTTAATTAAATGTATGGTTTGTGAATTTTTCATGCTATGTTATTAATTATCACGGTAGCAAGTTACATCCTACTCCTTTTCTTAAGTCTCATTCCACAAATATGCTCAGAAAAGAAAAGGAAAAAATGTCTCATTCCACGTACAAAATGGAAATTTTCATTTTCTCATCAAAGATAATTTACCATTACGTGTGAAAATTTGCGCTCATGGATCATGGTCAGTAGTGATAAACCACTAAGAAATCCATCCTTTCACTTAATATTATGACAAATTCTCATGTAAATTGCATGCCCACAAGCTTTATATCAGACATATATACGAGTATTGATCCAGATCCGACCTAGAGAAAAGTATCACTTTTAAGTTCTAATACTAAAAAGTATCACATTTATTTTACTGGAAAATGTCGTAAAATAATTACAAGAAAAAAGAAAAAAAAAAGGCGGTGGCATTTTTATAATTATTACTATATCTCTTATAATATTGAAAAGTATGAAGTGTAACTGTGAAGTTTTTCTTCATGCAGTTAGCAACTAATCAAATAAAAAATGAAGATCAAATGTTGTCGAATGAAGTGCATGGTGGTGCATGGTTTTAGTACATGCAGCAGTTGCAGTTGATTTCTTCCCAAATCTGTTAGCAATAGTTAATCCAAGCAGCGATTATTTTCTATCCAACTTGTTTTAGTTAGTTGGTTTTGCTGTTAGGGTTTAGGATTTATAAATAGCTGCAGTTCTCATCTCATTGAGAAATAGAGTAATACGGATAGCAATCTATTATCTCATGTATTTTGGTGAGATAGTCTGAGTTCTTGAGTGTAGCATAGTTGCAAGAAGAAATAGTTTTGTAAACAGTATAACATCTAGTGAAATCAATACAAAGAGTGCTCCAAGAGTGGACGTAGATCATTTTGATCGAACCACTATAAACCCTCGCGTTCCTTGATTTTCCTTTCTGCATCTAAATCAAACCTCTCACAACTCTTCTTGATCGAATTTTCTTGGAAAATATTCAACAATTGGCGCCGTCTGTGGGAGGAAGAAGGAGCCAAGATGAGTGTAGCGTGGTTTGATGTGGAGAAATTCACTGACAAGTTAGATTTTAGCTTGTGGAAGGTGAAGATGAGAGCCCTCTTAATTGAGCAAGGGTTAGGAGATGCTCTCAAACAACAATCTGAAAGTTCTTCAGGCAAAGACAAAGAAAAATCTGGAGATCATGCTTAGATTCTGGAGAAAGCTCATAGCATCATGATCATCCTATTCTTGGGTGACTGTTTGGTATTTATTTTCACCTAAACTGCAAGTGTATAGTGAGGCTAGTAGCGAAGCAGTGAACAAGGTCGAATCCACAGAGACTCAATATCTAATCACTAGTTATTCTATTTATCCTACAGCTGTTATCTAGACTAACAAAACTATGAGAATTTTAAACTATTAAAATAAAATAAATGAATAACTCGAAGAACCAAGCTTAAAGCAAACAAAGAAGCATAGATAAATTACCAATGAAGGAAAACGCGTATTCTAGGATTGATTCTTCATCAAAGACTCCATCTCATTACTAATATAATCCAATAACTATGCCTATGGTTAGATTTTAATCACACTAGAGCAACCACTAAGCTATTCAAAATTTCTTCTCAGATAATTAAGAACGTTGATTACATTATATATAACAAAGTCTCCATTTATTAGCTATAATGTAACTCCTAAATGATCCGCAGGTTAAAGCTCTCACTAGTGATCTCAACTCTCTCGAGTAATATTAATCACCACGTCAATTATTCTAACCTCGTGTTGAAACTCCTCTCTCGATTTATGAATCAACACAACACAAATATATCAATCAATGGCCAATCAATTGACATAAGTAAAAATAATCCAAGAATAACTAAAGTGTAATTAAAATCATAGACACATAATTGGACTTAATAAAAAGATTTCATAAATGAATCCGAATTCAACCCTAGAATACTAGGGCTTAAGTGTTCATAATGAAATAAACAAAATAAATCAAATTCACGATGTTCATAGCTAGACAAGAATTAAACTGAATAAAACCCGAAAGAATAAATCTGTCTCTAATCTTGACTTGCTTGAAATCCTCTGGCGTGTTCCTTGCGATGCTTTTTCTCCACAGCAAACCTCTGTTCCAAACTTGGGGGCTGGTAATTCGTGTCTAATTTTTGCCCAAAAGAACCCTATTTATACCAAGTTTAAGGAAAAGCCCAAAAATACAGCAGAAATCGGAAAAGCCCGCTTCATTCGCGACCCGAGTCGCGACCGTGCAGCCCGCGAGTCTACGTGGCATGACGTGGCACCACCTGGCAGAGAATTCGCGATCCCTCTCTTTATTCGCGACCGGGGTCGCGAATATCCTTCTTCTCCACCCTGTCTTTGTCGCGACTCCGCAGTGAAACCGCTCATCGGGACTCGCGACCATGCAATCGCGAGTGGGTCGCAGGTCGATGCTCGCGACTTCCTCTTCAGCTTATTCCGTCCCGTTTTCTCGATCAATTCATTCATATACTCTTTTGGGACTCCACATTCATTTCAATACTCTAAAACATCCAAATCTCACGTACAAACCTGCAAAATATTTCAAGAACGCCCAACTCCCAAAAACTCAGAAAACTTGACTAAATTGAGATAAAACACACTCAAATCATAAGAAACATGACACCACAGTGTACCAAAATCAGTGTAAAATCTCAGTTTATCAGTGACAAAGCTTTGAGAAAAGTAGCCAAAGAAACAACAACCTTGGGAGTATGGAACAAGCTTGAAAGCTTGTACATGGTGAAAACCTTGGCAAACCGTCTGTATATGAAGCAAAAACTCTACTCATTCAAGATGATAGAAGATAAGTCTATCCTAAGTCAGATGGACGAGTTTAACAAGATCCTTGATAATCTTGAAAATATAGAAGTGAAGCTTGAAGATGAAGACAAGGCTTTGATCCTGTTGTCTTCTCTCCCAAAATCTTTTGAAAATTTCAAAGATACCTAGCTATTTGGGAGCAAAGAAACCATTAAACTCAATGATGTGTAGATGGATCTTAAGTCTAAAGAGCTACATAAAATGACAGAATCATTGGGTGCCTCAAATGTAGGAGAAGGTTTAAGTATCAAGAAACCATACTCAAACAACAACAAGAAGCAACAAAAGAAGGAGACCAATACGAAACAATAGAAGAAGGTTGTAAAAACATCAAATGATCCAGAAATAAGAAAATGCTTTCACTTCCATGAACCAGGTCATTGGAAGAAGAACCGTATCAAGTATAAGGCTCTGAAAGACAAATGTGTTGATCTATCTCATGAAGGGCAGAAGGCTAAGTGAATCAGACTATTAAAGGCTCAAACTCTGATGAATATGAGTCTTCAGAAGCACTAGCTATATCCTCTGCAAAAGTTGGAACTGAGTGGGTTCTTGATTCAGGCTGCAACTTCCACATGACACCTATAAAGGAGTGATTTTCTGATTTCAAATATCAAAATGGTGGAATTGTGCTTCTAGGAAATGATCAAGCTGCAAGATCAAAGGAATGGGATCTGTAAAATCAAGATGTTTGATGGAGTCATTAGAACACTGACTGATGTGAGGTATGCTCCTGGTCTAAGAAGAAACTTGATATCCTTGGAAATTCTTGATAAATCTGGTTATAAGTTTCAATCAGAACATGACAGATTGATATTGTCAAAAAGGTGAAAATACAGTCATTCAAGGCATAAGAAAGAATGATCTGTATTTCTTGATAGAGAATACAGTTCAAGGTCATTTGAATTCTGTTAAAGAGAAGGATAATATACTTCTCTGGCATGGAAGATTGGCTCATGTTAGAAATAAAGGGTTGTAGGAACTTGCTAAGCAGAACCTGCGAGGAGGAGATAGTATTTCACAGATAGATATCTGTGTATATTGCATTTATGGGAAGGCTAAATGGTTAAGTTTTCCATCCAGTGAACATACAACTAAAGGGAGATTAGATTATGTTCACTCAGATTTTTGGGGGCCTACAAAGAACACAACAAAAGGATGAGGCAAATTTTTCATTTCCACCATTGATGATTACTCAAGAAAGGTGTGGGTGTATATTTTGAAATCAAAGTCTAATGCATTTTAGAAATTCATAGAATGGCTATTAGAGGTGGAGAGCTTGAGTGGTCTGACAGCTGTGCATTTTACACAATTTTTGAATATGTTCTGATACCTTTTATATCTAGTGAAATCAATGCAAAGAGTGCTCCAAAAGTGGACGTAGATCATTTTGATCGGACCACTATAAACCCTCGTGTTACTTGATTTTCCTTTTTGCATCTAAAGCAAACCTCTTGCAACTCTTCTTGATCGATTGTTCTTGGAAAAGATTAAACAGTAACACTTAAAAGTATAACACGCTCATGTGTATACTGTACGCGACCCGGTATACATCTTAATATACAAGAGACGTCTCTAGCTAATATTATATATACTAATAATTTTGTACCACTAACCTAGATTGAACTACAAAGCACATATATAAATATATAATGATTGTTAGTTTGTTAATTACGTATTTAATAACGTTAACGTGCGTATAGCTTTTTAATTAAAAAAAAAATACTCGTATCTTATTTTGATGAGTGATTTTACTTTGTGTGATTAAAAACTTAATAATAAATAGTGAAACTCACAAGATATTGAGTTGGGTGTCAATGTGTCATAATACTTTCAAACCCATTTTTTCTTTTTTAATCTTTTATTTAAAGAATTTTGTAACTAAAGTTGAAAGTGGAGAATTAAGAAAGCTACCGATGGTACCGAGATATTTCCTTAAAAAGAAATCCCAGTAGTCCAACATAATTTTTTAATCAATTCCTGCATAGATTCACATATGTCGGCTTATTCTTATTTATTTATTAATTAAACTCAAAAGTTAGAATAATTAAAATAAATAATCAACGAGTCAAACTCACTTTTGGAAGGCAACTGCCAACGAGATCAGAGTTGAAGAAAATTTAACATTATTTTATTTGATCGAGTTGAGTTTTTAGTAAAATCTGATTTTCATTTCATCAATATAGAACCGACGAACTCAATTTAGTTTTTAATTGAATATTTATTGAAAATATAGATGAGCTTTATTTATTTTATTTACTCAGGCTATATATATTGTGTTTTCCTTGAGCCAGATTGTTGTATACTGTAGAGCACAATCAAATAAGACATTTTGAATCCTAATTTGGCATCTATATATAATGAAAAACTTGTTAGTGGAATAAACTTTTACTTTGACTCAAATATGGAGTTACGTTTGAACTGTTTTTCAAATATTCTTATCAAATAACAGAGAAAAATACCTTAAATCACGTAATTTAGGGGGAAGAAAATTAAAAAAACAAGCAAACATGAAAGTCGTTTAGAGGTACCACATTAATATTAAGAAATTAAATAGAGTCGTCAACTCGATCAACTATTTATTCAATTCTCGTTCAATAATAATAATAATAATAATAATAATAATAATAATAATAATAATAATAATAATAATAATAATAATAATAATAATAATAATAATAATAATAATAATAAAACTATTTTCTCAATTCTATACTCCCAACCGATTGTGAGCATCTTAATTTGTACATAGGACTACTTAATTACCTTAAAAATTATGAATTATGAGTATAGTCATAACTTTAACACGAACTTTAAAATTAGGAAATTAAAATACCAACTTTTAATTAATTTGGGTGCTATAGTGCTATTCAACATCTCCAAATTTATTAAAACAAATTCACCACCGATTTAACCGCCAACTTGCTCATCTTTTGAAATCTATTGTGGCTCGACTATTGATTTTCAAAGAAGAATGTCAGAGCGACCAAATTTTAAACGTGCATCAATGGGAAATAATTGGGATGCTCAAATCCAACCGCTCCAATATAATGTCCTTTGTTTTTCTAACAAATCGTTTCACAACAGGGGCTTAGCTTGAAGAAAAAAACAAGTTGGTTATTAAATGTACATGGTTTTTTCTTTTTAGAAATTTGTGGATGTTGAATAATACTTAAATTAAACAAGAAATTGTCTATTTTTAAAGTTCATAATAAATTTGCAACCGTACACAAAATTATTAATGATTTTTAAGGTAATTAACCATAATTGTGACATTGTCTTTTACGCTTGTAAGCCCATAATTATTTATTAATAAATTGTAAACCCAAAATACGAACTCTAGAATTGAAATCTTGGATTATAAAATTTTAATTAATCCTAAAATATAATTCAAATCTTGGACTATATAAAATTTGAATCGTAAAATATTGAACTAGTTTGTCACGTGTAACATGAAAAGTAGTTGTATGGAATATGCCAATTAACGATGGAGATGGTGGTTAAGTCCAAAATGTGCGTAATCTATTACATAATCAAGAAAAAAAAAACATGGGACCTAAGTTCAAATCCAATCTTCCGAATTGAAAAGTTATCCTATATATAATCAATGACCCATTCAAATAATCAATGCCAACGAATTCTTTATGATAATAGTCAAAACCTATCAACACATAGAAAACAAGTAATCCCATATGCCTCCACCAATCCAGATACAAATACAAATCTCTCTATATATAGCTACGTACGTATACCTTCAGGCTTCAAATCATCACATTGTTAATTTTTAGTTTCTTACAAGATGAGAAACCTCAATATTGCATTAGTTTTAGCAGTAAGCATTCTTTTATGTTTTCAAATAGGCAAAAGCAGCAGATTGTTGCATGATGAAACGAAAACCCTAAGTGAAAAGGGTATTTTCGTCAATTCACTTGAAAAGGGTCCTGTCCCTCCCTCTGGCCCATCAGGCTGCACCAACATCCCTGGCAGCGGCGGCAGTGGATGTCCGATCAAGGAAATGCACTTTGCCGGTGGCGCACGGCCTCATCGCGGTGGCCGCTCCCCTACATCTCATCCGCCGTCAATGGCTTCTTTTGGGGTGGCAGCTGCTCTAGAGAAATGAAGGTTTTCAATAAGAAATTGCTGCAAATCAGTTTTTTTTTCTTGAAATTGGGCTAGTTGTGCAAATGGCACAGGAAATTATTATTTTGTTCTTTTATATCGTTTATTTTACAAGAATTGTTTTGCTGTAATTTAATTTTATATTCATATCTTGATTCTATACCTTTTGTGAATATGTATATATATACACAAGGCCTGCAAATACCATCGAATCTTGTTGTATGGATTTCAGCTTATTGATTGTTACATGAATTTGTATATTTATACAATCATGCATGCATGCATGCATTAATATAGTTAATTAATTAATTTGATGAATAAATAAGGCAGCAGAGACTTAGATATACCTGCCTTAAATTCGAAATAATCGTGATCATCGATCGGTTGCTTTCAAATGTTTAATTTGAGCTATAAATGCACATTATGTATTAATTAGATCAAACCTAGTAAGATATGCAATAATCAATTATAACAAATAGCTAGGAGTGTAATTAAACGGCTGAAATACTCCTACTTGGATCTCAATTAGACAAATTAAAGTTCGTAAATTAAGTTTGGCTAACATAACTTGACACTCAACTTATTAGTTTGTAAGGGAGCCCGTTAATAAACTATAGTGAGCTATATCGAAATATAAAATTATTAATTTAGTATTTAACTTATACTTTTATATATATATTTCAATTGTTGGATAAGTTAATTTACTGATCATCTAATTAATCTTATTCGTTACAAGAAGATATTAATGAGTTTTAATAAGTATTTCTTTTAGAATAACATTATTTAATTTATTGCTTAAATGAAATGAATATTAATTTAAATACACACATAACTCTAGATTAAGATAATTAATGAGCCTTAACTATGTTCAGTAAATTAAGCTTGCAATTGGATTTGATTAGAAACGAGTTAATTTTGAACTTTAAACAATAGATGTATGCATACTGATTCATATCTTAGCACAATTACACCATATATATTAATAAATATCAATGTACAATCTATCTATACATATATTAAAGCAAAATCGCATGCAGGGGTAAAATTGTAATAAAAAAAGCCTGTACAAAATACATTTAGTATATATCTTTGGCCGAAAATTTGCATAAATAAGACATTGGTGCAGTGGTTGGTAGTTGGTATAAAAGTCATGTTTCAGTAACAGCACCTGTGATTGATTCCCACTGAGAGATTTTCATTCTTTTTTCCATATTTTCCCCAAAGTTTTTGTTCTTTATTCTGATTGATTCCCACTGAGAGATTTTCATTCTTTTTTCCATATTTTCCCCAAAGTTTTTGTTCTTTATTCTGCCCCGTTGTTCCTTTATTCAATTTTTCTTTTATTTTTTTTATTCCATTTTAGTGTTTATGTTGTTAATTTTATTTAAACAATAATCATTGTGTTTCTTTTCCTTTTGTTCCAATTTTTTCTTTTTATTCAATTTTTTCTTTTATTTCATTTTAACTCTTTTTTTAAAAAAATTTTCCTATTATTTTATTTTAAAATTTAGGTTATTAAATTTTAATTAAGATTATATTTAATTTTTATATTACAAGTTTGACAATAACTTATGCTTAAAGTTTGTTTTGCCTTATGTTTGATTTTTTTCTTTTATTTCATTTTTAACCCTTAGTTTTGTTTTTGTGCCTTTAACTCTCTTTTTTTTTCCTTTCCCTCAAATTTTTCCTTTTATTCATTTTTTTCATTTATTTCATTTTTAATCTTTACGTTATTAATTTATATTTAAGCAATACTCATAGCATTTAATTTGTGTATCAAAGGCGCGACGGAACTTAAATTTTAAAAAAATAAACCGATACTTTGCAACCATTTAAAATATGAAAATATTTAATTTGAATTTTCCACTCTAATATTGAAAGTTCTCATTAGGTTGAAGGTTAAGCAAATTCATTCACTCGTGTGTTTTCTTTTAACAATCATTAAAATATGACTCTAAGTTTTTTAATGGCTAAACAAATTGAGTATTGAAATTCTATATATTTTTCATTCCGTTTGAGCCATGTCTTTTTTCTATATTTAATGTTGGCCCATAATTTTCATATTCATATTTTTTAACCTATTTATAGGTTATACATTTTCCTGCAACTGAATAATAATATTGAAGATCATTGACATTTCAACACGTATGATAATTTTTATTTAAATTTAATTTTAATGTATATTATTCAACATATTATAATGACAAGCGTTTGCTCAAAATAATTACAATATTGATATTGGAGCTTCAATCATTTTTCATAATAGAATTATTATAGAATTTTGAATTTACGATTCAAAAGTAATAAATTTGCAATCATTAAATATATAATAATTAGTTCTCACTGCGAAATTATGAGTTTGCTAAACTTTCAAAATTTGTACAAATAATATGTGATAAATAAACAATGAAAATAAATAAGATAAAAAATTTATTCCATATGCATGTAAGCACGTACAATCTATATTTATAACCCCTAAAATGTAATGCATAAATTGCATTCAAAATATGTTGTCATATCTTTATTAATTATTATATATAAAATATATATAAATCATTTTACTGTGACTTTATAAGTAATGATGACAATGTCGATAACACTTTTACTGAAATGTTATAAAGAAGTATTGCAAAATTTATATGAAATTTCACCGATTGTTGTATATATTTTTATTGTAATTTACTTTCATATATAATTTGACTATTATTATATGGTATATGATACTCATTAAATTTAAAAGTATAATCATTCAGTTATTACATTATCTATATATATATAGATAGTATAGCGTGTCCGTATATCGTACGGGAGATACACTAGTTAAAATGAAAGCACATTCACCCGTCCATTCATATAAATAGAACCAATATAATAAACATAAATCAATAAATATATGTGTAATTGTTCCGTATACTCAAGTAAAAAAATGTTAGGCCAATATATAGTGTGGGGAAATGAAACTGCAAAGTTTTAAATGCATAATGACTAATCAAGCAATATGTAATTAAAGATATATTTATTAATACATAATTACGTAACTAAGTTGGTAATGTTGGAAGCTTTGGAATCTTCATGGATTCTGCAAAATCTTACGTGCTGCCAATTGCCACACGTAAAATATATGATCTTTCTTTCAAATTTAATTAGGCCGATCACACATAGCATATAATTAATTAGATTGTTTATTCTTTAATTCCTTTTATTTTCGTGCATTGTTCTATTGATTCATATTATAATTGCAATACGGTAATTCAGGGACGGACGCAGGAATTTGAACTTGGGGGTGAAAAATAATTATAATGCAAATACAAGTAAAACAAATGAACATGTATTTAATTTAAGTACCTAGCATAAATTGAGCAATAATGTTAACATTTTCAATATATAACACCGTCATCAATAAAGTGGCGTTTCATACTAAGTATTATGCAGCAGAAAAAAAAAACTACTATTTTTCTGTAAATTTTTCGTCTTTTACGTGTATTATTGCACCAATTTAAAAATTCATGATGAATCATCAATCATAATGCTTCTAACATTTTTGCAAAAAAAATTAAAAATGGTTGGAAAAATATAAAATTATAAGAAAATTGAATATAATCATATCAGGGGAATGTAAAGCTTAATAAAAAAAATCAACTTAAATCGATAATTTAAGCATAATGATTAACAAGAATCACTATTATATTACATGTGAATTATGAAATTATAAGAGATAAATAAAATCCTACCACTAAAGTCTTGAATCATTTTTTTAAATGATCAAATCCATAAATATAACCTCAATATATATATATATATATATTATGAATTAAACTTAAAGTAAATAAGAATATAAAACACTAATAATATGAATAAAGAGGGAAAAAAAACTTACCGTAGCTCCAGAACAACAGCCAAAGAAGCAGAGATGAAAATGGTGAAAGTATTTTTTATTTTATTTTTTGTAGTGAATTGAGATTTAATTTTTTTTAAATAAAATATCTATTAAATTATTTAAACATTATTTTATTATTGCCTTAAGTAAATCAATTTACTTTATCCCCAAATATAAAGGCCCACCACATGTGGGCCAATAAGAAATATTGAAATTAGTTCAAAGATATTAAATTTATGGGAGGAGGGGCAAAAAATATTTTTTTATATAATAAAATTTATTTATAAACATGTATATGTATAGTGTTTGAAATTTTGAGGGGGCGGCTGCCACCACCAACCCCTCCCTGCGTCCGTCTCTGCGGTAATTAATCCTCTTTATGTAATTATGTTAATTAATTTCATTTCTTTTTCATACATAATTAAAATCGACAAAATCCAAAAATTGATCATCAACTATTACACCATGGAGTACTTTGGTCCCGGAGTAAGTTTTGGATTAAATTGATCTCACACAATTTTATTGATCTTTCCATTAGTACATCTTATCCTTCCATACGGTCATATTGATGTCCATCTCGAACATTCGTTAATACTAGCATACATTTTTCTTATACATTTGGATCATTTCACACACTAACACTCATTTGGATTAAATACACATTTATTTCAAAAATGTAATCCATAAAATATTATATTGTTCCATTCCATCAGTACACACCAAGCTCTCACTACACTCATTAAGGCAAAATCATTGTCTATAAGATAAATTTGATTTATAGTTTAGATTAACAAGATCTTAACCATTGTTAATAGACATTTTTAGTTTGGATTTCACAATAGTTTTAGACAACATTTTTTTGGCACTAGAATGTTCTCTATATATATGCAACTTAATTTTAAATTTCATTACAATTTTAGGTTAAAATTGTGTTGTCATTTTGGCAAACTTTTGTCATCTCATTTATTATTATTTTTACCTTAAAATTTTGAGATTATTTCTATTTAATATTTATTGACTCATCAATTTCATTTGAAATACAAATTTAAAAATTATAATTTTATTAGGCTTTTTATGTACTTTTCATGGAACAATGCTAAAAATATGTGACTTTTAAAATTATCATCATCATCATTGATGCACTAATTTTTATGCACTAATCTGCAACTAACACAGGACAATGCAATATAGTAGTGAATCGAGTATCGTATTCACAGGGACTGAAAATATGACCACACCGAGTACTAAGCTAACACGTTTCTATTATCCAGGCTACCTAAATTTTATATAGGTTTTCTAAAGCTAGACACAAATCAAACCAATTAAAAATAAAATTGGAACAATTAAATAAGAATGAATTAAACTAATTATCTAAAGCAAATCAAATAAATCAAATAGACAAATTCAATCAATTAATAAAGATTAATACTAGGGAATGCAATTCACATGTATCAACTATGTACTAATTAAACCCTAATAATTCTCACTTTAATCTGATTATTGGTGGAGGATCAGAAATATACCTACCTATCTCCGCCAGGTCTCAAGGTAGATGTAGATTAATAAATTACCTATCACTTTCGTCTCTAGGATAATTTACTAACTCCCGATAGATCAACAGATTAAGTCCCCTACAGATTCCATAGAACGTATATCAAAATGCTCAATTGATCCCACTAGTTAATTATATCCGCCAGGTCTCAAATTAACTAGCTAACATGCAATTAATTATGGCCACTAATCTATGCATGAGCATAACAACACTTGAACAATTGAACACAATAATCAGAAGGGAAAAATAACAAAATTACATTAATAACATAGCATCCACATGTACGCAAACCCTAGAATTAATGTGCGTTTAGCCGCTCATGGCAAAATAGAAATCTAAGGAAATATGAATTACAAAAGTCATGACGAAATTAAATTAAAAACATGAAACACTTATGTTGGATGTTTAAATCTTCAATCTCCGCCTTCCTCCGTCTTCACAGCACTTCTCTGCTTCAATATAGGGTGAAAAGTTCCTCAAAAATCGTCCAAAGCAGAGCCTTATATAGTTGGGGAAATACAGAGTCCAAATAAGAAAAAACACCAATTTTCCGGAAACAGGCGGCACAGGCCGTGCCATAGCTACCGAGACTCCGAAACTTGTTTGTTTCATGGCATGGGCCGTGTCGTTGGACAGCACGGTCCGTGCCAGCATACATGCCTCCGACACGCTCCACCATTTTGCTTCGTTCTCGCTCGTTTCTTATCCAATTGACCCGATTCAAGTTGCGTTGCAACCCTCTCTTGATCCTCTATCTTTCTAGCAACTTTCCTCCTTGAATTGGATCTTGGATAAATCTCAAATTCAGCTCAAACTTGTACAAGAAACACCAAAACATCAAATAGCACATGGAAACTCGAAACTAGTATAAAAACTCAACAAACGCATGCATTAACCTTCGAATATGAACCATACAACTCCTAAAAATGCATGTAAAAATCATGTTTATCAATCCCTCAAACTTGAACCATTGTTCGTCCTCGAACAATGAGAAGAACATTAAGAAAATATAAACATGGAGGAGAACAAGTAAACTCGATCATAAATGCTTCACGAACATGCTCAAAATAATTATAATTCCATAAATTCAACATCCATCAACTCATCCAAATCTCAGCACAATTAATATCCATAAACAAAGCATGAACCTCACCGATATGTGTATCACTCATCTCACAAGTGTATCAAATAACGCTTATCGAATCCAATGCAATACAAAAGTGTTACCTATAGGCTTGCCAATCGTCTAAAGCACTCATGCTCAATCATAGAAGAATAAAGATCAATGAGGTCTTTAATTTAGGATGTAATGTCGGGACATTGGTTAAGGTTAGGAAATTTGGCTAAGTGACTCGAAAATTCAACACACTCACAATATTTTTTTTCAACTCCAACCACAAGTATGGATCCAAAATCCATCTTCCAACTCTTTCCAACTCCCTTACACTTCAAAACATTATTCTCTTATGCTCATCTCAACAACAAAAATACAAACAAGCCAACAAATAGCAAACATTGTCAATTGCTACCTTTCAATATTTGACTCTTTTGTTTTTTTTCCACACAATTTTTTTCTTTTTTTTTTCTTTTTCTTTCACGAGCCTATGAGAATATTTTCTACCCCAATTTCAACATCTCCATTCTTTCCCCACAAAAACACTATTTTCACAACAAGATACCCTTATTCACCTTTCGAACCCCCTATCATCCAAGTTCATGAACAAAAGGCAATTATGGCTCAAATTGGCTAGCAAAGGTCGATTTTTTGGTTAGTGTTTAGGAATTAATGTGGCTATGAAAAGATGGCCTCAAATCACTTCTAAATTCTACACATAATCGAGATTATTCGAATAGAAACCATGGCAAGTTCTAGACACACCAAAGCATGCATGACCAACACTCATGAAGGAAATCAAACTGTGCATTGATATACAGTTAAGGCTCAAAAAGCTCACAGGACTACTCATGCTTCATTTACTTCAATTTCGAGTACATCAATTCAAACAAGTCAAGATCCATCAAATCCATGCAATATTTTTCAAAACAACGCTCCTTTTCATCATTAGCATTTCACGAGTTCACCAAAAACATGGTTTTCAACCACAAAAGTACAAAAACAAAAGTAAAAGACAATAAGAAACAAAACACGTGCCAAACATATCGAATCCATCCCCCTCCCCCAAACTTATTCAACTGTAAAGAGAATAAGTTTGGAGGGAACCAAAAAAAATATGTTTGGAATGAACTCACCGTACACCAACATGGAGAAAAGGACCTCAAAACACGGCATGGATGATCTCAGAATAGTTTTTAGGCTCCAAACGCCTTTCTACAAGTTAGCACACTAAAACAAGACACAAAACAAAAGCAAAGAAAGAAAACAAAACAGATAAAAAATGATGGGTCACCTCCCATCCGGTACTTTATTTAACGTCTTTAGCTAGATGATACCTCAGCAGTCAACGAGGTCTAAAACAAAAACAGCAGTCCAACCAACAGAATTGTCGTCCCTTTCGAGGACTGCTATCCACTGCTACTGTTGGCTTTTCTGGTGCCACTGCAACGAGTATAGCTCCTTTCACATTCTTCTTTCGGAAGACCCGAAATTTAACTCTCATCTTCTTTGGAGCTAGAGCTGCAGAAAATCCTCCATCGTCTTGTACAACCATGCACATCTCAGATAACTGTGCTTTTGGAGCTGCATGAATAGATATCTTTGGGGCCTTCATCACTGGCTTCTCTTTCGGCTTGTCAGTCAGATCATTCATGAAGCTATGGGCCAAACTCACATCATCACACTGCGGGATATCCTTTGATAGAGGATTTCGAACAATAACTCATTCTCTATCGATCCCCAAAGTCATCGTGCCTCTCTTCATGTCCAACTCCGCTTCACAGGTTGCTAGAAACGGTCTCTCTAAGATTAGAGACATCTTGGGGTCTTCGAGCATATCCAACACCACAAAATCAGCAGGGAACACCAAATTTGCAACTTTGACAAGCACATCTTCGATAACACCTCGTGGCTTGGCATATGATCTATCGGCCATCTGGACTCTCATATCAATTTCTTTCAAAGCTCCCAATTGCAGCCTCTTGTACACAGTGAGAGACATCAAGTTAATGCTAGCTCCAGAATCGCATAGCACTCTCTCAAAATAAGATCTCCCAATCTTCACAGGAATAGTGAAGCTACCCGGATCGGCCATCTTCAACGGTAGCTTCTTTTGCAGCCAATCACTGCACTCTTCCACCAGATGAACCATCTCGACAGCCTCCACCTTCTTCTTTCTCGCGACGGCCTCTTTCAAGATTTTAACTCCACCAGGTAAACCTCGTAAAGTATCAAGAAGAGGGATATTGATGTGTACTTTCTTGAAGATGTCAAACAGATGATCAGCAGCAGAATTTGAAAGAGGAGGAAGGGACACAGGTGGCGCCACCTTTGGAGCTGCAGTTGGCGCGCATGCGGCTGTAGTGCGCTCTATCTTGCCATACACCACTTGAATGGCATTGCAGTGCGCATTTGGATTAACTTCAGTGTGGCTTGGAAACTGTCCCGACTTGTGTTGAGTTGCCACTTGGTTTGCCAGTTGGCTCACTTGGACTTCCAGCATATTCACTTGCTTTGATAAGGCGCTCACGGTCCCTTTAATTTGTGTAATCTTTATGCCGGTGGCCCCAATGAATGTGTTTTGATTAGAAATCAACTGTGCCACCATGTCTTCCAGTGATGGCTTCTTTGGCTCAGTGGGGACTGCAGCAGGAGCAATAAGACCTGGAGGTTGCAAGGTATTATTGGGATTGCAAGGTATTATTGGGATTCACATAGGAAAAGTTCGGGTGATTCCTATTGCTTGGATGATATGCCGGATTGTTGTTCTGGAATCCCTGCGGTCCTTTGTTGTAAGTGCCGCTATTGAAGTTCCTCTTATTGACAAAGTTCACATTTTCTACCATAGAGAGTTCTGAACCTTGCTGCTGAATGGCATTCACTTCCATTTGTGCTCATCGCTTCTCGAGCACTTGCTTCTTTAGTAGTTCAACTTCAGCCCTCAACTCATCCACGCCAACATCGGCCACTGCAGCTGCTGGCCTTATTTCTCGTCTCTCCATTGGCCATTGATAACTGGTAGCCACCATCTCCTCAATAATCCGCAGTGCTTCAGCTGCAGTGCGATTTACCAAACATCCTCCAGCTGAGGCGTCCACCAATCTTTTTGTATTGATCGTCAAGCCACTGTAGAAGTGTGTGACTTGTTGATCTGTGTTGAATCCATGTTGTGGACAAGACCGCAGCAAATCTCTGTATCTCTCCTAGGCCTCATAAATAGATTCATCCCCCATCTGAGTGAAATGAGTGATGTCTGCAATGATCTTCTATGCCTTTGATGGAGAAAAGTACTTGGTAAGGAACGCCTGGCACATCTGGTCCTATGTAGTAATGGACCCCTTGTCCAAGCTTTTGAACCATTTCTTGGCTCGATCCTTTAGAGAAAAGATGAACATCCTCATGCGAATGATGTCGTCACTGACACCGTTCATCTTGATGGTGTCGCAGATATCCAAAAATGCATCCAGATGAGCATTTGGATTCTTTGTAGCCCGTCCGCCAAACTGCTGTGTAGCCACCATGTTGATCAGAGCAGGACGGAGTTCAAAGTTATTCGCGGCGATGCCGCCACCCCATCCGGCGCCTAAGTATCTGTCAATTGGAGCCCGATACAACATATTTAGAGGTGCTGCTTCCGGTTCGGGCTCCGTCTGTTGAGCAAGCCTCTGCTTCATCTCTTGCAGACGTCTAACCAACGCCTCCATGTTCCCAACGTTCTTAGCCATGTCCTTTGCTTTCTTTCTTTTCTCCTTGTTTTTCTATATGTGAGCTCGATCAGGGGAATTGGGAACAGGGCCTATGTATGGTTGTGTAGACCTTGTTATCATGCACTACCTGAAGTAATAAATCAATGTTAGTAATAATATCAGTGAAAAATCAAATACAATCCCCGGCAACGACACCAAAAAGTTGATGCACTAATCTGCAACTAACACAGGACAATGCAATATAGTAGTGAATCGAGTATCCTATTCATAGGGACTGAAAATATGACCACACTGAGTACTAAGCTAACACGTTTCTATTATCCAGGCTACCTAAATTTTATATGGGTTTTCTAAAGCTAGACACAAATCAAACCAATTAAAAACAGAATTGGAACAATTAAATAAGAACGAATTAAACTAATTATCTAAAGCAAATCAAATAGACAAATTCAATCAATTAATAAAGATTAATCCTAGGGAATACAATTCACATTTATCAACTATGTACTAATTAAACCCTAATAATTCTCACTTTAATCTGATTATTGGTGGAGGATCAGAAATATACCTACCTATCTCCGCCAGGTCTCAAGGTAGATATAGATTAATAAAGGGTAAATTGGCTTAAAATACATGAACTTTGGGGTCATTTTGGTTTTTCACATGATTTTAAAAATGTAGTTTCAATAACACGAACTTAACCTCTGTTTGGTTTTTCACATGATTTTCAAATTCCGGCAAGTGAAATCTGACGTGGCAGCCGGAACTGCCACGTGGCAGTCGGAGATGCCACGCGTACATCTACGTGGATATCAAATTGTCTTAAAATACACAAACTTTCGACTGATTTTGGTTTTTCACACAAATTAAAAAATATCAATTTTAGTTTTTTTTTCTTTTTTTGTGTAATACGGAAAATTCGTCGATTATTACTATAGAGTTGTTGTAGTAGACATTGTGAAATATTTTGATTTTTCTTAGTTGATGCAATATATAAAATTTAGGTTCGAAAAAATAAATAAAATAACTATCGGACCTTTTTAGTTTTCAATTTGAAGAAAATTTTAAATAATATGACTTAAACTAGAGTAATGGTATACATAATTAAATTCTGAATACAACAATCATCAAGTCATAAAAAGTGGTCAATGACGTATCGTATATGTTGATGAATAATATTACACAATTAATTAATTGAGTTTACAAATAAATTGATCATGTAGTAACTACATATTAATTTTTCATATATGTATAATAGCATCTTCTGATATAATTTGAGATTATCTAACATATAAAGTTATATCAAAATATGTTATTAAACATATCTCTGTGATCCCTGCTCGTCGTGGGTTGTTCCTTTGCTCTTTGTGGGCACTCTTCGTGGGCAATTGTCGATTGAGCTTCGTGCTTGTGTGGTCTCTGCGTGAGTTAACCTTCGTGGTTAATGGGTTGCTGTTTTGCTCGTCGAAAAGTTGAGAAGATAGTGTTGCCTAGGGTTGAGACGTGAGTTTGTTGGCTTAGTGTTAAAGTGTGTTGGGCTGTCTATCGGTCATTAATCCGGGCAAAGGTGAACCTGAGCCATTTCTTTTTCCGACACTTGAGTATCGTACGACGAAGGTTGCGTCAATGACGGAGGGAGACATTAACCATCGGCGAGGTCGATACCCAACAAATTGAATATCCTAATTGTTGACAAATATACATTCTTGTTTCAAGAGTCATGAATTGTGGGGGAATGAAAATGTGTTAAGTGATTTGTTTCAAATAGTCTTAATGTGTGAATATTCATTTATTTCCTAAAATTTATTTGCCTATGTATATATGTCGTATGTACATTTTATCTTCTTATCATCTATTCAAATATGCACATGATTTTCACAGTTAAACAAACATACACAACATAATTTAGACAAATTAATATTATAATTTGAAAAATAAATAAATTCATGCAATGTGGGAGAGAAGTACTTTTTTAGGAAAGAAAAAGTACTAATTACATCTAAAGCGAATATGTTAGAATTTATGCATGATGATTTACTAAAAAAACTAACACGTACAATGAATATAGAGTAAATGATGTTCGAGTTTGGCTAGTTAAGGAATAATTGAGTTCGAGCCCTATTTGAGCTTTTTTTCTCTTGTTTGAGCTTGGCTCAATAAATATATGTCATTCTCGAATTCGACTCGAGCTTGGCTCATGAAATGCTCTAAAATTTACTAATTGAGTCCGAGTTCAAATCCTAAAATAAGTTCTTTTAATTTACATGTTTGAGCTTGAAAAAAAAATTATTTAATTTACTCATTCAAAATATTTATAATATTTATGAACACGTTGAATTATTTTTGAGATGTTAAACAAGGTAAGTGGCAAAAGTGGACTAAAAATATAGCATCAAAGAAAATATAAAATCAACACCTTCCAGATTTAGCATAGGAACTAATTCATTGAAATTTATCACAACAACATCAACCAAAGTGCAGAAGGAAGGAAATATTGGATTGTTGCATCTTTCATTTTCCAATCTGCTGCTTCGGAGAGCTTTCTGACCAAGAAAAACCCTTGGATGAGTTCTATGAATTAGGCTACCGATACGACATTATATGTCATTTGGTATAAGTTTCTTAACCTTACAAAAAAAAAAGTAAAGCATCTGGACCTTATTTCACAACTAAGTCATCACGGGTTCGAATTTTTCAATACCACAAGTCGGGTGTGCAAGTAAAAAAACATTGTTAATCATTATTTCACAAGCCACTATTTTAGATTTTAGTTCTTCTCTCCATTTATTTTAATTCAAAATATTCTAAATTAGATATTGTTAAATATTTATTTTAATTACATGCTAAATATTGATTCTAATTAAAATGTATATTTGTTATTTTCAATTTGTGGACACACATACACACACATATATTATTAATATTCTACAAAAAAAAAAATATTTTACCAACACATATAAATGTGGTTAAATATATGCTTATGTGTGAGTATAACGTTTTAACCACACATAATATAAATGTCAACAAGTGTGGCTATATTTCTGTAGTTAAAACGTTTTAGCCACACATATATATATGTAGGCAAATCTATGCGTATTACCTACGCATATGTATGTCACTAAAAGTGTAAATCATACATGTCTAAACATAATCTGGCATGACAATAATACTAACATGTCACATAATGTGGCGCATGATACATGTGTAATTGAAACGTGGCAAAATTCATGTGTAGGTATAAAAATTAACTTATGTGTGGGTAAACTTTTTAATAATTTAATATCATAATAATAATTAATATTATTAGTATATAATTGTGGGTAAAATTTCAGAATATGTGTACGTAATAATTTTTTATCTTTAAATTACAATTTCATATATAAACAACATCTAGAGATACTCAGGAACTTCTTCAGCATCATCCAACATTCAGGAGGTAGAATGAGCATATCAGATATGGATGAAGCTGACTAGATGATGTCGTACCCACATTGCTCGTATAGATTTGACCAAGGCTTGGAGAGGGCACGTGCAGATTTCTTGGAATTTTGTTAAGTCAAGGGAGGTGAAAAAGATAGATGTCAATCCGAAAAGAGTTGGTGTAAAGATGGACAATTGGGAGGTGTGGAGCTAAGGAGATAAGAAGTAATCCCTAAATTTTCAGGATTCAGCCAGCAACCGGATAAGATTTATCCAGTTCGGTAGAGAGGGCACGTCGGTTTCGGGAGCAGTTGAAGACCCCCGCCTGTGGGAAAATTTAAATTTCGGATTGTATTCTATTTAAACAACTTCATTTGCTGGAAACATGAGTTAGACACTGTCAGATACAATATTTCATTTATGCACTTTAATTTCTCGTTTTTATTTTGAAGCTGCTAAGGCAGCAAGAACAATCCAAGAGGTCTTATGCCCTTGGGATGTAGGAACTATTTTGATGCTCAATGTTGGTGTTGAGCCTTTTATCAATTTAATTCAGTAAGTTCTTTAAAATTATGTCTTTAATTATTGCAAGTTTAATTTATTTCCATCTAGCATGAGTAGCTAGATTTTCATTTCCGGTACTTGAACGATAGGAAATTATTTAAGTTAAATTCTGGACTCATGAGGCCGAGTAGGCATATTACTGCATGCCGAGTGGGCATATTACTGCATGAATTGTTTCTGCCAATTTTTGGTCTTGTTCCATGTGAGTGTGTGTTTGAAATGCCTATTGTGGATGATCACTCTTTAGGCATAGAAGGTACACCAATATTAATTGAATTGGCGAATCGTGACTGTGTGTTGATTCATATAGTAAACAAAAAATCGGTGGGTTATTGTGGGCACACGAGCAATCAGTAAACACAACAAACTTGGGTTCATCTAGGACACACTACTGCCTATTCATTTATATCTCTTTGGGGAACCGGGGGTGGGTGATAGGTTAGGGATTTAATCGATGAGGAATCACTTTTATATCTATACTGAAAGGATGAATAAGGAGAAATAATGAGGAATCTGATCTCCATAACTGGGTGACTTAGCAATGCAGGAAAATCGGTGTGCCCATGATCGAGTGAATTAAACTTAAACCAGATTTAGTTTAAATGTCGGAACTTTTGTTATTTGATATTCTCTTTAATTTTATTTTGCAGATTTATATTTCAGTGAGGTGACAACACGAACCAACCCCTTTAGTGATTGGTGACCTGAAGGTAGAATCACATTAGCTCTTTGTAGGATCGACTCGTACTCATATAGCTACGCTCGTTGTGGGCACATGAGTTACAAATATTATTTTGAACGTGAAATGACCACGCATCAAAATTGGCGCCGTTGCCGGGGAGCTGATTTCCAGTGATTTTACTTTCCAAGCTGGTGTGCCTGGAAGTTGATGTCCAGAAGCTCTTCAGAAGAGATTATATTGTATGATTCGGAAATAGAGAAGACTTCGAGGAAGAAGAGGGCACGACGAGCAGCAAACAAAACTCGTGAGCCCACACCACCACCAGAAGATCAAGGAGACGCAGGGCATGAGGATGAAGGACAGTTTGAGAACGGCCAAATCCATAAATTTTATATTATTTTTACGTCATTTGTTTCCAGTACCTACTATATTGCACAAAATATTCATAAAATGATGTGACCTATTATAAAATAAATAATCACTTGGTAATTGTGCATGAAATTTGAAAGATAAAATTATATATACTAAGCACCTTTTAGTATTAATAGCATTTGGTCATGTATTTTTCAATATATCAATGAGATGTGATCTAACTAATTTATATTTTAAATTAGTAAATGAATAATTTATTAATATTTTATGAAATATCCATTGATTGATAAAATTTTGATATATTTCATAAACATAAAATTTTAAATTTTTAAATATATGAATATTAATATATATTTAACATTGCTATTAAACTTATATAAATTTAATATTTATGAATTCATCAATGCAGATTTTTCAAAAATTATAATATATAAGTTCTATCTATTTTATATATATATATATATATAATTGATAACTTAAATATTTTAGCTTCAAAATTATAAATATATTTAAACTTGATAACATAAATATTTTAACTTCAAAACTTTGAAAAATATTTACATTAAATTGATAAGATCGATTAATAAAAATTAAATTCTTAAATTTAAATATATTTACTTTTAAATTTTGATGTGGATCTTGACTTTTTAATATATTTAATTAAATAATCTAAAAAATAAAACTGATTCAGTATATTTTTAAATTATTTTATTATAAAATTTTAATATATTTAATTAAATATTTTAATTTTATAAATTTAAAATTTATTTAATATTTAATATTAAATTAATAAAATCAAATATCAAAATATTACAAATTATATTTAACGATATAATTAAAATGTATTTATTATATTTATACTCTACAAATTTAAAACATATTAAATATTTTTTAGTTCTTCGTTGTAGAATAAATTTCTTTCAAATTTAAAAACACATAAGTTTAAACTGTTTAACTTAATAACTTAAATGTTTCGGTTTCAAAATTTTAAAACTGCTCGACATTAATTGTATTAAAATCAATTAATTCATTTAATCAACTCTAAATATATTTAATTTAATATTTTGGATGTCAATATTGAATTTTTTTAATATATATAATTCTTTATGTCAACTAAATATATTTTTAAAAATTCAATAGAGACATACAAGATTAAATACGTTTAAAGTTAACATATTTAAAAAATGAAAAACTAGTTATGTTAATCAGTATTTTTAATTATTATATAATGAATAAATATTGAACAAAATTAATGTAGAATCATTCAAATATTATATTTTTAATTTCTATGACATGAAATTGTCGAATGGGTAGGAAAACTGATAGTTACTTTTTCATTACTTTGCGTGCAAATATCAAATAAAATAAATAACGAATAAATAATAATCGAGCTTGTATAACTACTATATGATAAATATAATATCTACACTGGGTTTCAATGTTGAAAACGTAATTGTTTTACACAAACACTAGGATGCACGGATGAGACTCGTGGAATTAATTTATTTTTTATTAAAATATTGGTATTCATTGGATTATATGCTTATTAAATTATGAACTTTACATGATTTTTTATTTTTAACATACATTTTAAATTGTAATACCAAAATAAAAACTTGACCCAATTTGCAAATTTAAAATCGATTCCAATTTCGGTGAAATTGGAACTGACATTTGTTTATTAAAAATGATGTCATTTGACCTTTAATATAAGTCTCTTAAAATGACATTTTTAATAACTCTTCTATATGTATATTCCGACACTCGTGCTGATTTCAATTTCACCATATTTCCATCAATCACAAAATATGCTGAATCAATTATATGTCAAAATTTGTAGTGGAGTAAGAATATGTATATATTGATCTAAAATAAATAAGTAAATAAAAGTCAACTTACCATTTTAGCAACATCAAATAAATTATAAATGACAAAAAATGTGAATTGAATTATTACTTTAAATTAAATTTTCATCTAATATTTCAAGCTCGTGTGTAACTTAATTACATAATAATAAGTAACACCCCCCTCCCCCAAACGGATCTATGACCCCAACAATTACAGTTTTGACTTGATCCATAAGCAGCCGCATCGATCTCCTCATCTCTGTCACATGAATCATGTTTTTCGCCTCATTCATTTTTCTTCTCCTTTGATATCCACAAACCAACTCTCACCTACATACATTTCTTAATATAAAAAATATAAAGATTTACAAAATAATATTTTTATTAATTTATTAGTTTTCAAAATGAGATTTCTATCACCATTATTTTCTATATATATCCATACTCTATCATCACACAAAAAAATCGAAAATGAAATCGAAATTTTCGTAAGCCCTAAACATCATTCCTATAATTAATAAACATTCATCCATACAAAACTTCAAACTAAGTTTACCTAGCTAATTATCTAAGTGAGTTATATGCTTTAGGCATGAATTTCAAGAATTCATTCAACCAACCAACAAAAAAGTTCAACATCATTAACATGCCATTTTCTTCTATACTCTTACAATCTGCAAAACAACAATCACGTAAAATATATGATAAGAGTACAATGCTTCAAATGCATAACAAACTAATTAAAAGATAAATTGAAAAATAATTTCAATGCAAAACAAACTATAAAAAGAAAATCAAAAAAGAATTTTGAATGCAAAAAAAAAAAGAGTGGTACTTGTATTTTTTACTATGAATTTAGGAAACTATATGAGTTGTGCTAAAACTTACTGTAATTATTTATCTTATAGAGTTTTATTTAATTGTAGTTTTATTATTAAATTAACATTTGACTAAAATATCCAGATTTTCGGTGCTAATATATATTTACATTAAATAATCAATTGATTGATTTAGAAGATTTTCGAATATCAATTTAAAAGTATACATTCAATTCAGAATTTTAATTTTAAATTCAAAGAATTTGTAGAAGTTATGTATATTCAGACATAGATATAGATACATCAATTTGATGCAATAACAAATATTTTTAGTTTTGCACGAATATATGATTACAAAGTAATCAATTAACATATTGAGGATTTAATGCTGGGGGTTATTTTGTTTGTTTAATTATAAAACTCACGTCTAATTAGAATATTATTTATATATATACTCAGACACAAAGTATTTTATATCCAGGTAAATTATAAACTAAATTTAGTTAGGATAGTCTTCTTATATATATATTAGGGGCAACTGAAAATAAATAAATAAATAAATAATAATAATAATAATAATAATAATAATAATAATAATAATAATAATAATAATAATAATAATAATAATAATAATAATATAACATTTCCGTTTTGGGAGGTGGAATTGGGTGGAAAACTTAACCTATATTATACATTATATATTATATATTATATAGATATATATATAGATATTGGTACAGAAGTGCAGATTTACCAAAAATTTGTCTTATATCATAAAACATAATTGATAGATAGTATTGTTATCCGTATACATAAGAATAATTAACATAGGGAGATGCGCATTATTTCGGTATGTTTATAAATCTACATTAGCCAAACCTACAGTATATAATATATTATATATAATTATGAAAATAAAGAATTATTTTACATGTAATCTAGTGTTGATTCACAAATCAATATATCATTATATAATTAGTCAAATATTTAAACTAATTAATTGTAGAATATTTATGGAAATATATAATCATGTATTTGTAATATATTAATATACATGGTTTAAATTAAAAATAATTAATAAATAATATATGAGATGACATTTTCATTTTCAGAAGGTCCAAATGGGCAGGAAAATTTAGAGTTTTCATTTACGGATACGGTCTTGTTATAATATATTATATAGATGAAATTGTATAATTAAAAAAAAATTACCAAATAACATGCTTTCATCCACTTGTGCGGGGTTCATTAGTGTGGAGAAAGAACGAAAATCAAACATATAAGATGAAAATTTGGTTCTTCAGGAAAATGGACTACTCGCGTATCGAGTGAAGAAGATAATTTAAATGCAGAAGGTATTGTTTTATAGCTCATCGTGTTGTTCTGCATGTTGAAATACAAAAACGCATGCAATTCACCTTCTTTGAAGTCCGTCTTTATGTGTGGAAGGTCTTCTCGGTGAATGCTCCCGTAGATCCAGTCGTCTTGGCAATCATGAAAAACCAATTCATATACTGAATTATTAATTCTTGAATTTTCCATAGCCCTGTTGTTCATATACACGAACAATTCGCAGCTTCAAAATCAAATCTCCTATGGGAAGACCCCTCTTTTCAATGCGATTAATCAAACTGTAAACTGGAGCCATAGGAAGAAAAAAATAGAACGGAATAGTAAGAAAAAATAGAACGGAATAGTTCACGATTTATGCTTCACCTCTATGTAATAATATATAGATGTAATATGCTAGGGTTAGAAGAAATACTTTTAATTAGGAAAAAAGAAAATGAATTAATTAAAAATCATAAAATAAATCGTACACATACAATCAAATCATAAAGGAAAGTATATATATTCATAAGATAAAATATTATATATATATATATATATGTATAATATATGTCTATCAAAAATTGGCATAGTGGATTCGGCCAAAATTGGTACAGATTTAATGTGATCGGATTTTGTATGTATATTATTTAATTTAATAGTATACCATCATTCTATTATATAATACAATTGCACAATGAATTCAAATCTATATATAATAATAGGATCAATATTATATATAGTTGTCTAATACATATCTTTATGTGTATAAAATAAAATATTTTATACCATAATTAATGTGTAATTGTTATTATCATATTAGATGCAAATCATGATTTTATATTCTTTTATATATTTATTTTTAAGTGGATCCATTAATTCAAATATTGATATGAATTTATGCTTCACCTCTATGTAATAATATATAGATGTAATATGTTAGGGTTATAATAAATACTTTTAATTAGGAAAAAAGAAAATGGATTAATTAAAAATCATAAAATAAATCATACTTGTACAATCAGATAATAATCATAAAGGAAAGTATATATATTCATAAGATAAATATTATATATATATATGTATAATATATGTCTATCAAAAATTGGGATAGTGGATTCGGCAAAAATTGGTAGAGATTTAATGTGATCGGATTTTGTATGTATAATATTTAATTGTATATCATTAATCTATTATATAAGACAATGGATTCAAATATATATATATATATATATATATATAATAAGATCAATATTATATATAGTTGTCTAATACATATCTCTATGTGTACAAAATAAAATATTTTATACCATAATTAATGTGTAATTGTTATTATCATATTAGATGCAAATCATGATTTCATATTTTTTTATATATTTAGATTTTAAGTGGATCCATTAATTCAAATATTGATATGAATTTTAATATCCAGCAATTGTGTACTCTATATATACGGTTACAAAGAATAATATATTGAAAATAAAATATTATATCATAGATTGCTAATTGCGGAAATAACATTTAGGCGGGAAAACTAACTTTTTCTAATTGCGGTCACGGTTTCGTTATTATATATTATATAGATGTGAAATAAACTGGACAAATTGAAGAGTTGGACAAACACTTTATTTCCATTTGTAGTTAGATGAATTAGAACTCTAAAACCTCCCATATCATGAATCAAAGTGTTATATCTCATTGAGGCAACATAATGAAATCATAATCTCTACATTAAGGCAATGTTTGGTATACTGGTACGGATATACCCACATTAATAAAATCTGGATTGCTTTGAAAGATAATTGCGTATTAGCTATTTTAATTGTGTGTTTGGTTATTAAGATAAATATACTAAGATTGTTTCACACATCTGTTTGGTACATTGTTTTATTTGGTAGACTAAGTTCTGGAATGAGTAAATTAGTTTAGATAATGTTTGGTAGCCTAGATAAAGGCATATATACTAAGATTGCTACGCCAGAAACTGTATCCGAGGGGGGGCGTCGGATACATTATCCAGCCGAATCAGTAAATTACACCCCGGGTCTCGCGTTAAGACCGGATCTCGCGTGAACGAATAATGACTACCAAACACACGGTTCTTACTGGATACCTATACTAATATGCCTTTATCTAGACTACCAAGCATTGCCTAAAATTAAAATTACAAATAACAAAATACTGTATTAGGACAATATATTTAAAATTCAAAAGAAAATTTAGTAAATTAAATAACACATTAATCCAATATACACAATTTGAAAATATAGGTTGGTAAAACAAGCAAAATAATTTATAATCGAGAGGTATTCACCCAAAGAACAACTTCAAAGCATGAAAATGATTCAAACTACAGATAACAAGTGACAAATATAAATCAGTACTAAGCGTAGCTACAATAGATGATTACTACACAATCGTTCTAGCTATAAAATATTTAGATGAATACAAAGCTATTTTATTTTTACAATAACTCAAAATTACATTGTCTTGATCTCTTTCAATCGATGTGCGGATAAATGATAACTCTCGATCAAATGAACTTCAAAGCTCTCAATCAAGGATGAACAATAACATCTCCTCAAGAATTTGAAGTAATTGTATTATTCTCTATAACATAGTATTAATTAAAAAAATAAAAAAAAATCAAATTACAAAATAAGAATATTGGAAGAAATAAATAAATCAAATCATCAAAAATGCATGAACACATAAATTGGAGTTAAGAAATTGTGATATGACAATTTGGTATTTATAGGCACACATTTTGAATTGAATGTGCACACAAATATGGTAATTAATTAAATATGCACAAATTTATTAATCAAAATTTATTGTAATCAATAATAATAAGTGAAATTCAATTGTATTCAAAGAAAATGATACCTTTAATATAAATTAGGCATATTTATAGTATTTAATTATTTTATATTTATTTGCATAATATATATTAGTATAAAGAATATACTATCTATTAGCTACGTATGGAGACGTAAATCTAAAAATTATTGTATTTAAATATAAAATATGCAAATCTAAATTGATTTTTGTTTTTATAGTATCTTTTAAGCTATATTATGGTCTATGGCATACTTATTTGCTTTTATATATATATATATATATATATATATATATATATATATATATTAAGATACGAGTAAGATTTAGATGTTTTTTTTTACGTTTTATTAAATTAATCGATTGATTGCTATTAAATAGATTGATTTCACAGTAATTGATATTGATTTATATTTTGCAAAATATATATAAAAATAGACATAAATTATGGAAAATCATTTAGGTAATGTGATATACGTGTATTGATGAACATTTAAATATATGATAAAATTTATTCAAAAATATTAATTAATTAATTGTTTGTAGAAATTAGACACTAGTTATCGGATATATTTTATTTTTTGATTTATGTAATGTGATATACGTGTATTGATGAACATTTAAATATATAATAAAATTTATTCAAAAATAGTAATTAATTAATTGTTTGATAGAAATTAGACACTAATTCTCGGATAGATTTTATTTTTTGATATGATAAAATGTTGACTACAAATATAATTATGATACTACAATGATTATATTATATATATTACTATATATATGTTTATGTATGTTACATTGTATTATATTTTTTTTATTTGTATATGAGATTAGATACATGTATATAAACTATTATATTATATTAAATTTATGATGTATAATCCTATCCCACTTTATCTAATATATGCATATAATAATATATTAATATATAATAATATAATCGACATTAATTATATATAATTATTAATTAATTTTTTGACGGGAAATTAAAATTACAATTCTATCATAGACCATCTATTTTTAGATATAGTAGTATATGATGTATAATCCTATTATACTTTATATAATATATGCATATAATTATATATAATTATTAATTAGTATTGGAGGAAAATTACAATTTTATCCCAGACTATTACTTTGAGATATAGAAGGATAGTAGGATTTTAGGGAATTTCTATTTGCACCACAAAATGAATTAATTCAAAAATAATTAATTATAAAATTACTTAAACATCCTTATGAATATAAAAAATCAAAATAATTAATAAATTTAAAAAATAAAAGAAAAAAAAAACTGTCTGTTTAATCTTCTCCCCCACCAGTGTATTCCCCGCACCACCGCCTGCACCACCGTTTACTCTCCACCTCCCCCAGTTTATTCACCTTCTCCTCCGCCACCGCCACCTCCTGTCTATTCCCCTCCACCTCCCCCACCATCTCCTCCACCACCATCACCCCCTCCTCCTGTATACTCTCCTCCACCACCTCCTTCTCCCCCGCCCCCATCACCACCTCCACCTGTCTACTCCCCACCGCCACGTCCTCCATCTCCTCCGCCTCCTTCGTCCCCACCTCCGCCAGTGTCTCCGGCACCTTATCCTCCATGTATACGCTCACCACCACCGTCACCTCTTGGTTACCCACCACCTCCTCTGCCTGTGCATTCACTCCCTCCGCCACCTGCCTCGAGTGGTGGTGCTATGAGATACGTGTGTCGAATGAGGTGGGGGTGGGGCGGCCGCGCACGGCCTACCGGACTGCGTGTGTGTGTGTGTGTGTGTCTGAGCCTGGGGGTGTTGGGGGTTTTTCTGGGGCGGCGGCAATGGCGGCGGCAGGTGGAGGTGTGGGGGCTGTTGTACAGACGAGATGAAGGGATGAGGAGGAGCGTGAGGAAGATGATGAGGCTGATGGCGGCGGCGGAAGTCGTCAACTTAGCAGCAGCGGCGGCGGAAGGTTAGTTGAACGGGTGGGGAAGAAGGGTGGTGTCGACAGCGGAAGGTTGGGGATGAAGATGAAGCTGTTTTTTTTTAATTGGATATTTTTTTAATTATTAATTAGGTTAAATTAATTTAGAAAAGAAATTAATTTTAAGTTTAAAATAAAAGGGTATTAATGTAAATGTTCGTGGTGCAAAGAGTAAAAACAGCAGTACATAGAATGTGTAGTGCAAAGAGTAATTTTAGCGGTGCATCCAGAAACTCGCAGGATTTTAATCCTAATACCAAAATCCCTAATCGTAATCGAATCTCTCTCGCTCTCTCGCCTCTCGGTCTCTCTCTGTTGACTCTCTCCGGTCTCCAAGGCAACTAGGCAAGCTCTCTCGCTCTCTCGTCAATCGGCTCCAAGCCCAAGCTCTCGAGTCGCCTCTCTCCACCATCTCCACGGTTTGCAAATTTTCTGAAATTTGTATCTTAATTTTCTGAAATCTGAATTAATTTGTTTTATTTAATTTTTTCAATTAATTTTTTTGTATCTGAATTACAGTATGCATTGAGCAGACTGACAACTGATTCTTCATTCTTGAGTCTTGACTGAATGTTGAGCATTTTTTTTTGTATTTGTATATATCATTGTATTGTATATATATTGACGGTTATATATGTCATAACTCATGTGTATAGGCTATGGCAGAGCCTCTGCTTCTTGATTTTTTTTGTATGTATGATTGTATATTGAGATTTGTATATGCTCCCAGCAGCTATGGTGCCGCCCCGAAACCGACCACCGACCCTTCGGTGGTCGGTTCGGTGGACGCCGGCCTTCGGTCGGTTGTCAGTCGGTCGGCCTCCGGCTGATTGGTTTAAACGGATTGAGATTTTTCGGTCGGGTTTGCACCCACCAGACCGTATGCTCAGCCCTAGCTGATTGGTGCCAAAATTCTTTGATTATTGAGGATTCCCAATTTCAAAACCTAGGGCTTCTGACAATCTCAAGTTACGTTCTGTAATTCAATGTTCTAGCAAAAAAAAAAAAAAGAAGCTTGATTAAGTAGGTTGTTTAAGCTGAAGATTTTTGTCCGGAATTAATCCAACCCCCCCCCCCCCCCCCACTCTAAACTTTGCCAAATAGTTACCCACTGATATCGCGGAATTCATCAATTCAATCAACAAAGTATTGGTCTTTCTTTACTGATGGATATTTTGGGTTAGCTTATATTATTGCCTGGCATATCCTAATTTTGCTTATCAAGGCTTAGCTATTTTTTCGCTTATTGCTCTGCAGCCCTGTGATTTGGGGAAGAAATTATGCTTTCAGGATTGAAGTTCATACCACGGGATAATATTGATGAAGTAAGTGCCATAGTCGAAGTGCTTTTTATTGGATTTTTGGTCCTTGTTCCTTGTGTGCGTTCATACTGTGGTATTATGATGACAAAGTAAGTCCAAAAGTTGGTTATCTTTCCTTGTTGCTTGTGGACTTATGTGTCCAATGCCCGCCCCTTGTTCGGTGTACTATGTTTGTGTTAGTTAAGCATTTGATGTTTCCTTCCTATCCAATCATCAGCTAGTATGATATACTTCATTTTTCTGTACGCGTAACTTGTTGCTTGGTTTGTAATTAAGGAAAAAGATGGAAAATCCTACGACTCAAGAAAAGAGAAAAGAAAATCAGGGCGTCGTAAGGAAAAGCTTGGAAGGCGAAATACGCATTCCCGTTATGGTAGCTCTGATGATGAAGGCCTTGAAAGAATAAAGAGTGGGTCTAGAAAGAAAAAGAAGTGGTATGATTCAGAAGAGGACCTGTCTTCATTTTCCAATAAAAGTGGTAGCGAGAGTGAATCAGAACGTGATCAAAAGAGACATAGGAGTCGGAAAGGAGAAAAGGAGAAGCGTGATGATATATCTGATAAAGAACATAAGAGTAGGTCGACGAAGAAGGCTAAAGGTCAGAGAGGAGAATATTCGTCAGAAAGTGATTTTGAAAGTGAAAGGTCCAGTGAAGAAGGGGGTCATCGTAAAGGATCTCAATCAAAAGATTCCAACAACATCTTGCGAGAAGAAATGGGATTGGGATGGATGCTTCGGCCAAATAATAATTCAGATGAGATCTCTAATAAGTCATCTCTTATTGAGCCAGGCGAAGCTTCAGTTGAAGAGGTATACTTTCTTAATTTTGTTATGTCATGCTTCGGGCACTGAAATACGACCATAAAACAACAGAATGCTCAGTTAATATTATGATTTGTAGTGTCAAATCCCTAATTATTAGACTGGGACCTTACATGTCCTGTGCAATGTGTCATCACTCCTCGTTATTTTTGTCATTTGTGCTTTACAGTGTTGATTAGCCCAATCCTCTTAAGACCTGCTGTAGTGGCATTATGACCCAGGGTTATGCTCGGTATGACCTTGGGTTAAAATGATTTCCTTAAGTTGCTTCAAGGTTACTTTGAGTCTTTTTTTTTTTTTTCTCCCTTGCAGCTATTAATCAGTGTGTTTTCAGTTATAAAATCATTACTTTGTCTGTAAAGACATAGCAACATTATGCTGTAAGGTTCTAATAAATTTTATTTGAAAATTCAACACTTGATTTTCTTATGTGGCACATTGCTTTGTCTTTTTAGAAGGAATGTGCCTTGTACATTCTCATAGTCAATTGAGTATAATGCAAATATCCCTATTTTATTTGCGGATCCTATGATTTTTAATTGTTGTCTTGAGCATATAAAATTTTATCTTCATATTCAACTAATAAATCCTTGGGTGGGGTGCTTGATGATAATTGATGTCTTGTAACGTCTTGGTTTTCTAACTTAAGTTCATGAACTTCTTGATTATCTAACTGAGCTATTTTTTGTTCTCAAGATAAAGAAGGATGATTCTAGAGAACTGAATCCATATCTGAAAAATAATGGGACTGGTTATCCTGAAGAGTCTGATGGAATGAAGGTTGGGGAAAAACGACTTTTATCTTCTGCTGTTATTGGTGATGGAGGTGCCAGCTGGAGGCTTAAAGCTCTGAAAAGAGCAGAAGAGCAAGCAACTCGTGAGGGACGAAATCTTCAGGAGGTATAAGCATTTGCCAGTAGGCTGTCTATTCAATCATTTTGTTGCGATATTTAATTCAGTAGTTTGTAACAGGTAGTTGAAGAGCGTTGGGGTTCTATGGGTCATCTTGCAGCTTCTGTGGCTTCTCGTGGCGTTGCCCCAACACATGCCCATCTTCATGCAATAAAAGACAGGAGAAAAGGGTTGGTGAAAGGAGAACAGAAAAATTTAGATGAAGAAAACAATAGCTCTGAAAAGGTGAAGGGCTTTCCATTTTTCATTACATCATTAAAGGAATATACTTCCAGGAAACAAAAAATTGAATCTCTTTCCAACAATGATTCTAAACCTAAGCTCTAATCAATATAATTTGACTTTTTTTTTCTCTCTCTCATGAACTAAGGGGTGTTTAATTTGAATAGTGGACTTGTCCATTGAGAATACAAGCGGGATTACTTTTATCATTATAAGATTGAGTTCAGTTAGATTTTTTGTTCTTTCTCAAGTTACTCAAGTAATGATTCTTTCTTTTAGCAAAAACATAATATGGTCTCACTCGCACCACACTGACCTTGTATGTTGTTTGTTTAAGGATATTTGTCAGAAAAGCACAAAGGATGTTCTCCCACGGCATCCTAAAATGAAAATGCCCAGAGTTCACAATTCTTTATCCTGGGGAAAACGGGAAAGTAAAATGTCAGCTGAAGATAGTGCTCTTGTCTCTGCTGCTATGTCCAATTTGAATAAGTTCTCTAATGATGGAAATTTCATGGCTGGGTTTATGAGTAAGGAGGTGAAGCGCAGAGGTCAAAGCAGTTCTTCGAAGTTTGAAGCAAGAGCAGAATCTACATCAGTTGATTTTGCATCTAGTGAAAATAAAGAAGATGCTGGAACATTGAAGCCTTCCATGAGTGCAAATCAGTTGGCTGCCAAAGCCTTACAGCTTCGTATGAAAGGAAAGCACGACGAAGCGGAAAAACTGCTGGTGATTTTTTTTTCAGTGCAATGTTTTTTTTCTTTCATTCTTTTTCTTGGAGTCATGTATTTCCATCAATTTCTCCTACTAGTGTTGTCCTCAAATAAAATCTCATATAATCTTCTCTCTTGATGTGCTGTTATCAATATATATTGATATGCTTTTGTAGATGTAAGTAATTCTAATTTTGACTCAGGATATGATTCTTTTCATCATGTTGACTTGACCCAGCCCTTGTAAACCTCCTGCACTTGTGAGATAAAATAGTTTGTTTATTTGTTATTTTTAGAACTCTTTAGCCAATCTTTGATCATAGCTAGTTGGAGTAGTTTGAATATGTTGGCATTTAATGCATGACTTGATTAGTTTTCAATTTTTTTTTTCCTATAGATTAGCAAGATCTTCTTTTAGCCCTCTTTCTGTGATCTGACCTCACTTTCCTTATTCAGAAGGAAGCTGAGAATATCAAAGAAAAACAGAACGCTGGTACTGAATCAAGTAGACTGACAATTGATGGAACCACAAGCAGGTGCATTTGCATTTTTATGCCTAACTCTTGATCCTTTGTTTTGATTGTTTTTTTTTTGGTCCTTTTGATCTGCCTCTTATCTCCTTTTATTGGGTTATATAATCAATTAGGTATATTATGCATGATGTCTCATCAAGGCAAAAGAGGAAAGAGGATGATGGTGATTTGCATCTGGCTCAGAAAATCACGAATAATCATCGGTACAGCACATCTAATCAAGCCGATGAGGAATATGACTACGACGATGGTCCTAGGAAAAAGACTCGAAAGAAAGGAGGGGGTGGCAGTCACAACTCATCTGAGATAACTAATTTTGCAAATCGCATTTTGACTCAGCAGGAGCGCTGCCAATTTTGTTTTGAAAATCCAGCGAGGCCCAAGCACCTAGTGGTTGCTATTGCAAACCTTACCTATCTGTCATTACCTCATCAGCAACCTATTGTCCCAGGTCATTGTTGCATTTTGACTCAGCAGGTGACTTGGAATTGTTTTGATCTTTTTACGCATATATTTTTAATTTTTAAAAGCTATTTCTGGTTATAACTTATAAGAGTATTATATTCATACAAATATACTGCCAGTCTATATATTTTCTATCTCTGGTCCTTTTCAGAGCCATGGAAAATCAATTACTTTAGAGGGTGTTTGTTTGAGGTGTTTGGAGAATTGGGAGTACTGGAAATAATTTGGTCTGGGAGAATTGATTTCAAGTTGAAAGTTAGGTCTATTTTTAGAATTTTAGGAGAATTTTTTTTCTGTAGATGTCAAATCTTGTGTAGGAAGTTGTTAGGAGAAATATTTATCTCTGTAAGAAATTCTATTTGAATTAAATATGTGGGAGGTAAATTTTAGTGTGGATGTCAAATCATGTTGGAAGGTGAAATCTAGAATTAGGACGATTATTTTCTGGATTCTTAAACAAACACATTCCAGCAGTTTCCAAGATATGGTTTAGAGTTGTCAACCAAACGCCCTCATTAGAAATATGCCGTAGTGTGTGATTCTATGTTAACCATGTTTTGTTAATTTTTTGCTGGTTGCTCATAACATCCAACTTCCAAGAGCAAAGTTTCCTGCATGCACTGCAGCACATCTGCTTATATACGATAGAATATATTGGCTGTAGATTGTTTAAATTTTGTGTTGCTGACATTTCATACAGGTCTATTATTTATTGTCACCTTATCTGTTTTCTTTTCACCTTTACAGCATGAGTCTTCCACAAGAACTGTTGAGGACAATGTGTGGGATGAAATTCGGAATTTCAAGAAATGCTTGATAATGATGTTTGCAAAGCAGGAGAAAGATGTAGTGTTCCTTGAAACTGTAATGGGGTTGGCACGACAAAGACGGCACTGTTTGGTTGAGTGCATCCCTTTGCCCCGAGATATTGCTAAGCAGGGACCTCTTTACTTCAAGAAGGTCAGTTCATCTGATGTGAATTCTCTTATACGTGATTTTCCTTGTAATTTTGCGGAGTTTGTTATGGGAAGAGACTAGAAATTACATTCTGTCTTAATCATTCACATCTTATATTTTTCTATACTCGTGTGTTTCGGATATCATATAAATTATAAGCATGAATTGGCCATCTTATCAGTAGACTTTCTTTTCAAAAAAGTTCTGTAGTCAACTTAAATCTGAATGATTATGTGAATAGTCTCTGTAAGATGTAATCTCTGAATTGTTTTTCTTCCATAAGGTCTATTTACTTTTTTCATTTTCCCCATCTTTTCAATTGATAACACTTTCACCTTCTTTGGTGTGATAGAGTGGCTATCTTCCAAAGAAGAGTAGCACAACCCATTTGGTTTTTAATTTTTCTCTACTATTCACGCAGATTTGAAAATCTCGGGCTGTATTTAATTACATTTCCACAACCCATTTGGTTTTTAATTTTTCTCTACCATTCATGCAGATTTGAAAATCTCGGGTTGTATTTAATTACATTTCACAAACCAGCCAGCATAATTGCCTCCTGCTTAGTGTGATTCGTCAACTGAATAAGCAAACACAATGAAACTCAAGTCCAGTTATCGTTACATCTTATGATAGTTTTGATGCTTTGGGAATAGTTGAGTTTTATAGGAATGCTACTTGTTTTCTAAATGTATATTTTCTGCAGGCAATCGATGAAGCTGAAGATGAATGGAGTCAGCACAACGCAAAGAAGCTCATTGACACTAGCCAAAAGGGCCTCCGTGGTTCAATCCCCAAAAACTTCCCGTATTTTCATGTTGAATTTGGACTGAACAGGGGATTTGTTCATGTAATAGATGACGAAAAAGAATTTAAAAGCAGCTTTGGCCTCAACATAATCAGGGGTATGCTACGTCTGCCAGCTGAAGACATGCACCGACGTCAGAGGCACGAGTCTGTGGAGACACAAAAGCAAGCGGTAGCCAGTTTTGCAAGGGAGTGGGAACCATTTGATTGGACAAAGCAGCTCTAGTAAATTCTAAGAGCAGCCTCTAGGTTGGTTCTGTTGATGTTGAGTGTAAATGATGTCTGCACAACGTCATTTGTTGGCAGTCGAGTTTCCTGCAATTTAAAGGATGATGCAAAATGATGCTAGATGAAGAATGCAATTTAAATTGCGGACTATAGAAGCGTATGATGAAATCTCATTTCATGAGTCTATATCATGTATTTGATCATCATATTTTGCCCTAGTTATGTACTAGTGCAATCAAACATGGGAAGAAATATTATTTGGAGATAAACTTTATTTGAATGGGCAAGTCAATGATGTGGTTCAGAGTTGTTGAGTACTACACTCTACGGGGAAAATGTGCAAAAATCACCCCCACATTATATTTTTACCAAATGGATCTACCTTTTATAGTCCTCAGTTACAATCCCTCAATGAGTATATTATTATTATGTTACAAATGGAAAATTCTTCTGTAATATGATGAGCTTTGCAAAAGCCAAGCCATACAACAAAATACTATTAAGTCATTTTATCGGGAATCTTTCAAAATACTATTGCTGTATGATATTTTAATATTACGAATGATATTTTCCATTTTATCGGGAATCCCTGAATCATTGAGCTATGCAAACTGTTGAATTATACGTTACAGTCCCTGAATCATGAGCTATACGTTGCAGCAGTGGTGAAATGCCCTTATCAACCAATTCATATAAAAATTGGAGAATTCAGGAACCATCCGTAGACATAACCATCTAGTTTGTATCTCCCTTTCTCCAATAGCCTGAGCAAATCAAGGCCAAACCCATGTATCATGGTAAAATATGTAACTTCATTCGGCTCACACAATTTCTCTCTGACCAGCACCTCTCCTACCAATAAAAGCCCTTTGATGAGAATGATCACATCAGGTTTGTACCCAAGCTTCAAAAGGCTGCCTAATTGATTCAGACAACAAAAGCAATCAAACGCAATATTCAATGTGTGGTCACTTATACCTTCAGTCCGTGGAAGCATTTTGTCGAACAGGTAGAGGGCAACAGGGTAGTGTTTAATCTTCACCAAGTCATTCAACAACTTACTAAAATCAACCGCAGATG
Source organism: Perilla frutescens (assembly GCA_026008535.1). NCBI lineage: Eukaryota > Viridiplantae > Streptophyta > Magnoliopsida > Lamiales > Lamiaceae > Perilla > Perilla frutescens. The sequence goes on along the minus strand of BRKX01000013.1, from coordinate 7,433,211 downwards.
GGCGCGGCTTCACTCTCAGCATCTCGGTCAACAAATCAACAACATAATCGAGCTCGCGAATACTGGCAAACTCGAATCTGGATTTGGGGAAAAAGAAAGTATTTTGTTGACTGAGATCGCGAAAATGGCTTCAATGAAGATTTAAAATGAATCTGTCTTTCTCCCGAATTTTTAGGTTTTGTCACTTCCTTTTTTCTTTTTAATATACAATTTTTCAGAGAATGAATTTGTCTTGAAATCATGGCGGCACATATTCTTCACTCGCTTTTCTTCCTTCACATTGAATTTTTCGGCGATGGATTTAGTAGGGCAAACCCAAAATCAGGCCTATCAGACCATACATGGGTGGGCCGCATGGATTGAGTCGACCCACCCCGGGTAAAAAATTTCGTCCCAAAATATATCGTTATTACATTAAAAAATATCATTCGTAATATTAAAATATCATACAGCTATTTTAATTATATGATATTGCATCTCAAGTATAATTTCATATATGTAAAGTAGGATTTATCATTCCCAATTAAGATTTATTTTTCTCAATTATGGTTTTGTTTCAAAAAATAATTAATTATTTTTAATTAGATAAAAATAATTTATTTTAATTTATATATATATATATATATATTGGGAATAAATTAAAAAATTTAAAAAAATAATAACCCCCCACCTCCCCAAAAAAATAGTGCAAAGAGACCATCAACTCTAGATGGGCTCAAATTGTACATTCTTTGCCCAAATAATTATCTTGACTTTTAAAATTGACACTCATTACTTGTTTACCCACAAGACTGCAAATAAGTGGAGTTGCGCTCAAATATATATATGCTTGTTTAAATTTGTTTGAATTGATATCGATCTTTAAAATTTATATTTGAGTCTTGGAATCACCTTAAAGGTAAATATATGTAAGATCAGTGAAAATTCACTACATCCGTAGACGGCCTCAGTGAGGAATACCTCAATCGGGTGATATTACCACACACAGTATGCGTCCAACGTACTAGGAAGTGGCATGCAACCTTTTTCTAAGGCTAATTATTGAATCTATCCAAGTCATCAACAAAATGTACTCCACATCTATCTTCTTCCATAGTTGGTCTCCATTCAACTATAGGCCGTACACGACATGGATTAGCGCCAATTTCAAAACCAAGCTATTGTTACCCTTGTGTAAGGCGTTATGGATGAGGACATTGGTGGATCCCCAGCTTCATTCAGACCGATCATGCAAAATAATTCTTGGGGCCTTAATTCTATTCGACCGCCATTAATAGAAAAGCACAATCGATTCCTTACTTCTGATTTAGGTTCAAGAGCATTCAATAGGAAAATGAGTTTTCGTTGATATTAGATGTCGGACACATCGATGAGATGACCAAAACATATACAACAGAATTCACCAATATTTTTCCTACTTAATTAGCCATGAACTTGGTTAATAATCACATTAAACTACCCCCGAACATATATTTGCCCACCTACAACTACATATTATCAATTAAAATTGAAACATGTAAGCGCGGCATATTAAAGTAGCAATCCCTAAATCAATTACACAAAAGCTTAATAGCTTGCTCAATGTAAGTAAGAACATATCAATAAGCAATTCTGATAAATTAATTAAAACAAAATCAGACATACGACATAATATGAAGATTGATGAATTCCAGTTATACTACAACTTGATGAATACAACATATTTTAGCCAAGTTCATAACCTCAGCAAATGAACCACAACAATATATTAATCAAGTTCATAACCTCAACAAAAGAACCACAACAAATGAACCATCATTATCAACACATTAAATTGAAAAACTTGTCGCAAAATCACAATCTGCTCATGCTTCAAGTTTCAAACTTCTCAAAAGATTACATAAATAGAATAACATTTAACGCTACGTCTTTTGCTAAACTAGCATACCCTAAATCAACTACACAGAAGCCTAATAACATGCTCCAATGTAAGTAAGAACATATCAATAAGCAATAATGATGATTCAATTAACACACAATCAGAGAAACGATGTTATCATGGAGATCGATGAATTCCAGCTTTACTAAAACTTCACAAATAGTTTATATTTTTAACCAATTTCATGAAAGTGTTTGTCTATACCTAAACATATGAATAAAACTCTTCCCCAACTCAAAATTATAAATACTATCATTCTCAACAAAAATAAATTGAAAAACTGATCCAAACTTCACAATTTACGCATGGTTCAAATTTCAACTTAAAAAAATTTAAATAAATGGAATAACCTCTAACACCACGTCTTTAGCACCTTCCTCGCTCTGGCGACGGCGGTTCACCCTTGGGCAGATCGTTCAAATGACTCGGTCTCCTAAAAGACATATTCACATGCTAGTTCCTTGGCACAATGAAGAATGATCAAAGTAAATTACTATTTTACTTTCTCTAAAAGGTAAAACGCTCAAATAAGACGAAAAATGCACTTTAGTCATTTTATAAAGAAATCTCACCACTTTCAACTGACGTGATGCTTTCGATTACCAAAATTTCAGATGTCAAACCAGTACTGGAGCTCCGGCAAATACTTTTGAAAGAATGGTGTTGTTCGTTCATTTTTCTAATTTAGAAATAGATTGACTAATTCCCACGCGAGAATCAATGAAAGTGGTTTAAGTTTTACGCAACCCTTTTATTTTTTAAAGTATTATTTCATTTAATTTAATATCAATTAATACCAAATTGTTCAAAATTATATATCTTCATATTTTCAAACAAAAATATTTCATTACTGATGTCAATTTCACCCATAAAATAAATTTATAACAACAATAAAATATTTGCCCATAAAGAATATTCCATAAAAATACCTAAAAAAACCTTGCCGACGTATTTGCCGATCTATAAAAATTATATTTCAAATGCCTAATTTAACAAGTTCACGGTTATGCACATTTTTAACTTATTAAATAATATTTAAACATAATTACATTTAAGAAAATTACGCATATTTTACGTAACAAAATAAAACAAGAAATCAATTTAATTTATATTCTCGCAAAATAATGTTACAGAGCAAATTATTTACATTTTATAAAACAAATATTTTATTCACGGTGTAATTTTCCCCCATTAAAATAATTTAATACCAACAATTAAAATGTTGCCTATACACCATTTAGATATTTTTATTAAATTTATAATCCTAAAATAATATAGTAATACAATTCAAAATATAAATAAATAAAATAAAATCTACCATTACTAAAAAATAAAATGTACAACAAAAAAAAAGTAGAGATCATTATTCAATACATCGGTAATGGAAAAAGTAAAATTGGGAACTGTGCAAGTAATGATGAAAGAGAAGTGTCACACTAGCTAAAAGGTGCGTGTTCCTGCAAAAAAAGTCATATTTCATCATTTTTAGCGATTTATTTTAATTCACCGTATTTTGAGGCCAAGGAACATGTGGGCGTATCTGAAAGGACTTGGGTATTACTTGGGGGAAGAGCATAGAATTTCCCGCACGCCAGCCATGCCCTTTTTTTAGTTCATTTGACTGTGTTGACTTTTTCTTTTTGTTTTTTAGTTTTCATGTTTTTCCTTCAACTATTTCGTTTCTTTGTTTTTCTTTTTTCCTTTATTTTTGTTTTCATTTTTTTTTATTTCAAAATCTTTTATTTCACCCCAATTAATTATCAAGCGTAGTGCACGAGCTCATGCATTAGTATCGGGTGAGTTCACTACACGAGAAGTCGGATAAAAAAATTAAAATAATTCAAAATATTAAATTAATTCAATTTAATTTTAGGTTTCACTAATTCCATTTTAAGGTATATATTTATTTCACCCCAATTAATTATCAAGCGTAGTGCACGAGATCACACATTAGTATAGGGTGAGTTCACTGCGCGAGAAGTCGGATGAAAAAATTAAAGTAATTCAAAAAATTAAATTAATTCAATTTAATATTAGGTTTTACTAATTCCATTTTAAGGTATATATTTATTTTTAAAAAAATAATTATTGTGACGTCTTAGTATTTATTTCATACTAGTTATATCGGCACAACTTATAGGCAAAAAAAAAGTAAAAAAGGGAGAAAAAGGCAACATATAAGGGTATAATAGTTTCATGGCAATATGGAGTTATGACACACTTGTCCCCACACCCAATGATTGGGTAAGTGTACTTTTTACAAATTTTAAATAACTAAGCATTAAATGCACCTGACCTAACATTAAAAAATGTTCTGAAATTGTAATAACGAAAATGTTTCGTAAACATTATAACGAAATTATAATAACAAAAATTTTGGTTATATCGATATAACAAAAATTGATGAAAATTGTTCATTAATAACGAAAATTTTTCATTTATTATAACGAAAATATACAATTTCTGAACTATATCGTTATATCATTATTATAACGAAAATTTTATTTACGAAATTTTCGTAATCATTATAACAAAATTATAATGAAAATTTTCTATAATAAACTATAACGTTATATCGTTATAACGAAATACTCCATTATTAGAAATAAATATCATTATTAAAAAATGAACAATATCGTTATAATGAACTATATTGTTATTAGTAACGAAACTGTAATAATAACAATAACGAAATTACTATTATTATTAATAACGAAATTGTAATTGAATAACGATTTTTTTTCATTATCAATATAACGAAATTTTTCGTTGTGCATAACGAAAATGCATAATGAAATTTCGTCTTTGAATAACGAAATTGTAATCGTTATGGCCGATCAAGTTTTAACATAAATGCGTTATTGTTTCTTTATGTGTTGATCAAAATGAGGTAGGTAAAATGCATAAATTTGTATTTGTATAGGTAGGTATTAGTTGAGGCAAATTAAATTCAATTTAATGCATTTAATTTTGTGTAAGAGAGGTTGGTGGTATAATGTACTTATATTGAAGGTAGGGTTTGATCCCGAACATTCAACACCAAAACACAAAAAATATATTGAGAGCTTGATATAGAAGAATACTGAAGAAAGTAACGACGTCTTCATCAAAAAAATACTCTCCGGCCGGCCTCGAAAAGTTTTAAATTTTCAAAGGTACGTTTCAAGTTTATTTGTAAAAGAAACGTAGGATTTTTGTTTTAAAGGTACCTATTGTTACGTTTCTATGTTTCTAGTTCTAAAATAACATGTAAATTTATAAACTAGTGTTGTGGATGCTTGATTTAATTTTGTAACCTTAGGCTAAAAGAGTAAAGGTGGAATGAATTTTTATTATGCATAAAATGAATTTTCGTTATGATTTCACTTTAGTTACGGCTAAATTTTCGTTATTCATAAAACTAATTTTCGTTATGCATAATATGAAAATTATCGTTATGGCTTTACTTTAGTTATAATTAAATTTTCATTATTGCCTAAATGAGTTTTCGTTATGACTAAATTAATATTCATTATGCATAAAATGAATTGTCGTTAATGACGATTTTGTATTTTCGTTATGTTGAAATTAGATTCTCGTCAATGTTAATTTTTATTTTCGTTATGTTGAAAATTTAGTTTTCGTTATGCATAAATTTACATTGTCGTTATAGTTCAATTTAAATGATCATTATGTTAAAAACTAAAGTTTCGTTAGTGATAAATTAAATTTTCGTTATCTTTAAAATTATCCATCGTTATGCTTTAAATTGTCACTAAAGTTTAGTTATAAATAAAAAATATTATTCATTTCGTTATGCTTAAATTATGCTTTCATTATGCTTAAATTATGCTTTCATTACTGTCAAATTTTGCTTAAAATTTAAGGTTTCGTTATGCTTAAAATTGAATTATCGTTATGTTTAGAATTGAATTATTTCGTTATACTTGAATTTATCGTTATGCTTACGTGAAAATACATTTTCATTATCTTTAAATTGGAATTTTTTTGTTGTCATAGATGGTTAGACGTCGTATAATTGTACGACATAGTGGCCGTTGGGAGAGAGCTCAATATGTAGATGGTGTGGAGGAGCTGATCATCATGTCATCTGATGATATCTGTTTTAGGACACTGATGAGAGAGATACATGAGTTACTGAAGACCGATCCCATCTCTGTCGAGTACCAATTATCATGGATGTCGAACACCAATAGCGGGAGACAGATCAAGACTAGACTCAAAGATGATGCTGATTTGCTTGACTTGCTCCACGAGCAGAGTCAAGAGATGATTGTGTATGTTGTTCAGAGAGGACGCAGCAGCTCCAGGGTCATCCCTGACACCGTGCCCGAATATAGAGAACCGGTCGTCCTCGAATGTCTAGAGCTCGGGGGGGTGCTGAGCCGTCATCCAGTCAGCGGAGGCAGATTTGCACTAAATGTCATGTCCCGGGCCATAACAGACGCGTGTGCACAGCCCCGATGCCCATTGTCGGTGTGGACTTAAATGCACCTCCAGAGAGCGCGCCACCAGAGTCTGCACGTAGAAGAGCGCCTAAGAAATGTGGTATTTGTGGTGAGACGACTCATACCCATCCCAGGTGTCCGAGTAGACAGGCGGAGGACCTAGATTGATCATGTCTACATTATTGTTGTTGGCATTCAGTGGTTTATCTCGACTTTGGGTGTATTTGTTTAAAATGATAATGATGTCTACTCTGGGTTTATTTGTTTAAAATCCTGTAGTCAACAAACATCTTTCAATAAAATGAACGAGCAATGTCAAATGCAATACATACATGAAAGACGTCAAGTACAATACATATATAACATCATAAGTCACTCTAGACGGCCATAACTAAGTGAGAAGATCCTCTTTGCTACAGAAAGACGGTATCTCTGAATATCATATGGACCGACATCAAGACCAGGAGTGCCAAATAACAAACGATCCACATACATCATAGCATAAACACCACAACTGATGCTGTCGAACTGCGCAAACTGCTCTTGGATAGTCTTGTCCAGTGTCATGGCTAAGAGATGTGTATCTGGCCTATTCCGACCTCTCCAATAACCAGCGCTCCACATAACGCGTGGCAGTAGACGTAGGAGCGGTAGCAGCTCTCGATCACGCCTCTGAGACAGCTCTCTGTTCTCCGGGAGCTGCATCTGGAACAATAACGAGTCATACAACTCGACCTTCCACGTCGTGAAACAGATACGTGCAGTGACCCAGTGAGCATTTCCAACATTGCATATCATGATCGCCTACATAAATGATAATGATTAATGGATGAATAAAAAAAATCATCATAGATAGTATGATAAGTGTACTTGAAAGATCACTTACATGAGATGCTCTCGTCCACGGGACCTCCTGGACGCCACCCTTGCCTCTGATTACATCCAGTAAGACATCTGGAGGATCCCAGTGCAGATATCTGTCCTCACTATACTCCTCCTGACAGTGAGGATCTCTTGGACGAAGCTGCCGCCATGCTGCCTGTAGCTGAACCTAAAAAAAACACATGAACAAATCACGCAAACAGACATAGAGATAATGGAATTCCAAAAAAGAAAAGAATGTATCTTGAACTTACAAAAAAATATAGAGAGCAAATCACAACATCGCTCATGTACCTTCTGAAAAGTCGTCGCTTACCTCAAGCAAGAAATGTGTAACCATCTCATAATCAACGAGCTCATTAACATCCTCCATACGCTCAAAAAATGCCTGCCAGAGTATGCCACCGGTCAAAATAACCTGGATATTCACCTCATAACCCTGCCTCCTGAAATCCGTGTATCCAACCTTTACCCTACGCGCTTCATCCGCCTCTAGTAAGTCAAATACCATCGAACGCGCGGTAGACGATGGGCCTGGAGATGACTGCGCGTCTGACGAAGGGCGCAAAGAAGATCGACCCACAGATGATCTGCCTCTGGCTTTCCCCCCTCTCATACGGGGGGACATACGAGGCGTTGTGGGGCCCCTGCGTGGTGTGGGGTCTCTGGGAGGCGGTGTGGGCCCCCTACGAGGTGTGGGGACCCTGGGAGGTGGTGTGGGGTCTCTGGGTGCCGGTGTGGGCCCTCTGGATGGTGTGGGAGACCTGCATAGCCGACCCATAACAAGGTCTTCCAACCGCCCCATCCGATCAGATAAGCCTTCAATCATCCCTCCGATACTGTTCTCCATCTGTCTGAAATTATTCTCCATCTGACTCATAATGTGGGCTTCTGAGGCAGCAACGACGTGGATAACATGATCGAACCAACCAGGACGTGGACCGGGCTCTCCACGGCTCCCCTCATGGCTCTTCCTCGGGCGCTTACTGCCTGTCGGTCGAGGAGGGCTCTCACTGCGGTCCGGTCCCTGCTCCGAGGGTCCAGATCTCTCATCCGGCTCGTCTATCAAATGGTGTGCCTTCTGTGAAGCCTGCTGCTGTGCAGTACGAGCACTCCTACGCTGTGGTGCTGGGTTGACGACGTCAGAGATCCCCTTGCATGTCCCCGGGACCACACGACGGGCCACCCCGGTCAGCAACTTCTTCTTGGAGACCTTTCGAGGTACCACGTACCTCACACCCAACAAACTATCTCCGTCCAAGCTCTGAACATATGGGGTCAGGAGCTCCGCTGCTGATGGCACCATCAGCTGGACATCCATCTGCACCAATAACGAACACCATGTTAACATTAACCAATATTACTTCAATTTAATAATTAAAATTATTTACATAAAAAAGGCTACTTGTCTATCAAAAAATCTGGAGAAGTCGATGGTCGGGGCTATGAATGACCACCTCAACAAGCGAGGTGTAGTCATCTGACCTCCAGGGATGCCCAAATGACGGACAATCTCGGGGAAAACTTCACAGGCCCATGCCTGTTTAAAAACATAGAATATCATGTAAGTATAATATCAAATTACTAAAACATAAATTTTTCATGATAAATTCAACTAATTACCTGAAATACCCAAACAGGTCCGTACCAATGATACACTTCGTCCCTCTGTGGGCCCATATCCCGACGAGCTCTAGGGAGAATGCTGATAAAGTGCATCAGGATCTGAAATGTGTATCTCCTATGGAAAAGAATTCCACGCATCAGCATCCTCCACCAGGGCCCACACCCAGTCATCGATCGTACGTCCGGGGTCCTGGCAAAATAACATCCGGTACACGATCAGGATGTTCGCAATCTTCATGTAATCTGGAGGGTGATTGGCTAGACGCTCTGCTGTGAACTTCTCATACATCTGTGTAATTGTCGTCTTCTTCCCCTCAAATAGCCGGTGATAGATGCTACTGGCCGGAATCACATGAGCCGCATTCGGATCGAAACTGGACGGCTTGAACCGCAAGCCCGACACCAGTGCGAACTCTGAGGGCCCAAAGTGTAGTGTCATTCCACTCACATGGAACCAACACTCTCTACCATCGCGTGTAGGCTCCTGGACACGCACTTCGCGACAAATCAATGCATGCAGCGCCTTCCGGGCTATGTTACCCCCCTAAAGTCCACGAAGTGTCCTAAGCATCCAGATCTGAACGTCTGGATCGTTTCCTCACCGCCGAAATGCTGTAACACCTCCCTAATCTTGTCTACTAACTCCATCTTCACGTACATATTCACAGTCGGCTTGAACCTCTGGAGGGGGCGTCTAATCCACTCGATCTAAATTTCACAATAGAAAATTAGACTATTATTAAATTATTAATTATATTAATTGTTTTTGCTATTTTTATTTTTTACTAATATTATTAATTAGCAAATATTATTGTTATTATTAGATTAGTGATTGTTGTTGTTGTTGTTGTTGTTATTATTATTTTTATTATTATTTTTATTATTATTATTATTATTATTATTATCTAATATAAAAGGCATAACGAAATTATTTATATTAATTGTTTTTTTAATTTTTTATAGTAATATATTATATTAATTAGACTAATATTATTATTAATATTTCATTTTTATACAATTTCGTTGTGCTTCGGTAATTAATTTAAATTAAATTATAATTAATTATTCTTTAGAATAACGATAATGTTAATCACTTGTGATAACGATTTAAGTATAACGATTTAATTTGCTAAACGATTAATTAAAAAAGGCCATAACGATTTAAGCATAATGATTTAATACAATTAGCTTAACCGATTACTTGAAAAGCCATAACGATTAATTTAAAAAATGCTATAACGATTAAATAAAATTAGCATAACGATTTCAACTAAAAGTCATAATGATTGATTAAAAAAACCATAACGATTATTTAAAAAAGCCATAATGATTCAATAAAATTGGCATAACGATTTGAACTAAAATGCCATAACGATACTTTCATTTTAGCATAACGATTAATTAAACAACGCCATAATTATTCATTAAGTTGGAATAACGATTAATTAAAGAAAGCAATAACGATTCATTCATTTTAGCATACCGATTAATCAAATAAAGCCATCACGATTATTGAAATTTGCATAACGATTATATAAAAAATCGATAACGATACCCAATACTACTAATTAAAAAAAGGCCATAACGGTTATGCAAGTATTCTTTCGTTTAATTCAAAAGGCTATAACAATTATGCACGTAATTCTTTCGTTTAATTCAAAAAGCCATAACCAATTCCAATTAAAAAAAGGCCATAACGAAAATCATTAAACAAACACATAAGGATAACAATTAAATCAAAAAAATACCATAACGATAATGATTATTCTTTCATTATGCATAACGAAAGACTCAAACAATTTCTTTATACACGTAATTTTTTCGTTTAATTCAAAAAGCCATAACGATTTCAAATTAAAAATAGGCCATAACGAAAACCATAAAAAAACCCATAACGATAACAATTAAATCAAATAAATGCCATAACGATAACGATAATACTTTCGTTATGCATAACGAAATACTCATACAACTCTCGTTTCAGATCTAAACCTATCGTTACTCCATATATCAAATTAAAACATGAAAATTTCACAAATAAACATGCTTTTAAGCACCCCTAACATTTTTATCTCACATTAAGCAAAACTTTGTTATAGTTAAGCATAACGAAAAAAGCTAACCTCCGCCGTCGAACTCGTCGGAATTTGTCCGGCATCCTCCATCTTCGACGTTAATGGTAGCCCACCTACTTCTCTTCAGAGATGACGAAAGCTTTGGCTATGGAGTTCTCGGCTATGGCGGCGACGTGAAGGGAGGGTTTTTTTTTGTATATTTTCTATTGCTGTGGAACGATAATTTGGAGAAGAGAGAGAGAGTGTAGATGAGGGTAGTTACCACAATTTAATACGATATTAAATCTGAATAGATTCACAAGTGATTTTTTTTTCAAAGAAATGTAATATCCAAAGATTTTATTCCATGCATGAAAATTTTATTCCAAACACTTTGTGCATGGAAAGTACAAATGTGTAAGACACACTTTTCAGAAAAGTAAGAGAATATTCAGCTTTTTTGGGTCAATATAGTACAAATTGCCCATATAACTCCTACCCCCTTAAAACTTGTCCAACTATACCAATTTTAACATTTTATTGTCTAGATAAAAATTTATCCCAAAAAATTATTTGAACAACCATTCAAAAAGAAAAAGGTAACGATCAATTTCAAATGATTTTGGGTCGTTACAATTATCGAGCACAGTGCACAAGCCCATGCGTTAGCGTTGGCTAAGTGGACTACACAAGATGCCAGATCAAAAAATAAATTAATTCAATTTAATTTTAGAGTTCACTAATTTCATTTTAGGGTATATATTTATTTCAAAAAAATTAATGATCGAGCGCAGTGTACAAGTCCACACAAGACACTGGATAAAAAAATTAATTTAATTTAATTTAATTTTAGGGTCCATTAATTTTATTTTATGGTATATATTTATTTAAAAAAAATGATTATCGAACGTTTGCGCGAGACGCCGGATAAAAAAAATTAATGAATTCAAAAAAATATTTGTAAAAAAAAAACAAAAAAATGGAAGAAATTAAAAAGTGAAAAAAAATAAAAAAAAAAAAAGAAAAATGGGAGGAAGACCACTGATAAAGAAAAAAAAAAAGAGAAAGGGACCCACTAATGGAACGTAACAAATTCATTAGATGGTCTTAAACAAGTGTCCCTCTTATTTTAATTAGTTTTACTTTTATGGATTTCATTTTCTCTTAAAGCAATCAACTTCACTTGAAATGACAACAAATATCTTCGTAAATCAATTTACATAAATTTCTATCTTATGTATACATGGAATAAAACTAAAAAATTCACTGCATTTAATTTCTTCTTTCATTCATTGGATTTTTATTCTACGTATCCATACTTATGTAGTTATGTGAATGCGTGTAGTGCAATAATCTACTACCCTTTTCATTTCGGAACTTTATGTAAAAAATTTAGCATCAAGCTAAGAGAAGGGAAAAAGACAAACAAGGGGAAAAAGAACTGTTGGAAATTGCTAATATCCACATGTGGACCTGGTCCCAGTGCAATAATCCATTAACAAAAACCATAAATTTATTAGACGTACTTTAATTAGTACAAATTTATTCGTTTTTTTTTTCTTCAGTGAAGTAGTTGCATCTATCGAGGAGGAAGGGTGGGGCCAAAGGGTATTCGCCCCCACAATTTAAAAGAAAAAATAGAAGTATTTTAGTAATTTCATATTTTTTAAAATGAAAATAATTATACATCCTCATTTGACGTTTCTTTTATTTATCAAAAATATCATTCACCAACCCAATAATAATAATAATGATGATGATTATTATTGGGTTTGTATTTTTTTAATAAAATTTACTAAAGAATGTATGAAAAATGGATGTAAGTTTTTTAATATATTTCACTCACAAAATTACAAGTTTAATTATATATGATAAAATTATATAAATTTTATTCACGTAGATGAAATTTTAGGTCTGTAATTAAATAAATATTATATAAAAATTATTATTTTTCAGGGATAAAAAATATGAGAATAGTTTTTTTTTTTTTAATTTACTTTTGCGCAAAAATACTATTATGGGTTTGGTAAGGGGAATTAATTTGGACGTGTTGGTTGATGCCACGACACACTAGTACACTGGGGTCTGACTATATTACCCGACAGTTTTGTTGTCAAACATAATTCACCTCTCTCAGCTCGATCTATAATCTATAATTCACCGCAAATGGCATCTTCTTTCTCTACAAAACACTACTTTCTCCGAGCTCCTGCATCTTCTTCCTCCGCCCCAGGATCCATCTGCCTGCCGTTGATGCTCCCCGCCCGCCCATCGCACTCCAAACGGCTCGGTATGTAATTTTTAAATATGTAATAATATTTGGAAATGGACATGAACTTTACCTTTTTTTGCTCTCTCTCTCTCTCTCAGTATATATATATATAGGTGGGTTATACTGTGCACTGTGCTATCTTAATATATAAGTACTAAATACAATTACCATTAAAACACAAGGTAAACAATAAAATTAAAAATAAATAATTAACACTAAAATACAATAATATAAATAATAAAATTATAGTAACTAAGCATAGTGTCCACGTTCTCACACTAAGAAAAATGCTCATTTGAACCTTTATATGTGTGTGTAGAGGTGGCAAATCTGACCCCCCATCCCTGACCCGTCGGGCCAATGGCAAAAATTAGGCAGGGTCGAAATCTTTTTGGGCTGATATTTTTTAGGCCTAGTATTGCCCGCTCGCGGGCTGTAGTGTTTTTTTTTTTTTTTAATTTTTGGGCTAGACGGCCCGACTTGAAGTCATTTCGGGCCAACAAAATCTTGGCCAGTGATAGGTTGGGCCTAAATTATCACCCCTATATATGAGAGCCTTAATTAACATGTGAACATAGACATTGTGCGTAAATTGTGGTCATATCCATTAATTTATTAAGATCAATGGTCATTATATTAGTTTGCAGAATTAAGAAAAATGATATTATTTCATTGTAGATGCACATAAGAACAAATATATCAAATCACCATTTCCGTTTTCTAAGAACATTTTCAATGTGAAAAAAAATAAGAAATAACAAATTAAGCATTATGAATGTAAAAATAGCATACCAATATATTATGTTATTATTCTCTCCAAATTAGATTACAAGTATCTTAGATATGAAAAAAAGTAGCATAAATTTCCCATGACAACTTAAGCATTTTGAAACGTAAAAATAACATAAATTTCTCATGACAATTGCTACATAACATAACTATAAAAACAATTAATCATAACCATCTATTTAACAAATCTGATGTTAATCATAACCATATATATATAGGAGTTAGGTGAAAACTAATCTTAGTATGAGAACTAAGACCATTTCTCGCACCGCACAATTCTAAAAAATCTAAAGCTCAAATTTGATTAAAAGGACGATTGTAATTTTGTAATATTTGAAAAGTTTTTCGCGCGAAAGCAGTAACATAATTCGATAATTCTTATAAAAATCGTAGAATATTTAATAACAAGACCGTCACTCTAATGAAGTATTATCATCATGCTAACGAAGCGTTAACGATGTTATTCTGGTGCTAATTAAAGTTTTATAATATTGTTATCGAAATATATATATATATATATATATTCTAAAATTTAATTATAAACCTAATTTGATTTAATAAACCTTAATTAAATGGAAGAAAACCTAATTAAATGAAACATACCTAATTAGATGAAATAAACATTGATTGGATATGATAAACCCTAAATGAGTCCGAACAAATCATAATAATACTTTGTCAACATACGTTATATGTACTACATTAGCATTAAGGTTTTATTTCGCCAACACTGTGAATACACTATGTTAGCATATGACAATACTTTGTCAACATACGTTATAAATTATAATTGGATGAAATAAACCCTAATAATCAATTAGGAACTAAAAAAGAAAAATTAAATTCAAAAAAAGTAATCATAATTAGATTGAATAAATCATAACTGAGATGAAATAAACCATAATTGAGATGAAATAAATAATAATTGAGATTGAATAAACCCTAAAAAAAATCTGTACTACGTTATAGCACAGTGAATACATTATGTTAGCATATGATAAATGCTTCGTTAGTATACATCAACATATGCTATTATAATGTTGGCAAATCATTATTATAAACTAACGAAAGCATTTACAACATGAGTATGCGTAAAAAAATTATCATTTGTATTTTTCGTCTATAATTTTCATCTAAACATTGTCTTCCGACATCTTAAATGAAAGAGCGCGAAGAGAACTTTAATTTGATATCAAATATTTTGCGTGCATTTGATTAAAAATGAGCAAGTTATGGTTTGTTTAGAGTTTTTTAAGATTTTTTTAATTGCTGACACTATCAATTTTAATGAGTTTGGATGAAAGTAACATTCCTTTCTTTATTTTTTCTTATTATTTATGAAATTACCATCATCTTTTACATTAAATCTCAAACATTAGATTATTAAATTGAATGGTGGAGATATGGTCCTAGTTCACACACTCGGAAAAAAGATCTTATTTGATCTATTACAACATATATATATAGAGGTGGTTATAATGCAAACTACTCATAGTGTGAGAACTAAGAACTCATCTTACACCACACAATTAATAAAAATCAAAAGCATAGATTTGCTTAAAAGAGGTGGTGGTAATTATATAATATTTGATAAGTTTTCTCGGCAAAGGTATTAATATAATTCGGTAATATTTATAAAAAGGCACTGGGTAGTTGATAACAATATTGTCATGCTAACGAGTATTGTTAACATACTAATGAAACATTATCGTAATGCTAATAAAAGTTTTCTCATATTGTTAACAAAAAAATAAATTCTAAAAAATAATTATAAATCATAATTGGATAGAATAAATTATAATTCAGATGTAATAAATTCCAATGATCTAAAAATAGAATTAGATTCTAAAATATAATTATAAACCCTAATTGGATGAATAAATTGTAATAGTAATATAAACATACAACATTAGCATTATGATATTGTTTTTATCAACACTGCGGATAAACTATGTTAGCATATGACAATTCATCGTTATCATAAGGTATAAACAGTAAATGAATTAAGAAAATCCTAATTAATGTATTATAATTTGATGAAATAAACAATATATAATAATAAATTAGTAACTAAAATATAAAAACTAAATAAAAAATAATAATAATTTACGTGTAATAAATCGCAGTATAATATAAATACGTGTACTACGTTAACATTATGACAATCCTTCGTTAGCACAATGAACACAGTATGTTAGTATATAACAAATGTTTCGTTAGTATACGTTACATAATGCTGACGAACCATTATTAAAAGCTCACGAAAGCATTTTCACGCTGAACACGAGTAAAAAATGTATATTTTGTATTTTTCATCTATATTATTTGCACAAACATATTCATGACTGATTTTGAATTAAAGAGCATGAAAAAAAAGCTTTAATTTGATATATTATTTGCGTTGATCCGATTAGAAACGAGTGAGATATGATTGTTTAAACATTTTAAGTTTTTTTTTTTAAAAGTGATGACATCAATTTTTTTATAAGGATTGGACAACTATACCCCCACCTCCTTCTTTTTTGCCTTGAATTTAACATGACATTAAATCTCAGTTATTAGATCATATAATTGAATGATATAAGATGAGTTCCTAATTTCTACACCAGAAAAAGTGTATTTTTTATCCACCCTCTATATACATATAAGAATAGCATATCAATATATTTATTTATTTATGTTACGTAGCCTGAATTTTATGTAGAAGTTGGCCATAATAAAAGTCCAATTCATGTCACTACATATTTTATTTATTTTGATCTTGTTGCATTATTTTATCAATATATATTACATATGAAACAAGAATGATATCATAAATGTTGAATTTGTTACTATATTATTATAGATACATGTGAGATGAACTCATCTTCTTTCTTTTTTATTACCTCGCTCATACTGTCATACATACTATCTCAAAAATATAAATTAAAAAGGGAATTCAATTGCAAAGAATATGCTCCAAATTAAAATTTCACGTTTATACACCCCTCCCCCTGGAAAAAAAAAGAAAAAACAAAATCACGTATATATTATATATTTTACATAGATCAACATTTGAAAGTAGGTGTATATATTATATATTTTACATAGATCAACATTTGAAAGTAGGTGTGTTATTGATACGGACATAGACATCGGTTTATCAACACTGTTGTGTAATTCCGAAATAACAACGGATATAGACAATAGTTATTTGAAACGGTTGTATTAATAAAAGTTCAGATTAATAGACAACGGTTTGAATAGAAACTGTTGTAAATTAACAAAACACAACGGTTTTAGTTGAAAACCCCTTGTCTGTTGCGCGTTGTGTATTAATAAATTTGTAGTAGTGTATTTTGCACAAGAGTTCAATTTAGGTTTGGTAGAATTTTTTTAGGGAATGAGTTTCATGGCTACTTTTTATAGTATCTCTAGCTAGGGGCAAGGGGAATTCGCCCTCACAATTTTTTTTAAAAAATATTAGAAGTATTTTAGTAATTTTATATTTTTTAAAATGAAAAATAATTTATGTCGTCTTCATTTGATGTTTTTTATTTATTTATCAAAAAATAACATTCAAGCCCAAACCCAATAATAATAATAATAATAATAATAATAATAATAATAATAATAATAATGCCTGTGAATTTTATAATAAATTTCACTTACAAAATTACAAGTTTAATAATATATGATAAAATAATATTAATTTTATTCATGTACATTAAATTTTAGGTCTATATTGAAATGAATATTATACAAAAAAATGATTTTTTTTTTGTATTTTAGCACAAAAATGCTATTTTTTATACAAAAAATATCATGTCGGACAGCTTGGGTAGGGTTGTAAATGAGCCAAGTCGAGCTGAATACCTTCAAGCTTGAGTTTGGCTCGTTTAAGTTATACTCGGCTCGAGTTCGACTCGAGCTTTGAGTTTGAGTTCGAGTTCAAGTCGACTAAGAAAATTCGTGATCGAGTTTGATTCGAGCTCGACTCGAGTTTGACTCGATAAATATATGTTCAAGTTCGATAAAAAAAAACTCAACAAAAAACTCGATTAAAGCTCGATAATAATAAAATTCGTGATCGAGTTCTTTTCTTTTCCAGATTTTCTTTAATTGTGTTTATTTTTTATTTTATTATCTTTATTAATTACTTAATTATGTAACTGTAATCATGCTTATTACTCATTATATTGTTTTTTTATTATTAATATAGCATATTCAAGTTTTAATATATATTTACCTTAATCTGAATTAAAATTTCAAAATGTTTTTTCTAATATAATTTATAAATCATAATTTACTCATATCTCATTTTCTTTTCATTTATCGATCATTCATTTTCACTTTTATTTTATTAAAATTGTATCCATTAGTTAATTAGTAATTTATCTCACTATCCATGATAGCTTATTATTTTCTTTCAAACTTCAACTTATAAATATTTTACAATCATCTTAATTCAAATTTAAATTTCAAAGTATTTTTTATGCAATTTATAAATCATAATTCACTCATATCTCATTTTCTAATTACTATCTTAACGATTTTTCGTTTTCATTTTCATATAAATTGTAATCATATTAGTTGATTGATGATATAGTTCATTATTCTTGTTAGTTTACTATTTTTAATACGCATTAACACATGTTCCAATTAATAAGTAAATATTTACAATAATCTTAATTCGAATACAAATTTCAAAGTTTTTTATAATATGATTTATAAATCATAATTTATTGTTATTGTTATATCTCAATTTCCTATTATTTTATTGGTATATAAATTAAATATTTCAATGAGGCACGCTAAAGTATACATAATATTTTTATATTATATAATAATTGAGTAAATTGATATATATATATATATATATTGTCAAATCAAATGAACTAAGTAATTATTAAACACTATTAATTGTTTGATATAGATTTTGATGAATAATTGCGATTTAATTCAATGTAATTATGTTTTTGATTAAATTCATTTGTGTTTGTTTCATTATCAAATCTCAATTCTTAATTATAACTATAAACTAGAATTTTATTTACCTCATAATTAGACAATTTTTTTGTTAGACTACTTCATAATTCAAATATACCATTTTATATTAAAATTATAACTAAATAAATTCTAAATGTATATCTTAAAGTTGGATAATCAATTTTTATTACATTATTTTTTATTATATAAATTATTTACATATTCCTATTTTTTGTTTAATAGAATTAGCTTAACTTAACGTTTGTAAATATCATTAATTGATTTCCTTTTTTATAATAATATTAATTCTTAATTTTTGTATAGTTCACATAGTCTATTATTATTAGTTGAATATATTTATCTGATAAATTGATAATATGATATAATATTTATATAAATATAATATCAGAATATAATATATAAATATTTGCATATATTTAAGTTTTTTTTATTTGTTTCAATTAACATAATTGTTAATAATTTAGTCGGGTGGCTATAATAACAAATTAAAATATATTTGACTAATGTTTGAATCTTGTTGGGGGGTGAAAATTTAATTTTTTGGCTTATTTGTCAAAGCTCGATTGCAAGCTCAATTACAAGCTTGATTAAAAGCTCTTAAGCTACTCGATAAAATCTTGTTTATAGTCGAACTTGAGCTACTCGTGAGACGAAGCTCGCGAGTAGCTCGAGTTCGGCTCGAGAAAATTATCGAGCTCGAAAAAAGCTCGAATTCAGCTCGTTTAATAAACAATCGATCGATCGAACTTTTTTTGAACCGATACCCGAATCACTCACGAACAGTTTAGTTCATTTACAGCTCTAAGCATGGGCGCCTAGTGCCTAAGCGTCCCAGTTGGGGGGGGGGGGGGGGGCTAGGCATTAAATGTAGTGGCAGAGCCTGTAGCTCATAAAAATGAGCTCCAACGTCGACGCAGCGGAAGGTCTAAACCAATAATCAAGGCACTCCAAATCTGCCCAAAATCTGCCACTCAAGAACAAGCAACCAACTACAAGCAAGTAAACCAAATGATGCACACACAAACAAAGCAATTAAATGACACCGAGACTTTTTACGTGGAAAACCCTTCAAGGTGAAGAAAAAAACCACGGGACCTAGTCCAGATAATCTCCACTATGTAATCACAAGTTACACAATGTTTCCTCCCTATCACAGTAGGGGAATCACAACATCAACAAGAACAAAATTCATCAAGAACAACCTAGTCTTGGGAACGAACTAAATAGAGAAGAAAATAGGAAAACTTTCCCGTAGCTGCTTCGGAGAGGATCTCTGTGCCCAAGTCGAAGCCCTTGCTGCCATGAGTCTACCTCTGAAATTTGAAGAAGATCGGTGAAGATTTGGACCTTCAAATCTCGAATTTTCTCTTTCTTTTTCTTCTCTATTTTTCTCTATGTTTCTTTCAGTCTGCTACTCTGTTCTTGCGTCTCTCTCGCTCTAACTCCAAACTGATCAGCCACAATCAGTTCTCTTTTTCAACAAGCTTTCTAAAATTGGGCCTTAGTTGATTAAGTTAATGGGCCCGATTATTTTGGGCCCAAACCCAACATTAAACACACAAAGTAGTTTAATATTTAGGTGGTAATTAAGACCATCTCCAACCCAAATACTCAAATTTAAACTCAAAATGGAGTAAGTGTCACATCAAACACTAATTGATCTCCAACCCATAAATCCAAATCCAACATCAAAAAGAATATTCTTGGTATATTCCATCTTTTACTATTTATCATGTTTATTTCAATAACACCCACATATTTATCAAAATTTATAAATTGAACCTCTTATTTTTTTTTTGCTATTTTGCAATATAAAGAATACATTTTCCCAATAATTGTAGGCAATTTCTAACCATGGAAATTATAAATTGTCAAAATTTATAATGTTTATAAATTTCTAAATTAAACCTCTTTTTTTTTGTTATATACACAACAATGTATTAAATTTAATTATAATTATATAATTCTTTACAAAATTAAATATTAAATATGAATGACCGCAAAAAAATAATTTCAACATTTATTAAAATAGAAAATTACACGACGTGAGAAATTACACAAAGATGAGAAGAAAATTACATTAAAACTTTGAACGAACGAAAGATGAGAAGAATTAAGGACTATTTTGCAATTTCAGATTCTTGAAAAGTAATATGGAGTCATGAATAGTGCATTTCTATATTTGGGTATATACTATTCACATTTGAAATTTTACAGCAAAATGATGTTGGATTTGGAGGTGGGTTGGAGCATCTTATTAACTGCAAAATGAAATTTAGAGTTGGGTTGGAGATGCTCTAAGGTTGGATTCTTTAAACACATAAAGTAGTTTAATTAGGTTGAATTCTTTAAACACACAAAGTACTTTTAAATTAGCTTAATTTTTAGACCACGCCTAACCCCAATGCTGCAACAGAGAATGGTTCAATTCTTTAAACACAGAAAGTAGTTTAAATTAGTTTAATTTTTAGATGGCGCCTAACCCAAAATGCTGTAACAAATGGTTCAATTCTTTAAACACACAAAGTAGTCTAAATTAATTTAATTTTTAGACGGCGCCTAACCCGAATGCTGCAACAGAGAATTGTTTTTGGGGCGAGTGGAGGGTAAGGGGAATTAATTTGCACGACATATATATATATATATATATATATATATATATATATATATAGGAGATGGTTCTGGTGTAAATCATTCTTGGTGTGTAAACTGTAAATCAATCTCCAACCACACATCCATCAAAATCCAATAGTTAAGATTTGGTCAAAGGGGCGGTGACATTCTTGTAAATAAAGGAACTTTAAAAATACGGTGGCCTTTTGGTAATTTTTGCGTTTAGGTTAAAATTAAAAAAAAATAAAAAAAATCGGACTTTCAGGACGCGGGCTAACGGAGACACAATCATATGCTGACGAATACATAATCATATGCTAACGAAGTAGAATTATTTCATGCACAACTCCTAACTTTAAACACAAAACTGATTTTGTTAGGAAATTATTAAATGACGACTTTTATATGGTTGGAAAGCTAGCCAAGCCTAATTTTCAACAAAAAATAATTTCAAAAAAATATGAATCGTGGACAAAGTTATATTTGTTTGATTAAAGATTGTTAGTTGCATTATTTGGCTTCAATCCATAACATTATTGCTTTTGTTAGCATTACGTATAACATTTCTTTAACATTACATAATACTTCTGTTAGCATACGACAGTGCTAACAACAACAAATGATAAAATTTAATAAAATTGAATTGTTAAAGTCTAAAATTGATGTGATAGCAATATAACTAATCATGATGCTAGCGAATCATCTGTCATATGCTAACGAATCATGCTTAATTAAGGTGGATGTTATACATTAATAATACACATGCAACATTAAACACATATGATTCTATTATCAGATATAATTATACTACATTAGCATTATTATAATATTTTAGTTTGCATATGTCAATGCTAACGTTAGTAGTGCATTAACATTCTCATATAAAAAATCTCTTAATGCATTAATGTATTGTTCATTGTGAATTTAATTGATACTAATGAAATATTTGTTATATGCTAATGAAACACATCCTAATTGAGATTAAATAAACATTTATAAGAATATAATTGATGTCAATGAAGCATATATTAATTGAAATGTAATAAATATTTACAGTAATATAGTCGATGCTGATGAAATATTTGGCATATGCTAACGAAGCATTTTTTATATGCTAACGAAACATACCTAATTACGATTGAATAAAACTTTATCGCAATATAACTGAAGCTGGTGAAACATTTGCCATATGCTAACGAAACATATGTCGTATGCTAACGAAGTATTCAGAGCTTAAATTGTCATATGATAACGAAACATAAGTCGTATGCTAATGAAGTATTTTGAGCTTGAATAAGCGTGAAAAATGAAACTTTTGTATTTTTCATCCATATTTTTCCAAATAGACATATGCTTCACTGATCTTAAATGAAAGATGATTAAAGGACCTTTAATTTGATATATTATTTGCGTTAATCCGATGAAAAATGAGCAAGTTATGATCGTTCGAAGTTTTTAAGAATTTTTTTATATGCTGAGTCAGCATGACATCGGCTTTTTTTCAACAAACGGACGAAAATACCCCAAAGGCAGAAAAAAGTAGCGAAAATAACAAAAATGCCACCGCATGTTTGATTAAATCTGGAGCGCCCATTTTTATTGAATGTGTGGTGATAGATTGGTTTACAGTTTACATACCAGGAAATGGTTTATATTTGATCCATTCCCTATATACATACATATATATATATATATATATATATATAGGATATGGTTCATATGAGAACACCTTGTTGGTGTGAGAAATGAGAATACATCTTACACCAACCAATTTAATGGTCAAATGTTTGAGATTTAAGGTGACAATTTCGTAAATAATAGGGCAAAAAATAAGGAAGGAGGGCTATTTTCGTCCAAATCCATTAAAATTGATAATGTCAGCAATTAAAAAAAATCTTAAAAACTTTAATCGACCATAACTTCTTCGTTTTTAATCCAATGCACACAAAAAATATATCAAATTAAATCTCTCTTCATGCTCTTTCATTTAAGATGTCGAAAGGCTATGTTTGGATGAAAAAATATGAACGAAAAATAAAAAAGAATTTTTTTTACGCGTGTCCAGATTGTAAATACTTTCGTTAGTATATAATAATTTTTCGTCAGTATTATGATAACATATGAACGTATGCTAATGAAACATTTGCCATATACTAACATAATATATTCGATGTGCTAACAAAGAATTATCATAATGCTAACATAGTATAAATTTATTAGGGTTTATTAAATCTCAATTATGGTTTATTTAATCTCGATTATAGTTTATTCCATCTAATTATCATTATTCTTTTGAAATTTAATTTTTTGTTTATAGTTCTTAATTGATTATTATAGTTTATCCTATCCAATTATAATTTATAACGTATGTTGATAGAGTATTGACATATGCTAACATAGTGTATTCGCAATGCTGACGAACCAAAACTATAATGCTAACGTAGTACAAATATATTATTATTATTATTATGATTTCTTTCAACTCATTTAGGGTTTATCACATCCAATCAATGTTTATTTCATCTAATTAAGTTTATTTCATCCAATTATGATTTTTTCCATTTAATTAGGGTTTATTAAATCGAATTAGGTTTATAATTAATTTTTAGAATATTTTTTTCGCCAACAATATTTGAAAACTTTAATTAGCATAACTATAATGCTTCGTTAGCATTATGATAATACTTCGTTAGCATAACGATCTGTTATCAAATCCTCCGCGATTTATAAGAATTACCAAATTACAGTAATACCCCGCGCGAAAAACTTTTCAGATATTACAAAATTGTCACCGCCTTCTTCATCAAATCTGGACCTTTGATTTTTGATGGATGTGTGGTGTGAGATGTGTTCTTATTTCTCACACAAGGGGTTATTTTTATATAACCCCACCCCTATATATATATATATATATATATGCTAAACAACAATTTTGTTTAGTCAGATCCCACCACTTTCAAATTTCAACTCCCTTAGCTCGATCTATAATCTATAATTCACTGCAAATGGCATCTTCTCTCTCTACAAAACACTACTTTCTCGGAGCTCCTGCATCTTCTTCCTCCCTTGGAACCTCCGCCCTAGGATCTATCTGCCTGCCGTCGATGCTCCCCGCCCGCCCGCCCCACCCCAAACGTCTTGGTATCTAATCTTTATATATGTATTAACCAAATTTGGAATTGGATAACTTTACGTACGTTTTCTTAATTTGCTCTCTCCATCTCTCTTTATATTTATAGGTGTGAGTTATATTATGCACCGTGCTTAGTGTGGACAAGAATGATATCATAAATATTGAATTAGTAGTCTCCTTCTCATTTGGAAATTCAAGTCAAATTCATTAAGTACTGTATACATTCTATCTTTTACATGATAAAAATTTGTGTCAGATAGTCTAACAGGTCGACAGATCAAACCGGCCAAAATCCACCTAAAATAACCGAAGACCCACCCATGCCTACTCCCCCGTGAAGCCCAGTCCAACTCTGCCCCCCGCCCTCCCCACCTCTTCCAACTTTGTTTTTCTATTTCGTTTGGTTTGTTAATGCTTTTAATCATTTTTTTTTCTTTTTTTTAATTTTTTTTTTCAAAAATCATCTTTTCACCCAATTAATTATCGAGCATAGAGTACGAGTCCACGCATTAGTATCGGGCAAGTGCACTGCATGAGACATCAGATAAAAAAGTTAATTTAATTCAAAAAATTAAACTAATTCAATTCAATTTTAGGGTTTACTAATTTCACTTTAGGATATATATTTATTTCCAAAAAATTAATGATCGAGCGTAGTACATGAGCTCATACGTTAATATCGGAGGAGTGCACTACGCAAGATGCCGAATAAAAAATTTAATTCAAAAAAATAAATATATATTTGTAAAAAAAATAAGAAGAAATTAAAAAGAAAAATAAAAACTGAAAAAATGGAAAAGAATAAGGGAAAGGGGGCCACTAAAGTACTTAAATAAAAAAGATCCGTTAGGCTGTCTCACAGGAGACCTCCCATTTTACATAGATCAACATTTGAAAGAGTAATCTTTCGAACTATTTTTTATGAACCTCTTTCAATAATTTGTTTTTTTACAAAGAAAATTAGTTTCATATTATGTCATTTATGAGAGATTTACAATAACAATAACATATATATCATACTCTCTCAATCCCATAATTGTAGTTACTTATTCCTTTTTCATCTATCCCAAAATTATAGTCTACTTTATTTATATATGCGCATTAAATTTTCATTTTTCTCAATATACCTCTATTTAATGTTCTTTGAAATTAAAATCCCTTATCGTTTGAATCAATAAATATGAATGTATTAGGGAAAAAATTATTTAATTTTACTTTTCTAAGTACATTATTATTTTTTCTTAATATATATAAAAAGGGGAGAAGGACTACATTTTTAAGACGGATGGAATATATTATTAGAATGAGAATATATACACAAAATTCATTCGGGATAATATTTCTTCAAGATTAATTAACATGCTTATATGCGTAAATGTGAAATGCCTATCTATATTCTAATTTTCTAAGTGCCCTTACATTTTTTTCTATAATAAATATTAAAAAAATAATGTGTTTAATAAATTTCAATAATAAATACCGTTTGGAAGGATCGGAGTTAATAAAAAGTAAACAAAGAAAATTGTAAAAAAAGATATAAAAATGGAAAATCCAAAAAAAAAATGGAAAAAGGAAAAAAGGGCCGAAAAAAAAGAAAAAGAAAACAACAATTGAATTTTAGTTTTAAAAAAAAAAGATAAAAAATAAGGAAAACACGAAAAAGGGGGAAAAAATGAAAAGGGCAAAAAGGGGGACGGAAAAGAAGAAGAAAAGGGTGGCAACTGGAAATGTTTGAGCCCAGGCCAATGAAGGTAGGGGTCTGCCATTCAACACTCTTAATATATTTATTATAAATAGATAAATAGATAAATTGACCCTATATTTTGTAATTTTTTTTTTGCTCGTATGCATATTTTATATGTTGTTTAATAATCTTTTCGATTTTAATTTTTAAAATAAGAGAGGTGGTAACATTATAATGTATTGAAAAAATTATTTAACATAAAATTTCAAATAAATGCTTGTATGGTCACTGCGCTTATATAAAAAACTGTGTAGCTTAAATATTTATAATGTATGATAGATTTACATGATCAATAATAGATGAAATTTTGTAATGATTGGATTTCAAAAACTTTAATAAGTATGTTCAAAATGTGTTTTAAGATATACACATGTATATTATATATGCTAAACAAATTTATAACTTTCTAGAAATGTAATGAAATTTTGTTATGATTGCATTAATTATCATCATTATTTGCTTTGTATTTTTAATAATATTTATTAAAAATGTATGAAAAATGCATGTAAATTTTTGAATAAATTCATTCTCAAAATTACAGGTTTTATTCATGTAGATTAAATTTTTTGTGTACAATTAAATGAATATTATAGAAAAAATATTAGTTTTTAGGGATGAAAAATGCTATTTTGGGAGGGGGAATTAATTGACCATGCTCTCTGGCTGTCATGGAATTGAATATACTCTCTCTCGCTGTCACAGACCGTGCATGGTCTCTGGTTGTCATGGACCATACTCTCTCACTGTCAATTGTCATGGACCATAATTGATAATACCATATATATATAACGTCATACACCACGTACACACTAATTACTAAACTGGAAATTACCCTATATATAGTTTCAAATTTCATTCACCTAGCTCCCTCTCGATCTCACCATCGCGGCAAATGGCATCTTCTCTCTCTACAAAACAATTTCTCGGACCTCCATTTTCTTATGTTGGAACCGCCTCCCTAAAATCTATCTGCCTGCCGTCGATGCTCCCCGCCCCACCATCCCACTCCAAACGTCTTGGTATCTCAGTTTTAAATATGTATTAATCAAATTTCAAATTTAATTTTGAAGTGGACATAACAAGTTTATGTTTTGTTTGCTCTCTCTCTCTCTCTCTATATATATATATTACACACACACACACACATAATAGTGAGTTGCGCCATGATTATTTACTACAATTTTATTGCTTATTTTAGTATATATTTTAGTGCTAACTAGCATAAAATATATATAATTAGCGCCAAGAAACAATAAGGTAACCAATGAAAATAAAAATAAATAATTTGCACTATAATATATATATAGATCTTATCAACGTACATTTGAAAGATTAATCTTCCGAACAACTGACACCTTCTGTTGAAATAACTAAAAGACAAGTAAAAATTAAAAATTGGTAGCAATAAAGTTTTAGATTAAAATTAGATTTTATGAATTATCGATCACTGAAATGGGTGAGCAAGTAGTTACATTTTTTTCCCGCTTATGATGAACAGTAATTAAAGCCTCCGGTAGCACCTTTGGGACTTACTTCCGTGTGACTACATTCGGAGAATCTACCGGAGGCGGGGTCGGGTGCGTGATCGACGGATGCCCTCCTAGACTTCTCCTATCCGAAGCTGATATGCAACTTGATTTAGATAGAAGGTATAAATATCCTACATTTCATAATTTACCTGGTCATGCATGCATTATGAACTTATTCCTATTTCACAGTCCATCAAAGCCAAAAAGAAAAGATATAAATTTGGTTGACATGCATGGCGCATGATATATAATTCATTGTTGATAAATTTGTGATTTTGTTGCATTTAGGAGACCAGGTCAGAACAGAATAACTAGTCCTAGAAAAGAGGCTGACACATGCAAAATAGCATCAGGGGTTGCTGATGGTTAGTTATATTTTTATCTACTGACATATATAGAAATATTTTGGAGTGATTTTAGGCACGCATGGAATTTATTTAAATAAAAATTGATGTTGCCAACCATATATATATATACTCACTGCAGGGGTGACCACTGGATCTCCAATCAAGGTAGAAGTCCCCAACACTGACCAAAGAGGACATGTAAGATCTACCAAAGCCTATTGAATCAAATCTAAACATATATAGATATATACTTGAATCAAAATTTAATAAGTTTATCACTGAAGATGGCTTGAGATGAACCATTGTAACTGTTAAATATATGGCCATTGCATTGGTTGTTAGCTTCTCATAATAAAGCTCGAATATTCAGGATCAAAGTGACATGTCAATTGTGTATAGACCGTCTCACGCAGACGCGACTTATGACTTCAAGTATGGAGTCAGATCAGTGCTGGTAATTAAACACAACTGAACTTTAATTAATTTGTGATGCCATGATCTGTGGAAGATGCATGTTTTAAAACAATTGATGTTTTTGTAACATGTATTTTTGAATGTTGGTTTAAAATCAAGGGTGGCGGTAGAGCCTCTGCAAGAGAAACCATTGGGAGAGTTGCTGCTGGAGCTGTGGCTAAGAAGATTCTAAAACAATATGCAGGAACTGAAGTAAGTTTACACGTTGAATCATGACCTTCGTTATTTCTCTAGAGTTCTTCCATTTGCGCATCCTTTTTTTCTTCTATAGTAGATTCTCTGCCCCCCACAAGGAATGTTTAGTTAGAGTTTCACAATTTGATGGATTATTTTGCTATCTTCATATATTATTATTTCTTTTCTGGTTTGTTGAGATTGAGAGTTGAGGAGAGAGAAGACCAGATAGCTTATAGATTTGATCAATGGATATGGAAAAGGTATAAATGCATGCTCACACAAGATCTGTTGATTTGATCAGGACCTGGACCCGTCAGATGGCCTAACACAAGTTTTTGTGTTAATTTAAAGTCATTCACTGATTGTATAACTAACTCAGACTTTGCATAACAGATTCTTGCATATGTTTCTCAAGCCCACAAGGTTGTCCTTCCAGAAAATTTGGTTGATCATGAAAGAGTAACATTTGATCAGGTATATATCAAATTCATTGCTCTACCTACCTACTTTTTTCTGTGTATAATCTAAGTTACAGTTTCATATAATAGCCAAAAGAGCTCATAATCATTAAGGTTTAAATGAAGAACATTCAGTTTTACATTTGAGATTTTGGTTTTTCAGTACTATCATTGTTCATAAGTTTATTTTTGTTTTTTTTTTTCCTGTGGTTTGTTATGATTTGAATGATCAGATAGAGAGTAATATAGTACGGTGCCCGAATCTTGAATACGCTGAAAAAATGATTGCTGCCATTGATGCTGTGAAAGCTAGAGGTGATTCTGCTGGTGGTGTTGTTACCTGCATAGTTCGAAATGTCCCAAGGGTAAATGTCTCTGTTCTATTTAGTGAATATGGTTGACGGTCTGACACGAGTTTTTATGATCAATGCCTACTAAACTTTGATTTTGTGAATATTGTTGTTGTATTAGGGACTTGGTTCTCCAGTTTTTGATAAGCTTGAAGCAGAGTTAGCAAAAGCTATGATGTCAATACCAGCAACAAAAGGATTTGAAATTGGGAGTGGATTTGCAGGTGCAGAAGCATACGTACTATTATATTAATTCTGGTTTATGTATATCACCAGTAACTTATTATGATGAAAATAATTAATCAGGTACATTGATGAGTGGTAGCGAGCATAATGATGAATTCTATATGGATGAACATGGTCGAATTAGGACAAAAACTAATCGATCTGGGGGTATACAGGTGAGAATTGTGTTATTACATACATACAAATGATACACAACTTTGTATCTCTTTCAGAGTAATTTTTTTGTTATATTTCCTTCAATATTGTATTGCAGGGTGGGATATCAAATGGAGAAATTATCAACATGAGAATAGCTTTCAAGCCAACTCCTATTATTTCTGTCTGTTCTCTCTCTCTCTCTCTCTCTCTCTCTCTCTCTCTCTCTCTCCCTCCTCTCTCATGAGTCATAAATTAAGTTTGATTATGCAGAAGAAGCAGAATACTGTGACAAGAGACAAACATGAGACAGAGATCATTGATCGAGGTCGGCGTGATCCTTGTGTTGCTCCACGAGGTATTTTCCCCCTACTATAATTAGTAATTTCCCAAAGATATTTATGGGTTAGATGGTTCAGTTATAAGCTTCTTCCATGCCTACGTTGCCAAAAAAACCGACTTATCAGGCCGCTCAAACGCAGGAATAGAGGGATCGGATACGGGGAAAAAACTTAGAAAGACTATTTTGGTAATTTCATATATAATATTTAACCCATGCCTCTATAGAAACTTTATTTAGAACACCAATTCTCATGTGCACCTGCTGCACATCAAATGGTCAACGTGTTGACTGGGTCAATGTGTTCGAAAAAAAAAAAAATCGAAATAGATGATACTTTTTGAATTTTAAGTGGTTTTTACTTTTTATAGGTTAATCAGGTCAACATGCGTTTTTCGGCGTTGACCCAGTCAATATAAGACCATCCATATTTAGAATATTTATTAAATATAATTTTTTTTTCGGAAAAACACATAGGTTATATAAATGAATTTTTCACTCCATTAATATTACATAACAGTTTATATAATATAAAAGATGAGATCTCATGTGCATCAAGAAGTACAAAGTTTTGGGGCGCATGTACTGAGCACATGATAATTTTCAGTGTTAGAAGTGATATATTTTCAATACCAAAATGTCACCATTTTTACTCTTTTAATTTTTTCAATAGTATTTTCAAGTAAAATAAAAGTAATATTTTTCAATATTATAAATAATACTTTGCTGGATCAAATCGGGTCTAGGAGATATCCACTTGTCTAATATAAGATTTGTGTACATCGGATATAATGAGAATTTGTCATAAAAGATATCAAAGTGAATTATTAGGAGTCTGAATGAACTTTCTAGATTAGATATTCACGCGCCAAATTTATTAATTAAAAAAGAAAGTTTTATTCATGAATTAAAAAATATAAAATATTTACTTGAGTCATTATATATTTTCTTATAAAAAATAAGTTTCTTAGATAATTAATATACTAACTAGTACTATTGAAGGTATGAAATATAGTTAAGTTATATCAACTTAATAATTTTGTTATTCAAATTAATTACTTTTACCGAAATTGTTATCAACTATTATTTTAGTCTTAGAGTTTGATGTGTTAACATATTTTTATGTTATTTTGATGAAAAAATAAAAATAAAAATTTATGGTTCCGTCACTGATATGCACGATTTTACAATGCAGCTATTCCAGTTGTGGAAGCAATGGTAGCGTTGGTGCTAGCTGACCAACTGATGGCACAATATGCTCAATGCATGCTATTTCCTATCAACCCAGCATTGCAGGAACCCTTGAAATCACCTAAGACGCATCATTATCATTAATATTTGGTAGAAGGTGACACCTTTGAAAGAATTGGAGCTCGTAGTGATTTGGGGATTGAACAAGTGGAGAAGGAAATCTGTGTTTCAGAACTCAAAAGTGTTTGTTTAATTGTGTTGGGTGCTTTGCCAAGTGTTTTCTTAATTTATTGCATGAATTAAGCACCAAGTTATCTAGGTGCAATTTATATTTGGGAGATGCTATTTGAACCGTTAAATTTACTCTTTACACCACAAATTAAAAAAAATAGAAAAATAATAATTTGGAACTTACTTAAATATCCTTCTTAAAAAGATTAATAAATAAATAAAGAAAAAAGAAAATAAGTCTTCTTCTCCGGCGATACTATCGACAATGTCAAGGCCAAGATTCAAGACAAGGAAGGAATCCCTCTGGATCAACAAAGACTGATCTTCGCCAGAAAGCATCTTGAAGATGGGCGAACTCTTGCTGATTACAACATTCAGAAAGAATCTACCATGCATTTGGTTCTGAGGCTTAGGGGTGGAATTATCGAGCCGTCTCTTATGGCTTTGGCTAGGAAATATAACCAAGAGAAGATCATTTTTCGAACCCATTCATGTTGTTCGAAATTTGCATTTCGAACCAATTTCGAACGAGGAGAAGGAGAAGAAGAAATGTTGGTTCGAACGGCTCGATGTAGAAGAAGAAAGAGGAGGAGGAGAAAAAGAAAAAGAAAGGTTGCGGTTTGGGGTGAAATTAAAGAAGGTTGGGGTTTGGTTTGCGGAGATTTTCGGAGAAGACGAAGGGGAGAGGTGGGGTGGGGTGAAGGAGGGAGGGTAGCTGCCGGTTGGGACTTGGGAGGGACAGCGGTGACGGGGAAGAAATGGTGGGTGGCGGAGGGGGGAGAGATTTCAGATTTATTTTTTTAAAATTGAATTATTATTTTTATGTTATTGTTTTTAAGTAAAATAAATATTTTTAGAGTATAGGGTATTAATGTAAATGCATGTGGTGCAAATAGTAAAATATGTAGTGCATTGAGTAATTAAAGTGCAAAGAGTAAAATATGTGGTCCAAATAGAAACTCCCTTTATATTTTCCTTGTTCTATTTTAATTACACTTGTATTGGAAGGGGCCACTTATTATTAGCTATTTCCCAAAAAAAAAAAAAAAAAAAAAAAATCTCTCTCCCCCTCAATTCTAATCTCCTTCCCCAAATTCTTATATTCTTACAACTTTATTGTATAAAAAAATATCTAAAAAATTAAGAAAATTACAAGTTCATTAGAGGACACTAGATGTGATCCTCTAAATGGAAGTGTGACCTAATTTAGTAGTTTTAATAATGTTTATAATAAGAATATAATAATCATAACAATGGAACACGAATGGAATAAACAATTTAGACTAAAGGATTTCATGTATTAAGAACCCCTATTATTTTACAAAACCAAAATATTCCCCTTAATTTATAAGATCCAAACGGTGCTTTCCATCATTTCTCGGGACTATCTATCTAATTTTGTTCACTTCTTGACCATATGTCCCACTTAGCCATCACAACTTTTTGACTCTTTGGCCCTGCTTTGTTAAGAGTAAAAAAAAAAAAAAAAAAAATGAAAGCACATCTTCAAAATTTACTTATGTTATAAGACTTGAATCACAAGAGTGAGACATTCAACTCACAACACAAGTAAAGTTTATGATGTATGATCATCATTGAGTAATTCGGGGCACGACATTCGATGCGATATGCACTCAAGTAAAAAGGTGATGAGGTAATACATCTTAAGTTCTAATTTCACTCACTGAGTAACTAGGGGCACGACGCTCGTTGCGACGATGCACTCAAATAAAAAGGTGTAATGAAATTGAACTAGTTTTAAAAAAAATATGTGCAATCATAAAAAAACAATTGTTCCTAAGAATGTTCTTCTTGTACCATAC
Source organism: Perilla frutescens (assembly GCA_026008535.1). Taxonomy (NCBI): domain Eukaryota; kingdom Viridiplantae; phylum Streptophyta; class Magnoliopsida; order Lamiales; family Lamiaceae; genus Perilla; species Perilla frutescens. Next base: position 7,399,442 of record BRKX01000013.1, on the reverse strand, counting down.
AATGAATGTTCTTGTAGATGTTAACATTGGTTGCAACATACTGGGTAATTTTTCTTGTGTGTGATTTTTTTTAATCCCCGTCTACATAATCATATCTAGGCATTTCTTAAGATCATTCTTATCTTTTCTTTATTTCACAGTTTTATTTTAGTGGATATATTTTTTAATTGGACTTTGTTTGTTTTCCACTAAATTCGAATTTCTTGGAAGAAGATAAGTATATGATTGTTTGAGATTTGTTTTGCTGGACTCCTTGAGATTTCTAAGTGTATTTAAAATTTGACTTCTGCAAATGTTAAACTTGCTGTTGATCCAACATTTTTCTCCACATCAATGCTGGTCCTTTGAGCTCTGATTTTCAGACGTGGCAGTTGTGCCTTGGACTTCTTTTCTGCGTTACTAAGTATCCTTTCTATCTAGAAAGGGGGAGAAGTGCTTGCAGATATTAAGCACAAAAGGGAGAGAAATTTGAAGTTAATGCCTGCCTGTTAGGAGTTCTGCATATTTCATATTTCTTTGATTTGCAAGCAAAATTGTTTTGTCTATGTTTTGCATTTAGAGGGAGATTATTGATTTAGGGGAGTTTATTTTTCAATGTTAGATTTTTTTATATATTCAAGTATATCTGTATTATTTGATTTTGTGTAGAAAGGCAAAGATTAAGATGGAGATTGTTAGAATTGATGTTGATCACACCTATTTTTGTTTATTATTAATCTTTACCTTTCTTAATTTTTGTAGATATTTGATGTACTTGATTTTAATATTTTTAGATATCCTTAATTTACTTAATTTTATTATTTGATATCTATTAATATTAGGGATGAAAAATCTATCTTTGATAGAGTTTGAGTTTGATAGGATACTTCCTTTTTGATAACTTAACCTTCCTTGTTTCATGTTCCATGTTTATCTTATTTCTTGTGTAGGAAGGAAATGGATAGTTTTGGTATCTCTCAAACAATACTACTCATCTATAAAAAAGAGCTCAAGTTTTAGAAGATTTAGCGACATGAAATTTAGACAGAAAATTCGAGAGCAAATCTTCAGAGAAACAAGAGTTGCCGTTGTCCAGATAATATCGTGCTGAGTGTTAGGCGCTTTTCTGTTCAACAATCTGTTCAACGTCAATTTGCATCTGGAAATTCATCCTCAAGAGTAGTTCGTTTTAAGATTGTTGATTTTGGTGTTTGCCTACATTCGAAGATGTTTTTAGTCATCCATCTTTTAGTGGATGTTTTGATATTTGGTAAAGATTCCCGTATTTGAAGAAGATCACTTTACAGGGAAGTTTCTTTGTTTTGTATTTAGTGATGCTTTCGCCATGAGGCATTGTTACAAATACACTTTGTATTTGTAGCACATTAAATTATTTTCTGTGATATTTAAATCTTCGTTGCGTGTTCTGATGTTACGATGAGTGTTCTAAACATTGGACGTAACATTAGTACTTTGTTTTCGTATTGTATTCCATCCAGTAACAAAACTAGCCTACCAAAATCTCTAGTTTTCTTCTTCATCTTTGGAAAAATATAAAATATAACTTTTTTGAGTGAACATTTTTAAATTTGTGATTGTGGGTACTATAGATGTTTTGCCTGCTTGGCGGCTTTATTTTCTTAAATTAAATCATTCTGAAATGCTGATGTAAGTCAATTATGTTCAAATTAATTGGTGTCTGCTATTTTCAATTCAAAATCGATCACACATTTTGGTCAGTATGATAGCTGCATATATAAATACCATTGATTTAACAATCTTTAAAAAGCAACAGTTCTTAGACTACAAAACAAAGGCTTGTTTGCTCTACAGATGTGAAACAAAAGGTCGAGATAGTTTACTTTTTGACTAGGTTAAGAAACTTATACCAAAGAACATTGATTTTGGGTTTGCAATCTTAGGCATAGATCTTTATACTTGCAGTTATGAATATGTTGTTAGTAGCCTTCATTAAACTCATCAAATGGCCTTTCTTGGTTGAAAAAGTCTCTGAGGCAGCAAATTGGAAAAGGAGAGATGCAAATCCAATATTTTGTTCTGCACTTTGGTTGATGTTGTGATAAATATCAATGATTTAAGACCTATGCAAATTCTGTAAGTCTTTACTTTTATATTTTCTCTAATGCTTTTATATATATATATATATATATATATATATATGTATTCTAACTATAAAATAACATCTACATAATTAATACCCAAACTCTAATGCTTTTATATATATATATATATATATATATATTATTGTTCGATTACTTTAATGTATTATATTCTAACTGCAAAATATCATCTATGTAATTAATACCCAAATGGGGGAGATTCATGTGAAAGGGAGACCTCTCAGTTTCATGAACTACCATTACCATTCTCCCAACTCAATAAAAAAAAGGTCTAAGATATTAATGAATTCGCGGTTAGATATTTAAAGTATAACTCGGTCGGTTCGGCCCTTAAACCATTTGAACGCTCAAAATAAACACTTTTGTAAACAAATTATTAACTTTCTGTTAGTAATTAACATTAATTATTAAATGTGCAAACATTTTCCAATCTAATTCCAAGTGATTCGACAATAATATTGTTCATGTGGGTAAAGATCAGAAAGCTCTCATTATGCGATTTCCAATGGTACCCTCAATTCAATAATTGGATGCCAAGCGATGGAGTATTTGGATGGAAAAAATCTTAGAGGTTAGGGTTCGTATTTTTTACTTACATTGAAAATTCGGATGTCGATTTGATGTCGAATGTCGAATTTGAGTGAAGGATTTGAAATTTCAAAATGTGTGCTATATAATTATGGTTTCAATTTGTTCAATTAACAATTATAAACGATACGATTGAATCTAAAATTGTACGCCAAATTTTGCATGTCTAATTAACTTTAATTACTAATGATTTTCTTTTTACAAAATGAATCGATTGGGCCATTTAAATAATTTCGTGGAAAAAATGAACTCGTAATTTTTTGAAAACAAAATAAAAAATGAGGAGGTTTTTGAAAATTTAATTTTGAAGTCTATTCCCTCTCACTTTATCCCACATATATTATATATACTCCACTTTGGTCTCTTCCATAGTTTAAGAATTATTTTGATGATGGGTTATTCAACTAAACTTCATATCTATCTATCTATATAATGTAATGGAATTCTCTCCAAAAAATTTTCGTTCCCAAAAATATCAAATCATTTACAGTTTTTATAAATAAAAAATTATTTACTCTCTCTCTTTCACACACACACACACACACATATTGTACAAGTCACACACTTTTTTTATTTTAGAATTCATTTGTATTATATTTAATAACATATTTTCTTATATACATATCATTCAAAATCTATTTGCACGAACGAATAAATATGTGAGCTTTTACATATTAAGAAGTGATTGATAACGCTAGATAGATTTTATTATGTCAAATAATTACCAACACACACACACACACACACATATATATATATATATATTAAATACATTAAATAAAATAATTAAGTGAATTATTTCATAACAAACATCATAATCGGTATCATGTTTTATTATACTTTATATGTAGATATAACATTTATAATATTTTTTAATTATATTGAACATGAAATAGTTAACAAATTAACATTCTAATTAAATGAATAACGAAATAAAATAGAGATTGATATTTATAAATTCATATTGTATTATTTTTGAAAAAATATAATCTAATGCTATTTGATATACAATCATAATAAATATATTTTGTAGTGTTCATTACACTTCAGTACAGGAAAATTGGACTTTTTACACTTTTAATCCACACTTTAAAAAAAATACATATTAACATATATTTTTGCACAAATTAACACTTATAAAACTAGAATAATTTTTCAGCTTTGCAAATGTTGGCATGTATTGTCGAAAATCTTTCAAACTCATTCTTTACTGTCCATGTTAACATTTGGCAACCCTTGAAATTGTCTAGCATTTTAATCGTTAATTTGTGCAAGCGTACGATATCAATATGTAAATTTTGAATTTTAGAATAGAAGTATAAAAACGATCAATGTTGGATACTAAAGTGTAACAATTATATTTTAATGTAAATAAAATGAAGATATATAAACTGCATTATTATAGTTTCTTAAATTGAAATTTTTATGTTTCAATATATATTTATTAACCTTATTTTGACTTCATTTATTTTACATAAAACATAATTATCATTTTCTTAAGAGTTAAATCAAACAAATCTATATAAATATACCAACTTAAAAATATTTAAAATGAAACATAATTAGTTATTGGTATAATATTTGGTTACATATATATTTCAGAAGTTTTTAGTCATAGTCAATTATATGTGATTGTTTCACGAGTCACAAAGCATGTTGGTTTGAAAGTTTTTTTTTTACTCACAAACCCGACCTATGGTATTGAGGAGATTTGAACCCGTAACCGTTAGTTTCCAAACAACCTCACTCCACCACTAGGTCATCCCCACCGGGACGGTTTGAAAGTTTTTATTTGTAAATATTATGATAGTGTAGCAAATGATACTACAAACATTGTATACAAATAAGTGTTGCATAATTTACAATATAATATTTTGATTGTAGTAGTTTATTAATTATTTATACAATTATTTGAAACAATGTTATATTATAATATAATATATATGTATATACATATGTATATGTTTGTAATCAAGCAATTATTTCTTTTAACGATTGTCAACTTATTTTTTTGTTAGATTCGAAATAATAACTATCTGATATAAAAAAAAAAAGATAACTGGATAAATAAAAAATGGTATTAACTTATTAACTAAAATAATTATCTATAAAATACAAAGATGTAGCACTTATATTAAAAATTATGTGTATCGATCACACGACAAACGTAAATCTAGTTATCATATATGACCTATTTAATGAAGCGTGAAATTTACAATATTTAATGTAAAATGTCAATTGGTTCGAATTTCCTCAATATCATAAGTTAGGTGTGTGAGTAAAAAAAATATAAAATGTTAATCTTCGATACCACAAAGGACATAATTGTAGATAATTTTGAAAAGTAGTATTAAATATGGAAATATTAGTATATAATTTGTTACCCGGATAAAATGTGTCAAACCACCTTGTATTTTCCCAAATTCAGTACCAAATCCTATGTGATTTTTAAATTGTACAAAGACCTCTCTTGTGTTTTAAGAAATATGCATAACTTCCCGTTTTAAAAATTTTGGACCACAATATCAGTATTTCACTTGATTTTTGTTTTTAAAAAGTTTTGGACACTTGACTTGAATTCTATTTGAAAATGAGAGCATTTTGGTTCAAAATTGTTAAAAAGTGAAATTGTGCACATTTTTTTAAAACTACTAGGGGATTTGGTAAAATTTTAAAAATATGGGGTTGTAAATGAAAAGTTACTCCCGAACTATTTGGAATTCGGTTCGATTATAGTTCGTTTGAACTTGTTTAGTAATTTTCGTTAACTAAACAAGTTAAATTTGAGTTTGACACTGCTCGACTCGTTAGCTTGAATATATAAAATTATTAATTTAATTAAACTTATACTTTTATAATTTAGTTAACAATAACCATATTAAGTCTCTAATTAACTTAATTTGTTGAGAAAAATGAATTTTAATAAATATAGTATTATTTGTGAATAAAATAATTTATATTTAAAAGAAAATAATGAATATTTAAAGTTAAGTATACATTTTGAAAATTCGGTTAGGCATAACTAAGCTCGATGAGCCTCGATGTATTTGATAAATAAGTTGAAAGCTCGTCTCGATAAGAAACGAGTCAACCTTGAACTTGAAAATACGTAGCACAACTCGGTTCGATACACCTCACCGTGTAGTTACTAAACAATACAAAAATTTTAGTAAATCTAATGAAAAATATATTTACAATAAAATATAAAATTTGAACTTTTTAAAATGAAATATAAAGGGTTGGCAGGTCAGCATACATTTTAGTCTTGGGGGTCCATTTCCATAGATTGACAGATCCAAATCTTATGTTATGATATGTTTGGAGCCTAACATTATTTTACTCTTAAAACTAGCCGTTGTGTTTGAACTCCAACGGCTATCGCATTTAAATCCCCATCCATACAAATAGCCGTAACTCATTTCTTCACTTAAGTATTGAACTATCTATCTCACTCCTCCGCCAGTCATTCCTCCTTCCATTTCCAATTTCCATCTCTCTCTCTCTCTCTCTCTCTCTCTCTCTGAACACTCTCATACACACAAGCAGCAAAATCAAGATGAACGATCTAATGACAAAATCTTTCACCAGCTACGTCGATCTAAAGAAAGAAGCAATGAAAGACATGGAGTCGGGTCCGGACCTCGAAATGGGGGTGACCCAAGTAGACCACAACCTCACTGCATTCCTAGAAGAAGCAGAGCAAGTGAAGCAAGAGATGAATTCAATCAGAGAAATCTTGACTCGATTACAAGATTCCAACGAGGAAGGCAAGACTCTACACAAGCCCGAAGCCCTCAAGTCGCTACGCTCCCGTGTCAACATGGATATTCTCTCCGTGTTGAAACGGGCTCGGGCTATAAGGGTCCGGTTGGAGGAGATGGACCGCTCCAATGCGATGAACAGGAGGCTTTCAGGCTGCAAGGAGGGAACTCCCGTCGATCGGACCCGATCGGCCGTGACGAACGGGCTGAGGAAGAAGTTGAAGGAGCTGATGATGGACTTTCAGGGGCTGCGCCAGAGGATGATGACAGAGTATAAGGAAACTGTGGGGAGAAGGTATTTCACCGTCACCGGGGAACTCCCGGACGACGAAGTTATTGAAAAGATTATCTCAAGTGGAGATGGGAATGGTGGTGAAGAACTGCTCTCTAGAGCCATCCAGGTATTCATTAATCAAACTTACTTGTTGTTTGTGAAGCTGTAGCATTGTTGTTGGTTGATTAATATTTGTGGTATATAGGAGCATGGGAGGGGAAAGGTGCTGGAGACGGTGGTGGAGATACAGGACCGCCACGACACGGCCAAGGAAATCGAGAGGAGCCTGCTGGAGCTCCACCAGATATTCCTGGACATGGCGGTGATGGTGGAGGCGCAGGGCGAGCAGATGGACGACATCGAGCACCACGTGATGAACGCGGCTCAGTATGTTAGTGATGGAAGCAAGAACCTCAAGATTGCTAAAGATCACCAGAAGAGCAGCAGGCGCTGTCTGTGTATCGGAATCATTCTGCTTTTAGTCATCATTCTTCTTGTTGTGATCCCAATTGCCACCAGTTTCACTAAATCTTGAACCTCTTTTTGCCTAAGAATTCTTTAATTCTTTGCTTCACTCTCGTGAGATAAATGTAGCAGTAGTTTTAAGTGTGTTTTGCTGGTCCTTTTTTTGTTAAAGGACTGTTATATTTTCAAGGGTTTTGCCCATTCATGTAAAATTTCATGTAATTTGCAAGTGTGACAAATAAATTTCATTTCAAATCATATTATGAAACCGTTCAGGGGCATGCATACAGTCTTTATGTACATCCCTAAAAGGAAAAGGAAATCTCTCATTTCCTTTTTCTACCACGGGGCTTGCTTGAGGAGGAAACGCCAACACCATTCTTTCCCACGTCTTCATCACTTGCTTCGTCTAAGCTTTCAGTCCTGTCTGTGGACACTTGTTCTTCTTCCTCTTCTTCATCATCAGGAAATTTGTCCGCCGTGGGTTGTTTGGAGAGCCGGTCACGAAGGTCTCTCAGTTTTGCTTTCTTGGAGTTCAAGACCTGAACAAACTGAAAGAAAATATTGTGATTACATTGTGGCCAATCTTGTAACAAATTAACAAATCAATGCAATTCAAGAACATATTCGAGGAGATGATCCGGAGAGATGCACACTCAAAAGCATACTTTTGCATAGATTTCTGATTCAAACTCTGATTTCTCACTGTTGAGTTTCTCACTTTGTGTTAAACATTTTTCAGCCTCCATTTTGAGCTTGTCGAATGATTGTGATTTCCAGACAACCTCCTCCTATTCAAACCAGAGAACCAAATGATGAGAGTAGATTAAAATATCATACGAAAGATTCCTTTAAACTCCACTTGGATCAACTGATCAGAATGAGAGGGCACAGAAGTTGAGAGCACAAAGTATGCAGTTTAGTTTCACATTATCATTTCACTTGGCTTGCAGTTTGAACTCGATTGTGCAACAGCACCAAAAGTTTATAACTGGATAGAACATCCTCACTCTACAAAAAGATGGTTATGGCAATTTTGCACACCCATGAAACTACAGAAAAGTTGACAGAACTCCTGCTAATTAGGAAATAGATTTGCATCTGCGATTATCTTGGCACGTTCCCATGAAAATAATGCAAGAGGGAGTAACATATGAGGTATCTTGTCTCTTACACTCAGCTTTATATTGGCATCCATGAGAAAGTCCAAAACATCCACTGTGGTTTTCTTGCTATTGGGTGAAGGATGGCATTTCCACCGCCATTCCAGTTTCATACCTTCCTTCTCAAATGTCCAAGATAACTGCAGTGAGAAAATCAAAAGAAAAATGAGTATAAAATCACTTCTTTCTGATAGATAAAACAATTGTTGGATATCTTCCTATCCCCACAATATGAACATTCTTTTCACCCATTGTAAACCTAATATTCTCAAGTTTGGTGAGAACATAGGTATATCAATAGTTTAGAAAATGAAATACATATAGTTGCCAGCCAAACTTTTTGAAAACACATGTTAATTCATGTTTCAGAGTAGCCAACAACTTTGCACGTCAAAAATCATATACACTTTGAATAATGCATCAAATGATGTATAATGACACAACTAATCGACTCCATCATAAATCATGCCGTATGAAGAATACTAGTTCTATAAACTTTCATCTGTTTCCTTGTTCGTATTGTCGCAAAAATCTCACTTAATTCTTCTATTTAACATCAAAAGCCAAACTCTATCTATAGATTTATATGAACGTACACAATCAACATTTGTGCTTGCTTGGATAAACTATTTTGATCATTTTATGGAGAATGTAGTCTATCTAACACATACGGTCTAATCAGCAACGTTTTTCACATCACTTTTAAAGAAACCTCATTCCTCCGAGACTCTTCACCCGCAAACACGACATGAAGAGTAATTCAGCCATAAACAGCTACAAACCTATAAAAAGTGTCATCTCCACCAAAAAAAAGGCTTCATTTTTCAGTTTAATGTTCTAAACATTAGATTAAATGATCACTATATTCCATAAGCTTTAAGATTGCAGCATAATATTCACATCATAAGTAATCTGCAACTATCTTTCCAAAAATGTTAGCAAAATTTTCGATTTTTCAGTCCTACAGTTACAACACTCACCCAATCAATACATAATCAAAATCCCCCCAAACAAGAGCTTAAATCCAAATAATCCAGAGTTAATACTAATTGAATCCATAAAATTCCACTAAATGCTCAAATCAAGGAAACAAACCCGTTTGCATCCTTCTCCAGCATCCGAGAACCCATAAACCGACCCGGGTTGCTGAAAGCCGAGATACCTCTCGGCTAAGTCAATGTAATCCGAAACTGTTTGATCCCAATACGAGGCTCTCTCCTTCACCTCGTCATCAGTAGCTTTCCCATATAAAAAAAAATAAAATAAAAATAATAATTACAAAATTTATTAGTAATGAACAACATCTGTTACTATTAGTGTACCTACCGTGGCAAGTCCAAGCTTGGAGGCCGTCGGATATGGAAAGGTCGAAGCGGGTCGGGTACCACGTACCCTTCACGAAAACGGGTTCAGGTTCGCTGCCGCCCGTCGCTATTTCAAGTTTCAAGCATGTGTGCTTTGGCCTGTCCATTTCCTTGACGATGAATTTCTGCGAGCTTACTGCGTCTAGTGTCAAGTCAAGTGTATGAAGGAAGCTATTAGAGAGAGAGAGAGAGAGAGAGAGAGAGAGAGAGAGAGAGAGAGAGGGGAGTTCCCGCTTAGTGTGGTGTATTGGCGATTTTCAATTGGAACCCAAATTAAAGCTATAGAGCAGCCCAATAAACTCAACTAGTTTCTAGGAAATCATACGCTGTTCCAACTAGGTGTTCAATTTTGTATTCTAACCATTAAATTGATGTCATGTACATTTAAAAAATTAATTAAGTATCCACTAAAAAAATTAAATATCATTAAACATCCAAAATCAAGTTGAAATACAGGATCTGATCCGAAGAAAAATCTTTTTCTATTTAATAACAGAATCATTGCCAAACATAGTTTTCCCATCTAAAGTCATTCCTAATTTTGAAAATTATTTTTTTATTATAAAGTTCAATCCACTAAGTACTATTAATTGTGAATCACTTTGACAAAACATTCACATACTCTTTTTTGAAACAAAATTTTTTGCATAGTTTAGTAATCAATGCATTTTCTTCGTAATTGCAACCAATTTGAATTTTAAAATTATGTTCTTTTTTTTTGAACTTAACCTATTTAACCATTACTTACAAATGTATGTATAATTAACAAAAAGGAAATGAATAATACAAATTTTTTTATAATTCACAAAGTTACGAATTAATTTTATTTTGTTATTATAATTTTCTTAATTTTTTCATAATTATAATTCCCAACAAAGAAAACTATATATATCATATTTGTGCATCACACAGGAGATATTCTAGTACCATTAAATATCCGAACATTTGCTTTTTTTTATAAAAATATCGCGACCTATAATCAATGACAATGCTGCTCTCATCTTTTCATTTTATGCAGAATTCCACCTTCCCTCGAATTTTCAAATATTTGAAATGTAACTCAGCACAATGGAATTCCTAGATGGAGAATAAATTTGAGACAGATTGAAGGGCGGTTTTTCATCAGAGAAGATTTAAAGGAATTTTGTTTTTTACTTTCTGTTTAAATTTGTGTGATTCTATTGGCAGCCCTATATCTGCATCTCAAAATTCAGGTCGACATTGTCAAAGAAAAACTAATAAATTGTATTTCATCTCATAAATCACTAGCATGAATAGTGATGACTAAATTGTAATTGATCTCTCCGATCAGACGGCCACCGCAACCAGTGAGGCGGAGGAGGAAGTCCTCGAGATGACCACCGGCGGCCACCAATCTGCGAAGTTACAGCAGAACCAGATGCTGCGACTCATTTGTTAGATTTCCAACGGGAAATCAAAATGGCGTTCTCTTGTTGGAAGAGAGGATCTCGTCTCGTCTGCTACAGAACAAAATAGATGTGCTCAATTTCCATCAAACAAAGTACTTCACCATCTGAATTTCCTTTTGCTTGAAACCACATCTCTCATAAAATAGCATGTTCTCACTACTGCAATCAAGAATCACCTTGTAACACCCCATCGACCGAGCATGATCAGACAGGAATTCGATTATCTTCTTCCCTAAATGCTTGCCTCGGACAGAAGAATCCACAACCACATCTTCGATATGACCAACTTTCCCACAATTCCTTATAAATTTCTTCTCTATAAACACACTCCCAGTTGCAATAATCTTCCCTGAATCTTTGTCTTCTATCACGCAGATAAGATGGTCGTTGCCATACTTAGCCACCTCCCCAAATTGTTCGTCAAATGCTTCATCTGAGATGGAGTCGCATACAGTCAGCTGCTGCAGCAGCTCCACGAACCCCTTCTTCTTGTCTGAGATCTCCAACTTTCTCACTTCAAATGCCTCCACTTTTCCAGAAGAGTTTGTTGCTTCCATCGTTTATAGAACAAGAATTCAAGATTGACACCAACTTTCTGAAAAATGAAAAAAGATCAAGAAAAATGAGGTTAGATGTTGAAAATCATCGTGAAACGACTGAATATGTTGTTGCCAACACTGATAATCATACGCTCATCACCAAATTAATCAAGTAACCACTTTTAGAATTCACACCTGCATGGAACTGACAGATCAATCAAAAAGTATAAAATACATGAACAAATACAAAAAAGATAAAGATGAGGAGTAAAAACCAATTCTTTGGGAAAAATAAAGGGACTACAGAGTATTTAGCAAAGTCTCAATTTGCCTGTAATTATACATGTTCCCACAGAATAAATAGCTTCTTTTTCCTAGAGGTATTCTACAATATGATTTCTGATTCCGATCAATTGAAAAATATCTGAACATTGCCATTAATTAAAAAAATATCAGAAGACTCAAAACATGCATAAAAGACCAACATACTAGTATCCTATCTTTATTCATGAATCAAAGCTGCTAATTCATTAGCATACACATGCAGAAATATCTAATAAACAGATTGGAACTCCGTAAAATTCCATGATTTGACAATTACTTGATATAGCCCCTCAAGAAAACGGGTTCAGATTCGCTGCCGCCCATTCATATTTCAAGTTTCAAGCATGTATGCTTCGGTGTGTCTATTTTCTTTAACAATGAATTTCTACAAGCTTACTGCGTTTATTAGCAATTTTCAATTGGAATGAATATGAAAATGGAAACGAGATGGACCAGAATCCAGAAATATGTTTGTTGGGGGGAAGCAGACCCATCAAAGGGTAATGAGAACATGGAAATATAACTTGGAACTTAGAATACATATATCTGATGAGTATGGTAATTAAACACATATGTGATCTACTCATTTTCCTTACTAGTTTTCTCTCACTAGGTTTTGTAGCAAAAGTTTTAATGAAGCATAAATATGGCATGGTAATTTCCAGGGAGAGACTAGGGAGCATTGTGCATTTGTATGATGACATTTGTATTTGCAACTTTTGCTAACCTAGTTTAATTTTGCAGAAACACGCACGCGAACACACACACACACACATATATACATTGTAATGGCCTCTGAACTAACACAAACATACACAGAAAGTGAACTTAGCAACGCAAAAAAAAAATCTAGATAATAATATTAAAACACACTAATCGAGCACCTATCATTGAAAAATTAAATTTTAGATGGACAAATGCTCGTTACAGAAGCAATTCTGAAATAATCTGAAACAAATTAAAAGGTTTTATATCACAAATAAAAAAAAAATCATCGGACTTCTTAAAAAAAATTACAACTTGGACATACGTGAAAAACTTAGGTACGGTTGCTGAAGTGGAAGATCGCCGGACAAATGTTGGTGGAGTGAAAGACAGGCGGCGGACGGTTGAATCAGGCGGCGAAACTAGGAATTCCAACCTTCGACCAAAAATTGAAAATTTATCAAAAATAAAAAGGAAGGAAAATTATCAGTTGAAATTATGAATAGGGGAAGGAAAAAAATCAAATCCATTTACACAAAATCTGAAGAAAATTATAGGTTTTAGGTTGTTTTTTTTTTTTTTTTTTTTTTGTGGGGGCTTTAAAGTAGTTAAATGGACCTTTGTGTTGGGCCTCTTTTTCCATGCCGCTCAGTCACCGAACCCGAATTTTCATTTTTTTCTAATTAATATTCATATTTTTAAAATATTTTTTAAATTATATTTTAGGGACATATCTTATTTATTAAATAGTACATAATTATATTGGTCTTAATTTTTCACCTCCTCTTTTGTAAATGTCAATGTCGTATTTTTTCATATGATATCAATAAAAAAACAACAATGTAATTAATATAGCGGGAGACGAAAAAAATTGAAATTAACATAATTAACATGTACTAATATCATCATTTATGTTCCCAAAATATAATTAAAAAAATATTATAAAAATAAGAATATATATTAATTAAAAACAAAAATTCGGATATAGTGCCTGGTCGCCTGGTCGGGGGCGACATGAATTTTTCCTTCTGTTTTGAGCATTTTTATTTAAACATAACCATCGTTATAGTACAAATATTAATAAATACTCCATCTATTTCATATTATTTGATATTTTAAACTTTTAACTTTGTTTCAAAATATTTTATATTTTACATCTTTTCTCACTTTCTCCCAATTCTACCCTTCCCTGTCAAAACAGTATAAAATTTCTAATAAATATAATTTACTATAATTTGATATATATATATATATATATATATATATATATAGAGAGAGAGAGAGAGAGAGAGAGAGAATGGGTATATTTATTACATTTATTTACAACTTAATTTTTAAAAAAAAATCTAAAACGGAAAGAATATACAACCATTATATCACAAGCATCAAAGTTTAAATATGATTGAAAAATATCAATTTCGAGTAATTAAACCTTGAAATTAGAGAAACCGACTTTGAGGCAGAGTGCAGATCAAAGTAGAATCATCATCCAACTCATGAAAACAATTTCCTAAATTTAGAGAGTGAAACATGAAGAGATCGTGAAATGCGAGTGGCATTAGCATAAATGTTGAGTAACCACGACCCTTGCAGCTAAGTAATATTCCTATTGGTCAATGATCGTCAAGGTTGGATTCCTAATTCCCCAGCCACAACTCCGAAAAAGAAAAGGATACATTTTTCAGTCAGAAATAACAAGAAAATACTCAGAACGTCACACATTTTCCATAGACAACATTACATGTACTAAAAAGGAACAGTTACAGTTTCACTCGGTTATGTTAAAACAAAGCTTAGCCTCATCCCAGGGTCCATTTATCTCAAATTTGTACTCTTGAATTCTAATCAGCCAATAGGGGCACACCAAATTAACGAAAACCAATATACTCAACAACAAAATGAAGAGCAATTGGTGCAACTGATGAACTAAAAACAGAGTTACACCCATTAAAACCAAAGAGAAACACAGGTGTAACCGGCACGAGTATTTCTTTATACAATAACAAACAAACGGAGCAAACAAGAAAACTTGCAAGGAAAATAGAACGATAGCAAAAACATGAAGCCTAGAAGGAAGTCGGGAAGCAATCAAAAGTGAAGCAACTATAGAAGCATTAAGAGAAATGTTGCTCGTAAAGGTAGAAAACTCGAGAGCCCCAGGAGATTCCACAGTGGAACCAGAATAGTTGTGCAGAAATAGATGAAGTACGACAAGAGAGGATGTGAGTGCCCAAATGGAATCTGAACTTATGGAGCGAGTCAGTGTGTGATAGATAGGAGATAAAATGTATAATCCAGTTATAAAGAAAGAGGTTTTGAGAATGTAATTGAGCAGTAGCTCAAACGATAGCATTTCTGCTGTCAAAAGAACGATTGTGAAACCCCACCCTAGAAGAGAAATGTCGAGTAGCATGAGAGACTGCTCACTAAACATAGATCTAAGTGTATAAGTCCAGACCAAGACCACAAGAGCAACAACACACAAATACTGTGAGATGGAAACTGCGTCAAGAATCACCTTAACCAAATCTCTTTTCACAACATTGGCATTCATAATCATGTCTTCGAGGAAAGACTCGTCTGTGTGATTGTCGTCAAACCCGGGCTGCATCCCTCCATAAGCAACTTTTCTCCATTTATGAACAGTTTGAGACGAACTCTTATGTGTATGAGATTCCATTTATATACCGTGCCTATATGATGCCTGAACAAATACATAAGAGACAATTAGCACAAAATGGCTGCAAGAATACAACCATAAAAGCTGATGCAAAAATATTTTTGATAATGCAAGATAAGACCACAAGAAAGATCTCCAGCCCCATTTCATTGAGGTGCTCAAGACCCCATTTCATTGAGGTGCTCAAGACCCTTGATCTGTTAAGGGATAAAGCTTCTGATGGAACTATACCAGGAAATGACAAAAAAACGCATGAAGTTGGAGAAATGTAGTGGTGACATTGCCGACGTAAAGAAACCAGTGGAACATCAGGAAGATGTGAAACCTGAAGAGATACTCCCCTCTGAGGCTTTTCAAGCCATAAATCCCAAGTCTAACTGAATGAGGAAACCACAAGCTCCCCCCTCATACTCCTACAGCTTCTCAAAGCTAAGCGAATGGTTGTATATTCTATCTTAACTTTTTCTTTTTGTTGTCTACTGTCATGAACATTATATTGATTTTCCAAATTAAAATTTGAGGTAACTTCATTGAAGCTTAAGGCACACGGCAGTCTAGTGCATATAGTACCATTGTTATTCCCTAAACAAATTTCATCCATATATTTTCGGAGCAATCAGTATCTTTGTATTGAAGCATTTTTATATGGATTTGAAGCCCATGGAATAGATCATTTGTCAATTCTCGTTTCAATACAACATTTTTGTATAATCTGGGAGAATCAAAACCAAGACATCAAACTCAAGCTTTCAACTTTATAGGTATTGCATATTTGCATTCCATCTACACACATAACAGAACAATTCGCTGCACTCATCTCTAATCTACTCTTGCAATTGAGCCTAAAATATGCCTTCATCTCTTCATTTCATTTACTACTACTGTACTATTATTCAATTAAATGTCCCTGGAAAACTGCTATACATTGATGGTATTATAGCTATTCCTACTGCTAAGGTTCTTATAATTTCACATGTAACTTCATTAATTTTTATTTTTTCTTATTTTGCACTCTGTAGCTGAACGCTCTGTGCAGCGGACCCAAGCAAATTTTATAACTATGGTTCTACCAGCACAGTTCTACAATCGCAAACAAGTCTCAACATTGGCTAAAACCAAAAGCTCGGTCAAATAGACCAAAAAAGGGCAGAATAGAAATGAGCTCAACCACAAAAAGTTTAATGACAACCCAAACAACCTTGAAAAAAAAGGCTCGATCACAATATCGAACAAACCTACATTTCATATCGTAGTGTTGGCCCCTATACAATTTTAGTAAATTGGAGTTTATTATGGCTAATATATAAATGAGTGATCAGAATTAAAAGTATGTTTTTTTTTACTTTAACAGAACGGCCAAGGAAGGAGGCAGAAGAAGGAAAGAGTAGAGTGCTGACAAGATTTAGTTGCAACTGATTAGTCTCATTAAAATTTAGAACCATTTATTCTAAAATATGAATAGAAAAGACAAAGAAAAAAGCATTGTTGTGACAGAGCAACATTTTTGTTCCTAGGTCTAGCACCATGCCGCTATCCAAATTTCAGAAATTTTGGCCACGTTTGCAAGTTACAGGTTCACAGTAAAGCAATGTACTGTCAGGCTATCTGCAGCAATGCTCTCGAAGTCCCATAATAATGAAGAATTGAGCACTAATGTACTACAGCTGCATCCTACTACATGCCAAACAACTATCAATTTAAGCTTGAACAAGGAAGATCTACTCATCTGTTCTACTCATCGTTTCAATTAATTGGCTAGCAACTCAAAAGAAAAAAAAAATACTAGCATGATGCTAAAAGACAAACCAAACTCCTTGATATCAAATCGGTAACATTCGATTAAAGTTTGAGCTCAGCTCTACTCATACTTGTGAAAGCCGAAACTCAAGTGCACTGTGCACACCCTTGTGCCTTGAGAACAAAAGGCATGTTGTTTTTATATGGATATGCTTTTTCCCCCTTCTATATCTTTCCTTGTTCATTTTAGTTTACTTTGAGGTGCAATCATATATTACAAAAAATACACTGCTCATTTATAGGTTTTTAACATGTAAACAGTAGAGGGAAGTTAAAATAAAATAAAGAGAAAATAATGCCTGCTTTGCTTATACAGGTACACCCTAATTTATCATATCAGTCGTGAGTATCCCTAAAAGAGGTCTTCAATCCCTCCAAAATCAAACATCCTAAAATGAGGGCTCCCCAATATAAATCTTTAATCAATCACAAATATCAAACATCTCCAGGGATGCAATCATCTCTAATCTACTCTTGCAATTGTGCCTAAAATGTCTATCTCTTCATTTAATCATCGTCAAAGTGTGGCTAAAAAAATAAGTTTACTTCAACTTCTCTACTGCTGCAGCACTACTACTATTCAATTAAATGTCTCTGGAATATTACATTACATCAATTTTATTATAACTATTCCTACTACTAAGGCTCATATAATTTGACATGTACCTTGATTATTTTTTTATTTTTTTTCTTATTTGCACCCTGTAGCCGAACGCTCTGGGCAGCGGAGCCGAGCATTTTATAACTATGGTTCTATAAGCATAGTTCTACAAAATGCAAACAAGTCTCAACATTGGCTAAAACCTAAAACTCGATCAAATAGACAAGAAAAGGGGAAAATAGAAACAAACTAAGCTCAATGACAACCCAAACAACCTTGTAAAAAAAAAGCTCGATCACAATATCGAACCTACATTTCATAAATATATATAAAAAACACAGCATTTTAGGCGGCGGAAAATTACAATTATCACAAGAAAAGGGGTGATATTTAGGGTTCCCACGATTATCACAGATGAGTATTTCCCTTGAGAATGTAGTAATATGCACAAATAAAAGAGCAAAATATAAAACCCAAAAACCTAGAAATGCAACCCAGTTGAGTAAAAATAGAGCAAACATTAAACAATTCGGCGTTGTTGAAATAATTACATGGACGATTGAAGAACATTCAAAAATTGAAATCGATGAAAATAATAAAGTGCAGCGGAACCTGATAAACTTAAAACAAGAAATGCAATTTTCGCCTTCTCTCCAAATTTGTTGTCTAGGCTACAGCTGTGGAGAGCTCTCTCTCTCTCTCCCTCTCTGTGTTGTGGGCGTGTTCGTCCTTGGAGTTTGAAATGGTGAATTTTGTACATCTGCGTGATTTTACCAAATTAACCCCACACGCAAAAATAGATCGTCTCACTCTCTACTGTCGTCGCCAAATTGAATGTCGTAAGCTTACCTTATTCAATATCAAGATGAGTTTGAATTTAATGTTTTTAATACATTCAAAATTTCAACAACTTAAATAAGCTTATTTTTTAAATTGTATTCATTCTTAAAAAATATAATGAGGAATAAATCCATCATTTTCTTATAAAAAAATAATGTAAGCTCAATTACTTAAAATACTTATCCCTAATTGAATTATATAATATTATATTTTTCTCTTATCTTCAATCGCTTATTAACAAGCTAACTCATGAGTCAATTAGAAAATTAGTCAAATCAATTCCGAATATAGGAGTTAAAAAACTGAAATAAATATATTTTGTCATAGATATGATCAATTTGGCTACACTATAAGAAGAAAGCTCAAATAGGAGCGATGTCAGAATCACTCAATCCCATCAGGGCATTTCTCAACGGATTGGAGCAGTTGGAATCTCCCAATTCCGGCATGAAAAAATACCCATTGGGATATCTGAAAATTGTCGTAGTGTTGGCCCCTATACAATTTGGCAAAAACTTGTATGAGACCGTCTAACGGGTCTCTTACGTTAGACGAGTCAAAACCCGTCCAAACCCCGCCCCACACGTTTTTCCCCCTTTTCTTCTTACTTTCTCACGGCCCAGTTTTTGTTATTTCTCTTTCTTTTTTTTAATTTTCACTTTCTTTTTTCCTTTTTTTTAAATAATTATTTTTAAAAAAAATTAATTCAATTCAATTTTAGTGCTCACTAATTCCATTTTAGGGTATACATTTATTTAAAAATATATATATTTATATATATATGGGGTGAAGTATCATTACCTGTGAAGTGGAATCTCATTACTATGGAAAAAAGTATCACTAATTGCAGAAGAAAGTATCATTAATTGAAAAAAAGTATCACTAATTGCAGAAGAAAGTATCACTAATTAGAAAAAAAAGTATCACTAATTGCAGAAGAAAGTATCACTAATTAGAAGAAAGCATCACTAATTGCAGAAGAACGTATCACTAATTAGAAGAAAAGTATCACTAATTGCAGAAGAAAGTATCACTAATTAGAAAGAAAAGTATCACTAATTGCATAAGAATGTATCACTAATTAGAAGAAAATATATCACTAATTGCAGATGAAAGTATCACTAATTGCAGAAGAAAGTATCACTAATTAGAAGAAAAGTATCACTAATTGCAGATGAAAGTATCACTAATTGCAGAAGAAAGTATCACTAATTAGAATAAAAGTATCACTAATTGCAGAAGAAAGTATCACTTATTACAAAGAAAAGTATCACTAATTGCAGAAGAAAGTATCACTAATTGCAGAAGATAGTATCACTAATTAGAAAGAAAAATATCAGTTCAAACATATTACAATTCAAAAATTGAATCATTAGCTACATAAATTAAAATGTTACAATTCAAAAATTGAACATGATAGTGAGTAGTAACTACTCATTATATTAGTGATGCTTCATTTTCTATTAATAGTGATACTTACTTTATAATTAATGATGCTTATCTGTTGTTAATTTAATAATTAATGCTTAATCATCGGTAATTTTCATTTTAATGAATATATAACTTTTCTTCTAAATTTTCATTTTAATGAAAATATAACGTTGTGCTAAAGAAAGAAAGGGGAAAAAAAAAGGAAGAGCACAAACGTGCTAAAGAAGAAGAAGGAAAAAAAAAGAAAAAAAAGAAAAGGAGAAGCACGTTGTGCTGAAGAATAAAAAAATGAAAACAGCACGTTTGTGTTATTAAAAAAATAAGAAAACAAAGAGAGATAGCACGCAAGTGTCAAAGAAAAAATAAGAAAAAAAAAATTAAAAATTGAATATCAAAGAAAAAAGGGGAAGGGGAGACAAGACCATTAAAAAAATCAAAAAGAAAAAAAAAAGGAGGACCACTTTATTTGGTCAAATAATATCCGTCTAACACAAGGAGATCCGTTAGACGGTCTAATAGGAGTGTGCCCCATACAATTTTAGTAGATTAGAGTTTATTATGGCTAATATATAAATGAGTCGATCTTTTAAATAATAAACGAGAGTAATAATATTAGGTCGAAGAAATACAAGTAAAATTGAGAAAGTTAGCTACAAAATTTGGCAGTTCAAACAACAATGAGAGTTATAATAATCTTTAGAAATCCGAGCAAAACAATGAGGTACATATTAACCCATATCCTTAATCCAAGATAAAATCTCGTACATCATATAGCCTCGCATTGATCAACTTGTAAGAATCTCGGAAACAAATAAAACAAGCAGCCACGACCCACCAATTAATATCATTTCATACGATCATACCAATCTCAGTCTCATTCAAGATAGCAACAGCGTCCACACATAGTCGATCTTCTCTTTCTCCTTTCCGTAAATTTTCTCTTTTTGATTTTTCTCCCTTTCTCCTTCTCGTAAGCTCTCTCTCTCTTCTCTTCTTTCTGCTTCTTGTAAGTTCTCTCTCCCACTCATTCTCCAGTAACTGTTCTTTCTGTGAGTTTTTTTTGTTTGTTGTTCTTGGATGGAAATGCCGGTAAAAATACGAGTGCGATGTTGCAGTAAAAATGATGTTGTGGAGATGAGGCGAACAACAAGACAATGAGCTAGACGACGAGTTGGATCTGTGATTCAATTGCAGTTTTGCAGAGATGGCTAAACTTCAGTAAAGAGGGACTCATAATTTTTCTGGGTTTAATTTGTAGATAGGGTACTTGAGATTTTGAGTTCATGGGAGATAACTTAGTTATGGAGTTATGAGTTTTTTTCAATTGGATTAGCACAAGATTAACGAGAGTGTTTGCACAAGAAACGATGTATTAGCACTACTATTACAGGTTTTAGCGCTGTTGTAGATTAGTTTTAGCACTACTGTAACCATTTTTAGCATAATCGAAGAATATATATTTTTTTAGCATTAACGTGATTAGTTGTATATCTTTTAATGTGCAAATTGTGTTGGCTCCATTTTGGAGTTTTCTTCTGAATTTTCTGAATTTTTCACATCTAACTGTGAACCAACTTTGAAGCCTGCATTGGGCAAAACTTTTCTTTGGATGTTGGTATAACCTTTTACAAGGTTTATGCTTCATCATGTAGATTTGATATTCATTTGTCTACTACAAAGAGGTCTAAAGATGATACTATAGTTTGGAAGTACATTGTTTGTAACCGCAAGGGACTTAAGAACACGTCGGTTAATTTGGGTGAAACATCGAAGAAAAAAGACGTCGTGTGTCTAAAAGGACTTGTTGTATGGTTAGGATATGCTTGAAGTATATTGGTTCTAATGGGTACATTGTTGGACTATTTGAAGAAAGACATTCACATTCTCTTGTTTTGGATACACACAAAGAGTTTATGAATCTGAATAGGAATATAGACCCTTCACATCAGAGTTTTATTCTGAACTGTGCTCTGCTTTTACATTTGATTATGAAGTTAACAAGAATGATCAGTTGAGATGTCTGTTTTGGCTGATCCAATATCAAGAAGGAACTTTTCATTATTTGGGTATGTTGTGTCATTTGATGTAACATATAGAACTAACATGTTAGTCTACTTATTATTTAGATTGTCATTCTGTGATTTTAGCATTTCCATATAAAGTTTTAGTACTGGTAGTTGAAGTTTTAGCACTTTCGTACATTTTCTTTTTTAGCATTGGTAGTTGATGTTTGAATATTTTGTAGGTGACAATGTTAGCATTTGTAGTCTTTTGTTCATGATGAGAAAGACATTATAATAACAGAGATTTGTGATCTTTTATATATTGACAGATATTCAATGATTTTTGCAACCTTTACTGGAAAGGACAATCATGGGAGACTTGTCACCTTTGGGGCTGCTTTAATGTTGGGTGAGGAAGCTGAATCTTATTCCTAGATTTTTCAGAAATTCAAGGACTGTATGGATTATTTTCTGAATTTTATGGGTTGTCTGCACCTAGTGAAGTTGAGGTGCTTCCACCTAACTGTATGAAGACTAAAGGTAGTGGAAGTCGTATAAAATCAAAAGAAGATGCGAACGCCGAATGCAAAAAGAAACCTTTAAGGACCTACGAGAAGTGTAATAAAAAATGCAGTCATAATTCTACAAATTGCGGGAAGAAGTAGATACAATATTTTTTTGTATTTCTCATACTCATTTTTTATTAATGTTACTAATATTATTTTCTATAATGCTATACACATAGTTGATATTTTTTTTTTTGCATTACTAATAAAGAGTTTGATAATGCTAATAAGAGTGTTTGTACTACTAATATAGTTCTTTATACTGCTAATAGGTCATTTACTTTAATGATAATGCATTAAATTTAGTTATTAACATAATAAAAGTAATGAACAATACTGTCAAAGATAATTTATGCTAATGGTAAATAAAGTGTTATCATAATGCTAAAATGAGAGATGACGTCGGTGCCAAAACTCTAAAATGATAGTGCTAAAAAACAAGAAAATGTGCAAATAAATCACATATTGACAACAATTGTAGGTTTACCAAAAAATAAAAAATGAAGCTACTAAATCATCATGAAATAATACTAAGGTGAGATTTATGACATTGTTAATTCAATAAAACTGTAAGCATTTGTTCATGATTGTGTTTTATAATTTAATGATAATGCTAAAATGAGATATGATGATGCAAATACAGTTAACAATAATGCTAGTACCACAAATCACATTTGTTGGTTTGTAATGACCTTGACAAGTTTTTTTATCACAATACTAATAAAGGATTGTGTTAATTCTAGAAATGAGAGATTGCAATGCTAATAGTGGTTGTACTATATTGATAATTCAACAACATGTAACAGTGTTTGTTCATGATTTTTTTACAATGCCGATGACATTTTTTTATGCTAATGCTAAAAAGAGTCATGCTAAAATAAGTCATAACAATGCTAAAAAATGATGACATTTTTTTATGCTAATGCTAAAAAAGAGTCATGCTAAAATAAGTCATGATAATGCTAAAAAAAGGCATGACAGTGCTAAACTAGAAAATGACAATGCTAAAACCCTAAATTGAAAAATATACACGTAAATTCTGAGTATTCATATATTCTCAAAATTTCCGATTTTACCCTTACTAAGATTCAGGGGCACCGAATTTCAACTTTATTACAATTATGCCACCGCCTCAATTTTTAAATCTGGGTCATTGATGTAGATATTATTGGATGATAGAGATTGGTTCTCGGTTCTCACACAAGGTATGGTTCCTTCTGGAACCACTCCATATATATTAATTTTTACAGTATTTTTTTCATCATAAATTTTGAAAAGATATAATCAATACTTACAAAAAATACAAGAAAATATACAAGTATTGAATAATTATCAAAATTATTTAGATATGTAACACCCCAAAATTTTATTATCTAAATCCAATTAAGAATATAAATCTAATAGATATTTACAAAAAATATAAGAAAATATACAAGTATTGAATAATTATCAAAATCATTTAGATATGTAATAGCCCAAAATTTTATTATCTAAATCCAATTAAGAATATAAATCTAATAGTTAAAATAAGTATTGTGGTGTGTGTGTGTGTGCGCTTACCAATATTTTGTAGTGGGCCTTAGAAAAGAATATAATTAGTTAAGCCTACATCTATTGTTGGAGCCTTTGATTTTGGCCCTATGGATGGCCCATTCTAGCTCATTATTAGGGATGACAATAGGTAGCGTATGGGTAGAGTACTACGGTACCCGTCCCCATACCCGATGGGTATCAATTTTTATATCCGTCCCATACCCTTTGGGTATTTAACTACCTATATCCGTATCCGTTACTCGAATTTTAACTATTTTTTATGTGATTCACGATAAATATTTTGTAGTATTTAATAAATTTTAAAATATTTTTATAAGTTACATATATTGATGAACACCTTCTTAAACATAGTGAGCATAAAATTAATAATATATTTTATGATAAATTTAATGACATTTTTCTATAATCATTCAAATATACTTATATTTGTATTTTTTTTATCGTATACATTTTTAAAAATATATATTTTATATTTTATGTAAGTTATAATCTTTATAAGCATTTATTTATCAAGTTTACAATGTGTGTGTGTGTGTGTGTAAGAATAAATAACATAAGTTACAAATTAATATTGCAGACATTTTTCTATAATCATTCAAATATACTTATATTTGTATTTTTTTTATCGTATACATTTTTAAAAATATATATTTTATATTTTATGTAAGTTATAATCTTTATAAGCATTTATTTATCAAGTTTACAATGTGTGTGTGTGTGTGTGTGTAAGAATAAATAACATAAGTTACAAATTAATATTGCAATTAGTCCAAATTTTATTCGTGTTCAATTATCATTTTAGCTTTAACAAGGGTTATATTACAAAAATAAAATATATAAACTACAAATTTCTTTATCACAAACTATTTATTGAATATTTAATCTATAATTTATTATTTGTATTACATAATTCAAAATTATGATTGTTGAGTGCTGTATGACATTGACATTCAATGTTGCACTTGATGTTAGACAGACTCCCTGTGACATTGTCTGTGACACAGTCATAACTAATATTATCTTTTCCTAGTTTTATTTATTATTTTAATTAATAAATTATTTTATATATCTTAAAATATATATGTGCATATCCACGAAATAGATATTTCAAATAAATGGATATATACATATTAGATATATTATTTTAAAATAGAGTTTGACGAAGTCAAAACTCTATCTCCTATCTTTTAGGTTTAGTGGTTTTCTCTATTTAATCTTTTTTCTTTTTCAGAAATTATATTTGCTGGAAATTCAGTAAAGAAGGATGAACGTGGGAAGTGTTCAAACACACCATGGAGGCGGTTTTTCCTCAAACACGATGGAGTAGTGATGAGGGCGGTTATCTTCAATCCACGTTCAAGAAAGAGAAGACATGAGCTTTGTTCGATTCAAGTGAAGAATGCATATAAGGGATATGATCTACACTTAAAGAATTATTCAAGCACAAATCATTTTTCCGCTGTGTGAAGATTGAAGAGCTTGAGTCACAAACCTAGCATAGATTTCGTTCTTCGTTCCTTCTTCTTTCTTAATGTTTATTGTTGTACAATCAATTCACAAGAGTAGGTTGTACAAGTTAGGATAGATAGCAAGGTTGTGAAATCGTTGCTAGTTTGTCTATAAATTAACGGTAGGTTAATTTGTATTTTTGAATTCGTTTTTAGTTTTAAACTAGAATATGATTCATGTATTTTATTTGATGTGTCAAGAGCCTCAACGTCTGACATCATCAAATTAACAATTATTTTGGCTCGTGGAAGCTTAATTTCACCTTGTGGCAATCACATACATGTTGTGTGTGATTTAAAATTATTTCGCGCGTTATTGCAATTTTATTTCCAGCATATTTGTGTTAAGATAGTTGTGTTAACTATCTTTGACATTGAGTTTGACATTACAATTCTGTGTCTAATTTCAGTGTTTACGGCAATGATTTCTAACAAGTGGCATCAAGAGCAGGTACTTAACACACTAAGTATTCGATCCTTAGATTGCTGAACCACTGAAAATGGATATTCGGATTAACCAGTGTCGTCCTCCGGCATTGGATAGTAATGGCAAGAATTATGCTTTGTGGAAATCGCGTATGAAGATGTACATCAAGTCCATCGATGAGAGGGCTTGGTTGGCTGTGATTGAAGAGTGGTCTCCTCCAAGGATGGAGGGACCTAATGGAGTGTTCATTAGTACTCTAGAGACCCAATAGACTAATGATGATCGAATTATCTCCAACTTCAATTCGAGGGCACTCAATGCTATTTTTGTTTCGGTAAATGTTCTATGCTTCAAAATGGTGTGCAATTACACCACGGCGTATCAAGCATGGAACATACTACATGAACATTGTGAAGGGTCAACCAGTGTACAACAAACAAAGCTCGGACTACTCACTTCCAAATTCGAAACTCTACGAATGTTAGAAGATGAGACTATTTCAATGTACACTGAACGACTATGTGAAGTGTCAAATGAGTCTACAGCTCTCGGATGTCCGATCTCGAACGAGAACATGGTAAGTAAACTTCTTCACACGCTTCCGGAGAGATTTAATATGAAAATCTCAGCTATTGAAGAAGCTCACAATGTATCAAACATGAGTTTGAGTGAAGCAGTGAGCATTCTACTCACGTTTGAGATGAATCTTGAAAACTAGAAATCAAACATCTCTTCCAAATGGATTGCTCTTCAGTCAGTGACATCGAGTTCGGATGTTCAACTTGATGTTGAGAACATTCAGGAGATAAATGAAGATGAACCCCTGAGTGTTGCACTACTCACCAAGAAGTTCAATACCCTTGTTCGATCTATGAAGAAAGGTTCACCTCCCTTCAAACCAAGATGACTTTTTGATTCTCCCTCTTCGATATCGTCTGGGTTAACAAAATCATCAAAGTCTCCTGATGATACAGTAAAGGACATTGACTCAATTCAATGTAGAGGATGTTCTGGGTTTGGACACTATGCCAATGAGTGTCCTGCTGTTTACAGGAAGCAGAAGAGAAATTACAGTGATGCCGTGTTAAGTGACGAATCCGGTGATGAGGAAGCTAAAAAACAAATTGTGTTGTTTGTGAAAGTCAATGATGACTTAGATGGAATGATTGACGCTTTAACCGACATGGATGATGGTGATTTCGACTATGATGTTAGTTTTAATCATGTGACCTCAGATGTTCCAAGCAATGTTATGGAGAATGTCATACAGGAAATCTCTGACATTCCTCCAAACACCACTAACTGGTATGAAATGACCTTGCTGGATGAATTTTGCAACACTGCTGAAGTGTCTCAGGTGGAAGAAGACCAGTCCGATGTCAGCCACCGAGAAGCTCTACAACAATTACACAAGGTTGTAGATGAAGTGTGTGTCCAATGGGCTGAACAATCAAAGAAATTTGGGATTCTTATAGAAGAAAACCAAACTCTAAAGCGAAGGGTGCTAGACCTTGAAATTCGACTCACTCGAGGTGATCTTGAGCTGAATAAGTTGAGAAAGGAAGTAGAAGCTGCTTCAAAAACCTTTCGACAACTTAATCAAGGAACATCTACTCTGAACGAGGTTCTGACATTGGGACAAACCACGAAAGCAGGCTTGGGATATACATCAAATTCATCAATGTCTATCTCTAATCCTATCAAGTTTGTTAAAGGGGAAAGCTCTAAGGATGTTCTAGTCAATGTTGACGAAAATGTCAAACCTCATGTCAATGACAAGCCCAAGGAGAAGAAATATGTTTGTCATTATTGTCAAGATCCTGGACACATCAAACCGTACTGTTTCAAATATCATGATGATAAAGCAACAGGAAAGATTGTTGTGGAAAATTCTTCTAAACTTTCCAAGAAGAAGAAAAGCTCAAAGAAGGCAAAGATTTCATGTAATGTTGTCTACACCTCACTGAAAGCTAACATTGTTGGTACATGGTACTTTAACAGTGGGTGCTCACGGCATATGACAGGAAATTCAAAGTTTCTTGATGACTATTCCTCAACAAGCAAAGGCAAAGTGAGTTATGGTGGAGGAGCACAAGGTAACATAGTGGGAAAGGGAACCTTGAATGTCAAGAACTTTTCCAAATTACGCAATGTGCTACATGTCGAAGGCTTAACAGCAAATCTGATCAGCATAAGTCAGTTGTGTGATGACAGTATGCATGTCAGATTTAACAAAAATACATGCAAAGTTTTTGACAGCAAGAATAAGTGCATTATGTTCGGAAGTCGAGCATTGGATAATTGCTACCATATGGACAAGAACGAGAAATGCAATGTTTCTGTCAATGTTGACACTCAACTCGTACATCAAAAACTTGGTCATCTCAACTTTCGAAATTTGAAAAAATTAATTGAAGCTGATGCTGTCCGAGGCATTCCTCCAATGAAGATCAATCTCGATGTTGTTTGCAGTGCATGTCAAAAAGGCAAACAGGTGAGATCTCCACATAAAAGTTCCTCTGCTTGTCAAACCACAAAATGCTTCGATCTGATTCACATGGACATCATGGGTCCGATTGACACCAAAAGCATGAGTGGAAAAAGGTTCATTCTGGTCATAGTGGATGATTTTTCGAGATTCACGTGAGTTGAATTTCTGTAAGAAAAATCTGAAGCATTCAAAATGTTCAAGAAGTTCTGCAAGATGGTGTCAAGACAGTATGAATCCAACATTAAGAACATTAGATCGGATCATGGACTCGAATTTGAAAATTCAACGTTTGAAGAGTACTGTAAAAAAAGAGGCATCATTCACGAGTTTTATGTTCCAAAGTCACCTCAACAAAACAGAGTGGTTGAAAGGAAAAATCGAACATTGCAGGAGATGTCTAGAGCAATGTTACAGGCTCAATGGTTGTCTAAAAAGCTTTGGGCCGAAGTAGTAAACACTGCGTGTCACATTGGGAATAGAGTGATACTTCGCCCTGGCAGAACAGAGACACCGTATAAACTTTTGAAGGGTAAGAAGCCTAATTTGAAGTATTTTCATGTCTTTGGGTGTGTATGTTACATTCTGAATGACAGGGATCATTTGGGAAAATTTGATTCCAAAAGCGACAAAAGGATTTTCTTGGGATATGCATCTGACAGTCGAGCATACCGTGTATTGAATCTCAGGACAAAAACAGTCCAAGAATCAATTAACATTGTTTTTGATGATCACACAGGTATCGCTTCAAAATCTGAAGAGGATGAGGTGATTGATCTTATTGACACAAGTGAAATGTCAAGTGATCAGACTGGAAGTGATATTGAGAACAAGACATCCTCTGAGAATGTCAAAGTGAATGTTCCACAGAATGTTGAAGTTCCAGTCAAAACACCATCATCAACATATACTTCAAATAGTGAAGACGATCAATGGGTAAATGCCGAAGATGAACTAAGAAAGGATCCTCCAAGTCGAATTCGAAAGGATCATCCAGATTCACAGATCATTGGTGATCAATCCGAAGGAGTTCAAACTAGAAGCAAGAACTCAGAGGAATCCAAAGAAATGCTGAAACTGGTATGCATGTCGTCTTTAAATGTTTGTATGTCAAACACGTGTTTTCTGTCTAACATTGAACCAAAAACTATTAAGGAAGCCCTTAATGTTAATTTTTGGATTAATGCTATGCATGAGGAACTAAACCAATTCCTAAGAAACAATGTATGGGAATTAGTTCCACGCCTCAAAAATAAAAATGTAATTGGGACAAAATGGATTTTCGAAAATAAAACGGATGAGGCTGGCAATGTTGTCAGAAACAAAGCTCGTCTAGTGGCTCAAGATTATACTCAAGTTGAAGGGGTAGACTTTGATGAAACATTTGCTCCTGTTGCAAGGATTGAATCTATTCGTCTTTTATGTGCAATTGCATGTTATGTGGGTTATACTTTACATCAAATGGATGTTAAAAGTACTTTCTTGAATGGCTATCTCAATGAAGAGGCATATGTCGAACAACCTAAGGGGTTCGAATGTCATGAGAAACCATTGCACGTGTTTAAGCTCAAAAAGGCTTTGTATGGTCTCAAACAAGTCCCGAGAGCGTGGTATGCTAGATTGACCGAATTTTTGCTACAAATTGATTTTGCAAGAGGTCAAGTTGATAAAACATTGTTTATCAAGAAAAATAAAAAACATATTACTGTTGCTCAAATCTATGTTGATGACATTGTTTTTGGTTCAACTTGTACTAATATGCTCAAAGATTTTGTAGACTTAATGTGCAACACGTTTGAAATGAGCATGGTTAGTGAGCTCAACTATTTTCTTGGTCTACAAATCAAGCAAGATAAAGATGGGATCTTCATCTCTCAAATCAAGTATGCTAAAGGATTGGTCAAGCGCTTTGGATTAGAACATACTAAACCTATGAAGACGCCTATGAGATCTTCCGAAAAGTTGAGCAGAGATGATGTTGGTAGCAATGTTGATTCTACCATGTATAGAGGAATGATAGGTAGTTTATTGTACTTAACAGCTAGTCGCCCTGACATTATGTTTAGTGTTGGTGTTTGTGCGAGATATCAATCTCAGCCTAAAGAATCTCATCTTAAATATGTTAAAAGAATCATTCGCTATGTCTCTAGCACAATTGGGTTTGGTATTAAATACTGTAAGAGTTCTAACATTCATCTTGTAGGATATAGTGATTCTGATTGGGCAGGTGATGTCGATGACCGAAAGAGCACTAGTGGAGGTTGTTTTTATTTTGGCAACAATCTGGTTTCTTGGTCGAGTAAGAAACAAAATTGTATCTCACTCTCCACAGCCGAATCAGAGTATGTTACTGCCGCTAGTTGTTGCTCTCAACTATTATGGTTAAATCAAATGGTGCTTGACTATGGCTTGGCTAGTCCTTCGTTGACATTGTTATGTGACAATGTCAGTGCAATTGAAATCTCAAAGAACCCAGTCCAACATTCTCGCACCAAACACATTGACATCAGACATCATTTTATCCGATATCTAGTGGAACGAGATATCATCAAATTGGAATACATTTCTACAGAGAATCAAATTACGGAATCTTTACTAAGCCTTTAGATTTTGAGAGGTTTTCTTCGCTAAGGAAATCTCTTGGAATGTGTATTTTTTAGTCAATGTTGACATCCTTATGTTAAAGTCAATGTTTTAAACTTTGACATCAGGCCCTTTAATTCTGAACTTATCAAATTATATGGTACAATGTTATGATTTTATAATATAAATTAATTCATGTGAATTGATTTTATCATAACTAGTCTCCATTTATTTCATATTTCAGAATTTGTTCTTTTATTATTTTTATTTATTTTATTTTATTGTTTATTTTAATAATAAATAATTAAAATTGTTTGTGATAAGCGGATTTGCTTATCTGATAAGAAAGAGAGAGTGAGAGATATCACTTTCATTATTTAAAAGAAGAAATTTTTGTCTTTCTCTCACTTCAAATCACTTTTCTATTTCTCTCTCCATATTCGATTTTTCTCTCACTAATCGGTTCATCTTCTCCGCTTCCCTAAAGCTTTTCAATTTTTGAAACCCTCATCCATGGCAGATCCAAACCCCTACCAAACTATGATGATGATGCTCCAACAAATGATGGAGTTATCTAAAGGATCTTCTTCGACATCATTCCCTCCGCCTACTTTTATTCAACCATCTCTCCCGGCATCTTCCTCTCACACTCCTGACACCACACCGCCGGTTGCTCCACCTGAAGCAGCAACAGTGGGAGTTGCTGACCCAGCAACCTCAATGGAGAAACCAACTGAGGTCGAGGTTCACCCTGACCTTGTTATTTCACCAGAAACTGAGATACGAAACCCTAACCCTCTCAGTGTTAATCTCCTGGGGATCCGGCGAATCCAATCGACCCGGAACTAGAGTCTCACTCTAGGTCCCTATCACAGACATCCAGCAAACCTTCAAAAAAATCCAAACGGCTTCATCTAGATGCTGCTGAAAAATCTGAAACGGTGCCGTCTAAGAAGCCCAAAAGACAGTCAAGCAAGGGGGCATCTCACTCTCTCAAGGACGGGTCTAATTCCTCTTAAGATCAACCTACTTCCCCGCTAGTAGCCGAGCCTCTTTCTGGTGATGTCAAATCCACTGCTCTCCCGAGTAGAGCAAAATCCGGCCATGACATCACCATGTCTTCCGCACCTCAATCAGGTTTTCCTCTTGATGTTACTTTTGCTTTTAGTAAATTCTTATACTCAGAAGAAGCCAAACTTTCTTATAAGTCTGTCTCTCAAATGGCTTTTAAAATTGAAAGGATGATTGATTTGGTGAGCTTTAAAAAAATATGGCTTGGATGTGTTTTTAAAACAACGGGGGTTGTGGAAGTCAGTTACTGAGTTACACTCTTTTGATCCGAATGTGGTGTATGAGTTTTACTCAAACATCATATCTGACATGGGGGATCTTGATAAGTTGAGTTATGGAACTGTGTATGTTAGGGACAAAGTCTATGATTTTAATCCCTCTGTTATAAATTCTTTTCTTAGATTGAGAAATGATGACACTGTGATTTCACTTGATCTATTGGATGATGTTGTGAGTGTTATCACTGGGGGTCTTATTTCTAAGTGGATGAATAAAGTATCATCTTCCAAGTTGACATTCTTTTACACAGTCTTGTTTAAGCTCACTATTTGCAACTGGCTTCCAACATCCAATGCTTCTGTTTTAACGGTGGATCAAGCCATCTTGTTATACAAACTTGGCTCTAATCTTCCATTTAATCTTGGCGCTTGTAGTACTCAAGGCTGCCTCAAAGTCAAGCTCTTCCAATCACTTGCCTTTTCCATGTCTCATTCATGCCATTCTCAAACATCAAGGCATGAAAGAGAGCAAGAAGAAGCTTGTCGATGAGCAACATGTTCTTTCTATTATCAAGCCTAAATCTGGTGATGGAAGGGTTATTGATCTTCCTTATGGCTCCGACGCTACACTCAAACATTCCTCATCTGACATTGGTACAGCTTCACATTAGTCCACGCAGGCTTCTGATCCTGTGGATGCTACCTCTCCTCACATTCCCATTGTGATGTTGCCAATGGAGACTCTCCTTGCCCAGATTGATCATATCGCCGCAGCCATTACTCATCTTTCACAGGCCCGTGATGCTTTCTCTCAACTCTTTTCTGCCCAAAAAAGGGGAGTAGATGATGATGCTGGTGGAGATACGGGTGTGCACGAGGTGCGAGAGGAGACGGAGAATGTAGAGGAGGAAGCTGAAGCTGATGTCAAACCAAAGAAGAAGTTGTCCAAGGGGAAGAGGAAGATCTTGTAAAGCTTGTTCTTAAGCTTCTGTTTTCTTTTGGTCAAAAACAATGGTTAATGTTTACGTTTTTTTTTGTGCATGGACACAATCAAGATGCTTGATGTATCTTTTTGTTTTTATGTTAGGTTTTTGATGTGTGTGTTGGACACACGGTTATTTTGATATGCTATTAATGCATTTTTTTAATGCAATCTATGGTTGTATTTTTTTTAATGCTTATCTTGTTAATGGTATTTGAAATATATCATTATGATTAGACATATTAAGCATAGTTATTTTATGAGATATTGAATGTTCAATATGTCATTGCTAGTGTGGGTTGAACTATCAGTTTAACATTGATTTTATAATAGGATAAGTGCCTATTATATGATGATCAAATTAAGGGGGTAACTCTTAAGGGGGAGATTTTAATGTCTCCATTTTCCGCTGCGACTCTAATTGTACAAAATACTTGAGTTGTATGTTTTGTGCAGAAAGGCTAAGATTAAGGGGGAGATTGTTGAGTGCTGTATGACATTGACATTCAATGTTGCACTTGATGTCAGACAGACTCCCTGTGACATTGTCTGTGACACAGTCATAACTAATCTTATCCTTTCCTAGTTTTATTTATTATTTTAATTAATAAATTATTTTATATATCTTAGAATATATATGTGCATATCCACGAAATAGATATTTCAAATAAATGGATATATACATATTAGATATATTATTTTAAAATAGAGTTTGACGAAGTAAAAACTCTATCTCCTATCTTTTAGGTTTAGTGGTTTTCTCTATTTAATCTTTTTTCTTTTTCAGAAATTATATTTGTTGGAAATTTAGAAAAGAAGGATGAACGTGGGTAAAGTGTTCAAACACACCATGGAGGCGGTTTTTCCTCAAACACGATGGAGTAGTGATGAGGGCGGTTATCTTCAATCCACGTTCAAGAAAGAGAAGACGTGAGCCTTGTTCGATTCAAGTGAAGAATGCATATAAGGGATATGATCTACACTTGAAGAAATATTCAAGCACAAATCATTTTTCCGTTGTGTGAAGATTGAAGAGCTTGAGTCACAAACCTAACATAGATTTCGTTTTTCGTTCCTTCTTCTTTCTTAATGTTTATTGTTGTACAATCAATTCACGAGAGTAAGTTGTACAAGTTAGGATAGATAGCAAGTGTGATACGCCGTCCCTTTTTCTAAATTATGAATTATAATTTTGGAAAATGAATTTGAATTAATATTATTCGAATATTGATCATGTGAGTATGTTTGTATTATGCCGTTGATTTGATGCAGGTTGTTCCACTCGAGCCGATACGTCATAGCACACAGAGATGTTATACTAAGTGTATAATACAGTTTGAATTTTAGTACTAAAGTGTCGAGTTATATGACAATGAATGAATGTTATTGCATTGAATTTTGTTTGCCAAAATCTTGAACACCCTAAGGGGTGGTGCGCGCCCGCGGGGCCGTGCGCGGCCACGGGAGGCGGCGCACCCGCGGGGCGGGCGAGAGGCGCGCGCCGGCGCGGGACCGCGCTCTCGCGGAGAGCGTTGGCCGAGAGCCCCCTCGCGCGGTCGCGGGAGGTGCGTGGTCGCGCGGGCTGGGACACTTTTATGTCCGGATTTCTACCTATAAATACCACACTTATCCATTTCTCCTCATTTCTTCTCTTCCATTTGGACGATTTTTCTCTCAACTCTCTCAAGAAACTCTTCATCTTTTGGAAGGGGATCCTACCATCATCTAAGGTAATCTAACACCACTTCCCTCTTGATGATTAAACTCCATTCTTGTTGATTTGAATCTAGGGTTCATACCCAAAAATTAGGGTTTTCGATTTTATTGATCCTTTTGCCTTGATATCTTGAACATATGGTTTATTTACCTCCTTGAAGCTATATGTGAAGTTATATTGAATTCCTATGGTTCATTGTTGCTAGGGTTTGGATTTTGCCCTAATTTCCCTTGATATGTTGACAATTGTTTAGAGGTGTTGTGATGGTTGTTTGGGGTTGATTTTCATGTATGTTAGAGCCCTAGGATGAAGGTGTTTGTATTTGAAATGTTGGGTTTAAAGGATTTAAATTGAGTCATGAGCATGTGGTTTAAATGGGTGCACGTAACGTGCTCGATTAAATGCTTCAAAGATTTTTAATGTGTATGTTGAGTCCAAAATCATAGTATGAGCTTGTATATCCATGGTTGTGTATGTGGATATGTTTGAAGGCCTTAAAGCAAAGTATAGCATGAGTTTGGTCTAAATTATGATTTAATTGTATAATTCGACATCTAAAATGAAAAAGGGATTTAAAGGTGCTAGGCGACGTATCGGGGCTCGAGGAGGACAACTTGTGCACGGCTAAGAAGTATCTCAAGGTTGAGAAAGATTTGAAAGCGTCTCATAAGGTGGGGTAACTCTAAACTGTGAACACGTGTAAGGTTATAGTTATTGTTGTGCTTTGATTGTATAAGTATGAAGGGTCTTTGGACCAGAGATTAAAGAGACCCTTCGGGGCATAACAAAGATCCTTCGGGGTCGACAAAGAGATCATTCAGGATCGATAATAGACTCATTAATGTCCTCCTTGGGGGGTAGTATGTCTGCGGGCATCCCTACAGAGACAAAGACGTTCATTAACGGGGGCATCATGATGTTTGGGCCCTACGGGGTTGAGACTAGTCTCCACAAAAGAAAAGAAGTATCCATATGTTATATTTTCACTTGTGCAATTGGCTATAACTGTTTATAGTGTTCCCCACTGAGTATGTTGTTAAATACTCACCCCATTCATTCAATGAATTTCAGGTTGAGGAGTCGAGGCCTGGGTAGGAGCGTTGTGAACACAAGAGAAACCCCATAAGCTTGTGTTTAATTTTGCTTGCTTTTGAATACACATATTATTATAATTCCATTGATCGTTCTATGTATCTCATGATTAACTATTATTGGGAATGGGATTAGCTCGATTTCATAGTTGTGATTTTATTCAACTTGATATAACATGTCAATGATTTAAAGGCGGGTCGATTGACCTAGGAGCCTACGTTGTGTAAATACATATCGATGAACCCTAAATTTTGTGATGGTTATACTAGGGTAATAGACGGGCGGGTTGTCTAAGACCAATGAGCCCGATAGGTTAGATGATTGTACGAATGATGTGGATGAGATTATTCTATGCTTCCGTTAAATACTATATTGTGTGAAAGGGTAGATTTCGATAGGTTGCATGTTATAATTGTGAAAAATTTATATTCAGAATTATGATGCCTTACCTCATCATGCTATTATCATGTTTTGACCTTAGCTTCCGCTCATATTAAAATAAGCACACCAAAATAAATAAGTAAATCGTATGTTAAGTGACGTGGCCAAACGGAGTAGTTTGGGGCGTTACAGCAAGGTTGTGAAATCGTTGCTAGTTTGTCTATAAATTAACGGTAGGTTAATTTGTATTTTTGAATTCGTTTTTAGTTTTAAATTAGAATAGGACTCGTGTATTTTATTTGATGTGTCAAGAGCCTCAGCGTCTGACATCATCAAATTAACTATTGTTTTGGCTCGTGGAAGCTTAATTTCGCCCTGTGGCAATCACATACATGTTGTGTGTAATTTAAAATTATTTCGCGTGTTATTGCAATTTTATTTTCAGTATATTTGTGTTA
Organism: Perilla frutescens; assembly: GCA_026008535.1. NCBI lineage: Eukaryota > Viridiplantae > Streptophyta > Magnoliopsida > Lamiales > Lamiaceae > Perilla > Perilla frutescens. The sequence goes on along the minus strand of BRKX01000013.1, from coordinate 7,362,312 downwards.
AGATAGTTGTGTTAACTATCTTTGACATTGAGTTTGACATTACAATTCTGTGTCTAATTTCAGTGTTTGCGGCAACGATTTCTAACAATGATTAAATAGTTTTAATTTTAAAAATATTGATTAAAACTAAATCATAATTCGATTAAAATATAACATGAAGACCCTTCATGAAAACGCAACATTTCATAAAAAAAAATACAAACATAACACTGTCATGAAATTTTCAAAAACCAATATCATATCGCAATACAATTCAATACATACAATGTAATAATAATAATAATAATAATAATAATAATAATAATAATAATAATAATAATAATATGGGTATGGGGCGGGTTGGGTACTAAGGTATTCATACCTGCACTCGTACCCGTCAAAATTTATGGATAATTATCCGTACCCGTACCCATTAAGTGAGTGATTATCCTATCAATCATGGGTAGTTTTTGAGGGTATCCATAGGGTCCGTTACCCATTGTCTATCTCCATTTTTCTTCGGATTTCGCTATTGTTGGATATATACTTTTAGTAAATAAGTAAATAAAATAATCGCATGTGCAAATTAATATGGCTAGAACATGAAAGAAAATGTGAACACAATGTGAGTGTGTGTTCGGTGAGAGGCGGCTGGTGGGCTATTTGAGAGAACAACATTTGTTTTAATATCTACAATTAGTGTGCATGACTTTACAAAGTGAGAGAAACATATATCTGTTGATTTTGAGGAAGAGATTTTGGTTGGTTCTCATTTTGAGAAATGGCTTGAGTGTATGTGTGTGTGCAGACGTGTGTTAAGGAGAGGAAAGAGAAAAATATATTTTTTTTCAAAAGCATGCATGAGTGCAGAGAGTTAGAAAAAGAAGTTGACTTTTAAATTATACTAAAATTAAAATGGATTTATTTCTAAAAATAAGAATTGAATGAGATGTGGAAATGTGAGGATAAAGATTGTACTAAAATTAAAATGGATTTATTTCTAAAAATAAGAATTGAATGAGATGCGGAAATGTGAGGAGAGAGAGAGAGAATTGGTGGGTTTCATTGTGTAATGTAAATGTTTAAGAGAGAGAGAGAGAGAGAGAGAGATGTTAATTTAATTGTATGTAATATGTATTGCATGGGTGTCTTTTAGTTTAATTCTAATTTTGTATTAAAATGATATAATATAATTTTAAGTTTTAAAGAAAATTATTATAAATATATTTTATTTATATAGTGGATAATTCTATATATTCCAAAAGTTTTTTCCTTAAAATATTTTAAGGATAACCAAGAATTTAATTGGGTTTTTAGGGCAATTTAAACTTATCCAATTTCCAAGAGTCTATTTTAAATATTTAATAAATGGTCAAGTTTTAATATGAACTTTCTGAATTATTTTTGAAAATGGTGTTTAGCCAAATGGTGAATATGTGATTTAAATAATCCTAGGTGCTAGGTTTGATTCCCGCATTAACTGATCTGACTTAATTAATTTTTACATCATGCCACTCTCATTTTTACATCATTTATCTCCATATTTCTATATTGATTAATTTTTACATCATTTCACTCTCATTTTTACACCCTTTATCTCCATATTTCTGCATTAACTGATCTAACTTAATTAATAATTAATCTGCATCAAATTTTGAAATTTTTACATCATCTATCTCCATATTTTATGCATTAACTGATCTAACTTAATTAATAATTAATCTGCATCAAATTTTGAATTTAGTCTCTGGCATAGTGGTTAAGGCTTGTATTAACTCATTTTTACATCATTTATCTCCATATTCTCTGCATTAACTGATCTGACTTAATTAATAATTAATCTGCATCAAATTTTAAACTTAGTCTCTAGCCTAGTGGTTAAGGCTTGTATTAACACACTAGAGGTTTAGAGTTCAAATTTCTCTTACTTAAATTTTTTATTTATTGTACATCTCTAATCCTCTTCATTTTATTATTTTATTTTTATGTTTTAAAATTTTAGTTATACTATAACTTCAGATCATTCTATAATTTCATAAATCCATATATTATCATGTTACTATTTGATTTATTAAGTTTATAATCTATGTTATACTCCATAAATTAATGACTTGGTTATAGTTTTAAAGCTACTAAGCTAGGATTACCCATGCACATCAATTTCATCAACTAATTCCATGGACTTAAAGTCTTGTACCTTATAATTTTATTTAGTTAGCTCATAGTTTAGGATTCAATCTTGATATATTCTAAGACTTTAGTCTTTATGTGTAGGACAAAACTCGGAACATCAGACTTAGGGGACTTCTAGAAGAATCGCTAAAGTTTCAGCTATTAATAGCTATCCAAATGGGTTATTCTATCTTCGCAAGCTTTGTTCACTGCCGAAAAGACCAAAATGAACGGTTACACTCATTGGTTAACTCAAAAACTTTACGCATTGGTGATGTAGTAAGAGTTGCGGGCAGTGACTGATTATACTCTTAGCGCTTCATGATAAAATGTTTCGATGAACTTAGGTTGCTTCCAACTTTAAAACCTCCTAAGTTTCACTATCTTCATGGATACAGATAGATCACTTTTAGAAAATGATTTGCATAATTTAAATTGTGAAAACTTGACCATTAAGTGCATTAGTACTCAGCCTAAATCTTTTTAAATATTTTCAGGTCAATAAGCTGGAGCGTGGACGTGACGATGCTGAGAAATGGGTTTTTGTTATTACCTACTTCTCGTTGTCTCTTTTAATAGTATTCTATTAAGAAATGAGCTTCCGCACTTATGATATTCTTTTGCTGATAACATCATATTTTACATGTATTTTGAGGTACATTTGAGTGATATTTGATGGGCATTGCATGCATGAAGTGATAAGTTTTGCATAGTTTCTATGTTTTGTGCAATGTCACGTGTTTGTTCGTTGTGAAGGGAATTAATGCCATTTTTTGTGTGAACTTCAAATGATCTTGGGAAGACCCTAGAAAGATAGAAAATCAAGTTAGAAACGTGTTACAAAAAGAATCATGGTCGCGAATCACCTGTTTACCCCTTTTCCGCACGGTCGCGACAGAGGTCGGCTTCTCCTCTGTTTTATTCGCGACCTGGTCGTAAATTTTGAGGTGTTCGGACTTAAAACGCCGAACATGATGGAGGCTTGAAATTGGCTAAGTATAGGTTCGGATTTTAAAAGCCGAACTCACCCTCTATGTTCGGCTTTCACAGTTCGAACATTGGGAGCTTAAAATTTTCTAAGTATAGATTCGGCTTCTATAGTTCGAACTCTATTGTGCAGTTCGGTTTTTACAGTTCGAACCATCATCTGACTTGTGTTTTTTTGTGCAGCTGCTCACTATGATAGGAGGAGACCAACGGCATCCGTGAGGCGGCAATCAGCACTGGAGCGGTGGCAAGCAAAAGCCGAAGAACAAGCCCGAGCCAAAGCCGAAGAAGAAACCCGAGCCAAAGCCGAAGAAGAAGCCCGAGCCCAAGCTGAAGAAGAGATGAGGCATGAGCATAATGAAGAGTTCAGGGGTAATGAGGGTGATGAGGGGATGAAAATAATGAGGAGGACAATGATGAGATCCTGAAAGGTCCATTCCCCGGTGGCCCTTCAGATACATCAGTGTTGCGTAGCTTTAAAATACACGTTGCAGCTGCAATTTGGAGGGGTGAAGAAAGAGAAGTCCTAAAATGCCACTCTCTAACTGCAAAATTACTGAAGTGGTCATTCGCAGGCGAGTCAAGGACATGGGAGAGTTTGATGAAGAAGTCGGGTCTCTTGAGGCTTAGACACTTAGCCTATAGAGCACCGAATAGGAATCTCATCTCGGCATTCGTGGAATGCTGGCAGCCCGAGACCAACTCATTTCACCTTCCATTTGGTGAGATGACTATTACATTGGATGATGTGTATTGTTTAACTGGTCTTAGTACGGAGGATAGACCGGTTGAGTTTTCTGGGAAGGATATTGCTAGGGGGCAACACATGGTATGACGTTTGCTTGGAGTCTCGACTGATAAGGCTATTCAGGAAGTGAGTGATCGGGGCAGCTACATCAAATTAAATTGGTTGCACACTAGGTTCAGTGCGTTGGCTTCTAGCGGTGATGATTTTCAAGCAGTTTGCGCGACGAGGGCGTACTTGGTGTACATTCTAGGTTGTACACTATTCACGAATAAGATGGGCGATCGGATCACATGCCATTATCTCCGATTATTTGAGGACCCCGAGGAGTTTGAGGGTTATGCGTGGGGGGTAGGTGCATTGGCTTTTCTATACAGACAGTTGGGAGTGGGCTCTCGAGTTGGGTGTAGACAGATGGCTGGTTTCCTGACACTCTTAGAGGTAAATGACAAATTTATTGTTCTTATTTTCATTTTTTATTCATTAAATATGTTTTTTTCTCAATGTATTGTTAATTCACACAAGCATGGATTTATGAGCACTTCCCAATACTTGGCCGACCACAACCAAATGCCGACTACCGCGCTGGACAGCCATATGCTATGAGATGGGCTCAACAGGCGCATAGTGCAGTATTTGAGAATGCGGTGAGGGCTTATAGGGTGCAGCTGGATACATTGAGACCAGAGGATATAAGTTACTTTGATTTATATATGATGTAATTTTGTTTCAATTATATGTTCTAATTTCAGTTTGAATATTAGGTTTTGTGGGATCCGTATGTGAGGCTGCGAGATGGTGGTGAGCGACCCGAGGTGACCTTCTACGAAGGTTGTATCACAGCTTGTGATATTGTGGAGCCATATCTCCCAGATCGGGTGTTGAGACAGTTTGGACGGGTGCAGACCATTCCACATCGTCCGCTGGATCATGTTGTTTTTAGACAGGGTAAGAAGCCTGGACAGTATCGCCTCGTATGGGGCATGCTTGCATCCTTTTACGAGCAGTAAGAGAGTCATATGCTGTCAGAAGAACGCCGAGGACAAGTTGCATATCCAGCTTGGGCCTGCTCCCCCGATTACCTCCAGTAGTATCACTCCATATCGCATCCTCGAGTCCAGCCTGAGGCTGCAGCTCCCGTTGTAGACCCACAACTTTCGCCTTGGGAGGGGATTCAGTCAGATATTGGATATTTTGATCCAGTGCTGACTCGGTGGAGAGCTCATGATCAGGACTTATCATTGTCGTATGTGATGTCTCAAGTTGAAGAAGCTTTGGAGGCATTGCATTTACGTACAGGGCATGAGCAGGGCGAGAGACACGCTGATAGGGGACAGGAATAGGGCGAGAGACACACTGATAGGGGACAGGAGCAGGGCGAGTCTTCCGCGAGACAAAGACATAGACGACAGTAGTGTTTATCTGTTATATATTGTATTTGATGTGGTTTGTATTGGATTTGTATTAGACATGATGATTATTATATATTTTGTATTGGACATGTGATTGTATTAGATATGATCATTATCTATTTTGTATTGGACATGTGATGATTATTATCTATTTTGTATTGTATTTGATGTGGTTTGTATTGGAGACTCATTTTTATGTTTTATTTTGTATTACCATTTGTTATAAATTCAAATGTCGAACATGTTTCTGATATGAGGTTTTGTACATGAAGGTGTTTAATTCGAACAGGATTACAAGTTTGGCAACAAGTTTGGTTCAATATCCTAAATTCGAACATTTTAAATCTGTTCGAACAGTGTAGTTCAAACAAAATTGAAATGTTCGAACTATATAGTTCGAACAAGCATAATTGCCTTGCCAATTTCATGTAGAACCTACAGCTGATTGGAACCAATTAAAATTCTATTACTAAATGCTAGTACATTATAAAGTTCTATTAGATTACACAGTTCTAGTACATAACAATGTTGAAGTACATTACATAGTTCTAGTACATAAATTACTGACGAGTGACATATTCTTTCCATCCAGCTGCGCAATCCATGCGAAAGTCCTTCCATTGGACGGATATGGGTGGAAAAGGGTGCTTCGGCTTCATGAAAACCTACAAAAAAACATTACATTACAATTATAATGGGTATAGTAAAATATAAGCAATGTAACCATGAACTAGTTAAAACAAGGATCTGAATGAAGTGATTGGCGCGTTTTCCTTCTCCAATCTTAACCGCTGCCATGCAAATACATTTTAGGTCCATTGGAATAGCTGATGATAAAGACAAGAATGTAGCGGGATAGGGACCACCCAACATCACAAGAACAACATTGTACACTATAGCCACTACATGGCCTAAATCAGGCAAAACAAACCAATGTCTCGTGTGAGCTGCCAATTCATGATAGTTAAGTATATTCAGCACTTTCTCCCTTCATCCACGCTCAAGGAAACACTTGTCCCATATTTCTGGATTAGTGTGGATCTCGTAGAAAAGATCAGTATGGACACGTGACCAAGCCTCCTGATCCCCAAGCACCCAACCAGCAATCACACGAAATCCGCAATGACCATCTGCGGTGACATCCTCAGTCCTCATCACATAGCCTCTGAATGCTGCTGATATCTGATCAATGCATCCAATCCCCAAATGATGCGATGCTTTAGGACGAATGACCTTTTGTTTCTGTGGCCTCGTAGTGAACAACACTTGTGACATCGATGTATCAACCTCAAACGAGTCCGGGACTTGTGAACAACTGTCATTGAACGAGTTAGTTTACTCAAAAGCACTTTTCTCACGCTTCGTGGATGTATCAACTTTAGTTTTTGTGACTTTCGGTCTTCCACGAGTCTTAGTTTGCACGTCTGGTTCAACCATAGAAGTGGTAAACGGGGTAACAATCTCCCTAAATCTCTTCAGTATGAGCAACCTAGCAGACTCGTCTGCTTGTGCAAACATGTTGTTTGCACAAGTCCAAGTTTCAAACCAACGATTATCAATGTCAGAAGCCACATCAACCTTCGCTCCTATAGGTTCCATATCCAATTTCCTCCAGAACTTATCCACAACGTCTAAAGAAAATGGTGTGGATGATCAAACATGCTGATCGATCTCATGTGCACAAGGAAGACCACACTTCGTTCTCAACACACAACTACATAGTAATGGGTCCACTGCATCTTCCCCGATACTCTTTATTTCCTCATAAATCTTATCTAATGCAGCAATAGAAATTGTACCTCGAAGGAATTGAAATATTGGAAACCTGTAGCGATGTTGAACCACATTAATACTCTTTTCAAACGATGTCTTTATTGCATTGAAAGAAGTCTTTAGTAGATCATGTATCTTCTCCCAACATCCTTCAAGATTTCATGTACTTGTTCCAAGAAACCTTTTCAACTTTGCATGGGCACCTTCAGCCCTACAATTTATCAATATAGTATAAAATAGTTAGATATAGACCGGTTCGAATACATAAAGTCGAACAAAATCAATTTGTCCAAAACTTTGGAATAAGAAATGTAGAAATATACCTGCATGTTGTGGTATTATCAAAGTGCATGACACGATTTATCCAACAACTTACAAATATTTCTTTGTAAGGCATAATCCACAACAGTAGGATTGGTGGCATAGTCTTCTTAAAACCTCTGAAGCATTTCACCATGCTGTGCTTCAGTTTCAGCAAACAATACCAGATTCCATGCACTCAAGAATGATTCTCATTGATCTTTAGTACAAAACTTCTTCTTGCAATTGGCAATGATGTTCTTATTTATGTGCCATCGACATAAAAAATGTCAGGTGGTGGGAAACGTCACCTCTATGGCATTCATCAATGCTCGCTCACGATCTGTCACAATCACACTAGGTAATGTGCTCTGGTCCATCAGCCCTTTAAGAACAGTGAGCGCCCAAATGTAGTTATCCTCCTTCTCAGCCTCCAGATAGGCGCATGCAATAGAGAACGTCATGCTTGTTGAGGTAACACCGACTATTTCGAACAAAGGTAATCTTACCTGTTCGTCTTGTAAGTACAGTCTATCAATAACACTTCAGGAAAAGCTCTAAGAAGCTTCATGCTTGTCGGGTGCGCGTAGAACATATCCTTCACGGTGTCAGTCTGTGGACACTACCTCGTATACTGATAATAGCCCTGTTTCTCCAGTTTACCCAACAGATACTGCATTTGGGATCGACCAGCATGCTCGACATACTTCTTTCTACTACGCACATTATAAATTATCTTTATTGCGGACTTGTTTTTGGGAAAGCTTCTCTGTATTGCTGCCAATATTTGCTTTGGCCGAGTATGTGAACTCGACAAGCTAGCCACCAACTTCTCCTCATCCAATGTCAGGCGATCGTCGTATGCATGCCCTTCCAAATATTGTGCTTGTGGATGATTGTGAACCCCACAAACAACTTCTAACATCCATTGATTACACTCCGGGAGGTATTGTCTCTTCAAACGAAACAGACATCTAATTCTCTTCGACCCAGTCTCCCTTGAGCTCGTTCTGGAATTCTTTCTTTCTTTCTCTTCATCCGAAACCTCATCATCATCTAAATTTTGTTGTATGTAATCACGTTCTGTTGGAGGCTTCTTCTTAATCACACAAGGATACCCACCCCGTTCACATGACAATACCAATCGAGGATTCCTAGTATCACTCCCAGCATCTGAGCGTCGTACAATAACGACAATACCAACTGGAATAGCTCTCTCACGAACCCAACTGATCAAATTCTCACGAGAATCAAACACTTCCATAGTTTGGAATATGTCCGTAAAATCAGGAACCAACTCTGTATTGATTGGGCCCATAACACCGCTCTCAGTTCGATCCTATTCAAAATTAAATCAACATTAGTTGCTGCTGGAGAACACATGTTCGAAAATAAAAATTCAATCTAAATGGACAAGTTCGAACTTTAAAATTTGAACAACCTTATCTAGTTTGAAAACATTAGTTCGAACATGTACTTCAAAAAAATTTCAAGTGTGGTTCGACTTTCAAAGTTCGAACATTGTGTTTATGTTTGATCTTCGTTATCTGAACACATTGAAGAATGTTCAAACTGTAAAACCCGAACAAAACGCGAAAATAAGTCTACGAAAACTGTGAAATCTCAAAATTCAATCGGTACAAACTAAACAAAATGACTTACATTGCTTTGTTCATCTTCATTTTCATCCTGCATTGTCTCTCTTTTTATTTTTGCCACAATAATTGCACAACTACAAACTAGGTCATTGAGTACAAATTGTGTTCAATAATGTAACTTTCTTTTTAGGGTTCAAATCGGATAATTTTCTATTTTCACATATTTATTCATATATTTTATATTGTTTAAATTTTAATTTTAATTTTAATTTTATTTTGGGGTGCATTGAGTAAAAAAAATGGTACAAGGAAGTAATTATAGGGTAATTTAGTCAATTTGTAATTATTTTATTTTTGTCTTTTTATTTAAGGGGTGCAAAGAGTAAATCTGGGGGGTGCAAACAGAAACTCCGAAGAATTAATCGTAGGGGCATCTACTCGTAACCATCTAATTAGTATAATTATTTTTTATAAATTATAATGAAGCGAGAGTAATTTAAAAATTTATCAATTTGATTGTATAAGTTGGATTGGGATTTCACTTGCGAGAATCAGTTTGATTATGCTATAATGTATATGTTGTTTCAATCATTCATAATCGATAACCAATTTGATTATACAATAATGTATATATTGTATCGGGATTTCACTTGCGAAAATCAATTAATTATACTATAGTATATATGTTGTATCGAGAATTCATAATCGATAATCAATTTGATTAATATACTATTGTGTAAAATGTATCCAGATTTCACTTACGAGAATCAATTTGAATATACTATAATGTATGGGTTGTTTCAAGAATTTATAATCGATAATTGACGACTTGATTATACTATAGTGGAGGATGTATCAGGATTTCACTTAAGAGAATCAATTTGATTATACTATAGTGTATAAGTTGTCTCAAGAATTCATAATCGATAATCGACTTGATTATACTATAGTGTATATGTCATATTGGGATTTTACTTGTGAATTATGATAATCAATTTGATTATACTATAACATATATGTTGCTTTAAAAATTCATAATCAATAATCAATTTGATAATATTATAGTGTATATGTTGTTTCAGGAATTAATAATCGATAATCAATTTGAAAGATTAATATTGAGGAATTAATCATAGGCCTACGATTGATGTTGAAGAATTAATCGTAGGCCCACTATTAGTTCTTCAATATGCACGTTTCAATATGAAAGAATTAATCTTAGGTTGAATTCATAAATCTCGTACAATTACATACACATCTAAGCTACATGTATTTAATTAAAATAAATGTAAGACATAAACATAGATTATTATAATTGTAAAATAATCAACCCTAAATCCTAGTCAATAATATAAAATAAACATACTTATAAATCCTAATTATGAAACTCCAACCTAACTAAAAGTATTTACTAAAAAATTTATAAACTTAATAATAATCAAATAATAAACCTAAAAAAAAAAAAAAGATAAAACGACACCAAAATATGTACAATACTGAATACCCCTTCCTTTGAAAAAATTATCAACCGCCGTCAATTAACGCCGTTATTTAATTCTCTCTCTCTCTGAGGCCTCTGCAACGATCTGCAGCAGATGACAAAAACTGCAACTGGCGCCCCCGCACACACACTACACATATAAATACAAGCTGGGAACTCAAAAATTATCTTGATTAGGAAATCCCAGAAGGCAAATAGGGTCAAATCATCGGATTCTTGATTTATTCGTAAGCGAAATTTGCCACATTTCCAATTCATTCGTTTTCTTGTAATTTAAAATTTATTGTACATATCTATGTAAGCAGTTGTGGTTCAATCTTGTTTTCTCCTGGTTTCTGAATAATGATGATTCTAAGTGAAAGTTGATCTTTTTTGCGTTTTTCTTTTTTCTTTTTTTTTTTAGATTTCCGTTGGTTGGAATTGATCTGCATTTGCGTTTTTCTTTGTTTGTGTTTTTAGCTGAATTTGTGGGTTTTTTTAGCGCTGTGATTCAGTTGTGGAACAGCTGTTGTGGATGATAACTGAAATTGTCTGATTTCTTAGCTACGAGTTCATCTAGTACTTTATGTATCAAATATTGTACCTAATGATGTGTTTCATTATTAATGTGAAAATGGATTATATGATTTCTTTTTGTGGCTTGTACTCACAGATCTCTATAAAATGCTAAATCATGCTTGTTTAGATGGTTCATTTTGGTTTTTGTTTTGAATGGAGACGACTTTTGATTCTTATGTAAGATGCAGATGAATGAAAGTTCCATTTTTAGCATCTCGTTTAAGCATATGAGTATCTCCAGTAAACAGTCGAATACCTCTCAAATGAGTTCTTATGAGATACATCATTTGGAAATGATGATTTTGGATTTATAGTGGGAACTTAAACTGTTCTTTGTAAAGTCATTTGATTGTATCCTCAAAGAATCTTTCTTAGTTGTTGGTGGGAGATAGAATGCTTCTGTTCGTTCGTCTTCTTCATCAATTATCTAGATATCTTTAATTCTGCCATCAGTGCCTTTGATAACATTTAACCTTTCTGAATGTAAGCATCTTTAACGTCAGTGTCATAACTGAAATACCAGCTTTGCATTTACTTAAATGATAAAAGAAAAAACATGAGAATTAGCCACATATCTGCTGGCACCTTTTAAATATTTTGATTGTGTAAAAAATGCATTGAAATGAATAATCAGTATAACAGGTCTTTTATCCCTACCACTGTAGAAAACATTTTTCGTCTTCAGTGAAGCCCATTCTTGTTTCTGATGGTGATCTCAACCATTGAATTGTCACAGTGATGCATAATGTATTGCAGACTACCGTTTTGATAGAGTCAAAGGTTCACTCTGCCACACGGTTTGAAGTTAAATTAGCAAGTTTTATTTTAAAGCTATGAAGAATCAAGACTCCCCCTCAGGGATAACCCTGCCCAGCAACACTGCTCTCTATAATCTTACTGAAATCATGATCCCTAGCAATACATCTGTGGTATTTATATACTATCCTATAATGAATCAATAAGGAATTCAACACCTGGCCAAAACCTACTGGGATAACTTCTAAAGAATAGGAAAACAATCAGCTGTGCCAAGCTTCCATCTTCGCTGATATACTCAGATTTACTGTACGGTATTAGATTTCATGTTTCATCCAGTATGCCAATTGCCAAGGTATTGCTGCCATAAAATAATTTTCATGTTACTCTTCTGAGATATAATAGTGACCAATTTTCTCTAGTAACTCCCTCTTATCTTTACTTTGGGAATGATCTCTACTTTCTCTGTTATGGAGGCTTTTTTTTTTTTTTTTCTGAAAGACCTGGTTATAGTCCTGCTGCTTATCAACTCAGGAGGATGGAACTGGAAAGTAGCAACATTCATATTGACAAGGAGCCAGCTGGAGTTATCATTTACTCAAATGGTCTCGACCATGATTCAAGTTGTGTAAGTGCTGGTCAGCTGGATCTGACCCAGCCATGTGACTTGCATAATCTGGACTGCAATGACGAGAAGTCGGTTGAAGTAACAACTCCAAGCTTCAATACTGAAATCAACCTTCCTAAGGAGAACATAACACATGAAGTTCAAAAATCACCAACTGATTCTAAGAAGACAAGAGCTTGTAGCAAAAAGACCACTGGATCTTTTGTTGGAAACTGTAAAACAAAATGCACCGTTCCTCAACCATTTGCTCTGGCAACTGAAAAACGAGCGACGCATGGAACCCGTCCTTATGGGGCTGAGTTGGACAGCTTGCTTGTTGGAGATCAGCCGTTTTATGCCTCTTTGCAATGTCAAGCTCCTGCAAAACAGAATCCAGTAAGTTATCTCAAATCTTTTGTGTTTTTATTCAGTTCTGGAATTACGACTAAAGGATTATCAAATGGGCTTAATATCTGTTAGGTTCTACTTATACTCTTTTTACCTTGAAACCTTTCTATGAACAAAGATTTATGTTATTTCCATTGAATTGTGAAGCTGCTTCTTTTACTAGGTGAGAGAGAGATTCTCATTTTCTTTCTTGATTCCTTATTACCTGACTTTGCTCCGTGCCTCATTCAAAATATACAAAGTGTAGATTTTGTTCCATGGAGAAAATGATGCAACATGAGGGAAAAAAATCCAAGATAGTTCCGCCTTTGAAGAGATACTTTAAGCATCTAGGATTAGCAGCTTGTAAAATGCTGATAATAGGAATCCTCTGTATTGATGCAGGCAATCTCACACGTTGTGCCAAGAAAGCCATTGCAGCCTGACAACAAGAAGCATCCTAATGAAGATACTTGTTTAGTTGCCACATCGTATCCTATTTAGCATCTTTTGTTATTTATCTTTCTCTTCTTCAGGTTATTTCGTGCAAATCATGACAGTGTATATGATTTTTCCTAAGTATTCAAAGAACCTTGTCTTCAGTAAGAAAGGTTAAGCCAATTGTTGCATCAGCCCCAGTCTTTAAGAGCAGTGAACGTGCTGAGAAACGAAAGGAGGTAGTTTTATATAAAACTATTTTGCATGTGGCATGTTCTCTGTATCACGATGAACTAGAATGCCTTGCTGTTTTCTTCTTTTGACTTCTGCATTCATTCCAGTTTTTCTCAAGATTAGAGGAGAAGCATCAAGCACTGGAGGTCGAGAAATCTCATTGTGAGGCAAAGACTAAGGTAATCTTGAACTCTAATGTAATGTTTAAAACAACTATAAGTACGAATCTGAACGCTCAATCTTTCAAGTTAGTCAGAACTAGGAGAATCTCAATGCCATCTCCAACGTGCTACTTATATTTTTTCAATATTGTAGGAAGAGACTGAAGTGGCTATCAAGCAATTGCGAAAGAGTTTGGTGTTTAAGGCAAGCCCAATGCCAAGCTTCTACCATGAGGGACCACGACTAAAGGTTGAATTGAAAAAGGTACTGCAGCTCTGATCCAAGGATCATATTTTGCTATGAACTTTTGAGATTTTATTTTACATTCAATAATTACTATTAGGAAGGGAGTAGTAAAGGTGAGGAGTGAGGACAGTATGAAATTATAATTAATTGGTTACTGCTAGTGATAATCTTTATTTTGTGATTTTTTTTTTATTAAATGTCAGCATCCTCCAACTCGTGCAAAATCACCAAAACTGGGCCGAAGAAAAAGCTGCAGTGTTGCAAAAGTTATAGGACACGAAGATCAGCAAAGTTTTACCATTTTTATAGATAGCGGCTCTGTGGCTTCTACAGAAGTGAAAGTTGAAACAGACACAAAATAATAGTACCATTTTCTGCAAAACTAGGGACACAACCCAACAAGTGGGAGGAAGAGGTTGAGGCTTTTATACCAAATCTGATTGAAGAGAAACATGTGGATGTTTCTGTTCATTCTTGATGAGCTGTTGTAAGATTGAATTAATGGTGGAAAGAGCTTGATTTATTTCGACAGAATAATAAATGTTGGGGCTTGTGTCATGTGACTGCTCTATTCATATATTTACTTAAGTAGCAAAAACCCTTTGAGTGGTTTGTTTCAATTAATGTTTGTTATAAACGCGTTGTAAACACTCATGTGGCTGTAAATCATATTCCTTTCACCCTGAAATTCACAGGGCACTTTTGGTTAATATTTGATGATTTAGATCATCTGAAGGGAAAGTAGCCAACAAAAAAACTGAAAAGGAAAATGTACAGCTGCAGCTTTTTGTTATTGAAATCTAGTCAAAACTTTTACTGTGATTATATGCACAAAATTGATGTTTGAAAATTATTCTGCTGCTTCTGTGCTTAAGTTTGTGTTTCTCTGACTGGAATTTTGGTTTCATGCTTACCAGCACAAGGAACTTTTATAGTGTGTTTTATCGGACGTAAACCTTTTGTGCAATCTCATGGAAAAGTTCATAAATTTGAAAAGAAAGATGTCCCTAATAGATAAAGCATGGTGAAATGTTTGTGTGTAATATATGATAAGTTTCTCCACAATGGTTTCTAGTGTGTGGTTCTTGAAAGTTAATGTCGCGACTGATGAAGCTGAACCAGACCCGGGCTCGACTCATTAAGGTACGGTGATTACAGTTAGCTTTAACTAAAGAATTATATTGATTTGTTTTACTTATTTTCTCTGGTAGGAGTTGCTTAACTTCCACATTTGAAATTGTGACTGTCCCATTGTCAAGTTGCTTAAATCTTTTCCTTTAGTGTAGCTGGGACCATGCATGTTATGGTTTTCACAAGCATTGCAAGAAAAGCAGTTCCTTGCATTTACATAGCATGTGGGGGTGAGATTTCATGTTCACAGTGTAGGCAGCCACTAGGTTGTGACATGTTTGGGACCACTCGAAAAACTTTGCTAACAGTTTGCAACTCAGGCTCCTGAACAGGCCAACACTGATCTTACTTGCACACATACATTTGTCAAGCCCCCTTTCATTCCTTAGAGATTTCTTTACTCTGTTTCTTTGATTTTTGGATGTCGTACGCCTCGTAGCAGAAACTCATCTCGTGCTGATATGGAATCAAGTTTGTTGAATTTGCATGTAACATTTGCACTTATACATGGCCATATCGCATTTGGTATTGATGAATAGGACTAATATAATGCTTGTGCGATGTGTCTCATGTTAGATGAATCAGTTCTGTTTGGACCACAGACCAGTTTGTTCTTGATAAACCTAAGTCGTTTTCGTTGAATTATGTACAGAGGCTTCAGAATGCTATGATTGAGCACGGTCAAGACGATGTATTCATTAATTCCAATCCTATTTAATCCTTGTAGTACTCTTGTTTATGGACATAGTTTTTTTGTTGCTTTATGTTTAAGCTTGGAATTACTTATTAAAGTCCTCTAATGACTGCTTTTTTCCTATTAGGGGAAGGCAAAAGAAACACACTTCGCACAATAATCTCAGTTGATTACAGATTAAATGTAAAGCTTTAGTAATAGCAGCTTTTCTGTTTTTTGAGATAAGGGGGTATTTTTTTTATCTGTGTATATATATAGTGTATTTGTGTATGTATTTATACTGAAAATGGTAACTCATTAAAGTTAAAGGCTATAATCTTTTTTACTTCATAAGTGGCCTTAACTTCTCTCACCAAACTAACCACATGCATTTCATTCTATTCTCTCTCTCTTTCTCTGTATATATACATATATATATATGTGTATATATATATAGATAGTTACATGCGTGGAATAGTTTTGGTGTTTGAATGAAATATTGTAGTGTGTGAAAAGCATGATGTAGAAAGTGGAACTAGTTGTCAAAAAAGAAAGCCCCCTTCTCACCTTCACGTATATAAAAGCCCCCCATGAAAGTTCAATGCATGGCTACATCAAGATTAGAGGATACTGTGAATAGATGTTGAGGGGAATGCTGTCTGGTTCGAGGCCATTCTCCGAATGATTGAATACATTTGATCGAATGATCTCGGACCAGGCTTCATTCCCCTCAGCTCTTGGAAACTTTTGCAACTACTCATCACCCTAAAGTTTTTGGTTGCAGACTAGGTATGTATATGTGTTTTCTTGATGCATCAGAAAATAAATCTTTTTTTTTTGGTAATAGTTTTGGAGATTTGTTGTTTTGAATTTGCTCAAAATTTGTTGCTAGTGGAGCTGCAGCAAGACTGGGAATCCTTTAGCAGCCAGATTTAAATTGTTGATTTTGTAATCCTTGAAGGTATATCAAACTTTGAAGAAATAGCAATTTCCCCTTGATTGCCTTCTAGATTAGATTAAATTTTCTTGTTAGTCATTGCCTTTGTGAAAGTATCCACATGCCAGTTTGAGAGCAATTTGTGGTACAAGACTACAAGTGCTTCTGCTTAGATTTCTGTGGAGAGAGAGAGAGAGAGGCCAAAAATTTCCTTTTTCCAATATCATAAACAGGAAAGCAAGAATAGGTCATACATCGCATTTGCTTTAGAGTTTTGTTGTTTAGTTTATCTTTCAACGTTTTCACCAAAATCTTTGAAAAACAACGAAGGGGTCGGTGTGAAAATGTGACTAATTAGGTTAGGTTTTCATTTATTTATTTTTTTGTGGTTGAATCTTTGTATCGGACTTTACTTGTAGAGATTAACAAAGAATATAGATATATAAGCTTTTTGTACTTTAGAATTATTATATATTTATCGTAAAAGAAATATAACTGTCTTTACACCTTATTGACAGCCATTATAGAATTCCCACCCCTTCTTAAACTTTTACTATTACAAAGTGAAAGTTTGTACATATTTTAAGATTTGAGCTTTGCTTGAGATTTCATAAAAATATACTCCCTCCGTTAATGTACACAAATTAATAAATTAATTGAATTACCTAATATACCCTTGTGTGAATACATTAAATGAGCAAAATATAAATGTTTGAATGCATTAAATGAGGGTAAACATGAGAAAAGTGTGAATTTTATGTCTCGAAATTATAGAATGACACTTTTTTTGAAACAAAATTAAATAGCTAGAATGACATTTATATAGAAATGGAGGGAATATAATATAAGGAAACGAAGTGGGTCAATAGGTGAACATGGATAATGATAGTTCAATTATTTATATACAAAATAGATATGTTTTATTTCTTATTCTGACATGATCAATACTATTACTAGTATATTCATAATGTCTTCTCATGAACTAAACCACTTGTTGAATTCCAATAGTTTTCTTGAATATAAACAATGGTATTATATCTGTCATTTGATCTCTCGTGATTTTAATTTTCAATCCTATCTAAAATTAATCTTTATATTTGAGATACTGGGTATACTATGAAGCTTTGACCTTTTTCACGTCTAGTTGATATATCATCGGTATTTATCCGCTCATGATTAAAGTTATAAACGAATTGAGTAGAACCAATAGAACACCTTGAGACTCAAGTTTGACTCTTTAAGGAATTGATGAGATCTAGCTTGGTTTTAACTCAACTTGAGCCAATTGGCTCATGAAAAGCTTAAACTCGAATGCTTGATAAAAAAAAATGAAAAAAAAAACAAAAAAACTTGTTTAGAAGGATAGTTTGGTTTTATTTTCCTTTGTTTTAATATTTTAAGTTTTTAAATATAATATAATTATATTTGACAAGATATATTGAGATGTGTACGTACCAAGTGTTAGTACATCATATTATACTGTATTAGTTTAAATATATAAATAATATTATAAAAAAATTACAAAGATTAAAATGAATATTCAAAATGTTCAAAATTTATTGTATTGCTAGACTTATTTCATGTTAAATATGAATCTAGAAAACCCAAATATTTTGGTTATATTGAATAATCATAACTCACTCTTCAATTCCTTCTTCATTTGGTATGATATTTTACCTTTTTTTGTGCATTTTCAATATTTATAATTCTTTTTTTCAAATTAGGCTCAATTTTGCCATTCATATATATAGAACAAACAAATATCCCTTTTAAGAAAACATAACAAAAAAATATGTGGATATTATTTGATATACTTAATATTTGTGTCTTGCAATATTGTAGAATCAAATGAACTTATTTAATTATTCGATATAGTTAAAGAGTTTATTATATACGTCTCTTCGTATTTAATAATTCTTAGAGTTGAAATTATAATTTTATTTAGCTTTTCCTATATTGCTTAAAATTTAAAATATGCTATTATATAATAATATTTCCCTAGTTATAGACTCTCCTCATTCTATAAAGGATTATACGACAAAATTAAAACTTTCAGCGGAACATGTATCATTTATCTTAGCTTTACTTAACATCAGTTGTCATTTAGATTTATACATATATTCTCATTTTAAATTTTTACACACTTTAAAATATGTTGCCTATTATATATTAATATTCACATTTTATAAATAATTTATGATAAGTATAATTATAGTTTTACATTTTCTAACAATATATTTGCTCCATTTTTTTTTAAATCTTATAAAGAAACTACAATGAAAATTATAGTCCTATGCCTATCTAAATATATTATATTATAATTAAATGCACATATAATTGTTGAAAAATATTAGGTCATAATTAATGTGAAGATGATAATAATTATAAGAGTCAAAAGAAGAGAAGAGACTACTTGAGTATGATGAAAAAAGCAAGAGTTATGATCAATAAAGGGTTCACATTTTGGAAAAAAAAAAAAGAAATTGGTTTTGTGTGTTCAAAATGGGCTTTGTTTTGCTTTTTGTGACTTGACTAAAAATCCTAAAAAGCAGCCAAATGAAATTTTTCAAAAGATAAGAAAAGTTTATTGGAGACAAAAGATAAATTTTGTTATGAGTTGAGACCCCAAATGTTAAAGAAAGTTGGTTATTGACAAGATAGATCAGTTTCGTTTACATCATTTGCAAATTTATTGATAATTGATTACTAAGTCATCATTCTTTTGTAACTCTAATAATAATTATGAAACTATTTTTACTCTAATCGAGTGCTACACCAACAAAACTTGACGCTTGATTGATTCATGTCTTAAGAATATACTTCTATGCAATAGTCTGCAAACTACATATGAATAAAAAAAAGGGATGTGATAGACTTACATCTGGCTGTGTTAGTGAGATTTGAACATAAAATCTTCAATTTCTAGTTATACCATTCCACCACTAAACTATCTTGTAAGAAATTTTCGAGAGAAAAAAAATGATGTATTAACTTTTAAAAGATTAAGGTCTTGTTCTTGAATCATGATCCTTAGTTCCTTACCTACAATCTATAAAGATTGTGTCACATAAACAATTCTTTTAAAAAAAATATACTGACATGACACGATCTATATATTATGCGGATAACAACTCAAGGGATTAAGATATAATTTTCCACTCACATCTTCGGCTACTTGGGTGGTATTTGTGGCTCCCTCAATCACTTTCCCATATCTATATTAATTTAAGTAAGATACTGTACAGTTTTATCGTGAGAGAAACAAATAATATTGTGATATTTTTGTCAAGTAATATAATCTAGATTTAATGGGATGGAACCGCCTATTACACTAGTGGTATGATATCTATATGTTATATATTTAAATTTATAACTTTATAATAGTTTTTATAAAAATAAAAAATATTTATAATATAATGAATCATAATCAACATTTATTAACAAAAAAAATTGAATTAAAAAATTATAATTCTAATTGTGAAAAAATCAACCGTAATGATGAATTATTAATTCAAAAAATGACATTTAGATATTCAAAATTATTATATGCCTTAATTTGGAAGAATGAAGCCCAATTATAATTATAACATTATATAATTTTTATGTTTACAAAAGTTATTATAAAATTATAAATTTAATAGTGCAACACGAAGATATCACACCAATAGTAAAGTAGTGCGATTTAATATCATCATATCTATAACCCTTATCATAATATTAAAATGGTTATTTCAATATCGGCCAACCAACCCAATGACAACAAAAGAAGCATTTTACCCCCTTGAAAGTAGCGTGGATGAGTTTATAGTAAAAAAAATCACTAGTTCGAACTTAACAAAGAATAGTAGTTCGCTTTCATTTACATTTCTCTAATTACAAGCAACATGTTATAACAAAAATGTAAGAAAGACACAAAATTTACATGGCTCACTTTAGCTCCCATTTTAGTTGAAACTAAAACTTGGTTGAATCATAGTAGTAAATCACTTAAAAGTTTAAGTTGAAGCTATCACTTAAAGTTTCAGTTGAAGCACTTGGTTGAATCATAGTAGTAAATCAGCATATAACACTGGAACCATGATATTCACATTCAACGAAAATTGGTTTCTGCTAAAAAACTAAAAGCAAAAATTATTTGGTAATAGCTGAAATAAAAACTAACAATGACATCACTTTTACTTGATCTTGATCATGATCATGTACCATAGAAAAATATTAACACATCTCCAAAATGCAAATAATAGTAGAGCAAGAGCAGAGCACACCAATCATCAAGAAAAAAGAGGTTCAACACTCCTTCACCTAAACCTTCCCTTCTTCGGGAGGCTGTCTCCTGCTCTTCTTTCGGGCAACCGAGATTTCCCGAATGCCTTCATTTTCCTCCTTTTTCTGTCTTCCTCACTATCTGATTCATTTCCCTTCTCTTTATCTGCATTACTAGCTTCCCTTTCCAGCTCTTCCCACGTCTTCCCTTCTTCTTCCTCAGAATTTTCGTCTGAATCTTCTTCTTCGTCCTCCTCAGACTCGACTAGTGACTCACTATCATCCTCCTCATCCTCTGAGCCGGAGTCAGATTGTACATCTGATGGTGTGTATCCTTTATCTGACTCCTGCGAGTTGTTATCAGAATCTGAATCATTAGCCTCCAAGTTCAAAAATTCCCATCCACCATCCTCGATGAACTGCTCAGGGTCGTCAGTTATTGTTTTTAATATCTGCCTCCAGTTAAGATTTAGCCTGCTCTCATAGTACTTGAGATCTGTTGTATCCAGCCACTCCTTGATGCCATCTAGCGACGATGTGGGGATTGAATCAATCCGCATTACATCTCGCTTGAAGTCCTTGAATACAACAGTCATGTCAAAGTTTTTCTGACCAAGACCAACTCTCTCCAAATTAACTATTTCAATCTCGCCAAGGGTGATTACCACAAACGGTATTTCAATGAGCTCAACGAGGCAGCTTGATGTTGGAACTATGAACGTAGACGATTTGTTAGGCACCCCATGGAAGCCCAGTTCTCTCAATGGTTGATCAAACTCTAAATCAAGTGACTTCAACTGAGGTTGTCCCCAGAGATCATTGATTCTGTTCACAAAGTTCTGAAACTCCAAGCTAATTTTGTTCTTTCTATTCCTCTCTCGCTGCTCCTCCTCAATCTCATCAGGGTCGTAGGCAGATCTCTTTCCACCTCCAATCGTCTGTACAACATCCATGACTTCCACATAAAACTGAACATCTTTTGTTTTCTTGGTTCCCACCATTATGTGGTTGTGCAAATGGAAATGCACAAGAGTTATCATTTCCTTCTCTGCCGGCTGGAAGAATGCATGTTTTATGTTGCCAAACATGATCTCCACCCGTTCATCTTGTTTTGGTGTGGCAAAACGAAATCCATTTGTATGTGCTTCTAAGGTACCACTAAGCTTTCTTCCACGACCACCAAAAACTGGACGGATCCACAAGTCAGATAGCCTAATTGGCTTAAATTTGGCTCCAGCAAGCTGGAGTTTTTCTTGTGTAACTAAAGTTGCTCTCTCAGCCTTTTCTGACTCACGGGAGGCAAACTGCTTGCGAAGGGTCTTGATTAATTGAACAACTTCACTTATATGCCTTGGGTCCTTGGAGTGAAATGAAACTTCTTTCACATAAATAGAATCTGGGAACTTCTGTAAGTTGGGGTCATTTTGAGCGAAAGGAGTGCCAGGTGTATTCAAGATTATCCGAATATAGCATGTACGACTAGTATCCTGTTGACTGGACACACTCTTCACGGTTGCAATATGGAAAGGCACCATCTTTCCGTAGATGGGTAAGAGGATGGCCTCATTTTTCTGGTCGACCTGAATCATGAAATCTCTTGGAGGAGGTAGGTCATTGACATTCTTATATGCAATCAAGTCACCAGAGGGTTTCATGGGACCACGATTTGTCCCTTCATAGCCGCCAACAGCAAGTCTCCTTGCAGTTTCTTCATTCTTACGTTGAGCAAGTGCTGCCTGATGCTGCCTTCTTAACTCCTCTTTTGATACCTCATGGTTAACTGATCTCAGTGTTGCCCTAGACGATAGTGTCTCAGCGCCTCTAGTCGTGGATTTGGCTTTTCGCGGCTCTACTAATTCTTCTTCTTCCCCATCATCATTAAATGAATATGCCACATCCTTCCAAGCTTTCGAACATGTGGAAGTCACCACTTCTGCAGCAGTTTCACCAACAATAACTGTGTCCGCAAGCAATAAAGAAAATTTCTGCCCTTTTGGATTGTTCGTCTCTTTCTGCAAATTATGAAACCCCAAAGACACATTGAAGATCATGCCCGTTTTCAGTGTCCTCTCATTTTTTCCATTTAAACTGAGGCTTGACTCACGAAACTCAAGGCCTATCCCAGTTCCAGCAGATTTTGTCAAGTGAGGAGCAAATTCAGGCCCCTCACTTTTCACTACAGAAACAGCTCCTAGATAAGCATCAACAGCCTTATTTCCCGGCTTCAAAGCAGCTATTGCTGCTTCGTGGGCCTTCAGGAGGACTTTATATGCCTTGCTCTGCAGCGAGTTGGCGTCAATTAGGAAAGTCCTAGCCACATTTGAGCAATAGTTACTATAACGAGATCCCATCGCACATATGATCACACTTGTAGAATCATAAAATAGATTGTCATCATTGCTTGTTGCACTTGGTTTCAGATCAAATTGTCCTCCACTCTGAAATATTGGTGAGTAGCATATATCAACATTGTCGGCTCTCAGCTTCACCTTTATCCTCGCAGGTTCATTTATGACCTTTTCAGTATCATCCGTTAAGGAAGAATGAGTGACTTTCTTCTCTTCATCAATTATCTTCTCCAATTTTGGTACCACAAAAAATTTCATGACAGAGGAAGTCAGGTAAGCAGCCTTCTTCACATTCGTAATTTCAACAGTATCTTTTACAGCAAACATGTCAGAGAACCCATTAGTTACATCAGCGAGTTGAAAATTAGCATTCTTCAACTTCTCATCCCACACCTCCAGAAGATTCCCTTCAGGAGTTTCTCTGGCAATGTGCCCAAAAATGGGGTTATCATAGCCATCCAACCGTGACTCTGCACGAACAGCTTTTAATATATCATCCATTAATGCAGTCCCATCATCATTTTTGGCTTTCACATGCATTATGACTTTCACACCCACTGCATCTCTGGCAGATTTCTTCACAACTTCTAGTAATGATACTTTCTTTTGGCTACACAGAACATGGATCTCTTTCTTCATGAACACCATGATTGTGTCTGAGAACTCATCACCAATCAACCATATACTCAAGGCCGATGATTTTAGGTAACGGAGGTGGTCCTTCGAACGTGGAGGGGTGGCTATAGAGAAAGCCTCAGAACCACCCCACAGATCCTTCTTGAACTGACTCCAGTGTGAGTACAGCACCTTTATCCGTTTGCTGAAGTTTTCAAGATTGATTGCGAAAGGACTGGTTGTACGTCCAGGCGCCTTGCCATTATTGTCATTGCTTCCAACATTGCGATGATCAGCCATCTAAATAAAGGATTGCTCGCCCTCTTGTCTTTGTTAGCACAAAAAACCACCAAACTAAGCTGCAGTCAGAAACAAGAAACAATTCTATCAGCACCCTCCACTCATTTTCCTCCCAAAATCGGGAGGATTCTCCTCAAAAAACTATAAAAAATGAAGGATTACAAAACCATAGAATCGTGGAACCTCAAGTTACAGAAATAAAATTTCAACAACTGAAAAAAAGAATTAAATAAACAGAAGCTACCACCACATCTATTCACATGCCAAATATCATAATTTGATTCAGCATCAGTCTTCTACCAAACAAAATGTATCTAAGTATACCTAAATCAGTAGCCAAAAACCAAATCCAAGTTAAGAAAACAGAATCCACCAAAATAAATAAATAAATATATATATATATATGTATATATAAATACATAGAAAATACTAATCATCTAACACAAGAACGTTCTGCGTAATAGCAAGTAGCAACAATTTCTACGAATGTCCAAAAATAAAAAAAAAATTAGAGACATCTAGGCTATCGGTAGAAGAATCAACAGAAATTAATCTTGAAACCTGATTTTAAGAAAAAAAAAGAAATTAATTTACATTGCAAGTGGCGAGGGTTTATGAGAGGGGGTTTCTCAGTCGATGTCGAAACGGAGAGGCCAGACGAGATCGGCGTGGCGGGAAGCGTTCCTACTTCCAATCGCTAACAATGAAATTAAATCAAACCTATCGGCCAAAATTTGTTTGTTTGTACACGTATATGAGAAGAAAAAAAAACAGATGTTAGATTATTAGCCTATTTATGAAAGTAATAAATTTTATATAATTATAAGGAGTTTTTAGATTATTTAAAAAATATGATAATCTTTTATATAACCCATTAATGCATCTTTCAACTGTCCCAATATCTTTATTGTGCCACATGAAGTAGTACCTCATGAGACGTACAAGAATTTCCCGTCAAAATACGTTATCCAACCGGCCCCCCGATCAGGCACTACCTGAATTTTTTCAAATTTATCTAAAATACACATTTACACAATATTTTCAAGTAATTATTATTTTATATGCAATCTTTACTTTCATGTTATGGCAATATTAATTAGATATGTTGTGATATTATTTTTACCTTCTAGTATATATATATATATATATATATATATATATATATATATATATATATATATTCTTTTAGGGTGATATCATGGAATTTTCTAAAACAGATATCACTGGCATAAAAGAAGGTAAAAAAATAAGACAAAAACTTATATGAGACCGTCTAACGGGTCTCTTACGTTAGACGGATCTTCATCCGACCCGACCCGGAGTAACCCGACCCCCTTGTATATATTAAAAAAAAACGCACACACATACACACACAAAACTCATCGCCGCTTCTCAGTTTCTCCGCCCTTTTCTTCTACCACCGCGATTTCTCGATTTCTCTCTCACGACACCATCTCCCGCATCTTTCGCTGCTTCTTCCCATAACTCTCCCCACAACCGCTGTTTCCACCATCTTCTCCATTGCCACCGCACCAAATAGTGCGTTTGCCGCAGCAAGTAGTGCGACCACCACCAGCAACTATCGTGACCACCAGCGCCACAGTCGTCTCAGAAATCGGCGCTATATCATCATCTCCGGCGCAGAATTTCAACCAAGTATTTGTAAGTGTATCTAGGGTTTTATGGATCCATTGCTTTGATGATGAAATTAGTTTTATTTTCTAGCCTGAATTTAACTCTTGTTCTTGATGAATGATCTTTTGATATGACGACTGTATGTTTAATTGTTATATTTGGTGTTTTGAAGGGGAATTTGAAATAAATATAGCAGAATACTCGACGTATTAATTAGGGAGAAAATGTATAGGAAATTAAAGTGTGTATGTATATCAGTTCCACTGTATTTTCTTTGATTTGATTATTGAGAATACGAAAAAGGGCTTTTTAGTAGAAACCAAAAGATTGGAGTCACAAGTTACATATTCACCAACAAATACACATTTTTCATTATGTTGAATAAATGTATGTGGATTTGTGCAGAGATATAATGCTTGAATACACAAAGCAAGTATTGAGTCTAGGAACAACTCTGTTTCAAGTATGTCAGATTTTTTTTTTGAAGAATTTTTTGATTTGCATGTATGTACAGTGCGGGATTGTTCAATCTGGGAGGTTGGTTTTCGATAGGATGCCTAGAAAGGATTCTTTTTTCATATAAATTGATGATTGATGGATATGTGAAGTGTGGGATGGTGAGTTTAGCGCGGGAACTGTTTGATATAATGCCTTCAGAGATGAAGAATTTAGTATCTTGGAACACCATGATCAGTGGCTACTTGAAATTAGAGAATAAATTTGAGAGTGCGAAGGACTTATTTGATAAAAACAATATGACTACAGATTCAACTGAAGCCCTTGCAACCTGCTTGAAATGATGTTATTTTGAAACATGTTTGTTGTTCGTGTGCATTGTTATAATATACTTCAATCTTTTTTCCCTGTTAATTGGATCTTTTGGTGCAGGTAGAAAGCGGATTTCAGGTGAAATGAACGAGGAGTTGACGGGCTGTTTCAGGCACTGATAGCCCAGTTAAGCTATCGGGTGATCACTTGGAGTTCATAGAAGTCGAGC
Organism: Perilla frutescens; assembly: GCA_026008535.1. NCBI lineage: Eukaryota > Viridiplantae > Streptophyta > Magnoliopsida > Lamiales > Lamiaceae > Perilla > Perilla frutescens. Next base: position 7,335,558 of record BRKX01000013.1, on the reverse strand, counting down.
AGGTTGCTGTCGTGGTGCTTTGGACTGAGTTTCCAGATTGAACTGGGGCGACGAGCTGGATTATTAATTAGTAATACTTAGTGATACTATTTTACTTAGTGATACTTATTTTTACATTTATTTGTTAGTGATACTGTATTTTTTAAATAGTGATACTTGACAGGTTTTTAGTGATACTGTTATGTTAGTTAGTGATACATCAATTTGTTATACTTATTTTTAACTAGTGATACTTTATGTTTATTTAGTGATACTTTTACATTCTTCAGGTTTATCTCTACTTTATGACTTAGTGATTCTTGACTTTTATAAGTAGGGACGCTTATTTTTTAAATAGTGATACTTGACAGATTTTTAGTGATACTTTTATGTTAGTTAGTGATACTTACATCAGTTTGTTATACTTATTTTTACCTAGTGATACTTTACTTATGACTTAGTGATTCCTGACTTTTATAAGTAGGATGCTTATTTTTTAAATAGTGATACTTTTATGTTAATTAGTAATACTTTTCTGTTACTTAGTGATACTTATTTTTACATTCATTGGATAGTGATACTGTATTTTTACTTAGTAATACTTTTACATTTACTTAGTCATCCTTTAATTTACGCAATAAGTTGTCAAGATTTAGACAACAATGCTTGAATGTTTATGATCAACTTCATCATTCTCTTGGGTGAAACTCTTCGTTTATACGTTGTTTGATCTTCAATTTGCATTGTGAAAGTAACATCATCGATGAATACATGGTAACCTTGTTCTGTCATGTCCATATTTTATCAAATGCACTCACTCTCCTTTCTAATTTTGAATTTGGTGATATCTTAATTTGATGATGGATATGCTTTCTGTATTATCTCAATTTTAGGAAATTCGGTGTGTTCCCTTTTCAGCTTATTACACAAGTTATACACGAAATCACAAATTTTAAAATTGGAGCAACTTCAAATATATATATAACATGTTTATTTAGTGATACTTTTACATTCTTTAGTGATATCGTCGTCAAACTCATTGCAAATATAGGGTGATCCAATTAAGCTTTATAATTATTTTTCACAAAATGAAATCGACAATTTAATTCAGAAAATGAAGTTCGTCATCAAATTAAACCAAAGACTAATGGTTGGAACTCGTTGAAGACAACATAGTTAACTTGCATATAGTACAAAATGAAAAATAGAAAAGCAAAAGAAAGAAACTCCAACCTCTTATTCATCTAGCTAGATTTTATATTTATAGGCAAACAAGCCTATGATCACATTCATTATCTCCAAAAAAAAAAGAAGAGAAAGAAAAAGAGAGAGAGAGAGAGAGAGAGAGAGAGAGAGAGAGAGAGAGAGAGATTATTATGACAACCATGGAAAATCTTTAATCCAATGAGCCCCATTATTGCTGAAATAAAAGCCATCTTCTTTAACGAGCCAAAGGCATTGTGCGGCAACACCACACCTATACCTGTCCCGACTGGCTCGAAAGGTCTCGAACTTCTTCCTTATGACATCCCATTTGAGGGTACAAACGAATCGAGTCGAGCTCCTCATCAGGAGGCCAACCTCAACGCTCTAACTGTATTATTACTATCGAGTGAGTTATAATTATATTTTCAAGTGAAACAGTTGCAAAATATGAATAATAGCTAGTGAAGGATTACTATCATCATAGCAAGTATTACTGAATACCATAGAAATATTACTACTGCATATAAATATAAAATAATACCATAGAAGTATTACTAGTCTACAAAATTCAATATATGCATGTGATATGTACTTTTGTTGATCTATTCACGCAGAAATAACTATCTATTAAATCATAGTTACGTTTTAAGGGAATGATTACTATTACACTAGAAAGTATCACTATATATCATAGAAGTATTATTACTATCGAGTGAGTTATAATTTTGTTTTCAAGTGAAACAGTTGCAAAATATGAATAATAGCTAGTGAAGGATTACTATCATCATAACAAGTATTACTGAATACCATAGAAGTATTACTACTGCATATAAATATAAAATAATACCATAGAAGTATTACTAGTCTACAAAATTCAATATATGCATGTGATATGTACTTTTGTTGATCTATTCACGCAGAAATAACTATCTATTAAATCATAGTTACATTTTAACGGAAGGATTACTATTACGCTAGAAAGTATCACTATATATCATAGAAGTATTATTACTATCGAGTGAGTTATAATTATGTTTTCAAGTGAAACAGTTGCAAAATATGAATAATAGCTAGTGAAGGATTACTATCATCATAGCAAGTATTACTGAATACCATAGAAGTATTATTACTGTATATAAATAGTCTGAAATAGACCTGCTGTATGAAATACCTTCTCTATAGTTTTTATAAACATTGCAAGCACAAAAAATATAATCATCATAATAGCAAGTAAAAACATTGCAAACACAGTGATCTACAGATTCAGATCACAATCTTGTGCCATGGATGGGCCCTAATTTGAAGAAACTTGAACTCCGTATAATTTGGATTCATGCATTTTATTTTCTCATGAGTTGGTGTTCCCAGAACCTAGATGAGTAGATACAAGTATCAAATCAATTTGAACTTAGTCCTTCAAAAATCAAAGGGAAACAAAACGCAGTACCAAGATGTTCTTCTAAAGTAATTAAGCCATCAATATGCACCGAAATATGATGATCCCAATCGTCCTCTGCTTCGCCTTTGTTCAGCCCCAATTTCATCAGCTTCTTCTCCAGAGGCGATTTCATCTCCGTCCAACCCCACACAAATGCGAGAGTTTCAATTTCTTCGCCGGCGGCGCTCTGCTCACAGCTTCTCTGAGGATGGCGGTGAGATCCAAATCCGACACTATTCGATTGGCGGAAGATTCGAAAAAGGCATCAAAATTTGGCATTGGATTGAGGTCGGAGATCATGGATTCGAGCCACGACGAGAGATCGTAAGAGTTGTAGTGCATGGTTTCACGAGAGGCCGTGGAGAAGAGGAAGAAAAATCGGTGATTGGAGAAAAGGCGATCGATTAGGGCAACTGAGAGAGAGAGAGAGAGAGAGAGAAATAAGCCTGATTTTTTTAGTATATATGTGGCCGGGTCAGATCCGGATCGGGTGGAGATCCGTCTAACGTAAGAGACCCGTTAGACGGTCTCACACAAGTGTGTCCCAAAAAATAATATAGCAGCACACCTAATTAATATTAATATAATCATAATATGACAATAGAGATTGCATATAAAATATCACTTGAAAATATTGCATAAATATGTATTTTTGATAAATTGAAAAACAATCCGGTAGTTTTTGATCAGGCATTATCGAATCTTCCCCTTTTTTAGTTGGTTAGTTGGTTGGGATTTTGAGGTTCACTGAGCCCGGGATAGCGACCTATTTAAGCATAATCTGCGGTGTGCAGTGGCAGTAGCGGGACAATTTATGATTTGTTTATTTATAATTGAATTTTTTTATTTTGTTGTTGAAATATGAAGTTTTTTTTTACTATTTAGTCTGTATATTTAACTTGAATAAATGTTTTCAATTATTTTGTTGCTTATTTTAATCACAATAAATTGTAGATTACATTTAAAGTCAAAATAATTAAGTTAAAATTTTAAAAGTGGTGGTGTTTCAAAAGGCCGTGGGCTATGATGAGCTTGGGTTGGACGATATTTTGAGGCCTGACAACCCCATTTATCATTTTTTACAGATCTAATGTTTTTCCATATTTATAAATGTGATAAATCTATTTTTAAATTCTTAGATAAATTTGGGTGGATAGGATTTGGTGAAAATAGTTGAGGGGTAGAATCAAACAAAATAACTTTGCACTTGATTTGTATTTATTGGTTAAAAGTTTGGTTGAGCTAGATTTGAGAAACATGTGAAATAATTTTAAACATAATTTAATGTTTAATAAGATTTAAAATTCGATTCAAACTCAAGGTCGACATGTAAAAATAAAGCAATGTATACATAAAAATATCAAATTATTAGAGCTCAACACGTATTCAACTCTATAAAAGTTATTTGAGTTGGACTCCATAAATTATCAAACAACCCCAAACATAATTAAAAAAAAAAAAAGATGTTTATATTCACACTATACCTTTTACACTTCAAACCACACTATAAATTAATTCAAATACAATTAATTATGAAATTTCTTAAATACCGCTACTAAATAAATAAAATGAAAAAAGTAACATCATTTTCCTCGTAACTCTCCGGCGCAACGTCAACAACAATTGCACTACAGACCCATTTCCTCATTGTCGCACTACAGACTCATTTCTTCATCTCGCTACTCATGTTGGAGCTCACACCGCCATTGAGGGTGTTCCTGCCGTACTTCCTTCTTCAAGTTGCGTTGGGAGGGGTTATAGCACAATTATCTGGCAGATTTGTAGACTTGCCATATCCATCTCTCTTCTCACCCTATAGATTTGCAGACCGCCGACCACTAGTGGCGAAACCAGGGGGCTGAGGGGGGCTCAAGCCCCCCAACCGGAAAATAACCTCTGTTAGTCAAGGGTTGCCCCGGAAAACTTTGTGAAATAGCCCCCTCACCTCACCGTCGAAAAACAGGGGATGAGCTTTTGAAGATTTGAACTTGGAAGGGGGGAGGGCCATAGAGTGGCTTCAATTTATAGTTACTTACCTTCAATTTACAGTTGCTTACCTTTGACAAAATCAAGAAATGCAGAAAATGGAATAGAAAAGGGGTGGCGGCTGGGGGTTGAGGGTAGTATAGAAAAAACAATGAATAAGTGAGGGGTAGAATAGGAAATCCACAAAAAATTACCTTTGGCTTGTTAAAAAAGTTATCAATGTTTTTAATAAAAAATGATCCTTGAGAAGACTTAATAATTAAAAAGAAGTCACCGTAGCTGAGATTGTGAGTTTGTAATAATTTACCGATCACTTATGTTTTCAAATTCTCCTAGACTCATATTTCATCATTTTTTATTTAAAATTTATTTTTTTCTTGTTATCTTGCCAAAAAAAAAAATTATAGCGAAACAATATAGGGTCTTGTTATCTTGCAAAAAAAAAAAAATGTAGCCAAATAATAAAGCCCCCCCACCAAAAAATTATGATTCCGCCACTACCGACCACCATCACTGGATACCCTCCCATCTCACTCCAGGCACACACCCCAAATAAACAATGACTTAGCAATTGTGCAAGGGCCCTAGAAAAAACAAAATTTCGAACAACCATGTTCAGAAGTAGATTTTGATGTAAATGACGCTCCTTCATGATGTTCAAAATTGTTTTTTGAAAATCAAAGACAACTTTTCAAAAATATTTTTTGAACTATCACTAATTGGTTTGAAAGATTCATGCCTTGTTTGTTTTCATTTCCAAATAAAAAATTCTCATTTTTACTATTTAAACCACTGAAAATACGTTTGTTCTACAAATTTTCAATTTCAGTTTTCTCTTTTTTCAATTCTATATAACTTAGTCAATCATATATATCATTATAGTGAGATCCATTATTTAAATAATCATCAATTCATTGTAACTGATAGCTGTGTATTTTTCACAACTCTTAGATATGAATTGATGATGTTTAAGTTGATTAGTTGTGTGATTTTCATAGCTTTTTTGCTCATTATATTATCATTTTGGGTTTTTGATGAATTTGTGAGGTTTGCAGTAATAGTGGTGAATTTGTGATTATTTGATGCAAAGTGATCAAGTATATGCTTGGAGAGCTAAATGAGGGACCAATTAGGCCTTTGGACCGGATTTAAAGAGCAAAGCCCATGAGAATTGATGAAAATAATTCAACATAATCTAAATGGATGATTGAAGAGCTTTGAAAGATGGAGAATCAAGTTAGAACCGCTGTGCAAGTTGACTCAGCTCAATTGGACAAGAAATGAGTGAGAACGGGCTGTTTCAATGAAGCCCGCTACGGGTCGACCCACCAGTAGACCTGGACAGACTCAACTCGGGATTTTCAAGACTTTTATCCACTTTGAATTTCATTTTAACCCTAGGGTTCTCCAACACTATAAATACCCTCTCTACTCATTAGAAAAGTGGTCAAACGCATTCTAGTTTAATTTAGTTTAGTAACATAAAACGTACTAAGGTGAACATAATTATGGAGGCACAACAGAGGCTTTGGAGGCTACATTAAGATTGGAGACTCCGGGTTATTGATTGTGTTAAACATTATTTTATTTATCATGTTCATGTTTTATTTCTTTTATTTAATTATGTCTAGGTAATTATTTTATTGGATTTTTTAGTTTGTAAGTACATTAGATTTCATGATTTGATTTATTAAGATATATTTTTCGGTTATCATTGGGTATTTGGTTTATTAGTTTGAATTTCTCATGTGTATGTTGACGAACGCAACATATGTGTGCAAGTTAATTAATTGAAAGATTCTAGTCGTGACTGATTAATTAATTGGATAAAATAGGTTAATCATTTTATGTGATGTTTGGAAGGACCGATCAAGTGAACATGTATTGCATAGGAATTTAAGTCCAAGGTACTTGATTGTAAGTAATGACATGTGTGAAGAATCGATCGCGGTAAAGTACATGTTCATTATTTCTATGTTATGATATATGTTCGTGAGAATAGACAGATAATATTTAAGTGATTTTCCACCATTGATCAATTAAATAAGGTTAAGTAGTCAATGAATATGTCCTAAAATCCATTGTATGAACTCTTCTCTAGAATCCATTATTTTCATTAGTTGTTTTATTTAAGTTAATTATGTTCTTGCTTTTAAAGTATTTATTTACATGTTTTCTAATTTATTATTTCAGTATTTAGATATTAATGAGGTGTTTATGTTTTAGTTTCACATTGTTATTTACATTACAATCCATGTGCATACGATACTCTGGCTCACTACCTATTACAATTGCACCGTACACTTGCGGTTGTTTTTACTGTTAATAAATTAGTGGTCAGTAACCACACAAATATTTATATTTTCATCTCAACCACACAAATAGTTATACGCTCTTTGATCTGTATTCAGTTGGAGTTTATTGTTTATTATTGCATTTGGTTTTGTTGTATGTTAGTGGGGATTCTCCCTACAAAAAAAATGTAAAATCTTCCTCCAAAATAATGGTAAAATCACTCAAAATTCTTTAGGAAAAATCTGAAATTCTGTCAAAAATTATTCTAGGAGCAAAATTGAGAGTAGAATGGGATCAAAATTTAAAGTAGTTTTAACGGAAAACATCAGTGTGATTAAAAATGATAGTTCAAAATTTTTGGGACCAAAATCGGAGAGCAGCGTGTCCTATGAGACCAAAAATGAAATTTTCTCGATAATTTTTTAAAATAAAAATATGATAGTTGAGATTTAAGTTTGTGCATTAAACATGCACTTCAATTAGATATTAACATTGTTTGAATATATATTTAATCATGTTCCCATAACACCACAATCAAAATACAACAATATTGATAACTTCACAGTCAAAATAACACAAGAATTAAATAAGTTCAACTAGTAAATTAATTTAAAAATAATGCTAATATCCACAAATACAAGATCAATTCATGTTTTCCTCTTTCAATAAGTATATATATATACACACACACTAAGGGCTAAAACTTTCCAATACATTTCTATTCGAGATGAAATAGAATTAAAATTCAATGTCTTAGCCGAAATCAATCGATCCGCATACTTGGCGGCAAAGATGCTACAACTCACACTATCATTTTGCAAGTGCATGTGATGTTTTGCAAAGACCCTCTCTTTCACACTCATGAATGCTATTTTTTACAGTAATAAAATAAATCAATCTATATAATTAATTAATTAATAATTTAATAAAATAATTAGTTAAATAAAATTAATCAATAAATCAATTAACAACCTAAATGAATAAAATAAATTAAGCTATATGAAAAATCTATAATTTCAAGAGATATCTACACAAAAACAAGATCTCATGAAGATATCCGCTTGAAAAGCATGATTTTATGTGGATATCTACATGAATCTACCCTATTTGTATGGATAAATTACGCGAGAAGCACACGACAAAACCCCATTAATTTAATATATAATCGAGCATATAAGTATGTAAATTAATCTACTCTTTTCGTGACTAGCATTGTCATATTAGTATGGATTTTTTTGAAGACTAGCATAATCGTATAATATTTTGAATATTCAGCATTTTCGTGACAATATTGTCATGAATTTGGTGTCTTGTGACTATAATATTCTCTCAAAAATATTATCACGAATTAAATCCGTTCATGACAATATATTGTCACGAAATGTCCATTTTTCATGACAATATTTTAAAAAAAATCTTACAAAGTGTCACGAAATCACTTGAATCGTGATAATATTATCACGAATTCTATGTTTCTGTGACAATAGTCTCACGATATTATTTATTTTTTAAATTATTTTAATTACTCTTTATTGTTAATTTGCAGATGGCTTGGCAACATATTGTTGTCCGACATAGTGGTAGATGAGAGAGATCTGAGTATGTGGATGGTGAAGATCAGCTCGTGCACCTTCCATTTGACAATTTATCTCATGATAAATTGATAGATGAGATTTACGATTTTATGGAAATATCTCCAACAAGTGTAAGTTATACACTGAGTTATTTGACGAGGTCATTGACAGGGAGGACACTGAAAGGACTCTTGAAAACGGATGCTGATTTAGCTCGTTTAGTTCAGAAGTAAGATGAGCTAGTTGTATACGTCACCAAGAAATCAATTCAACAAACTCCAATAGTAATGTCGTTAAATGATGATAACGACGACCTAATTAGAGATGATAGTCTTGATGATCTGTCTTATGATGATGATGGTGGTGGTGGTGGTGGTGGTGGTGGTGGTGATGATGATGATGATGAGAACTATGAGACTGAAGTTCAACGTAAGTAAATTGTTGAATTTTGTAAATGGATTCGCAAGTCAGGATGTCTCGATGAGTTCGTGAATATTCTCCAGCATGGTGGGCATCATAACTTCTCATCTGAAGATGTTATTCCTGATGCTGAAGCTCCGAATGTGGAGTTTCCTCCCCTTGAACATTGGTCGATTCTTATGGCCTATGTTGACGATGCACTAGCAGTAATACAAGATGACCCATTCCCGACAGATATTGATGCACTAGTACTGGGAAAAACTTTCTTGGAGAAGAAAGATTTGGTAATTGCTATGGGAAGTGGCATATGCAACGTCAAGTGGAATATTTGGTGTCACGTTCTAGCAAAATTCGACCAACAACTATTTTCATATAGAATGAGGCATGCGCTTTTTAAATTAATGGTAGCTACTAAGGGTGGCTTGTAGATGGTGACAAAATTAGAGGATAATCATACATGTCGATTGGATTTGACACGTAATGCGCTACATAAGTTATCCTCTCAGGTTATTATTGATTTCTTTAAGAAGAGAATCCTAGATGAGGGTTCTATCCTGAAGCCGAGAGTAATGATCACTGAGCTATTGAGGGAGTATGGTATTGAAGTTGAGTATGGTGTTGCATTGCGAGCTAAGAATCTCGCAATAGAGATGGTTTCTCAGAATCAGTCTTTTGCGGAATTACCTGCATATTTGGAGGTGTTGAGGAGGTGCAATCCTGATACGGTATATTATGTGGAGACTGATGGTGATGATCATTTTATATACATGTTTGTTGCTCTAGGAGTTTGTATAGAAGCATTCAGAGTATGTATGCATCCAGTTATCGCCATTGACGACACTCATTTGAAGGGAAAGACCAAAGGTATTCTTTTTGGCGCTGTGATGAAAGACGGTAATGAGCAGTGTTTCCCTCTTGCCATTGGTGTGGGTCCTATTAAGAATGATGCGGCCTGGACATGGTTCTTGGAGTGGTTTAAGAGGGTTTTTGGAGATCGTGATGATTTGGTGATAGTTTCAGACCAACATGTGAGCATCAAGAATACTGTTAAGGTAGTGTATCCTATAATGGTCCATGGATTGTGCTATTACCACATAGCAAAGAATCTAGCTCGAGCAGGTCATCATGTAATTTCTATGTTTCGAAGTGCTGCATTTGCATATAGAGAAGAAAAGTTCCTGAAATATTTATCGATAATCTCCTCAAGTCGGGAAGAATTTACAATACATTGCTGAGTATATGGGTACATCGTTGGGCACTGTCACAATGCCCTGCGCGTCGTTACAACTTCATAACATCAAATGTAGTCGAATGTTTCAATGCCCGTTTGTTGTGGGCTAGAAGATTACACATATGTTCTCCCATTGAGGTTGTACTGATAGAGAAGCGCGGTTTGACGAGAGACATGTGAAGACAGTGTCGAGAGATCACATACTCATAGAAGATGCTTACACGAAGCTTTACAAACAAATGGAGATGAGTCGTTATTATATTGTTTGAGGCCATAATGCAAATTTGTACAAAGTACAAAAGAACAATAAGAGCTTCCTAGTTGACCTTCAAATGAAAACATGTGAATGTGGTGAATTTCAGCAGCTGCTGCTATTCGGTACCGTACTTTTATAAACATTTGTTTGATCGTTATGTTTTTTTATTAACACATAGAACTATTGTAACAGAAGTGCTAGACATGACATATATGATTATGTGGACTTGTATTACAAACAAGTTACACTTTGTCTTGCGTACCATGATCGTGTATGTTCAGTGCCACATTAGGATTAATGGACAATCTCGTCTTCATTCAAAGTTTGCCCTCCTAAATCAATTCCCCAAGCAGGTCGTCTTAAGGAAGGAAGATATCGTTCAGTAGTTGAAGGCTCAAGTAGAAGAAGCAGAAGACAACAATTATGCTCGAGGTGCGGAGGCACTGGCCACAATAAAAAGAAGTGTATAACCCCACGATAGATTGAGCACAAACAGAGAAATGCACTTGGCGAAGGGCAACGCCGACCTAAGAGATATAGTATTTGTTGTGAACCAGAACACAGCAAGGGCAAGTGTCCGAACATATTTGACCCTCAAATTTGAGTGTGTTATGATTGAACGGATTCATTTCAAATTCTAAGACTTAACTATTTATGTTTTATTGTGGTCATAGATCTGATTGTTGTGTATTATTGTTATAGGATTCATTTAAGTTTCAAATATAATTTTCAAATTTTTATCTAGGATGTCGTGACAATATTATCATGAGATCCTAGTATTCCATATTGTCACAAGATCCTAGTATTCGTGAAATTTTTGGCCACATGATCTACACAAAATACCAAATCATAACAAAATAAAATCATTAATTAAAATACCAAATTCATAACAAAATGAAATCATTAATTAAAATACCAAATCAACAAATATGTCTGCAATCATGCTATCCTGTTACAATGAGCAAATATCTTAAGGGCTAAAAACTTTCGATAATCCTCCAGCTGAGGCGATGTAGGACTAAAGCTGAACTTCTTGTTCCAAAATTAATCAATCTGCCTGCATAGCTGCAAATATACCACAACTTACACCATCTTGCTATCTAAACTGATACATGATTGGAACTCTATAAAACTCCAAAGGGCCGATGATCTTATGGCATGTTTGTCTTTCCAAATAGCTGCAAAATTGCAACAATCTCGGAATGAAGTGCAATGCGTATAAAGCATTGTTACAACCGTTTCCACCCACAAAATCCATCAAATGACCAAAACACCAATCTCTCCTAAAATGTTCTATTAATTCAGGCCCAGTATTGATCACGTGCAATACTTATTTAATTACACTCATATTGTCCTTCTAATATAAATTGATCCCGCAAGTGATGTTCTGTAAAGTCTCTCTTCTTAACACCCAAGAACGCTATTTTTTAAACAATAAACAAAAAATTATCAATAAATAATGAAAAAATAAAATAAATAAAATTAAATTAAAACTAATTTGTCATGCTATAGATACCTACATGAGGTGAAGAATTAATTATCATATAAAAAATACAAGCACCACTAATTATCAAACAAAACTATTATATACACGACAACTTAATTCGTGAGAGTACATGCTCCCGAAAACACATTTCGTGACAATATATACTCACGATTTCTCCTTTCGTGACAATAATACTCATGAGATAACATTTCGTGATAATATATTAACACGATAATATATGTTTCGTTAAAAAAATATGGATGAGAGGACATATAGTTCATGAACATTTTAGTTATAAAAAAAATATTTCGTGACAATATATAGACACGATAACCCTTTTCATGAGAATATTTAGTCACGAAAACAATTTCATGACAATATATTGTCACAATAATTGTTTTCCGTGAGAATATATTTTCTCAATTTATGCTATAAAATTCAAAATCTACACAGCAACCCATGAAACTAAATTCACCAAATTCCACAGATTTTCACTATTTTCCAACATTAAAATATATTCTAACGTGTTAATTCAAGAAATTCCACAATACAAATGCATAAATTAATCGACATATATTATAATGAAATCATCTAAAATCTTCAAAAAAAATTGAAACTAGTGTTCTAACCCCATGACTCGAGATTTTCTATGCCCAATATCTTCGTCCTCAACATGGAAGGCTTCGGCGGTGTCGATGTCAATGTGATTTCTATTGGGCTCGTGAGAAAAAAATTTCGTGAGTATGCTGCTGCTTCATGACACTTACAGCATGTTTGTGACTTTGTTGTTGTTTTCGTGAAAAAAATTGGAAAGGAGGTTGATGAGTTACCATTTATTTCATGAGTTTCTGGAAAGAGGATCAACTTCTTTTTTCTTATTGTATTCGTGAGTTTCTGTTAGGCTCGTGAGAATTTTTTTTTGTCTTTTGTTCAGATTCAAAAAGAAAAAATGAGTTAAAAAAGTGAGCTAAAAAAATTATTATCTCATATTTGACTAGTTCCATCAATTTACACTTAAATTGGAAGGTATATAAGTACTATTCTGACTAGAACTGGCCTAGTTGCACTGTTGTTGCCGGCTTGCAGCTTTAATGTACCAAACCAATCATATCAACCAATTTTTTCCATTCCCGTTTAATTGTTATCATTTATGCTCTCTCTCTCTCTCTCTCTCTCTCTCTCTCTTATCCATAGAGCAGGCTGAACAAAATCCAATCCAACTATAGCAATAGTGGAAAAAAATTTAGCGAATGAAACATGCACTACTAAAAAAACGGTCTTTAGCGACAATATTATTTGCGACGATAAATGTTGTCACTAATAATAGACTTACGTATCAACATGCCATCTCTAATAATTATATGTTATTTCTAATGATATTTTTTATAACGACAATCTTGTCATTTAAAATAATTTTTAACTTATTTGGGACGAACTTTTAGGCATGTCGTCGCAAAAAATATTTTTAAGCGACAACAATGTCATCACAAAAATTTTATTAGAGATGACATGTGATGATTAGATATGACATGTCGTTACTAAAAATCTAGTATTAGTGACGACATTTGTCGTCACTAATAATCTTGTCTCTAAAGACCATTTTTTGTAGTGATGATTTGATTCAATTTCTCCCAGTATCCTGTAAATAATTTTCTGCTGAAAAAAATATTTATATATATATATATATCTAAACCATTCAATTGAAGATATGGAAGGATTATGGATTGATTTGAACAATTACCGGCTGGAATTTCTCAGCTGGCCGGCTATAATGGAAACATTCATTGACATATTGGTATGCGCAGTGCCAATTTGGGTGGCCGTTTGGACCGCTCCGTTGGGACTCAGCATGCGGCAACTCTAGCTTGCGTTAACGGCGCTATCTACCTTGTTATTTTATTGCCGGCTTTAGTTTAGTTTCAACATAAGGAGCCGGAAGATGGATGATTCCCCGGTTCAGGAGCTCACGGATTCGGCAACGGCGTGGCAATTAGATGTGGTTGATTTTTCTTGCAGTGGTGATATCAAGTAGGTTTTTGAATTCGTTGTTTCGTCTTTTCTTGTTTTAAAATCATGTATTGTGTTGTCCAAATGCAGTTCTTTTATGATTTTGTTGTGTTTCAGAAGAATATATCGGTCCATGTTTATAAATCTATTGATGCTAGGAAATACGAAAGGAATGAAATATTAGATATACTAGTCTGACTGGATTGTTTTGATTAAGAAGAGGTAAATGACATTTTCTTTGGTGAATTAAGACTAATTAAGAGAGAAACTACTTGGAAGATTATTTTCTCAGGATATTGTATTTGAGAATGCATTGTGGAATTTAAAGTTGTTAAACTAAAAATCACAATTGGGATGAAAATGAAAGCTTTAATTCTAATTGATAGCTAAAGGGTGTGCCACCATTTAATTATAAGCTATGAATGTAGAGGCAGTTTTACCTGCAACTTGTACAAGGGGAGGCTGAATGTTTTCGCACTAAAACCATACCGATGAAGAATGATTCAAAGGGGATTGGTTTATCTTCTAAAAAAGATGGGGTAGGGGTAGGTGAATACCCTTCTAGGGGCATGAATATGGAGATCTTGTATATAGCATTCCAAACCATTGTACCTGTTAGTGCCACCGTCATGCACTAAGTATTTGTGTTGTTGAATTGGCGAGATATGTTCGACAATGTGTGGCTGGGTATGTCCCATGAAGATTTGTTTTCCGCTGTGCAAGAAAAGAAGAACAGTTGGTGAACTGTTCCAGAGTATGTCCCAGACAGAACCAGGGACACTCTATTTATGGCAGTTTCCTTGTTGGAAAGATCTTGTGCCAAACTAATTTGGAAGGTCAAGATTAATTCGTTTTACTGCCTTGTGGTGTAGATCCAGTGCTGAATTAACCCCACTACACTTGGAGAGTATCTACACACGTATGGAAGGCCACAAACCACAATCTACTTACCATGTTGGCGGCGGATGGAGATCGACGCCTATATGAAGACCGAATTGAGGAGCAATCGGTACCACTTATATTTTGTTTAGACTCTAGTGTTAGAATCTGTTTGTGGTCATTTTTGTAACTAGTAGTTGTTCTTTAAATAGTTCAACATGATAGACTAGTTTTGAGTGTTTACGAGTGAAACACGTAAGGGGATTTATATTTTGTTTTGTATACAATCTCAGGAGAGATTGTAAGTTGAAGTCGTGGGTAGCTAGAGGGAGTCTAGTGTCACGGTTGTGAGGGGATCTTACAACTTTCGGCTAGTGAAAGAGTTCGTGGAGAAGAACGGGCGACATAAGGTGGGAGGCTTGTATGTGTAAGAACCCTAATATACTCTTCAAAGGAGTACCAGTCGAAAATTCAAGTTTGGGAGCAATCCCCCCAGAGTAGGTTGGTTGAACTGAACTAGGTTATCATCTCTTGCGTTTTTACTGCTTTATTCTTTTATGTTCTTGCATCTGTCCCACACATATCATAGAACAGATTTTAAGCAGATAACTAAAACATGAATAGCACAGATTATCATATTTCAATTGGCACCAGAGCGGGTTGCCTGTATTCAGGGTTGATCTTGGGGTATTAATCTGTGGTCTTGTGTTGTTTTGCCGAGATGGATTCAATGAAAGAAGGAGCCTCGACGGTGCGACCTCCGCTCCTTGATGGTAATAACTATGCTTATTGGAAAGCTAGAATGACAACTTTCATTCGCTCAATTGATGAGCGTGCCTGGAAGATGGTGACTAAAGGGTGGAAGCCTCCTACCAAGAGGGATGAGAAAGTCAAAGCGGTGCTGAAGCTAGAAGAAGAGTTTGACGATGCTGATTATCTGATCATGGGGCTGAATGCTAAAGCCATGAACGCCATCTTCTCTGCAGTGGACATGAACGTGTTCAAACTCATCTCCACATATGACAAGGCAAATGATGCATGGGATATCCTTCAAACTACTTTCGAAGGAACGAGCAGTGTTCGTGCATCTCGTATACAGCTTCTTACTACCAGATTTGAGAACTTTCAAATGGATGAAGGTGAAAAGCTTACTGATTTCAATGCCAAGATTTGTGACATAGCTAATGAAAGCTTTGCACTTGGTGATGCCATCTCTGAGGAGAAACTTGTGCGGAAAGTTCTACGATCTCTTCCCAAGAGATTTGCATATAAAGTCATGGCAATCGAAGAGGCCAGGGACGTGAGCAAGATGAAGTTACAGGAGCTGATGGGGTCCCTGAGGACTTTTGAAATGGGTCTAACAGATCAAGAGACAGTTCAGAAGAAAAGCATAGCTTTTCAAGCCGGCTCCAGTACTGATGTGCCAAACAATGTCCCTGACAAAAATGACCTTGCAGAGTCAATTGCGATGTTGTTAAAGAATTTCTCTAAGTTTGCAAACTGATATGAGAATGCTTTTCAAAATAATGCTGGCAAGAACAGGTTCGCTCAACCTCGAAAAACCAAGGATGATGAGTCAAATGAAGACAAATATAAGGAAATGAAGTGTCGTGAATGTGGCGGTTATGGTCACTATCAAGTCGAGTGTGCTAACACTCTAAAAAAGAAGAACAAGTCATATTGTTCTACCTTTAGTAAAAGTGATGATCCTGATGATAGTGAAAGTGATGAAGAAGGTGTAAGCAATCATATTGCTTTCATGACACACTCTGTCAAAGAGTCTGTGCCTGTATCTGTTCCTGACAGTGAGGTCGAGAAAATTTCAGAATGCAGCGATGATGAAGAAGATGAAGGATTCTCTGTGGAATCAACTATGGAGGCGTATAAGAAGTTGCATTCCAGTTGGATCATGGTGGTTAAGGTCAATGAAGACCTGTTAAAAGAGAATTCCAATCTCTTGAAAGAAAGAGATAATCTCTCTACTTGCCTTAATGAGGTGTAGAATGAATTGTTGCAGTCCAGAAATAGTACTCAAGCACAGAATGGTGAACTCCAACACCTAAAGAAGCTTGTCAAAATGATGAACTCCGGATCATCTCAACTGGATGAAATTCTTTCCAAAGGAAAGAGTCTTCAAGATCATTCTGGGCTCGGATATAATGGCGCTCATACTTATGATGTATTCTGTCAAGGACGGTCATCTGGAAGAAAAGATTCAACAGTTCCAGCAGCAGCGAAGGAAGCCAAAGAACAAGCAGCAGCGAAGGAAATCTCCTCAAAAGACACGTGTTGTGTGTCATTACTGTGAGAAACCCGGTCACATTCGACCACATTGTAGAAACTTGATCAATGACCTCCGTAGGATGAAAAGATGGGGTTTTGCAGAATCTGATCAGTTTCCCAAAAGAAATGTCCAAAACAGATCCAGGAACAATCATAAAAATTATGTGGTTCACACTGCACTCAATATTCATGCAAAAAATAGCTGGTACTTTGACAGCGGATGCTCTCGGCATATGACCGGAGATGCTAGCATGCTGAGCAACATACAAAAAGATTACCCATATCAATCTGTTACCTTTGGAGATGGTGTTAAAGGTAGAGTGCAATGCCGTGAATGCCTAAATGTGCATATGATGCCCAACCTGGAGGACGTGCTGCTTGTAGAAGGACTAAAGGCTAATCTAATTAGCATCAGTCAGCTGTGTGACCAAGGTCTCTTGGTGCATTTAACTAGAGACAAATGCCTTGTCATGAACAAAGAAAGTGTTCTGCTAATGGTCGGGGACAGATCGCGGGACAATTGTTATCTTCTCAACATGAAGGAAACATGCTTCAGATCTCAACTAAATGAAGCAAACTTGTGGCATGAAAATCTTAGCCAGATCAGTGATCAAGAATCGTCAATTGTTCTTGTTGAAAATGACTGTTCCAGGTTTGAAGAAGCTACTGGAAGTGTGCCTGTTTCTGTGCCTAACAGAAGTGAAGACTGTAATCGGATTGAATCAATATCTGAGAGCAATGATGCTCTTAAAAACCATCCAGTTGTTGATGATCTGGAAGAACCTGCTGCCCAGATTGATGATGAGAGCCTTGATTGTACTTTCCATGTTCCTACATCTGTGCCGGACAGTTCTGAAAACAGAGACCTAACTGAAGCAAGGCCTCAGAAACAAGATAAGTTTCTTATCCAACCCAAAGGTTTTGAAGACCCCCACCAACCTGAGTTTGTGTACAAACTGAAAAAGGCACTTTACGATCTCAAACAAGCTCCACGAGCTTGGTATGTCGATATTGGCTTTGGATCTGTGTCAAACAGAATGGTGGACGAGTTTCGGAAGAGTACTTCAGGAGGACATTTCTTCCTTGGAAACAACATGGTCTCTTGGTTTTGTAAGAAACATAATTCCATTTCATTATCTACTGTCGAAGAAGAATATATTGCGGCTGGAAGTTGGTGTACACAACTTTTATGGATGAAGCAGATGCTGGTTGATTATGGTGTGCCACAGTTTGTTCTTACCATACTCTGTGACAACATAAGAGACATAAATAGTTCAAAGAATTTAGTTCAGCACACTTGGATGAAACATATAGATATTCGCCATCACTTCATTCATGAACTGGTTGAAGATGGATCACTTGTGATCGAGTATGTTGGAACAGATGCCCAACTCGCGGATATTTTCACTAAGGCACATGATAGTAGAAGATTTAAAATACATAGATCCTCATCGGGTCTTTGTGTTCTCTGAACTTCTCCTTTGCGAGAAGTATCTCTGTACAGTCTTGGTCAGTGATGTATGTACATAGATTGTAAAATGACCAAATGTTTTATGGTCTTTGCAAGTGTGTGCCTCCATGTATGCTTGACAGAAGGAAGCACAGTTTGTAGCAGTTATTTTTTAACTGCAATGGTTAGTGGGCCCTCGAGTTTCTCGCCCAGCTTCTTCTTCTCGAGGGCGTGCAGAGTAGATTTCATAAGGGAAGTGATCCCTAATTTTGAAAGACCCTTGAAGAAATTTAAAAATCACTTGTGTTCTCCACATCTGTTCCCACTGCCGTCATTCCCAGTAGTGATGTTATGTCTGCAGCCCGCAAAAGTCCCTGCATCTGTGTCCTGCGATGCTCCTGAAGTGTCTGCGACTCTATCTGGGTCAGTTTCTGTGACAGATCCGGAACGCTCATCTAAATTTAGAGTGTTTGATGTTCTTTCCTCATCTCCGGTTGTGAAGCCTGCATCATTGGAATCGATGATTGCCTCTGCTACCTGTCTTAATCCCCCTTCATTAGAAGAGTTTGTTGCATCAATTGATGCATTGATTTTTGTTAATGTGCCAGCGTCTGTCGCTGAGTTTTGTTTCTGTGCCAGTATCTGTCGCTGCCGTAACCGTCCCGATGGATACTCCGGTGGTTACGATCCATGTTTTGTTGGAAGAAACCTTACCGAAGGGCTCTGATGTTGATGCTACTACTCTTGCTCAGGTTGAAGAAGGGAGAATTGAAGTTGATGATATTAAGGAGAATGATATTACTGTTGAGGAAAATGCTTCCTTCCCTGATGCTGAATCTGTTCTACCTCTTTTGGAACAAGGAAGGACATCTTCCAAGTCCCGTGGTATGAAGCGCAAGCTTCAATTGCTCGATGAACCAGATGAATCCCCTTCTGCCTCTGAGCACCATGTTGATTCTGCTGATGCTAAGCAGAACTCTGATAAAGATGAGATTCATATCTCAATTGCAGACCTGAGCATGTTCAAGTCTGCTGATAAAGAATGCTAGAGCTCCGTCCCATTCTGTTGAAGTGGTAGATGGTGTGTCTGCGGATGTCTCAGACAGTTCCACTTCTGAATCTGAATCTTTTGATTCAAGTTAGTTTTATCTGCTTTCCATCAAGGTCATTCCAAGCTAGTGGTTGGTCGTTCTCTTGTTTCTAAACGATGGTTGGTTCAGTCTGACGTTGAGAAAAATGGTGTGATGGAATTATTGCATGATTTACATTTGGATAAATCTCCATATGCTGCTCCTTTGCTTATTGTTGTTGCTACTGGTCACCGTGTTACTCAGAGTCAGTCCGAGCAGATGTTGGGCTTGGTCTCTGGACCTCGCCGACCGTTGATGAAGAAGGCTCGACTCCTTCTCTCTCTGATGATGATTCTCAAAATGTGCCAGAGGATGTGCCTGACAGATTAGCCTCTGAGTCTGAAGCCTACGACTCAATGCTCAATACTTCACAAGCTTGCAGTGAAGAACTGATGTCCCTTCCGGTATTGTTCTTCTCTTAGTGTGTGCCTTTGTTGAGTCTCGACAGATCCAGCAGCCCATTGATTATTCGGGATGCGCTTCAGCATACTCTCTTCACAACATGATGTTGTGACCTCAGAAGTTGTTCATGAGCCCGAAGAGCCCTAGCTTGTGATCAGCTATAAGCTATTTTCTGCCCAGAATTCTCGTGAACTTACTGCTGCTTCCACATCTACTCAACCCTCCTCTAGGGTTTCTGAAGGTCCATCCTCTCTGCCCATGGTGTCTGCAGAAATCTTGGATGCTTCAATTGCGGCTGTTATAGAGAATGTTGGAGGTACTGAAGTCTCCTTGGCCCCTGCTGAAGATAATGTCACCGCCTCTGCTATTGACGAAGAGCCTACCTCTATTGAGGAATTTGCTGTATCTCTTGATGCTCTGAAGTTTGTTCAAGCTCTGTCTCTTTCAGCTGCTGCCCATGTGTATAGTGACACGCCCATTGTCACTGTTCAAGTTCCTTTTGGTGAAGTATCACCTGTTCCTACAGCTAAAACCTTTGTTCAAGATGAAGGTGAAGATGATATTGATATCTCCTTCCTCGATGAAGATTCTCCTGCTCATGAGATTGATTATGTCTCACCTCTTGATGCTACCTCCTCCAAAACTTACGGGTCCAAACGCAAGTTGGAGTTGAAAGATGTTCCAGTCACTCCTCCGGTGTCTGATGATGAAGATGACACACCTATCGCCAATTTGAAATCGAACGTGTTGGCTAAGATTGCTGTGAAGAAGGTATCTTCTTCAAAAACCCCCAAATCCAAGAAAGTTTCTGCTAAGAAGGAGTCTTCATCAAAACCCCCCCAAATCGGTGAAGCCCTCTGGGAAAAAGACTTTGGCTAAAACGCCTGATGTGGTTTCTGCTCACCGTTTTACACGAAGTGTGTCTGAGCAGAGGATGGGGTTGATGTTGGGACATCGTCGTCCGCTGATGAAGCAAGCCAGAGCTCCTTTCCCTTCTGAAGAAAAAGCAAATGATGTCCCTGAGTCTGTTCCAGACAGATCAAATTCCGATTCAAAGGACTTTGATTCAAAGAAATCTGCTTATACTGCACCTCCTTTTATTGCTGCAATTGTTCATAAATTTTATGCAAACCTGTCCAAGCGCATGCGAGATGCTTCCTATGAGCATGCTTTTTATGTTTTTGTGCGGGGTCATTGGATTGCTTTTTCTCCTGCTGTGATTAATGAGTTTTTGGGTCATGAGAATCTTGTTGCTCCTACACCTATTTTTGATTTGAATGAGGTTGTGTCAGAATTGACTAGAGGAAGTCGGGTTGTTTGGCCCTCGGGGCGTGCGTTGTTGGCGTCTGATCTGAGTGTGAAGTACTCAATACTTCACAAGGTTGCTGTTCAGAATTGGCTGTCCGGTACTCATGATTCTACTGTTGGCAAGTCCATGCTGCTGCCTCCCCGACGTGAAGTTTGGTGTTTGCCGTTTCTGGCAACAATTAAGGAGGAGAAGAATGTTGGTGCACAAAGGCCACGGTTGGATAAAGGATGGTCTATTGTTGATGATGCTGTGTTAAGCGTGTGCTCAATTTTTAATGTTCGTTGTTTTCTGAACAAACAATTTATTGGGGATGCTGTTTACCCCACTTTATTTTTGTTGGTCTGTACTATATTTTTGATCAACTGACAATGTAGTTCTACACTACAAAACAATGCTCTGATCATGATGAAGACACTCCCAGTTCAGATTCAGAGGGAGTGTGCTTGTAACTGTCTCGGACAGTTTTTAAATATATCACTCTTTTTAATATTTTTTGATCTGCGAAGTTTATTCGAGTGTTGTGTAGATCGTGATGTTAATTATCGACCATAAATGCCAAAGGGGGAGATTGTGAGTGCCACCGTCATGCACTAAGTATTTGTGTTTTTGAATTGGCGAGATATGTTCGACAATGTGTGGCTGGGTATGTCCCATGAAGATTTGTTTTCCGCTGTGCAAGAAAAGAAGAATAGTTGGTTAACTGTTCCAGAGTATGTCCCAGACAGAACCAGGGACACTCTATTTATGGCAGTTTCCTTGTTGGAAAGATCTTGTGCCGAACGAGTTTGGAAGGTCAAGATTAATTCATTTTACTGCCTTGCGGTGTAGATCCAGTGCTGAATTAACCCCACTACACTTGGAGAGTATCTACACACGTATGGAAGGCCACAAACTACAATCTATTTACCATGTTGGCGGTGGATGGAGATCGACGCCTATATGAAGACCGAATTGAGAAGCAATCGGTACCACTTATATTTTGTTTAGATTCTAGTGTTAGAATCTGTTTGTGGTCATTTTTGTAACTAGTAGTTGTTCCTTAAATAGTTCAACGTGATAGACTAGTTTTGAGTGTTTACGAGTGAAACACGTGAGGGGATTTTTATTCCGTTTTGTACGCAATCTCGGGAGAGATTGTAAGTTGAAGTCTTGGGTAGCTAGAGGGAGTCTAGTGTCACGGTTGTGAGGGGATCTTACAACTTTCGACTAGCGAAAGAGTTCATGGAGAAGAACGGGCGACATAAGGCGGGAGGCTTGTATGTGTAAGAACCCTAATACACTCTTCGAAGGAGTACCAGTCGAAACTTCAAGTTTGGGAGCAATCCCCCCAGAGTTGGTTGAACCGAACTGGGTTATCATCTCGTGCGTTTTTACTGCTTTATTATTTTATGTTCTTGCATCTGTCCCACACATATCATATAATAGATTTTAAGCAGATAACTAAAACACGAATAACACGGATTATCATTTTTCAGTACCCTTATTCCCTCTTCTTGGTTTCCTTCATTTTCCTATCATAGTGATTAGTGGTTATAAAAGGCTATAATAATAAGTAGGAAGATAAGGAATTGCTTATTTGGATCAATTGGTATCTGGCACGAATTGCAACCTTAAATAACACTGGCTTCCTTGTGATCACTCATATGTCTTGTTTATGATTGTGCATTTCGTATTACGTTAAAATTTGAAAATTGATTTGACTTTGTAGTTCGTTTGCTTGCAAAATTGATGGTAAAAACCTACCGGAACAAATATAAGAACAATGTAAACTGAAGTGATGGTTGGGATATCTCTTATAAGAAATTACCTGTAATGATATTGAAAATCTAGGCATAGATCAAACTATGCCATGGGATTAAACTTAAGCAGGAAATTTTCTCTTCCTTTCTTTGGGTAAATTTAAGTAAATTTTAGCTGTAATATAGGAATTAAGTAATGATGTAGTTTGTTATTATTATTAATGCTTTCATCCCTAGAGAGTTACAAAATATTTATGGTTGAACACTCTCATATACACACCTTGTGAACAACAACTGTATTATTGTTTTATGTTATTGCCTTATTTGTTGTTAATTTTATCTTATTAAGATGATTTTTTTGGTAGAACATATGAGAGATGACTAGAACTGTGATTAATAAAATATCTAATTTTGAGAAATGATGCCTATTCTTATAATTTACCAACTATATATGCTGCTTGATGTGATAAGATTATTCATTGGATTAGATGAGCTCAAAAAAATATAGTGGGTAAGGGATTCAATTTATGTTTCTTCTGCAGGACTGTTGAAGGAGCTTTAGATGGATTGGTAAATAGTGTTACTAAAAACGATTTGGAGCACTTTTTAGATCTACTTAGAAGTAAAGATGGCAAATTGCCATGGCAAAGCATGATGGAGTGGTCCACATCTAACTTGACATATCAAGCTTGGTGTCATGAGCTTGAGGTAATTTTAGGTTCTGTTATTCTTATGTTTATCTTGTTGTTACAAAAAAAAAAAGCATTAAGAAAAAGGTACCATAATATAGACTTCTCTGATACCATAAATAACAACAATAATAATATGTAAGGATTATAAGTTGTTAGTGGATCTCTTGGCCACCTATTATCATTTCTGTTATTCTCTGTGATATTTTTGTTAGGCTAATACAACTAAAGCTAAAAAAAACCTTATGGCAGAAATTTCTAGATCCAAGGAAACAGTTCCAAATCTACCCCTTCTAAAGAAAATAAGTTGTCTATTTGTGCCACTTAGACATAGTGTACTTCAACTTTTTAGATTGTTCGTCGCAGATGAGTCCATTCATGTACTGCAGCAAAACCATTTATGAGGATGCAACTTCGGATTTGGTTAGAGATTTCTTTTAAGATGATCAGTTCTGACCCAAATGGGACCCTATGCTCACACATGTTGAAATTCTTGAAGAATGTCCTGATACAGGGTTGATGATTGTCCACTGGATTAAGAAGGTTTGTCAAACTGAACTTACAAAGCATTACAAATGGACTGATGGTTTCGTTAATTTTTAATTGTTAATTCAACTGATGACAACTAATCCTCCATCATATGCAGTTCCCATTCTTCTGCAGCGATTGAGAATATATCATTGGTAGAAGAATATGGGAAGTAGGGAAAACTTATTATTGTGTGACTAAGGTATAAACTATATTCTAAAGAATTGTAGCTGCAATATATGATATGTTTTTCATTTATTTTTGTGGGGAGTAATAATTGATATGTTATTTTGGCATGTTTTAGATTTTCTGGGAACTTTCACTCCTTGCAGAGTTGGAATTTTTCCAAGGAACCTGTATTTTATGTCTCGAGTTGTTAATTGTTTACTTTGAATGGCTTTCCATGTTTGAGAGCACTAGTTTTTGTTAATACTTGCATGCCATTTTGAATGCATCTAACCATGGGTTTGGTTCACTGGTTCATGAGTTAACATGGTCAATTTCCCTCATAATGTATACAAACAATGTGGCTGCAGGGGGTTCCATATCCAACATTGCCAAGGCGTGACAAACCTAGGTGTGTGGATCTTTATTTTTCAAGCTGGGCTATCAAGCCTGGTAAACACTCTTTCCATGTGGTTGCTTGTGGCCAAATTAATGTATCTTTTCCTTCTTTTCTTACACTTAATTTTTATATATATTGCAGTACAATCTCGTAAAGAAGATGACCAGCTTCCTGCGTGTGAGGTCATGCTTATTCATTACGAGGACATGGGAATCCCCAAAGACATTGCTAAGTTAGGTGTTCATCATGGCAAAAACTTGTTCGGCATTTATTTAACCTAACTGCAAGTGCACAATGAGGTTTATAGTGTAGCGGTGAACAAGAGTATCGTATCCACATGGATTTAATATTTAATCTGATAGTTATCTAATTTAATTCTTCGCAGTTATCTAGACTATAAAACATGATTTAATTTAACTAATTAAAAACTAAAATTAATTAAATAAACTAAAGTACCACCGAAGAATTCAACACAGAAAATGAAACACTGGAGAAAAAGACGCATTCTAGGATTGGATACTCATTATTTAATCTATTCTTTTAATCAATTCATTTAGTGTCTATGTTGGGATTTAAATCATGCTAGAACAATCACTCATGTATTCTAAACCTTCTCTCGAAGTGCCTAGATTGTAGATTACACAACAAATATTAATGTATCCGTTCAATACCTATTGTGCAACTCCTAATGGTTCCAAAGATTTATTATTCTCTAAATTAATCACAACTCTCTCGAGTGATATTGACTAACCAGTTAATTATTCCAGATCTTGTGTTAAAACTCATCTCTCGAATTATGGAATAACACATCAGATTGCATCATTTAGTGATCAGGTAAATAATACAGAGAAAAGCAGGAATAATTAACACATAATCAAATCATAGACACCAAATAAAATGAATTAAAAGAACTTCATAAATAACTCATAATCCAACGAATACTAGGGTTTTAGCTATCCATGTAAAAATAAATAACTAAAACAATCCACAAAGTAAACATTGTATTTCTAAGAACAGAGAAAATAAAACCTGAAAGAATTAATTTGTCTCTATTCTTGAAAGCTCTTGAATCCCTTGGTCTAGTTCTTCGCGTCTGTTTTTCTCTGCAGCAAACCTCTGGTGGCAACTTTTGGGTAGGTGGAATTGTTTGTAATTTTCGTGCATCAAACCCTTAAATACCAAGTTAAGAAAAGCCTAAAAATAGGTCAAAGATCAGACAAGCCCGCTCGCCTCGCGACAAGATTCGCGACCACAACGCCCACGACTAGGGTCGCGAATCCACGTGGCGCTGACGTGACAGAAAATTCACGACCAAGTCGCGAATAAAATAAAGAAGAACTCTGCCTCTATCGCGTCCATGCAGAAAAATGGGAAGAAGGTGATTCGTGACCATGATTCGCGAGGGGGTCGCGAGTCCGGTCGCGGGTAATTTCAGCATCCGGCAGTCTCTCATTGTTTTGCTTCGTTCTCACTCGTTTCTCGTCCGATTGACCTGATTCTTTTTGCAACGCGTTCCTAACTTGACTTCTCATCTTTCTAAGGTCTTCCCAAAGACCATTTGAAGTTTACACAAAAAATGGCATTGATTCCCTTCACAACGAACAAACACGTGACATTGCACAAAATAAAGAAAACAATGCAAAACTTATCACTTCATGCATGCAATGCCCATCAAATACCACTCAAATGTACCTCAAAATACATGTAAAATATGATGTTATCAACTCCCCAAACTTAAAACATTGTTTTTCCCCAAACAAAAAACAAAACCAAACTTAGAATTCAAACAATAGATAACTCCACAATTTATAATCTAACATCTATAACCTCGAAATTCTAATCAGGAAGTGACAAGAGCAAGCACAACACTCAAATTATGAACACATGTAAAAGATTTCAACGAGCAAAAATCAAGCCAATGATCATCACCAGTATGTTTTTCGCTCAAACACTCAAAATATAATAAAATAAGGGTAAGCACTCATCGAAACATTGAACTACACACTTGATCTACCATAGGCTTGTATGCAATCCCAACTCTCCACTGACAAACAAATGTGCTCAAAATTAAGATCAAATAGGAATTTCATTAAGGTTGTAACGTAGGCTCGGGTTAAGGTTAGGAATATTTGGCTCAAGTGACTCAACAATTGCAAAACAATCCACCACTTTTACTTTCTACTCCCAATTAATTTTCACATTCAAACACCAATTGGAATTTTTCCAACTTCCTCCTACACATCCTTAAGTCATCCATATATTTCTTTTTTTTTTTCAACTCATGGACCTTTAGTCTCTTTTCTGTATTTCTTTCATTGGCACTTTTCACATTTTTTTTCTTTTCAACACTCACATAGCACTTTTTTTCGCACCAACAAAAACCACCAATTATCACCATTTTTTTTTCTTTGTCCCAAAATTCCTACCCTTCTTCCTATTTCTCCACAAGAATTAACAAATTAATCCCAAATAGGCTCTAAAAAAGACATTTTAGGCACAAAAGGGTTCACAAAGGAATATAATGAATTTAGGACAGTGTATGGGATAAATGGCTAAAGAAAAGATGGCTTATTATCATATCCTATTTCAAAGCACAACAACTCAATCTCAAGCAAAACGGCATGCAAGTTCTAGAGAAATAAGTGCATAGACAACCGACACATAATAACAAAAATTAAGATAATAATCTTATAGGCTCAAAATCTCATAGCTCACATTGGACAAAATGAAGCTCGAAAATCTCTAAAATACATGCTCATTCAAATCATGATATACATGCTCAAATCATTCATAATCAAATAATCTCAATCGTAAACACTAAACCATAGACTATAAAGCATATATCATCAAAATCTCATAAAAAAAATCAAGACTAAATTTCAAAATTTTCAAACTTTCCGGAAAAACAAAAACTAAACACGTAAAGCAGGTAAAACAAAATAAAGGTCTAGACACCACAAGCATATATCCCCCCAAACTTATTCAAATCCACGAGATGGAATAAGTTTGTAAGAATGCATGAGGGTATCGTCGACCACTTACAATGATCACATGGATGTCCGTTCGGATTCACTTTCCTCCCCCAAACTTGTCGACAGACAAGTTGGTTGATTTGCTATCCCCCCATATTCCAGCATTCATCCATTCTTTACCTGCACAACTCAGAAAAAGAAGTGAAAAATAAAAATAAAAAAAAAACTAAATGAAATAAAATAAAACATATTGGGTTGTCTCCCAACAAGCGCTGCATTTAACGTCGACAACTAGATGAATTTGGAAACTCAAGTTCCCACTAGCGGGGAAACTAGTATCCCTCATTCTCTTCTCCGATCATCCATCTCTATACCTCCACCATCAGTAATGCAGCCAGATTCATGAGTGTTGATGATGTTACACTCCACAGTACCTTGTTCTCCTCTACATCGAACAAGAACTGGATTTGTTCATCTTCAAATCGGAAAGTTAAAATCCCAGTGTCTAGATCGATGTTGGCTCGTCCGGTTCGCAAAAATGGACGTCCTCAAATGAGAGAAATGCTCTTGTCCTCCTCCATATCGAGCACAACAAAATCCACTGAGAATATGAAATCCTTCACTTTAATCAACACATCCTCCAAAATTCTCTCGAGATACACCACAGATCGGTCGGGTATCTACAAACACATGATTGTGGGCTTTAGATGCCCACTGTTCAGGTTTTTGAAAAATGAGAGCAACATCAAATTGATACTCGCCCCAAATCACACAATGCTCGACGACCTATCTTGTCTCCAATAGTGATAGGGAGTGTAAAACTCCCCGAATCCTTCATCTTGGCCGGGAGCTTTCCTTGGATGATGGAGCTGCAGTTCTCTGGGATATGCACCATCTCGAATTTCTCTATCTTCTTCTTCTTGGATATAACATCTTTGAGGAACCTTGCATACTTGGGCATCTGCTGCAGTGCCTCCACCAAAGGAATGTTGATTTGCACCTTCTTGAATATCTCCAAACATCGAGAGAACTGTGCATTAACCTTCTATTTTGGAGTTCTCTGCCGGAACGGAATAGTCACTGTGGGAAGAACTATAGGAGCCGTATGAAAACTCTTGATGGTGGAATTCGGCTTGTCAGAAGCTGTCTTGGAAGGAATAGTTGCAGCAGCAACAATAGGCGCAGGAATCTCAGTATGCAGATGAATTGCATTGCACTGTTCCTTAGGATTCACTGTGGTGTTGCTAGAGAACTGTTCCGGTTGGTGCTGATTTTCTACAACTGTAGCCAGCTGACCCAGTTGCTTCTCGAACATCTTCATTTGCACACTCATTGCACCCACAGTATTTTCCAACTTCTCCACTCTAGCTTGAGACTCCTTCATAAATTTATTAGTCTTTTCCATTAACGCCATCAACAGATCATCTATCTTCGGCTTCTTCTCTTCATTAATCCCTTTATTTGTTATTGAGAAGTCGGGTGGGGGCTGCAGTGTACTGTTAGGATTCCCATATGAGAGGTTGGATCGGTTACCTTGGTAGAATTGATTCCCGCCTCGGTAATTATTATTCTCATACCCACCTCTCTGGTTAACATAGTTAACATCTTCCACAGTTTGATTCATGGGGAGATTCACAGTCTGCGGAGACATGGCATCAAATCTACTATTGATAGTAGCACTCAGAGTAGACAGCTAGGCTACAAGCTTGGAAATCGGATCACTGTCATCAACTGCTGCAGCTCTTTTCAAAATCTTCACTTATCGATCGCCAGACCACTGATAGCTATTAGTTGCCATGTCCTCTATGATCGTCATAGCTTGATCGTGGCCCTTGTTCAACAAAGAACCACCAGCAGAGGCATCCAGAAGCCTCTTCAATTCCATGTCGCATCCGTTGTAGAAGATGCAGACTTGATGATCTACCCTAAATCCATGGTTGGGGTACTTCCTCAGCATATCCCGAAACCATTCCCAAGCCTCATATAATGTCTCATCCTCGTATTGATGAAATTGTGTAATTTCGCCCTTGAGCTTGAGAGTCAAACCAGGTAGAAAGAATTTGTGCAGGAACTTGTGCGCAAGACTTTCCCAACTGTCTACAGACCCAGCGGCTAGAGATTGGTACCATTGTTTAGCCGAATCTCATAAAGAGAACGAAAATAGGCGTAAGCGAATGGTGTCATCGGGGACTCCATTCATCTTCACTGTACTGCAGATCTCCAAGAACTGCGTCAAATGTACATTCAGGTCTTCAATGGACCGTCCTCCATATTGCTTTTGTTATTAAATCTAAATAATAGCAAATAAAAAATTAAATCCCCGGCAACGGCGCCAAAAACTTATTCGGCATTTATTTAACCTAACTGCAAGTGCACAGTGAGGTTTATAGTGTAGCGGTGAACAAGAGTATCGTATCCACATGGATTTAATATTTAATCTGCTAGTTATCTAATTTAATCCTTCGCAGTTATCTAGACTATAAAACATGGTTTAATTTAACTAATTAAAAACTAAAATTAATTAAATAAACTAAATTACCACCGAAGAATTCAACACAGAAAATCAAACACTGGAGAAAAAGACGCATTCTAGGATTGGATATTCATTATTTAATCCATTATCTTAATCAATTCATTTAGTGTCTATGTTGGGATTTAAATCATGCTAGAACAATCATTCATGTATTCTAAACCTTCTCTCGAAGCGCCTAGATTGTAGATCACACAACAAATATTAACGTATACGTTCAATACCTATTGTGCAACTCCTAATGGTTCCAAAGATTTATTGTTCTCTAAATTAATCGCAACTCTCTCGATTGATATTGACTAACTAGTTAATTATTCCAGATCTTGTGTTAAAACTCATCTCTCGAATTATGGATTAACACATCAGATTGCATCATTTAGTGCTCAGGTAAATAATATAGAGAAAAGCGGGAATAATCAAAACATAATCAAATCATAGACACCAAATAAAATGAATTAAAAAAACTTCATAAATAACTCATAATCCAACCTTAGAATACTAGGATTTTAGCTATCCATGTCTAAATAACTAAAACAATCCACAAAGTAAACATTGTATTTCTAAGAATGGAGAAAATAAAACCCGGAAGAATTAATTTGTCTCTAATCTTGAAAGCTCTTGAATCCCTTGGTCTAGTTCTTCGCGTCTATTTTTCTCTGCAGCAAACCTCTGGTGGCAACTTTTGGGTAGGTGGAATTATTTGTAATTTTCGTGCATCAAACTCTTAAATACCAAGTTAAGAAAAGCCTAAAAATAGGTCAAAGATCGGACAGGCCCGCTCGCCTCGCGACCACAACATCCGCGACTAGGGTCGCGAATCTACATGGCGTGATGTGGCAGAAAATTCACGACCAACCTCAAAATTCACGACCAGATCGCGAATAAAACAAAGGAGAACCCTGCCTTTGTCGCGACCATGCAAAAAAATGGGAAGAAGGTGATTCGCGACTATGATTCATGACCCCCTGGGTCGCGAGTCCGGTCGCGGGTAATTTCAATATCCGGCAGTCTCTCACTGTTTTTTTTCATTCTCACTCGTTTCTCATCCGATTGACCCGATTCTTTTTGCAACGCATTCCTAACTTGATTTCTCATCTTTCTAGGGTCTTCCCAAGCTCATTTGAAGCTCACACAAAAAATGGCATTGATTCCCTTCACAATGAACAAACACATGACATTGCACAAAACAAAGAAAACAATGCAAAACTTATCACTTCATGCATGCAATGCCCATCAACTACCACTCAAATGTACCTCAAAATACATATAAAGTAGATGTTATCAATCATGGAATGTGGGGAACTGTCAAGAAGTTCCATGCTAGCTTTAGAGCATATCAAACCGCTAGAAAATTGGAGGCATCCCTTTCCAGGTGTGTTCTCATGGCAAGAATCACTACCAAATTGTCGTCCAATGAAGAGATTGAACCCAAGGAGCTTTTATCTGGTGAAGAAGAGGCCATGGATGTTGTGACCACACAGAAAGAGAGAGATGAAGGTGGGATAGATTAGAAATGTTTGGCCATTGGCTGCGAAGCTGTTGCACTTGTTTGTGGACTTAAAACAGGTTTAATAGGAAAAACCTTGCTAATTGGAGCAGGGCATAGAGTTGCCCGGAGACGAGTGCGTCCTAGGTTTTAGGTGCATCTGACGGCCTCAGTCGGGTGATGCTTAAGATTTTATTAAATGAGTTAACCATTTATTAGTGAATTAAATTTTTGTTAGTTATTCATTTTGCACATGTTTTGTTTGGTCTGGTTAATTGAGTTAAGGATAGAGAGGGAAGTTATTCTACGAAATTAAAAGAGTAGTTTCTTTTTTCGAACGCTTGGATGTGCCTTTGAAGGAACCACATCATCTAGAACAACAAATGCCTCATGTGGGTGAGGTCTCTCTCACCAGAAATATGCATATTTCAAACTTGCATAGAATCAACACTACATATATATAGTGTTGAGCAATGTGTGAAAACCATAATGAACAAAAGAGCCAATATCATAGCAATATCACACGATGCATTGACCCGGTGCTAACGCACAAGTTTGTACATCACGCTCATAATCTAAATATATACCTTAAAATGGAATTGTTGGCGTCTAACGTGCGGGTTCGCGCACTGCGCTCGCAATCAAATCTTTTAAAATAAATACATATCCTAAAATGGAATTAGTGAACATTAAAATTAAAGTGCATTAATTTAATTTTAATTATTCGAGTCCGACGCTAACTCGTGAGTCTGTGCACTACGCTTGATAATTAATTTTTTTCAAATTAAATATAAATAATAATTTGAATTAATTAATCATAATTGAGACGGAATATTTTAAAAAAAAAAAGAAACATGTCGCTCATTGCGTACGCGACTGATGGGTAAATGGGAGGGGCTTTTTGGGCTTGTCTAAGTCAATAATCCGATACTGAAAAATTAAAAATTCACTTATATAAATCAATAATCCGTTATTAAAAATTTGATGTGATGACATTAGTATATATTTATGGTATTTATGTTGAATTGAACCCTCAAGAAGGCTTTTCAACAATTTTTTAATGTGTATGATCAACGTAGTAATATACTTTTAACTTGTGATGGATATTGCCTACTTCAATCATTTATTACGAATTTATGCGTTGATTCTGATCGATCCAAAAGGCCTCAACAAAATGGTCACACAAAACTTAGAGACTCAAAGCAATAGTCAAAATTGGGAGTATTCAGTACAATTTTCGAGGACTAAATAAAACAAAATTCAATAATTTGAAGCGCCAAGGTTGATTTTTCCAACTTTTTAACTATTCTAGATTTTTTTTTTCTAATTTTACTTTAGAATGCATGTATAATAAGAATAATTCTATCATAGCCACGTGAATTACTAGTTACTGCTCAATATTCATATATCGTAGAGATCGTATTATATTAATAATTTTTAAAAAAATTATTATTGATACACAATCATATCTATACGATCTGACATACACAAGTAGCTAGTATCCAATGGCATAGAGTGGAATTCCACGTAGAATAGTGCAATTAATTGGAAAATAATATTCTTTGTGGATAGGCCAAAACCATTGGTTATTGATGGATGATGTTTTGGTCCAGGCCTAATTTCCAAAGGATGGATGATTCCTATTGTAAGTTGACATGGAATAATGATGACTTGGTGATAGCTACCTACATATTGCATTTCGATCAACGCTTTTGAAATGGGTTGGTGATAGCTACCTACATATTGCATTTCGATCAACGCTTTTGAAATGGGTTTAAGTTGCCTAATAATAAATTATTAAAGTTGGGCATGCATGTCATGTGTGTAAAGTATAAATCCTAACAACGTCAGGACCATCGGATTCAGATTTTTTTTCCCTTTTCTTTTCTTGATGGTGGATTATTCACTAATCGAGAGAGTTGTTTTGTGTTTTTGTGTTTGCTTGCACAGCAGAAAAAGAAGAGTGAGAAGGTGTTTGTCAACCTTTTCTATATTGAAGTTCATGTATTTGTGAAACGAGGTTGTTTCACTAATGCGTGGATTTTTTACTGCTTTGATCTCAGAATTGATGACGTTGTTCTATTTCTTCTTTTCCTTTGTTTTTCCTAATTTTAATAATATTAATGTAAATTAATATTTATAAACTCTTAAATTTCAACATAATTTAATAATATGTAATATTCATAAATCATAATTTAAATTAAAAACTCCTAATTTATTCCTTTTATTATAATCAATAAACTTCATGATTTAATATTCAGCGAACAACCTTAAATAATTACATATTTAGCAAATTACATAAACAATGATCGAAGAACCATTAATAATAATCAAAGAAAACATATTGAAATTGAAAAGAATATTTAAATTGACTAATAGCTGGTTAAATTTAATTATATTATTTTAAATTTTATTTAATTAAAAATATCTATTATCAAATAACATTACAAAAATTAATTTCGACAAGCAATAAATATTTAGAATTTTATTAATGCCCAAAAATCTTATAATTAATTAAATTTAAGAGAGATTAAAATTTTTTATTAATTATTTTTTAACTTTTGTCTATCCTACTTCCCAAACAACCTCCTCCTTAAATCAAGTTGGGGAAAGTGCCCCCATTGAACCTCTGGATCCACCCATATGTGTAATTTCACTTGAGATGCTTTAATTTCAATTTATGTAATGTAGATAATAATATACAATGGTGATTCTTGTGAGAACCAGTTGTGAGAATAAACAACCCATCTCTCATCAAACATTATTCAAAATTCAATGGTTCATATTTCATAGACAACGTTAACGTACACAACTTTGTAAATTATTGTAATTTAATGAAATACAATAATTTAGTAAAAAATCGTTATTTTTTTTTAACACTGCATATTTGATAACATAATCATATGAACTGTCATGCTAACGAAGCATTATCGAAATACTAATCAAAGTTTTATCATATTATTAACGAAAAATTAAATTCTAAAAAAATCATTATAAACTATTAATTGTTGGAATGTCTAGGTGGGGATGGTCTAGTGATGGAGTGGGGTTGTTTGGAGATCAAAGATCACGAGTTTGAATCTCCTCAATGCCACAGGTCGAATGTATGAGTTAAACCTTAATTGAGATGTAACATAAATAGTCAATTATTAAGTAAAAGATTGAAAATTAAATTCTAACAAATAATTATACATCATAATTCGATGAAGTATTAAACCATAATTGAAAGAAATGAACCCTAATTGAGATGAAATAAATCGTAATTGAATGAAATAAACTCTAATTGACGGGATAAACCCTAAATGCATGAGATGGAACAACATTGATAACAATATAAACACACCACATTATCATAAATTATGACATTACTTCGTCAACACTATGGATACACTATGTTAGTATATGATAGCACTTCGTTAGCATATGTTATAAACCATAATTGAATGAAATAAACCTTAATTAATAAGTAGTCATAATTGGATGCAATAAACCCTAATAAATAAAAAAGAAAAATTAAATTCTAAAAAATAATTATAAATCTTAATTGGATGAAATAAACATTAATTGGAATAAAATAAACCCTAATTAAGATATAATAAATCATAATATCAATAGAAGTATATTATGCTAGAATTATGATAATGTTTCGTTAGTACAATGAATACATTATGTTAATATATGTTATATATCATTATTAAAAATGAATACAAAATACAAAATAAAGTATGAGAGGTGTATGTTGTTGGAGAAAATTTTATAAATGGAATATCTTGCATTTAAAAGTTTGTGAATTAATGGAGATGCATGCCCTTACCAACGAGCGCTAGTCTTCGCTTTGTAAAGGATGATAGATTAAGCAACATAATTTTAATATTTAGTTTATTCAAATTAATCTCCATCATAGTCAAGATCAATTATATATGTTTACTGTATTTGAATTTTGTAATATTTTATTTAATAATTTAGGGTATGAAAATAACTCATTGTTTGAGTATTTTCACAAAAATATCTCTACGTGTTTATATTTACCAAAATTTATTAGAAATTTAATACACTTATTGCTAATTAAAGTCTAAAAAATAAGTTGTGTTATCAAGTTAATATATATATATATATATATATATTTCTTTTTAACTTATCTCATTTAATGAGATTTGCTCATGAATTAACGAACCGAGTAATATCACGAAGTGTCAAACTCAAATTTAACTCATTTATGTTTACGGACTTTTGTCGTGTTGAGATATGAGTATAGCAGATAATAGTTTAGCTCCTTTACAATCATAGGATGAACGTGTTTGGTTGGAGAAAGGAATAAAAAGGGTTTGTGTGTTGTGAGGGACCGGAAGAAGAGGGCACCAAAATTATCTTTTCAAATATGAGTCTTTTTTGCACAAAAAAAAATAAAATAAAATAAAAATAAAAATTCATCTGAGTTTTCAAATAATTGAGGTCCATTTAAAAAAGTTATGGGTGCAATTCCATTAACATGATCTAGTGATGAGTGGTATAGTGTGAGGTCGAATGTTTAGAGTTCAAATTCCATCAATATTGATAGGTATGAGTCTGTCACATCTAATTTTGAAATATAATTTACCTCTATTGTATTCAATGTGTACGGATTACTATTGTAAAAAAAAAAAGATCGAATCATGTGTGCAAATAGCTGCACTCTTTAAGAATTTTTTAAGTTTCGTCTTATTATATAAAAAAACTCTGTATCCCGTATTTTCATAGTGCAAAATCTCTATTGCTCCATCACCATAGGTCATCTCTTTGATTTGTTTTTGGGCATTCTCCTCTGGGATTGCTCTCACCCATGACACCGTCCCGCCAATTTGTCTTTATTTATTTATTAGTTTTTTTTTACAAATATACATCCTAAAATTGAATTATCGGTGAGCGCGGACTCGTGCACCATATTTATTAATTATTTTTTTAAATAATTATATACCCTAAAATAAAATTAGTGAATCCTAAAATTAAAGTGAATTAATTTAATTTTTTTTATCATG
Source organism: Perilla frutescens (assembly GCA_026008535.1). Classification (NCBI taxonomy): domain Eukaryota; kingdom Viridiplantae; phylum Streptophyta; class Magnoliopsida; order Lamiales; family Lamiaceae; genus Perilla; species Perilla frutescens. Next base: position 7,298,703 of record BRKX01000013.1, on the reverse strand, counting down.
CAGCTTGCGCAATGCACTCATCCGACGCATTAGCGTGGCACATGCACTACGCTCGACAATTAATTTTTTTGAATTCAATATAAACCTTAATTGAGATTAATAAACCTTAATTGGGATGAAATAAAAGGTTTTTGAAAAAAATTAAAAAGAATATTGGAAATTTTGAAAAATGAGAAAAAAAAAGCTTGATGGCGTGTGGCGCACACGCGCCAGCATATTTGGGGTGGATTTGGATCCTTCTAATGGATTGTGACCTTTTAGATAATTTCATATAAATTTTTGTCTTTTTTAACGAAATTACACATTAATGTCTGACCTTTCAACATTTTAACAAAAATGTTGATCTTTGAATATTTACAGTTTAGTGTCTGACCTTGAGTGGATCGCCGAAAATTTGAGGTGGATTTTTATAATGCCACATCCTTTAAAAAAGTAAACAATGTAAATTTTAAAAATATTTCCTACTTAATTTTTTAAAATAATAATATTGACAAGAATATGAAAATATACAATAAATAAATATGTTGAAATAAAGATTCGGCATTATTTCAACATATTATTGTTTAAAAAAATTAAGTAGGAGATATTTTTTATTTAATATTCAATCAATAATGGTCATAATCACAACTAAATTCTACTTACAAATTTCAGATAATGGGTCATAATGTTTAGGAGACGATTTTAATCTTTAAAGATGGGATGACTAGGTAGAGTTAAAATTGAGAATGTTCTTATTTTTATTTGTATTTGTGAAGACATTGTTTTATGGTTTAAATTTATATTTTTTTATTTTTTTATCTGATATGACATTATAAAAATTGAACTAAGATCTTCGGCGATCCACGTAGGTAATAGGATATCGGAAAGTAATTTTATTATAAATTTAATAAAAAATTACAAGATTGAATACTAAACTATAAATATTCAAAGATCATGATATTTTTATTAAGAAATGAAAGGTCAGACATTAAAGTGTAATTTATTCCTCATCTTTTTTTTTTCTTTTTTTTTTTGTAGTTGAGGAGTTTTTCTTGAAAACAATTAAATTTGAATTAGGATGCAACGCAAATGAGATGATGAAGATAAGTTAACGAGCAAAGGAATGAATTAGTGGGCTTATTTTGGAATGATGAAGGAAATTAATTTGGGGTATGAGACAAAAGACAAGTTTGTTTGTTTGTTCCGCTGAAAAAATGGCTTTTATTTTTTTTTCACATAATTGGGAAGATAAGAATTATTTATTTCGAACTCGAGATTTCTTCATTTTACATATAAATTTAAGTTGTTTTGTTTGGATGTCTTTGAAGGTAGAGACAAGACAAGTTTATGACACATGAGATCCCTTTATTCCTTTTTAGTTTCACCACCCGTGTATCATTATTAAATTTTTATTTTACTCAATTTCAATTTTTTGTGTTGTAGTTTAATTTGATAATCTATACTGTATACTATATTGAAGTTGTCTATCCTAAAATTCCCACCTAAATCAACCTCCTAAAACCATCAAATCCATAATTTTCATGCAGAAATTGATTGTCTATTTTATTTTTCAAAAGTGATCTCACAAAAAAAGTTATGGTGAATGTCAATTTTGATTGAAATTTTCACCAACCAAAAATCATACATCCAAAAAGTTACAATTTCAAAATTTGAAATTCAATTTTTTTGCACCTCACATTTCCGACACTCAAAATTATAAATAGAGTGGTTTGCATTATATATGAGTTAATTATTATTCTTCTCTTTGTTAAATTCTCTCTGTTGCTTTCGATAACAAAAAAGCTAATTACTTCTCTTCTATTTTTTTGTAGGTGCATGTTTACTCTTCTTGGTTCAACCATTGAAAAAAAATCAGCAACATATATAATTGTGAATGAAAATGTGTGATTTGACGGCAACCATCGAAGACAATTCAATGTATTAAGTTGTGAATTGTGATCAGTTCAATCTGAACATCCCACAAGTTGGCTTATATCAGTTCAAGTCTAGCAGACTGTTATACCACTGAGAAGATTGTAAATTATATTAAACTTATATTTCTTTCTTTATGTTGTTTAAGCATCCGTACTTCATGTGGAATTTTATTCCATTTATGTAGAATGATAAAGCTTTTTAAATTTGGGAGTTTAATTGGACTATGGGTAGTTTATGTGTGTATGTGAGTTTGGCTTGGTGTGTTTGGAGAGTGAAAACCTTTATGAATGCATGTAATTTAGGGATATCACTTGGAGCTCTCATTTCAATTGTTTGTTAGAAAGGACATATTGTCTTGCATTTTCTATGCTCGACTTCTAGCATAATCAATTTCTTTAGAAAATCATCTATCGTTTTTCAAAATAATGCAATTAGTTGTATAACATGGTATGTAATTTGGGTTTCATATAATGTCTGAAAATACATGGTGCTGTAATAAATTTATTAGTTAATAAGAAATATTCGAATATGTTAAATCTCAATAATAAAGAAAATTATTATTTTACACTCCATGTCCATGTGTTTCATAATAATTGATGTTTTATGTTTTAAAAAAATTAACAAGTAAAAAAAAGGAGACAAATATACTCTCTTCTCTCTCACCACCTTTATTAAATTTTATGGAAAATATTTAATTTATCTATCAAAAGTAAGCTAATGTAGTATATTAGAGTTTTGATAAGGGGTGAAATTTGGAAGAAAGATGTGAAGTACAATATGTTTTTACTAATATTAAGTATTACTTACACATTTACACGATTTATATTATATGAAGTACAATATTTTTTTACTAATATTAAGTATTACTTACAGAGAAAAAACGCGGTTTATTACAATTAAATATAAAATATTTTTCATATGCTGTAAATTTTAAATTTGTATTTATTTATTTAATATTTGTAAATAAGTCAGCCATTTCATATATATTATTCACATTAATTATATTGAATTAAATGGTTCACTTTTATTTAATCAAAGTTTTACACGCATTTCTTTCCTCCACATATAGACGATCAAGAGCAATATCACACTTTATAATGATTCTGAGGAGACAATTAATAGTTATACATATTTTTTTCATTGTCTTTTTGTAAAACTTATTAATACATATCGTATTTGAATAGCTCTATATATATAATGAGTAATTATTAAAATTACAACACGACATAAATTTAAAAAATATATATATGTATAAAAGATTTACCGTACGTACGTAATACTGGAGCTCGAGTGGAAAATGAATTTACGTATAAAAGATTTCCCGTGCAACACTTAGGGGTAATACTAGTTATTTATTATATTTGATTATATTTATTTAGAATTTAAAATTTTATTTAGTTTTCAAATTTCAAATTTTAGTTAATAATTGATCTTAAGATTTATAATTTGGTTACTTTCAATTCTTAGTTAATAAATATTAATTAGAATTGATTATTATATAATTAATTTTAATTTTTATATTAATATTAAAATAATAATTTTGATAGTGTTATATAAATAATGTACAAAAAAGTCGGATAGAGGATCTCATCTCAATTTTGTATATAATTAATAAGTTTAGAGTAGGCGTGAAAATTGAATCAAATAATTTTATATTCGACTCGTGATTGTTCGGTAAAAACTCTTTTGACCCTAGTTCTATCTATATAAACATCAAACACGCTTGCACATAAATTATGTGTTCAACAATATTTTTAAAGCTCGACTCAAAACTCATGTTTCAAACTCGATACTATTTCAAACAAGTATGAACAAATATATGTTCGACTCAACTCGACTCATTTACCATCCTAATTATGAGTGGTCGGAGCAGCACATGATGTCAAAGGATCCGAAATATTGTACATACAAGGATAGGACTATGACATGAATGGTATGAGTTGCTATCGGTGCTACTACGTGGTATAGTCTTAAAATGGCAGTTTTAGAAGTGTTGTGGACAAAATTTCCTTGTATATTTTCTTTGTGGTACAAGAATGTTAGATTATAAAAAACATATTATTTAAAAATGGCAAAAAAGTGATATGCAACTTTCGCTAAAAGTTTTTTTTTTTTTTTTTGCCCTTTATTAAAAAAAAAAAACTTTCATTCCAAGTAAATAATGCCGAAACGAAGGTGAGCGCATTTTTTTGTTTCGGTGTTTCTTTGGAAATCTCTCTCTTCCTCTCTCCTTCCTTATAAACTTGTTTTCTTTTTGAGATTTTGCGAACTGTTTATAAGCTTATAAGTTTAGAGCAATGATATATCCTAACTTCGATTAATATATATATATATATATATATATATATATATGTTTATTTAAAGTCGGGTTAGGAGGATCGGGATTGGACCCAATCACTAACCTAATATGTAATAGGTAAAAAAAATATAACTAAATTATAAGATTCGTGGTTAATTTGGACTAATATTTTAACAAATGGAGTTTGAGTGAATCAATAAAGAATTAGAAATCAAATATTTATATGACCATTGAAACTGAAAGACTATAATTTAATGCTCACAATTAAATCCTACTAATCCCATCAAGGGAGTATAATATTCTAACAGCCTCGTATTAGGAGACTATTTAAATTGAATCAAACCCTTAATCATTGGTTAACCGTTTCGAGCTAAAAGGGTGAAGAATCATTGTGAAAGTGACTAGAATCATTTTTTTTTTCTTGGACTCCAAAAGCCCACAAATTTACGCTTCCTAATTTCTACTTTTCTTTTTTTTATTATTTTATTTTATAAAGTTCGTAATTTCCACTTATGGCAATGAGTTCGATTTAAAAATGATTTAATCTGAAAAGAGTAAGAAGAGGGCAGACAAGAGAATTAAATATACATCATCAACTGTGGAATGCAGTCCACAATCTGTTAAAGTACAAAGAAGCATTGAGCTCTGCACTTTTATAAATAGTATAATATTAGTTGATAATCATTCAAGACAGAGTAAAAATTAATACTATATTAAATGATACTGGGATACAGTTATCCACGTGGCAGCCTCTCAGCCACTAGAGTTTGGAACTAGCCAACAATTCTTGCAGACTTCTCTAATAATGGGTTGAGAATCTTTCATTTCGAAAGTAACCGTGTTCTTGATTCTTGTTTCTGCTCCATTTTCTCTCACTGCGTGTCATGAATGCTCTTTCTTTATAATTTGGGGGTGTCTGTGTTTTTGATGAGGTGGAAACACTGTGTTCCATAGAGAGAGATTGAGGAGAGAGAGAGAGATGGTGGGATTTCAACTGCAATGAGTTGTGGAGTGACAAAGGTATGATGGACTTTCAATTTTGTTTCCCTTTAATGGGTTGTACTCTCTTTAGTTGTCTGTTTGATATATTGATAAGAAGTTCTGCTTTTGGCCCTATCCCTTGATGCCTTGTTAGCTATAATATTAAAGCACATGGAAAATTGAAATCTGAGTTTTTATTTGCAGAAAAAGACATTCTGAATTTTGGGATTTTTATGGATAACAATATGGAAAGGATAAGATATTTTAAGATGTATGTCTGGATGTTTTGGTTGGAGTTTATTAGGTTCTCACTTCAAGCATATAGAGAGTCTAGTGATTCAAAAAAGGTTGTCTCTTTTAGTATTTTTGTTTTATTTGCTACATAGTTATGGGATCTTGCTATTTCAACTGTTTTTGTGTCTGATTGATGTTTTTTATGGTTAATTGTTCAGTCATGATGCTAATGATCAAGATAACAAAATACTACTTGGGAGAATTAGGGTTGAGTTCTATTTCTAGAAAAAGCTTGCAAATCGGATTTTAATTGTTGTAGCTCATGATATACTTGCCTCCTTAATTGCAAATTTGATGTTGTATGCAGCTTTTTCCGGAAGAAAACTTCCATTCAAGTGGTCAATGAGGAATAACACGAGTTTACTGAATGATTCTTGTTGTGTTTATTGGTGTTGTGATCTCCAGAGATTGCTTGATGCAAATGATTTAATAATCTCATTTTAATGTAACGAAAAAGATTTAGTAGAATGTCAGTTACGAGTAATATAAACCATACGGGTCATCTAAAGTGTTGAATCATGTGAGGTTTTCTTGAGGAGCATTCTGTGATCAGAGGGTTTACATTGATACTAATACGCTATGCATTTACATCCTCTTCTTATAGGTTCATTCAGTTTAATTGTATGTTTCTCTATAAGCATGGCCAGATCACTATGAATCTTGATTTACCTTCTATCCACATGGTTTTGTCATGTGTACAATTATTATGTCTCTATCGTATATCTTTAGCTAGCACAACTATCCATGTGTGTTACAAACTTAAGCATAACATTTTCTCATATGTTCTTTATTCTGAAGTTTCTTACCTTGTTTATATCTGCATTCCAGGATTTATGGTGAGACGAAGCTGATGATGAATAAAAATGATGAAGATATTGATTTAAGACTTGCTTTGGGTTCTAGAAATTACAATGCACAGGCGAGGTTGAATAATAGCTCAGGTGCAGGTGCAAATGCAAACTCGAGACTGGACATGCCATTTGCAGCATCTGATCCCCTATCTGAATTGGTTTGGTCACCACATAATGGTTTGAGTCTCAAACGAGCTAATTCAAGTTTTGCTAATAACAAGCCCTTTCTGACGTGGAATGTTGGAGAAAGCACAAAGGAGATTTTAACACCACAGGATATTAGGTTCAGGTGTGGAGATAAAAAAGATTCTGCTGGGGAGAAGTTGAGTGTAAAGACAATGCCTGACGGGGCTGAAAATTCGGGTGACAAGGCTACCGTATTTAGGTGTTCTGGAGGCAGTTCTAGCTCTGAGTTAGATGTGCACCGGAAATTCTCCCATGGTACTAACTCATTTCTTGCATCATTAGCTACTCTTTTTTCCATTTAGAGATTTCCTTTTGATTGCTGGACAAAAAATATGATGAGCTATTTGTTAGGGGGGAGCAAGGGTTTAATAGAGAAAGCTATCACTGCTGATGCTATTTTGGAGGAAAATCACAAAGGCAACGCGGAGGAAGATTTGTGCAGTTCGGAGAATGTCCAAATTGCTGATATTGCTGAAAGCAGCAAAAGAAATGCTGGTAAATTGTGCTAACTAATCTTTCACTCTATTTGGTTGATTGATCATCAATTCTGGGGACCTTTTGGTCTTGTTTCTCTTGTACATTTGTATTGTATGCTCTTCCTAGTATTAACGTGCTTTTGAGATGTAGATAACCGCTTAGATGCATGCCTGAATGGTGCAGCCTATTTTTCATTTTCCTGAAATAGGAAAAGAAGAATGAATGTGTGGAAATTCATTCTATAGTTTGTATTGTTTATTATGCTTAGTTATTTCTACTTTGCTTCAGCCTATTTTGATGCATACTTATATTGGGATCCGCCATATTTTCTTGACATTCCATCTAATGATGCTCTTGGTTATTTCAGAACCCTATATCCTAGCTGATGCGACACATGATAGAAAATCAGACATGGCAATAAACTGGAAGTTCCCTGGTAATCTTTTTAGAGGAAGTCGCTTCAATCAGAAAGGTGGTGGATTTGAAACGAATGCTAGTAGAATTGGTATTATGGGCTCAGCTGTCCCTATCCGTTCTGAACCCCCGACAGCCAGAGTGTCTGAAGCTCTAGTCTGTTCTCTTCCAAACTTGCAAGCACGTCAGCAAATAGATGATGAAGTAACATCAGCCTCTGCAGATGTCAATAAGACTAAAGCTGATGCAGCTCTTTCTATTCCTGCACCACCCGCTTTGATGGAGCTGGAGTCATCTGCCGAGAATGATTTGGGTCATCTGGTTGCAAAAAAGGGCCACCGTTTAGGAGAAATGGAACTTCCAAGAGAGGATTCTCTTCCTGTTGACATAGCTCCAACTTATAGCAGGATCCGCATGTATCAAGAGAAGGGGAAAGAGAAAGCATCATCTGATGGATATATTTACGGAAGATCGTCAAATGGTAAGGACGACAGCCACGAGAGTGTGGAGAGTTGTAATAGTGCCAGTCTGTTCCCAAAGGGCGTAAAGAGACAGCATTATGATCAAGGGCAGCCAGTAGGAAGTAAAAGGATGAAGGAGTGTATTGAAGGAAGTCTTGGTTCTACATCCATTATTAAAGCGGATAGCTCTTTTATGAATTGGATATCAAACATGGTTAAGGGTGTCCCCGATTCTACTAAAGACGAGCCTTCTCTCCTTGCTCTCACTCTTGCTCGCTCTAATAACGTTTGCAGTAACAATCATCAGGAGAGTTTTGTATGCAACAAAACAACAGATTTTGCAAAACCAAGGACGGGGTTCCAAAATGTATTTCAGTCCTTGTACTGTCAAACTAACAAGACATTCATAGCAGAATCTAGTGAGCTTATGGCTGCTGATAAAAAATCACTTGAAAGCACTCCGCAGTCATGTAACAGAAACAATGATAGCTCTTGCAAGCAGATTATTGTTTCTGATCAAGAAGTGAATCCACGTATATCAAGAAGACCGGTTAAGCCCTGGATATTTTCAGCCGGTTTTGCTACTGGAAATTCTTCTGAGAAGGGCTTGGCGGAGAATAAGGCCTTGGACATACCAGAATGTAGTAGGGCTATAACTGAGGGAAACACATCTGCTTCTTTGTGTAAAAAGGTGGTCACTACTGCAGAGAAAATGAATATTGACACCCCTTTGCCAATGAGTTGTGTTCCTGAAACAAGTGGACCTCTTTCTAGTTTGTGGATTACTCGCCTTTATACCAGAACTGCTATGCTAGAAAACTGCAACCGGATCAGTGAGGAAGCCCTTGATTGCAACTTCGAATGCCCAAAGGGTAATCACGAGAGTCGGTCAAATGATGTATTCTCCATTGGTCAGAGAACTTCTGAGGCTAGGGATGAGAATTCTGGAGACCAGGTTCGTGCTTCAGAGGGAGAGATGCAAAGAATTTCTCCTAAGGAATCTGTTGACTTCAAGTTCAGTCATAAACGGAGCCCTGTACAACCTTCCCAGGAATTGAGAAGTTCAGAGGCAATGGCATCACTGTTTGCCAAGCGATTGGATGCCCTCAGGCATATCATACACCCCTCAGAAAGGAGAAAACCTCCAACATTCCCACTAACGTGTTTCTTTTGTGGTAATAGTGGTCACGATTTACGTAAATGCCCAGAGTTAACAGAAACTGAGCTTGAGAATCTCCTTGTGAACATCAGTTCATTTGATAGGGTGGACGAATCTCCTTGTCTGTGCATTAGATGCTTTCAGCTTGATCATTGGGCGATTTCATGCCCCTTGGCATCCTCTCAAGAGCATAGACAATCGAAAAAGAATGCTGGCACTAGCAAGCAACAAACTACTTTTCATCTGCAGCCTTGTGCCGATGATAAATATTCAACCGAAGATCATGAGCAAGTTTTTGCTGGTCAGGTAGCTTGCAGCAGGAAACCGATATTTGGTTCTTTTCCTAGTTTTCTGAATTGGAACATGAAAAAATCCTCAAGAAAAAGACTTTCTACTTCAAATGATCTCCAAAAGAGTAATATACTTTCTACTTCAAATGAGCTCCAAAAGAGTACTTCATCAAATTCCCGAAACCATCTAGAGGACAAACAAATATTTCCACCCTTTGAAATTTTTGACACCCAGATTACAGTTTCACAGGAAGAGATGTTTCATGCAATAAGGAAACTGCGCCTGTCTCGTGCTGATATTCTCAGGTATTAAATATTTCTGACAACACCATCTGATATAGAAATTGTTTTGAGAACTTCTTTATGAACGTGGGAGTGTTTAAAATATTTGGATTGTTGGATTGCCTGCTTCTTTAGTTTAATTTGATCGTGAATTTGAATACCTGCTTATCAATAACTGACCTCTAATGCTTATTGTCTCAGATGGATGGGTTCTGATGTCTCTTTGTCGCATTTAAACGGTTTTTTCTTGCGTTTGAGGCTCGGAAAGTTGGAAGGAGGTCTAGGAGCGACTGGCTATTATGTTGCTTGCATTACAGGTATGTAATCTATGTTAAATGTGTCACCATAGAGATGAATATAGCACACAGGTATATCCCAAAAAGTTTAAAACTGCTCGTAGTTGTAATCATTTTTCTCATGGATTTTGTTTGGTTTTTTCCCAATAGGCGACTCAATAGAGACTATTGGTTTCAAGTCCAAGAAGTCTATCTTGGTAGATGTTGGAGGGATCAAGTCATCTGTTGGGAGTCAGTATGTCTCCAATCATGATTTTCTGGAGGTTAGTTCAATACTAAGAAATTCTTGATAATTTATTGAGGAATGAGTTATGTAGTAAAATTATTCAATGAGACCTCACAGAAAAAAATTAGTTTTTGGGGTTGCGTCTGTGTTTGTGGAGAGCACGTCACTTTTAAGTGAGTTCATGTCAGTACTCTGATCCATCATTCTAAACGAACTTCACCGCACCTCTTTTGCAGGACGAGATTAAGGGTTGGTGGAGCAGAGTAGTGAAAACTGGTGGCAAGATCCCTTCTTTAGATGAGTTGAAGTCAAAATTTGATGATAAAAAATGTTTAGGTCTTTAGTTATGTATTCATCCCTCTTTCCATTACACAAGCCACACTTATACATACTACAGTAGTTCCTTAAGCAGCATTGAATTAGGTAGTCGTTTCCCCTTTTGTTTCACGATGAAATTTTTTAGTCATTGTACATATTTGAAGAGGTCGTGTTACTGTTTAGGGATAGAGCGCTTTGTGTTCTTGAAGATGATCACTTCACTTAAGTTTGATTTAAATTTGGCTTGAAGTGAAGCACTTTTGCTGTAAGAGCATGAAAAATCAGCTGTTTTATGCTCTCTTTACTGCTGGAAACCATTTCTGTATCTGCTTGCAATAATGCTTGAAAGCTTCACTATTGGGAATTTTAGCTTTTGTGTAGGCCAGTGGAAGCATATTGCTAAGGTAGGCCACTGCAGTTCACTTCATGGTTGACATCTCTTATCCAATTTGAGATTTGAACTCGATTTTGGTGCTCTGAGTCGATATTCTGTATCTATCACGGAAACGGGGCACTCGTAGTGCCGTTAAAAATAAAAAATAGTGCACGGTGATCTTCAGTTACAAGCTCACTGGCTCGGTTTTGTTGCATTGGTGGTGGTGTTGGGTGATGTTTTAGAAGCATTTAATTGATAAGAAAAGCAATCTTAATGGGTCACATTCTTCACTACTTTAGGGGAATGAGTTGGTGAATGGTATGTGAGGTTTATTGAGATAGGGAAGAGGCTAAGATCAATTACCACCTTTTTTTTTAGTTTGGGAAAAGGGTCAACCAGGATCATGAACTAATTGACTATGAAATTTCAACTCAATGTTCGTTGAAATTCAATTTGTGTTTTCCAGTCAATTTTCGATCATGTCCGATTATTATACCGAATAATATGGGTACTTTGAGAAAGCCTTATCAATGAGCTTTTCAATGATATTTTCAGTTTGTCGATTGGACACCGGACGAGAGAAGTTTCAGCTGCAGAGTTATGCATACGAATTCCAACAAACTTTTGAGTTGAAATTTCGACATCAAATCTCAAAATGTGTTAAAGAGATTTAGAGATCAAGAACTAGGCTGGGCACAATGTGACTTTTTGATAATCTAATAATTAATTCGTGAAGGTGTGATGATGAATTAGAATTTTAGATTTCAAATAAAAATTCAATAGTAGTTAGTTTGAAGGCTAATAGACGGTATAACTGAACCAATTTTGGAAGTTCCATATCAAAAGTTGAAACGGGATTCTAGCCATATAGTTTGGCGTATGGTTGACCATTTTTCCTTTTATTTTTGAATTGATTCAAGTCCTAATTAGCCTATATAGTAAAAAGTAAGGCTAGAAATCAGTTCATATTAGTTTTATGAAATAAATTAGTGTCTCCTTATGAAGATCTTTCTTTCATTAAACTTGAATGAAATTGTAAAAAAAAATTATGAATAAATAGAAATAACAAAAATGTGACCTACCAAATTGTAATTTATTACAAATTTTGAAAGACTTCTTTTATATACTATAACGTTTGCAATAGTATTACTACCAACATTATCCTTATCATGAATTCTACTACGAATTCTAGCTCTTGAAATAGCAACATATGAGTGAAAACTGATTTTATTAGAAGAAAGAACCCAACATGGGACTAAAAAAAATTAGTTTAAATAAAAATTGTACCACTTAAAAATCAGTTTTCTTTCTATATCGCTATTAATTTAAATTATTATTATTATTATTATTATAAAAATAAAATTAATTATAATATAATCAACCTTAATTAGCATTTACTAACTAAGAATTGAAACTAAAAAAAACTTATAAATCCTAATTATAACATAACTCTAGGAGAACTGAATATCACTAACATTAAAAAATAATTATAAACTCTAATGAAATATAATCAATCATTTGTAAACCATTCTATAAAATTAAACTAAAACATAATAAATTAAAAAAAGATTAATTATGGTTCACAAATGGTACACCGAAAATTGAGTAAAAAAAAAAGTAGATGAAAATAATAGAATATGCCTTTTTTAGAGCGAAACTGATTAATAGAATATGTCGATAAATAGGATAGAGGCAAAAACTATTTTAGCCATTTAAACTTTTAAAAAATTATTTTAACCAGTAAGTTTTAAACATATTTTTTTTAGCCACTTTGGACCAAAATGCCCTTTATACATAAAAAAAAAATAAAAAATATCAAATATGCTTTTATCTTCATCTTCATCTTTAGATCTGTTTTCATCTTCAGAAAGAGAATTAAAATATCGTCGATCATCATCTTCATTTTCAGATTTGTTTTTCATCTTCATCGTCGATCTTTATCTTCATATCTGCTTTTCATCTCCATCTTCATCTTTATTGTCGATCTTCATCTTCATCGTTGATCTTCATTTCTTGGACCATAGTTCTCGTCATACTTCGTCCATGTCGAGCTAGTGCAGTGAGCAATTAAGTTCGACTTTTACAAAAAAAAATGATTTTGTTCTTAACTGCGCGCTGGATTGTTCTTAAGTGCGCGCAAAACCCGGCGCGCACAAGGCATGCGCGCACACAGACATCGGCAGACTATCGGCGGACTATCGGCATGACATCGGTTGATAATTTTTATACATCGGCATAACAACTGTTGATAATTTGGCCTCAAGTATGCGTGATTTTCTTCTTAACTGCGCCCACAAGCATGCGCACAAGGCATGCGCGCACAAAGTAAGTGAGCGCGCAGACATCGACGGACTATCGGCATGACATCGGTTGATAATTTCTGTGCATCGGCAGAACAACTGTTGATAATTTAGCCTCAGGTGCGCGTGATTTCTTCTTGTGGGCGCCCACAAGCATGCATGCATAAAGCATGTGCGCACAAAGTAAGCGCGCGTGCTTAACACATCGGCATACTATCGGCATGACATCGATTGATAATTTATGTGCATCGGTAGAACAACTGTTGATAATTTGGCCTCAGGTGCGCACGATTTTCTTCTTAACTGCACCCACAAGCATGCGCGCAGGGCTCGCACGCAGTTAAGAACATCATTTTTTCAGATTTTACGAAAGTTGCAGAAATACTTCATTTTTTCCAGATTTTCAAACATCAACTATATTAGTGGTACTTTTATTGTCAAAGCATGTCTATTATGTGTAGAAATAAACTTCAAACTTCAAAAACAAACAACATCTAACAATCTAACAATATTCTTCGAATCAAATTTTCCCCAAATCAAACTTAAAAAAAAAACACCTAACAATCTAATAATATTATTAATAATTAGATCTGAAACATACACATGTTGGGGAATGATTTTCTATTTCTTCGCTTGAATTTTCAAAGTCGACGGCTCGTTGGTGGAGAAATCTGAAGAGAGAGATCTTCGGAGGTTGATGGCTTGAATCTGGAGAAATCTTCGCTTGAATTTTCAGTGTTGCAGATTCCATTAGTGTTGAAGAAGATGAGATGTAGAAGAGAGAGAGAGAGAATTTTTTTCAAAATCTGAAATGTGAATGGCAGGCGGTTGAATAGGTGGGGAATTGAAATAGATTAAAAATAAATATAGGGGTAATATAGTAATTCTGGCCAAATAAAATATGTTTAAAAGTTACTAGCTAAAATAAATCTTTTAAAAGTTTGACGGGCTACTTCCATATATTCCACAATAAGATATTTAGATGGCAAACAAGCACTATAAGTCCATAACTCTCTATAAGCAAGAATTCCCCCCGTGGCTGAGCACGATTCACTTGGATATTGAATTTTCCGGCGAAGAGGGTCCCTTTGTTTTTGGTATACGTTGATCGCCCTTCCAAAACAACTAAGTAGGGTAAGTGAATCCATTTTGGCGTATAAATACATTTGTGAATGAGCATTAAAGAAAGTTACGCACTCCTATAAGGTGTTCGATGAAATTCCTCTATGACTTCATTACCTTTTCCATTAGCTCTTCGTGGGACATGGAGAGGGCATGAAAACTTTATTTTTGGGAGGGTTTTCTGATAATTTTTGTAGCAGAGATCATTTGGCCGTTGATGGTTTTACTGCAATTTTTTGGGATGCAGGTACTGGGAAATAAATAGACAAGCAAAACTGTTGAAAATGCTCCCACAATTGAAAAAGGCTGTTGCAGACAACCCCAAGAAGGTTGCAAATTTGATTGACATTATAAATTTGCCCACTGTGCTTAGAGATTTCATGGGCCAGTCCCAGAGTTCTCAGCTCAGTTGCTTTAAGCATGTTTGGTGTTATATCAAGGACAACAATCTCCAGGTCAGCTCCCAAATCCACCTCTTCACTCTAGTTCTTGCCTTTTTTTTTTTTTAATGATATTAGCTTTCGGTAAACTTTCCCATCATGAGATTGTCACTCGACCAACTAGGCCATCCACGGGGCTTTCATTGCTACATTTATAAGTTCTACTTTCAGATAGGGTGAATGGAGAGTCTTAGTGCTAGATTACACGCATAGTTTCTGGAAAGCTCTTTGTTCCCGAATAATATGCCTTTTCCACAACCGGATCATTGAAAGTTCTGCCCTGTTGAAATTCTTTAAATAATCAAATCCAACTTCATTCATTATGGCTGACAACATTAGCCTTTCTATGATAGCATGATCATTTTCCAAGCCTGACTATGATGTGTTGATTTTGATATATTGCTGTTTTTGTTTGTGATAGAGATAAGAAAATCAGCATGGTTTCTTTCTTTTGTTGGTTGTAGACTTAGCTTGTAGTAATAAACTGCTTGGGATGCTCGGCATAATTGAGTTGCATTCGATCTTTGCCTTCATTCCCTCGTATGTATGTTTTTTTTCCCTCTATGTAGGATCCAGTCAATAGGAATGTAGTTAATTGTGATCCAAAGCTGAAGAGCATTCTGTTGGGAAAGTCGAAGATCGATCTCACTGAACTTCCCATGTTGATCAAGTTGCATTTTCCAAAGCAGCCTAAGTGATTGTTGAGGTTTTTATCCACATATTTGGCCTCATCACCATAGTAGATTGATTTAGAAAACTCAATTTAATTTTGTATGCATTTGAAAATATTTGACATGGACTTGATCACATCCTTGGTTGTGCTTGCTGTTTTGACTCGTGCAAACAGCTTTCATATTACTGCTTGGAGTTTGAATTTCAGTTATAGTAATATTATTATTACATATTTACATCCCTTTCCCATTGCCATTTGAAAAATAATCTTGATAAAGACTTGAAGATTTTATGGTCCTGTCTTTAGTTTCTGCTGCCAGTGTGTGTTGATGATTGTTCTTCACCTCAAATTTTGTTTTATAACCTTAAATCAATGTGAAGAAGTGTAGAACTTACCAAATGAATTAGGGCTCTGGGTGGTATTCTTTACCTTCATAAGTTTTAGGGTTCAATCATTAATTCTACCACCCCCAACTCAAAAATTAAATTAAACTAAATTATTGTTCCGTGATTAAAATCCATAATCATGTGGATTCGTTTGATATTTGGGCCAAAATTCAAGTTAGATGGAAGTAATTCACATCATCCAAAAACTGAGGGGGCTGAAGAGTATTTTTTCTTTAACGATATCGTTAAAAAAATCATACAAATATCGTTTTCGTTGTAGGATGCGAAAAAGAAATCCAGGACCAACATAATTAACATCTACTAATTAATATTTTTGCCCTGCTGCTCTTGTTTAGTACTTATTAATTAAAATATAATATTTTGATTTACTTTTTTGTTATGGATGAGTTATTTTCTCATTACAACAATGAAGAGTCATTCTCCTATTAGTACTATAAATAAATTTTATTTTCAATTTTGTAATATTTAGATTTTCATTTAATTTTATTTCAAAAAATATATACTCTAAAAATTGATTCACTGGCAGTGCAGTTGCCTAGTGCTAACTCGAATGTAAAGTTTGGTGAGCTCAATGTAAAGTAGGCCTGACAATTCATGTTAACAGGTCGTGTTTCGTGTCGACACGATAAGAATCTGTTAATAGGTCGTGTTTCGTGTCGACACGAAAAAAAACACGATAAGAATCTGTTCGACACGAACACGATAATTTTGTATAAATACGAACACGACACGAATATGATTTTTTGTCGTGTTGACACGACACGATAATAACATGATATTGACACGACATGACAATAAAGCAATAATTTAAAAAAAATTACATCTTACATAAATATGCCAATATGCATAACAACTAGAAAAATAAACTTAAAAAATATATTTATTACATAATTATATTAATTATTAAATTCATTAAAAATATATTAAAAAAAAAGAAACTGAAATAATAAATATATATTTTTAAAATTTTAATAATATTATCGTGTAACAGGTTATCGGGTTCTTATCGTGTTATTGTGTTATCGGGTATTATCGGATTGGCATGTTATCAGGTTATCAGATAGCCTGTTAATTTTATCGTGTTTAGCATGTTTACACGAAACACGACATGATAATTTCAGATCGTTATCGTGTCGACACGATAACGACATGAATACGATAAGGTCAAAGACTAATCCATTGTTTTCGTATCGTGTTCGTGTCGTACTATCATGTCGTATCGAAAATTGCCACCCCTAATATCAAGGAAGTGTAAATCCAAAAAATAAAATGGGGCTCGGACGCACTTGAGAGATCGCCTACAGAATTAATGAAGCACAACAAATCTTGTTACTTGCTTTCACCGTTTGTCGTCCAATAAGTAATAACCCAAACGGGGTGTGGGTGTGCTAAATGTGCCATCCAACATGGCCCCAAAAAATATATCATAAATAATTTTTTAATAAATAAATATATTCAATATCATTCATATTCATATCTCTCCCTGTCATAATTTAAATTGGAGATGTCAACAATATAAATAAAGTAATTTGAATTTTCTATTTTCTTTTTTTGTCAAAATGATAAATAATAAATTGCACTTTGATACCTACATTTATGTTATTTTCCAAAATTAATGAAACGGTACTCACTTTTTCAAAAATTCTAATTTTTAATCAATTTTACATCCCAAAAATTGTACGTAATTTATTGTATTTTAATATTTTTAATTTGATTTTTTTTACGTAGTTGGGGAAATATAAATGTTAAAATGAAATTAATTACATAGAATTTTCGGGCTGAAAATGATAAAATGTTAGATTTGAAAAAAAAATTTAAAAGTCTAATCTTTTGTTATTTTTGAAAAAAAAAAAACCCCCAAAATATATGCATCAAAATATAATTTAACCTTGTCAAAATATAATTGTAATATGTTAATATTTTAAAATTTATTACTAAAATTTAAACTGAGTATTTTTTAATATTAGCCCCAATTTTTAAAATAATGAAACACAGCCACCACTAAATATTTGAGACGGCCGGAAGTGCACATGGATCAGATGAGCTCAGAGAGAAAGAGAGTTCCTTATGTATGGTGCCAAAATCTTCTACTCCATAATTATTGTCTCATTCTGTGTTTAATAATTTTAGAATAATGAAAAATAAATATTTGTTATAAATGATGATTCAGCTCCTCCACATCCAATTGTGGAGCATGTTGATAGAATTTTGCATTTTTATAGTTATTTTATGAAGGAACTGTTACGAGAAGTTTATTCTACTTTGACGTTTTAAAATGCATAAGCTGTTATTTTGTAATGCAACTTTCACGTCTATGATGCTTATAATTTAATTTGAAGAGAAAGATGAGATAATATATTGTTATGCTATTTAATTTTTACATTTCATGATGCTTAATTTAATATTTTTTAATATTTATATTCACACTGAAGATGCTCTTATAAAATAAAAACTAGTATTACATCCCGTGCGACGCACGGATATATATATATATATATATATATATAACAAATAATTGCACCGGTTCATTCTTCTTCATCCTCATATTCATTATTTTAATTTGTTCATCTTAAATCTTCCTTGATCATTTGCAACTAACACCATTTATTTTTAATACCTATTCTATTGCATAATTTCATCTTCATGTCTATCTTCAACATTGTGAAAAATATGACTTAAGCATAATTTTTTTATTCTTTGTACACCATTTATTTCTAATACCTATTATATTGCATTAATTATTTATAAAATAGCGTGGACTACTATGAAATAAATCATCATATAATTATAGACGGATTTCAAATGATAAATTAAATTATATATATTGGGCATCTTATATTATTAGTAGCCACTGGTCATCTATTTTTCAATGTATTATATATTTTAATAGTCTACTTGAAAATCTTATTATAAATATAATAAAATATATAAGACTTTTAAGAAGAATAAATATTTTTTTTTAAATATATGTAATTAATCCTTTAATAATATGACAAACTTTAGTTAGTCTATGTGAATTAGTTAATGAATTAAAGCTTGACATTGGTCGATGCCCTTTTGAAGCTGGTTCGTATGCATTTCAACATATAAAATTATTTAGTTTATAAATACGTTATCGTTTTTTTTGGGAAAAAATTACAAAATTTGGTAATGATGCTTGAAACTTCTAATCTTTAGATATTGCCTTGAACGATCAAATTTAAATAAAAGCCAAATAAATAATTAAATGAGTGTTTCTATTCACACTACTATTTATTCGTTACTACCATAATTTAAATGTTTTCAATATTTTTTAATTTACCCACTAGTTTAAAAAAAACATTTAAAATCACTTAAGAAACAAAAAGAAAGAAGAAAAACTGAAAAAATTGTTGCTCAAAAGGGAAAAAATATATGCAGCTTCTTCCTCCACTGCCATTGCCATTCCGAACAATTCCAACCAATACCACTCCACTGCAGACAACTCCGTCCAGCCCTAAATTAATTTGCCGCTACGGCTTCTTCTGAACGTCACGAGTCAAACGTTGAGGACATCCGCGAAATTAGATCTAGAAATCTATCTAGCAGTTGCCATTCAGACTGAACTTTTCTTCGGTAGAATTTTGATTCGAAATATTGTTTTCGAACACGATTATTAGCTTTGAAAATGTCTCTCGAATCAAATTTTTTCGAAAGTATATTTTCGGACTTGAGAGACGGTACATGTTCGAAATCATTTTTCGAATGTTGGAAAACATGCAACTCCGCTGTCTTGCCGCTGCATCTTTGTACGTGGTTGTTGGTTTTCAACCGTATATTTTTAGAAATGTGGAGCCATGGAGGGAGAGTAGAGAGAAAATGGGGTGGGAAATAAACGGGGTGGTTTTTTTCTCTTTTAAATTTTTTTTTAAAAATTATTTTTAAATAAATAAAATGTTTTTTAATTTAAAAGGATTATTAATACCTCTGTGAAAATATAATACCGATGGTTATAAAGTTCCCATTTCTTTTGCTCTAAAAAATATATAAAGATAGTTGATTCCCTAGTTCCCCTACATTAATGTATGTAACCAAGGAAATTAAAAGAGCAAAAATTTATACATACATTTTGAGTTTAAAATGTTAAATATAACTTGTGTAAGAAAAGTTTTACTGTTTGTTAGACCTTATATGTATGTGTGTGTGTGTGTATAACACAAAACAAATCTACAAAATTGTAATTTGGTATGAACTAATCCAAAAATAAAAATAAAAAAGGTCACGATTAATATTTATAAGGTGAACTAATTAATATAGTAGTTTTTACCTTTTTTTGGTTTTATACATTGAATGACAAATGCCTTATTTAGATATTCAACCGTATATTTTTTTTTTACAATTATTTTTCTAATTAATAGATATTGTTGAAGTAATGCTATATTTTTAATATTTTTCTTAATACAGTTAAGAACGAATAAACAATTTTTTAATCATTGATTTTTTCCCAAACACTAATTTTTGTAGTACAATTATTATTTTTTTGTAATTTTCTTTGGACATAATGATCATCACACACAAAAAAAAAAGATCCAAAATTGCATAAAATTCATTCTTAAATCGGCATATACCGTAATACCCAAGATTTTTGAATAAGGATTAGAGAATTGTTAATATTAATTAATTAATTAAAGAAGGAATTTAATTGAAGTTAGCTATGATTGGATGTCAGTCACGACTTTAGGAGTCAGTTTTCGTGAGGATCGTCTTTTCGGAAAATATAATATTAATTCTTTGATTACCATTTATGGTTTCTTTAGAAAGGTTTTGACTCGAGGAGTACACCGGTGTTTTCGGATTTTAAATCTGAAGTCATTTGAGTTCCCGGTGATGGAAAACGTATTTAAAAGGGAAATGAATAGTAACTTTTGCGTGCGTTCGTGTTTTGAGAAATTTACGAAATCCTCCTCGTTTATCCGAGTCCCATTCTATCAGGACCCTCTTATGGGAAATGACTCAAGGATTCCATTGGCGTTCACGGATCCTCATTCTGAGGTCAATCGAACGCTCGGGAGCAAAATCTGTCAATCCGAGTGAATAGTAAAAAGTAATTCCAAAAAAAAGAATCTTCGCTCGTCTTTCTTCTGACGACCCCGTCTTCTTCACGAATCAAGTTGGTCCACTAGTGTTCGAGCCAACGAGTTTTCTGGTATTTTTAAATTTCGTGTCTGAGGTCATTTGGACCTCGACATCGAATAACGCAGCTTTTTACCGAACCCGGGGTAGCTTTTGCAGTATTCTCGCACAGCAATGGCTTCTAAAGGAAGCCAAAGCTTTTCCTATAAATAGGGGACCACCCCTTTAGCATCTCTTGCTCATTTTCCCATTCACTTCACTTCTAAATCGAGAGGGTGAAAAGCTTTGAAAGCCGAGAAGGTTCTGTCGAAGTAAAAAGCATTCTTCGTGAGTGTTCTTCAAGACGACGAGCGGAGTGGCGTGGAAGGGATGCGGTGAGGGAATGTGCTAGGGGCGCCGTTGAAATCGTAGCAGGCGGCTCTGCCGCCGTTGCGACTCAACGAGACGCCGAGCTAACCACATTCCTTCGACGCACCTAACCCCGTCCATTCTTGTTCGTCGGTCTCAACACCATTCTTTTCCGTCTTTTAAATTCCGCATTTACTTTCCGTTCTTTACGTTCTTCGCGTTCTTCATTATTGCCTGTCTAAAAGTTGTATTTCGATTTTTGTTGAAGTTCCAAGTTAATAACGTTTATGTTATATTTCTCATTCTACTTCCGTTATTATCATTCTAAAAAGATTAGCCTCATTTATTCCGTTAAATTCCGTTCAAGCCACATTTAACGATTTTGTCGTTATTCTAAATATTAAAGGAAGATTATCGTGGTTATTCCGTTATAATGCCGATTTCCTTATAAATTAAGGCAAGCTGTTTCATGTTAAATTAAATTATCGAAGCGTATTTTTCAAAATTTTATAAGTATTCTTCATGTTCTTCGTGTTCGTCGAAGGAATCGACGAACACTGAAGAAACCCAGAAGAATTGAAGTCCGTCCAGAAATTGGACGGAAGAGAGAGAAACCAGGTGCCGCGACCGCGCAACACCCCCCTCGGCCCAGAAGCCCGCGGGCGCGGGGCTGCGCGGGCGCGAGGTGCCCCCCGTGTCATCCGACGCTGATTTTTCCTAGCTATTTCCGTACCCTCTTTTCGAGCTTTCGAGTCGTGTTTTTTCGAAGTTAATTCCAAGTTTAATTTAAGAAGATTTTCAGATTATCTTCGAGTTATTTCGAGTAAACTTCTTAAGATGTTTTCCGTTTAAAACCCGTGTAACCAAGGTGTGATTCTCTTCGAATAAATTCTTCTTGAAATCTTATAAAGTCAAAAGTCAGGCTATCCATGTTAAAGTCATAGCTAAGGGAATATTAGTTTGGTAATATTTAACCTCATGTTATTAGAAATCTTCAAGAAGACCGCTAAGTCGATGATTCGACTTTTGTAGGAGGGATCGAGCCTCGGAGGAATACTAAGGAAGACCACCAGCTCGTTGCCTCATCTTCCGTTCCGTAATCAAGGTGGGTAAACCTATACTCATCTAAAGTTTGAGCTAATAAGCTCTAGAAGCATGTTAGGGCAAATGAGATATCCAATAAAGTATTTTTGCTCAGCATGATTGATCTTTGTACAAGGAAGGAAGAAAGGAAGATATTATGTTTTACTTGAGCTCTCAAGCATGTTTAGAAGTGATAGAACTACTAAAGTATTGTTGATGCATAGCATGAGATGTTTAGAATTATCTTTAGCTCCGATTCATACTTGTTTACGTTCTTCTCCTGTAATTTAGTGTTTATGCTTGTTAAGCTCGCAAAATTAAGAGTTAAGGTTTGCCTTGTTAGGGTAGCATTAAACCCTTTGTAGGCCGAGATCATGTAGTAGTAAAGGATTGGTTTTAGACATTGTTCTAAGCTTGATATTGCTAGTAAGGATAAGAAAGGAAGGAACTTAGCTTTTCACTTAAGCAGGATATGAGCTCGGAACTATTAAGGGAGTCATTACTGGGTTTTTCCCTTGCAAACTCGTTCGGATATTTGAGGTAACCCCTCTTCTATCCTATGGCATGCCTAAGGGTACACTTGACGTCAGGTTTGAGCCGAGATGGGCCCAAAGGAAAAAAGAAAAGATTTTGCGGATATGGAGAGGGCTTTAGCGTTTTGCTCTCTATAAACCGCCAGTTGATTGTTGGATATCTTGAAGTTTATTAAATTGTTTTACTAAAACCCACTGAGTACATTAGTGCTCATGCCCCTCTTTTTCAAATGTTTTACAGGTTGAGATGCTGAGGATGTTGGTGGCTGTGAATGTGGGTTGGCTGCCAAGATTGTTTGCTATTACCTAATATTCTTTTGAAGTCCCACTATGTGATCTGCTACTCTGATACACTTTTTCTAATTCCGTTTAAAGTTCTATTATGATTATCAAGACTAGATGAATATTTCCTAAACATGGTTATTCGAGTATAAGATGCATATTAAGCCGTATTTTCTACCTCTCGAAGTATGATTTCCTTTCGCCCACAAAAGGGCTTATACGCATTAGTATCTATTATCATTTCATTCTGCTTGAGCATGCTCCCGTTTAAATAAGAGTAAACCCGAGTAGCCTCATCTAAAAGCATATCCTGACTGTAAAACCACCCCATTAATCGTCCATTATACCTCATTAACCCTTAATAACACCCTGTCCCCATTAGTTAACCCCTATCTCGGGACCGGGCTGTTACATATACAATTTACAAAAAAAAACTATTGTATTTTCAAATTTCATTTGAAAATCAATTGCAATAGTATTTTCATACATATTTAGAAAAATACACAATGATCATAAAACATCATGACCATTGAGGTTGTTTTCTTTCCATATATAGGAAAATGTCGTGCTATTTGATCAAATGGAGCTCCAACTTCTATTCGTTGTGGGAGAAACTGATTCTGCTGAGTGTACGTACTTTAATTTGCAATAGAAATAAACAAAAAACTTAATATTAAACAATACAGACAAGCACTCAAAGTTTTTCACGAGAATAAAAAAGCAAAAAAAAATAAAAATTGCCAACTCGATCTCTAAATAAGATGTATAAATAAAAGAAAAAAGAGACAGAACCTAAAAATCTTGGAAATCACAAAATGATAACTCTGGAGATCGAAGCCTCATCAAAACCAGTATGAAAAACACATTGTGGGAAAATTGCCGACTCAATCGTTAATGTACTATTACACAAAAAAAAAATACAAATGAATACAATACGTTGGATGCAAAAGGTGAGATGGTGCAACTATTTATAGAAGAGTTGGTTCAAAGATTATAATAAAAACAATGGGCGCAATCTTGGTATAATTGCCTCATTAATTATTGAAAATCATATATATGGGTTAAGTTTCAACTTATATTATGTATTTTCCTCATATTTTGGAAAACTTATACTCGTCCATTAATTTTCATTTTTATTGTCAGTCCATAATTTATATTTGAGATTTTCGGATTAATTGAAGAAACAAATAATAATGGATTGATGCCTAAGATTTAAACGAATTAATTAATTAAGTTAAAAAAAGTTTATGTATTATAACATCTAGATATATGTGTGCGCATGTGTTTGTGTGTGTGTTTCTAATTTGGACTGAAATGTCAAACATATTAGTTAAGAAAAATGGGAGAAGGATTTGTAATATTATATCAATAAAATATTGAATTAATTGCATAAACATATATTTTTATTATTAGTAATGTAATAGTAATTAATTAACTATATATAAATATAAAAGGGCAGATTTTCGGGCTATTATAAAATAATAATTGAATTTGTAATATATATATATATATATATATATATATATATAGATTGATATATAGCATGTAGTGGTCATTTTTCGTTAATCCGATATGCTGGCCCAGAAGGGTTAAATGATAGCATATAATCGGTATTCCAATACATAAGCATTCAATTTAAAATTTGAATTAACGATCAGTTCCGCCTTATCCGGTAAGGTTGACGGGTTCAGAGGAGTCGACACGTCTTTCAACCTCCTCCGCGATCCTCGCGAACCCTAGCTGCTACCTCCACCTTTAAAAGGAGGCCTCCCTCCTCATTTGAGGGGTACGCTGAAATACCCACAAGCTTCACATCACACCCTAAGAATACGGAGCTCACAATTTTCTTAGTTAATTCCACCCCGGCGATTCAACATCCGGCCTTCTTCCTACATTCTTCCAGGATCGAACGGCATTTCTCTAGATTTCTATTCACGTTCTGGATAAAGATTATCGTCATTAAGCACCTTAATTATTTAATTATTCCGTATTTTGTTTCTTTCTACACTTCTTCTTTTCCTGACTTGAGCGTCGGAGGCCCAACGATCGTCAACCCCCCGACGGTCTTTGGCTCTTACGGTGTTTTCCGATTTTGTTTCACAGATTGGCCGCTGCTCCGGACTGAATCAATTAATTGCAGATTTCCGGATCTACAATTTGGCGCCCACCGTGGGGCAGCGATCTATTCGTGAAACGAAATGACAACGCCTAATGAGAGTCGCGGAGATGGAAAAGGACCCCAGCAAGATGGCAGAATCGCTACGCCTTCGCCCGATGTTGATCTGTCGCTGGCTGATGTTCTGAGGAATATACAGCATCAAATGGCAAACAACATGGGGGAGTTAGCGCTTTTGAGATCAGAGAACGCTTCACTCCGCAGTAAACTTGAAGATCTGACCATCAATGACAATACACGTCATCTGAACTACATTAAACCCACAAATCTGTTCGGTGAGCCAAATTCGATATATTCTGAGCGTCGTCGATCTGTTACTTTTACTGATCCATTTATCGCAGGTACTAGCGCGTCAGCACAGAAAGTAGACACCAGAAAACAAATGGAAGAGATCCCGCTAAGGCCACCTCCAGGGTTTGAGTATCATGCTTCTGGGCAGGAAAGGTTCCGGCACCAGACCCTCGAGCAAGAAAGGGTTGAACAGCAGCGCAGGTTTAACCAGGGATTCGATCAGAGAATGATCGATCACCCAAGTGAATTGGAGCAACGACTGGCTGGTATCGAGGCAATGATAACGTGAATTCCCGGTGTACCTCTACCAATCCGCAAGGCTGCACCAAATAACTTTGCTGACTCACCGTTCGTGGATGAAATTGGGTTAACAGAGATGCCGTCAAAATTCACCCTACCATCTATGAAGTTATTTAATGGAACCTCAGATCCAGATGACCATATCGCACAGTATAAACAGAAGATGTTCATCGCAGCAATACCAAAGTACCTCAGAGAAGCCTGCATGTGCAAGGGTTTTGGGTCCAGCCTATCAGGAGCCGCACTGCAGTGGTTCACGAACCTTCCTAATGCTTTGATTGGATCATTTGCACAACTCACAGATCTTTTCGTAGAACAATTTGCCAGCAGCCGGAAAATTGAGAAACATTCAGATGACCTCTACGCCATTATTCAGTATCCAAATGAAACACTTAGGAATTATGTTGCACGGTTCAATAGAGAAAAGGTAGAGATACCAGGCTGCAACGCTGACACCGCCATATCAGCCTTCAGAAAGGGGCTAAAGAGGGATTCAGACCTTTACAAAGAACTCACAAAGTACCCATGTAAGACAATGGATGATATTTTAGCAAAGGCATGGGCACAAATTAAGTGGGAGGAAGATGAAGACCAATATTATCGACCCAAGCCAAGAGGTCGAGATAAAGGAAGAGACTCCCGCAGAAATGATAGAAGAAGAACCGACCTTTACCCCCGCAATGATCGCTACAGATCTCGAGGTCGAGAGGATATTTCAGATCCATATGATCGACGCTTGCCAGAATACAACATGTGCATTACACCCTCAGAAGCCATCAATGCCCTGAAGGAACTCGGTAGTATAGTGAAGTGGCCGCCCAAGATGAGGAGTCCAGATCATGAACGTGACAGAACAAAGTACTGCGAATTCCACAAAGATCACGGCCATAGAACAGATGATTGTATCGCATTACGTCGCGAAGTCATCGACCTACTCAAGCGAGGCCATTTGAAAGATTTGCTGACTGATAAGGGGAAGCAGACCTTCAGCAAAAATGATGAGAATCTGAGGGATCCACCAAAGCCCCCACCAATTGAGCATGTGATTAATTGCATAACTGGAGGATCCGAGGTTAGCGGAGTGTCCCAAGCATCAGCAAAACGACACTGCAGATCTCTGAAATACACGCCCATGATACCAAAGCCCGATACCGAAATGGAACTCATAACTTTGAGTTTCACCAACAGCGAAGCTTCTGAACTCTCACACCCGCACCACGATGCACTTGTTATTTCAGTCCTTATTTCTAACTGCATGATCAAGAGGACTCTCATTGATGGTGGGAGTTCGACTAATGTCATTTTTTTATCTACTTTGAAAGGAATGCAGGTCCCCGAGGCTAACATCGTCAAAAAATCAATGACCTTGATTGGATTCAGCGACGAGCACAAAGCCACCATAGGTGAAATTACACTACCTGTGTATACGGAAGGGGTTAACCTACACACCAAGTTTCAAATTATCGATGCACCCTCAGCATACAACGTCATCCTGGGGAGACCTTGGATTCACGAACTAAAAACTGTACCCTCAACCTACCACCAAGTCATACGCTTTCCAACCCCATGGGGAATTAGATAAATCCGTGAAGAGCAAATTGCATCAAGAGACTGCTACAGATCGGCTTTCAAGACTAACCACGTGCAGGTACAAGAAGTAAACCAAATTGATGAGGCATCGACGTCAAACTC
Organism: Perilla frutescens; assembly: GCA_026008535.1. Taxonomy (NCBI): domain Eukaryota; kingdom Viridiplantae; phylum Streptophyta; class Magnoliopsida; order Lamiales; family Lamiaceae; genus Perilla; species Perilla frutescens. The sequence goes on along the minus strand of BRKX01000013.1, from coordinate 7,271,141 downwards.
AAAATATGAATACGGAGAAAGCTCAAATTCAAAATATGAGCAAGGAGAAAGTTCAGGGTCGACCTCCTACGTCGAACCTGAAATGGAAGATCTCGACGAAATACAGATTCATCCCGACTACCCAGACCACATCGTTCAAATTGGGTCGAGACTGACTTCTGAAATGCGAGCAGAGTTAATCGCGTTTTTGTCAGAACACCACGATTGCTTCGCATGGTCACACGCCGACATGACAGATATCGATCCTTCTATCATAACTCACAGGTTACAGGTCGATCCTGATCACCCACCAGTCAAACAAAAAAGAAGAAAATTTGCAGCAGAACGAAATCAAGTGATAGAGGAAGAAGTTCAGAAGCTAATCGATATCGGTTCAGTTCGAGAGGTGCAGTACCCTGATTGGTTAGCTAATGTTGTGGTAGTAAAGAAGAAGAATGGAAAGAACAGAATGTGTATTGACTTCACCGATCTAAATAAGGCATGCCCAAAGGATTCATTTCCACTCCCTCACATCGACATGCTTGTCGATGCAACAGCAGGACATGAGATGATGAGCTTCATGGATGCTTTCTCTGGGTATAATCAGATTCTCTTACATCCAGATGATCAAGAAAGAATATCATTCGTCACAAGTCGAGGCATCTACTGCTACAAAGTCATGTCGTTCGGGTTAAAAAATGCAGGAGCCACATACCAGAGGCTGGTTAATCGTATGTTCGAAAAGTTAATAGGTTCGACGATGGAGGTCTACATAGATGATATGCTTGTAAAATCACTACAAGCCAAAGATCACATTGGGCACCTGAGGCAATCATTCGAAGTGTTAAGAAAATACAACATGAAGCTTAACCCCTCCAAATGTTCTTTCGGAGTAACGTCGGGAAAATTTCTAGGGTACCTCGTCACAAAAAAAGGAATCGAAGCTAATCCCGACCATATCAGGGCAGTGGAAAATATAAAGGCACCCCGCAACATCAAAGAAGTACAGAAGCTCACGGGTCGTTTGGCAGCACTTAGTCGTTTCATATCAAAATATTTTGACAAGAGCCATCAATTCTTCAACACACTCCGAAAGGGAAAAGACTTCGAGTGGACACCAGAGTGCGACCAAGCTCTCAACCAACTTAAGTCCTATCTCTCAAGTCCACCTTTGCTCTCGAAGCCTAACTCAGGTGAGGTACTTTTCGTTTATTTATCCGTATCTGCTAACTCTTTAAGTGCAGTGTTAGTTCGTGAAGAACAGGGAAGACAATACCCTGTCTACTATGCCAGCAAATCGCTACTTGATGCAGAGACCAGATACACTCAACTTGAAAAATTAGCCCTCGCACTAGTCATGGCCTCGCGAAAATTAAAGCCGTACTTCCAGGCGCACCCAATCACGGTGGTGACGACCTTTCCACTAAAGACTGTGTTGAGCAAGCCAGTTATCCGGCAGATTATCAAAGTGGGCAGTAGAGCTTGGAGAGTACCACATCACCTATTTACCCCGGACTGCAATAAAATCACAGGTTTTGGCCGATTTTATTGCAGATTTTTCATCAGAGCAGCATGAGTTTGCCGAAAAAGAACTACTCTCAATAACCGAAGGTGATAATTCAAATCACTGGACCCTTCAAGTTGACGGCTCCAGTAATTTCAAGGGGAGTGGATTGGGTATAGTATTGATCTCTCCCAAAGGCGACGTTGTTGAAATAGCGGTTCGATGTGGATTCAAGACAACAAATAATGAAGCAGAATACGAAGCACTGATCGCCGGACTGACATTAGCCAAAGATATGAAGATACCAAACATCAAAGTACAAAGTGACTCACAACTTATTGTAAGTCAATTCGGAGGAGATTTTCAAGCAAAAGATTCTAGAATGTCAGCATACCTTACCATGGTGAAGGAACTATCAAAATCGTTCACAGAAATAGAAGTTACCCACGTGGCGAGGGAGGAAAATCGACATACAGATGTACTGGCCAACCTAGGGTCAGCAATTGATTGTCAGTTATCGAAGCACATACCCTTAACATATGCCCAATGGCCAGCAGTGTGGAAAGAAGAAGCAGAAACCAAATCGGTGGAAATAGTTGAGGTTGAAGTCAGTTGGATGACTCCCATCATCAAATACATTACCGAGAATGAACTACCTAAAGACAAGACAGAGGCTAGGAGGATCAGAGCTAAGGCAATGAAGTTCAACATGATCAGTGGGTCTTTATACAGAAGTTCTTACTCAGGCCCCTACCTGAAGTGTGTAGGCCCAAATCAAGCAAAATATATCCTTGAAGAACTACACGAGGGAGAATGTGGAAATCACTCTGGACCACGAAGCCTAGCAAACAGGGCCCTAACAATAGGTTTCTACTGGCCGACCATGAGAGCCGATTCAAAGAGTTACGTTAAAAAATGTGATAAATGCCAAAGATTTGCTCAGTCCAATCACACTCATTCAGAACCACTCCACCCTTCAATAACGCCCTGGCCTTTCATGAAGTGGGGCATGAACATCGTAGGAAAACTACCCAAGGGTAGCAATCAGAAAATTTTTCTCTTGGTCATGACAGATTACTTCACAAAGTGGATCGAAGCAGACGCATTCGCACAGGTCAAGGACCGTGAGATAAGAGGTTTTGTGTGGAAACATATTTTTTGCAGGTTTGGAGTACCAGCAGAGATCGTCACCGACAACGGGCCTCAATTTATCAGTTTTGAGTTCCAAGACTTCTGCAAAAAATGGGAAGTCAAGTTAACCTATTCCACACCAAGGTACCCAGCCGCTAATGGGCAAGCCGAAGCCTCCAACAAAACAATAATGAACACCCTGAAGAAAAAGCTAGATAAACACAAGGGAAAATGGGTCGAGCATCTCCCCAGCGTGCTATGGTCTTACCGAACCACAACGCGAACAGCTACGGGAGAAACACCCTTTTCTCTAACATACGGATCTGAAGCCGTCCTACCTCCAGAGATAGGGATCAGGAATGCGAGGACCTCAAGGGTGAACGAAAAAGAGAATAATCAGGAGCTAGAACATAACCTAGACACAATCGATGAGCAACGAGATCAAGCAGCAATGAGAATAGCTTCATACCAGCAGCAGATAGCCCGACATTATGATAAACACGTTCGGCTCCGCAGTTTCAAGGTCGGAGATTGGGTCCTTAGAAAAGTTTTTCAAAATACTGAGGAAGTCGGGGCTGGCAAACTAGGCCCTAACTAGGAAGGTCCATACCTGATCACGAAGGTAGTAGGAAATGGGGCTTACAAACTGCAAACTGTTGAAGGCAGAGAAATTGCAAATAGCTGGAACGCAGCTCACCTCAAGCAGTATCATTTCTAAACCCTTAGTTAAATTTTCCAACTTTCGTGTTGTTTATTTCTTTATTCGAACTGTTACTGACTTGAGCGTCGGAGGGTCGATGGCTCTGCCATCGACCATCTAGTCATGTTACGTGCATATTAAAACTCAAATCCGACAACCGAGGCTCAATAGAGAAGTCCATGAAGGCTGACCCTGCAACCCTTAGGGTGAACATCGACCCTGAAGAAATGAGTTCGCATTCTCGTTTGTTTCCTTTTACTACTTTGAATTATTTTCAAACGTATTCCCTGCATCAGTTACTGACTTGAGCGTCGGAGGGTCGATGGCTTAGCCATCGACCATCTAACCCTGTTGCTTATAGGTTGAAAATCAATGTTGACAACTCGAGTCAGATCTTGACATGCATTCGATGACAATGTTGACAACTCAAGTCAGATCTTGACATGCATTCGATGACAAATTCTCAAACGATGTTCAATACCAACATCTCTAAGGCATGGTTCAACCTTAATGCAGCCTCGATTCAAAACAAATTGTGGATTTAGATAACTTGGATACATATGCTAGCCTTAGATCCTAGAATTGTAATCTACCGATCAGATTAAATGTAAAACAATCAATACATATATTTTTACGTATATGTTTTTAAGATTCTCTCATTCACATATATGTCGTGCACTTGCAAGCATAACTTTCAAACATCGAAGTTGAAGAAAAACAAAGCTCAAGTATGAAGTGTCATTCAGAATGTCACTACCCTAAACGAGAGTTCAACATCGATAAAATAAAGTGGAGAATCACCATAAATATACTGCGACACCGAAATCGGCGGAAATAACAAGAAGTCTAAATGAACGACAAATATGCGAATAATAAAAAAAAATCAGCCATGCGTTGTATAGCTCCATCACCCTACGATGCATCGTCGCCATAAAGGAAAGACAAATCAAGATCAGGATTCTTGTCCTTGATCATTCCTACTAAGCCTTCAGCTATCTTCATTTCCATGTTAGCACGAATTGATTGAAAAGCTTCAGAATCAGCTATTTTCTGGAGGTCGATCCCCTCACCTTTTTTAGCGGCATCAAGGGCCTTATCACGAACCGCCAATTCAGATTTATAATGGTCCTTGGCAGCATCAAACTCCTTCTGCAGTTTGGAATGAGAAATCTTCACTTTGCTCAGACGACTTTTGTATGTTTCGGATTCTTCCAATGTCATTGCCGCCTTCTTCTCAGCCTCAGCTTTCCCCCTCCTGACTTTTTCTACTTCAGTTTTCAAAGCAGCTACCTCAGCCTCAAGCTTGGAGGTTGAAGATGACTCAGCTTCAAGATTTTCCTGAGCACACGATATTGCCATGGTAACCTACATTCACAAAAATTGAAACAAATTAATACGTCAAATTATATGTAAAAAAAATTATTATTGGATACATGCCTGAACAGAATGGTTGAGTGCGCGAGCAATCTGAGACTTCAATCCAGCCGCTTGTAGATTGCCAATGTCGACCGCCACCATCTCATTCTGCATTTTAGACCAGACAATGCTGGAGGGATCGAATGTAGCTGAATTTCGAGGAACTATCTCATTCCCTAATTCGTCGAGCGTCGGGCCCACTGGCCCATCAGCAGCAGAGGGAGAACTAAATCCCACCTCAACTACCACTGAATCTGGTTTCTCTCGAGCAGGTGTGGCATGTGGGGTAGGACTAGGAGCTGGGGCCGATGTCCTCGCCTTCTTACTTGAGGGGGCGTCAGAGGAACGCCGACTCCCAGACGGGGTTGCAGACCCCAAAGCACCTTCCCCATTCGATTTATCCTTGACTTCATCTGCCTTAGCTTTGATCTCTGTCAGTCGGAGGGTACGAGTACTACAAGGAGGCATCATGATAGCACTAACAGTTCTTCTAGCTCGCAAGATATTCAATGAACGATAGGCCTTAGGAACTTGGAGGGCTCACTCAATTCGCTCAAGTGAGACACCCTGCGGCGTAGGTTTCTCGGAAAATGCTACAAAAGAAACAAATGAAGATAGTTAAAAACGATAAGAAAGAAGTGAAGTACTATCCCCACAAATTAATGAAGAAAAAACGCACAAGCCAATTTAAAAGATCGAGGTGGACATTCTTCACTGGATTCACCACATGTTACCCAAAATCATTTAGGCTTCCATTCACCGGAGGATGAGATACAATCTTTCACAAGCCCTGGGAACCCGCCAGTCCATCTAGTGAAGTAATAGAAGCCCGGATTATCCGGCACTCTACTGATCCTATACAACGAATGCCACTCATCGAACGTCGGCTCACCAAACTTCAGGTCATACCATATCAATAGCATACCCATCATATGGCCATAACCATTGGGAGAAATTTGGGCTGGAGAAATCCCATAACTGGTTGCGACCTTCATAAAGAAGTTATGTAAGGGTAATCGAACCCCTCTCTTAAAAACATCAGCATAAAACGCAACAGAATCTTGTGGAGGCCAACAAGCTCTTTCCGAAGACTTTGGGATCCTCACCTTCAATTGACAAGCGACCCCATAAGATTGTATTAAGTTTTTTAGATAACTTTGGTTGATTGTAGACGGCACTGTTTCTGCCTTGAACCCTAAAGATCTATGGAAGCCATCTGCGATTTTATCTGTATTGTCAGAACCATCGACCTTCTCACTTAAATTCTCTATCTGATGAATGACCACGTCCTCGTCCTCAGCAATTGTATTATCGGTATCATCAGTACTGTCAGACCCTGAATTTGAGCCCTCGTCCTCAGAATCAGATACATCTCTTAAGTTCCAGATCTCACCGCATTCCATAGACCCCGAATTTTTCTTCAGAATCTTTGATTTTTTCGAACCTTCCGCCTCGGGGTTCCCAGTCTTAGGCATCTCCATATCGCACTGCAGATATCCATCATCTTATTTCTTATTTATTTTGAGGGTTTTGGGTTTCCACTTATTCTCGGGTTCACAACCCAGAAAATAAATAAACTCACACAAATCAAGATCAAAAATAAAAAAGACGACAACTTACCAATTATCTTGATGTCTCTACGGGCTTGAAACTCAGAAATAACGATGAAGATGGTCTTGAGCGTCTTGAGCGTCTACATCAGAAGAAAATTTTCTCCTTCTTATAGAAGTAGCAGGTGACGTAGCTAGGGTGGAGTCTTGATCCCCAAGCAAGAAGAAAAGCCATATTTCAAAGCCCAGTTCGGATAGAAATTTGAGTTGCGTAAGGATTCTTCATTATCACACTTATCCTGTTACAAAAAAAAAATTATATATATATATGGTCCTGAAGTTGAAATGCAAGCATAAATTGATATATACCCCCGTGTGCGTCAGGCAAACAATAATGATTTATGGCAAACAATATTGGATTTATGGTGTTCGGTCTTACGGTTTGCATTCAAAGCCTTGGTCGTCCTACCTTGCAGCTTGCATTCAAAGCTTAGGCGTTCGACCTCTAAGTTATTTTATAACTTGGGTCGTTCAGCTTCATAGCCCATATTCGGGGCTTCGGTGTTCGATCTTATGGTTTGCTTTCAAAGCCTCGATCGTCCTACCTTACAGCTTGCGCTCAAAGCTAAGGCGTTCGACCTCCAGGTTATTTGATGACTTGGGTCGTTCAGCTTCATAACCCATATTCGGGGCTTCGGTGTTCGATCTTATGGTTTGCTTTCAAAGCCTCGATCGTCCTACCTTACAGCTTGCACTCAAAGCTTAGGCGTTCAACCTCTAGGGTCATTTTCATGTACTGGGGTGATCTTTTCTAATTTTTACTTGGGCTCGATGTTCGGCCTCACGACGAACATCTTATGTCATTACCTGTTTATTTGCATTATTATTCATTGTCCAGCTCCCATGCTGAAACCTAGACAATGAGGGGCTAACTGTAGTGGTCATTTTTCGTCAATCCGATATGCTGGCCCAGAAGGGTTAAATGATAGCATATAATCGGTATTCCAATACATAAGCATTCAATTTAAAATTTGAATTAACGATCAGTTCCGCCTTATCCGGTAAGGTTGACGGGTTCAGAGGAGTCGACACGTCTTTCAACCTCCTCCGCGATCCTCGCGAACCCTAGCTGCTACCTCCACCTTTAAAAGGAGGCCTCCCTCCTCATTTGAGGGGTACGCTGAAATACCCACAAGCTTCACATCACACCCTAAGAATACGGAGCTCACAATTTTCTTGGTTAATTCCACCCCGGCGATTCAACATCCGGCCTTCTTCCTACATTCTTCCAGGATCGAACGGCATTTCTCTAGATTTCTATTCACGTTCTGGATAAAGATTATCGTCATTAAGCACCTTAATTATTTAATTATTCCGTATTTTGTTTCTTTCTACACTTCTTATTTTCCTGACTTGAGCGTCGGAGGCCCAACGATCGTCAACCCCCCGACGGTCTTTGGCTCTTACGGTGTTTTCCGATTTTGTTTCACAAATTGGCCGTTGCTCTGGACTGAATCAATTAATTGCAGATTTCCGGATCTACATAGCACATGTATTATAAATATAATAATATATTTAAAACTTTAATGATTATCATATTAATTAAATGATTGAATGAAATTTACTGCTTATATAAAATTAACATTTTTGGATTTGTAGATATTGATTTTCTAATTTATAAATATTACATTTCCAGATTTAGTAAGTGTAAATGGGCGGGAAATTGTACTTACTAAATAAGGAATAACTTCTTGTTTTATATATACTAGTATATCTCCCGTGCGATACACGGATAAGATGTGTATACTTAATATTTTATTAAAATGTCACAATATTTTTCTAATTATCAAAAGAATAATTCTTGTGACAAACATAAGAAAAAAATGTGAAATCAAACATGGTGTTCGCTCATAAAATAAACTCCCGATGATTTTAAAAAAATCACTAATGACTTCAAAATGATTTTTGTATCAGGAATATTATAAATTAGTAGTATTAGATCGACTGGTTGAATCACAAAATATTTTACCCCTAAAACGCCAAATCAATAATTTTCATAAATTTCATAACTTTATCTCAATTTAATGTAATTCAAAGTGGATTATTCTTTCAAATTACTGACCAAAATATTCATATTTTGTGAGTATCAGAGTATATTCAGTTTTCACTGATTGATATAATTTTGAAATACCACTCCTAAAGATAAGTTTATTGTTGATTTTTACTTTTTATTATTTAGGTTATGGTTATATATTTTTTATGATTAACACAAACATTTGATATATCCTTTAAACTTTACAATCGACATGTTAAAAATAAATTATTTTTTTCTTTTAATTGTATAAGTGATTAGAGTTCATGTTTTTTCATGTAATAATGATAACAATAAACTCCTCCCCACATTTCAAAATATATGTTGTTTTAGTTTATAGAGCCTTAATCTATATGATTAAAACTCGGGGGGAGGGGGGGAGAGAGAGAGAGTGTGTGTGTGTGTGTGTGTGTGTGTGCATGTGTGAAAATATCCTAAACTATAAACATTTTACTCAAACTAAAAACTCTAAAACAATATATATTTTGAAACTGATGGAGTATCAATTTTTTTTTTAAAATACATCATAGATATATGTTATAATCATCAAATACAATTAAAATAGAGATAAATTTGAACCATAACCATATTTTAATTTTTAAGGTCTATGTAGACATCATCCATCAATTTTTAAAATAGATATACTTAATTTTAATTAGTACATCTTCGATCATCAAAAAAGTTACTCCATATGTAACTATTTGGATAAATTTAGTTTTGTTTTTATGCACGTGCTTACTTTAAACTTGTTTATAACTCGTTGAGTATAAATTAGTGTGAAGCTTTAATTATAAGTTGTTTGTGACCATAAAGGAGTGTTACAATGGGATTATCAAATAGGTAAATATTTAAGATTTATTCGATCCTTTAATTTTGTAATGACTACAACTTAAATATATACTTTTATTAATTTATTTTAAGTATGCACTATAGAATTAATTTTTTTAATATATCATTTCAGAGCAAACTCTATGATAACCACGACTGAGAAGGAATTTGACTATGAAATATACTATATATAGGATAAGTATTTGCCAGATTAATTAATTATTCAAAACAATATTTTCATAATGAAAATAAAGCTTCAAGTTTTACTATAAAATTTATAATAGAGAGTTCATATAAACAATATAGAAAATGATATACTTTCTAATTCAAAGCAAAAATTTCATTTAACATTAATATTTATTTTACATGGATGAATTTACTTGCAACATAATTTAAAAATATATAAAAAAATAAAGAATATTTATTAAAAACCAACTTATTCTCCAACTTAAATTTCATTGTTATTTATATTTTGGATATTTTAAAAAATAAAGAATAAATGATATTGTGAATTTTTTTGCTTTGATTTTCTATATTTTTCTTTACTCCAAAAAAATAAAATAAAATTATAGTGTATTATAAATAATTTGACATTCGATTTGGCCAACAATTGCATTGCCTCTTCAAGTCTGTTGAGACTCGCGACCATCAATTTTTGAGAAAAAAATGTGTAAATGGCTAAAATTTCACATTTATATTAACAAAAAGAAATTTAAGGATTGTTAAATTCAGCAAGAGACATGCAAGCTTGTGGTTGAATCGGAGGTTAATTTGATTAATAAAAAATTGGGGATATTCAATAATACCCAAGTTTAAAATTGATAATTTAATTATCTATTTTTAAAATTCATGTTAAATTTACAACTATGCCTAAATTTCATGATTTTAAAGAAAATTAACCCAATAAAAAAACACATTATGTAATTTTTGGATTCGGATAAATGAGATTTGGATTATATATAGTATAGATATCCTAATTAATTACATTTCATTCCGAAATTAATTATCCCTAAAAAAAATGCTTATTACTTATAGTAATAAGGTAAATAAGGTTCTTAGAATTAGAGTAACACTTAGAATCATGTATGATTAGTATATTATTTAATATAATTAAAAACTAACTAATTTATAGAAAACAATCAAATTAAAGGAATTAAAGGTTAAGAGTAACTCAAAATTATCTTCATTTATAAAAAAATTAATGTGACCTTATTTATTAAAATATGTAGAAATCTAAAAAATATGTGTACAGCTAAAAATATTATTGAATATTTTTCATACAACCCAAATCAATATTTTAACTTAATTTATAGACTAAAACTAAAACGACATTTATACTAAAAATTATAAAAAATCAATTACTAACTTTATATCAATTAATATTATTCTAACAACCATAAAATTTAAAATTAACTCTATATTAATTATAATATTACCATAGCAATTATAATATATTGAAGCACATGCAGAGTGTAAGAATTTTATTATCTGAAAGAGTAGAAATTAAATTAAATAAGATTAATACACTGTATCAATAATATTATTCATTCACTTATACCTAGAATTACCAAATAAATATAACAATAATATTAAGCCTAATATCATCTATAATATAAAAAATTCATTTGGGCTGGAAAAATCATTTTGAAATGACGAGGGCGTATTTTTCCAATTTTTCTTTAATTTCTTTTCTCGGCCACTTTCATTGTGTTCATTTGAATTCTCATCATCAATCTTTATCCGCCATGAGGATGCATTTTCATCAAACATAACTTTTCTATTAATTCAATCACCACAAATTTCTGCAAATTCATGAATACATGATTTTTTGACATAAATATACATAATTAATTGATTTATTGGATAAATATGCATATCAGTGAATAAATATTTAAGTGATGAAATGATTGAAAAGACATTAATAAGATGGTTTTAGTCCTCTTCTTGCACTACCTCTGTCGATCTCGTTTGATAGTATTGTAGAAATAAAAATCACCGTCAGGATACATATGAACATATATATCATATACATATACATATACTTCAATTAAATCGTTTAAATATTTGAATGGATCTTTAGCAGTGTGCTAATAGAATGTTCCAAAAATGAATCATAATGGATGAATTTTGCTTATAACTACAAAAATACAAAACTTATATTAGAAAATAATTGAAGCGTCTCATTAAAAATATTACCTTTTCTCAAATATTTGATTTGTGATTGTAGGCTCAAATTATTGGATCCTACAAAAAAAAATAAAAATAATAATATCAGCAACAATATATGCTAAATGTAATGCACAAAAAAGAAAAGAAAAAAATATATGTACTCTTAAAATATTGTAGAAGAAGAATGCAATACCCAAATGACCATCATGTTCCTATTTATAGAGTTAATGATCCTTTCAGAGAAAAAAAAAAGAGAGAGACTCCAATGCACATAATTTTGAATCTCATTTGAAGTTAATTAATTAAAATATATTATTACCAAAAATAATACTCTTAAAATTAGGAAGATTGTTTAAACCTAATTAAATGATATATGATTGTCATAATTAAATGTAATTGATTAATTAGCATAATTAAATGAATGTAAAACATAATATTGGCATTATATATATATATATATATATAAGACTTATTTGAATGGTTGATTGTTACAAATAATTTTATTGTATCTCGCAGATTGATTGGTATACATTAGACTATTAGGAAATACATGAGAGATGTATATGGTTATATATGTTTATATTATCTAAATGTGATTTTGATTGTTTCATAAATTAATTAATTAATTTAACTAATATATTTATACATGTTTATGTTTATGTGTTAATATAATATATGCTTGTTTTATTGGCTAGCTGATTCTTACAAATAATTTTAATATATTTTGAATTTATTATTATTGGTTAATTAGGATAAGATGTACAGTAAAAGGTAATTATATGTGTATATTGTAATTATATGTTTATATTCATGATTTTGATTGTTTTATATGGTAGATTTTGTTATGATATGATACGACAATTGTTGTTAGAAGTGATATATGAGAATACATTAATAAGATATGATATGAAAATATATTAATTAATTTATGCAAATAACTTTTTAATTAAATAATATGCATTTTTGTTTCTTGAAGTGAAGTTCAGGGGATATAATTTTATGATTTTCTAAAAAATATAATTATGATGCATTTATAATTAACGCAATCTAACGGTAATATTTATAATTAACTAATTGATACATTAACTTTCTAATTAACTAATTAATATTTTATTTTTTTATGAAATTAATTTTACTATTTTGATAAGTAGGATAGTTTTGGCGGAAAAATAAAACCCTAGGCTATCCTACTTTTAAATATAGTAGTATATATATATAATAATAAATTATATATTGTACGTATATTGTATCATAATTTTTTATTTATATATGAGATATGATATTAGATATATATATATATATATATATGTTGATATAAAGCTATACATCATTACATTACATTACATTACATTATATTATATTATATTATATTATATTATAGTATAGTATATTATATTATATTAAAGATATGATATATAATTAAATAATAAATTAATATATAATTAGTAAACTACTATGTTTGGAATGCATATTTAGGTAGGAAAACTATAGTTACTAATTATAGTATAACTATTCATCTTATATATATTAAGATATTAAGATTAAGATGGTAATTTGATATATTTGATTATTTACCGTTAATGCATCCACAATTAATGTAATAACATTTTTTCTTAAATCATTCAAATTAATAATGACCATCAATCTTAATAAATTAATGAATAAAATTCATCCACAAAGTATATGTTCACATGGTAATGCTCCCTCGTATAGATTGTACAGTATTAATAATGGGCATCATCCGGGAGCAAATGTATGGGACAAATAGAAAATTTTATTCTACTCAATCTATGTAATAATTTTATATTTGAACCAAAACCAAATTCGAAACATGGGGGGGGGGGGGGGGGGGGGGGGGGGGTAGAGAGAGAAGTTAAAATAAAAAAAGAAAAAGAAGAGCTCAGATGCGCATTTTAAATCTCCTAGAATTAGGAGAGAGTGGGTAACCCAATTTACCACACATTAAAGCGCAAGAAATCATCACAGCAAACTTAGAGAGAGAGTGCATCAGCCGGGAATCGAACCCGGGTCTGTACCGTGGCAGGGTACTATTCTACCACTAGACCACTGATGCTTCTTGTTTTACTTTCGTCTATTTACTAATATAAATAATCACCATACTCATTTCAGGATAAGAAAAAATTTCCAAACTTTCGAAATTAAATTATAACTTGCCCTTTCTAATATGCATACATTGTATATTCCATATCTCTACAGGGCAAGGGGCGTTAAAGAATAATTAACAAAAATGATAGTTTATTTAAGTTCAGGGAACAACATTTTATTAATAAAATTACATTATGATATCTATATTTTTGGTAATTTTTCAAAATTAACAAAATAATATCCACATTTTTAAAAAAAAAATTACAAATCTAACATTTAATAAATTTGACAACACGATAATCGCACATAATTAACTGTATTTAAATATTCATGTTTTCCCAACCATGTAGAAAAATCCATGCAATTAATAAAATATTAAAATCCAATCAATTACCTACAATTTTCAACCCGTAAAATTGATTAAATGCTAGATTTGCAAAAATTTTGAAAAAGTGGGTACCATTTTGTTAATTTTGAAAAAATCGGTCAATTTTAAAAAAGTGCACAAAATGTAGGTATCAGAGTGTAATTTACTCTTCTTTCTTTTGTTAAAAAAATAAAGAAAATAAAAGAGACCTTTTCTATCCTTATGAAACATGATCGGACAATGTTATTTCCCGTAGCGATATTAATGAGTAAAAGAAATATCATGTATACTCAAGAATAACGGGAACTTGTATATAACTTTTTATTAAATAGATATATGCATGCTAAGAAAAACATAATACGACTACAGGCAACATGGTTGCAGCCATCGTACTAAATTGGTAATTGTTAATATATATGCTGAGATAGTAGGTGGATGTTTTTTCAACTTCACTATAACAAATAGCTCTTGCAAGATTAATGCTCATAGGACACTTTCGAGTTTGATTTTCACTAATTAAGAGCTTACATATTTTTCAAAATTTTATAATAAGTTTGTATTCTATTTCAATTTTTATGGTTATCCACCAAATGATCACGGGTTTTCTTCTAATTTTCACTTTAGTGTTCACCACATATACCATTGTTGGGCGTAAATGTTTAACTAATTTGTTAGAGCAAGCCCAACAGCTGCTCTAAACCGTATTTTTAGAGCAAAAAGTCCCAAAAACCTTCTCCAAGAGATGCTTTATTTGATGTTGTAAAATGAAGATAGCTGCTCTGTTGCTCTATATTTACAGCAGCACTATAGCTGCTGTATTTCACTGTTCACGTTTATTTTTATTTTTATTTTATAATTCACGAGGGATAAATGTTGTATTTTACTGTTCACGTTGTTTTTTTTTTTAATTCATGAGGGATTGTTGGATACATATCGATATTTTTTTTAAATCTTATACTTTAATTAGATTAATTTTTGTTTACGATTTATATATATATATATATATATATATTTAATCTTATACTTTAATTTATTTATTTCTTAAAAATATTGAAATAAAAAATTCTATATCAAAATAAAATGACATCAAATAAAATGACATTTAATAAAATTAAATGTATTGATCGATCATTTATGGGAAAAATATTCTAATTCGGAGTTTAAAAAAAAATAGTATGTAATTTGTGTTTATTTTTTCGCTGAAATATTAGTCTTTTTTTTTTGCAATATTAGTATGTAATTTTTGTTCGTTGCAATATTATTATGAAATTTTTCCATGTTTTATTATTATATAGTTTCAGAAATTTCAATAGTTATTTTTGTTGGAAAAATCTTGATTAAAATAAATACATAAAAAGGAATATTATGGAATATTTTTTTTAGAGTATAATTTATAATAAACTGTTGGAGATGAAATGAAGACTTTACTGTTATAGGGGTGCTGTAAAATGAAGTGGTGCTGTAAAATAAAGTAAACTGTTGAAGATAGCCTTAAAGCATGAACCAAACCCCAAGGATCTTTAGTCTCTACAGTTCCATCTATATACTAGAACTTTGTACGTAGAGACCTGAGATAAAAATTCAGACGAGCCATGTGAGATAGGTTAACTTTGTGTACGATATTGGGACATGATTATTTACAAGATTGGTAAGTAAAATTAAAGTAGAAGCAATTAAAAAAAACTATACATGTTAACTTCAGTTCTTAACCATGTCTTACCAAAATATCAAATAAAATTAAAGCAACCATGTTATTTTTACTTGCTCATATATACTCACGTAGAGATTCTCTAGTCCCAATTTTGTGTGTCAACATTAAAATTATATAAAGTTAATAATTTTTTTGTAAAAATAAAATTTCTTATATTACAACTAATCATAATTAATATTCATTGCTAAAAATTAAAATTTTAAAAATATATATATACCTTAAATTTGGAATAATCAACCCTAAAAATCAATTATATTAACCTAAAAGTGAAAATTAAATATTAAAAAATAATTATAAACCCTAAATAAATATTTATGTACAGACCAATTTCTAATAATTTAAAAATACTTCTCAGAACAAATATTATTATTTTATATTTTTTTTATAATTTAAATATTTTATTCAATATGTTGTCGGTGTTTATTTTGCGACTTATCGATAATATCTGTCAGTGTTCTAATAAAATTTAATAAATTTGCGTAGATCCACGTGTCTTGAAAAAATCACGCATGTCATTGGTGTGAATTGATATTTTGTCTTGTAAATGTTTATATAAATAGCAAAAAATTATAAATTTATAAACATTTTATTCGATATGGTGCCGGCGTATAGTTATTTCTTACAATAATCGAGTCGTTAGAATTAGTTAATCACATTGATCGAGTGTGAAGTCGTGATTCATTAACCAGATTTGATTTTCTATCATCTTAGAAATCAATGATACCGAGGTACGAGCCTATAGGATAGATCCTCTTCAAGTAAGGTCGTGACCCTCATCTCCCGACAAAATCTTAAGTGATTGTATTTTCTATTGCAAATATACGATGTGGGATTTAGTCATAGTTTTGGGCTAAAACTAAGATGTCCACTTTGCAATTACTTTGTGAGTGATTCTATTTACAATCTCATTTTTCTCCTTACAGCCCTCAAAATAATTAAAATATAAATATTTAATTTATAGATTTTTTTTACTCTTATAACCCCCCAATTAATTTAAAACAACCCCAAAATAAATAACAACCCCCATTGTATAGTCCCCACTACTTAAAATCTATGATAAAATAAAATTAATGTTATAGTCGATTTTTAAACTAGATTAAGTAATATTAACGTCTTCTATAATCTCCAATTTGGATTATTTATTTTGCTTATGAGTTATGATCGATCTACCATTCATAATAATTAATTTTACAAAAATAAAAAATAATATTTGTCATTGTTTATTTTATTTTAACACGAATGTACATACAATTAAATATATGCAATCACATAGTCTAAAGTGTATTGACATAGGCCCGTAGGTTTTTTCAATCTACAATCAGAACAATACCTCATGGATCTTTCAAAGTTAGATTAGAGATGTTGCAGGGAAGTATTTGGAGCTTGTTCAGGTGTGTAGGTAATTAGTCAACATCATAAGTTCCAACGTCAACTCAGGTTCAATGTGGAACTCAGTCTCATTGCCACTAGCATATTGAAGAGATCAGTAAAAATATTGGCAAATTTTCTCCAGAAAAGTCACCTCTCTGTGCTCACCACTTGGAGAAGTGAGCATGTTGCGAATAGTTTAAGAAACTATAAACGCTTTTTTGTCGAAACCCTCGGCGCTAATCAACTTGAATGTATCTTCCTTCTTCATCGTCTCCACCAATAAATCGTCAATCAACCGCTTCAACCAACTATCTATTGCTCCCTTTGTCATTATCTATTTAACAATCAAGCAATTGCATTTGTTATAATCGTTAGTAATAATTATCTACTTATATAAAAATGGAATTTTAATAATAAAAATCATCATTACTAATTATTACAAATTGAGTCATTGGTTATCAGAACTAACATTTATTCATGTATATACTATCAAATAAACACATGATTATATAAAATTCATTTGATATTTATTTTAAAAATACAATTTATTATGTGGTTGAAGGTTCTAAAATAATTATTGATATTAGGAACAAAATTGTCAATATCAAATTAATAAAATCTAAAAAAAAAAGAATACTAATTATTTTTGTATGCATAGCTATTCAGTGTTTTATGTTTCATGTGTTGATAACAAATCTCCAAGTAATTAAGGGGTTCATGATAATTATGTGATTAAATTGGAGATTGTGGCGAATAATTGAAACAAAGTATTTATATAGTTTGATATTGATATCAATTCAACAAAAAATGATATTAATTTAAATATTTGGCATAAGATAGGGGATGCACGTTTCAATCTTTTTATTTGTAATATTCAAGGTGGGGGTTATATATAGGGGGTTGTATTTTAGCTTGCCATAGTTTTAAAATAGTGAGGATTGTATTTTAGTTTGCTATAATTTTTAAATAGTGGGAGTTGTATTTTAGTTTGCTATAGTTTTTAAATAGTATGTGTTATATTTTAACTTGCTAGTGTTTTGAAATAGTGGGGGGTTATGAGGGTAAAAAGTCTAAAGAATAAATAATTATATTTTAATTAATTTTGGGGATTGCAAGTAGAAAAATGGGGGTTGTGAATAGAATTACCCTTAGTTTGTCCTGAATTTTGTTGTGGTTTATTTAACTTTTATAGACATTTTGTGATCCATTAAAAATCAAGAAAATAATATTGTGCAGGGACATCAATTGAGATGTAATAAAAGCATAGTCTTTAGCTCTAATAATGTATTTTAAACGTCTAAATTTTTCCCGAGGAAAGCAAAATTAAATAAATTGTTAACAATTTTGTAATTGGACTGAGATCCTAAATTCATTATTGAATTTCGGATAATCCTTGATAATCCCTTCATATGAAATTCTTGAATCTAATACCTTTTATCTCAATAACTACAAAAAATAACATTTAACGATAGACTCTAGCGACGGATACATGTACATCGCTGCTAACGACGAACTAATAATGATTTGTTCGTCATTAATGTTTTTAGGAGTAAGCTTTTAATTAAATATTTTAGAAAATAGTTAACGACAGAATAAATCCGTCATTATTAATATATATTTTTAATTTAAAAAAATTAAAAAAATTAACAACAGAATTATTTCGTCATTAGAATTTTTATTTTTTAATTCAATATTTTGGAAAATATATAACGACAGAATAATTTCATCGTTAAATTAATATTTGTTTTATTTTATATAAAAATTACGGAAAAAATCTAACGATGTAATTATTCCGTCATTATTTTTTTATATATTTTAATATATTATTAATAAAATAATGTAACGACGAATATGTTCCATCGTTAGTGTAATGACGGACAAATCCGTTGTTGGTCCGTCGCTAAAGTTTGAAATTACGGGATATGAAGCCCTCTTTCTTTCTTCTCAGCTAGAACCCTAATCGAGCCCTTTCGCCGCAATTTGCCCCTCCAACGAAGCCACAACCAAACCCCTCTCATCTGTCGCCGCAATCCCACCACCACCACCTCTTCTCTCATCTCCTATCCTCGCCACCCCAGCCTTCGCTGCAGACGACCCGCTGCCGGAGACGTCGCCTTGCCGATGTCGGAGACGCCGAAGTCATTGTAAGTTCTCTCTTTCTCTGTGCAGCAGTGTGTGTGTGTGTATGTGTTCTCAATCAGTTGAAATCCTTCTTCGTGTTGTTTGTGTTCTGCATGAATAGGAAATGAATGAATATTGGAGTTTGTTGAAGTTTTAGTGTTTAGGAAATGAATGGATTTGTTGATCTATCAAGATAGATAATTGAATAATGTCTAAATTTGATAAAATAGGTTGTGAGTGTTTAACAAAAATTCTTATGATTTTTGCCTAATTATTTGATTTTTGGTTATGTATTTTTGTTTAGTGTTGTTCAACGAAGTTGGTCAATTGGTAGAAGCAAATCATTTTTAAAGTTAAAGGTGAGTTTCAATTTCAAAATGTGTGATTTAACGGTTTTAATACATATTAATTTGCTAACATGTTATTTTTTAGTATTATATATGAATTTGAGAAATTGAAACATGTTAATATATTGATTTTGGAATATTGGTTTTGTTAGAGAAGTGTTATAATTTATGTTAGGTGTGTTGTATTATAAGTATTAATAAGCATGTTCTTGAATTAATTAAATTGAAATTGTAATTAAGTTAAATATGATGTTATTTATGCTATGTGTGTTGTGTTATAATTATTTATTGTAAGCATATTGTTCATTTTATTGAATTGAAATTAACATTATGCTAAGCATGATGTGATTTATGTTGTGTGTTGTTATAATTATTTATAAGCATGTTGTTCAATTTATTGAATTGAAATTCAAATTATGTTAGTTTGAATGGGATGAGGACCCCTGAATATCTCTTTATGAATAATTTAATTTGAATGGAACGAGGGCTCCTAGATCTCTCTTTATTAATTTGTTGGTGTTGTTAGTTTTGATTAATTACTTATTGGTTGAACATAGATTAATTAGCGTAGAGTTGAGAACTTGAGATTATGATTTTCACAAAGGTGCTACAGAAATTTTGAAAATTTTATTTAATTTTATTTTTATCATTGATTGAATTGTTGGTGTTGTTGGTATTGATTAATAGACTAGTGGAACATAGATCAATTAGTGTAGAATCGAAAACTTGAGACTGAATTTTCACATAGATACTGCTGAAATTTTGAAAAATTTTATTTATTTATTTTTCAAAACTCGTTTGATTAGATAAATTTTCGATCAGCTTCTCGTCTAACAATGAGCGCTAATCATGATTAGATGTATAAACGATATTGGGGTTAGTATTTGTTTAAATCTGAATTTCCTGAATGGACTTGAAAGTTTCATCGAATTTGCTGCTAGTCGGTCTGCATTCATGGAGAGAAACAAAATTAAGTGTTTGTGTCGTAGATGTGATAATATTCATTTTCAAAATAAATACACGATTCTCTTGCACATTGAGAAGTATGAGTTTGTAAAAATTATCACATTTGGAGGTATCAAGGGAAAACGAGATTGCGACTACAACTTCGAATTTTGGGCGGGAGACTGTATCAAATGCGTACCATACGATAGTCTTTGATATTGGTGGTCCGTAATTTAAGATGGATGACAATGAAGACCGCTAGATTCCGGAGGAACCTCCTAAGCCAGAAGTACAAAAAATATATTACATGCTGAATGCTGCAGATAAAGAGTTGTGGTCTGGATGCCAAATGCATTCACAATTGTCACTCGTGGCTTGTCTTATGACTTTGAAGTCCGAGAACAACATGTCAGTCTCATGATTAAGCTATTTGTATTTCAATAATTACATTTTATTTGTGAATTTGTGATTGAATACTTTGTATTTTTATTATTAATATTTGATTTATAATATTCGATTTTGATTTATTTATATAATATTTAAATTTTGAATTAAAAAAACAATCTAGCGACGGAAAAAAATTATGTGAGTTAACGACGGAACGTAGTCCATTGTTAAAAGATTCCCTTCATGCCGTGGCTAGTTTGTCGTTATACCATCGCCAGTCGGTCGGCCTATTAGGCCGACGACGACACAGTGGCGACATAACAATTTGTCGCTATATTAACGATGGATCAAAAATCCGTTGTTAGCCAACTGTAAAGACGAAAGATTCAGCAACGAGTGAAGTTTGTCGTTAATTCGTCGCTAAGCTCTTCTAGTGACGGAAAACCATTTGTTTATTATGTTGCTAAAAGTCACCTTTTTTGTAGTGATTTTTTTTTTATTAATAATGTCTTGAGTTTGAAATCCACCAATTAACATGTGTAAGAGCGAATCTATCACAGTTATTTTTCAAAATGTAATTTATCTCTTTTATCTGATTCACAGCATACACCCTTTGATAACAGCAATAGATTACCATCTCATAACAAAAAACTAGTATGTCCCCCGTGCGATGCACGATCAAATTTTCACAGGTTTTGGTTTCAAATTTTGAGATCGTGTCATAGTTCGTCGAATCTTGAGAATTTAAATAAATTGTGCTGATAAGTATTTTTTGTTTGAACTGCATATTTTATATTAGAGAATCAACACATATTTTTAAAATAAATTGTTCGAATATTTCGACCACAAAACATGAAATCATAATAGTTTTTGTATAATATATATATATATATATTTTAGATAACCATTATAAGACCGATATCATTGATTAACGTAATTACGTGGTTTCTATACTTATAAGAATATGATTAAGTAAATAATTAATTATAGGCATGTTAATTATAAGAATATTATCATAAATATTTCAATAAATAGTGCATTAAATTATTATATATTATGGATGGACTAAAATAGCCTTGTAAATGGGCGGGAAATTTGTCTTATATAAGTATGTTATTATATATATATATATATATATATATATAGATGCTAACCCCACTTGTTTCATAATATTATTTTGCTTTTATCCACTCCACGTCCGAACCCGACACCACATGTAATTTATTTATTATATATCATTCCGTCCACAATCGTATAATTATTAAGAGAATTATAACTTAAAGAAACACAACGCACAATTTTATATTAGTGGGCATGATTCACGCCTAAAGTTACTCTATACTGCTTTTTAAATAAACATTAATATTAATGATAGCATTTATGAGAATCTTGTAACACAGATATGTGGACAAATCATATCATTTGTATAAAAGAATAATCTCGTCACATGTAAATCGGACGTACATTACGAGCAAAAAAAATATCAGTTGTAATACTAAAAACTATCACGTTTATTATACTGAAAAATACTGCTAAAAATAAAAAGGTCAGATATTTTTATAATTATTATTATATTTTTTTTTAATTGAAAAGGTATCATTTCTTAGACTAAAAAATTACTTATAATAAAAAAAATATCATAAATTTCATCTAGCCGAATCAGTTCGGTACAACAAGTATACCCAACTTTTTATTTGAAATAAATCATTTTACAAATGCCTTGGAGAAGGTATTCGATAATTCTTATGCATATTTGTTTATTTATTACGAAAGACTCATGAATTGAAAATTGTTAAACACTTCTCAGCAGCGGATGCAAATAACACTATTTTAGACGGGTCGGGTTAAACCCGTGCTTTGATCCGGTCAACGCTGGTCAACCCGCAAAAAAGTAGAAAAAAACGGTTAAATGAGTATCAACCGTCTCACTAAAAAGTATCACCAAAAATTCGAAAAGTATCATCTGTATCATTAAAAAGTAAGGGGTCTGCTAGTTATTTTATACTCGTTTATTTAGTTCAAATTGTGATTTTTTCCATTCGAATTAATGTTTAGAGCTTAGTAGTTTAGAGTTTTATTAGTTTTCATAGTTTTTCAAAGGGTTCATGATTTTTAGGGGGTTTTTTTTAGTTTTTTGGGGGGGTTTTTTAGGATATATTTTGTGTTTTTTATAGTTTTTTTTGGGTGTTTTTAGGGGTTTAAAAAAAAAGAAAAAAAAAACGGATAGAAAAAAAAGAAAAAAAAAGGACGAGCGCGTGGGCGCGCGATTTGCGGGAGTGCGGCATGGAATACCAACTCTTGAAAAATAAGTTATTAGTTTCCAAATATTTAATTAATGTTATAGGATATAGACATTATGTCCAACTTGTCAAGCCATGTGGAGTTTATGGCATGAGCGTGCAACTATATTTTGCCAACCATGTATGTATAAATAGGTGGATTAGTGGATACATTTTGTATGCGTAATTTCTATTAAATAATAATTTTGTCTCTTTCTCTATTTCCAATACAACACCTTAATATAACCATAAGTTTTATAAGAATTTAATATTTCTTGGGGTTGGAGATTTGATTTCATATAATTCTCCATCTTTGTAACTTTTAGCGATTCTGCGCCCTATGTTTTATATGATTTTACATCTGAAATCTTATTGTAAATTTAGTGTTACGCCCTCTATTATACACTCGATTATTTTAATTTTTTTCAATTTTTTTCTTTGATTTCAATTACTTATGTTTTAGTTTCATGTCACACTTATTATTTAGGATACATTATATCCAATTAGAATGTAATATAATTTTTTTTATATTTAATTTTTAATTTTTAGTTATAAATTGATTATTTGAAAAAATTAAATACTAAAAAATTATATTAAATTGTTCATGGTTTTATTAAGCCTACTACAAGTGCACAATGTGGTTTGTAGTATACCGATGAATAAGAGTATTGTATCCATAAGAATTTAATGTTTTAATTATTTGAGTACCACAATTTAATGTTCTTACGTTATCTAGACAATTGAATTGAATGATTTAGATTTAAAACTAAAATAGTAAATAAAAGAAAATAAATACGAAATCACAAAGGCCTAGGGCCGGCCCGACCCAGCTCGATTTTAGGGTAGGCTGGGCTATAATTTTATAGGCCTGATCAGGCCCGACCTGAATTTTTTTTAGCCCAAGTGGGCCGGGCCGCCCAGAAAAAAAAAATGAAATTTAACCTTAGGCCCGCGGGCGGCCCGAATTTTTGGGCCGGGCTGGGCCCATAATTTTTAGGCCCGAAAATATTTCGGGCCGGCCCCAGCCCGACCCAAATTTTTGTTTTGGCCCGTGGGCTTGGGCCAGGCCAGGCCGGCTCGACTGTTTTGACAGCTATAGCTGGGACTTATAGTTTGCTAGGACAACCACATAATTATTTTAGACCTCCTCTCGAAGCACCAAAAACGTAGATCACACAATATAATTAATGTATTCGTTCAATTAATATCATGCAACTCGTAAAAGATTCTAGGTTTATTGTCCTCTTAATTAACCTCGACTTTCTCGAGTGTTATTGATTAATAAGTCAATTGTTCTAGATTTAGTGGTAAATCTCATCTCTCGATTTATGAATTAACACATCAAATCATGATACATAGTGATTAAGTAATTAACATGTAATAAACACAAGAGCAATTGAAACAAAATAAAGTAATAGGCAATTAATTAAACAAATCAAAAGAGGTTTTTGAATAGATCATCTTCAACCCTAGAATACAAGGGTTTAGCTATCCATAGAAAAATAACAAAACACTAACAATAACAATCCATGTTTAACAAAACAAAAGACAAATAAAATCAAGATAAATTATCGTCTTTAATCTTGCTTGACTTGAATATCTTCTTACTCTTTAATCTTCTAGGTTGTGTTTGGAGTGTTTTTTGATGTATGAGGATGTGTGGGGATGTGTAAAATCATCCATTTGAAATTTCTTTTATAAATGGAGAATTTGAGTTCAAATAGATAATGAATTCTAGTCCAAGTAGGAAACTCTTGCCCAGAGTCGTGGTCTCAACTTACTCGTGATTTTCACCCACGAAAAATTGCAAGAAAATTAAGTTGTTGAAGCACCCATGAATTTCGATCGTGACTTCTGCACCGACCGGAATTCCGTCCGCGAGTTTTGTGCAGGTCTGACACCATTATGTTTTGCTTCATTCTCACTCGTTTCTCGTCTGATTGACTTGATTCTTTTTGCTACACGTTCCTAACTCCATTTCCTACCATTTTAGGCTCTTTCCATGCTCATTTGAAGCTCACAACAAAAATGGCACTAATTCCCTTTACAATGAGCAAACACGTGACTTTGCACAGAACATAGAAAATTATGCAAAACTTAACACTTCGTGCATGCAATGCCTATTAAATACCTATCAAATATACTCAAAATACATGTAAATCATGAGGTTATCATAAAATCATAATTGGATAGAATGAACCATAAATAATAAATATATAATTAAACCAAATTATAATAAATTGAAATCATAGAAAATGCAACACTAAATGTGCAATAGATGATTTTGTATGATGATTTTACTTCTAGCTTTGTTATATATATATATATATTAATAGATGATTTTGTTTGATGATTTTACATCTAGCTTTGTTATAGTATATATTATTGCATATGTTTCATTAACCTAGCTAGATTAATTCACTTTTAGAAAACTAAAGTAATAGATAATTATACAATAAATAGGTAGGTTATAAATTAAAATGTACACTACAATTGAAACTTCTTGCCTATATGAATTCCCACATAAAATCACCTTGTGTCGTCGTCTAGTGCACTATATTAATTTTCCACCTAAATCGCCCTAGATGTTTGTTAACGTACTTTCAATAAAAAATGAAATGCGTTACTTTAAAATAAATTAATAATAAACTCGATCTATTTTTTCTTTGTTTTAATTATACGTGCGTGGTTTAAAAAAACAGACTGTTTTTAATTATTTTAATTTTTTCTTTGTTTTAATTATATGTGCGTGGTTAAAAAAAAGACTGTTTTTAATTATTTTAATATGCAACTTGATGAATTATTTAATTATCTTATAGTATTTTATTTTGTATCATGTCAATCATTCACTCTTAATTAATCATACACCTATAATTGACGTTACATACATATATATATATATATACATTCGATATTAATTTATGTATCTATTCTTTCATGTTTATCGTGCATTTTTCTGTGTGGCGCAAGTTAGCAACTGGACACGCTTAAGTCGTAACCATGAACGAAGTGCCGTTGACTACGCATATATAGAAAAAAAATTAAAGAGAAGTGAAGATTTTTATTTTATTTTATTTTTTATGTCGAGTATAATCTGCAGCGGCTATCGAGATACGCATTAAATAAATCTCACCTACGTGTAATAGTCCGTAAATCACATTTGGTGAAAGAAAATTAAAGGCCGGCTTAATCGGTCAATTCCATTAATATAGCATACATATTGGGACGGGTTGCGCAAACATAGTAATTAATACAATTGCTTGACCCTTAATTATTCGTAATTATTTCAATTATATATTTTGTTTGTTTGTAATTATAAATTACACATACGACATAAATTATATTAGGAAAATCATGTGTATATTATCATGATTCATACCATGAATTCAATTGGAATTGGGGGAAAAGATGGAGTTTTTGAGGGTGGAGGAAATTTAGGGTTCGCGATTCAATTGGATATTATCTTTATTTTGATTTAAATTTAAAAATATGATTTTTGTTTAATCGTTGCAGGATTTTTTTATATTTTTTTTTAAGGTTGGATCGCTACTCCACTAGTGAGATGCATAGGAGATTAGGCAGGAAATCGTACCATTTCCTTTATTCTCTCATTTCTTCCTTCGGTTCTCATTTTATTATTGTTCTTCAAGTTTGTTTACGATCACATAAAATTTCAACAAAAACAAAAATCTACAAAAACCATCATATCGCACACATGAAATCATCTATTGCATCTTTGTCGAGTACATTTTCTGTTGCACGCTCGATGTTTTTAGTTTTTTTTTTTTTTTTCATTTTTCTTCAATTTCAATTTCTTGTGCTTTGGTTTAATTTTACACATGTTATTTATAATTTATACTGCCCAATTAGGGTTTATTATAATTTTTAGTAATTTTTCAAATAATTAATTAAGAATTAAAATTTAAAAATTAAATATTAAAAAATTACAATTAACTTTAATTGGTTAGAATGAATCCTTAATAACAAGTATAAACTAAACTAAAGTACAATAAATTAAAAGAAATATATACAATAGAAAATGCAACACAAAATCTCTCTATATATATACATATATATATATATATATTATAACACACTCATGCAATCCACTTTTTCCCGTCCATTTGTAAGGATATTTTAGACAATTAATAATATAATAATTTAATAAGTATTTAATTTTATGTTACATGTAAATTTCTATCATTAATATTTTTATAATTAATGCAAATTATGTGCTACTAAAATTAACATGTGTTTATTCATTCTTTCCATTATATTCTATATAACTAACTAGCATTTCTCCCGTACGATGCACGGATAAAGTACGTAGCATATTTATAATTATTTATCAAATTTTCAAAATAATTAATTTTCAAGGCCAATATATAGAAAACAATGTGAAATAAAAAATGGTGTTAATAGTATATTATTGTATCTAAGAAATTATTTAATAAAAAACTTATTTTCTACACAAATTTTTGAAACACAACAATAATAAATTTATCAAATAAATAAAATTTATTATATATAACATTTCTTATAATTTTTATATATAAAAAATTCAAAAGTAAATTTAAAGCTAAAAGAATATTATAGATAATTAATTTAGGATTATTCGTACTTGACATCAGGCCTATAATAACTAACTTTTTAATTAATTAATTTTAGGTAATAAATAAAATTAGACAATAGTTAAAATTTTTGAATCAAGAAATAATGTAATGGGAGTTCGGGTTTTTTTTTAATTTAAATTATTAGACCAATATATATACATAATTATCTTGTGTATTTCAACAACCAAAAAATGTTTTAGTTCAAATATATAAGTAATGAATTAATATCTTTTATGTATATTTTGAAATTAATTAGAATGAGATTATAAAATAATGGTTCATATTTATGTCTATAATTGGATGGCTTCAAATTTGATGTGAAGATAAATTAATATTTAACTAAACAATCATTATATTATAATAATAATAATTTGTTTACAAATTTTTATGCTGTGATTGTTTGAAGTAATCATTTTATCATATTATATATTTTTCCTTTATCATTGTCTTTTTCTTGACTTTATTTCACACGCGCGCGTGTGCACACACACACATATATATTTGTTCTTAATTATTAGGATGATGAATGAAAGATATTATAAGATGAAATTGGAATAAACTATTGGGAACTGTTAAGTTGTATTTGTTGTTTATATAAGTGCTACAATATTATCACGATAATTATTTAATTTATATTTGTTAATTGAATTTTATATTTTAGGAGAAGGTCAACTGGAGCCAATTGATTCAATTATTTTTTACAATAGCAGGATCTTCCAAAAAATTTAATCTAGATGATGTGTTTTTTAATTTGCTAACTTTAAATTTTTTTAACCTTTTTTCTTCTAAGTTTTTTCATTTTGTAATGGAAGATTTCTCTATGTAGTTTTGAATACTAAAGAATGTACACCGGGATGATGTGATTTTTTTTACTATATGCAGTGTAACTTTTACTCTTTTCATTTGATCATTCACATATTTCTTTTGACCAACATATATATTTGTGGGTCACTACGTTGGTTCGGTTTGCTTCGATTTTTTGGTTTTGATTCGGTTTTGCACACCTCTACTTATATCCAAAAATCACTTATACAATTCCAATATTTTTTATACTTCACTTTTGTAAAAGTTATTTATTTATATTTATAAATAATTTATATTATTCAAATTTAAAATGCATGAAATGATCTCCGTGCATCGCATGGGAGAAATACTAATATATAATAACATATCTCATCTCCCGAAGGGGGGGTTTGGTGGGGGACTACCCCCAACCCAAATTGTTTTATTTTTTTTATATGAAAAAATTATAGTGTTTTGATTTTGAGTGAAGAAGAGCCTGTCCTCCCAAAATTAAAAATTTCCGGTTCTACCCCCATGATTATCAATCCGCTACAAACATACTATATATACCTAATTAATCATTTCAATTTTGTTCAGTTGTTACCTCACACAATCATGGGGATTACAAAACTTGTGATTTGATCAACACCCAAATATATATAAGTCAACTCTCTAGATTCATAACCAAATCATGTGAAATTCTATAATTATATATGTTTCACTTTCATCACAATGTCATACTTATTTTTTAAGTTGAGATATTTGACTTAAAACTATCTCATTATACCATTAGATCATTTTCAATGGACAATTTTCATATTTTTTATATTTTCTTAAATAGGTCGGTGTGCACATGTATAGTTGGAATACTGTATAATTAAGAGGCCCTTAACTTTTATGATTTTTTAATTAGATATTTGAACCTTAATTGCGCTTAAATGAATTATGAGCACATGAACTTTGAATTATGATTTTGTTGAAATGTTGAATCACTGAACTCTTGCCTCCTTCAAATAATGAATCCTTCAATTTTGCATTATTTATAATTGGATCTCCGTGGTACGTATGTAGTCATTTGACGATATTTGTTAATATCTTAACAAATATTGACCATGACAAAACAATTACAAGTTACAACATATTGCAAAGTTTACTGACTCAATGGAAAAGAAAAGTTTGATAACTCAATTACATATATGCATATGTGAACTTAAAACGACCTATATATATGTGTGTAGGTTCCTATTTATTTTTTTACTTAGTTTTTTTTTTCTTTCAATTCTAATTCTCTTTATGCCAGTGCAATAATGTAACACCCCAGATTTTCGAATAAGGTTTAGAGAATTCTTAAGTGTAATTAAGGAGTTAAGGAATAAATTTTTATAAGGTTTAAATGAAGTCAGATGTCAATCGCGACTTTAGGGGTCAATTTTTCGTGAAATCGTCTTTTCAAAAATTTCGATATTAACTCAGTTATGGCCGATTTTGGTCTTTTTAGAAAGATTTTAACTCAACGAGTGTGTCGGTGTTTTCAAATTTTAAATCTGAAGTCGTTTGAGGTCCCGGTGATGAAAAGTGTATTTAAAGGATTTATGAATAGTAAATTTTGCGAACATTCGTGATTTGAAAAATTTACGAAATCCTCCTCGTTGATCTGAGTCTTGTTCTGTCAAGCCTCTCTTATGTATTTCGGCTCAAGGAATCCGTTCGCATTCACGAATTTCCATTTCGAGGTCAATTGCTCGCTCGGGAATTTTATTTGTCCCTTGAAAGGAATAGTAAAAGTACATTTTAAAAAGGAATCTTGGCTCGTCACTTTTCTGATGACCTATTTTTCATCCCGAGACAAGTTGGTTCAATAGTACTCGAGCTAACAAACATCTCGGTATTTTCAGATTTCGTGTCTGAGGTCATTTGGACCTCGACATCGAATAAAACAGCTATTAACCGAACCCGGGGTAACTTTTGCAGTATTCTTGCATTGCAATGGCTTTCTTTGGAAGCCAAAGCTTTTCCCTATAAATAGAGATCCATCCCTTCTCATTTTTCCATCCCATTCCCTCATTTCTCAAGTTCTAGAGAAAGGGAAAGTTAAGTCGAGAGAGGAGCGCTATTCGTGAGTGCACCTCCGAGTCGACGAGCGGAGTGGCGGAGAAGATATACGGCAGGGAAAGGTGCTAGGGGCACTGTCGGGATGCAGTAGGCGGCTCTGCCGCAGCTGGGACTCGACGAGATTCCGAGCTAGCCACCTTCCTTCGACGCACTCGACTCCTCCGTGTCGCGTTTCTTTTCTGTCTTTCATTCTCGTAAGTTTGTTGTTATGCTCATGTTATTCCTTGTTTTTATTCTCGTTTATTCCATTTGAAGTTCCATTTAAGTTCCGTATTTAAGTTTCGTCGTTATTTCTAAGTGTTTAAATGAGATAGTCATGTTTATTTCGTTATAATTTTAAAGTTTTAAAGCATGCTCATTTCTAAGTTTTTGCAAGTGTTAAGCCTTGTTTTCAAGTTTAAAACATTGAGGAACGGGAGAGGCGACCGAGTAACGCCTCGATCAACACTTCGATCGAAAGATTTTGAGGATCATGAGAGTGCACAGATCGTGCAAGGGTTTTACAGCTTGTGCAAAGTTGTGCAAAGTGCCCAGAAAATCTCGGCATTGATGGCACGGCCCGTACTAGGGTCTGCACGGACCGTGCTAGCTTAGCACGGACCATGTCGGAAAGGATCGGTGAATTTTTCTCATTTCAAGGCCCAGCACGGCTCGTGCAAGGCTTCTGCAGACAAGTTTTGTCTCCAAGTGTGTTCCAAACTCGAGTCTTTCAAACCCTCGTATTTTATAAAGGTTCTAAAGTCGTGCAATGTGTGTTTAAGTCCTAGTCAAGGGAGGAAAGGTTAGGTGTTGTTTAAGTTCTCATTAGAGGTTAGAAATCTTCGAAAGAGGCCGCTAAGTCGATAGTTCGGCTTTTGTAGGAAGAGGTGAGCCCCCGAGAAGAACTAATGAATGATTTTCGGCTCGTTGCTTCGTCCACGTGTTCATCATCGAGGTGTGTGGTTCTAACCAAACCTATGGTTTGAGCTATTAAGCTCTAGAAGCATGATAGGGCAAGATGAATATCCAATTAAATATTTTATGTTCCGCATGATTAGTCTCTGTACAAAGGAAAGAAATGAAAGAAAATGAAGGAAGTTATAACATGATATTGTTCTATTGTTGTTTGAGCTCTTGATAAAGTGAAGGATGTTATCATTTTGATATGATATCTTATAGTTGATTTATTTAAGGTATAGATGATCATGATCATAAGTTAAGTTATTGTTGATATTATGATTGAGGAAGGTTGTTTAAGTAAGTAATGCCTTGTAGGTTGATTATAGTATCCCCTTGTGGCATTAAGGTTATAGTCTTTACTAAGAAATGCAATTTAGATGATTCAATCTAGGTTATGATTTATGTTAATCATGATTAAGTATTGAGGCTTTAATATTAAGATTTGAATGTGAGAATTCAATATTGAGGATTGAGTATTAATGATTTAAAGTTAAGGTTTTGATATTGAATGTTATGATTCAATTATTGCTAAGCATGTTATTGAGCTCAATGAATAGTTTTATTGCATTATCATGTTGTGACCTTCGTGTCACTAAAGTTGATCATTTGATAAGTAAAGCGAGTCACTGCTGGGTAACTAACCCCCTCGCATACTCAAGATGATATTTGAGGTAACCCCTCTTCTATCCGAAAGCAGGTCTAAGGGTGCAGTAGACATCAGGTTTGAGTCAGGAAAGGTGCCAGGAAAGGAAGTAAAAGATTTTGCGGATATGGAGAGGGCTTTTGCGTTTTGCTCTCCATATACCGCCATTTATTAATTGGATATTTCTAAAGTTTATTAAAGAATTTTCTCATAAAACCCCCACTGAGTATATTAGTGCTCACTCCCTCTTTTTTAAATATTTTCAGGTTGACATGCTGAGGCCGGTGATGTGCTGCTGGTGGGATTGTCTGAGTTGTCTTAAGTTTCCAAAGTTGTTGCTCTATATGGTTACATGATTTTTCTTCCGCTATGTTTCTGCTAAGTAGTTTGACATCTAGTATTTAGTCTTGATACATGTAACTTGATTCTTGATAATAACATGTCTTAAAATGCTATGATTCTAATTATTAATCATTAATTCCGAGTTATTTAAATAGTCATACTTGCTAAGCATGATGGTATCTATTCACTTTCAGTTGATCTGAGAAATAGTCTTGCATGCTTATTATTGTTGTTCGCCTATGAAGAGGCTTTTTCTTTCAAGCATGTTTCCGTTTATCTTCCAGTTAATCTTGAGTTGTTTTCTTGTTTCGTCCTATGAATGGGACATTAAGATTTATTGCCTCTGACCTATTGATGGGTCTTAGCCGTTGTGACCTATGAAGAGGTCTTGTTTATTTAAAGAGTCAAATTCATATCTGTTTGTCATTAGATTCTGTTTAAATTTCAATTGGCCTATGATTAGGCATTCCTTCAACTTGATTGAACCCTTTGACCCTTTGTGATTCGTTGAAAATGATAGTTCTTCCAAGTCATAAAGTTAAGTTGCCCAAATTTTTGAGGTACTAACTTAGTTTGATTCTGGAAACACCCCCTGGATTACTAATTTTTCCTGCTATTTTTACGCCTAACACCCCGTCCCCGTTAAAAATGACCACCTAGGGACCGGACGGTATTGGAGCATTTCAATGTTTCATTTGGAGCCATTTGGAACTGCTATGCATTTGCCAAGAAATATATTTTTCATGTTGTAAATACCTTTACATTCTAAAAAGCTCAAGACTTTCATAAATCGCTCGATTTTATATATGTGTGTATAGGGATGGGATCTGGTGAGAACTGGGAACCGATCCCATCCGTCCATCCTGCAAAATCGACGCCCCAGATCTATCCAGATTTTCGGTGGCATTTTTGTAATTATCGCGAAAATCTTCAATTCGCGCGCCTCATTAAGGGTAAAATCGGAAATGAACTTAAAAATTGCCCAAATTCAATTTTAGCATCCGACTTCGCACATTTTAGCCTCATGCATTTCTCATTTTAGCATGTGTTGATAAACAAAAATGGAACGATGATTTCATTGGAATGAAATGCAATACACCCTATTTGGGGAGAGTGAACCCTAATGGGAATCTCATAATTACTAGTTGGGATCAGGAACTTAATAAACCCTAATTGGGAACGGTGAACCCTAGTGGAAAATGTCACATCAATTTTAGCCTCCTACTTCGATAATTTTAGCATTATGCGATTCTCATTTTAGCCTCATGCGATTCTCATTTTAGCCTCAGAACAAAATGGAAGAATTATTAAATTACTATATTACCCCTCCATCCAGAAAGTTGCCGAAAATTACAGGAATGCCACTGCCCATCCACTTAAATCTGATTTAATCTGGACCGTTCAGATTGAGTCAAATAAGGGTTAGGATTGGTTCCTAGTTCCCACCTAGGGGAAGAGTTCTCATTTGACCATTTCCCTATGTGTGTGTGTGTGTGTGTGTGTGTGTGTGTGTGTGTTCTCTCAAGGAATTCATGACAAATTAAATTTAAATAAAAATAATGAAATGATCGATATATATAAAGTTAGTGCTGATTTAATTATATATATATATATATATATATATATATCTGAAAAAGACATTTTTATATCTTGACTTTAATTATGTATGTTAGGAGAATGGAGGTGTAAAGTTAGAATTGACTTAAAGTGACTAATGAAAGGAAAGAAAGTAGTTTTATTTTTTGAAAAAGAATGAAACTATCTTCTTCTTCTTTTCTTTTATGAAAGTGATCTTATATATACTAACTTGCCCATTTTGATGATCTTGGCGCTGAAAGTAAACTTTATGCATGGTGACCATTTTAGATAAAAAAATTTGTGTAATTTACGTGTTAAAATTTGAATCTGGACTAATATTTTTAATAGCACATGCACATCTGTATATATAGTATTTGTGTTTGATTTTAATTATGATCGGATATTGATCTTGATGCATAGTGTGACTTTTGAGTTATAAAAACAGTCTCACACACAATAATGTATTTCTTCCTACTTATATCATCCCAAACTCACCATGGGATATTTTTAGAAAGGATTGAAAACTATAATGGCCCAAGTAGGCCAACTCTCTGTTTTTTTATTCTTTTTTCCTTTTGGATTTGTTATCTTTCTCCTCATGACTAGACAATTAAAAACACACTTGCTCCTAGAAGGCTAGCACCTACTAAACAACTAATATTTTTTGTGTGAACTATTAAATATAAACAAGAAAAATATTGAGTTGAATTATTCTCATTCATTATAATATATATCCAATTTTTGATGGACCACACATAAAAAATTAAGTTAAGTGCGTGTGACGTGAGTCTTAGAACTGTTTGAAAGAGAATATCTATCCAATCAACTTAATTAAAAAGACAAATTATATATATATATATATATATATATATAATAGATGGGATCATGTGAGAACCACTTCCTCTGTGAGAACTGAGAACCAATCTCAGCAACAGATCGCTTGTTTTTGAACGGCCAAGATCTGTCACAGATTGAAAAAAAACGCAGTGGCATATTGTAATATTACTGACTTTTTAATGAAGTAAGGGTATTTTTGAAATTTATGAATTCTATTAATTTTCCATCACGTTCTTCACTCTCATGATCACTTCTTTCTCTCTCCTCGTCTTATTCTCTCTCTTCCAGCCAGCTCGTCGCCGGCGCCGATCGACACCGCATAAGCAACAAAGCATTCGGAGGGGGAGGCGCACACAATGCATCATTATCAACAACAACCAATCCTTCATCAGAACGAGGAACAATCACTTTTCTCCTGCTGCTTTCCTCAGCTCTAATCAACTCTTTACTGAGATTCTCCTCTTGCAAAATCATGAACCATTTAGAAAACACAGCTCCAGACTTTTCCTCCTCATTGAGATCTTCGTCGTCGTCGTCGTCGTCTTCCTCATCATCATCGGAAGTGATCTCCGCAGCAGGAATCGAAGTGAATGCTGCGTAGGCATGTCAAGAACTGCATCACATCTTTCTTGAATCCGAAGGCTTCATGAATTCCGTCAGATTTTTTTGGGGTGGGATTAATTTTAGGTTTATTCTTAACTTTGAAAGGGCAGACATTGGCGTTCTGTTATTTTAGCACTTGTATTCAACTGTTTTAGCATTGGTAGTTGAAATGTTAGCACCTTCATTGCCTTTTTTAGCACTGTTAGTTGATGTCTGAATATTTTGATAGGTGACAATGTTAGCACTTATAGTTTTTATTTATGATGAGAAAGACATTATAATAACATAAAGTAGTGTAGATTTAGAAAGAGATTAGTACATTAACAAAAATAAATCACCATGTTTCATGCTATGCATTCATTTTGGTCTAGTATGTTTGGCATTAGTTACAATATTTGTGTGTGTTTGTGTGTGTGAATGTAAGAATATATTTGAATTCTAGATTTTTTTCTTCATTCAGATGATGATAGAATCTGCCCAAAAATGGTTTTACTGTTTCTGAGATTGTTGTTCTTCTGCTTCTTTCATTCTCCTTTCAAACTCCTTCCATTCTTAATAACTCCTTTTACCAACCTGAAATATTATTTATGTATTATCCCAATTGTGTTTGATTTACATCTAATTTGATTAAATTTTATGCA
Source organism: Perilla frutescens (assembly GCA_026008535.1). Classification (NCBI taxonomy): domain Eukaryota; kingdom Viridiplantae; phylum Streptophyta; class Magnoliopsida; order Lamiales; family Lamiaceae; genus Perilla; species Perilla frutescens. The sequence continues at coordinate 7,235,047 of BRKX01000013.1, read as the reverse complement.
ACAGATAACTAATTTCCTTCAAAGAAACATGAACAATGCTATATTTGCTTGATTTATTATACATGTAACCGCTGCCGCTTTTTATTTTTCTTTTGGGATTCACCCTAAATGAAAAAAAAATCAATAAAAAAAGCCATGACAGTGCTAAAATAACAGTAATACTCATTGTTTATTGTAATGCTAAACAATTGTCATGCTAAACAAGAGTCATGTTAGTGCTAAAATAAGTCATGACAGTGCTAAAATAGGGAATGACAATGCTAAAACCCTAAATTGAAAAATATACACGTGAATCATATATACAATGTTAAACTCTAAACTATAGTGCTAAAAATGGAAGATCATGAAGCATAAAAAGATGCCGATGATATTTTTTTTATTGTAATGCTAAACAATTGGCATGCTAAATAAGGGTCATGTTAGTGCTAAAATAAGTGATGACAGTGCTAAAATAGGGAATGACAATGCTAAAATCCTAAATTGAAAAATATACGCGTAAATCACATATACAATGATAAACTCTAAACTATAGTGCTAAAAACGGAAGATCATGAAGCATAAAAAGATGCCGATGATTTTTTTTTATTGTAATGCTAAACAAGGGTCATGTTAGTGCTAAAATAAGTGATGACAGTGCTAAAATAGGGAATGACAATGCTAAAATCCTAAATTGAAAAATATACGCGTGAATCACATATAAAATGCTAAACTCTAAACTATGGTGCTAAAAACGGAAGATCATGAAGCATAAAAAGATGCCGATGATATTTTTTTATTGTAATGCTAAACAATTATCATGCTAAACAAGGGTCATGTTAGTACTAAAATAAGTGATGACAGTGTTAAAATAGGAAATGACAATGCTAAAATCCTAAATTGAAAAATATACGCGTAAATCACATACACAATGCTAAACTCTAAACTATAGTGCTAAAAACGGAAGATCATGAAGCATAAAAAGATGCCGATGATTTTTTTTTTATTGTAATGCTAAACAATTGTCATGCTAAACAAGGGTCATGTTAGTGCTAAAATAAGTCATGACAGTGCTAAAATGGGGAATGACAATGCTAAAACCCTAAATTGAAAAATATACGCGTGAATCACATATACAATGCTAAACTCTAAACTATGGTGCTAAAAATGGAAGATCATGAAGCATAAAAAGATGTCGATGTTATTTTGTTTATTATAATGCTAAACAATTGTCATGCTAAATAAGGGTCATGTTAGTGCTAAAATAAGTCATGATAGTGCTAAAATAGGGAATGACAATGCTAAAACCATAAATTGAAAAATATACGCGTGAATCACTTATACATTGAAATTTCTGATTTTACCTTTAATAAGATTCAGGGGCAGCAAAGTTGGACGTTATTACAATTATGCCACCGCATTTTTTTAATTTTGGAACAAATCTTGACCATCCAAATAGGCGAGATCTGTGGCTGAGATTGGTTCTTAGTTGTCACATGGGGTATGGTTCCTTCTGGAACCCAACCTTATATATATATATATATATATAATATGCATACTGTGAATGGATTAAAATATTATATAAGAAGGTACCATTGTCTAGTGTGAGAACTACGAACTCAAAATATTTTGTTAATATATTATAAATTTTTCGTTATAGCATCAATTATATTTTTCTATAAAGGATTATTCCATCTCAGTTAGGTATGCTCCGTTAGCATACGATAAATATTTCATTAGCATCAATTATATTGTTATAAGGATTTATCCCTTCCAATTAGGATATGCTTTATTAATGTATGAGATATGTTTGGTTAAGATTAGTTATATTGCTATAATGCTTTATAACATCAATTTTAAAGTTCAACAATTCAATTTTATTGAATTACATCCATTGTTTTTGTTAACATTGTCGTGTGCTAACATAAGAATTATGTAAAATACTAAATGAATGTATTACATAGTGTATTGAAGTTAAATAATGCAACTAAGAATTTTCATTGAAACAACCATAATTTTATCCACGATTAAAATATTTGCAAATTCCCTTTTTGTTGAAAACTTAGCTTGACTGTCTTTTCAACCATTTAAGACTCACCATTTAATTATTTCCTAATAAAACTAATTAAGTGTAAACTTGAAAGAATTTTCTTTAAAAACTCAGAAATATTGATGTGCAGTAACAATTAGAACCAACTCAAAAAAAAAAATTCAATCTCTGAGGATTGACTAAGTTAAACAAGAAAAAAAAATATAAAATTACAAGTAAATAAAGACAAATTTATGATTAATATGAATCTAGTATAAATTTAAAGTAAGATTTTGTTAGAGCTATGCTTTGCACTAATGTATTTATCAAGTGTTGTACTTTGCACTTGTAGTAGTGTTTTGATTACCATTAATCTTTATGGCATCAACACTAAGTATTTGGTTTTTTCAAGTACTAAACTTGTTGTACTGGACAACATTCGCAAGGAGGTGCGGAACGTGATCTGAACTTTAATAAAGATAATTCAATCATGAAGACAGGATTGAGGTGAAGATAATGACAGTTGTGCATCGAGACATAACTGAGATTGTTTAACACACTGAATATTACCAGCTAGCTTGAGTGATAGCTAAAAGTCAGTTTGTGAACATACAAGTTATTCCACTGTGCTACCTGAAGTGAAGGTTCGAGATCAACAATGCCCATGGCAAAGTTCGTGGAATGTTTGTATGAACTTCTTCTGTCCAGATTGTTCTTCCAAGATCATTGAAGTTGTTCGACATTTACCAACCAATAAGAAATTTAAGATCATTCTGGAAGATGCAACCAGCTTGAAGAACATGTGATTGAATATAAAGCAGAAGTCTAAAGATTGAAGAGTTCTAACAAGACAAGTACTCATCGGGTTTTGATTTAAAAAATGAAACTTCCTTATTAGTTGTCTGATAGGATTAGGACTTCTGATTTCCTTATTAAGGCTATACATTGATCTATAAATATCATGGGATCAGAACTTGTCAGAGAATACTGAGAGAGACCGACTGCACTGAACTAAAAAGATTATGTAAGAGCTCAATCCGAGCCACATTAGCTTCGGTCGAGTGTTTAGACTAGATTTAAGTGTTCTAGTCTTCGTGTATTGAAACACTTTTCATACACTGTCAAATATTTATCGGGAAAGAATACCTGTGAGAACTAGATAGATAGAGTCTAGGTTGTGAGGGGATCTCATAATTCAATTCATCGAAAGAGTGTGTAAGAGTAGAACGGGTATCAAATGACAAGAGGTCAGCTATGTGTAATATTCCAAGTAAACGTTGTATCGGAGTAGTGAATTATTTTCCACGGACCTGATAAGTCTCCCTGATGTAGATCAGTTGATCGAACAAGGTTACCAACTCTTTTGTGTGCATTACTTTCTATAATTTCAATTAAGTTCATTATAATGTTCATGTACTTTATTGTAAATTTTATCTAAACGTTAAAGTACATTATTGTGAATGTTTGTAGAACAGATACTTTACATATGTATGAGAAATTTCAGATTTGATGATGATGAATGTGATATGACCCTTATAAATTTAGTTTTTGGAGTAAATAGTGAATATTGCTATATGGCCCCTATAATTTTTTGGGAGTGTGCCCCACTGAACCCAATGTAAGTGTTACATACCGTGTTAGTTCTTAAGAATCCTTTAGTGGTGGAGTTATGTAATTTTGAGATCAAAGATTTCGAATTCAAATTTTATCGACACCGTTAGGTATGAGCTTGCACTAATAATTTTCGAAATATGATTTATATTTACTTAGTGCGCATTCTCAATAGAGACCGTAGGTTACCATCATGTAACAAAAAAAATGATTCTCTGTATGAGGAAAAATTCATAAATGGTCATTTATGAATAAGTAGTCAGAATTGTGCAATATTACTCCATGCATGTATGTCGTTAAAATGGTAGCTTGTGCATGGTCATTTATGAACATATGTCACATCATTAACAAAATTCATAAGAGCATTAATTATGAGAAACTCTTTTGTTAAATAAACTAAAAAATGATAATCCGTGCTCTTAACGTGTTAAATCAATACTGCTTGTAAACTGTTCTACGATATGTGTGGGACAGATGTAAGAACATAAAATATAAAGCAGTAAAATACGCACGAGATTGATAACCCAGTTCGGTTAACCAACCTACTCTGGGGGAATTGCTCCCAAACTTGAAGTTCCGACTGTTACTCATTCGAAGAGTGTATTAAGGATCCTACACATACAAGCCTCCCGCCTTATGTCGCCCGTTCTTCTCCTCGAACTCTTTCACTAGCTGAAAGTTGTAAGATTCCCTCACAACCGTGACACTAGACTCCCTCTAGCTACCCACGACTTCAACTTACAATCTCTCCCGAGATTGTGTATAAAATTGGAATAAAAATCCCCTCACGTGTTTCACTCGAAAACACTCAAAATTAGTCTATCACGTTGAACTGTTTAATGAACAACTACTAGTTACAAAAACAACTACAAACTGATTCTAACACTAGAATCTAAACAAAATATAAGTGGTACCGATTGCTCCTCAATTCGGTCTTCTTATAGGCGTTGGCGTCGATCTTCATCCGCCGTCAACAAGGTAAGATGATTGTGGTTTGTGGCCTTCCAAACGTGTGTAGATACTTCCCAAGTGTAGGAGGGTTGATTCAGCACCGGATCTACACGATAAGGCAGTAAAATGAATTTATCTTGACCTTCCAAACTGGTTTGGCACAAGATCTTTCCAACAAAGAAACTGCCAAAAATAGAGTGTCCCTGGTTCTGTCTAGGACATAATCGGAAACATTTCACCAACTGTTCGTCTTTTCTTGCACAGCGGAAAATAAAGCTTCGTGGAACATACCCAGGCACACATTGTCGAACATATCTCGCCAATACAACAATACAAATACTTAGTACATGATGATGGCACTAACATAAACTATAGGTCATGGATTTGAATCTTCTCAATATCACAGATCGAGTGTGTGAGTAATAAAAAAAATTCAAAATAGTCCATAAAAAATTTAACGCAATAATTTTGTGATAGAATATTTATTTGGTATACGATCAAAATTTAGCAAAAGCAGTGTATAATTCCAGCTAGGCTCGTGGTCGCCCATTGGGAAAATTTATCCCATTTATTGCTCCCTTCCCAAGGTCCAAAAAACAACAAGAGGTGTTCATTGGGAATATTTTATTGATTTAGACTAAAGCTTTCGAATTGAAATAACACCTCCACCACCATTTGGTGTACTTAGTTTGCCTCTTACGTGTGATTTATGAACAAAGTGTATATGGTATGTACTATCGAGTAAGGATTGCAGGTTACATTATCATAATAAAAAATAATTAATAAAGAAGAATCTTGTGTTAGATTATGTTACGGATTAAAATTTATAAAACTAGCTAAACACCAATAAAAATTCAAATATACCATATTGTACATGAATTTGGATTCACATCTAACATGACTTTTTGCGGGAAAAAAATATGAGAAACAAGTGTTGACATGCGTCGGAACAACCTTTGGTATCAAGCTCATTAGGGGTGGCATCAACATCCAACCAACGTTCCTTCCACCTTGTGCTCTATGACCTCCAACGCTACTCAATGACACGTTCAACTTGTTATTGGTCTTTACAATCAAAGTACGCTCGTATGTGTTCCCGTACGCCACAGTCGCAACCCTTGGCAGTCATCAATGAACCTAGCCAGTCCGGGCTCATAAAATAAAGCAACTTACGACCAGTGCCAATCCTAATGATTTAGTGGCCTGAGTCGAGACGAAAAATGAGGCCCCTATTTTTCATTTTTAATTTAATAAATAAATTGAACAACATACACCATATGTAAAATATTTATATTATGGTTTAAATACATCTCCCCTAACAATTTTAGAAGTAAAAGTGTGAATTAAATATGTACAATCAAGTTCTTCAATATATGATTCATTTATCAATGGACAACTTAGCTAATCCATTCAAACTTTCTTATGACATGGTTGGTCGGAGATAAGTTTTTATAATCTTCAACTTTGAGAAACTTATATCTGCACTTGCTACTGTAACCGGTATGATCAACAAAATTTTATAAGCAATGTAAGCATTTGAGAAGCAATTATCCATTTTCTTCAAATAATCTACTACATCAATTGCAGACTTTTTTTCTCTTGACAAAGAATACTTTAATAATGCTAACTCTCGGTTTGTTTAATGTTTTTCTGTTATTTAATATTTTTATGTTGTTTAAGTTTCTATATAGATAGATTTAGAATTAAATAAAAAAAATATTTTGAGTTTAAATAACAAATAATTAAATAATAAAAAAATTGGGATTTAAAATATATTTTGAATTTAAATAATAAAAAAAATTGGGATTTAATTTTTAGAGAGTAGGTTGTGGGGGGCGGCTGTTTGAAATAAGAAAAAGAGAAAAAATGGATTGCGGCCTATTGATTGGCGATTATTTCAATTAGCAAAAAAAGACTGCCAAAAAGCAAGTAGAAAGTTTCAAACACCAGTCCTCCACATCCATTAAGCAGCACATTTCCATCAGGCTAACTTCAATAGAATTACAGCTGTGTGTGTGTGTGTGTGTAATTTTGAAAAATTTGGGGCCCTTAATTTTTTCGTATTTTTCGGGGCCTGAGACGACCGATTCACTTGCCTCATGCAAGGAGCGGTCTTGCTTGCGACACCCAAGAATGAAAATATCACGATATATCGCGGATGTATCGCCAATTTTGACATTATAAGGATATGGGGGAGAATGTATTTTTTCTCAGGTATTGGTGAAATATTGCAGTATATCGCGATATTTATTTATATTTCTAGAATACATTGAGTATGCAAACTTGTAATTTTCTTTTATTTACAAATTGGTACGAATGTTGTATGAGTTAATGTGCAATTATATCTCAGGAAATATTTTACTTGTTGTTGTAAATTTGTAATTTAGTTACAAATTCATTTAATTTATTTTTCTGATAATTTTCAATTAATCTGATTAATGATATTCATGGCTGGACTTGAAAAAATTAAATAACAAAATAATAATAATACAAAGCATAGGAGAATTTAGGAGTTCACAATTTGATTGGACTACTCAAAATGTGTATGAAGGTCAAAATTGTGTATCAATAAAATAATTGGGTCAGTGGACATTATCCAATCCATGGTAAAACAGTTGAAAAAAATCAAGAAACATATCAATCACATATGCATAATTATATCTAGAATTACTCTAATGTGATGAGTTGGTACCAATACTGTTCGGAACAAGATGACATTCCATCTATTATATTTGAACCTCATAGATCCTCATTTTAGTATTAATTGTATTTTATAATGTTTATTTAGTTATTTTATATTGTATCATGTATCATTTTGTCAAATGTATTATCTCAGACAATATTTAAATAATTTATTATTTATATATTTATTTTCAAAATATAATTCTATTAAAATTTTGAACAGAATATGTGCATAATAATATGTTATAATAATTCTTAAAATTTTTTATTAAATTTCCAAGATTTTAATATAGTTTCCGTCAAATTTTTAAATTTTTTGCTATATCAATATATATCCGTAAAATTAAAATTATGATATTTAGTGGTGGTAGTGATAGGACCTATCCATTTGGGAAAAGGTCTATTATAACGGGAGACACATGCATACGGATGCATCATAGAATTTCCCGTCACTTGGGATACCAAGAGACTGAAAGAGAGGTAAAAATTGATTGTGGATTTATTTCATTATTTAAAAAACTAATATAAATGTTATTCACACACAAAATAAATAAATTGGACCCCCCCCCTGGCCCCCCACCCCACCCCTCTCTCTCTCTCTCTCTCGAGCATAACTATTATTTAGTGATATATGAATTAATTCATCCACGTCTCAAACTCAGTGGCAGCGAGGGTCAAGAGTTGAATTAATTCCACCATCTTCTCAGACTTTTCCTTCCACAAAGCGGCGATGCAACGAGGTAATTAGCCCCCCTTTTCTGACCCCCCCAATAAAATCCAACACTACACAACAAGCAACTCAATATATTTATATATTCATACACAATTCCAACATCTATTTATACATATACAGAAAATTAAAGATATAATTTCAAATCGTATATGCTACTTTAATTTCTGTTGCAGACGGTTTTGGCAAGATTGTTGCTGCGCACGCCGCAGCAGCCGCCGCAATAGGGATCGTCACCGTCGGCATCATGCATTTCCGCCGCCGCGCCTCCAAACCCGATGACAACGTCAACCACCTTGCTCCGCTCCTCGAACGGACGGAGTCCAGCCGCGCCGGAAAAATTGAAAGATTTTCCCATTATCTTGGTACTTACTCTTTCACAAACCCTAGAGAGAGATACACGTGCGTGTATATATGCGTGATTAATTTTGGTGGAGAAATTTGACAGCAAGGCAAATGGGATTTGAAGATGAAAGTGAGTGCCCGCAGCTAATAAAATTGGCGTATGAATATCTGAAGAGATCGCAAGGAGTTGATGGTAAAATATATGGATATTTAGCCAAAGAATCAAATGCTGAAGATTTGTATGTGAATCTGGTTGAAGAATTTGAGAGATGCATTCTTGGTTACTTAGCTTTTCATTGGAGTCAAGCCCCTCTCTTGATAACCCAGGTTCTTTTTTTTTTCTTTTTCTTTTTTGGTAAAACTAAATTAAAGTGAAGAATTTTCGAGATTTAGAAAAGAATTTGATCGTGTGGAGATTAATTTGCAGATATTGAGCGTTGATTCTGAACAGAAGAGGTTCAAGGAGTTGGTGATGGCAGCTACAAGGTGACTGACTATTTTTATTTTAATCTGCAATAATAATGGAATGACTATGACACCCAATATTTAATTCTGCTTAGGTGTTAAATGGAATATAGATATATTGTGGAATTATTTCAATTATCTGTCTTATATTTCTTTTATAGCTAGCGACGCACAATTAATCATCTACTTTTAGAAAATATATTGATTTTTCTTTTCTTTTTTTAATTTTAGGGGAAGAAAATATATTGGTTTCAAGAATTGATTCTATGAAATATAGGAGAGAGAAAATAAATTGGGAAGTAATATGAAAGAGTTGGGAAAGATAACTAGATAAGATAGGATATTCAGTTGATAGTGCGTCGAGATGGAAACAGTTTTCATTTTATTTTAAAGTCATTATTTGTCGGCAGCCCATTAAATTATTTAATTCCCTGTGGGAACATGATAACAAATCAAGTGTACTTTTTTCTTTACTATTGTAACAAAATAGCCCAACACCAAGAATCGTTATTTTTTTTTATTTTTTTAAATTTTAGCATAAATATGTAAACTTTATATGCTGGATTTTGAACCAGCTGTAATTTCAGTACTCCGAATTTTATTCACGTTGTGTTTCACATTATACTTTTATAATAGTTATTATGAAATATATAATTTAATTATACATGATTAACTGAATCAATATTTATCATCAAAAAAATTAAAATTGTAATTATGAAATAATCAACCAAAATAACAATTTTTTAATTAAAAATAATTACATACCCTAATTGGGTTGAATCAATCCTGATTAAAAATTATAAAATTGAACTAAAATATAAAAACTTGAAATTGAAGAAAAAATAATAGAGAAACTAAAAATTTGATTGTGAAATACAAGAAAGTGCAACACGAAATCTCATGTGTTGTAATTCATGTAGTATATCTTGCCACTTTCAATTAATGTTTTTTCGAGTGATTAATAATATTTTTGTTACATCATTTCAATGTCACGAGCTTCACAATGTTGAAGCCAGCCAGCTAGGGAAATTACTCAATTACATCAACATCATTACGTACCATTTGCATGTGTGGTATAAAAAATACTATTTTGAGAAAAATATTTTTTTTCTTTTTTTTTCCTATCATTCTAGGGAATGGTCCCAAAATGCCAAATTTATTTATTATGATTTGATTTGCACACATATACATACACGATAATATTTTTTTTTTTTGTTCCAATTTAAAGAAAACGTTTTTTTTCTTCTTTTCTGCATCAGTTTTTTTGCACCTTACATTTAGAGGTAGTATCAAAATTTAAAATATCTAGTTATATATGTTTGACAAGTAAACATGGATTGAATCTAGTTAACTTTATACTTGGGTGATGATGATCGAGGGCCTATACAAATTTATATGCATGGTGAAAAAGACATCTAAAATCCTCAAAAATATCCTTATTGATTTCTTTCGAAATATTTGCAGTACATATCAAGTTATTAGTGGTGCCCATTGTATCATTGTATCGATAAGGGCCCCACCTCTGTGTGCTGAAGCCTTACATGTTTTCCTCGTATCATAATTGATAGTTGGTTCCTCAAAATAGAAAAAGGCAGCTGGTTTCTATCTTTTTCTAGCTTATGTGAATGTGTACCAATCTATGTTTCATGTGCATAAGTAACTAAGCTTAAAAAATGGAAGGCAAAAACCATTTGTCTCATTTTTTGATATATCACTAATGGATCACACTTGAAAATATTATTTTAGTAAAAGTGATTCTTAAAATAAAACAGTAATGAAATAATCAATATCTATTGAAAAAAATAAAAAATTGATGCATGAATCTCTTGGTGTGATCATTTTATTTTTTTTCATTAATTTATTATTTCTGCAAATGTTATTAGGAAGCTACGATTCGATAAGATAACGAAGGACTTGAAAGTGACGAGAGTTTTCTCCACACTAGTAGAGGAGATGAAAGCAATCGGAGCGATTTCATCAAATGAAAGATTAAATCATTCAGACGTAATGGCTCCAGTGGCGCTCAGCCAACGGAGTCCCGTCCTCCTCCTTATGGGTGGTGGCATGGGCGCCGGCAAGAGCACTGTCCTTAAAGACATCATGAAAGAGTAATATCACCTCACCTCTGATCTACTATAATATTATACCCATTATTTTCCTAGCTATGTCTACATTAATATTTTGAAATACTAATGTTTTGATTTTTTTAACGTTTGATGCTTGTGAATTTCTGCAGATCATTCTGGTCTGGAGCAGCAGCAAACGCTGTGGTTGTGGAGGCCGATGCTTTTAAGGAGTCAGACGTCATTTATCGTGCTTTGAGCTCGAGAGGACACCATCAAGACATGCTCCAAACAGCTGAACTCGTAATTTTCTAATTTTTTTTTTATAATTCCGCACATTGAGATTCATGAATGCATATGAAAGAGTCTGAGAAAGAAAATTAACTCCCCCAAAAAAAGCTAGGGTTCTTGTATATGAGGAGAGTAAAAAATAAATAAAAGGCCTATTAATATATGTTAACATGCAGTAATAAGATTTTTGATGCAACAGGTGCACCAGTCTTCGACAGATGCTGCATCGTCACTCCTAGTAACAGCCCTCAACGAGGGGCGGGACGTGATCATGGATGGCACGCTGTCGTGGGAGCCCTTTGTCGAGCAGACTGTTGAAATGGCGAGGAATGTGCATATACACCGGTACAGGATGGGAGTAGGCTACAAGGTTGAAGAGGATGGGACCATAATGGAGAATTACTGGGCTCGAGTCGAGGATGATGGAGACGAGGGGATGAAGATGAGGAAACCATATAGGATTGAGTTGGTGGGAGTTGTTTGTGATCCTTATCTTGCTGTTGTTAGAGGTATAAGGTATGTATCTAGCTGTCTCAGCAACTTTGACATTTGAGGGGTTTTTTCGTAATTCTGGACATGAACTCATGTTTTGATCATTTTGGTTGCAGGAGGGCGATTCAAGTAGGGAGAGCAGTGAGGGTTAAATCGCAGCTGAAATCCCACAAGAGATTTGCTACTGCATTCCCAAGATACACTCAGCTTGTGGATAATGCTAGATTGTTCTGCACAAACGCCCCCGGTGGCCCACCAAGGGTAATTTTGTCCAAAATGAGATTATAGTTCACATTCATCGTGACATATTATAGAGTTTCAATATTATGGAAATGCATGGTATATGTATATTAATATAGTTCACATTCACCGCGGTATATACATATGTATGTGTGTGTGTGAAGTGACAATAATACCCTTCATTATATATGTGTGCAGTTGATAGCATGGAAAGATGGAGATAGCAGTATGCTGGTGGATACGGATGAAATCGAATGTTTGACATCGGTGAGAGATTTGAACGATGAAGCAGAGTCGATATACGAATTGTACAAAGATCCAAGCCAAATGTACAACCCTCACTCCGTTTGGAATGATCTCGTGCTGCACTCCACGAGGTCTAGTATTCAATTGCAGCTTAGAACTGCAGTCAAGAAAATTGAAATTTCTCTCTCTTGACATGTAATATACATTGTTGGTTTTTGTACTGAGTGTACATTATGTTGTGAAACTTGGTCGGGAGATGTGGAAAAAATCTTTGTGAAAACAACACTACTAGACATGGCCGAATTATGATGTTATCTGCTAATTCGTTTCATTTATCCGTCTCATCTCGTGTTTCAGTATTAAATATATATGTATATATATTATATATTAATTTTACAATTATTATAAAAATTAAATTGATTATAACACTATCGTTCTTAATCAATATTTTTCTGGTACATTTAGCTGGTTTGTTTGTGAATATTTAATTCTTCATTATTAAGTCGAGCATACTCCTTTTATTGATGGTCTTCTCAATAATATTTGTGTGCCTATTGATGAAACTTTTGAAGTCCTTTGACTTTAACTATTTGAAATTGAGGTCTACAAGATTTTCAACTGCTAATGGATAATATCCATTAGTAGGAGGGCCGACTAACATATAAGGGTTCAGTTGAGTTGATTATGAAAGTTCTAAGATATAATTGAACCAAACAAAAAATGTTCGAGAGTTCAATTGAACTCAACAATAATTTAAAATATCTCAAAAATGATGAACTACTTTATGATTTTATTTATACATTTTTCCTAAATAATATATAGAAGGAACAATTATAAAGTGACTTTTTTGTTATGCAAGAACTTATTTTAACAAAAGGCACACTCCTGTGAGACAGTCTAACGGACCCCCTTACGTTAGACGAATATTATTTGACCCATCAAAGTAGTCTCCCCTCCTTTTTTTCTTTTATTTTTTATTTTTTTTAATGATCTTCCCCCTTCCCTTTTTTTATATTCAATTTTTAATTTCTTTTTTTTTCTTTATCAAAAACGTGTTAGCTCTCTCTCTCTTCTTCTTCTTCTTCTTCTTCCTTTCAGAAACGTGTTCTCCACTTTTGCTTTTTTTTTTTCCTTTTCTTCAGAAACGTGTTTTTCTTCTTTTTTCTTCTTTTATTCTTCTTCTTCTTTTTTTCTTTGGCAATTTTTTCCTTCATCTTTGGAAGTTTTTTTTCCTTCTTCTTTAGCAGTTTTCCTTCTTCTTTTTTTCGTGTTTTTTATAATGATTTTATTAATAATACTTCATCTATAATTAATGATACTTCACATCACAGTTAATGATACTTCACCAGATAAAAGTTATATTTTCATTAAAATGAAAGTTACCGATGATTAAGCATTAATTATTAAATTAACAACAAAGAAGTATCATTAATTATAAAGTAAGTATCACTCGTAATAAAAAATGAAGCATCACTAATATAATGAGTAGTTACTACTCACTATCCTGTTCAATTTTTGAATTGCAACATTTTCTTTTATGCAGCTAATTAGTGATACTTTTGTTTGCAATTAGTGATGTGATCTGACTGAGATAGGATCGAACACACGTCGACTCAGCTGTAAGAGTTATGAAACTCGAAATATGACTAATTAGCTAGACTCAAAGACGCGACTAAATACCTAGACTTGTGACACGATAATTAAATAAAACACAACAAAACCAAGGGAATAAGGGTTGTTTTGAACTCGGTTATGAAGGGTAAGACTAGGGACGTATATGATAGTGATATGGAGTGAAGAATAGTTGGAGTAGATAGGTTATGACAAAGAAATAGAGAACTTACGGTATATGTGCTTAACTCGACGCGAATAGCACGTATACTTGAACTGGACTCGAACAACTTGGAAACTCGTACAACTCGACTTGAACTTGATGGAGGTTGATGTTATGGATGTTGGATGATGGATGGAGGTCGTGGAGGTTGGTAGGTGACGATGGCTAGGTAGATTGAATTGAAATCGGGACAAAACTCCAAGTGTAAAAAGATGCACAAAAAGATCACTACTTTATTTCTCTTCGATTGCAAATCTGACCCTAACTCCACAAGAGAATTAGAACAAGATTTAAAGATAAAACTTGAAAGTTGCAAGCTTCTAAGAGTTAATTTTCGGCTGAAAATTATAAAGAGGATCTTAGGTGAGACAATATTGAAAGGCAAAATACTTCTTAATCAAATATGGTCTAAAGTATCAAAGTAACAATGATCCCTTATTTATAGTGGAGTGATGGACGGAAATTCCAAATAAAATCCTATGGAAATTCGAAAATAAAGCTATCCTAATCTAACTAGGATTCCTACCTTAATTAGAACTCTATTTAAGGTAGTTCCAAAAAGACCAAAAATAAAATAATAAACTATATCTAATGGATAAATAAAATAACCCAACAACTTGGGGCCTTCAAATTGGACTCCAAATAATTAAATCATGTACGAAAATATAAAGAATAAAATCGGCCCATTCATGATTTTAATTATTCTTCATGCATGCAAATCTGAGACTTGTTGTTTCCTATGCAACACGTGAATTTCAACATGCACACATCCAATTGCCTTCTTCTAGCCTCAAGTGCTCGTCTCCAACTTCATGCCTTTATCTTCATCTTCAATAGACAACATGGTGATCCATTTTGGGCTGCAATGCTCGATCACTTCTTCTTCTAACTTCTTTCTCACAATGGCTTGAAAATAGCCTTGCAATCTCTTGGCTCTTAGGCGTGTAATCGGCCCTTGTAATTGCAGCTCAGGATTCTCTTCATCAATGATAAACATGGCTTTTACATGCATTTGAGTAGTCTTATGAATCATATTTGAAGATGAATGCATGCATTGGTTGAGTTTTTATACTAGTTTCGAGTTTCTGTGTGCACGTTTATGTTTTGCTGTTTCTTGTGGAAGTTTGAGCTGAAATAGGGAATTATTTGAGATCCAATTCAAGGAGGAGTGTTGCTAGAAAGATAGAGGATTAAGAGAGGGTCACAACGCAACTTGAATCGGGTCAATCGGACAAGAAACGAGCGAGAACGGAGCGAAATGGTGGAGGCGCGCAGGAACCCACCAACCCATCCGCCGGTCTGCGCCCCAAGTGCAATGGCTCGGCGGATTCCGGTAGAGAAATCCGCCACCCAGTCGCCAGTCGGCGGGGTAAGGCCGCCGGTCGGCGGGAACTCACTTACGGGTCGGCGGTGTCGATAGGAATTGTCCCCCGGAGTTGTTTTCGGTCCACGAACTCATCTTTCAGCCCGGATTTTCGATACCTAGTATAAGTAGGTTTATTTTGGACGTTTTTCAGACACATTATTCATTATTATAGAGTTCCAAATATTATTTTACATTCGAGGTTTGCCTGCAATATTCAACATTGAAGAATTCAAGTTTTAATCAACGAATCGTCATTCCGATTTTTCTAATCTATCGCACATTTATATTATGTTTATGATTATTCTTATTTTCGTTATTTCCATGGTTTTAATTATGAGTGAATAGTCCTTTTATTAATTATAGGGTTTGCAAAGCGTGTTGAAGTTATGTGTTTAATTTAATCTTGTTATTTTTCCTTTCCGATTATTGTGTACAAATGTTCAAGTGCTTTTGATTTCAAGTGATACTTTTTTTTTAAATTTTTATTTATTTTCAGGTTATATTTTTTATTCCAAAAAAATTAATTTTTGAAATAAATATATAACCTAAAATTAAATTAAATTAATTTATTATTTTTTATTCGACGTCTCGCACGACGCTAATGCGTGAACTCGTGTATTGTTCTTAATATACAATAATTATTAAAACAAAAAAAAGAAAGAAACAAACAAACGAACAAGAAATAAGAAGAAAGAAAGAAAAAAGGTAGAAGACAGAAGAAAGAAGAAAGTGGGCTGTTGGCCCAACAGAAACCGAAACAGGAAGAAAAAAAACTGCACAGGCGCGTGGGGTGCGGGTTTGGAGCGGATTTTGACCCGTCTAGTGTAAGGGGATCCGTTAGACGGTCTCATACAAATTTTTATCTTTTAATAAATATATAAGTAGATGAACTTAGTTTTACTAACAAATAAATTCATAGATTGGGCTTATCATAAGCACCATAAAGGCCCATAGGTTGAATGCAGAAGCAAAGCCCATTATGAGCATTTCGCCCTAACCCTCACATATAAATCTTACCCAACCACCATTCCTTCTTTCTCTGAATTCACACTCGGAAACCCTAGCCGCGAAGCTCACACTCACACCTGCACACAGCAGTTCACCAATCTCCACCTGCAACCATGGTGATCCTCCCTCCCTCCCCCTCCCTCCCCTCTCTCTCTAGAACAGTGGGCCTTTGTGATCTTTTCTTACTGTGTGTTTCTGTTGAATTTTTCAGGCGGATGTCGACCCTGAGGTAGCGGCTGGGCAGCCGAAAAAGAGAACGTTTAAGAAGTTCAGCTTCCGCGGCGTTGATCTTGATGCCCTCCTTGATATGTCTACCGATGAGCTCGTCAAGCTCTTCAATGCTCGCGCTAGAAGAAGGTAAAAATTGTTTTTTTTTTATTACTTTCGTTTTTTTATTTTGCGGATGTTCGTTAAAATGCTGTATGGTAGATTTTTGGATTGACTGAAATTAGGGTGCAAGAGTTGCAATTTTTTAGTCGTCTTGTCTTTTTTTTTCGGGTTTCGATTACTGTTGTTTGAAATGGGAGGAATGTAGATTTTTGTATGAGTTGTCTGGTTCTTGTATATTTGGAACAGCTTTTAGTTCTTAAAATCTTTAAGAAAGCCTAGGTTGATGTCAATTTGCTTCAATTTTTAAGAATTATGTGTTCCCCCATTGAACGCTCTCTTTACCACACCTTGGCTTATCCTACAAATTTTAGTAAAGTTGGTCTTGTTATCGAGTTAGATAAACGGTTTAGGGACTATTTCAGCGCCCACTTACTGCATTTTTTTATCAGATGAGGAAATTTGCCAGAAATGGAACTTTTTCACTTTTTTTTCTCATGAATTGGTTGCTGTTATGCCTTTAGTTGTTAAGTGGTTTCTAGCAGCAGCTTTTGGTGAATGGGTGTTTACATTTCTATTCTCTTCATTTACATCTTGAATGGGCAGGTTCCAGAGAGGTTTGAAGAGGAAGCCAATGGCTTTGATCAAGAAGTTGCGCAAGGCAGTAAGTATTTGTTTGAATTATTATATGATTAACTTTTGTTTATTTTTGTATTTATTTCATAATAACTTGTGCTTGCCATTGGTTTCATGATTGACTCTTTCTTTAGTACTTTTCTTGAAACAACTTTATCTGCTTATATGTTTCTCAAGTCCCAGAGATCCTGAATTCATTTGTAGTTTCTTAAAAACTTTTGACCACAATAATGATGATTGTAGTGTTAGCCTGTTACTGTTTTTAATAATTACTCATCCCTAGCTGGAAGAAATTTACAAGTTATGGTTTTATATTTTGATTAACTAGTTCAGTCATTATGATGACGATGAAAACAAATTTGCCTGCACTCCCTTAACTTTGCAAATCCCATCAGTTCCTTCTATAGACTACAGTATGATTGTTTCTATTATCACTTCCCTTATATTGTGTTCAGTTATCAACAAATGGTTTGTATTTTTGTGTCTGATTGGTGTGGAACCATAACTTTTGTAGAAACGTGAAGCCCCAGCAGGTGAGAAGCCCGCGCTTGTCAGAACTCACTTACGTAACATGATCATCGTCCCTGAGATGATAGGAAGTGTTCTTGGCGTGTACAATGGGAAGACCTTCAACCCTGTTGAAATCAAACCAGAAATGATTGGTCACTACCTTGCTGAGTTCTCGATCTCATACAAACCAGTCAAGCATGGAAGACCCGGTATTGGTGCTACCCACTCTTCCAGATTCATCCCTCTTAAGTGAGAATTCTGCAACCATGCTCGTAATTACAAGAGGAAGAATCATGTTGCTTTTCTGAAGTTTTGCTCCAGTGGTGCTAGTAGTGAACTTTACTTAGCTGCTACAATTCTAGTAAAGACTCATATCTACTCGTGCTTTATGCAAATTTTATATATTGGATAATTATTTTGTTTTACTTGATGTTGAAAGTGGGTGTACACAGTCGCTTTCGTTTTGACATATGTTTCTGTGCTCATTCTGGTAATTTGCTAGATTTGTTATCTTTTGAGGCTAAGTAATTGTGTTTGTTGTTGCTTTAATGCTTTTATAACTTATTTTAAATGAAAACTCAATATTTTAGAAAATTATTTTTTGAATCAAACATTCCTTGATGGGAGAAGATTACGTGTAGCATTTCTTTGATTGTTTTCCTCTCTTGCTCAGAATTATGAGTATTCAAATCTGACATAATTTAAATCCCTCTGCTATTTGTGACATTATGTTGGACTAATGCCCATTTACAGAAGTGCAACAAATTAAATTTTCTAAGTGGCAACTTCGTGTTTCTTAAGAAATTACTTATTATGGTGACTCATTTAAGATTAACAATAAAATTGTTTAATATCTCTACGAAGTGAATTTTCCAGTATATATATTTCAGAGGTAGGACCGCAAATAAGTCTAATGATTTTAGCTCAACAAAAGTTTGCTCATATTCATTTAGAGATTCATTAACATAATCGAGTCAAGTTGGAGTAAGGTTCACACTAATCAACTCATGAGTTAATTCGTTGATAAGAGATTGCAATTAAGCAAAAATATAAAACTATATAATTCATTCACGGATGAGTATTTTAAGTAATCGAGCTTACATTATTTTTTATAATAAAATGATGGATTTATTCCTCATTATAGAATGAATACAATTTAGAAAGCAAGCTTATTCAAGTTCAATTGAGCTCTAATAAGTTGTTGAAATTTTTAATATACTCCCTCCATCTCATTTTAATAGACTGATGAGAGTTTTTCACGGGAATTAAGAAAAATATTGGGAAAGATAATTAGTCAAAAAGTTTCCCTACATGTCTCTATTTAATTCTTTATATTTAATTAATGTCTAATGTAAACGTAGTAAATAGGGGTATATATTAGGGCGTCTCCAAAAGAGATGCCATTCCCCTATTTTGCGGCGGAAAAGCACTCCAACAGCAGTTGCATATGGGACGGTAATTTAGGGGAGATGAGAGAGGGGCGGTAAATATACCGCTCCTCTCTCTATGGACGGTAATTTTTTATTTTTTTTTATTTTTTTATATTATGTTTTGTTTAGTATTTTGTGTATGTTATTTGTTATTTATTTTGTATTTTAAATAATATGGTGTAAAATATTAAAATTTATTATATATAATAAATTTAATTAAATACAAATGATAAAAAATAAAATTAGATAAAAATTAGACCAACTATTAAACATACTAAAAGGGATAAAAGTACACCTATAATAAAACTACATAAAAATATTAAAATAAATTTTCAGAATTTGTATATTTATATTAATTCAAATATATTTGTTCTAAAAAATATTTTAATAATTATTATGAAATTTTGAATTTAAGTATATATATATATCCATTAAATGAAATTTCATAAATCATTATATGTTATCAATTATAAAATAATAATTATAAATGAAATAAAAAAAATATTATGGAATATTATCTTTTGGTGTAGAATTATAGTGCAAACTGTTGGAGATGAAATTGAGAATCTACTGTATTTTAATGTTAGTGATGATGTATTATAGTGCAGAGTGTTGAAGATGACATTAGTAAATTAGCTAACTATATGTAGAAACATGCCTATATATCGGGACATATTCAAAAGGAAAATAAGTCTATCAAAATGGGACCGAGGGAGTATTAAAGACACTAAATTCAAACTCATCTTGTGATAATGAATAAGTCAAGCTTACAATATTCAATTTGGCGACGACAGTAGAGACCATTTATCTTTGTGTGTGGGGTTAATTTGATAAAATCACGCAGATGTACAAAATTCACCATTTCAAACTCCAAGGACGAGCACGCCCACAACACACACACACACACAGTGAGAGAGAGAGAGAGAGAGAGAGAGAGAGAGAGAGAGAGAGAGAGACAGAGACAGAGAGAGCTGTAGCCTAGACAACAAATTTCGAGTTTCAAGTTTATCAGGTTCCGCTGCACTTTATTATTTTTCATCGATTGTAATTTTTGAATGTTCTTCAACAATTCATGTAATTATTTAAAGAACGCCGAATTTTTTAACGTTTGCTCTATTTTACTCAACTGAGTTGCATTTCTAGGTTTTTGGGTTTTACATTTTGCTCTCTTATTTGTGCATGTTACTACATTCTCAAGGGAAATACTCATCTGTGATAATCGTGGGAACCTTAAATTTCACCCCTTTTCTTGTGGTAATTGTAATTTTCCGCCGCCTAAAACTGCTGTATTTTTTTATATATATTTATGAAATGTAGGTTCGATATTGTGATCGAGCTTTTTTTTTCAAGGTTGTTTGGACTGTCATTGAGCTTTTTGTGTTTTGAGTTCATTTCTATTTTCCCCTTTTTTTGTCTATTTGATCGAGTTTTAGGTTTTAGCCAATGTTGAGACTTGTTTTCGTATTGTAGAACTGTGCTTATAGAACCATAGTTATAAAATACTCGGGTCCGCTGCCCAGAGCGTTCGGCTACCGTCAAAAAGGTGAGAATTCGAGAAAAGATTAGTGGTGGGCAACGACCATGCTGTTAAGGACGACAGTCATCGCGTCCACTCTCTCTCTCTACTTCCCACCTAAACCCCTCCGCCGTAATTGGTTCCCTCTCCGCCGCTTTCTCTCTCTATCCACTCCTAAACCCCGCCCACTCTTATCGCTCTATTCTACCTCTGCCGCTGCCAAAACTATTGATCCTGGCTACTTATCGTGCTCATTGCCAGAAAAGAAGCCTCTCAAAGTGGCCGTCCTTCTCAGCGGCGGCGTAGACAGCAGCGTCGCCCTCCGCCTACTCCATTCCGCTGGTCATTCTTGCACCGCCTTCTACCTCAAGATCTGGTTCCAAGTCAGTATAATCTTCATTTTTTTATATTTATTTATATACTGAATTATTATTGTTTGCGCTTTGTTTTCTAATTAAGTTATCAGCTATTGGTTATTAGGTGTAGATTAATCTGTTATTAGGTTTATGTTTTTATATGTGTACATTGCTTTTTTATTATTTTTATTCAAATATACATTGTTTATACGCTTATAAACTCATTTCCATCTAAGTATATACTCAACAAGCTCAAGCTTGAACTGAACTATGTTCAAATATACATTGTTTATAAGCTTATAAACGCATTGAAGTTGATAAATGAGTCAAATACGAACAGACTTCATCCTCCCGCAATCTTAATAAATTTAATTTGTGCTAAGTTCAACATCAAGCTTAACTATAAAAGATCGAATTGAGCTTGTGCATATGTAATAGTCAAATGGCTAGTGCTCAGATCGGCTTGTTTACAGGCCTACATTCAGTTGCCCTCGTTTAGGATGATTTTCTAAGGTTCTCAATGCCAATTTTCCGTAACTAGGCCAAACCTTGGGACCTTTTGTAATAATCCCTCGTTTTTGTTATGAGTTCTTCATGCTTGTGCAATAGTGTGTTTGAAGTCAATCTGGTTATTGAGTACGTTCTGGGCTTTGGGAATCCAACAGAAATTACTGTTTCAATTCCTCGTATATGTAAATCCATACCATTATCTTTATATCAATATGTCATGCTAGTAAAAGAAAATGTAAATTCTTATCGTGAGATATTATTTCTCTTCTAGGAAGATTTTGAGAACTTCTGGTCCGAGTGCCCATGGGAAGAAGATTTGAGATATGCAAAAGCTGTTTGTGATCAGGTTATGTTTCTGTATCTTTGATTTTTATGTTGGCTGTATGTAGAATGAACATTTCCTTGACTCTATTTTTGCATGTTTTTACCTCTCCTTGAAAAATAAACATACTAATTTTTGGTATTTTAGCCCTTGATGATAGAGATGATTTTAGAGTGAATAAGAATTGGAATAATAACTTCAATTAACAGTACCGTAATTCAATTTCTAATAGAAATCCAAACCCTAAGGTTCCTCAGACTTACGTCTGCCAAAGTTCTATGACGCTTAGCCTAAGCATGCCCTAACCCTACGAAAATTAAACTTAAATACTAAGTGCTTGTGGCCCATGTAAGGCCCGCAGCCCACTAACCTAAATATTAAAATAACTGAATTAACTTAACAAGAAAATAACAACTTAATTAAATCGTTCTTCTGCCCTAACACATAGACCTACGAATCCGGTCTATCAATTGCCACCCCCTCGAAACAGCCTTGACCACAAGGCTGCAGTAAGAGAATTAGTTCTGCACCGAAGCCTTTTCTTCACGTTCCAAATTGCAGATGTTGCAATTCAATTGTGGCGGGTACAAAATCAGTTGAAATGTCATGTCTTGCTGGGTCCAGCTCCCCCGACTCGATCCTACTGTCCTCCCGGCCCTCCTCTGTGCCTGCCAGTAGCACACTCAAAGATGCCTGAGCACAGACATGTGATGGACCCCACGGTTGACTGCACCGATAACACAACCCCTTGGCTCGATGCTCACGCGTGTCAGCGGGAGTCAAATGGCGCACTTGGCGTGCTCGCGGTGGAGTAGAAGTTGAACTAGCGGAAGAATACCCTGATTGTGCAGACTGTGGCAAACTCACGGGACGGTTTTGCACCCCGGTTGCTTGCAATGCCACTCCCGGCAGACTCGAAAAATTGGTAGTTTCTCTTGAGGTGGGATCAACTGCTGAAATTGGCAAGGAACGACCTTGTCCGCTAGCTGCGTGGTTACCGGACATAAACAACAATTCTCTTTCGATCTGCCCAGCCCACCTTATAGCAGCATATACATCAGGGATGGTATCCTCCCTTATTCGCACTCGAATTTCTGGTTTAAGACCTATGAGAAACTGCCCCAGATAGTGTTGCTCTTCCAAATTCGTAACCTGCGCCGTCCGCGCAATAAACTGCGACACATACTCGTCGACCGTTCCTGTTTGTCGAGTAGCACCCCAAGCTTCATAAAAATTGGCTGTGAAATTGTCGCCAAAACGGACCAGCAATTCCGATGAAAATTGTGCCCATGAGATCGTGGGAGAGCGACGAAGCACCTAGTGAATCCAGTACAGCGCATCCCCAGCCATAACGACGAGTGCTTGTTCAACCCTTGCCGAGAACGGCGTCTGATAAATCATAAAGAACTGTTCTGCTCGAGCCAACCAAGCGCGCGGATCGGCGCCATCAAATTGAGGGAGTTCCACTCGACCAGGGGCTGCAACGGGGGCCGTAGCAGGTGCAGGGGCTGTAGCCGCAGGAGCAGGAATAGGAATGGTTGTTGCACCGGGGGCGGCCAAGGTGGCAGACGACGACGCCGCAGTGTTAATCGAGGGGGATGGGTGGCCGTCGGGTGGCCAATGGGACGTGAACAACGCAGCTAGTTTTGACAGCTCCTTCTGCATGGCTGCCATGCCGGACGTGATAGATTCGACGGAGGTGCGAATCTCGGCGACCTCTGAACGAACGCCCTGCAAGTCGGTCTCTACAGCTTCCACACGCATCTCCCGAGTGTTCATGAGGGAGAACGGCAGGTCGGACCAATTTGATAGAGATGATTTTAGAGTGAATAAGAATTGGAATAATAACTTCAATTAACAGTACCGTAATTCAATTTCTAATAGAAATCCAAACCCTAAGGTTCCTCAGACTTACGTCTGCCAAAGTTCTATGACCTTAGCCTAAGCATGCCCTAACCCTACGAAAATTAAACTTAAATACTAAGTGCTTGCGGCCCATGTAAGGCCCGCAGCCCACTAACCTAAATATTAAAATAACTGAATTAACTTAACAAGAAAATAACAACTTAATTAAATCGTTCTTCTGCCCTAACACATAGACCTACGAATCCGGTCTATCACTTGATGATTACAACAATTGAAACGGCGAACTGCTCTGCAATTTTGTACAATTACACTGTGGGGTATTTTTGGACTAGACTGTAATAAAGCATTTTTCAAATGCAAAATCTTGATGCTACCGTTTGGCAAAAGCATTTCTACTGGGTGGGCCATCATTCATTAATCATTAGCATGATGCATCTCCCCAGCTATCATAACACGATACATCAAATTTTTGTTTTTTTTATGCAAATTAATGTCCTCTGTCAAATCCATTTTTTCTAATTTCTACTCAGTTTATCATTTGAAATTAAAATGATATTACTAATTATAACATATGGTTTATTGCAGGTTGATGTACCTCTAGAAGTTGTGCATTTGACAGATGAATATTGGAATAACGTGGTGAATATTTTGTCTTTTCTTTTCCTTGTGCAGCTGCCTTGAGTTCTGCTAATCAGCATGCTTGTGATAGAGTCAAGTGTATTCATAGACAATAAAGTATTCTCTCTTTTAAAAAGGAACAAAAGCAACACTGGTAATAATGAAATAGCAAGAGCAAGATCAGAAGGGTTCCCAGGGAACCTTCTGCCCAAGCGTAAATGCCGATTTACAGGCTAGACCTACCCAAACAACTATGGTAAAGACTCAATTATAATTATGCTGTATCCTACGACTCACATTACTTGACTTTAAATAGATCTAACTAGGGCTGGGTAAGGAAATCAATGTCCAAAGATTATTGTGATTCTAATAACATAAATATGGTTGCTGAGCAATTTATCTTCACCATGTTTTTCACACGCATCTGCATCTATTGGGGAATAATTTGAGAAACTGTAGAATCTTAGACGTGGACCAAAATTTCCAGAATTTATTTGCTTTTCCCTTATGTCCTTGTCTTATTTATGGGAGGTAATAGATACACTGGCTGACACCAGATACCATACTCCACCATCCTTTCCCAAGTGTATATTTGTCAATTATACATTGCTGGATCCTGATTTATCCTTATTTTCCTATAGTACTTTGTACATTTGAACACTGCTTCTTCTGAATAACCCGGACAAAATAACAGAATTCAAATATGAAAGTTTCCCAAAGAAAGGGATAATAAATGTAGTTTTATTTTTCAGGTGTCATACATAATAGATGAGTATCGATATGGTCGCACTCCAAATCCAGATGTCCTCTGTAATACAAGAGTAAAATTTGGTCTGTTTTCAAAACACCCTTATACATGTTCCTTCCACTTGGTATTAAATAGTTAATATATTTGTTGGTCTTGGATATAGGTGCATTTGTGGATGCCGTAAGTGGTATGGAATTTAATTTCATTGCCTCTGGACATTATGCAACGGTTGTTCACCCAAATAGTGGTAATAAAGATGAACCATCTACTTTGAGACTGTCAAAAGATATGGTAAGTTGAGTGGTAGCACAAGCTTTACCTTATGTTCATTACAGTTTGAAAGCAGCTGGCGTCACTTTCTGAAATGTGTTTGGGTAGTGTCTTATCATGCCTACATTATGTTTCAGGTTAAGGATCAAACATACTTTCTTTCTCATCTTTCTCAGTCACAGCTTAAAGGGCTCATCTTTCCTCTTGGATGTCTCCAAAAGGTCAGGTTGGAATTTTTATGTGGCCATATGAAGACATGCCTGTGCTCTTTTCTTTTCAATGGCAGCTATTTATAGTGGTTGTCCAGCTTGATTGGCAAGTTATGATTCCAAAATATTGTTCTATCAATGTATTACCCTCTCTATATTTGAACTTTATTTTGGGCTTGCACATGTGCCTATAGTACTTAAGTACTTTTCCATAATCATTTAGGAAGAAGTGCGCGGGCTTGCCAAAATGTTTGGATTACCCAACCAAGATAGAAAGGATTCACAAGGAATATGCTTTCTAGGAAAGGTATGTTTTACCGGCGTTACATAAATCTATGCAAATTAGCTGAATGCTAGAAACTTGAAGCAATTAATTTTTCTTAGTTATGCTCGAGCACAAACTATCATTGCATGCATGTTAAGTTTGCTTAAAATTCATGAATCGCTAACTGCTTCAAATTTTAGTCATCTGAGTGCGTTCTGGTTGGTCACAGATTAAGTTCAGTGAATTTGTTGCTAGACACATTGGAGAGAAGGAAGGTGTGATGCTAGAAGCTGAGACAGGAAATTTCCTCGGGAACCACCGTGGCTTTTGGTTCTATACAATTGGCCAACGTCAAGGATTGCGTCTTTCCGGTGGACCTTGGTATGACGTCTCCTTAAGTTCTCTATGTGCTTGTTAAGTTGTAATAATCTTCCTTACTCAACGCCCTTTATTTCAAAAATAGTACTCTATCTCATTTTGTGTGTACTAGTAAGATAATAAGATTCTTGAACATTCGATTGCTTGTTGCACAGGTATGTTGTGGAAA
Source organism: Perilla frutescens (assembly GCA_026008535.1). Classification (NCBI taxonomy): domain Eukaryota; kingdom Viridiplantae; phylum Streptophyta; class Magnoliopsida; order Lamiales; family Lamiaceae; genus Perilla; species Perilla frutescens. The sequence goes on along the minus strand of BRKX01000013.1, from coordinate 7,208,588 downwards.
AAGATGTTGAAAATAATGTAGTATTTGTATCAAGAAACTATTTTTCTGTGGACAAAAGAAGACGCCTGTTTCGTGTTGGATCCTTGAGATGGTTTAGTGGTTCTCCTCCAACACAGATCACTCAACTTCAGTGCAAGGTATTGGTTTTTGTCTTTATACATAAATTATGTTGTCATCCCCTCACAAAAGAATCTGTTACGTTTATCCCCCATCGATTCCACATGAAAGTGTGCAAGGGTATATAAGTGGGGGTCAACCCTTTACCTTTGACCATGGTTTTGGGTTAAGTTAGGGCTCCCTATCTTATATACCTAACAGTATCATTCAGATAGGATCAGTTAATTTAAACTTCAGATATATGATTGCAAATGTCTAGCAAATATTAATGTTGAACGGAACATGATATAGTGATGCATTCAGAATATCATAATAGCAAAAAAAATCTTCAGCTGTGAATGTAGATTAGAGAAAACTAGTTTTAACCCTACGACGCTAATGTAATAATCATTGAATCTGAATCCCTTCTTCAGGTTCGGCATGGGCCCGGTTTTTACAGTTGCGATTTGACTATAGAAGTGGATGGAGATGGGCATGATATTGGAGTAGTGAAAATATCCGAAGATGATCAAGGTCTGGCAGCTGGGCAGTTTGCTGCCTTCTATGAGGAGGCAACTTGTATTGGATCTGGTGTGATCTTGGAGTCATGGGACGATCAAGGCTTTCCCGTGTGTGCTAAGGCTCTAGAGATTGCAAAAATGAAAGATAAGTCGAAGCTCGGGAAGCCAGTGAAGATTAAAGTGATAGAAGAGAGTAAGAAAGAATGTCCAGTTTCAGCTAGTGCAACAATATCAGTGAATTTGTGAAACACTAAAATCTCAGAGGTCCAATCATGAGCTAAAATGGATGGCGATGCAGCAGCAATTACCGGATGAATTTCTTCATTTGAGCCGTCTTTGGTGAATGAGTGATTTCAGTTAGCTAGTATATATAGGTAGTTTGATAGTCGACGATTCTTTTACTTGTTATTTTAGATATCTTCTACAAATAAATAAAAGCAGTAAAAAATATTTGGTTTTCTTTCATCCTATTAGTTCTGAGCAGTATCCTTCAACCTATCAAAATGGGTGGATGTGAAGAAATTACTTTTGTTAATGAGTAATTTTGGACAAACACAAATCTACTCTCCTAAATCATGTCGTGCTTTTGTTTGGTTGGTGGGGGTTCAAATTTAGTATAAACAACTAAGCTTACATTATAAAACTATATAATTCAATTAGGGATAAGTATTTTAAGTAATTGAGCTTACATTATTTTTTATAACAAAATGATGGATTTATTCCTCATTATATTTTTTAAGAATGAATACAATTTTAAAAAACAAGCTTATTTAAGTTGTTGAAATTTTTAACATATTCAAAACATTAAATTCAAACTCATCTTGATATTGAATAAGTTAAGCTTACGATATTCAATTTGAGACGATCTATTTTGGTGTGTGGGGTTAATTTGGTAAAATCACGCAGAAGTACAAAATTCACCATTTCAAACTCCAAGGACGAACACAGTGAGAGAGAGAGAGAGAGAGAGAGAGAGAGAGAGCTCCACAGCTGTAGCCTAGACAACAAATTTGGAGAGAAGGCGAAAATTGCATTCGTTCAAGTTTATCAGGTTCCGCTGCACTTTATTATTTTTCATCGATTTTAATTTTTGAATGTTCTTCAATAGTTTGTTTAATGTTTGCTCTATTTTTACTCAACTGGGTTGCATTTCTAGGTTTTTGGGTTTTACATTTTGCTCTCTTATTTGTGCATGTTACTACATTCTCAAGGGAAATACTTCTCTGTGATAATCGTGGGAACCCTAAATTTCACCCCTTTTCTTGTGCTAATTGTAATTTTCCGCCGCCTAAAATGCTGTGTTTTTTATATATATTTATGAAATGTAGGTTCGATATTGTGATCGAGCCTTTTTTTTTTTTAGTTTTTTGTCTATTTGATCGAGTTTTAGGTTTTAGCCAATGTTGAGACTTGTTTGCATTTTGTAGAACTATGCTTGTAGAACCATAGTTATAAAATGCTCGGCTCCGCCGCCCAGAGCGTTCGGCTACAGGGTGCAAATAAGAAAAAAAATAAAAAAATAATCAAGGTACATTTCAAATTATATGAGCCTTAGTAGTAGGAATAGTTATAATAAAATTGATGTAATATAATATTCCAGAGGCATTTAATTGAATAATAGTTGTGCTGCAGCAGTAGATAAGTTGAAGTAAACTTATTTTTTTAGCCACACTTTGACGATGATTAAATGAAGAGATAGGCATTTTAGGCACACTTGCAAGAGTAGATTAGAGATGATTGCATCCCTGGTGATGTTTGATATTTGTGATTGATTAAAGATTTATATTGGGGAGCCCTCATTTTAGGATGTTTGATTTTGGGAGGGATTGAAGACCTCTTTTAGGGATACTCACGACTGATATGATAAATTAGGGTGTACCTGTATAAGCAAAGCAGGCATTATTTTCTCTTTATTTTATTTTAACTTCCCTCTATTGTTTATATGTTAAAAACCTATGAATGAGCAGTGTATTTTTTGTAATCTATGCTTGCACCTCAAAGTAAACAAAAATGAACAAGGAAAGATATAGAAGGGGGAAAGAGCACATCTATATAAAAACAACATGCCTTTTGTTCTCGAGGCACAAGGGTGTGCACAGTGCACTTGAGGTTCAGCTTTCACAAGTATGAGTAGAGCTGAGCTCGAACTTTAATTGAATGATACCGATTTGATATCAAGGAGTTTGGTTTGTCTTTTAGCATCATGCTCGAGTTTTTTTTCTTTTGAGTTGCTAGCCAATTAATTGAAAAGATGAGTAGAACAGATGAGTAGATCTTCCTTGTTCAAGCTTAAATTGATAGTTGTTTGGCATGTAGTAGGATGCAGTAGTAGTACATTAGTGCTCAATTCTTCATTATTATGGGACTTCGAGAGCATTGCTGCAGATAGCCTGACAATACATTGCTTTACTGGGAACCTGTAACTTGCAAACGTGGCCAAAATTTCTGAAATTTGGATAGAGGCATGGTGCTAGACCTAGGAACAAAAATGTTGCTCTGTTCACAACAATGCTTTTTTCTTTGTCTTTTCTATTCATATTTTAGAATAAATGGTTTTAAATTTTAATGAGACTAATCAGTTGCAATTAAATCTTGTCAGCTCTCTACTCTTTCCTTCTTCTGCCTCCTTCCTTGGCCGTTCTGTTAAAGTAAAAAAATCATACTTTTAATTATGATCATTCAACCTTTTACTTACAGTAACAGTATTGTCCTCTAACTCCATGTATGTTTTTTTGTTCTCTGTCGTGGCAGGCAGTATAAAAAAATGTATCTGAAGTCAAAGCTGTCTTGGAATGTGGTAATTCCTGCTGAGAACTTGGATGCAGGAGGTCTGATGCTTCAAAAGGCTATTATCACTCGCCTCATGGCTGATTTTGCTGCCAAGAAGGCTTCCAAGGATCTCGGGTACTTCCTTGCCTTGACTACAGTGGGAAGCATTGGGGAAGGAAAGGTTCGGAAGCAGTCAGGTGATGTAATCTTTCCTGTAAGCTTCAGCTGCATCACCTTCAAGATTCTGCCGGGAGAAATCTTGGAAGGTGTCGTCCACAAAATCCTGAAGCCCGGTGTCTTCTTGAGGTGTGGGCCTGCTGAGACCATCTTTCTCTCTCATCAGAAAATGGATGACTACCAATATGTGCCCGGGGAGAACCCCTACTTCTTGAATGGGAAGTCATCGAAAATCGAAAAGGGCGTGGTGGTCCGGTTCTTGGCTATCGGGGAGAAGTTCATAGAGGTTGAGAAAGATTTTCGAGTCGTGGGCAGCCTGGAGGGTGATTACCTCGGGCCCGTTTCTTAGTAAGTTAGCTGGAGTCGGTTGATTACCTGGTAATTTTGAAATCTACAGCGAATGCAGGAATCAACCGGAACGATGTTCTCTGTTTTGTCTCGACATCTTTTCTAGGCTGCTAAATATATTTTACTTGCGATATATGTATATGTGAAGTTTGTGTAGTTTAATATTTGATTATGTTTTTAAGTATTTTGTCGGAATTAATTTCTTACAAGACCTAGACTTGCAGTCTGGAACACTGTCGATGGAAATATTTGCAACGCTAAGTCGGCAATATTCTTGTTAATGATCGTTGGATTGAGTGAGTTTTTTTTTCTTTTTCTTTTTTTATCTTGTTTCATTTTAGTTGATATTTTGGAACGTGGTCTTGACACCAGGAAAAATTATACTCCACATTTTACTACTTTTGAAAAATTTAAATACAGGCCCCCTCCCAAATATTTGGTCTAAATATCTGAAAATAATTTGATGTAACATGATAATTTCTAAAACTAGGAAGAACTTACTTGCAAATGAGTATGAAAAATAATAAATTAAATATCCGAAAATTTATACTGTATAGACTCTAGACTAAATATTTGAGTATATATTATTTTGGTTATATTATAGTTTGATTGTGGGATGATTTTGCTTGAAGCCGACAAGTCGTCAAGACATATAGGAGCATAAATTTACCAAATTCTGAAATTAACGTACATTTCCATACTTGAATTATATATATTATAGAAACATAGTCTAGTTAGGTTGTAATTGGAGCTATATATCTATAGGATAATGCTCTTTGGCCACAGGGGACGGCCATAATTTCATAATTATAGTATGTTATCATTATATGGTAAGTTTTGAATTAAATCCTTAATTAATGATTATTAGTGTTTTACTATTATATCCTTCATATTTATTTTAGAAATGTTTGACTTGTGTAATTTAAACATTCAAATGATCCACAAAATCTCATTAAAATATGTGTGGATCCTAGTAATATTTTATCAATTGAAATATTTTTTTCCAAATTTTTTTCTTTGATTTGTCATCCAAATATATATATATATATATATAATATACACACGTGACACATGCACAAGTTTAATCTAGTCCGACTTTTAAGTTTTAATTAATATAATAGAATTAATGTTTCTGGAATTGAATAAGTATATGCATGAATGTTTTAATTAATATAATAGAATTAACGTTTCTGGAATTGAATAAGTATATGCATGAATATTCTAGTTCTCTCTCTCTCTCTCTCTATATATATATATATATATATTCCACTATTAATTATCAATGTTTATATATATTATATAATTATATGTTGTATTAATTCAAATCGATCGGTACTGATGCATATATATATATATAGGGGTGGGTTAAAATGAGAACCATACCCCTGTGTAGGAACTAGGAACCATTTACATCCATAGATCTCTACAATTTGAATGGACAAGATTGATTTTAGATTTTAGGGGTCAAATTGCAAAATGATAATTTTATACCTAAATTTAAAACATAATAAGGGTATTATTGAGAAACCCAAATCTATAGTTATTGGTAGAAACCCTAGAAACACAAATCAAAATATTATCCAACGCTTGTCTTCAACCTCTTGCCCAACGCTCATCTTCAACCTCTCGCCGCCGTCTTCAGCCGCTCGCCGTCGCCCATCGCGCATCGTCGCCGTCGTCTTTAGCCGCCCAGTCGCTGCAAGCTCGCAGTCGCCGATTCAATATTGGGGGAACTCTACCCAGTCGCCGCCATACGCCGCCCGCAAGCCGGCCGCTTGACGGCCGAACTGAACACAATCGCAGCCTGCCCTCCGTCGCTAAAACGCCGCCCGCTCTCCGGAATAACGATGAAGGGCGCAAAGCCCGTATGAACAAGTACTTATCCTGCCATTTTTCAAAATTTTTTGATGAAATTTGGTTCGATGTCTTTAGCAATTTAGTTGTATATTATCAGCAATATTTAAGGTTTTTATTTGTTGACTAATCTGCTACTTTAGATCTGATTTGATTTGAGTTTTAGCAAATTAAATGTATATGATTAGCAAATTTGGTCGGTGTTGCTTATTGTTTCATCATTTTATTTGATTGTGGTTTGATTTGTATTGATATATTTAGCAAATTAGGAAGTTTTGATTAGCAAGTTAGTCATGTATGTTTAGCAGATTAAGTTGATATGTTGTGGTTTTATGGTATTGATAAGAGTTATTAATGTTGTTTTATTTTAGCTAATTGTTTCGCTGTATTTAGCAAACTAGAAAGATATGATTAAAATTTTTGCAACTTTGATTTGTGTTATATCGAATTATTGTTTGATTTTAGCAAATTGACAAGTTGTTTATAGCAAATACTTTAGTGGTTTATAGCAAATACTTTATTAGTTTGTAGCTGATTTGCATTTATGGTTATTGGTTATTGCTTGATCGACCTGCTGTATATATTGGAGGCTTATTATCATCACTTACAGAAACTTCATTGCTCCTTTCTTTGTGAATCAGATTTCAACAAATTTTTTATGATTTTGATAAGAGTTATTAATGTTGTTTTGTTTTAGCTAATTGTTCTTCTATAATTAGCAAATTAGAAAGATATGATTAACAAACTTTGCAACTTTGATTCATGTATATCAAATTATTATTTGATTTTAGCAAATTGACAAGTTGTTTATAGAAAATGCATTATTGGTTTATAGCAAATACTTTATTGGTTTGTAGCTGATTTGTATTTATGGTTATTGGTTATTGCTTAATAGACCTGCTGTCTATATCAGATGCTTATTATCATAAGACTCAGAAACTTCATTGTTCCTTTCTTTGTGAATCAGATTTCAGCACATTTTTTATGGTTTTGATAAGAGTTGTTACTGCTGTTTTATTTTAGCTAATTGTTCTGCTGTATTTAGCAAACTAGAAAGATGTGATTAACAAATTTTACAACTTTGATTCATGTTATACCGAATTATTATTTGATTTTAGCAAATTAACAAGTTGTTTATAGAAAATACCTTTATTGGTTTATAGCAAATACTTTATTGGTTTATAACCTTTCAATCGAATTTTTAGGTAATAATGAGAAAGGTGATCGTGCTAAAAAGGGAATGTCAGATAATTGGACAAAAGGTATTTGAATGATATTATGAACAACTAGAAATTTATCATTTATATGTTTTTGCAAAATTAGTTTTTGAATATAATGTTGGTAATGTTGTGTATTTTTTTCTATACGACAATGCAGAAGCAAAATTGAAGCAGCCAGAACGAGATTATAGCAAAAGAAAATGATCTGCTGTGTATCAGATTTTGGCACATTTTTTTATGGTTTTGATAAGAGATATTAATGTTGTTTTATTTTAGCTAATTATTCCGTTGTATTTAGCAAACTAGAAAGATATGAGTAGCAAATTTAACAAATTGACAAGTTGTTTATAGCAAATACTTTATTGGTTTGTAGCTGATTTGCATTCATGGTTATTGGCTATTACTTAATCGACCTGCTGTATATATCGGAGGCTTATTATCATCACTTACGGAAACTATATTGCTCCTTTCTTTGTGAATCAGATTTCGGCACATTTTTTATGGTTTTGATAAGAGATAATAATGTTGTTTTATTTTAGCTAATTGTTCCGCTGTATTTAGCAAACTAGAAAGATATGAGTAGCAAATTTAGCAAATTGACAAGTTGTTTATAGCAAATACTTTATTGATTTTCTAAATACTCTATTGGTTTGTAACTGATTTGCATTCACGGTTATTGGTTATTGCTTAATCGGCCTGCTGTATATATCGGAGGCTTATTATCATCACTTACGGAAACTATATTGCTCCTTTCTTTGTGAATCGGATTTCGGCACATTTTTTATAGTTTTGATAAGAGTTATTAATGTTGCTTTATTTTAGCTAATTGTTCCGCTATATTTAGCAAACTAGAAAGATATGAGTGGCAAATTTTGCAACTTTGATTCGTGTTATATCGAATTATTATTTGATTTTAGCAAATAGACACATTGTTTATAGCAAAAAATTTATTGGTTTATAGCAAATACTTTATTGGTTTCTAGCTGATTTGCATTTATGGTTATTGGTTATTGCTTAATTGACCTGCTGTGTATATCAGAGGCTTATTATCATAAGATTCAGAAACTTCATTGCTCCTTTCTTTGTGAATAAGATTTCGACATATTTTTTATGGTTTTGATAAGAGTTATTAATGTTGTTTTATTTTAGCTAATTCTTCCATAATCAGATGAAAACTGGCGTGATGATAACATACGATGGAATAAGAACTTGTGAAAAAAAATACATTCTTATTTTGCAGACATACATTCATACGATTTTAACTATTTTTTTCTTAATAACTTGAAAACTTCCACAACCAAATACGAAAGCATCTATCGTCTATAATAAATATGAAATGATAATTGTCTACGAAGATCTCAGTATCATGTAAAGCACATTGAAATCATTTTTTTTAAAAAAATGACCATCCTATCGTCAAAAAATAAATTATATTTTCACATAAAAATATCACAGATTTGTTATTAACACATCTATAAATTGCTAATTACATATAACAAATTTGCTAAAAGTCGTACATTCGAGTCCCTAACAGATTCCGCTCAGATCTCTACACCTACAAAGACACATTAATGGGGAACATAATACATGTATCTTACATAATCAAACGATAACCGGAGTAATGATAATATAAGATGGAGTAAGAAATTGTGAAAAAAATTACATTCTTATTTTGCACACAACAATTCATGCCATTTTAACTATTTTTTTCTTAATAACTTGAAAACTTCAACAACCAAATACGAAAAGCATCTATCGTCTATCATAAATATGAAATGCACAGTCTTTGCAAACATCTCATTATCATGCACATCACATTGAAACCATTTAAAAAAAACAGAGACCATCCTATCATAAAAAAAAATTCATATTTTCACATAAAATATTACCGATATGCTATTAACACATCTATAATTTGCTAATTATAGATAAAAATTTACTAAACGTCAGACATACGCATCCCTACCAGATTCCACCCATATCAATACGCATACAAAGATACATTAACGGATAACATAATATCTGTATCTTGCATAATCAGACAATAACTGGCGTGATTATAATATATAATGGAGTAAGAACTTGTGAAAAAAAAATACATTCTTATTTTGCACACAACAATTCATGCCATTTTAACTATTTTTTTAATAACTTGAAAACTTCCACAACCAAATACGAAAAAGCATCTATCATCTATAATAAATATGAAATGCCCATCCTCTGCAAACATCTCACTATCATGCAAAGCACATTGAAACCATCTAAAAAAAATCGAATTTTCACATAAAAATATTACCGATTTGCTATTAACAAATCTATAATTTGCTAATTCCGCATACAAAATTTGCTAAACGTCAGACACACGTGTCCCTACCAGATTCCACCAATATCTCTACACCATTAATGGAGAACATAATACTTGTATCTTCCATAATCAGACGAAAACTGGAGTGAGACTGATGAAATCCGACAAAGATAACTTGTCTATAATCTGCAACAACTCCTTCAACCGTAAGAGACCCAAGCAATAGAAATGTTGAACATAATACGTCGAAATCCCTACACCTACAGATATACATTAATCGATAACATAATTCCTATATCTTCCATTATCACACGATGGCGATAATGATGATACTATACAATGGATTAATAGCATGGTTAAAAAAAAACTTATTTTGCACAAAACAATTCATCCAATTTTAACTATTTTCTTAATAACTTCATAAATACTACAACCAACTACGAAAATGATCTATAATCTATAATAAATATGAAATTCCCATAGTCTGCGATCATCTCAGTATCATGCAAAGCATATTGAAATAATTTAAATAAAATCGTATGTGTACATAAAAGTATTCCCAATTTGCTATTAATATATATATAATTTGCTAATTATACATATAAAGTTTGCTAAACGTCAGAAATACGCGTTTATTCCAGATTCCACCCATATCTCTACACCTACAACGATACATTAATGGAGAACATAATACCTATATCTTCCATAATCAGACGATGACTAGAGTGGTGATAATATACGATGGAGTACGAACTTGTAGAATCCGATGATAAAATTATCCGGAATGAATCCTCAACCCCAAGAAATATATGAAACACCGATAGATACAACTCTGTAAAAAATTTACAGAGTGAAAACGTCCAAAATAAAAAAAAACCGTTCCATATAAATCCCACAATATATGGAAGAGATATATTTACTGCAGATTTTTAATATGCATTACAATTACATATATACCCTCAACTTAATGTAATTCTTAACATATTGCAAATTTGACCCCATTTTTTGCATATTTGACCCCATTTTTTTGAGATTGATCTGAGCCTTATAAAATAAATGATCCAACGCTCCATAATAGTTCATAGTTCCTACACAGGGTATTGATTCTCATTTGATCTCTATACTATATATATATATATATATATATATATATATAGGGGTGGGTTCAAATAGGAACCCAACCCCCTGAAGGAACCTAGGAACTAATATGATCCACACATCCATCTAATCTAAACGGCCCAGATTAATTTGAAAATAAGGTGGTAAAATTGTAATTAAAACCAATTGTCAAATCGCGCCTTAATGCACAGGGGCAAAATTGGAATGAAAAATCTGAAAAATCACGTCGCCTGCTTTCACGAAAAAATTCACCATAACTCTCTGAACAAAACTCTCCACACGCAAACAGTGCGTTTTCCCAAACCTTCAAAGCATTTTTCGAAAATTTTCCGGCGAAATAGCATCTGAAGTCGAGAACTCGGAGATTTTCGTGGAATCTACGTGAGAATAAGTCGAGAACTCAGAAATATCGTCAAAAATGGCGGATTTACAACCACGACGTGAATTGAACTTGAAGAAAGATATGTACAATTAAACCCTAGTTCTATCGACTTCTGAGTGTTTTTTTCAAGTATAATAACTTCGTCATTACGAAAACGATGAGTTCGTTTGGAAAAAAATGTTGAAAGCATGGATTTCTTTTTTCAAAAATTGGATATATTTCTATATGCTCTGATTTTGAACACCTAAAACGAAAGATGTTGTGAGTGCAAATTTGTTAAGAAAAAGAACACTGGGTTTTACAGAAATAATAAATTGAGTAGATGCTAGTTTCTATAATTTTTCTAACTACTGTGATCATGTTAGCAAGCAGAATCGAACATCCTGCTCTATATATTTTGTGCTTTAAAGTATAAAGCTCCTGTGATTATGTTAGCAACTTGAATAGAACATATTATCGTCTATTTGTGATAATGTTAGCTTGATAATGTTCATAACCTTCAATCCTATGAGAAGCGAAATGGTGTTGAAATGAAATATTTAAACTCAACGTACATTAAAAACATGTTAGCAACATAAATAGATATTAGCGATATTTAACTTTGTTATTAGCAACTTTCCAATAGATATTAGCGAGATTTAACTTTGTTACCACTTTGGTTGGAAGTATTACAGAACATGTAGCTTTACAAAAATTAGAACCACAGACAACTGATGAATTAGACTTACATTGATCATATCTGCAAAATGAATTTGAATTTTGTAAGGAGGCTTCGCTATCTGGTTGACATGATATATACCATTTTCTCTCAACTCGTTCCATAGAAGCAAGAGTAATCGTGCTGCTTTCTTATTTATTTTCTTCATTGCTAAAAAATTAAAGAGATAAATCTTGCTTGAGTTTTATTACCAATTTTGTGGTTAGTTAGAACTAAAAATGAGTTTGTGATGAAATTTTCTTGCTTTTACACTGTCATAAATAAGGCTAGCTGTAGGAGTTAATCCTGCTAAATAGCCTCACCATGCCCAGTGAATCCTCTCAACAGAAACTCATGTTTCAGACAAAAACTTGTAAATGATATTAAGAAGCTTGATGTCTTGCCTGATGATATTTATGTTGCTAACATGTTTTTTAATATTAGTAATTGTTTGTGAATATATTAGCATATAACTAGTTGGAATATTGGACACCATGCAGTTGCTGCTGCCCAAAAACGAAAGGCTGAGGAGGAGAATATCAGTACATCTGACAGTGATGCAGACCACCAAGAGATCAAATCCAAGAAAAAGAATGATCCTAGAGCTGCTGAATTTTTAGCTAGGATGCAACAAGATTCAGATTGGAAGACATCGGAGCCAGATGTTGAACAACATGTGACAACTACATCATCATCAACTGAAGAAATAACCATGCAATCCTACATCAGACCATTTGATACATATCCAACACTAAAGAATCGCACATGTCCAGCGCTATTGGTTCAGGCTATTGAAAACTTCAATCCTACTCAAAAGCAAGAAATGAGAGATATAGGATTTGGAGCATTACTCAATTTGAAGATAGATATCATTCCGTTGAAGTTAGCTTATTGGCTGTTGGAAAACTTTGACAGTAAACGATGTTAAATACACTGAGAGGGAATGTTAATGTGCACATTGGAGAAGATGATGTACGGATGATTCTTGGCTTTCCGAGGGGAGAACGTTTGATTCAACCACGCATAAATAATCATGAGAGTACCCTGACAGATGAATGGAGAAAAAGATTTCAAAAAGCCAGCAACAGAATACTTGCAAAGCATGTGTACGATGACATATTCAATTGTCCAAAAGGGGGAGAATGGTTTAAAAGGTAATTCTTGGTGCTTGTGACTAGCTGTCTGATTGAAAGCTTTGGAAATGGATATATATCACCACAAATTATGGATAGCCTGGGTGATATTGACAGAGTTTCAGAGTTAAACTGGTGTCAATATGTCATCAGATGCTTGACCAAGCACACCTCACACTGGCAGAAGAACAAAAAGAATTACTATACCGGCCCGACCCTGTTTCTAACTGTAATAACTCAAATCTACTTTATCTCGTATTATTAGATAGTTATATAAAGTAATAACATTTTTCCTAACAGCACTAGGGCTAGAACAAATGTTTATAATGTTTACACATGATTAATGTTTCCATCATTACAGTTAATTATCAGCTAACATTGAAAAACAAGTCAGCAACATAAATCTTATTTATTAGCAATACAATAAATAGACATTAGCGAGATTTAACTTTGATATTAGCAACTTTCCCATAGATATTAGCAATATAACTCATACAATATGACATTCACATAATACATAAAAAATAACCAAAACATAACAATTGTTATTACTAGTATGTGTATTTAAAATTTTCAGTTTATCTAATGCAGTTCTAATAACATTTGTTTTTTACAAAATAAATTGTAACAACTCTTCTACGTTGATCGAGTAGTCCTGGGTTACAGAACTATACCCAGAAGTATACCAGCCACCATCAAATGGACTAACGAACTCATAACAGCAAGACAAAGTATGGAAGTTGCTGGAAGAGGTTTTGGAGAAGGGTTTCCTGATAAACCATGCACTGTGGATGAAATATTAAACCCAGACTTCATTGATAATGAGTTAATAAATGCAGCAGCACCAAATCAACCTGCGCCAAATGAGGAAAACGTTGTTGCTGCACCACCAATTGTGAATGAACAACCTTTTGTTGACGAACCAGAACCAAACAATCCCGCAGAGCCTCCTTGTGAACAAGCAGGTCAAGCAATGCAGAGGTGAAAAATGATGATCAACAAGCTATTATTTCAGATCTTCAACCACCTCAAGACAATCAAGATATGCATTCAGTGACTGACAAGCTCATTACAATGACCAAGACAATATATGATACATTCACAAACATAATTACAATGATTGATGCTTTACCAGACAAGATGTTGGAGAATGTGATTCTAAGGAGGACATTGGAAAGGGCACTGTTATTAGATGAAAAGCAAAAAAAACCATCTGAACAATCATCATCACAAGAAGAAGATGACTTCTGGAGTAATCCGGAACACATTGCTGCAATTGCAAAGATCGAGGAAGCAGCCATGATGAGAATAAATTTTAAAAAGAAGTTTGATGATGCACCTACATTCAGCTTAGGGTTGTTGGAGGATACATGGGAAGATGAAAGAAATGTGGTTGATAATAATGGAATTGCATCAAGAGAAGAAGGTACTACCAAGGACAACAACAGAGCAGATGCAGAGGTAAAAATTAGTATAATTGATATCATATTTTTTTTATTTTATTGTATAATTCTAACATTTAACATGTTGATAGGAAACTGAAAAATAGATTGAAGAGGATAATGAAGTAGAGAACAAGAATGATTCAGTATCAGATGAGCCACAAAATATTGCAAAACAGGATAAGGTTCAAAAACACTTTAACTTCAAATTCAGTTTGATTTACTCATTATATTCATTAATTTATACATGGCATACTCAGGGAAAAGGTAAGATGCACGCTGATGATGTGCCTACATTCAGCTTAGGATTCTCACAGGATATATGGAAAGATGTAATGAATGTTGTTGATGAAATTGAAAGTACTACAAAGGACAAGAACAAAGGAGATGCAGAGGTAAACATTAATATAATTGATATGATAATTTTTTTTTTTTATTATATAATTCTAATATTCAGCACGGTGACAGGAAATTGAAAAAAATGTTGAAAAGGGTAATGAAGTCCAGATTAAGGTAATGATAATGTAAACTATATCAAATATTGTATTTATTAAAGACAGTTTGATTTACTCATTATATTCATCAATTCATACATTGATACTTAGGGGAAAAGTAAGATGCACACTGAGGAAGATGTTCAGATGAAAGGGCAGGTCAAAGAGAAGGTATGTAATGCATACACTTTAAATATAAAATGTCCTATTATAGAGATAGAACATCATGTTATCATTATATATGTCATATGAGCAATATGTATGCCATATACTAGTAGAATATATACATTATGTTAGCAACACATGTATGAAATTATAAATCATTCATGACATCCATAATAAATAAGAAAATGTTTATAATTTTTTAAATTAAAATATAATCATAATTGAACAATTGCACAGGAACCTGATAGAATGGTAACCCGAAACAAAAATCTGTTGAAGAAGACAGAGATATTGGTGTCTCCATACTATTCAAGGGCAGTCGTTGCAGATGAGAAGTTAGACAAAAAACAAAAATTTCTGTATTATTGGATGATGTGCAGAAGTGAATCAAACAGGTATGACAAAAACTGTGATATAATTTAAACTATAAATAACACTAAACATATATACACTCTTGAGTGCAGAGAGGATGTAGTGTATAATGATGGACGTGTACAACTCCGACGACAAGAAATGGAGACATTGAGAGCAGGACGATACTTAAATGTTTCGGTTATAGATGTGTGGAGCACCATCCTTAATCACAACGAGAGACAAAGATCACTGAACTCCCCCAAAAGATTCTTCGCAATAACAAATCCATGTGTAAGTAATATATATATTCATTATTCAATACACTAAAATATTTTATTTTCTAATAACAATGTAAGAATGTCTTTATACAGTTGTATACAACTGTGAATGCACCAAAAAAGTGGGACACTGAAAAAAGAATATCATAATTCTCTGATAGACTGATTGCTGAGATTAAAGTTGTTCAATGATTGCAACTAGCTGGCATTGATATGGTAATACATATATGCATTCAATTCCAAAACTTAGACTACATTATTAATTAAATACACTTGCTTTTTCTGTGACAGTTTTTCTTCCCCATATATCATGCACAACACTTTTACTTGTTGTGCATTGATGTTAAGAACTGCAAAGGTGATATCATTGATAATTCAATTGGATTTGGTGGAGAAAACAATGATCAAACTTTGGTTTATGGAGATACCCCAGTTTGCTTGGTAAGTATATAATTAAAATATTATGAAACATTACTGTAAACTTCACTCATAAAAAAATGTACTAACATTTAATTGTATCAGCTAAGGTATTTCATCCAATTCCTGAAGAAAAATGGTGAGGAAAACAAAGCAACAACCATTGTGAAGAAGATGAAGCCCATGCAAAAGTTGCAGATGCCATGGCAAAATGACACAAACAAGGTAGACTGCGGAATATATGTAATGAGACATATGAAAACCTATAAGGGGAACGGGATCAGAAATTGGAAGAGTGGTCTGAAAGTAGATAGTCCGAGACAAATGAAATTCCTAAGAGCAAAGTACTGTGGTGCAATCCTAGATGCAAACAGTAACAAACTAAGAGAAGGTATTCTTGCTGAGGCTACCTTCCACTATGCAGCATCATCTGAAGATGGCCTCGTAAATGTTAATGAAATTGTTCTGCGAGAATGCGATGATCCATGGTGAATGATTTATGTTCTCAGTTTCTGTTGCTCTGTGACATTGAAGATACACTACTTTTTTGTTTTGATGTTGGTATCAAGATACAAAGATTTCATCTCTTTTGCTTATGTTGGTTTAAATACACTTGTGTTAAATACAATGAAAGTAATGGTTTACAATGCTATGTATATAATCTTTTGTTAAGAATAGTCTTTCTTATATGATTATATTGTTTTATATCATTGATCATTAGTTTCAACAACATTGCTAACTTGTGAAATTATAGTTCCTAAATTCATAAATATATATTATGTATGATTCCAATATGGTATAAATAGTGATAACATCGAGCTTTCATACATGGCCTTGAACCATTTGTCCTCTGTCAAGCCATAATCAACCATAACTGAATTCCACTGTTGCTCAAAAATTGATGGTTCAACAACATCAGACCAGACGACATCATTAAACCTCTGCCTGAATATAGCATCATTCTTCAATTTAGCTGGGACCTTCTCTGGTACCTTCATCATAATATGCCACATGCAAAGACAGTGCCTCGTACTAGTAAAAATTTGTTTAACTGCAACCTTCATACCAAGATCCTGATCGGTGATAATCATTCTAGGACCCCGACCCAAGCACTCCATAAACTTTTCAAACAACCAAGCATATTCTTCATTATTTTCACCCGATACTAACCCAGCACCAAATGTAATAATCTTACCATGATTGTCTTTTCCAGAAAAAGGAGCAAAAATCATCTGATACCTGGTGCAAAAAAAGAAAAAAAAAAGGAAACATGATAACACTGACTTGCTCATATATTGTCTAATACTTGCTAATATAACACTGCAGATAACAATAACAATGCTAACACATATAAGTATAGAACTGTATCCACAATTCTAATATCTGAGGTATTAAAAGCTAGTATGATGATAATGAAATGCTAATGTAATATCTACATCTTGCTAATATGTCATGATTATATAAAAATATATTTATATTTCTAGAAAATCAACACACATAAATAAAAGATACATGTTAGTTGAATATGTGGCGTCAAAAGATACAACATCTCCAAAAACGTGGTAATTCCTCCTTGAAATAGGATCCGCCCAAAAGATACGTCTCAATCTATCATCTTTATCAACAAAATATTTAAAAAAAATCCCAGGACACGCCTCACGCCTCCGAAACAGTTTGTCTAAAATAATTTAAGCATCAACCCCTTCAACATAGGCCCTCAAATCACGAGATAAATTCTTAAAATCAACACCCGTGCAGCCAACACTCGAATAGCTCCCTACAAATTCCTTAAAAACTCTATAACATCTCATTGCCCCTATGCCAGCTCTAGAACAGTTCATCACAAAATTCTGATGAACAAAACTTAAATTTCTATTTACTTTAAGGTATTTTTTGAATTGGTCTGACACTAATGGATGCGAATGACGATGCTCAAACAACTTAACAACATAACTATCTGCTGCACTGTGTTTAAAAACAATACGAGCTCTGCAACCAACTCGATTAGAAATTCTACGCCTCTTCTTTACACTACCCACCATAACAAAATCATCTTCAGTGTGTTTATCTCCCTCCCGGTTGCAGTATACATATTTCCAAGTAATTGACCCATCCTTCCATCTCTTTGTCGAACCAAGACGTATGTCGAAGCCACATGCTTCAGCATATTTCTTGTAAAAATATATACCATCCTGCAGAGTCTTAAAACTCTGACTGACAAATGGTTGCAATGATAAATCACACTTTGGGATATGGTATTCACTTCCACCAGGTGATATATCAATTGTAACAACACTAGAATTACTCACCACATCAGTACCTGTGATTTTCATAAAAAATATATGAACAGTTTGAAAGTAAATATAAATATAAAATGTATTGCTAACATTAGCAATGATGTTGCTAACATTTAATCAAGAATAAGCTAACATGATAACATATCAAACAGATTAAATATACTGCTTAATTAAAAAATATACTATAACTAACAACAATTATAAATCGACAGAAATTTCTATAACACACATACAGCCATACTACAGGAAAAATAGAACTCATCGATATTGATTCAAAAAGGTGAATAAACAAAAAAAAGGAAAACAACAGAAAAAAAAACAAAAAAAATATAGTATGTATACAATTACACAAAATACGAAATCATTGATTGTAGAAGAATCAAACGAATAGAAAATTGCTTAATTAAACAATTGAATACCTCTGCCATTGAATTACGAAACAGAATTATGGAAAATTTAACGTTGAAGAATATGAAAAATACCTGGAGTTTCCATCGCAAACGACGATATAATTCAAAATTATGAAGAATCCACGAGCTGGGCGATTTCTCTCAGAATCCACGAGCTGAGCTATTTCTCTCAGAAATTATGAAACAAAAAACACGATACAGAATGAACGAGCTGCGCGATTTCTCTCACAAATTATGAAACAAAAAAAACGCGATAAAGAATCAAAAAGCTGCGCGATTTCTCACGAAAAGGAATCCTAATCTGAACATGTTTTTGGAATCCTACCTAAAATAAAACACGATGAAGATGAAAAATTACTAAAAGACGAAAATAGCCCTAAATAACTAAAACTTGCTTTTAATTACAATACTGCCACCTTGTACTTAAATTAATCTGGGCCGTGGATGTGAAACGAGATGTGCGGATCAGATTGGTTCCTAGGTTCCTTCAGGGGGAATGAGTTCCTATTTGATCCTCCCTCTATATATATAATTCTAATTTATAGTTTACGTGTAGTCGAATTTATTTTAAATTTTTTATTTATTTGCTAAACGGAAATATTTTTTTAACATGAATGTAATCCTTAAATTAATTTTATTGTTGTTTTAAATTTTTATTTATTTGTTAAACGAAGATATTGATTTATAAATCATTAAAGAAATCAATAATAAATATGAAAACAAAATGGAGACCAACATAATTTTTATTATATTGTATGATAGATAAATAGATCGAAATATAAAATTTCGAACTATTTTTACATGAAATTAAAGATAGAAATTGAAAGTTGGTACAAAAAAGATGGAAATTAAAAGTACCAACATAGAAAATAAACATTAGTGATAAACGAGCTACACTTCACTTAAGCTTGAGTCAGAGATAACGATCAGCGAAATGTCATCATTTCCAGTGGATCTATTAATCTCCAAAAATATTTCGTACAACTTGGTGAGGGGACTATTTTTCAGAAGGATGTCCTTGATGATTACATCATCCGAAAACTTAATCAAACGATTAAAAAACTCATTTATCTCTCCTTTGAGTTTCATATTTTCCTCTCGAATATTCTTATAGAGAATTTCAAGGCTCAGAGGTGAAGGGGCCACCGTCCATTCAGACGATTGGGTGACTTTCATCTGTGGTGGTGATGGCAAGAACAATTTTTTGGGTGTATACTTTTTGCTGGAACTGCCAACCACTTTGTTATTAATCGAGTAGAACACGTTGCATGATTACTATAAAAGAGTAGAATTGAATATAATTTGTGATTTGTGATTGTCAAAATATGAAATATATATAGGATGAAAATTGGCTAGTTAAAAAAAAATAAAAAAGAAAAGAAAATTGGCTAGTTTAGTTCCATAACTTTAATCATTATATTATTATTATTTTGAAATTATTTTGGAAACAAATCAAATGATTTTTTTGAGATCTAAATTACCTAGTTTTAAACGTGTAGATGAGAAAAATTAGCTAGTTTAGACAAATATTTTTTGAAACAAATCAATTTTTTTTTAATATTTTTTTAGAAACAAAAGAAAATCTTAGAATCTCTTAACTAAATTATGTGAAAGCAAGAAAAATCAATTAATGAGTGTGTTGCCAGCACTATTGTAAAAATCAATCTAGGCGGCCCCTAGCTGAGACAAAAATGGTATAATCGGCTCATTAGGTGGTTATATATGATTTTGTGTGATTTTTGTACTAAGATTCAATTAATGTTTTAATTTGGTTTTTATAAAGAAATAGCATCATTTAATTATATATTATAAAAATAAAAATGTCTAGGGCCCGACTAGGCAATCTAGGCGCTAGGCGTCCCCCGGCCGCCCGACTAGCGCCTAGCGAGTTCTACAACTTTAACTGCCAGAATTGATTGAAAATTTCATGCTACTACTCGCTCCTCATTATTCAATTTTTTTAAAAAAATTTATTGGTTTGTTGTTAAATGTTGATTTATATAAATTTTCAAGTATGAATTTTAAAGTGTTCTATATTGAACGGATTATATGTGGTTAATTTAAGCAATTTTAATGAATAATGAGTAGTTGCATGATTTTTTTAAAAAGATCTCTAACTTTGCTAGTTGGTTAGTTTTCATGTAATTTAGTTCATAAAGATTGAATAGAGAGGTTATAAGTTTACCTTTTTTTTTTGGGAATAACAATAATATAAAATTCCAATTATATATAATGTGTAATTCAATTAAATAATAATTGATTACATGTTATTTTTTAACGGAAAAGTTAATCTGCCATCTAATGAACAAGGACATCATGAAATCAATCGTAAATGTGCAAGGACTTTATATATATATATATATATATATATATATGAAAAAAGTGTACAGGGACCTAATAAAACAAAACGTAAACATATAAGGACCTAATAAAATCAAACATAAAAGTATAAGGACCCATTTAAATGAAAAATAGTATAGGGACCAAATGAAATAAAAAGTAAAAGTATAAGGACATAAAAATGTATTTTGCTTTTACTTAACAAGCACGTTAACATGCTGAGTAGTGTTAAGGTTGAAGCTTGACTCGTTTATTATCGAGTGAGCTTCGATCGTTATTTATCGAATACTTCGAGGCTCGCAATTTTATACAAGATTAATCGACCCTAAACGAAATTTCTAAATTTAGATTTACATTTAAATATTCACTAGTATGTATGGTTTTAACAATATATTACTTTATTCACAAGCAACACTATATTTATTAAAATTAAATCTTTTCTTCTAATGAATTAATTTAATTAGAATGGATTGGACACGACCGAATCAGCAAATGGTCTCAATAATTTCAAAAATGGTCCTAGGTCATCGAAATTGGTCCTTCCGTCACGTTTACCGTTAATTTGACTCTCATTTTTGGTCCCACGCGTTAAAACTAACAATTTTTTTTAGATTTATCAACTACAAAATGTGTGGATGAACATACTTGACACTTTTCTTTACCTTTTAACATTTAATATGTGCGGTTAAAATCTTTTGATCCATATGTTTATTTTGCCTCTAATGGTTTTTTAATGCTAATTATCTTCATATTTATCCTATTCGATCAAATTAAAAAAAATATATTTTTATCAAAGATATTCAAATTTTATTATTTTCCTTTTCTTAAATATTTTGTCTAGTAAAAATTTTATTTTTAATTTGAAGTAAAAATTTAACCATGTATTAATTAAGTGAGTAAAATTATGACCAATTTATTGTTTTGATCAAAATTAAGTAAATTTTTGTAACAATATTTAGGCAAGAATGCAAGATCAACAAAACATTAATTACGCCATTAACATTTAAATTTTTTATTTTTATTGTAATCTAATTAATAATAATTGTAAACTATTTTGACTAACAACATCAATAGCTATTGTTTGTAATTAATAATTAATATTTATTAATTAGAATTTATTTTATCTATTTATTAAAAAAAATGAATCAAGAAAAAATATCTAGTAAAAATTATCTTTTTAATTTTGTAATTATCTATATGTGAAAATAAATAATAGGCCTAATAGTATAAAACAAAATAAAACAAAGCTTTGTGTGTTTTTATTTTATTTTTTGAATTTTACCTATTCATTTTAATATTGTCAATTTAATCATGTTTTAGTCAATCGAGTAAAACTAAGGATAAATTATTATTTTGATCAAAATTAAGTAATTAAATTTTTATGACCTTTTTAGACAAGATCAACAAAACATTAATTATGCCATTAATAATTAATATTTTTCATATTAATTAATTATTTCATCGATTTTGGGGCCATTTGCGGATTTTGGAACCATTTGAGAATTCGGATGTGTCCAGTGGAACCAAAAATGAAATGTACTCTCATGTACAACTCACGTGGAGGGCTCCCGTCTATATTTGACGGCCCCGTTAAAAAAATGGGACTAAATTTGAGAATTTTAATCAAACGAGACTACATTTGATGTCAAAATTCTTATAAGAACCATTTTAGAAAATTTTGGGACCATTTGCGGATTCGGGTATGCCCGGTGGGACAACAAATGAAATTAATTCTAATTAGAATTCCATATAATTATTAATAATTATAGTATAAAAATATAAAATTTATCATGTCAATAATTTTAGATTTTCAAGTTAATTTACTCAACAAGCTAGCTAACTAGTAGAGTAGTGCTAAGGCTGAAGCTTGACTCGTTTATTATCGAGTGAGCTTTGATCGTTATTTATTGAATACTTCGAGGCTCGCAATTTTATTCAAGATTAATCGACCCTAAACGAAATTTCTAAATTTAGATTTACATTTAAATATTCACTAGTATGTATTAATGTACTAATTGATCTGATAATCTCTTAATTTTAATTTATGAACAATAGCCTATTCATTTTTACTAATTTACTTATTATTGTTATTGTTATTGTTATTGTTGTTATTATTATTATTATGATCATCATCATCATCATCATCTTCATTATTATTATTCAACACAATTTAAATATAATTTATAAGTACTTCATAATTTATGGCAAGTTCTTGATTTTCTAATTTAAATTCATGTTAAATAATATTTTCATTTAACAAATAAATAAAAATTTAAAATAAATTTGAATACACATAAACTATAGATTAGAATTATATATATATATATATATGTGCATCAGTACCGATCGATTTGAATTAACACAACATATAATTATATAATATATATAAACATTGATAATTAATAGTGGAGTATATATATATATTTGGATGACAAATCAAAGAAAAAATTTTGGAAAAAAAATATTTCAATTGATAAAATATTATTTAGGATCCACACATATTTTAATGAGATTTTGTGGATCATTTGAATGTTTAAATTATACAAGTAAAACATTTCTAAAATAAATATGAAGGATATAATAGTAAAACACTAATAATCATTAATTAAGGATTTAATTCAAAATTTACCATATAATGATAACATACCATAATTATGAAATTATGACCGGCCACAGGGTGGCCGAATAGCATCACTCAATCATCAATAATCATATATGATTAAGGATAACGACGTTAGTGGGCTTGTCGAAAATTAATCTCCGCGTTCAACAAACTTCTCTGAACAGCCTTTTCAACTTCTGCTGCTCTCATTCTCATCTGACAATTACCAAATTAATTAACCACTACTACAAGTCTACAATTAATTAAGAAATGAGAGAGAGAGAGAGAGAGAGAGAGAGAGAGAGAGAGAGAGAGAGAGAGAGAGAGAGAGAGCATATTGTGTATATATATATATGCATGCACGTACCCAGCATGTGGTTTGAAAGTGGAGTGTTGCAGCAAAGTGATGGTGGAAGAAGGTTGATTGTATTGATGTTGTTAAACAACCAACATTCTTCAAACATCTCAGAACCTCCAACATTGAATCTACTGCACAACCAGGATTCTCCACTTTTAAATCCAGTTCACATTTTTCTTTTTCAAATGCTTCATAATTATAAATCATCTCCATTATCTCCTCATTTCGCCTCCTCAATTCGTCATGGCGCCGTCGCAGCTCCTCCACCTCCTTCACCGCCGTTTCAAGTATCGACTTCTTATCGCTCTGTCCAGTAGTAAATGTAATCAATCATATATACCACCATCCACAAATTAAACACTACTAGCTTGAATATATAATATAAAATTAAATTAATCTTAAATAGAATTGATTAAAATTAAATGGCATCGTTTATCATAATTTCTTAAACAAAGAATTAAAATATGCGCTTACGTACGAACCTTGGTTCCTTGCGGCAGCAAGTGATGCAAGGCCAGATAAATTTGGCTGTGCTTCTTCCTTCTCATCCTCTCCATCATCATGTGCTTCATGCTCCTCTTTCTCGCTTGTTGTGTCGTCGTCGTCGTTGTCTCGATTATTGGATTATTCCTCAAGAACTCTATCATTCTCTTGTTTGCATTTGGATTACTATTACTATTACTATTGCATGCATGGCGTTGAAGGGGAAGCCTCATCGTGTATCTCTCAAAAGCAGTTTCCCTAATTGGCTGCAGATCAGGAGTTTCAATTTCTTCCAGCCATGACATTATCTCTGAACATTCTTGTAGTACCAAGAATTCGTCGTCCATTCCCTTTTTTTTCCCCGGCCCCTTCAAAGATTCAAGATAATTAATTAGTTTTGTTTGTTTCAACTTTCAATGGTTAATTACTACAATTATATATATGGTTTGAGGTTTATATATATATATATATATGGTCGGAAAAAACACGTTTGTTCACTCAGAATTTTTTTTATTTTATTTTTTGTCTTTGGAATAATTAATGTTGTGGTCTTTATTGAAGTTTTTTTTTGCTCTCTTGGAGGTCAAATTAGAAGCGTGGACAATTTTCTTTGGGCAGAGAAGTTTGACTTCAAATAGGCATGCACTCTCTCGTTTCATATGTACTAAGGAAACGTGGTGGTCCAAACTTTTGATGAGAATACCATTAAATTACAAGATTTATGTAATAATGTATTATTAAGTTTGAGATAGTTGCCTAAAAACATAGCACGTACCTTTACATTGTAATTATATCACCACGTTTTGATTAGTAACATTAATTTATAAAGTGTCCATAACTTTTTTATGCAAAATTTATCTTATAAACGATTCCGTTTTATTCTGAAATTTTGGAATACTTTAACTGATATAGTTTTTTTTTTTAGTAATTAACTGTTATAGATTTAAACGTGGATATGTAATTGAATCGAATTTGTAAATTATGATAAAAAAAAATGCGATTTTTCCGGATTACCACATTAATGTTTATGTATAGTATGTCGTCTAATTAAAGTTATGGTTTCAATTTTTTTTAGTTCATGGTTTATATATAATTGTTTAGTCAATAATAATAATAATAATAATAATAATAATATATAAGTAATCAAAACTTTGCAATTTAGCAAGTTGCAGTGTGTAAAATTATAATATTCTATGGGCGCACCGCGGGTCGAGCGTGTCCCCGCGCACATGATTTTTGAGAGCTTTAATTCTTGAAACGTCAAATTTAAGAGAGAGAAAAAAAAGTTTAATTTATTTTAAATTAATTTTTTAGGGAATTGATTTTAAAATTTAAATTATGGTTATACATTTCCTATGTTGCATTTAATGAGCACTGATCATTCTCATCTTTTATGTGAGTTTTAATTATTTTTATAAAATTTAATTTCATTTAGGGTATGCATGCATGAAAAATGAATGTTTAATATTTTGCATCCGTACTTATTAGTCCAAGCAAGCTAATGCAACATTTTAAATGAAAGATCATGCGAATAAATCTTTAATTTGAAGTGTATTTTTTACATAAATTCGATTACAAATGAAAAAGAAAATTGAAAAAATTAATGACGTGACACTGACTTGAGCGTGACTTTTTTCCCCGTTTTACATTAAACATTCCATAACAATCGCTTTCATGCCATCTTGAATTGATAGGTTCCATTAATCATGTACACATACAATTTATAAACTAAGAAATTAACATTCAATCACCTTCATAACATTTAAGAAATTATCAAGAACAATTATTTTAGGTAAATTACACTTTAATACTTATATTTTGGACATTTTTTTTTAAATAAAACACTTTTTCAAAATTAGCAAAATAATACCCACTGTTTTTTGTTAATTTTGAAAACATTGGTATTTTTTGAAAAGGTACCCAAAATGTAGGTATCAAAGTGTAATTGAACAGAGAAATCTCAAAAGCGAGGTTTGTATGCTTGATTTAGATTGTAAATTTCGATATCGATTCGATGTCAAATATCAAAATTGAATGAAGTGTCTGAAACTCTTAAGTGTTGGCTATATAACCATGATCTCAATTTATTCGAATGGCAACTATGGATGATACAATTGAACCTCGAATTGCACCGCCAAAACTTTCAGTGTTTATTTGTACCATTTCTCCTTTTTTTTCCTCGTCTGTTTTTTATCCCATGTTCAACCCTCTACAAATTCACAATTTCATCAATTTTTTTCTCATAAGCCTCACTGGAGACTGATTCTCCGACCAATGTCCTTATTTTAAGAGCCAAAATCATGCATAAATAATTAAATATGGTAGAAATATGCTGAATTAAACTTTTGCTGTGAAAATATTTATAAAAAAGGTGAAATTGCGCTTTGGATCCTACACTCTAAAATGAAACTCTGCTGGCAGGGAATCAAGAATGCTGTATTCTTCAATCTCAAGCAGAAAATAATCAGAATTTGCACTCTTCAAAATGATTGAAGTACTATAATTTCATTCATGAAAAAAACTTCTACACATTGCACACCTTGAAATGTATGCCTTTTGCAAGACTAGCCGAGCCATGTTGTTGTGTTCAATCTAATATCTATGAACAGACTAGATCAAGGTTTTCTTGCATCATACCTGTGTATGTTGTTCGCCTTCCACGAGTGTCGTTCCAACACGGTGAGCGCCCATCGTTCTCTCTTTTTCACCAGCATTGCTGATCATTTCAGCCCTCAGAGGCTCTGCAGATTCTGTATCCCCTTCCTCTTGAAAATCGTAAGGAAAACTTGTTTCTGAATGGACATCATAAATTGAATCGTTGTTCTCATCAACCATGTCATTCTCGCCATCTGAGGTGTCGAGGAAATCGTCATCTCTTTCCTCCTGTAATAGATTGAGCAGAACACTGAGGAATAAGGGCATATGTCCATTTGGTGCAATTCTTGGGCGAAGCCAAAAAAAAATTGCAGAAAACATTTTTTCACGAAGACAATAACAACTTCCGTTTATGAGCGTCTCCAAATCTATTTTTTCAATTAACACAGTTGAATGGGAATCAAAAAATAACTCCCAACCTCACTGTCATCTTCAGTAGGGTAAGCTAATTCCAGTTTGTTGTACAATTTTTCGTCGCCTTGTTCTTTAACAGCTGCCATTTGTTCCTACAATTTTCAAATAATAACTTTCACAAAATTCATCAAGGGTGAAAGTATAATCGGAAACGGGAGAAAAAAAAAGAATGTTAAGTAATAGCAATCCAATTTGACGTAGATAATGAGCAAAAAGCCATACGATTTCAGATGTTAGCTGATTCGCTCTTGTTCGCAAGGTGGAAATATGGTTTAAGAGGGCCTGCGAGACAATGCAATATGTACGTCAATTGCTATAAACATCAGAAGCACAAGCAACATTTTAACGGTA
Organism: Perilla frutescens; assembly: GCA_026008535.1. NCBI lineage: Eukaryota > Viridiplantae > Streptophyta > Magnoliopsida > Lamiales > Lamiaceae > Perilla > Perilla frutescens. Next base: position 7,180,907 of record BRKX01000013.1, on the reverse strand, counting down.
AACAAGAACACAATGATGATTTCAACATGCAGATTCCTGGTCTTTTGGAGTACATAAATATTATCAAAAAAGAAAAAAAGACACCAAATCAATCGAAGGCAGAAGACTACTTAGTTATAATGTCTTGGGCTCGGGAGGGGAGACGGCTTAAACTTAAAAGGGAAATAGACAAATTAACATCTTATCTTATGAAAAAGAAAAAAGGATCACGACTGCTTTACCTTAACAATACTAACTCATGTAATAAGAATGAGAAAACAAATAATTTATGACCTGCTTGAATAAACATGCAGAAGTGGCATTATATGCTAAAAGGTTGAACGAACAAAGTCAGGTACCTGACTCCTTTGAATTTCAATTGAACGTGCCAATGCTTTCCGTTTGGTCAACAGGTTCTTAGGCCTCAGCAATGGCGGCCGCTTATAATCCCTGCCCCGGAAAACAATTATTGCATATCCTTTGGATATTTTATCAACTGAAACCAAGACACCGCCGCTTTCAGCTTCAAGGGCTAGTGCAATATTCTTGACCTCCTCAATGTTTGGAGCCTTAACAAGGATCTTGACTAATTCCCGATATTTCCAGTGCAAGTGCATGTTCTCCACCGTGCCCCCAAAAACTCCACGCCTCCCTGAAATGAGACTATTTGACAACAATGCCCACAGATAAAACCAAAATGCTTTGTGTGGTAGACAAGTTTTTACCGAGAAGTAAAAATGCTTTCATCCTTAACCCAAGCTTCCGGAACATAAACCTTTCTTCATCAGTGAGACTTTCTGGGTCTTCTGCGCTGTCAGCTGGATATAAAGATTCCTCCACCTTTGACAAAGCTCGTTCAGCTCTCCTTAGCCTTCTTTCAGCCTGTTTAGAGAACCTTCAAGTTATTTACTAGGGAATAAGTAAGTACTCCTAAGATTCAGAACCGGTACGAGAAGAAGATCAATTCAAACATTTTTTCTTATCCATCATCATCATTTTTTGGTGAAACACTAAAGAACGTCAGTGAGCATCAATTGAAGCCAAGACTAGGAGACTTACGTAAGCAAGCTTGTTCTCAAGCTTCCTCACAAGGCTGCCATGCCGCAACAGCTCTGCTTCTCTCATCACCTTCTCCTTTTCTTTATCATCCAGTTGTTTGGCCCATCTAGTGTCTGCATCTAGACTTTCTTTAAGTGTACCGGCAATTCCAGATTCATCGGTCTCTTCCACACTAGGTTTGACCCAGGTTGAGGCTCTCAACCGTGCTTGTTCTTCTTCATCCTGTAAAGCATTCGCTAACCTCTCTTTTTCCAGCAATGCTTCAGCAACATCTGGTGACAAAAAGTCCTTCCCTCTATAATACACAAGGAAATCCTTGTTTCTCGAGAGCAGCGTACCCCCAGTTAATCTCTGCATCAGGTACAAAGTTGTTATCCCTATTCATATTTGGTTAATTAAGAATACATTTAATTATGATTCAATTACTAATACACCAGGATTAACTTAATGTTATTTGATTGGATGTTTAGATGAATTAGAACACTCAACAAATTGATTAATTAGAAAATTAATAATTAATTCATTCCTCTTTAATTATAGATTTCATTGTGGTCCCAATAATATAAATTTATAAAGGTTTACTGTGTATGAACAGACTAATAAGAATAACATCTTGACTGAATGCAGAAAATCAAAGCATAGAAAACAAGTCTAAGGAATACTAAGAACATTACTATTCATGCAAAGTTGTATATTAGCTCGTCAAAGGTACTGTGTTGCACTATTGCACATTTGTAAATAAGAAAGGAGGAACTCATCGGAAGATGAAATGCACAAGACACGAAACATTTAGCTAAAGTTCTTAGGATTGATTGACATAGTTACTCCCCTAAGATTGACAATCTTTATATTTTTAGGAATTGATTGTTTAGCTTGTTACTTCCTTATTCATGTTGAAGGGATATTAGCTAACTTGACCAATTGTGGGTTACCTTCAGATCTTCTGCCATTCTCTCACTGGTTGTTAACTGAACCCCACGTTTAAGTGAAATTTTTGCGATCGAACTTCTTTCCCATAACTTTACCATGGCTGCAGCTAATCCTTGTTGCTGCCTGCTTCTTCCTGGAAATTGTGAATCATCATCAATATTATAATAATACTTTTGATTATAAAATGTCTTGTTTACATAAAAAGTTGCATACCTAATGCAAAATGTGGTGGCAGCACTCTAGCAAGCCTTCGTAAAGCAGTCGCCTCCTTTACTGAAAGTGTTGATCTCACACCATAAGGAAGTAATCTAAAGGGAGGTTTATAACCAGGGACGACTCCTGGGAGCAAATCAGCATCTACCGGAAGAGGACCATCTCCTGGCCAATCTGCATACCTTGGGCCTAGGCTATCTAATAGCTTATCCACTTCATCTTCATATCTCACTTCAGATGATGTTTCAGGATTTGTATCATTCGGCTTCATGATACCCGGTTCAGCTTGAGCAGTATCCTTGTTAGCTAAAGAACTGAAGCTGGAAGAATCCTGATCAATCTTCTCAGTCGTAGATGGAGACTTTTGAGATGTTTCATGTCTTTTAAATATCCTTTTCTCCATGCTAACTGGTTCAGTTTGAATGGCATCCTTTTTAGCTAAAGAACTGAAGCTGGAAGAATCCTGACCAGTCTTCTCAGTGGTAGATGGAGACTTTTGAGATGTTTCGTGTCTTTTAAATACCCTTTTCTTCAACTTCAGTGCAGGATCCTCATAAGTTACACCTCTATAAAGCGAAACGGAAGTCCCAGATCTCCAGATAACCAACCCACCAGTTTTTCTCTAAGCAAAAGAAATACATTGTCAATTAAAACTACCAACATTGATGTTTTTGACAACTTTGGAAATAAGAGGATAGAATTATGCTGACTATTATTAATTCTAGTACCAGTGCCATAGCTATAATAACGTTTCAATATATTCAGCCAAGAGAGTTGGTTAATGAATGCAAAAGATGCAATTCCAAAACTGATCAGGAAAGAATAAAAAGATAAGTCAGTGATGAAATAAATCTGCACACCTCAGTTTAACCTTTAAGACATAACAAAGATGTACAGCAGAAATGGAGGATAGAATGGCACTAAAAAGTTTTGTGATAATAAAGAAAAACCAACAGTTTCAGCCACTCAAAGTACATGAAACAAATTCTAAGTCAGAGCGATAATAAGGTTTTTCACAATTTCCCTACTATGGTTATCATATTTATGATCAAAGCCTAAAGTTTCTACATGCCCTAACAAATTAAAGGGAAAACTCGAAAATCAATTCATGATGATCAATAAATTATATTTTTAATAAGAATTAATGATCAATAAATAATTAGTCTGATTACAGCGTTGGGAACTACACTTCAAGCAGTTATCATCTAACACACAGCAACACCAGAATACACTAAAACTAAGTTATCATCAACAATAAAATACAACAGATACTGAAAAATGTTTAGCAAGAAGCTCACCTCCAAAATATCATGCACACGTCTCATATTGAGTGCAGGAGGCCCTTCAATCTTCAACCTTACAACCTCAGATGATTTCCACTTCTCATGAATCATCTCCACAACCTGCTGTGTCACCCCTGCTCCACCAACCCTTGTTTTATTCTTTACCCTAAGAGCCAAATTCCTCAGTCTATCTAGCTCCGACTGAGGAAGAGTCATTTCTGCCAAACTACGGTTCTTTCGACTATCCACACTCCCTCTTTGCTCACTCGGATTATTTTTCTCCCATGGAAACCTCACCTCCCCATTACCACGCCCAGATACACTCTCATCCCCAAAAGGGAACTTTTTCGAAAATCCACCCCTCGTATTAGGCAATAATCCTTCCTCAACATAGAATATATCCTCTACAGATCCCTTTTCAATCACATTTTTACTGTCATTATCCTCACTAACATCATCCATGTAACCAAACTTCTTCAACTTTTCAACAATCCTCTCCATTGTACTACCCCCACTACTAGTACTAGTACCCTCTTCGGCGTCCGAACTCGAAACATCCCCTCTGTTCCTATAATTCGCCACTGCCTGAGGCCTCCTCCCTTCATTTGGCTTAGCACTGACATTCCAATTATCCAACCAAGAACTACGAGACGAAATCACTCTACTTCTACTACTATGACTAGGCTGTGAGCTCAATTCGTCACAAGCAAAACCAATCCCACCATTGTTTTTCTGCAAAAGATTGAATCTTTTACGAGTATTTTTCCTTGGTCTGAAATTTGAGTTGCTACCGTGATGGATTGCACAAAAAAACTGTTTCCTGGCAGGAGTGAAAGGACTGCAATTGAAGAAATTTAGGGTTTTTCTCACATGGAATTTGCACGCTGAACTCTGCAATGAATCCATCAAGAAAGCATTTTGGGGATACAATTGGCAGCTGGGCATCACAGCCATTCTCATATTCTACGCACATTTAAAACTACGCATTAAAATCAAACTGTTTTTGTACATAAATTTGGTGAAGCAGATATTAAAGAGGGATAGATTGATGAAGAATTGAAAAACGAAATAACAAAAAAAATTGAAGGTTTTTGGGAGGTTTAATGGTGGGCTTATGTCTACTCTTCAAATATCATCTTGTTTTCTGTTGGTGTCCGATAAGCCAGATGCGCATGCTAGATTTTTATGTGATTTCTCACTAACTTGTACGTTTAACCCATACCCGTAATCCGTAGCAAAAATAGTTGAATTAAACGGGTCGACCCTGTTCGTTTAAATCTGGATAGGGCTGCTGGACTGCAGTTTCGCCTCTTCCCTTGGGTGAGTTTTCTGAAAATATGATTTATAAAAATGTGATTTTGAGGAAAATAAATGTAACTTATTATTTATAATGTGTTTGTAACTGTTGAAACCGTTTAGTTTGTTAATATTTTGGATATAATTTTTGTTTTGTCTTTCTTTATTTAATTGTGCAGGAAGTAAGTTGGTTGAGATAGTCTAGGAAATCTGTTGTGCTTGATCAGTTCAAAGGGTTGATGGAGTCAAGATAATATTTGTTGCGGAAGTTGTGGGTGTGCGGCGCAAGTCAAGGAGAGAAGATCATGGAGAGATAATTCGGTTATTTGGAGTAGAGATCAAGTAATCATTTTGTATAAATAGGAATCATTTAAATAGAGATAGATACGAATTTATATAGAGATATACCAGATCTGTATTAAGAGATATTGATTTTCTACAAGTGTTAGTTAAGACAACTTTAGTCACGACCTTCTGTGAAGGAAGAGATAAAGTGTCTTAAGTTTAATAAGAGTTTACTTGTAGTGTTTTTGTAATTCACAAATTCATATAGTGAATATTTTGCCATAAGGCACTTCGCGAGATTATAGAAATATAATCTCGTGAAATTTTTCAATCCATTGTTTGTTTCTATATTCCGCTGCATGTTCAAAGTTGTCTCAACTTTAGATACAACTTTGATCACAACTCTGTTAGAACCGAGAGTTCGGTTTCTTCAATTGGTATCAGAGCTTACACTTGATACACTAAGTGGTGATCCTGTTTTTGTAAGTTCAATGGATTGCACAAACCCGCTGTTCAACAAACCTCCTGTTCTCGATGGCATGAACTATTCCTTTTGGAAAGTTCGAATGCGAGCGTGCATCAAATCAATTGATGCAAGAGCATGGAATGTAGTTCAAAAGGCATGGACGCATCCTAAGACCGTAGATGCTGAAGGAGATACAATTCGTACCCCTCCAGAAGAATGGACCAGGTCACAAAACGAAGATGTTACCTTCAATGACAAGGCACTCAACGCAATTCAGTCTTCCTTGGACATTCAGATGTTTAAACTCATAAGAAATTGTGAGTCGGCCAAAGAAGCGTGGGATATCCTCCAACAACATTGCGAAGGAGATGTTGGAATTAAAGAATCAAGACATCGTATTCTCACCACAAAATTTGAGAATATGAAGATGGGGGAAGATGAAACTGTTGGAGAATATTGCAACAAATTACTTGAGATTGCAAACGAGTGCACTGATCTTGGTGATCCAATCACCAACAAAAGGTTAGTTTCTAAAGCTTTGAGAACTCTAACACCTCGTTTTGATATGAAGGTTGTTGCTATTGACACGACAACGACTACTGGATGTTTGGACTTCACAAAGCTGATGAATGACCTGAAGACCTATGAAATGGAAATGAATGAGAAGGGCGGGTCAAAGAAAAAGGTGTTGGGGATTATGCCCTTAAAGCAATTGTGAATTGGTTTTATCTTATTTATAAAAGCGACATTTATTTTCGAACTAATATGCTTCTTGTATGCATTTATTGTACATCACAGAAAATCTCTAGTTTATTTAATGTTACCATAATCTTAGTATATAAGTGTTGTATACAAGAGGATTAAAATTATGGAAAATAAACTAAAAATGAAGTCCGTGACGAATTTAATTAAAGTATGGGATCTTTAATTAAAATGTCACTAATGCAGCCCGATGACATTATGAATGTGATCGTTTTATCCAAACCGTTGATGTGGAGACATCCAGTTGGGTGCATTTATATATGATATGATCATATAGGACTTGGACCGATTTAACTTAATTATTCCTTCAAATTCCGTTAAAGAAAATGAATATTAAATTAAATCACAAGATGATCATATGTGAATAATCTTAATCCTGAGTGATTATAGACTCATGTTTATTTCAATGTGATTCTTAATTTGTTCGTTAAAGTTTGTTTGCCAACATTCTCTAAACTTGCATTTTAGATTCACGTTTGAATTAAATAGTTGGGAATGTAATTTACAGATATGGAATCCATTCCTTCTTTTGAGAAGAAGAAAGATAATTCTCTCATTTTTTTAATTCTGGAACTGAGTGATTAGAGATCTCTAATTTATAAATCGTTTATAAATTAATCGCTCACTGGTGAATTAATGGTAAATGAGGAAAAGAAATAATTGAAGAGGTTAACGGATATTACATGTCTTCAATTATGAATTATCTATGAAGGATTAATTCATATTAAATGATTAAATCAATGGACTGCTCAAATTCGTAGAGTAATATGTTCTATAGTTAAAGAGAGTGAAATTCTGAATTTTTAGTGGAATAATATCAGAATTAATAAGTTGAATAAATTAATTAAAGAGTTTAATTATTTATTCAATTTATTAGAACTCTTGATTATAGGTCCATGGTCCCCGATTCGCCTTCCTATTTTATTGACAGGATAATAATAATATTTAAGTTCCTAAAGTGTTATGAAAAATAAGCTTTCATAAATTTTGGGTTTATGTGTAAATATTAGTTAATTTCGGGAATATATGATATTTCGCAGTTTGACTGTGCTGGGAATTAAATAAATATGAGATATTTATAATATTTACATATTAGTAATAATTAAAAATTATTTAAGATAATTATTAATTTGGGAATTAAATAAATATGAGATATTTATGATATTTACATATTAGTAATAATTAATAATTATTTAAGATAATTATTAATTTGTTTCCTTATCTTTTATGATTCTGAATCTGTTTAAGATAGGAAACCGATATGTATTGAGATTTGACCTAAATCTAAATATATATAACATAAGAGAGAAGAGTTAAAGACAGCACAAAAAAATGTCGAGCATATAATTCGCGTTTGACGTGAATTTTTGAAAAAAAAAAGGAACGAAAAGGAATTGATTTTTCCAAAAGAATCAATTGTCGCCATGTTGCTTATTAACGAAATCAAAGAAGTTTGATTTTGTTTTCTCTTCTTCTGTTGTGTTCATGTATTTAATTCAGATTAAATATCCTCCCTATACAATAGTCCAATTCTACGATTTCATGTGTTGAAATAATTGTAGAAAAATTAAGTTAGGAACTTAATAGATTTATTTCGGTGCCCACTCACTACCGTTCAAAGGGAGGATCGAATCGGAAGATCGTGGTGTTTACGAGCTTCAAGATTCAGAGGTTGATCGAAGAAGACGAAGGAGATTTAAGAAAAATGTATTTTCTTTATCTCTCCTTTAGCATAAATAAATTTAATTCGCATGGATATTATATTTTTATATCATGATCTATTGTCTGATTTATACCGCTTCCGCTCCCATTCGATTTGATCGAAAAGACGGATTTTATTCGACCTGAAATTTATTTCAGATCGGTTTAATTTCCAACAAATGGTATCAGAGCCAGGTTGTTTTGATATAAGAATATGATTCCATGGAATTAAATTTATTTAGGAGTGGGCTATAGGATTTGATCTTAATTTTTATGATGAATGAATGGATGGATGCATGGATATTTTTGGATTGATGCCTTAAATTGGTTTTTAATAGGATCATGATGTACACCCTAAGTTTAAAGGGTATAGAAGTTGTAATTTTATATAGATTGGATTTTGTCTATCCCTCCCCGATTACCCCGCTATGTAATTTACTTTTTTCTGTTTAGATTTAGGGGTGTAATTAAGGCATCGATCCAATTCATCGTTTATAATTTCTTGCAAATTATTTTATGTATATGTGATATATGTGCCATGCATTATTATGTCATTCATGAAACCCACTCCGAGCATGTTCATAATTTTAAATAGTTTAATATTATGATTGATCTATAAGATAGATATAATCTATGAGATAAATTATTATTATTTTTTGTGATGGATGATTTAAATATGATTTTTATGAAAAATGAGATTTTAATTAAAAAAATGAAAATAAAATAAAAATACCAGTATGGTCCATCGGGGGCAGCAATCGAATTGTTCGAATTTTAAGATAGACTAATTCTGTATTTTTCTTGTGTTTATTTTTGTTCTTTTTTTGGATCATCCTAATTCCTTAATTATTTTGATAATTTAAGGATTTGTTATTGTCTAAAAGTTAGATTGTTGAAAATTAATTTTAATCAAATAATCAATAAGATTGGTTTTTGTTAAAACATATGATGTTTTATAACTTAAAAGTTTATGAAACTTTTATTATAAAATTTTGGTTAGATAATTTATTTTAATCTAATTGTTAGATTGAAATATAATTATTTTAATCAAATAAACCAATAAGATTGTATTTTATTAAAACATATGATGTTTTATAACTTAAAAGTTTATGAAACTTTTATTATAAAATAATGAGTGGGAGAAGGTTTTATGATAATAATACCTACAGTCTCCACTATTGATAAAAGCAAGGTGAGATTTTAGTGACGCCTCGCGACGACTAGCTTTCATCCCCCTACGGAAGGCTTTCACTAAAAATCAATAATCAAGGCTTTGTCTCTGAAAGGATAAGTTTTTGAAATTTAATTCTTAATCTTCCTACCCTATGTCGGCGATTATGAATTAGTTTTAAAAGACTGAAATAGTAGGTCACACTCATAAAAATATTAATAAATTATTTGTTAATATTTTTGACTAAAATAAAAGGTGATTAATAAAATAAATGAAGATATGAGATGTCTTGATTATTTATTTTATTAATGGAGATTGTCTCTATTTAATTATCTTTTGATTTGACCTACCCTATAGCGGCATATCAATTGTGAGATTAAATTACCTTGGAATTGGTAGGATAAATTGTTATTGCATCATGCATCACATTTATGATTCCTAAAGTACATGTTATGTGATGTTTGTTCTTAAATTTATGTCGCTTTATTTATTTTTCAGCAATATATCTAGTCCAATGCTTGCACTGCTTCATGAAAAATTATCTGGTGACAACTTTGTCAAGTGGAAAAGTAACATTAATACTGCACTCGCATGTGAGAACCTGAAATTTGTTTTGACTGAGAATGTTCCGCCTGAACCCCCTGCAAACGCCGCTCGTAATGTACGAGATAATTATGAAAGATGGGTTATGGCAAACAATAAGGCTCGTGCATATATGCTTGCCGGTATGAATGACGTGCTTAGACTAAAATATGAGAATTCAGAGACTGCCCGTGGAATGATGGAGTCTCTGAATGAGATGTTTGGTCAACCTTCTATTCAATTAAGGCATGAGGCTATTAAGATGGCTATGAATGCTAAGATGAAGAAGGGACAGTCAGTGGGAGAACATGTTTTGAACATGATCAACTACTTCACTGAAGCCGAAACCCATGGTGCAACAATTGTTGATGGCACCCAAGTGAGTATGATTTTGGAATCACTCTAACCTACTTTCCTGCAATTCAAAAGCAACTATGTGATGAATAAGTTGAGTTATACATTAACTCAGTTGCTGAATGAATTGCAAACTTTTGAGGCCATTTCAATTGGAAAGGTCAAAGAAGGGGAGGCAAATGTTGCTGAGAATAAGCAATCTTCTTCTAAGAAGAGAAAAGGCAAAGGTCAAGGTGGACAATCAAAACAAAAGAAAAGGAAAGTTTCTTATGAAAGGAAGAACAGTTCTTCAAAGAAACTAAATGGAAAATGTTTCCATTGCAGTGAGGATGGACATTGGAAAATAAATTGTCCCAAGTACCTTGCTCAGTTAAAGGAGAAAAAGAAAGGTAAATTTGATTTATTTGTTCTTGAATCTTGTTTAGTGGCTAAAGATTCTTCTACTTGGGTAGTTGACTCGGGCGCTACTAATCACGTTTGTTCTTCTTTGTAGACGCTTAACTCTTATGAAGAGCTAGCAGATAGTTCTTTCACTATACGAGCAGGCAATGGTGCAGTGGTTTCAGCAAGAGCAGTGGGAGTTGTTAAACTTGATTTCATAGATAGGAATCTGGTTTTGAACAATGTTTATTACATTCCTAGTTTTCGTAGAAATTTGATTTCTGTTTCAAAGTTGCATGAACAATTATTTTCCCTTTCTTTCAGTAATAATGAGATTATTATTTCCAAGAATGGGCGTAATATTTGTAGTGCAAAAGTTAAAAACGGACTCTATTTAATTAAGCCAAACGAACAACCACTGCTAAATGCCGAAATGTTTAGAGTAGAACATCCTAAAAGGCAAAAGGTTTTTCATGATAATGATACATATCTTTGGCATCTTAGATTAGGTCATATTTCACTAGATAGGATAAATAGGCTAGTAAAGGATGGTCCTTTAAGAGAGCTAAATGTTAGCACTCTCCCTATTTGTGAATCCTGTCTAGAAAGAAAAATGACTAAGAGAGCTTTCACGGCAAAGGGGTCTAGAGCCAAAGAACCTCTTGAGCTTGTACATAGTGATGTTTGTGGTCCTTTGTCCACACAAGCTAGAGGTGGTTTTGAGTACTTCGTCACTTTTATTGATGATTACTCTAGATATGGATATCTTTATCTTATGCATAGGAAATCCGAAACTTTTGGCAAGTTTAAGGAATTCCATGTAGAAGCTGAAAAGCAGCTAGGTAATCTTTGAAGTGTCTTCGATCTGATCGAGGAGGCGAGTATATTGATACCGAGTTCAAAGATTATTTGATAGAGCATGGTATTTTACACCAACTCACAACACCTGGCACCCCTCAGCAAAATGGTGTTGCTGAAAGGAGAAACCGGACTTTACTTGATATGGTTAGATCCATGATGAGCTACTCTACACTGCCCGATATGTTTTGGGGATATGCGTTGTAAATAGCGGTATACATTTTGAATGTAGTTCCATCTAAGTCAATCCTAAAGACACCTCTAGAGTTGTGGAAAGGGAGTAAACTTAGTTTACGCCATTTTCGCATATGGGGGGGTGTCCAGCACATGTGCTTAAAGGAAAGACTGAAAAATTGCATCCATGATCAGAAGTGTGTCTGTTCATAGGATATCCCACAAGAACAAGAGGAGGTTTGTTTTATGATCCACAAGAAAAGAAAGTAATAGTTTCGACTAATGCTATCTTTCTTGAAAATGGTTATATGCAAAACTTTCAACCTCGTAGTAAAGTTGTACTCAAGGAGTTACTTAATGATAAGATCAAACCACAGTCCACGAAAGTTGTTGGTGAAACCACTAATGATACCACTGAACCAAATCAGAATATCATGGCACCTAGACGCAGTGGGAGGGTGATTGTTCCACCAATCCTCTATCGTCAAGATGAAGAGGCAAATGTTGCCATTTCTGATGGAGTCGATGATGATCCATTGACATTTAGATATGCGATGGAAGATTCTGATAAAGAGAGATGGCTTGAGGCTATGAACCAAGAAATGGAGTCTATGTATTCCAATTCTGTCTGGGCTCTTGTAGATCTACCTGAAGGTGCCAGACTAATAGGGTGCAAATGGATCTATAAGAGAAAGAGAGGTGTGGATGGGAAAGTAGAGACTTTCAAAGCAAGGCTTGTGGCTACGGGTTATACCCAAAAGGAAGAAGTCGACTATGAGGAGACTTTCTCTCTTGTAGCCATGCTTAAATCCATTCGTATACTTTTTTCAATCGCTGCATGTCTTGACTATGAGATATGACAGATGGATGTCAAGACGGCCTTTTTGAATGGCTATCTAGATGAAGATATCTACATGCAGCAACCAGAGGGTTTTGTAGCCGAAGGGCAAGAGCAGAAAGTCTGCAAATTGCTTAGATCCATTTACGGACTAAAGCAAGCCTCTCGGTCTTGGAACCATAGATTTGATGAGACCGTTAAATCATATGATTTTGACCAAAACATTGATGAACCTTGTGTCTACAAGAGAATCAAGGATGGTAAAGTGGCATTTTTAGTGCTTTATGTGGATGATATTCTACTCATTGGGAATGATGTGGAAACGTTATCTGCAATTAAAGATTGGCTGGCCAAGCAATTCCAAATGAAAGATTTGGGAGAAGCGAATTATATTCTTGGAATTCGAATTATTCGAGATCGCAAGAATAAATTATTGGCACTGTCTCAAGCATCTTATATTGATAAGATGATGTTGCGTTATAGAATGCAAGATTCCAAAAATGGTTACCTACCAACTCAACATGGAGTCGTTCTCTCTAAGGAACAGTGTCTTAAGACACCTGAAGAGGAAGAGAACATGAGACACATACCCTATGCCTCTGCAGTAGGCAGCCTAATGTATGACATGTTGTGTACTAGACTCGATATTTGTTATGCGGTGGGTATAGTCAGTCGTTTTCAATCAAATCCAGGAATTGATCATTGGATAGCAGTGAAGAACATTCTTAAGTATCTTCGGAGAATGAGAAACTATATGCTTATCTATTCGGGTGATGACCTTCAAATAGATGGATACACTGATTCTGATTTTCAATCAGATAAGGATAATCGAAAGTCGATATCGGGGTCAGTGTTTACTCTTGGTGGCGGTGCCATAGTCTGGAGAAGTATCAAGCAATCCAGTACTACAGACTCCACTATGGAGGCTGAATATATAGCAGCTTCTGAAGCAGCTAAAGAAGCAGTATGGCTAAAGAAGTTCCTTACTGATTTGGAAGTTGTTCCAAATTTGGATAGACCAATCACCTTATATTGTGATAATAGTGGTGCAGCAGCCAATTTAAAGGAACCTCGAAGTCACAAAAGGTTAAAACATATAGAAAGGAAGTATCATCTGATCCGAAAGATAGTACAAAGAGGAGACGTGGCAATTCTCAAGATTGTGTCTGCTGACAACCTTGCTGATCTTTTCACCAAGACTCTGCCTACAAAAGTGTTTGAGAGGCATATTCATAATTTTGGACTCAGAGACATGTCCCATATGCTTTAGGGCAAGTGGGAGATTGTTGGGGATTGTGCCCTTAAAGCAATTGTGAATTGGTTTTATCTTATTTATAAAAGCGATATTTATTTTCGAACTAATATGCTTCTTGTATGCATTTATTGTACATCACAGAAAATCCCTAGTTTATTTAATGTTACCATAATCTTAGTATATAAGTGTTGTATACAAAAGGATTAAGATTATGGAAAAATAAACTAAAAATGAAGTCTGTGACGAATTTAATTAAAGTATGGGATCTTTAATTAATATGTCACTAATGCAGCCCGATGACATTATGAATGTGACCGTTTTATCCAAACCGTTGATGTGGAGACATCCAGTTGGGTGCATTTATATATGATATGATCATATAGGACTTGGACCGATTTAACTTAATTATTCCTTCAAATTCCGTTAAAGAAAAGAAACATTAAATTAAATCACAAGATGATCATACATGAATAATCTTAATCCTGAGTGATTATAGACTCCTGTTTATTTCAATGTGATTCTTAATTTGCTCGTTAAAGTTTGTTTGCCAACATTCTCTAAACTTGCATTTTAGATTCACGTTTGAATTAAATAGCTGGGAATGTAATTTACAGATATGGAATCCATTCCTTCTTTTGAGAAGAAGAAAGATAACTCTCTCATTTGTTAATTCTGGAACTGAGTGATTAGAGATCTCTAATTTATAAATCGTTTATAAATTAATCGCTCACTGGTGAATTAATGGTAAATGAGGAAAAGAAATAATTGAAAAGGTTAACAGATATTACCTGTCTTCAATTATGAATTATCTATGGAGGATTAATTCATATGAAATGATTAAATCAATGGACTGCTCAAATTTGTAGAGTAAATATGTTCTATAGTTAAAGAGAGTGCAATTCCGAATTTTTAGTGGAATAATATCGGAATTAATAAGTTGAATAAATTAATTAAAGAGTTTAATTATTTATTCAATTTATTGGAGCTCTTGATTATAGGTCCATGGTCCCCGATTAGCCTTCCTATTTTATTGATGGGATAATAATAATAATAATAATATTTAAGTTCCTAAAGTGTTATGAAAAATAAGTTTTCATAAATTTTGGGTTTATGTGTAAATATTAGTTAATTTCGGGAATATATGATATTTCACAGTTTGACTGTGCTAGGAATTAAATAAATATGAGATATTTATAATATTTACATATTAGTAATAATTAATAATTATTTAAGATAATTATTAATTTGGGAATTAAATAAATATGAGATATTTATGATATTAACATATTAGTAATAATTAATAATTATTTAAGATAATTATTACTTTGTTTCCTTATCTTTTATGATTCTGAATCTGTTTAAGATAGGAAACCGATATGTATTGAGATTTGACCTAAATCTAAATATATATATATATAACATAAGAGAGAAGAGTTAAAGGCAGCACAACAAAATGTCGAGCATATAATTCACGTTTGACGTGAATTTTTGAAAAAAAAAAGAACGAAAAGGAATTGATTTTTCCAAAAGAATCAATTGTCGCCATTGATAAACTGAGATTTTACACTGATTTTGATACACTTTTGTGTCGAGTTTGAATTGGTTATGGTGTGTTTTATCTTAGTTTATTTGTGTTTTCATGCATTTGGAAGTTTGGTATTACTTGTGCGAATTTTGCAGGAATTGTACTTGGAAAGATGGTGATTGAACGAAGTATGGAAGTCCCGAAAAAATACGTGAAAAAATGGCCGAGAATCACGGTCCACGTGGCAGCTCGCGGGTGAAGACCTCAGCCATCAACTGTCGAATCGTGACAGAGACTGGGGTGCTCAGAGGAAAAATCGCAAGTCGCGAATGAGATCGCGAATCACCAAAGGCCATTCACTGTTTGATCGCGACAGAGACAGGGGTCGTCTTTGGAAAATTCACGACTCGGTCGTGAATATCAGTAGCGGTCACGAATATGATGACAGCTGGATGCCACGTGGAGTCGCGACCCGAGTCGCGGCCGACATGCTCGGGAGCGAGCTCGCGAATCTTCAAGGTGGTTTAGCTGTGGTTTCCTACTTTGGATCAAATTCGTACTTAGTATAAAAAGGGAGAAATACACGAAAATCACAGACAGAAAACCCTACTATAAGTTTTGGAGCAGAGAAAAATAACGGAAAAAAGGCTATCGTGAAGGACAAGCTCTAGGAATTCGAGGAGTACAAGATTAGAGGCAGATTTAACTTTCCGGGTTTTATTTATTTTTATTCTTGTATTTCTATGGATTGTTGGATTGGATATTTATTTATCGGTTTGACTATGGATAACTAAACCCTAGTGTTCTAGGGTTGTTTATGACTCAATTATGAAACCAGTTAATTAATAGAATTCTTTTGTCTATGGTTCTTCTCATGCTTTAATTATTCTTATTTTGGATGTTGTGTTGATTAATTGGCCATTAATTGATGCAATTAGAGTGTTAATTCATAATTCGAGAGATGAATTTTAGCATGAGATGTTGAATAATTAACTTAATAATTGATAACACTCGAGAGAGTTGAGATTATTTACGAGAGCTTTTGACATGTTGATCATTTTGGAGTTGCATATTAGATAATAAATGGAGACATTATTATTTAATCTGTAATCAACATTTACATTTCTCTGAGAAGGGATTGTATATAATTTTGCGGTTGCTCTAGTGTGAGGTGAATCTGAATATAGTCATTGAGTTATGTTAATTAAATAGGTGGAATAGTTGATGATTAAACAATCCTAGGATGCGCTTTTTCTCCTGGTAGTTTTACTTGTTATTTCTTTCTTGTTTTATGCTTGTGGTAGTTTTATTTATTTTGTTTTGTTAGTTCAGTTAATTTTACATTCAACATTTTGTTAGTTTAGATAACAGCTGTAGAATAAATAGAATAACTAGTGATTAGATACTGAGTCTCTGTGGATTCGACCTTGTTCACCGCTTTGCTATTAGCCTCGCTGTATACTTGCAGTTTAGGTGAAAATAAATACCGAACAGCCATGTTGCTTATTAACGAAATCAAAGAAGTTTGATTTTGTTTTCTCTTCTTCTGTTGTGTTCATGTATTTAATTCAGATTAAATATCTTCCCTATACAATAGCCCAATTCTACGATTTCATGTGTTGAAATAATCGTAGAAAAATTAAGTTAGGAACTTAATAGATTTATTTCGGTGCCCACTAACTACCGTTCAAAGGGAGGATCGAATCGGAAGATCGTGGTGTTTACGAGCTTCAAGATTCAAAGGTTGATCGAAGAAGACGAAGGAGATTTAAGAAAAAGGTATTTTCTTTATCTCTCCTTTAGCATAAATAAATTTAATTCGCATGGATATTATATTTTTATATCACGATCTATTGTCTGATTTATACCGCTTCCGCTCCCGTTCGATTTGATCGAAAAGACGGATTTTATTCGACCCGAAATTTGTTTCGGATCGGTTTAATTTCCAACAAAAGGGAATTGCTCTGACAGCTGGGTCAACTTCAAAGTCAAATTCAGCTTATGATGAAGAAGAGAATGAAGATCTTGAAGAGATCAGTGAAAAGAATCCGGACTATGCTTTTCTCACCAAAAGACTAAACACTCTCATCCGAGCTAACAGAGGAAAACAACAGAAGGGAGGTGCTGAACAACGCAAGCCTCATCATGACTCGTCCGGACCTTTGGTTATTTATGAAAAAATGAACTCACCTGGAAAAGAACCCAAGATCATGAAGCGTGCTGCATCAGATCACTTTAGACCAAAGGAAGTGAAAGATTTCTCCACTGTTCAATGCTATGAGTGCAAGGGCTATGGGCACTTTGCAAACGAATGTGCAAACACTTTTAGAAAACTTGGAAAGCCTGTCACATTCCTATCCCTTAGCGACAGTGAGCTGGACACCTCGGGGATATTTGTGGAAAAAATCTCAGATGATGCAAACTACGAACACGCAGCCTTAACTGCAGTATGTGGCGGACTGGACAATTCAAAGCTTACAGAAGTTGAGATTACTTCTAACAGGTATGATGAGTCCTATTACGAAACTCTCTTCTGTTTTAATACTGTGATAACTACTGCAGATGAGGAAGAAGAAGTTATTGAGGAAGAAACTCTAGAGTTGCTAATAAAGTTGCAGGAACTCTACAAGGAGTTGTATGCTAAGTGGATCAAACAGTGTAAGGAACTTGAGTTACTCAATAAGGAATCCACTAACCAGAAGGCATCTCTTGTAAAGTTGGAGGTAATGTTGACAAAGAAAGATGCAGAGATTTATAATATGAGGATTCAACTCAATCTTGCAAAGGAAACATTTAAAAAGTTCAACACGGGTACTTCCAAACTTGATGAAGTTCTTGCATACACTCAGGTAACCTCTCATGGCATAGGTTATGATAAAACTGTAAAAACTGCCTTTACTTAAATCATGTCCACCAATGGAAAACCTTTTGTGAAAGCTCAAGAAGCACATCCCACTTCATCAGTGAGTAAGAAGCGTATAAGATTTGTTTGTCACTATTGTTTCCTCCCTGGGCACATAAAACCTTTCTGTCATAGGTTTCTGCAAGAACATAAAAAGGAGATTCATTTGAAGATACAAGCCTCAAAATCAGGTTTTTCAGTCAAAGATAACAGAACCAAGAACTTGGTTTGGAAACCCAAAGCTGTCACCAAAGACACCTGTAAAGTTATCTTCACTGCATCAGTATCTGATGATTCGACAACTTGGTACTTTGACAGCGGGTGTTCTCGTCACATAACTGGATCTCAATGTTATCTGTCCAACTATCAAAAGATCAATGGCAGCGAAGTCACATTCGGGGGAGGAACAAACGGCAAGATTGTAGGACATGGTATCTTGAACAGTCCTGGTCTTCCAAAGCTGGCTAATGTATCACATGTTCAAGGCCTTACAGCAAACCTCATCAGTATCAGCCAGCTCTGTGATGACAACTTCACTGTCATCTTTGATAAGCAAAGTTGTACTGTGGTTGACACCGATGGCAAACATGTGATCTCTGGGGTAAGATCTTCTAATAATATTTATGAAACTAAAAGAAAACGCTGTTTGAGTGCACAGGTAAATGATGTACAACTTTGGCATCAAAAATTGGGTCATACAAATTTCCGCAACATGGAGAACCTTCAGAGACTCAATGCTGTTCTTGGAGTGCCAAAGTTGAACATATCAAATCCAAGCCTATGTGGAGAATGTCAAAATGGAAACCAAGTCAAAGCCTCGCACCCTGTTGTGACAACTTCCGAGAGACCTTTTGCCACTCAAAGCTGTTTTGAATTGCTTCACATGGATCTTATGGGGCCAGCAGAGGTAGAAAGCCTTGGAGGTAAACGGCATTCATTTGTGATAGTTGATGACCTCTCCAGGTATGCTTGGGAAAAATTTCTAAGTAACAAAGGTGAAACCTATGATGCGTTCTTAGAATTATATGCTAAGGTTAGAAATTTCTACCGTTCTTGTGTTAAAAGAATTAGATCTGACCATGGAAGGGAGTTTGAAAATCTTCAGCTCTTAGACTTTTGCATAAAAGAAGGCATACATCATGAATATTCTGCTCCTAAAACACCCCAGCAAAACGGTGTGGCTGAAAGGAAGAATAGAACTTTGCAAGAGATGGCCACTGTCATGTTACATTCTAAGAAGTTGTCCAAACGTTTTTGGGCTGAAGCTTTAAACACTGCATGCTATGTAAATAATCGTGTAAACTTAAGAACCGAAACCACCATGACGTCATATGAAATTCTAAATGGTAGAAAACCAAACCTAAAATATCTTCATGTTTTCGGTTGTGTTTGCTACATTTTGAATGATAGGGATTATTTATTCAAGTTTGATCCCAAGAGTGATAAAGGTGTGTTTATTGGTTATTCGCTTAATAGTCATGCTTACCGAGTCTATAACCTCAGAACAAAAACTGTTATGGAAAGTGTGAATGTAAGATTTGATGATTTTGCCAGCCTATACACTCCTGAAGAAGATACTAACGATTTGATTGAGATACAGGGAAGGACATGAAAAACCATTGAGATAGAAGGAAGAGTCAACCCTGAAGTTGAGCCCACTTCAGAGACAGATGAGGATACACTTACAGAAGGATCTGGATCAAAACCCTCCTTAAACGATTCAGAGATTCCAGAAGTAGTTCAGGGAAGCACTAAAAGAGACCCACCAAGCAAGATTCGCAAAGATCATCCAATTGATCAAATCATTGGAGATGTACACGAAGGGGTCAGAACTAGAGGTAAAACTCCTGCTAACTACAAGGAAATGGTAAGGATGGTATGCATGTATTGTGTATTAATGAAGTTGGTACTGTTGTCTTCTTATCCATGATTGAACCCAAGAACGTAAATGAGGCATTAAAAGATGAGTTCTAGATAAGTGCTATGCAAGCCGAGTTACTTGAGTTTGTTAGAAACAAAGTCTGGACACTTGTGCCTAGACCTTCTGGGATAAACGTGATAGGAACTAAGTGGATCTTTAAGAATAAAACTGATGAATTTGAAAATGTCATTAGAAATAAAGCCCGCTTAGTTGCCCAAGGTTACACTCAAGTAGAGGGGATTGACTATGATGAGACTTTTGCTCCCGTTGCTCGAATAGAGTCCATCAGGTTACTATTTACTATTGCATGTTATCTTAACATTACTCTCCATCAAATGGATGTTAAGGCAGCATTTCTAAATGGAATACTAGAAGAGGAAGCTTACGTGGAACAACCCAAAGGTTTTGAAGACCCAACCAATCCAAATCATGTGTATAAATTACATAAAGCGTTGTACGGACTTAAACAAGCTCCAAGAGCTTGGTATAGTCGGTTAACCGAATTTTTGCTTGAGTTTGGATTTTCCAGGGGTCATGCTGATAGAACACTATTCCTCAAGAAAGAAAAAGACTTACTCACGATCACTCAAATCTATGTTGACGATATAGTTTTTGGATCAACAAGTGAGAAAGCTTTGAAGGAATTTGTTGAAGCAATGTCCACGTCTTTTGAAATGAGTATGGTCGGTGAGCTTAGCAATTTTCTTGGACTTCAAGTCAAGCAAAAGGAAAATGGCATTTTCGTCTCACAGACAAAATATGCCAAGAATCTTGTAAAGAAGTTCGGTCTGGAAAATGCTAAACATATGAGAACTCCCATGAGTACGACTGAAAAGCTGACGAAGGATGCAGTTGGACCTGAAGTTGATCCAACTTTATACAGGTCAATGATCGGAAGTCTCCTCTACCTGACTGCTAGCTGACCAGATATCATGTAAAGTGTGTGTGTATGTGCTCGATTTTAGTCCTGTCCTAAGGAGGAACACCTTAAGGCGGTGAAGAGGATCATTCGGTATGTAGCCGGAACATGTGAATTGGGTCTATGGTTCACAAAGGACACAACTACAGATCTTGTTGGATACAGTGATGCCGATTGGGCTGGAGAAATAGATGATAGACGGAGTACAAGTGGAGGATGTTGCTATCTAGAAAACAACCTCATCTCTTGGCACAGCAAAAAGCAAAACTGTATCTCATTGTCCACAACCGAGTCCGAATATGTGGCCGCCGGAAGCTGTTCAACACAGTTGATATGGTTGAAGTCAATGTTGGATGATTATGGATTGGAAAGCAACCCCTTGGTGATGCTCTGTGACAATACAAGTTCCACCAACCTTGCAAAGAACCCAGTTCATCATTCTAAATCTAAACACATCCACTTGAGGTATCATTTTATTAGGGATTTAGTTGAAAAGAAGCTATTAAAGTTAGAGTATATTAGTACATATAATCAACTGGCTGATATGTTTACAAAATCTTTAAGCTATGAGAGATTCTCAATTTTGAGAAAATCTCTTGGCTTATGTTCTGTATGAAAAGTTGAGATTGTCCCAACTGTTGTCACACTTTTTGTATATCATAGTTAACTGTGAAGTTGGACAGATTCGAGGATGAAAAAGCCTGTGTTAAGGTGAAACCATGATCGTTCTTATAAAACCATATAACTAGATCAAAGATCTTAGATAAATGGTATCTGTAAGATTCTTTTGGTTATTCATCTATTCATCATCTGTTTTTCTTCTTAAAAAGTTTTCTATGATGTATCAAAAGTAAGCTGATAATATAATTTTCTTGACAATAGTTGGTTAATTTTATATAAAAAAATAAAAATAAATAAAAAAATGAGAAAATTTTGAAAGTCAGTTGAATGTATCTGGAAGTGTATCTTACTCTATCTTTAATATCTGTTTTGACTATATCTTTAATATGATTTATTCCTATTTTTAAGGAGGCGGGTATATATATCAAACTTATATATACCTCCTTATGTATGTGGCGAATCATTTCTGAGCATTATATTTGATAAGAGTCTCTCTCTCTTCGTCACTATCTTTTTCTCTACTTTCCTTTTGATTCACTATTCAAGAAAACCCTTTCGTCTCCTCTAACCCTTCTCGAAATTTGCCTAGCACATCCGCCATGGATTCCGACGAAATGCGCCAAATACAAGAACTTTTAAGTGACCTTGAAGCTTCTGCTTACCTCCGTCATCTAGCAACCTTCCCGCTGCAGTCAATTTTGTCTCCGCCGATTAATTCTAACCCTTTTCATTTTCTGACACCGGAATCTACTCCAATTATCCATCCGAAAGTCCTCCTATCTCCTTCTAGAGGTAATGCTCCTATGGAGATTTCTCCCGAATTAGGAAGCTGTTCGGAAGTTCAGTCCAAAACTCTCTCTCTACCGGCTCCCTCTCCAGTTTAACCATTCTCGGTCTCACCATCTTCAGAGCAGGCTATAATTCTAGCCCCCAACGGAGTAATTATGTCGACCTTTGATACTCCAGGTCTCGACACTCAGGTCCTCTCCGAAGAGCAAATCGACCCGCTTTTTCCTTCCAACGAAGGAAATACATACAATGAAGGTCCGATTGAGGTCCCATTTTCTGAAATCGAAGAAGAAGCCCAGGTGGAGGTATCTGCAAAGACTACTCCGACACAAACTCCTCTCAAGAGGAAATCGAAAAAAATCAAAGAAGGCTTCTCTAATTAGACGGTCCAAACGTCTTCACGTAACCGGAAGTTCCTCAAGGACTCCGGTGGAGCCCATTGAAATCGTCAGTGAAGCAGAAGATAAGGAGAAGAGTGAGGAGTTGTTGGAGAGTGATTCGGGTGAGCAGACACTTTCTATACATGGGTCAGATTCCGATGTCGGTGAGGAAGTTGAAGAGACTGTTGCTTCAAAGAAGGGTAAGAGAAAGATGCATTTCTCTTCTCCTTCGAAAGTTCGTGGGAAAGTTGTGAAGAAAGTCAAGCGCAGTGTTGCTCCAGCTGAGGAGGAAGCTTACTCAGAATCTAACTTAGAGGTATCAAAGGCTAACTTAATCTTGTTTTATTCTGATCTTGCTAAGCGTAATTGGGATTTCTTCAAGAATAGGGAAATATTGAATGATCGTGCGGTTGATTTAAAAGATTTTTCTGGATATAATTTGGTTGAGTTTTTGAAAAGGAGAAAAGTGTTGGGAAGTGTTACATATGCTAGGCCCTATGTTGCTGAAGTAGTTTAGATATTTCTATGCAAATTTATCACATGATTTTGGAAATCAAGCCTCTAAGCAATATGGAAAAGTTTTTGTGCGTGGGAAGGTATTCACAGTTACTCCGGCTAGGATTAACAAATTTCTGGGAATACCTAATGTTGTTGAAGCTGATGAGGAAGTTGATGAGGAGTTGGAGGCTAAGATGGCCGATGTGTTGATTGGAGGCCAAGCTGAATTGTGGGTGGCTAACAAGAAGCCCAATAGGCTTGCTTTAGTTCTCACATCACTGTTTTCTACACTTCACAAAGTTTCTGTGTCAAACTGGATTCCTACTTCTAACTCAACGATGGTGCCATTCGAGCATGTTTGTTTGTTATATAAGGTGTATATGGGGGAAAAGGTGAATTTAGGGCAACATATTTTCAACTCCATTGCCGAGATTGCCATGACAAAATCAAACAAGAAGTTGGTGGTCACCTCTCTTATATATAGCATGCTGTTGGACCAAGGGTTTAAGGCAACAAAGAAAGATGTTTTAACCTCCAGACTGTCCAGAAAGCCTTTCTAGCCGACTCCAGGACCCGTGATCTTCCTTGGATTGATGCTGCTGAAACTGCTCCTTCGTCTTCTGATTATCTTTGCTCTATTCCTGTATTTGTTTTGCAGGAACAAATCCACTTCCTCACTGCGCAGATTCAAATTTTCGATAAACAAAGGCGCGTGTTCCAACGTCTCCTTTCTTCCCAAAAAGGGGGAGAAGGCACAAGCCGGGGAGAACGACATGGAAGTGAGGATGAGGATGATGAAGAGCAAGAGGAGTAGGGGCAGTAGAGGGCGCGATTGTGTTCTGTTTTAATGATGTTGGTTTTTGTTCCTCGTATATGTTTAGGGGGAGTTTAATTATGTTTGGTTTTTGCTGAATGCTTGAAGTTGTTTTGGGAAGAAAGACAAAAAGGGGGAGATTGTTGAAACCGTTTAGTTTGTTAATATTTTGGATATAGTTTTTGTTTTGTCTTTCTTTATTTAATTGTGCATGAAGTAAGTTGGTTGAGATAGTCTAGGAAATCTGTTGTGCTTGACCAGTTCAAAGGGTTGATGGAGTCAAGATAATGTTTGTTGCGGAAGTTGTGGGTGTGCGGCGCAAGTCAAGGAGAGAAGATCATGGAAAGATAATTCGGTTATTTGGAGTAGAGATTAAGTAATCAGTTTGTATAAATAGGAATCATTTGTATAGAGATAGATACGAATTTAGATAGAGATATACCAGATCTGTATTAAGAGATATTAGTTTTCTACAAGTGTTAGTTAAGACAACTTTAGTCACGACCTTCTGCGAAGGAAGTGATAAAGTGTCTTAAGTTTAGTAAGAGTTTACTTGTAGTGTTTTTGTAATTCACAAATTCATATAGTGAATATTTTGCCCTGAGGCACTTCGCGAGATTATAGAAATATAATCTCGTGAAAATTTTCAATCCATTGTTTGCTTCTATATTCCGCTGCATGTTCAAAGTTGTCTCAACTTTAGATACAACTTTGATCACAACTCTGTTAGAACCGAGAGTTCAGTTTCTTCAGTAACATAATAAAAAATTATGAGAATTCTCATTTTAATATTCTTTTATTCAAATTAATCAAGTAAGTTTATTAAAATAAATTAATAAAATATTACAGACTTGTAGTCTAGGGGTATTCTTCACTCATTTTATGAAGAGAGGCCGGAGTTTGATCATCATTATTCTCTTATAATTAAAAAAAATAAAAAATTAACAATTACTAAAATATATAAATAATTAAAGATAAATTAATAATTAAAAATTGTATAAATACAAACGTACACAAATCATTGATTATAAAAAATTGTATTAATTTACAAAAGTAATTGTACTGTATGTGTGTGTGTGTGTACATATAAATATATTTGGTTAACATCATTCAAACACAAATTATTACTTATGTTGAATTTTATTGTTGATTCTAAAGTCGAGTTGCTCGTTGTTTTGAGTTTGTCATTTCTCCACCGCCAATTACAAATATATACATGTATATATATATACATACATATATATATATATGATAATCGAATTTTAGTAGGTCTTTTATTTTTTCAATTTTTAATTTTTCTGTTAAAAGTCAAAAATTTATAATAAAAACTAACAATAATCCACAAAAAAAATTAAGATAAAAAAATATTTTCAAAATTTTCAATTTTTTATTGAAAAATTATATATACAATTTTAATAATAATTTGTAAAAATAATGGATGAAAAAAATTAAATAATCAAATAGTCTAACACAAGATTCCTAGAGGCAAGTAAAAAGAATACATATTCCAAGTAGGTAATCAGAATATAGGGAAATTGTATTGGTTTCCTTGTATTTGAGGATTCTAATTACTTTCCAAAATACCAAAAAATTGAACCAAACACATAAATTTAAAAGGGGGCACACTTGTGTTAGACGGTCTAACAGATCTCTTGTGTTAGACCGATATTATTTGACCCAATAAAGTGGTTCCCCTCCTTTTTCCTTTTATTTTTTAATTTTCTTTTAGTGCTATCCTTCCCCTTCCTCTCTTTTCTTTTATTTTCAATTTTTTCCGATTTTCTTTTTTTTTCCCAATAAAATTTATACCCTAAAATAAAATTAGTGAACCCTAAAATTAAAGTGAATTATAATTTATTTGAAATAAATATAAATGATACCGTAAAATTAAATTAATAAATCCTTAAAAAGCACAAAATAAAATCCTAACAACCCCCCCTAAAAACCCTAAAAACACAATAAAAAGCCCTCAAAAAACCCCCTCCCCCAAAAAAATTAAAAAGTACAATAAAAAATCCTAAAAACACCCCCCCCCCCCAAAAACCCTAAAAACACCCTCAAAAAGCACACTAAAAAATCCTAAAAAAACCCTCCCAAAAATCCTAAAAAACATAAAATATTTATTTAAAAAAATGAAGAAAGAAAGTGAGAAGAAAAGAAAAAAAGAAGAAGAAAGATGAAAAAAAAACTGGGCAGCTACCGAAAGGCCAAAAATAATAATAAAAAAACTGTACAGGCGCGTGGGATACACGCGCCGTGCATGGGGCCCCGTGTAGCTCACGTGTCTGTGTGTGGAAACGGGTTTTGGGAGGGTTCTGAACGGTTTTGGGTATTATTTGACCCGTCTAATATAAGAGACTCATTAGACGGTCTCATACAAGTTTTTGTCAATTTAAAAATAATGAATCAGATTACTCTCCAAACTCATATTCCTTGCCAACCAAATGAGCACATAAGGTTGGAAATCAAATCAAATAATTCAATATTCGATGCGTTTGAATTTTGATTCAACAAGCACATCAAATAAGTTTGAATATAATTCTGGGTTTAACAAGGTTTAAGGTTCCAAGTAAAAATATAGTGAGCAAGTATAACAATACCAGACTATTCGAACTCGACTTATGTTCGACTCGATTAAAGCTCGTTTGAGTTCGACTTGATAGGTAATCAAATAAGGACAAACATAAATTTTAACACTCAATGGCATTTAAAACAAGTTTGAACAAGTGTATGTTCAAACTCGACTTGACTCATTTACAACTCTAGTGACACATTCTGTGTTACACTATCAAATTATGACTTTAACAATAGTTATTATAAATGTGTCACACTATCAAATTATGACTTTAACAATAGTTATTATAAATATAAAAATTAGTTATAATATAATCAACCATACTCACAAAATAATTAGTTAAAAATACAAATTTTAATTATGCAATATAATAACCAATTGTTGATTAAAATTTAAAATTAAATACTAAAAAATAATTATATGATCCTAGTTTAATAAAATGAACTCTAATTAATTATTATAAAATTAAAACTAAATAACAAAAAATGAAATTGAAAAAAATATATAAGAAAAACTCACAATTTGATATTGGAAAAGGAAAAAATTACAATTTACTTCCCAACGTTTGAATGTTTTAACAAAAATAATCCAACGTTTTAATAATTACAATTTAATTCCCAATGTTTGGATATTCTAACAGAAATAACCCAACGTTAAACATTAACAATTTAATTCCTAACGTTTGAACATTTTAACAAAACTGACACGATAATTCAAGCGAAAAAATAATTTGATCATTTTTTTCGACAAAAATGTTAGTCTGTAATATGGGTCTCTAGCTCACTTGAGAGTAAATGTGATTAAATTCGACCGAAATATTTTTTTTAGCTTACAAAATTGGGGCATTCCCGTTAAAATTTTCAAACGTTGGGAATTTAATTGTTAATATTAAACGTTAAGTTATTTCTATTAGAATATCTAAATGTTGGGAATTAAATTGTTATTATTAAAATGTTATGTTATTTTTGTTAAATCCTTCGAATGTTGAGAATTAAATTGTAATTTGCCCTTGAAAAATAGAACACACCACAAACTCTATAACACGGATCCCAAGGGTAAATTCCATGGTGAGGGGTCACTCACGTCTCATGCATGCATGGTCATTATATCATCGGTATAATTTCATTTTTTGTTCCATTAGAATATGACCAAAGCAATTTTAGTTGTATATCTGACTTTTTTTGTCCCAAAGTTTATTTCCTCGGACTTTTTGGTCCCAAATTTTATTTTTTTGACTTTTTGACCCCAAAACTAATAACTCACCTGACAACCGTTTGTGGCTATTAGTTTCGAGACAAAAAAGTCTAAACATAAAATTTAGGAACAAAAAGTCGAGAACATTATATTATGTCAATGTGTGTGTTGTAATCGTCTGATATAATATAGATATGACATGTTGATATAATATTACGTCATTGTGTGTGTTGTAATCGTCTTATATTTTTTGTCGTAACTTTTATTTTTTAGACTTTTATGATCCCAAATTTTATTTTTTTACTTTTTTTCGTTTAAGAATTAACATTCTCGAATAGTTGTGAGGTAAATTGTTAGTTTTTTAACTAAAAATCGAAAAAATATAATTTGAGACCAAAAATATTGAGTAAGTAAACATCAACACCAAAAGAAAGACAAATATAAAATTAAAAGTATTTTGACTATATTCTAATAGAACAAAAAAGTGAAATTATATGGTATTTTATCACCTTTTTTTACTTTTTATCGCATAAAAGTACAACGGTTAATATTGACATATGATGTTAATTCATTTATGAACCACCAATTATGAGTCATTTTCATAAAATTTTCGTCTAAAATCTAAAATTTTAGTTTACTCGCATCTTCACGATTTAATTATTCTGCTACGAAATATTGGAAAATTAAATTGAGCTTATTTCTAAAAAGCAGTCATTGGACTTCAAAAATTCCTCAACTACTTTTACGATTTGATGCGGAATTGACTCAAAACCTTGACTCAAAGTTAGTTAAAAGTTTTTTTTTAGGGAAAATGAATATTCGAAAAAAATATTACACTTTTTTACCATTAAAAAAAATGAATATTACGCTGAATATAAAGGTTGGTTTTTGAACTTCCGAAAGTTATTACAATAACTTCAGAAAAATATATTGTTAGTTTCTGGAAAAGCAAATGAAACGAAATAATATTCCCGTCCTAATTATACAGTCAAGTTTCTTTTCGCACGTAAATTAAAAATAGTTATGAAAATAAGATATTAAATTTTAACTTTCAACATTATCCTTCTTCAAAATTAATGACTTAAAAAGTTTAAGTGATTGATTTTTAATTTTCAAGAACTAATAATGATATATTTATACATTATTATAAAAATTAATAAAATTTCTAGTTATAAGTAATCCTTTTTTCGCCCACTTTTGGCGAAATCTTAATAATAATAATAATAATAATAATAATAATAATAATAATAATAATAATAATAATAATAATAATAATAATAATAATAATAATAATAATAATAATCCTTTAAAAACTAAATAAAACCGAAAATATTCGATAAAGCTGTCGGGAAAAGCAAATGAAACAACGCACCTTAAACAATTTCCCCCCTCCCTATTTACTGTATATCATTTAATTAAGCTCTGTGATCCAATTCGTTTACAGGAAAGTAATTCTCTCTCTCTCTCTCTCTCTCTCT
Organism: Perilla frutescens; assembly: GCA_026008535.1. Taxonomy (NCBI): domain Eukaryota; kingdom Viridiplantae; phylum Streptophyta; class Magnoliopsida; order Lamiales; family Lamiaceae; genus Perilla; species Perilla frutescens. The sequence goes on along the minus strand of BRKX01000013.1, from coordinate 7,151,704 downwards.
CTCGGTGAAATACCTGATGCGAATTTTCTCTTTAATTTCAATCCAACTGCGTTATCACTGAGGTAAGAATTTTGCTCATCCTCTACACATAGAGATGTATGTAACACAGAAAATAATGAGTTCGTAGTAACGCGTGAATTTCTGTGCTTAAGTTAATTTATTTTTTTCTACTGCTTTTAGATTATTATGTGTTCATTAACTTGGATTTTGGTTTATTTGAGTTCAATCAAATTCATGAATATTGCTAATTTTAGTATGCTTTCCGCTTTTACCCCTCGAAAGATGTAGATGTATTACAGTTACGAGATAGTTTTTAAATATTTGAAGCAAAATTGTTATGTTAAGGGTTAATTAAGTGAAAAAATTGATATGTGTACAATACAACATTCTTTGTGTCCGTGGAGATTCGTGAGTTTTTGGGAGTCATAGATGACGGTGAACCGCATTTTGGAGTTGTAAACCACTTTAAATGTTAATAAGTGTATTGGATAGTCGTGTTACTATATGTTTAGATGGAGATTATGCTTCACATTTTCCACAATTGTATATAAATGATGGTGCATTTCCGTTTTGGACCACTAAAATATGCGTGGCTGGGAAGAATACTTGTGTATTGAGTAGTTACTTAGACTTATAACTCGTTTTGGTAGATGGCTACAGGATTGTTAGAGTTGGATTAGGATTCTTGGATGAGTTTGCTGATTCAGCACCTGTTTCTTCATTATGTTATTTTGAAAAACTGTGCCTAAAAGTGCAAGATTTTGACGGATTATTATGATGTTAAATACTCAAACTCTTGGTGAATTCTGAATTTCTGATACTAACATCCTTGGAATTTCCGACTTTCTAAGTCTTCTCCGTTTAATTGTGTTATTAAGTTTCATGAACATAAGTTGTTGTCTTTAATCTATGTTAGTTGTTTATCTAATTTTGTGTTCTAAGTTAACATGGAGTTTCATGAAAAACGTGTTGATTAAGTCCTCAAATGCATCTGATGTCTCCGCATCTAGAAATTGTTTTCTCGTTTTATGCAGGTAATTGATATGCTGCGTGAAATAATATTAACCAAACAAGTGGTGATTTCTGTGAAAAGCTTGGATGAAAACAAAGAGGTCCTAGCAAGCTTTATAGTAAACCGCCTTCTAAAGCAGCTGTCCTATGCAAAGGCCTGTGAATATGGTTACTTGCTTGCAGTAACCAAATTGATTAGTATAGGGCGTGGGGATAGTACATTCTGTTCAGAACACATCCTTTTTCCAGTGGACTTTTCCTGCCGAACCTTTACACCTGTGAATGGGGAGGTCATGACTGGGATTGTGCATAGAGTACACCGTCGTGGTGTTTTTCTCAAATCTGGACCGATGAATGTGGTTTTTTTAGCAGATACTGAGATGCCAAACTACCACTATGTTTTGGGGGGAAATCCAGCCTTTGTTCGGGAGGATTCATCCAAGATTGAGATTGGTGTGGTGGTCCGTTACATGGTTCTTGCTGTTAGATGGAAACAGGACCGGTTGAGAGAATTTAGAGTTATGGCAAGTATCACTGCTGATGGCCTAGGGCCAGTTTCTTTGAATGGATTAGATGGAATGGATTTGTAGAATGCAACTAATATTATTTTGATTCTTCATATATGTATATATTATGGATTCATCCTTCAAATATATGGGATTTTCAGTTGAAAAAAAGTGGCCTGGTGGCGAAGTTGACTGCTATCAATGTCCAGCAGTTTGCTAAGGACCTTCTAGCTAAGTTTTCTAATGCTTGAAGGTATAAGGAGGTGAGGTAAGAGTTGCATTGCAGAGTTGCACGGGTAGAGTTGTGACAAAAAGATTGGAATGTGGACGAGGGAGAGAAGAACAAGGAAACTGGAGGTGGAGCTGGACTTGGAGATGAGGTTATTGTGAATTATTAGCTGAAGCAATCTATGGAGGGATCTAGTCATTTACTGGACTTCCACATTCCACAGAGTACATAGCAGGTAAGTATAGACTTGAAGTTGATGTATTTGCAGAGAAATTCTATGCTAGCGGTTGGTGTATGTACGGTACTACCCGGAACCACATAAATCGTGGCACGTGATCGTTAACATGTATTTCCTTCACTTCTGACATAATTAGAGGAACTCCAAAGATTATACAAGATTTGAGATGGTTTTCTTATCTTTTATTATGCTGAGAATTTGTAAGTACATCTCTCTCAATGTATGCATGTTCTCTTCTACTATATATGTTGAGTTTGTGTTTTTCTCTCAATGTATGCATGTTCTCTTCTACTTATATGTTTCAATGTTGATAATCATTTCTATGTAAGACCTTATTTGTTCACGAAATAAATTTATGCGCCCATAAGTTCTTTTACAAAAAGTAAGGGGGCTCTGATTTATTTTAAGCAATTCGAAAAGAGATCTTAATTTAAACAATATCTTGTATCAGTCCTAGTACACCAAGAAACGCCATCAACATAAATGAAAACTCACATTATTCCAGATTAGTGATTACTAATTTGATTTAATTATATATCATGGATAATACGAATCAATTACGGTAAAATACCAAAATCTGGCAAAACAAAAGCTAAAATGAGCTGATCTACAGACGTTGCAAAAAAATGTTCCATTTCACAAAATTATTGTTATAAAAAAGCTTCACTCATTATCTGATCTATAATCCAGAGCTAGTAACTATAAAGATGGGCATACCATCAACTCTCAGGTTAAGTAAGGGGCGAAGACTAAACTTTCGTGGCGGCAGCGATGGTGGTCTGGGGTTGATGGTCGTGGTTGTAGGATGGGGGTGGGGGTTGCAGGAAGGGTGAAGAACAGAAGATGCAAACGACGCTGGGATGAGAGTTTTTTTTTAATTTTATTTTGTGGTGCAATAAGTAATAATGGTAATGCAAACAAGTAATAAAAGGATAAATAAATTATTTCATATTTATTTTATTTTTCATTTAATTATTTAATGGTGCAAAGAATAAAATAAGTTGTGCATTTAAAAACTCCCTAAAAAAAAGAAAAAAAGAAAAGAAAAGAAAGAAATGACACATGATAATATTATTAGTTGGACCTTCCCTTCTTCATTAAAATATATAACTTGCAGATATCTTAATGGTCGATGAAATTTCCCAAATTTACAGTCGGAAGTCGGAACCTAATCCAGCAACACAATTGATTGGAGCTCTCTCTCTCCTCTTTCTCTCTCTGATCTGCTGATATGGGGATACTGTCAAAGAATCTGCTGAAATCACTCTCCAGTTCGAGGTTCGTCTCTTGTTCTACCATCAACAATCCCTCTCTGTACATTTCGAAACGCCATGATCACCACCTCAACAGCGGCGGCACCGAAAAGCTTCTTCTGAAACGTTATCATGGCACCCCCGTCGCCCCCACCCCGCCGCCGTCCACGCCTACGCCTACCCCCATTATTTCTCGGCCCTTTCGCCGGAGAATTTATCACCGACTAAAAAGATCTAGTTACCACTTTTCGAGCATTCTAGGGTTGTTGTTGGTAGCTGTAATGGGGTGGTGTGTTTGGACAACACCATCAACGAGTCTGTGTTTTGGAACCCCTCAACCGATGAGGTTAAAATAATTGAATCCGGTCATATGAAAAAATATTCACCCATAGTTCCCAAATATTCTTTTTCTAGTGGTTTTGGGTTTGATTCCAAATCTCAAGACTTGAAGCTCATTAGATTTATTTCTAGTTTTTGGAATAGTTCGTATGAATTAGAAGAATCGATAGTTGAGCTCTATTCACTGAAAAGCGATTCTTGGAAGTACCTGAATGATCATGCTGGTTCTTTTGTGTTATGAAATCCTTCTGCTTATGTTAATGGCTGCAACTATTGGTTGGCACATGAGATTGATGGTGGGAGCCATTTTGTTCTGTCGTTCGATTTCGCAAGTGAAGAGTTCTCCACACTCTCTCTGCCCTGCGTTGGCAAGACTTTAGGACGGTCACTCCATTTTGATTTTGTCGAGTTTGATGGATCGCTTGGTGTTATTGTTTTCCCAAAGTTGGAACTGAGAACACTTTTGAGCTCTGGCTTAGCAATGGAAGTGATCCGAGTTCATGGAGTAAAGCATTTGATGTTCGTGTTCCCGGTGCTGAGAGGCCGTTAGGGTTTTGGAAAAATGACAGGCTTTTTTTTTTGAAGGAATCAACCGTCAACTAATGGTGTATGATATGACCACGGGAGAGCTGATCAAACTTGACATCTGTGATTATCCCGGAAAAATGCAACCCGTGCCTTATGTTGAGACTCAGTTTTCAATCAGGGGAGCATCTGAAGAAAAAGAAAAGGGTATGGTTTCAACTTAAACAAACAATATTGATTTACTTTTTTCTTGTTGAATGTTTGGATCTGCAGTTGAGTTTGGATGATCTCCTTGATAGCTAGAGCTGCAATGCCTCATTTTGATAACTCGGTACAAATTTGATGATTCAAGTTGGCAACTTCTTACATGTAGTAGTATTTCATTTAGTTTGTTCTCTTATTTTGGTTGAAACAGTACATATATATTACGTATCATTAAACGCATGTTACATATACTAATAAAAACAATGTTGTCTTGCACATTCTTGCAAGAATCTTGAGCTGATTTCTGTTGCAAATGTTGTAGTGATTCTTTGTTTAGAACATACAACTACAACGTGTTCTCAATCTTGCCAACATACAAGAAACTCATTAAGGGAGGCCTAAAGATTTGGATTTATAGGTGACATTCTTACTTATCTTGCTATTGGGACTGTACAAAGTTGTAGCATTTTCCTTGAAACGGGGTTGTTATGGTGTGACAGTGGAGATGCAGGTGGTAGAGTGCCAGTTATAGGCTCGCGTTACTGCATGGATGCTCTTGAACTCCCTGTAAAGACACCTTGGACTCCTTGGTTCTACGGCCATCAGGTTAGTCTAAAGACTAACCAAAGTCACGAGTTCGAATCCCACAAAACCGATAAACCTAAAGATTGTTGATGTTGGGATTGCAGGTAGCAGGAAGAATAGTAGAGTATGCAGGTGGATTGAGTTTTATTACAGTGAGAGGGGCAGGGCATGTTGTGCCTCTCAACAAGCCTAAAGAGGCAGTCTCTCTCATCCATTCTTACTTGTCTGGCCAATCTCTCTCTACGGATAGATGAAACACAACTTCTCCATTGTCTAGAATGCAGCTTGTCTCAAGATTTTATGACATAATTTGTTTCAAACTTTAGTAAAAAAAAAGCTAAGGAACTTAATTGTTAAAGGTTAGTAAAAATAATTTGTAGTACCCGGCACACGTCGGACTCATTGGCCCTGGCACCCGTTGGACTCGTCAGCCCTTCACCCGTAACCGTAAACCGTAATTAGTCCTAATTACGGTTTAGGGATTTGGCTTTCTTGAATTTGCTAATAGTTTTAAGGTGTAAAGCATCTAAAATGTGTGGTGAAGCACGTTCAATCTAAGATTCATAGTTCGATAATTATACCGTAATTAGTCCTAATTACGGTTTAGGGATTTGGCTTTCTTGAATTTGCTAATAGTTTTAAGGTGTAAAGCATCTAAAATGTGTGGTGAAGCACGTTCAATCTAAGATTCATAGTTCGATAATTATACATAATAATGCGTGTATCATGTTATATATAAATAATAAATAGTGGGTTTGCATTATGCACCGATAGGGGAGGATTAGCATGCATATAGGTGCTTAGTGTATAAATTATGGATTAATCTAAACCATTAATCTATGAGATCGATGGATCGTATTAATTCTATGAGTTAGTAATCATCATGCTCATTTTTAATCTATGAGTGCATTTAAGGATAATTTCGTAAACTTGTGTATGTGTTATATAGAAATAACGTAATTGAAGGGAAATTAATGTCAATTAATTTGGTATTGTAAGAGAAGTTTTTTTTACGGTTCTTCTAAAAACTACAAAAATGCAACAAGCATCACATTCATTTTAAAGTGCATCAATAAACACTGTATTTTAGGTGGATCCATTAAAATTTATTAGGTTTTATTTTGAATTTTTAAAGTATGAAACAATGTCAATTTTTTTTAATTACATGATGCTTTAATTGTGTTTGATAATGCTAGTTTAGTGTAATTGTGAATTTGATAGTTTTAATATTTATTAGAGTTTACAATGATGCAATTAACATTCGATAATGTTATAATCTATTTGTCTGTGATAATTTGAAATTATATGATCCTTTAATTGATATTGATAATGCTAGTTTAATTTAATTTTAAATTTGCTAAAAATTCACAAATATACCAAACCAGTTAATAAAAACATTAGCCACCACAAAATAAGCATGCATTCACTAAAAAAATCAATATTCAATATACGAATTTACAAAACCTAATGTAATTAGTTTATAAGCATCAAAACAAACAAAATTAAGCATTGCACGGAAAAAAAAAATCATCAATATGATGATCAAATTTAATACTAGATTTAATTTATTCCCAAAAAAATAACTATTTTTTTTAATCCATGTAATCCATAAAACTGAAAAAATTAAGAAACTAAATAACATAATTAAAATGAGGATAAACTATGCTTTCAAACACATAAAAAAGAATTAATAATATGCTCGAATAAATAACTGGAATATTTCAAGTTAAAAATTCAAACTAAATTCAATTATGCATTACCAACGACAAAAAATATTAATAAAATGAAAAAAAATACATTTATATTAAAAAAATAAATATACAATAACCTAACATAATAAATTATTAAAACATCGAAGCCATTAAATTAAGCATACTCACTCAAAAATATTTGATGTCATAATATATTGCTATGCTATTTTCATGCACTATATTTTTTATACTATTTTTTAATCCTTTTTTTTATTTGATTAGTGTATGTTTAGGTTGTTTGATGCCAATATAAATTGTTAAGTTATTTTAAAATTTCATAATGCTTTTTTCTATTTTTATAATGCTTTAATGTACAATTAATGTGTTAATATGTTATATGATGGTGCTTCTTTTGTTATCCAAGTTACTTGTAATCTAGTAGTCTAATATTTTGTATTCACCAAGTATGGAACATGTAAATTTATTGTTTTGGTATTGTTAATATATATATATATATATATATTAGTTCCTTAGTATTAAAAATATTTTATTAGAAGTTCAAAAATGTTGTATTTAATTTATTTGTATATAGAAAATATTAAAGCTTATTATTAATAATGTGTGGAAGAATATAAATAATAATGTATTGATTGTGCTATAAACATTGTAATATATATATATATATATATATAGTGTCATAATATATTGTTATGTTATTTTTATGCACTAGATGCTTTTTATACTATTTTGTAATATTTTTTTTTATTAGCGTATGTTTAGGTAAATTGTTAGGTTATTTTTAAACTTCATAATGTTTTTTTTTCTTATTTTATAATGTTTTAACATACGATTAGCCAGTGTCTTACTATTTAGTGTATATTTAGGTAAATTGTTAAGTTATTTTTAAACTTCATACAACTTTTTTTCTTATTTTATAATGTTTTAATGAACATGCGCTTAACAAGTATATTACTATGTTACACATGATGATGCTTTTTTTATTATCTAAGATGCTTGTAATGTAGTAGTTTAATATTTTGTATTAACCAAGTATGGGACATGCAAATTTGTTGTTTTGATTGTTAAAATATATTAATTCATTGCTATTAAAACATTTTACTAACCGAGAATCAAAACTAAAATTTAATATCTACTACATAAACTTACTTACGTAATAAAATAAAATAATTAATGTTGAAGTAAAAATAAAATAATTAAAAGATAACTATGTAATAATATTGATATTGATTTAATTGATTTCTCCATCATTTAGAGGGTGATATGCATACTATATTAAATTCATGGGTATTGAAAATGGTTAATTGAAATTTTTTTATTACAAAAATATCAAATATTTGATCAAAAATTATAAAATTGAAAAACCGTTACAAAATTGCAAACGTACATTATGGAAAAAAAAAAGTACAATTAAGGGTTTCAAAGCTATTAAAAGATCTTATTAAACATATAATGGACAATTATAACCTTTTATACATAAAATAAATATAAAAAATAATTAAATGTCAATAGATTCAAACCATCCATCTAACCATTCTAATGAATATGATCAATCCATAATTTACACACTAGGAATCTATTTACAAATGATCCATTCCGTGCACCGATAAATCATTCATTGCATTTGAAGTTGCACCAAGAACATTTAATTTAATTAAAATAAAGAAAAATAACCATATATACCCAAAAAATTTAAAGGGTCTAGACACAAACCTAGTCAAAAACTCACCTCCACATTTGCCTCTCCGTTTACGGTTTTCTTTTTCACTATCAAAATTAAATATAAATTCTTCTTCTTTAATTCTCATTTCTCGTGTTCCAGATTAATTTTATAATTGCTAATTGATATTCATTCCACTTAATTATTGTTTATAATTATTTACTAGTATTTAATTATTAATTTTCAATTAATGATTTATTATTATTATTATGATTCTTTCATAATTAGAATTTATTATAATTTGTCCAATTCATTTTTTTGTTTGTAATGTTAATATATGATTTGAAAAATATGCAGACGAGGAAAGGGAGAGTTAATTTGATGCGCAAATATGGGGATGATTTCAAAGAATGAGCTATATATCACAATGTGTTCGATGAATTTGCCCAATGTTTTTTTTTCTTCTTTTCACAACCTAACGATTTTTATTAGGAGCAACTATTTGTACCACTGATTTTATTCTTTGCACCTTAAAAGAAAAAAAAAGAAAAAAAATAATTTTGCAGTTACTTAATAGTCATTTACTTAAAAAAGAAAAAAAAAAGTCAAGAGTGGTTCGAAAATGAAATTTCGAACTCACCGCGTTTGTTCCAAATTCAATTTTCGAATAGGCAAGATTTTTAAAATATAGTCCCGTTCGAAAATGAATTTTCGAACAAACATGGTATGTTCGAAAATCTATTTTCAAACAGACTCCATAAATTTTTGTTTAAATACCGTTTGAAAATAAGATTCCGAACACACCATGTTTGTTCGAACACATGAGTTCAAACGAAACGCGATTTTTTATTTTTATTTTTATTTTTTTGATTAGATAGGATTTTTAGGTAAATTTATAACTAATAAGGAAAAATGAAAAATAAATTGTGATGTAAAGAATAAAAATGGTGATGCTTAGCAACTCCCTTTTTATTTTTACCCACCTTACAACAAAAAATTAAGCTAGTCACGAGTAATGAAGATATGGATTTGATAACACAAACTCAAAGTACTCAAAATAGCAAAATGTTCAAACATGATATTAATGAGGTTCAAACTTGACTACTAAACTTAAAAATAAATTTATTATCTAATATTATTATTGAGAAAAGTTACGCTCATTAATTACTGATTATGACATTTTGAAATCTCTTGCATATTTTGTTCGATAATTAAAATCTCGAACTATTGAAAAACTACTCAAATTCAACATAGGAGCTTTTTCCTAGTTGTAATCGAAAAGCAAGAAAGTACACTGATTTACATGGTTCACTAGTAATGTGTTAGCTACGTTCATGAATCAGAAGCAAAAATGTGTGTGTGTGTGTGTGTGTGTGTATATATATATATATATATATATACTCTAATATGAAGTCCAAAACAGATTATTTTCCGACAAGTTCAGTCATTACAATCATCGGATTTAATTAAAATGAAACGATAAACCCATAATGGAAGGGTTATTTAATTTATTTAGGGTATTTTTTTCTTTAAAAAAAATTACACTTATCGTAATGGGCCAAATGATAGCAAAGATAGGCGCATTACAACATTACAATCATTGTGTTTTTTTATTAAAAATTGAGAGAGCGACTAATAAAAGTTTGAATTTAATTTTCTGTAAATAAAGACATTGTTTGCCTCACTTGGGGAACTAATATTTTAGTTTAGTGCATGATATATATGTTCACTTTTGCATTCACACAAATATTATTTTTTTACGATTTGATTGGATTATTAATGTGATAAATTGAAATTTTCATTTTAGGAGGTACGTACACTTAAATAATTAATTAATATTTTTATTGAAAATATAAAATAGATAAGCAACACTATTATACTTAATACAACTAGAGTATCAACAATATATCACGTACGTATGAATATACAAGTGTACGAAACATTAAGTTAAAAAAAATCTACATAAAGTTTCGGTGGAGTTTAATTCATAAATATACTATAACTAATTTTTAAATACAAAATTAATAAAATGATCAGCCATTCAAAATTAACGAAATAATATCCATTTTTTCAAAACAATTCGTAAATCTAATATTTGATCAATTAATTGTGTTTTAGGATTTCTATTTCCGTAGTCACGTAAAAAAAAACTTAATCAAGAAATTTTAAAATACAACCAATTTTGTATGATTTAAAGGGCCAAAAAATTGATCAAATGTAGATTTGTATTTTTTTTTTTTTTTTTTGAAAAAATGGATATTGTTTTGTTAGTTTTGAAAAAGTGAATTATTTTTTAAAACAGAACCAAATGAAGATACCAAAATGTAATTTATTCGACTATTTAATCGTGCTTTAACTAATTTGATGGCCTCAACCTTCATTTAATTTTGACCTTTTGAAATAAATTAAACATAGAAAGGAAATAAAAAAGACATCGATTTCAAGTTAAATCATTAATCAATCGGAGCTTATATGATAACCACTATAACAATAATTGGAAAAAAAATGAATATTGAAAAAAGAAGTTACGAAATTGAATATTAATGAAGTAACACTAGTCAACTATTATAAAATAATACAATTTTATTGGGATACAATACCTAATCCTTCGCAAAGTTGTGGTGGCTCATCGTGAATCGTGACCTTTATTTGTAATTAGTTTGTCACATAGTATTATTAATTAATTAATATATACATACTAAATCTACATTTTAAGTTTTAATAACGCAAATCAATATCTAGTCTAGCTACTTTGAATTCTAATTTACGGTTGTTTTTTTTTTACTAATTATTTGATAGTTAGTTGTTTCTTTTTTTACAATTCATTAATCTAACTAAACCTAAGTGACTTAATTAAGTCTCGATAACATAAAGTAAAATTAACCTTACAAAAATTTATAAAAGTAAATAAATAAATCATGTCTCGATAACACAAAATCATAATATTAAATCCACCCCAGACCATTAAAGAAATATCTCAATATTCCATGAGAACTCGAATCACTTCGACATTTTTTGAAGAACGATTCTCTATTGTTAATTATAAATTGTGTGTACAAATAAATAAATTTATGCTATAGAAATATGTGCATATAACATGCTACACGCAATAAATTATGATTCGTATATGTAAAGAAATAAAAGTGAATATATACATATTCTTGTTCTTACATTGACGAAAGTCAAGTAACCACATAAACTCTTTTTTGCGTAAATAAATCATTTTTTTCATTACATAATATTCTTTCATTGGATCTGATAAGTCGAGCCAAATTGGATTCAACTGATAAAATTTTACAATTACTTATTTGATTTCGTATTAATACATAAAATAAAAACATAGAAGGCTAATGTGAATTCTAATTTGGGTTTCCTTATAAATTATATATATATATATATATATATATATTATGGATTTGAGAAAGAATGCTACAAGACTTCAATAATTACCCTTTCATTTTTGCAAGTATATATATGGATTGATTATAATAGGAACTAGGTAGGCTTGGGGTGAGAATGTGATAAGGAGCTTATTTAGTGTAATTTTAGTGTTGTTCTTATTGTATTTTCGTGCTAAAATATTTAGCACTAAAATACAATAAGGAAAACATTAAAAATAAAAATAAAATATAGCATCAAAATATAGTAAGAAAAATATTAAAATTATAGTAAACAAGTATCGTTCTCACGTTCCTATACAAAGCACTAGTCCCCATTTGAACCAAATCCTATATATATATGTGTGTGTGTGTGTGTGTGTGTGTGTGTGTGTGTTGCGTGTTATTAGACAACCCAATCAAATTATATATCTGTTGACATTTTTATATCTATAGCAGATGTTTAAGTGTTGATAGAGTATGACAACTGACAAAATGCATATGTACTTGTGTAGTTCATTTGAAAAATTACTTCTAGTAATAGTTGTCCACACAAATTCTCTTTGTTGTCATTTTTACATAAATCGCACATGTTTAAGAGAGAATATGACAACTGACAAAATACACATGTACTTGTATAGTTCTTCTGAAATTACTACTACTAATAGTTGAAATTATTATCATAAAAAATAATTTCAACTATTACTAGGAGTAGTTTTAAAAGAACTATACAAGTACAGATGTATTCTTGTCAGTTGGCATACTCTGTTAACACTTGAACATATGCAGTATGTAAAAAATCAACAAAGAGAATTCGTGTAGATATTCAGAATGATTTTTTTTCCAAAAAAATATCATTATATGCTAAGTATGTGCATCATTCAATAGGTGAGATAATTTGTCTCCCAACAACAATACACATTCAACCTTGTCTTCTAACGGGCTCTGAGTCAGGGGTGAAAATATTAACATTCAAATATCATGGTATTTTTTTTTGTGGAAAGCCTTTACATCACTTCATACCCAAACCTTAAATGATTATGTAAGTGCTTATTTTAAATGTAATTGAACATAACAAACTATATATTATAAGATAAGTGTCTTCGGTAATTCATCATGTTTTCTTGAATAAGCAATCGATGACGAACTAATGGCCGAACTTATCAAATACTGACCTGATTTAACATGCTTCAACCATATTTCTAGATACTTACTATTATAGAAATATTAATGGTTACAAATGACATGTATTCAGGATTTCCACAAAAGACTTTTTTTTTTCAAAAATGGTGAATTATCTCAAGACTTTACCGTTAACATGGGATTGACCCCAAGTAAATCAGAGCGGTCAATGACACGTTGCTAGATATGAATACATTTTCTTTTATATTTAGTTAAGTACACTTGTTATTCAAATTTTATACTAATTATTTTACGTTTAAAATCAGTGTTAAGCAAGAAAAAATTGTATCATTCGTCATTCTGGAGGAGGTGAATATATTCTTATTCTAAGTTCTTGTTTTGAATTTCCTCCATCTTATATTAACCTTGTTTTTTTATTTTTTTTTAGATTCACAAGAAAATTGTTGTTTTGAAAAGTTTGTTTATCTTACATAATGTAGTCTTTTTTTTTTTTTCTTTTCTAGAGTTCCATTTGCAAATATAATTTTTTCTTCAGATCATTTCCGGTAGAAAAAGGTGTCTTAAATGTTAAGCATTATCACATGGAAAAACAACATATCCAATATGCCAAGTCTGTTGGCATTCCAAATCTACTCATTGTAGTGCACCAAATGAGTTATGATGAAAAGAAATGACAACTAAGTAAGTGGTTTAGATGCATTATTTATTTCTTTTGTTGCTCATATATTAATGTTAGACTTAATAGATACATTTGTTATGTCTTTATCCTTCAATTTTTTGAATGTGAGACCGAAGATGGTAAATATGTTAAGACGATTATTTTAGCAAAATTGTAAGTTAGCATATTGCTTTAATTACCCATTTATTTTCTTATTTTTCAAAACCTAATTCACTGATTATAATATATAATTTCTTTTTCAGGTTTAAACTTCATTCCAATATCTGGTGAGAATAATATCCAAAAAAAGTAAAAATGGACATTTGTGATTGGTGGCGAGGTGATTGCCTTTATGGAATTCTGGATGAGTTTGACGCTCCCATCCAAAATTCAAATGGTCATATTAAGTAGAATAAATATAACATATATTAAATAAAATCTTATCAGTGCTTATAACAATAAGATAATATTACTTAATTATTTTTCAACTTTTTTTAGATAAAATTGCATCTTGCATACATATCTTCCAAGCTTTTCATTTTTCAATTCGAATTTGATGTCGATGAAGATGAACTTTCTCCCGAACTAGAACTTGAACTACTCGGGTCACTTGAAAAATATGCACATTTATCATCATTTTCTTCCTCTTCATTTGTTGGAACTTGTTTGTGTTCATCAAAAAATGACGCACTCTGCTCAACTTTCTTCGTTTTCCAATTTCAAGTTGCATTTTCATCAAAGATCACATCTCGGCTTGTGATCACTTTCTCCATCTTCAAGTTGTAGAGCCTATAGCCTTTGGACATGTTGCTATAGCCAAGAAGTATGCATTTCACACTTGTTTCATCATGCTTTTGTCTATTTTCTTTTGGAATTTGGGCATAACAATCCGATCCAAAAATTCTCAAATGTTTCACCGATGGCTTTCTACCACTCCAAGCTTCATGAGGAGTTCTATTCATCACGGCCTTTGTTGGACATCGGTTCATCAAGTAAACCGCAATATACAAAGCCTCGACCCAAAATTCTTTAGGCATTCTTTTAGCGTGCAACATTGACTTGCCCATTTCCATCACCGTTTGATTTTTTCTTTCGGATACACCATTTTGTTGCGGTGTGTATCCAACCGTCAATTGTCTTTCAATGCCTTCATCTTCACAAAATTTTGTGAATTGGTTCGAAGTATATTCCTTCCCATTATCACTTCGAAGAACTTTAATAGTTCTGCGGCACTTTGGTAATTAAGCCTTATGAGATACGTACATATTTATGTTTAAATTCTAACACATCACACAAATTGTCTTTTGTATGTATATTGTGGAAGAATGTTAACATTATATATTCCGATAAAGGTAAAAGTAAATAAGATCTATGATGGTGAAAACGTGAAGAATGATATTGGACCTATACATACCTGCCAGTCCATTTGTCTGACACCGAGGATCGAAGATTTGTGTTGAGTAGCATTCGTAAGTTTTTTTCTTTAATTTCTTCCATTTTTATTCTTTTGAAGTGTTAGATCTTCTTATGTGTTAACCATTTATTTGCAGAATATGCGGTCCCTTCAGTTTATAAGTTCAATGCCCACCTCTCTATTTTGGATTTGTCTCATAATGTATTGCTTCTATTTCATCACTTTTAATTTTTTTTGTTTTATGATGTTAAGTGAATTCTTACTGTGTGAATTATTCAAATAGACAACATTTTGTGCTGGGTTCGAGACTAATTTGCACATCCAGTGCACGGTTGTCAAATGCAAGATTATGCACTTAATCCAAGAATTTGACTCAAAAACAAAAACTCTTATTGGAAATGAACTAGAATATGTTGAGAAGGGTTCTTTAGTGTCCTGTCAGATTGATGTATTAATTTTGTTTTTCTAGATGATTGTCTATTAGAGATAGGGTACGTTTTTATAACTTATATATGCTTTCACATGTTGATCGGAAATACTTTAAAATACTATGTATCTGTCTATCACTTATGTATGCTTTCACAGGTTGATCGGAAATACTTTAAAATACTATGTATCTGTCTATCAAGTTGATCGGAAGAATTATTTCTTAGGTTTATGCTGCCCCCAATATTACATCCGTCAATCTTTGGGCTGAATGAACGATTAGTGGTGATCTTGATTTCATCCACAACTGGAACACCATAGTTTTGGCCATACAACATTTTGAGGCACTAATTCATAGAGCCCTTGTGAAGTTAATATTTGATTGAAGTGTTATAAGATTAGTGCAGTCATGTGTCTTTTTTCTAGTAATGATTATTTTGATTTTGAATATTTATTGGAACTAACATGTTTTTTTTTCTTCAATAGAAATTAAGTAGCCAATTGAGAGCCGATCTTGAGCATTATTGGTTTGATTTGGAATGCTACGGTGATACATCGAAGTATGAGCTCTTTTTGTGTTATCAGTGGATAGAACACGGTGTGCATTCTGGGTATACGCCAATGGACTTCTTCAAAAATGCAGTTGATTTCATTAAACCTTTGCCGCGTTCAATGGGCTGTGAACTAACCGTGGTTGGAGAAATATTTGAAAATTTTAAAAAAATAATATCAATCTAGTGGGGGTTGAAAGTTAGCAGAATACAAGACTATATCATTATGAATGGCAGGAGATTTACTCTTTCCGGTTTATCGACGAAACCAGGATTGCTATCGATATAAAGTTTAAGTCGCAAGACACATGTAGGACGCAATATGGTATTGCCACTGATATAAAAGATAAGACTATCCTCTCTGATGTATTAGACAGATATAAATCTCATAGTATACATGTTATTCTTGATTGACTTATATCTTAGCACCGAATATGTTTTTATTTTTTCAAGTAGATTTCTCATTTCTATATAGAACTGACTTAATTGATCTATCATCCTCACATTTTATATTTCCCTGACCTTATTAACTAGTTATTTTTTTTATTTTAATCACAAAAAACTTGTTGTACTGGTGAGTAATTTCTACGTATTAGAATATTTTGGTTATTCATATCTATATTATTCCAATTTGATAAACATTGATTTTTTTTATTAGATGATCTCTGCTTGGCCAGGAGCGTTTGATACCGAAAAAGAAAAAATGACATTGGAACATGTCCACAAAGCGATGAGACAAAGCATCTCACGTTTGCTTGTTGTTGTTAGCAAAATCGTAGAGAATCATGAGATATGGGAAAAACCGAGATGGGTTTATCTCTCTTTCTTTACTTACTTTGTTATTGTCTTTTTTGGCATTTTTATATCTACCGAATATGTTCAAGTGTTAATAGAGTATGACAACTAACAAAAATACATTTATACTTATATAATTCATGTAAAATTACTCATAGTAATAGTTGAAATTATTTTTTATAATAATGATTTCAACTATTAGTAAGAGTAATTTCAGATAAATTACACCAATACACATGCATTTTGTCAGTTACCATAGTCTATCAACACTTGAAGATCACATTGACATATTGGTGTATTAAGGTTTTGTTTCTTATTTGTATGTTAATTTGTCTGTCTTTATATTGGTGCATTAAGGTTATGTTTCTTATCTGTATGTTAATATGGCTTATGTTATGATTGAGATGAATAATGAGAAGAAATCATAGTTTCCTCAACCAGTTATGCTCCTAGGTTCAGTTTCTTATCTGTATGTTAATATGGCTTATGCTATGATTGAGATGAATAATGAGAAGAAATCATAGTTTCTTCAACCAGTTCTGCTCCTACATTCAGTTTCTTATATACATGTTTTGGTGTTTCTTGTTCAAAATTAGTTCCATCGAAAACTGAATGAGAAGAAAGTGGTGTCAATAATCATTTGGAATTTCAAATGATATCCAACTATCCTTACAAGTTTGGTAATATAATTATAAAATTAGTTCTATCGAAAACTGAATGAGAATGAACTAGTGTCAATAATCATTTGGAATTTCAAATGATATCTAACCATTTTTGCAAGTTTGGTAATATAATTATATCATTGTAATTGCTAATCATGTTTGTTTCTGTTTTTCTTTTTTTTTTTCCCCATTTTTACGTTTCCCACACCAGCTTCTTATAATACATTAAACTAGGCATGCTTTTGTAATTGGAAAATTAAATCTTGAAATTTATATATATATATATATATATATATATATTGGTGACTGATTATTGGAATTGGATCAGTCTAGTGAAATATTGATGATAAATTTGGATATTGTATTTTATCCATTCTGAGCTTTCATCTCCAATTGGTTAGCATTGATTCTCTTTATGGTTGCACTGTAATTTGATGTTAAAACAGGTTCTTTTAGAGATGAGGAAGAAAGATATGCTCGTATTGTTTTCAAATGCCAAGTTTCTATAACTCTACGTTGATACAACTGATGAAATTCTTTGTGTGTTCGAAATGTTCCCTAAGCTGATGATGTTAGTCGTTGAACGCAATGATATGTTCGGTCTTTTAAACTCTGATATGAATGTGAGTGACATGTTTCATTTTCATAACTTGTGTGGTTGTTCATTTAAATCTGTTGAGCTAATAAAGAAGAGACAGAGATTACTTTTCCACTACATTATTTCACCTTTCAAACCATTAAAAAAATCAAACCCTTGTTTTTGCCTTTTCCGGCCTTGTTATTTAAATAGAAATCTTTCCCAATTTATTTTTTATAGGATTCGAGGCATGATTTTTTTGTTGGAATGAGATAGGTATGTAATAGTCTATGATTGATATCTTATAGAATTAAGAATCATAATTTTTATGGAAATCCATGTCCATGAGTTTAGTTGTTCTTATTCAATCAAGAGTAGATTTAATATATTCTTAGATATGCTTTCATTTTATAATAGTGTCTTGTTATATTTCAGAAAAATAGTTTAGTATTTAAATTAAATAATATATTATTATTTTTCAATTAAAATTAAACATGGTAGTGTTCCTTTATTTTTTTGTTCAAATTAAAAGATAAAAGTAAAAAATTATAATTACTAACATCTTACAAATTTAATACTCCATCTGTTTCGTATTATTAAAAAATGGTAATAATACTGTGAATATTAAAATGTGAATGTATAATTACTAATTACAAACGACTAATTAAGACATATCCATGTATACAGTGATCTTCATTGTTTGGGTGTTTGGAATAGACATAATATATATATTTTTATCAAGACTTGAAAGATGAAAATTGTCAATTCGAAAGATGTAGACTATCAATCCAGAAACTAAAAAATTATGCGTTTTTATTCTTTTTTATTTTTTAATACTTTTTTTATAAATTTAAATGATAATTAATAAATTATTTTTCGTTAAAATTTAATATAAAATTAATTTTAAAAATAAAAGGAATAACAATTTAAGATCTTTGGAGTGCTAGATTGATAGTTTTTATCTTTTAGATTCGACATTAATCATTTTCATATTTCAGGCCATAAATTGATAAATAATATATC
The DNA here is from genome assembly GCA_026008535.1 of Perilla frutescens. Lineage (NCBI taxonomy): Eukaryota > Viridiplantae > Streptophyta > Magnoliopsida > Lamiales > Lamiaceae > Perilla > Perilla frutescens. The sequence goes on along the minus strand of BRKX01000013.1, from coordinate 7,132,819 downwards.
TTTCGAGTCCTAAATCTATAAGGAGGTGATTGGTATGATAGAATGGAATTAGGTATGAATAGAATGAACTTAGGAATGAGGGTCTGAATGGAATGACGATTCTTATGATTGGTATACCTACAGAATGAAGAATGGAATGAAATATAAATTTTTTTATCTTATATAATGAATAATTTATGTAATTTCAAATCTTCTTATAATTGAATAAAGTGTACGTAGTAGTTAATAAATATCAACACATGCCTTAATTTATTTTATATATTTCTAAACTCCATTTTTCTTTTTTAGTATATGATTTTTTCTATTTTTTTAGCAAATTATAATTTATATATTTTATTGAAAAAATTTATTCTAAAATATTTAATTAATCAACATACAATAATTTGTATAAGTTAATAAAATTATTTTTACTTCATAGAAAAATACCTTAACATTTCAATTTTTCATTTGAATATATTAAATTATATCAAATACATAAATATTTTATATTGTATTATAACATATTTTTATGTTATATTTCGGCATCACTTTCATCTTTCCTCAATAAAATTATAAAAGTTATCAAAATTTGATTTTAACACATATTCTTAAATTATATTTTGAAAATAAATAAATAATATAAAAATAATTAAGAAATAATAATAATAATAATAATAATAATAATAATAATAAATTATTTAATTTGATTTTTGATTTATTTTTTAAAATATGATAAAATAATATTATAAGACATGATTATGTATAAATATATCATATATTAATTTTTTTAGTCATTGGGAATAGCTAAACCTATGGGAGGTGGGTGGAATGACTATTCCCCTTCCTTTGGGAATAGAGATTCTATCGGGAATGGTGATTTCCGATTTTGAACGATACCAATCGCTGGAATGTGAATGGACATGAGAATGATCATTCTATTCCATTCCATCGTATCAATCACGTCCTTAAAACTCTTGTATATCCCTTTTACACAAAAGTTTCCACAGCTCCACCACTTAAGTCAGTTAAGTGTCACTAAGGAGATATTACGGATATCTGGTCATATATATATATATATATACACATATATATTTATATTTTTATTCTCTTATTTTAGATTAGTCTTTATTACCTTGTATTGTTTTCTATTTATTTGTGTATTTGTTGCCTATATAAGTCTTTTAACTACTCATTAATAAAGTTAAGCAAACTTCTACATGGTATCAATAGCCTAAGGTTTATACCAAACCCTAGTTTTTTTTTTGGCAGCCGCCTTTATCTTCTCAACATATCCATGGCTGATCCAAGCGCCATCATCGCTTCTCCTATCTTATCTACATCTACATCTATTGGATCGTTTCTTGTCGCCATCAACGTCTCAGCCCAAGTTCCTCTTAAACTAACTACCACCAATTATTCAGCTTAGCGTGCTCAGTTTAACTCTTTATTGATTAGGTATGATCTTGTTGGTTATGTTGATGGTACTCTCCTATGTCCGTCTGCTACTATCACACCTGCTAACTCCACCATTGCTTCGCCAAATCCTGCCTTTGTGCTTTGGATTCGTCAAGATCAACTTATTTTGAATGCAATTATAGGTTCTATCTCTTCCAACCTTATTGCCTTCATCGCATCTTCACCATCATCTCTTGCTGCCTAGTGTACTCTCGAAAAGACATATGCTTCCCCATCTCGAGGACGTATTTTGGAATTTCAAACTCATCTCAACAACCTCTCCCAGGGAACTCAGACGATCACAGAATATATGCAGGGCATCAAACTTTGCATTGTTATGTTATCTCTTATGAATAAGATTGTGGATTTTGATGATCTTACTATCCGCATTCTTAATGGTTTTAACCCTTCCTTTAAACGTATTGCTATTGCTTTACAAGTTCGAGAATCTCCAGTTGGTTTTGATGAGCTTTTTGAAAAGTTGCTCAATTTTGAGGCACAATTAAAACACATGCCTGCTCATGTCTCTTTGCCAGCCACGACTCTTGCTGCCACCTCTGGGCATCAATCTCATAAGTGTAATAATCAGTTTCATTCATCTCGGCAGCCACAGTCTCGCTTCCCACCACCAACCTTTACGCCGCCGCGCGCTTCAACTCTTTATCGACCACCTCATATTGGTCTCCTTCCGAGACCATCATCATCACCTCCTGCTCCTTATCGTGGTTATCTTGGTAAGTGCCAAGTTTGTGGCATTATTGGTCATTCTGCTCGTCAATGCTCGTGATTCCTCAAAACGTATGGTCATCTATACCTCCTGCACCGCCACGCCCGCACCGATCTCCTCAAGTCAACACAGTGTCTCATTATGTGCCCCCGACTTCTTCTGAATAGGTTCTTGACTCTGGGGCTTCTCATCATATCACTAATGACTTGGCTAATCTCTCTCTTCACTATTCTTACTCTGGTAATGATAGTGTTGTTCTTGGTGACGGTACTTCTTTATCTATTTTGCATGTTGGTTCTATGAAGATTGCTAATCTTGAATTAACAAATGTTTTGCATGTTCCGGACATGTCTATGAATTTGATCTCTGTCTCAGCTCTTTGTACTGCTCATAATGTGCTTGTTCTATTCTTTGATCATTTATTTCAAATACAAGATCATCGCACGGGGATAACTATGGTCACGAGTCGACGCCATGATGAAGTTTATCACTGGCCGCTGGCCTCCTCCTCTTCCAAGTCCCCTTCTTTTACTGTTTTCACGTCTGCCATATCATCCTCATCACTCCAGATATGGCATAGTCGTCTAGGTCACCCCTCGGGGTCTGTCTTTAAGAAGTTTTTATCATCTTTGAATATTAGTGTCTCAAATTCTCAGCTCAAGCATTTTTCTTGTAACTCTTGCAATATTAATAAAAGTCACAAACTTCCATTTTCGACTTCTTCTATTACTTCTTCCTCGCCTCTTGAAGTTGTCTTCTCCGATGTATGGACTTCACCCGTTATTTCTGTTGATGGTTATAAATATTATGTTATCTTTGTTGATCACTTCACCAAATACATTTGGTTTTACCCTCTACGAAAGAAGTCTGATGTTCACACCATCTTCACTACATTTGTTACTCTTGTTGAGAACTACTTCACTACTACTCTTAAAACTTTGTTTACAGATGGAGGGGGTGAGTATGTTTCTCTTCGATCTTTTCTCTCAACCAAAGGTATTACCCATCTCACTACTCCACTTCATACACCCGAACACAATGGCTACTCTGAAAGTCGCCATAGACATATTGTCGAAACTAGTCTTGCGCTCATCCATCAAGCCCATCTTCCTTCCTCATTTTGGTTATTTGCTTGTGCTGCTGTAGTCTACTTAATCAATTGTATGCCCAAAGAAAATCTCACTTTTCTTTCTTCCTTTGAAAAATTGTTCAATAAACCAGTGAATGCTTCTAAATTTCATATTTTTGGTTGTCTATGTTTTCCTAGGCTACGTCCCTACACATCTCATAAGTTAGATCCCCGTTCCCGACCTTGTCTTTTTCTTGGTTACTCTCTCACTCAGAGTGCCTTTTTGTGCTTCGACATGTCTATGAGTAAACTCTTTGTGTCTCGCCATGTCCACTTTGTTGAAACTGAGTTTCCTTATCCTTCATTTTGCTCTCATGAGTCTAACTCTTCTGATAATCTCGCACTCGCTTCATCATGGCTTGCTCCACCTTGTTTGCCTTCGTCTGATGAACCTGCACTGACTCCTGGTGATGTTTATGCTACCGAAACTCCTATTAATGATGTTCCTATTACCGATGCTCCTATCATCAATGTTCAGGATATCAGTCTTGAGCCTATTTCGGGTTCTCCAGTAGGGTCACCTACGACTATGCTCTCACCTTGTCCGGTTGTTCCTCTTAGGAATACTCATCCTATGCAGACACGATAAAAAAAATGCTATTATTAAGTCCAATCCTAAATATGGTCTTGCTACCACTGTTTCGGGTGATATCGAGCCTCATACTGTTGCTCAAGCTCTCAAAAGTCCATTGTGGGTCACCGCCATGGGTGAAGAATTCCAAGCTCTTCTACGCAATCACACATGGGATCTTGTTCCTCCTGATCCTCGACACAATCTTATTGGTAGCAAATGGGTTTTTCACATTAAGCGACATCTTGATGGTTCTATTGACAGATACAAGGCACGTCTTGTCGCTAAAGGATTTTTCAACAGCGCCCTATCGTGGATTTTCATGAAACTTTTAGCCCTGTTGTTCACCCTATCACCGTTCGGACTATTCTCACCATTGCACTTCATCATAAATGGCCTACTCGTCAACTTGATGTCAACAATGCTTTCCTTCACGGGGATCTTACTCAGGATGTCTACATATCTCAACCCCAAGGGATGGTTGATTTTAATTTTCCTCATCATATCTGTCGTCTGCGCAAGGCTCTTTATGGTCTTCGTCAGGCGCCTAGAGCTTGGTACAATGCATTACGGGGTTTATTTTATCTCTTAACTTTGTTGCCTCGAGAGCTAACCATTCACTATTTGTGTTTCAGTCTCGTGATATTTTGATCTATTTTCTTGTATATGTGGACGATCTTATTATTACTGGTAAGAGCAACTCCAATGCTAACACCAAATCACCAATTTGGTGCTGAAACCCACTCCAATGCTGCACCAAATCCTGCACCAAATTGGTGCAACACCAAATTATGCCCCAAATTTGGGGCAGAATTTGGTGCTGCACCAAATTGGTGTTGATGGGTCCCACAGCATTTAATGCATTATTTTATTATTTAAAACCATTATTAAATAGTTTATTTAATAAATTTAATTTAATTTATAAATTATATATTCACTTAAATAGATTATTTAATATTCATTATTAAATAGATTATTTAATAAATTTAATTTATAAATTATATATTCATTTAATTTAAATTATAAATCATCTAAATAAATAAATAATTTCAATAAAAACACAATTAATTAAACATAATGGATATAATGAAGTCCCACATATTACAAATTACTAAAAATTAACTTAAATATTGAGGCCAAAATATATGTATTTTCATAAGTGTTGTAGTCTTGTAATATTTTTACTAATTGTAAGCGTTTGATGATCATTTAAAGTACTTTTATTATCCCAAGCACATTATATGTTATAATTTTTTTAATAGTACATAATTTTTTAATAGCATATTTTTTTTTGAAAGTATATAATTAAAAGTTATTAGTTTTGGATAATCAATCATTTAAAAAAAATAATAAATCATTAAGCATATTCATATTTCAATTATAAAATAAAATGGAATCTTTAAGAGAATATTCTAATTTGGTGTAAAATTTGGTGCTGAGCATTGGAGCTGCAAAAAAATTTAGTGCTGAAACTGCACCTATTTGGTGCAGAATCTACACCAAATAGGTGCTTAGCATTGGAGTTGCTCTAATGACTCATCACAGGTTGAGCGTATTGTTCAATAACTGAACAACAAGTTCTCTGTTAAAGATCTTGGTAATTTGTCCTATTTTTGTGGTGTTGAGGTCATTCCTACATCGACTGGTATTCTTCTATCTCAGCAGAAATATGTGGTTGATCTTCTTGAGAAATTTAATATGTTGGATGCTAAATCTGTATCGACTCCGCTTGCTATTAATTCTCCACTCTCTCTCCATGATGGATCTCCCCCCTTTGATGCTACCCGTTTTCGTCAAGCTCTTGGCGGGTTGCAGCATCTTCGTATGACCCGACCTGACATCTCGTTTGCTGTTAATAAGTTATCGCAATTCATGCATGCTCCCAGTGAGGCTCATTGGGGTGCTGTCAAACGTTTATTTCGGTATCTTAATGGTACTCGCAATTTTGGTGTCCGTCTTTTATCTACCACTCCTTTGACACTGCATGGTTATTCAGATGCCGATTGGGCAGATAATCTTGATGATAGAACATCTACCGGTGCTTATGTCATGTTTCTTGGTGCTAATCCCATCTCTTGGCGGTCGAAGTTAAGCAAACTTCTACAGGAGATAGGATCATAATAGATTTATAGTTGAGAAAAGGTGCAAAAACACCTTAATGTTTACATTAATGGCGAATTCATCTTTAACATTTTTGTAGAAGCAAATATTACCCTAATGTTTCAAAAAATGTGCAGATGTCCCCTCCCTCGAACAATTGTTTTTTTTTTTTTTTCTTTTTGTGCAAAATGCTCTTTTATTCATGATTTATTTTACATCACTAAAAATTATTTATTTTTTGTATAGTTTTTATTTATTTAAAAATATCTAATTTCTCTTTAATTATAGACCTAAAATTATTATTATTATTATTATTATTATTATTATTATTATTATTATTATTATTATTATTATTATTATTTACTGTATTGAGTTTGAGTTTGAATTTTTGTGAATATAATTTATTTAAAAATGCATGAAAATATATGTAAGTTTTTTAATAAATTTCATTCATTAAATTACATATTTGATTGTGATAAAATAATATTAATTTTATTCATGTAGATTTAATTTTAGGTCTATAATAAAAAAAATTCTACATTTTTGCACAAAAATACTATTTTAGAGGAGGGGATAAAGAATTTGCACCTCTTGGTAAACATTAGGATAATATTTGCTCCAAAAAAAATTAAGGGTGAATTCGCCCCACAAAATAAACGTCAGGGGTGTTTTTGAATCTTTCCCCTTTATAGTTAGTAGATATAATGTAGAGTTAATTACGAAAAAAATACATGAACTTTGACACCATTACAATTTAGACACGAATTTTGAAACTTTGCAATTACAACATAATTTTGCAATTTGTTGCAAAATAGGCACAACTTTGCAATAAAATGTATATCACATGCCAATTTTTTTATTGCATTAATGAATTCAACTTATGATCATGTTCTATATATATATATATATATTGCACTATTAAATGTGTTACATAATAGTTTTTTTGCTTGTTGGGAAAAAAATTGGGATACCATTTGCAACAAATTACAAAATTTGTGTTGTAATTACAAAGTTTCAAGTTCATGTCTAGATTTTAAGTTGTGTCAAAATTCATGTATTTTTTTTTAATTGTAATTGATCATATAACATTACAATGAAAGTAGAGTAAATATAGTAATGTAATAATGAGTTTAACTTTCTAGATTTAAATGAAATTTTATATATTGTTTGATTTTTTTTTTTAAAAGTAAAAATTTTAAAATAAACTTAACCAAAAATAAAATTGAACGTTGTAGATGTTCTATCATATAATTAAAAATTAAAAATACATAAATAAAACAAACTTGGGAAAATATATTATGGAATCGGGAATTCGGGGGTTGGAAAGTAGCGTGATATTTGTATCCCGTAACTATGGATATATGAAATGTAAGTGAAAAAATCGAGTACAATTTAACGTGGGTCAAAAAGAGATATCCTGATTCTTTAGTGGGTAAATTAGTAAATAATAACACATGTCCGAAAATTTGAAGGCTGCTTAAAAAGGGCAAAATGAAACGAGAAGGGCTTTGAGAAGACTGAAGAGAAGGTGAAATTTCTACTTGTCCGCAAATTGATTGCTGCTTTCTTCTTCTCAACAGGTTTCACAATTTCATTTCAATTTTATTTCATGCTGTTGCTGTTGCTGTTGCTGTTGCACTATAATTTTTCACTTGCCGTTTCAATTTATTCAGTTGCATTTGTCACTTCTACTATGAATGCATACCGCTTGAGTCTTGCAGTTTTTTGCCAGTTCTTGAGTTGCTCTCTCTCTCTCGAGTTTCTGTTTTATGTAATAGGAGATACGGTATAATCTGATGCATTCAACCACATCTACTATTCGCCTTTCAATTTTACTCACCTGCAAATGGTTTAAATTTGATTGCATGTGAATCGATGTCAGATTCTGTAAATATTAGAGTCAAGAAAAGTTTTTTTTTTTTTTTGGATTTTGTGTGCAGTTAAATGATTTTGAAACGGAGGATTATATTTATGGGCATCACAGGTTCTCTCTTTGTTGTGTGTTTGTAGTATGCCCAAAGAAAATATGCGCATTTTGTCGATTTTTTTGTTAGGTTTAAGGCTAATTTCTAGAATGTTACTTGTATTTCCCGTCAATGTTAAACTTAATATGGAATGGAAAAGTGAAGATTTTAGGTATTTATAATTGAGGAGTGCCAGCCTAACATTTAGAAAAATGCCGACTTCACGTTGTTCTTAATGTTGCTGTTTTTTAGATTTCCTAACTCCAGTTTCTGTTTTGTATAATCTCCTTTGTTTTGAAAGACTTCTGAGTATTGTTTTTTTGTTTATATTTCTTATTCGATGACCTGAAGTTGTCCTATATGGTTTGCTTCTTAGTTGGACTTGTTGGTGTTCCCTCTTTCACTAGGAAGAATACCGACTTCCTTTTTCAAGCCCCTGAACTTGAGACGATACGCTCACATTTCCAAGGTTGTCATACGATCTGTATCATCCATTTGTTTTGTGCTATTTCTGTGAATTTTGTTATTGACTTTTGACTTTTATAAATCTAGCTCTGTCCTTTTTTTTTGTATTCTCATATTAAATAGACATAACACTAAGCATATCCTAATTAGTAAGTTTCCTTTTGCAAAGACAGAAACTACCTAGTATTTGATTAATCGTAGGGAATCTCAGATCTTTTAAGTTTTAACATAGAAATATAGAATGAGAATAATTATTTTGTTTTGTCGAACGTCTATTGCTACAGTAAACATTTTCACCGACTAAAATTGGATGGATCACGCCTTCAATATTCCATAATGATGGCTTATGAATAGGTAATGCATAGAAGTTTATAATCGCGATAAATCACTAGCTCTGATTTAATCCATGACTTGCAGTATATGGAAGTTGCAGCTAGACTAATGCCTAGGATCTTGGTCTAGCTTCGAGCCAAGTTTCTTAATCGATCCACTGAATAAAAAAGTGGATAATTGATTTCTGAATGATGATAACTTCTGAAGTTGGTATAGTGAAACGTTTATTGTCATTTGCAATAAATAATACCTATCATTCTGGGAAAATCATTCCTAATTCTGCACCAGCAAAAAGATCTCAGAAGTAGGACTGCCATCCACTGTTTTGTTTCCTTAGCCAAACTCGTCATTCATGTTTCTGCTTCACGATTGTGTTCATGTCGTTATTACCTTTTTCCTCGGTGATGTTTATGCTAATAACAACGCGTTGTCTGCTCTTACTTGACCACATGTTATTATTGCAATATTGGTTTCATCGGTAAGTTCAACTGCATGAATTTCTATTCATTACAGGTACCTCCAGGAGCTATGTTTCTCCAAACACAGTTGTCATGGAATGTGTTAGTTCCTGCTGAGAACATCGATGCTGAAGGATTGATGCTTCAGAAGGCTATATTGATTCGCCTCCTGGATGAATTTGCCACGAAGAAGGCTTTCAAAGATTTGGGGTACTTCATGGCCGTAACAACTCTGGACCACATCGGGGAAGGTTTAGTTCGGCAGCACTCAGGGGATCTCCTTTTCCCCGTGGATTTCAGTTGCATCACGTTCAAGATGTTCCCTGGTGAGCTCCTGGAAGGCGTTGTCCACAAGATTCTGAAACACGGCATGTTCTTAAGATGCGGGCCTGCTGAGAAAGTATACATCTCTCACCACAAGATGGCTGGCTATCAGTATGTGCCTGGGGAGAACCCGTCCTTCATGAACGACAAGTCATCAAAAATTGAGAAAGGTACTCGGGTGCGATTCACGGTGATTGCTGAGAGGTATGATGAGGCTGAGCGAGATTTTCGGGTCCTTGTCAGCTTGGAAGGCGACTATCTCGGGCCCGTCTCCTAGGCTTGTTTCTTCTCCCATTTGTTGGATTTACCTATGATGCAACTACAATTCAGTCAATCTAGTTTGACGAGTGTTATCATGCAAGTCCTTAGCATGTAAAAAGTTTGAACCATTTCTGATCCAGCTATATGTTTCTATTGGGGTAGTCTCACGGTTCAAAGTCTGGATGGATCCATCTGGTCAATGTGGATCTGGATATGGGTATTGTCCGACTGATCTGACTTGTCAAGCGACCTCACACAACATTTTTTGAGATATTTATATGTATTTGCCTATTACAGTTGACAGTTGTATTCTAGTTCTAGTCCAAAATATTATCTCCACAAACTTGTTATCACCTTATTATTAGCATAGCGAATGGGGGAAAAAGCCCAACGGACGAGGCTTTAGGAGTGTATTCAATTGAGATTCTGTAGGATTTTGTTGGACTTTTAAAATCCGGGTGTATTCAATCCAGACTTTTAAAAGTCTTTTAAAATCCAAGTGTATTCAATCCAGACTTTTAAAAGTCTTTAAAAATTATTCGGGTGTATTCAATCAAAGTCTTTAAAAATTCAGAGGTATTTAAAAATCTAGCCATTGATTCTATTGGATTTTACCCCAAAATCACATGGATGGAATCTGACCCACACGAGATTTTCATGGATTTGTAAAACCTGATGTACTCCAGCGGCCGTTGAGGAGTTGAATTCGAGTACCCGGCCGCTGGAGTAGCCGATGAGGGTTCTCCAGCGGTTGTTGGGAATAAGTCGGTCAGTTCCCAATTCGCTCTGTAAACCATGGCGATTGCGTCAGGTACTTCCTGGACTTTTCAATTTAAATTCTTCATCGTGGCATGAATTTTCTATCGCTGCCGCTTTTTGGTTACATCCATCGATTGTTTCCCCATCTTTTGCAATTCGACTGCTTGGTGATTTAATTGGAAATAAATGATATTGAACATATCAAATTTGTTTTTCTTACCTCTATAATTTCGATCAAGGTCATGCCTTTCGCGGCCCGAGCGATTGTTCCATCAATTATTGGGGCATCTTGATTTGCACTCTGCATAATTATTGAATTTCCAGTTTAATTTTTTTAATCATATTTTTGTTTGTTTTTACTAATCGGAGTGATTGTTAATGTGAACTATTTGGGCTTTTTGTGATCATAGTGGCGTTTAAATCAAGGGAGGATCATAGGAAACAGCTTGAATTAATCAAATTATACTGATTCATGGTACAGTAGAGGTACAAAGACGTTTCAAGCTGACAAATTCAGGAAGGGCTCTTGTGAAAAGTAAGTAACACCCATTGTCTGTGTGCATTCTTTAAGATAGAAATTGAAAGGATTAATATCATCTGGTTATTATGTATTATGTTGGCTTAGGGCTTGGAAGGTTCAACTTATGTATAACCATTGATGCTTGAATATTTTTTGTTCTAAAATATTCCATTCTGTTTCTGTCACAATGCGCACAGGTGGTTTTGGGTGTATGAAAAAAAATCAAACTACCCTCTCTCCAGTTAGTTCTGAAGTGTTAGAAGGCACTATTTTAGGTTTAGTTTTTGCTCATCCACATCTGTTACTCTTATGTGATATCTTATTTTCCATTCGGTACCATGTAGATATGCTTGGCATACATGCAGGAATTTACATGATACATGAAGTTATTGAATAAATGTGAATATGTGATACATTTGTATCCACTTTGCCTTGAGCATGTTCAACTTTTTGGTTGTAAATATCACCAGGTCATTTTTTGACTTATGTACTATATAGTCTATAGATAGGAAGATAAACATATGTTATCTGTTTTGGTGATTATAATAGGGGGGAAATGTGCATGTACGAGTTTAATTGTGTTTGTGATTATCTTTTCAATACAAATTCAAGGTTATGGTATTGGCTCTAAACTTGCATGTTTGCTTCATGGTACAGTAGAGGCACTTGTTCCCAGCGATCGCTGGCTTCAATTTTGTCCTCCGCTGGTTTTCAGCGGGCGCTGGTTTACACATTCAGTGGTCACCAGCGAGCGCTGGAAAAAAAAATTTCAAATCCATTAAAATCGTCCGAAATCGGTCCAAAATTCATA